>CM062818.1:1907868853-1909160515 GCA_031772625.1 Pinus tabuliformis
ATTTCTTATTACATGTTGGAAAGCGTGAATCCATGCTCCATTCATGATTGGTGGTAGGAATGTTAGCTGATATCTAGATATAATTTTCCTACAAGGCATTTGGCTGATTCCTTGGTACAATTTTCAAGGTATTTTGAATGAAGTTTAGGCCCAAATTTATTCAGACTAAATATTAGTATGATTTCAACTATGGAAAAAGGATGTTTTCAAGTTGCTTATTTGAAGACATCGAAAAATCAATGTTTCTTGATAATCAGGGCAGCAAGACCTTTTCTTATTAATTCATTATTTTAAGTAGTTTTTTGGCATACCAGATGGCTCAAATATGTCATATAATATTTTTATAATTGTTAAGGAATATACTTGCATTCATTGCATTTGGATTCTAATATTTTCTATTATGAAGCTTGTCTTGGAGTGTCATTTGCTTTGATCGTTTCAGGATGGATATTGGGCATTTGTTATTTATGAACTTGTTCTCTTAGCTGGGATTTTTATGACTTATTACATATATGATTATACAACATGATCACCTGAAATGTTCTTGTAAGGAGTAAACAATAAGGTATGAAATGGAATCAACAAAAATGGAAAAGGAAAGCACAGAGAACCAAAGACTATAATTGGGATTCTATGAGAGACATCCAAGCAAGCCTTGGTTTAAATTCATAAATATCTTAAACAAGTGAGATCTAGGAAACTAACCGGGAGCCTGACCAATCCCAAATCAAGAAAAATACAATGTTACTTGTAGAAGGTTCAAATTGTGGAATAAAACACATAGCAACATGGAATAGTGATTTGATCTCATTTCAAGGAGAAACTTATGGTTGGTGAGGAAAATAGTATAAATTTTCCCATAACATAATCTTTTACTTGTGTTGTGACTTTCATGGTGGTTCTGACTTTGAGATTTAAAGGCATATATGCCATTGTGCAAAACTAGTGTATTAATGGAAAACTATTACTTGTTTTGTAGGATGGATGGTATTTTTTCTTTTTGATAGGTAAATGGTCGTCTTGTTTTCTTTTTCACAGTGAGTTATGTTGTCAACTTAGATGCCACAGCTGGGGGGTATCTATTCTGTCAAATTTCTCACTGCATGAACCTGGTTGTATCCATTGATTCTTGTAAAATCATGAGTTATTTGTCCCTAGAACTTGCATCCAGTCTTGGTCGTAGGAAACAATTTTTTTTCTTCCCTGCAGAGTTTTGAGTCTGGTTCACTGTCATGGTAAGTGCTCCAACTTACCAATTAGATCAATGGCGAAATGGAAATTGGTGGGTGATCATCCATAATGAAAAACTATTTTAATTTTGTCATACGTTGATTTGATTATCAGTAGTTTTGTGAACAACTAGCATAGTGAAGTTGACTCTATGAAGAGTGTTTTTATATTTTTTGGAGTATATTGCCAATTTCTTGGAGGCATTGAAAGTGAATGAAGCACGAACAAACCACTATGTTTTCAAGGAATCATGGACAGTTTGCAATGTTCAAGAAGAGTTTGCTTTGGTGCAAGGTTGAATTTGCAGTGGTAATAGAGGCTTAGTCTAACAATGATTTTTCTTCTGTCTAAGGTGGGGTGAATGGTTGGGCAGTTTGCTAAACCCAGATCAGATGATTTTGAAACTGTGGATGGTGTGAAACTACCAAGTTACAGAGGAGATAATATTAACGGTGATACTTTCAACCTGAAAGCTCAACAGCCAGATCCTCAAAGGATGGTTCGTGCTTTTTGCCAAGCTGCTGCAACCCTCAACCTTATTTGGGTGTTTGCAACAGGAGGTTATGCAGCAATGCAATGTGTTATTCAGTGGAATTTGGATTTCACCTCTAACAGCAAGCAAGGGGAGAAGTAAGCTTTTCACCAGGCCTTGCAAAGCTTTCGAAATTCATTTGCAATTTTTCATTCTTGGTCTTTTATTAAGAATTACAAAGATTTTTTGAATTCATCTATATATTCTTGTTCTCTGTTCTTGATAATGTGTATGTGTTTCAGGTATATATGGAGCTTTCCCATCATGTCGATGAAGCTCTCAGATTCATGTCTACCTGTGGCCTTATAGTTGACCATCCCGTTATGAATTCCACTGAATTATGGACATCCCATGAATGCTTGCTACTCCCATATGAGCAAGCAATGACTGGGGAAGATTCCACTTATAGACTATGGTATGATTTCTCTACTCATATATTGTGGGTTGGTGAATGCACCAGGCAGCCTGATGGTGCACATATTGAGTTCTTGAGAGGTGTCGCTAATCCTTTGGATCTCAAGGTACCAAAATTTCAATTCCCGTACCTTTTCGTGTTTGTTCTGTTATGGAAAACCTTAAGGTTTACTACTTCGAAACTGGTAGAAACAGAAAGAACCTTTTGGACTGAAGACACATCCATTTGATGTTATCTGGGTAAGCCATGCTTAAGCTTTCAATAAAGATGAAGTATATCCCAATAGCTATTAATTTTTCTAGTGGCATGTTAACTAGTAAATATTAGATTTGGAAATTGACCTTACATATAATTGTTTTCACATCCTACCCCTTTATGTTAACACTGTAAACATAGCCACATTTAAAAAAAAATGAATTTGCAATCGCTACATTACATTGATTGATTTCATTTTCTTTTTGCCTTATATTTTTAAATTGCCTTCTTTTTAAAGTTGGATGAATCTTTTGGGGATTAGTTTAGTCTGTACTTGCTATACAAAAGTTATGTCAGTTTTTCTTTATTCACTTTGCATGCCTATGGTCCTTTCATATGAATTTAATCCAAGATTGGAATTGTCACTAAATATGTTAAAAATGTCAATAATGTATTCAGGTTATGCTTTTAAAAAAATTCCCTCCTTATGAGTGGTATGTTCATCCTTCTATGTCACTCAGATTTATGAGGCACTTGTGGCTGATATATGAATGGTTGCTTCTATTTCTGTAGGTATTATAGTATGGTTACCGGTATCCTCCATGGTACAAACTATAGAGTAGGAGAATGAAGATTATATGCTAAGGAAGTATGAATTCAAGCAATATTGATTATTTATATTAGTTTATTGATGAGATATTTAAACCTAAGCTACTAATATTTGAATTTGTAATGTTGATTTAATTGGCAGAGAAGCTACTAAAAATCTATGTTATGATAATAATCATTCCATTCTTCACTTAATATATTGTTGGACAGCTTCAAGGTCAACATTATCCTATTCTTTACTCTCAATGTAAAGCGGTTGTATAATAACTACTGCACATAGGTTTCATTTTGGTCAAGTTATTTAGTCAATTGACATTTTGCATTCAAATGACTCTATTCTTGTTTCTTGCATGTGTATTTTGGAACTACCAGTACTAAGAAATAGTTGTTTTAACCTTTTCATCGATTTGAAGTCATTTCATTTATTTAATTTCTAAATAACTGAGACCTTTCTTGATCAATTTCTTCTATTGAGATTCAATATGTTAGTGGTGTTTCCCATGTTCTTTCTCAAAGATGATGCATTTTTCATAGATTTGGTAAGGAAATTGCATAGGATATTTGATGGTATGATATTTAAGTATTGCAAATTCCATGATGAATGAAAGATATCATAGAACACTATTTCATTATGAAAGCTTGTTACAGGCGAGGAAAGGGGTCTATTAGGTCAACCATAAATAAATTTGGGTAAAATGTCAATGAAGAGAACTTAACAATCATGGGGATAGAGGTACTGTAATGGGGATATTCAATAATTGTTTATGTTGTATCTTTTGATATCTCTGTGATGGAGATATGATAATATTCACAAACCATTTTTAAATAGTTATGTACTCTGCAATTATGATCTACCCTTTCATATGTGGCATGGTATAAGATTTAGCATGTTGACCTCTTTAATGTAGGGTTTGCCTATTGTGTTACTGGTTACTTGCATTTCCATGGGCATATTTTCTTGAATATCTAACAAATTGTCTAGGTTGAGACTACTGGATCATGCAATTTGTTGTATCGTGTAAGCTAGTTGAGACTGATGATAACTTGAATTAGTTACCAATTTATCGTAGAAGATGAGGTCGATTGCTTACCTTTCAAATTATGAATGGGATGATTGTTTTCATCTTGATGCTTAACATAGTAATGATAACTTGAAGGATGGTGGTGAATTCTTGTTGTGAGTCCATTGTGAAGAATGTTCACAATTTGTGATTAAGAATATTATGCACTTCTTAATTGCAATTTTCATTTGAACTAAAGCTTCCAGTAACTTTTAATTTACCAATGTAGCATGGACATCATAAGAAACATTCACAATAGAATATGAAGAACAATTTGGTACCTACTTCATATGCATTAAAAATTGCTTCTACTACTTAATGTGATTTGCAAGCATATTCTTAGTTAGATATCCAATATATCTAAAACCAAATTTTCATTTTATTTTTTAGCACTATTATATGTTATAGTATCCTACCTCATTTTATGGTTAGAATTGAAACCAAAATATGTATTGTGCAATGAAATTAATACTAACATGTAATATGATTTTTTTTCAAGAATGATATAGGTAATGACCCCAGAGATGATGATCCAGACTATGTTGAACATACATCAGATATAGGAGACAATGATGATGATGGTGGTGATATCATTGGTGATGATGATGTGGATGAAATTGATCAGGATGGTCAGGATGATGATCTTGTTAATGATCATGAGGATGATCTTGATTATGATCTTGGTGGTGCAACTAGCTAGTGATATCTTGATGATCTTGGAAATTCCTATTTTTAGATGGATGTTGTGAATTTACCTTAGAATAATGATATCTATTTACGATAGAATAATGATATCTATTTACGATAGATAATGATATCTATGAAACATTTTGATTTGGATATCATACATTAAATTTTAGTTGATTTGATTAAAGATGACGATGATATTATCATTATTATCTTGTTACTTTATAGATATATACTGAGAATTATCAACATTATTTTGATGAAGAATTATTATGTATGATGATATTACTATCTTTGGATGGATGTTGTGAATTTACCTTAGAATAATGATATTCATGAAATATTTTGATCTGGTAATCACATATTTGAATTTTCGTTGATTTGATTGAAGAAGATGATGATATTACTAGTATTATCTTGTTACTTTATTTATATGTTGAAAATTGTCAATTTTTTCTGATGGAGAATCATTATGTATGATGCTATTACTATTTTTGGGTGAATTTTTAAATTAGACTTGGAATAATGATATTTGTGATTGGTATTGATTTAATAGTCATATATGTATATTGAAAATTGTTAATGATTTTTTGATGGAGAATTATTTTATATGATGATAATTCTATTTTTTGGATGGATGTTGTCAATTTCCCTTAAATTTCTTTACAAACACTATGTTATCAATTTGAATTGTCATATTTTCTTTAATGATATTTAGAAACTGTAATATATTTCACTATGTAATTGAAATTAGTAAAATTAACCCATAAATGGGGTCATAAATGGAAATAACAATACACTCTAAACAAGAAGCCAAATGTGGATGTAAATGTGGTGTAACCATGGATACAAAATTGAGAGTAGAATTGAATGTTAAACTAGGCATCAAAACAAGATGTAAATAAGGACACAAAAAGGGTTATAAACTAGAAGTAAAAAAGGGTGTAACACTAGACATAAAGAAGGGAAACAAACATGGCATACAAAAGGATACCAAACTAGGCACAAATAAGGACACGGAAATGAACACCAAACTAGAGGCAAAAAGGGAAAACAACTAGATGTAAAATTGGATTCAAAAGAGGATGCCAAGTTGGTTGCTAAAAATAAGAAAAAAATGATGCAAATTTAGATGCCACATGAGCATACAAAAAATGGTGCAAAATTGGGATGAAAAATTAGGCACAAAAGAGGATATGAAAAAGACACAAAAAGATGAAAAACGGGGATAAGAAAAGGGTGAAACCAAGAACACTATATTGGATTCCAAAAAGAATGCATAACTAGATGCAAATTTAGACTCAAACCTAGGCGCAAAATGAGATGCTAATGTGGACACAAAATGAGGCAGAAAAAAATGATGGAAATGTTGACGCCAAAAAAGATGCAAAATTAGACACCAAAAAGGATGCAAAAATGGATATAAAAAATGATGCAAAATTGGACACACAAGCAAAAACATAAAATGGTGCAAAAATGGGCATAAAAATGGCTCAAAATTGGAAGGAAAATGAGGAGCAATGTTGGATACAAAATGACATGCAAAAAGCGATGCAAAATTTGGTGGAAAAATAAATGAAAAAGTAGATGTAAAAAAATGTTAAAAATTCAATGTAACATTAGACACAAAATGAGATGCAAAGGTGGATGCAACACATGGCTCAACATAGGATACAAATCTAGATGAAAAGTTGGATGCTCAAAAGGATGTAAAATTGGAAGCGAGAAATGGTGTTAAAAATGATGCAACAAATGATGCAAAATATGGTGCAAAAAAGGGAGAAAAATCAAATGCAAAAGTAGATGCAAAAAGTGGTGCAAAAAAAGATGCACAAATGGACAAAAAAATTATGCAAAATTTGGTGTTAAATCATATTGAATATATGGTGCAAAATTGGATGCAAAAAATGGTGCAAAAATAGGTACAAAATTAGAAGAAAATTTTGATGTAATACTAGATGCAAAACTTTGCACAAATTGGATACAAAAAAAGGTGTTATCAAATGAAAAATATGGTGTAAAAATTTATGCAAATTATGGTGCAAAAATAGAAGCAAAACCTATCATAAAACTAGATGTAAATCTTGGTGCAAAATTGAAAGGAAAAATTGTTGTAAAACAATGTGCAAAACTAGATGCAGAAAGTGGTGAAAAATTAGACACAAAACATGGCACAAAACTAGATGCAAAATCTTATGCAAAAAAGGATGAAAATTTTGGTGTAAAAAAGGATGAAAAAACTGGCACAAAAAATACACTTTAAAAATTGTACACTAGAGTTAGATTTAGTGCCAGGCTTCTCATCCCAATTGGAAAAAAATGCACGAAAATATAGTGCTAAATCTGGCGCAAATTGCCTAATTTTTTGTAGTTAGAACCTTTTGGGAACTAACCAATTCCCAAAAATTCCATGTAACATCAACATGGATGTGTTACATGGAACTCTTACAACCTATCAAATAATATTATAGTAGGAAAATCCATCCACAAAATATGTAATCTTTAAATCATTAATCAAGACAAAAAGAACATACCAAAATCAAATCCAATCACAAGTCAATCTAGAAATAGAATTGGTCAATTCCCTTAAGGTTCTAATGGTAGAAAGGAAGTACGTCAAGACATTGGCAAAGGAGATGAGTGAACTAAAGGAGCACTCTAAAGGTACCAATAAGAAGGTTGAAGAATAAAACAATATCATCATCAACATGAATGTACAATTGGGGGAAGCGAGAAAAGTTGAAAAGGGAGTTGGACAAAAGCACCAAGCTAAAGGAAAGTTTGAAAGTCGAGATAGTTTCTCTATGAAAGGAATAATAGAGGAAGAATGTCCAAAAAAAATTTGTAAACAACATTAAAATTTTGGATGAAATTATCAATAGTCAAAGGTCACGTGATGACAAATCTAGATTATGATACAAGTCAAACGGTTCAAGCTCCATGATGAGAAAATAAGCCAAACAGAAGAGTCATACATGTATCATGAAGGATTCTATCGGGAAGGAGGAACGGATGCCCTCAAAAGTCAAGTCAAGAGAAGTCAAGTAGGATAATGTTGAATTAACAACCATTAGTGGAGAGAACTCAAGATGAAGGATTTTGAAGAGCTACACCACCTAGAAGATACCCTTCTCTTAAGTAACAAACTATATTTCTTGGTGTGTGTTATTCTTCTAACAATTTTCGACACAAAGTTGTGAATCACAATGCTTATGTTAAAAGCAAAAGCGATTATGGAATCTACTCTAAGAGCAATTATATCAAAAGGCTTTGTGAAGACTACAACTGAAACAAAAACATCTTTGGATCATTTATTAATGAAGTAGAATGCTACAAGTGTAACAACTTTGGACATATAACAAAATATTGCACATTTATAATTCCTCCAAAGGAGCCAAAACAAGGTTTTAGTAACCCTCCTAAAGAACCTTTAAGAATTTGGAAGAAGAAGGTTGAAAATAATGCAATTGTGTTACAATCCCAAAGTAATAAAGGTGGGTGGTAGGTTAATAATGATTGTTCAATGCACATGACAGGGGATCGAGAAAAAATTGTAGCCTTGCAAAAAGAGAGGGATGGAATGTTTTTGTTTGGAAATGACAACTCAACCATGATCTAAGGGAAGGGTATAGTCAAACTTGGAAGTGAGGATGACATGGTAGAAAATGTCCTTCTCAATGAAAATATGAACCATAAATTGCTAAGTGAGACAAATTTGTTACCAAGGGCACACACTTCGGTTCATGTAATGTCCCTTCCTAATTACTTTCCTAAGGTGAGAGGAAAAATTTTGTCAATTTTGGTCTAAGGCAATTTTTGGTGAAGAAAACTTAGGAAAAGTGAGTCGATGAACATCTTAGTGTTATGTGGGGGCCACTTACCCAGAAATAATATGCACCACATGGAAAGAAATTCAATTTTCCTAAGTGAGGTCAAAATTAGAGATGGGACACACATGAGACTAAAGTCTAGCAAGAATAAATAGGAGAAGAGAAGCATCATTTGGGGTTTTTGACAATTTGATAACTGATTATCACTCTAGTTGTTTAGCTGAGTTACAAGTGTTTTTTATCGCAAGGGCTTCCCAAGGAATGAAGCTCAACCTTTCTTCGGGGGACTTCGAGTGCCACCCTAAGAAGGATTTTCTCTTGTTGTGGAGGATTAGAGAGGAGCATCACACATGTACATGCTATTCTAGCTTAACTGGGACAAAACTGGAGAGGCCATGTAATCATTGGGAGGATTGGTGCCAAAATTTAGGGTCTATTGCTGTAGGGGTGTTCTTGTTCAGATTCTAGCCAAAGGAGGGAGATGTTGGTAGGAAAAAGGGAGTCCCTCACTGTTGTATGCATTGTTGAAGCTTGCTACCGTATTATCCCTCACAAGCCTATGAAATTCTCTTGAGCGATTGTTGTGTGGAGTGTTGGTTGGAGGATTTAGGGACTGAGATGCTAGGATTTCATTTGGAGGGAGATTCTAGGGTGATTGCTAGCATTTTTGGAGAATAAATTCATCCTTTTCTGATACAGGAGGAGCATTCTAGTATTTGAGGAGCACCAATCTATTTGGGGACAAATTTGGAGGGTTAAAACTAGAGAAAACCCTTTCGGGGTTTTTGATAAGGACCATATCCCCATTACAAAATTTTTTGGGAAATTTTGAGGGGCCAAATCATGGTGCCAAGTTAGCCAATAGTGTAGAAAAACTTGGTTAGCGTAGATTTCTAGAGGGACAAACTATTACAATAGTTGGGCATTGAGAAATAGATCACTTGGGGCTTGTAGCTTGTGTTGAGAAAGCCGAGGTGCACTCCTTCAAATTTTATTGTACTCTAGTAGTTCATTTATAATAAAATTTCCCATTTTGGGTGTTCCAGAGGATTTTTCTGCTCATGGGTGTTTGTTGAAATTTATTGTGCTATTATTTTTGTGCATGTCTTTGATTATATCTACAAAATTTCTATTTGGAATGTTACAGTTGCATTAGAGGATGTTCTTGGTCACGGTGGGGGATAGGAGCAGGTGATGCCACCTATATATAAAGGATTAGTTTTCCAGAGAGGGCACGGTAGAGGCATAGGCAATGGTTGAGGTAGAGAAGAAGGCCCAAATTTGTTTTCAAACACCAAGGTGGAGAATCATAGAGGTGGGATGGAAAATCAGGAGGACAATGAGAAGCCTAGGTAAATGGGCTAGGACCAAGTTTTGGAGGAGTTGTTGAGGATTAATCAGTAGATATTGAGGTAAGGGCAGCTCATGATGGACATGATGCAGCAGGTGATGGGGATGCAGATGAGTGGAAGGCTAGAGGGAGAGCCTTAAGGTGATGGGGGTTCCAGAGTAGGAGGGGGAAGTCGTACTTATCATCCCAACATACTACCAAGCATAGGTAGGTTGGCCATCCTCCTTTACCTTGTTTTGTGGATGAGCCAAACCTAGTTACAGATTTGGTCCACTAAATTGTGTCTAGTATTGATGAGTATAAGGGGTTGGATGCTTGAATTAAGAGGGTGATTTATTTTGGGGAATACATTCACCTCAAGGAGAGGCGTACCATAGGGGCTGGGGCCCACTATACAGGGGGAACATCCAACTAGGATGTGTAGAAGAGTGTAGGGAAGGTTACACACCCAAACTTTAATGGGTTAGAAAAGAGTTCAACTAGGGCATGGATCCCGAAGCTAGACACCTATTTCCACCTGAACCCCATGAGGGAAGTTGATGCTATACGGTTTTTTACTCTTCATTTGGAAGAGGATGCCCAAGAGTGGTGGTATCAAGGGATAATCACCTTGGGACACATCCATATCACCACTTACACAGATTTCACTTGGAGGCTACTGGAGAGATTTGAGAGGAAATAATCGAAGTTACATTTTAGGGATTTAGCCCATCTAAGATAGACTGGAAGTGTAGAGGCTTACGTTACGGAGTTCCAAATACTAGTAGTGATGGTGACATACATCCCAGAGGCCCGATTGATCATGCTATTTATGGAGGGGCTTATTGAGCCTTTGCATGGTTGGGTGAGGTCTTACACCCACATCACTTCTAGATGGTATCTTTAGGACCTTGGATATGATTGATGCAGTTCCCAAGACTCGGGCTTTCACTCCCACTGGACACCTGGCCCCACAGGGGAACCAAGACACTGGGCCACCTCAAAGGGATGAAGGATGTGGCGAGATGGATGATGACACCCAAAGAGACTCGAGGAGAAGGAGGAGGAGGTTGTACTTTATGTGCTAGGAGCCTTGGGAACCTGGGCACAAGTCCACCAAGGGCAAGGCCCATTTCATTGTGGTGTATTCATACAATGATCTAGATGAGGAGTCTGAGATGGGAGTCGAGCAGGGAGATGAGGGAGGATAGTCATCTGGAGGTCCACTACCACCACCACCTAGAGGAAGACCATTTTACCCATCAGGGGGAGTCCTTGCTTCACTTCTGCGAGTGCCAAAGTATTTGACACTTAGAATCCGGGGGACTGTATAGGGGCAATGAGTGTTAGTCCTAGTGGGCAGTGGGGCCACCCACAACTCTATTTATGCCCAAATCGTGGAGCATAGGGGCATTCAAACAGTGACATTTGAGGGGTTCTCCGTACTAGTGCCATACCATGCAGTTCATGAATAGGATGTTAGGTTGATTGTGAAGATGGGGGACTCCTCTCTCACTAATAACTTCTTTGTAGTTGATGTCCCAAACACCAACGTGGTGTTGGGTGTCTAGTGGTTGTATTCATTGGGGAGGGTAACCACTGATTGGAAGAAGTTAGATATGGCTAGCATGAAACTAACAAGAAAATTTCCTGGGATCCAACAAGAATCACAGGTTTCATTGTGTCATAAATTCCAAAATATAGCCCTCTATATACAGTGATGCCTATAATTGAAACACTAAAGCCCCTGTATAGGCCTACAATACCATCACTGGAAATGGTCTTCTTGTAGACATCCAACAATCCTCTGTATTGGCGCTGACTACCTTCTTGAATGTTCTGTGCATCTGTACCAAGTCGTGTGCGTGCATAGTCCAAATGATATAAAAAAAGAGATGTGGTTGCACCAGTAGCACTGCCAGAAGCTATATTCCCTGCAAGCCACTTCATGTAGCCATCTTTCTCCTTTGAGTACCCAAGAAAAGTCTGGAAGTAGTCCTTAAATGCAAAATTGAAGGCCTGGGTGGGAAAGTAGCGAATCGCATTAGCCCCATTGCCTCTCCAGAAAGATAGAGGACCCTCCTCTCACATTACTCAGGCAAAGAAATGCCCAATCCCACTATAGGGGTAGGCAAGGTGACCCCTCTTGAGCAATTCACCCTGGTACTGCATCAACAACTTCACTCTTTCAATAGGTGTTGCAACTGTCTTTGACACCACAACTTCCAGGCCTCCCATCAAGAAGCTTGCTGCAAATCTCTCTGAGGGCAAAGATTAAGGTGACCCCAAGGGCCCATTACCATCTCTGTTCTCCTCCTTCTTCATGAGAGAGATTAAGGGCCTGCAGTCTACAATGAATTTGTAACTACAGTCTACAACAAATTTGTAACTATTTTCTCATGATGGGACGGTTGCATCTTTTTGAATCGTCTAACATATAATCATAGGGTTGACAATGATGACAGGTGGGCAATAGGGGGTTTGATTTCAAAGAGAAACTCCTTACGATTTAATTAATAATTATATTTCTGATTATTTAAAAGTTAAATTAGAACAAGTGTAATATGCAATATTGTTCTTTATATCTGTTTTTTTGTAAAAATTAATTGATAGCTACCTTAGATAAAATTAAATGGTTATAGAGTTCAAAGTCTCCAAAACCATCTACATATAAAGTATGTCACATAGTAATCATAAATATCAATTTAAGGTAGCCTTGGATTTATAACTTTTCTTACAGTTAAATTGTTATACATTAATTACACAAAAAATTCCATAGGGTAATCATAAACCCTAGTTTAAGGTAAATTTAGAATTTATAACTTTCCTAATTAATGTTGAATAAAACAAGCATATGAAATTTTTTGATTCATTGACTAAGACTTAGATTAATTTAATTTTTTTTAGAGTTAACGACCTCCAAAACTATGTAAAAGTGGAAGTCTATTCACATTACCTTATATATATTATGAAAAAATGAAGTTGAATACTGTGAAGTTTGGACTAGATGGTACAATATGTTTTCAAAAAATACACATTCGTATTTCTTCCTATGGTTGTCACATAAATGTATATAGTGGTTGGTATGGAAAAGAAACCTCTGATATTTTAAAGCCAGTGGAAAAGGGGCCTATAATATTTTAAATTCAAAAGAATAAAAATGATTAGGGTCCTTAACCGACCCTAACTTTAGACTTTGTGTTATGTTAATAGAAATGAACCAAACCTTGAGAGAATTATATATAGTTATTATTAAATTCAATTTCGTATATAATTATTTATTTTAAAATTTTACTTATCTATTTCCTATTTATAAATAAAATGGTAACCTTGTATTTAAAAGTTTATTATCAATTGCATCCTTATCTATAAAAAAATAGCAAATATATTAACAAATTTTTAAATAAATATAGTAAAATTTATATTTATAATTGAAAAAGGGATAAATCTTCCTAAGTAACTTTGAAAATAGAATACATCAGTAATTACAATACCTCTCTTCCGGGAAGGAAGGAGCAAGAGGGGTGATTTATAACATCAAAGAAAAAACTGAAATAAAGTATGCCTAGGGACTGGGGAAAGCATCCAATAATCAAGTCGAAGTACTCTTGCTTTGGCAAGATCTGAAGATTAGTATCTCTAAAGGCGTCATGAAATTGATCATTGTCGGTGACTCAATGGTGGTAATTCAAAAGTGCATAAGGCTCTCCAGGAGTGAGAACCTTATAGAGTGTGATCCCTCTATAGAAATTCCCACTGTAGATCAACAGATTATGCAATATACTAAAGCAAAATACAATATCTACTTCTACAACAAACTTTGCAGAAGCTTAATCGAATATGAGCAAGATCAAATAGAACACATATAACTGAGAATGAGAAATCAATCACACATGAACACAGAAGAATAACCCGGGGAAAGCCTCAGCCTAAAACCCCAATCTCTGTATTATCATACAAGTGAAAATATGTCTGAGTTACAAAAAGAATCAACTCACAAGCTATCCTGCTCTCTCTGCAATCAAACAATACAGCTCACAGACTGAGTAGACACAAGATATGCCTTTCCTCAGCCCTCCAAGCCTCCTATTTCCTTGTGCAGTTTTTCTTGGGGTCCAATGATGCCACCTATGTGATTGGCCTCATCACACACTCACTAAACTGAAGAAGTAATTGCGCAATCTCCAAGGAATGAATTCCTTCTGCATGCAAGAGATATTCACAATGGAATATTCCTACAACTGATAGTACATTGTCCCTCCATCTGATCTCAACTGGGTCTCTATCTAAACTGACATGCATGAGTTATTTATGAGAGAATATTCAGTTATCCAAAGTGCAGCAGTTATATGCATGCATGCATTAACTAACTAAATTTACAATTAATCCAACAAATTGTTTGAACTAATCTAACTGGACTTGACTCAGTTAACTGAGCCAACTAATTACAACTCATCCTTATCTCTTTAACTAATGGATAAATTCCTCAATCAATGGAGAAACTATTTCATGTCCCCACATAGACTTCATGTTTGATTTTCTACAACTAATTAACTCAAGATGAATTAATTAATTAGTTTACAAATAGCTGCTAAGATCAAATTCGAATTTTTACTTTATTATAGTTCAGGGACTAACTAAAATAGGAAGGTATCCCGAAATTATATTTATAGAAGTGCTAAATTTAACACTTCTATATTTTGCATTTCTTGTTGCTATTCTCAACAAGAAAAGGATTATCAATAACCCTAATCCTGTCTCTGTGGAACTCGAACTTGTTTTGACAATGGCTTAGTCAAAATATCTGTATCCTCTTCCTCAGTCGAAACATACAACAACAACATGATCCTCTTGACCACACAGTCTCGAAGATGGTGATATCGGATATCAATGTGCTTGGACCTATCATGAAAAACTGGATTCTCAAAGAGTTTGATACAACTTTGATTATCGTAGTAGATCATGGTTGGATCCATCCTCTGACCAAACAATCCCACTATAATCTTTCGCATCCAAATGGCCTCACATGCAGCCTGACTAGCAGCCATGTATTCAGTGTCTGCTGAGCTAAGTGCAATTGATCTTTGTTTCATGATGTACCAGGAAACTGCAGCTGAAACAATGTTGAAGATTCCTCCAGAAGTGCTCTTTCGGTCTCATGGACTCCCTGCCCAATCTGCATCTATGAAGCCCTGAAGCTTCACTCCCTCTGTTCGTCTGTACCACAATTCGAATTGAGATGTGCCTCTGAGGTATCTCAGCACATGCTTCGCTGCCTTCCAAAACAACTTGGTAGGCTGAACCATAGCTTGACTCAACTAGTTCACCGCAAAGCATAAGTTGGGTCGTGTGTTCACCAGATACATAAGTGAACCCACCAGCTGCCGATAAACAGTAGCAGCTACTACCTCACCTGAAGTAGCATCCTCCTTCCTCCAGTTCCCAGCTAGAGGAGTCTGCATGGGCTTGCACTTCTCCATGTGAAAGCGCCTGAGTATCTCATTTGCATACTTGCCTTGAGACACAAATACTTCACCATCTTTCTGCCACACCTCCATGCCTAGAAAGTAGTGCATAATACCCATGTCTTTCATTTTGAACTCTCTTGCAAGGTCCTCCTTGCAAGACTGGATCAACTGATCATCACCTGTCAAAATCAGATCATCGACATAAAGAACAATGATCAATGGCTTACCTTCTACCATGATGTGGTAAAGGTTCGCATCTGCTTCACTCTTGGTGAAGCCCAACCTAGTGAAATAGTTGTCGATCCTGGTGTACCAAGCATAGGGTGCTTGCTTCAGCCCATACAAAGCCCTCTTGAGTCAACACACATGCGACTCACGATTAAAGGTCTCGAAACCTTCTGGCTGCTCAATGTACACCTCCTCCTTAATCTTCCCATTGAGGAATGTTGTCTTCATGTCCATCTGATGGATCTTCCAACCCATCTGAGTTGATAGTGCCAACATCGATCTGATAGATGAGTACCTTGCTATAGGAGCAAAGGTCTCATCATAGTTGATCCCCTCGACCTGTGAGAAACCTCGGGCAACAAACATTGCCTTATGTTTCTCAAAACTGCCATCAGCTGCCTGCTTTACCCTGTAAAGCCATCTGTAACTCGCCACTGACTTGCCCTGAGGTCTTGGGACAACATCCCACACACTGTTCCGAGATGATAGAGTCGTACTCCTCTACCATTGCATCAACCCAGACTAGTTGTTGCACTACCTCCTCGAATGAAGAAGGTTCGGTATCTACACACTCCCCAACCAGGACCATGTACCTAGTGTACCGCTCAGGCGACCTCCTCTATCTGCACTGAGAAGATGGCTGTCCCACATTCTCACACACATCCAGCATCAACCTGTCAACTTCCCTTGAACATTTCTGCCCATCTCTAGAAGTCTCAGCATGAGTGGATGTCTCCACTCCCGGATCCTCTGCATGTGGCTGCTCCGCATCAAATTGAGGCTCCTCCTCCTTAGGAACTGAAAGTTCCTCCTCTGCATGCAACTTGAGCTTGCTCTCAAGTGATACTCGCATGGCTTTCTGCTCGTCGAACTTCAGATCCATACATACCACTGTCCTCTGACTAGTAGGCAGGTACACCCGATAGTTGTGGGGTGTATCCGTGTACCCCACAAGTATTCCCAACTCAGTTGTTGGATCTAGCTTCTTCCAGGCATCTTTGGTCACATGACAATAAACTAATGATCCAAAGATTCAGAAGTGACTCACATCTGGTCGCTTCCCAGAAAAGGCCTCCATAGGTGTCTTCATTCCCAATATATGGTGTGGGCTTCTATTCTGCAAGTATACTACTGTATTGCATGCCTCAGCCCACAAATGCAGTGGTAGGCTTTGGTCATGCAACATCGCTTGAGCTGCTCCCACAATCGATATGTTCTTCCTTTCAGCCACCCCATTCTGTTGTGGTTTATGGGGTGCCGTCAATTCCCATTTAATTCCATCTGCGGTGCAAAAGTCTTAAAACTGTTGGGAGACATACTCTCCACCATTTTCGCTACGCAAGGCTTTTATTTTCTTTCCAGATTCTTTCTCTACCAAGGCTTTAAACTCACAAAACCTCAAGAAGGTTTGATCCTTCTTTTGCATAAAGTAGATCTAGCATCTACTAGAAAAATCATCAATAAAAATAACATAGTACCTTTGTTTAGCGGTGGAGTTTGTAGAGAATGGTCCACAAACATCTAAGTGAACTCACTCCAAGATTGCTCCAGCTCTACTGTCTCGATCCAAAAAGGAAGATTCTGCATTCTTACCCAAGGTACAACCTTTGCATGTATTCATCTGCTCTAGTTTTCCCTTGGAAAGTCTGGTAGAAATCTACTACATGATATTCATGGCTCCATGGTGCAAGTGGCCCAATCTTCTATGCCATAGCTCGCCAACATCTTGGCTTTGCACCATCTCAGCTTTGGAACTCAATGCAGCACAGTCGTCTACCTCTAGCTTGTAGAGATTCTTTACTCAAATCCCAATTTTTTTTATCTGTCCAGTACCGATATGCAATAAGAATACCTTTCCTTTACTAAATACTACATCATAGCCTTTATCTTCTAGCATAACAATAGACACACAATTCTTCTTCAGACCTGGTACATAATTTACATCAGTCAGGGTGAGAGGAGCTCCATGCTCCCTCTGAAACACAGCCGTACCTTCACCTGAAACATGGTACTTTCCATCATCGCCCATCTCGATCCGCATTTGGAGATCCTTCTCCTCCATGGTACTAAAAAGATTCTTGTTACTTGACATGTGGAATGAAGCTCCACTGTCTAGGTACCACACACATTGCACCATGGATGAAACCATGCATGCGATAAGAGAGAAATCCAATTCAAACTGTGTGAGGGGAGTGCCTCACCATCAGATCCCTTCGAGGATCCCTTCTTGGATTTTTTCTATGGACAATTCGTAGCATAATGGCCCACTTCATGACAATGAAAGCATCGCACTTTCGATTTGTCAAACTTCTTCCCACCATGGGAAGAACCGGATTTGGGATGGGACGCCTTTCCTTTCCCTTTCCTCATCTTACTTGCTAAGGATAGATTTTCCTCATCATCTTGCTTTGATGAGGATCCATCTCTAGTGCTTCTTCTTATCTCCTCCTGCATCAAATCTGACCAAAGTCGTTCCCAATCTGGTGTTTTTCTCTTCCATTAACCGAGTATTGGTAGCTATGCCAGCTCTTAGGAAGACCAAGGAGTGCAAGACTCACCATGTCATCATCGCTTGTCGTGATCCCTACACTTCCAAGATCATCCCTGCAGGTGGTGAGCTTGTTCAAATATGTAGAGATTGTGTCACCCTTTTCACACTTGATTTTTCGAAGCTTGTCTTTCAGTGCTAGCTTCCTCTAATTGTTGTTGTTCTGATATAGATCTTTCAATGTTTTCCATATCGAAAACAATGTCTCCTTCCCATGGAGACTCGAGACTATGTGGTCTCTAACTCCCTCCAAAAGGATTCTCCTTGCTCTAGCCACACATTTCTTCCATTCTGCGAATTCTGTAGCATCAGTCAGCTTGGGGACTTCTTGATCAATGAAGTCCTTTAGACCGTTATCCTCTAATACTGCTTCCATGTGATCCTTCCAGGATATATAATTTGAGCTACCATCAAGGGCATACTCGAGTCTTAAACTGTTGAACGCCATTAATGAAATTGAGATGTGATAAGAACTTGATTTCTATATTCAGGAACCTCAAACTTCGAACTTCTCCCTTCTTGTATACTGTTCTCTCCTTTGATCACCGTTGCTATGATACCATGTAGAAATTCCCACTGTAGATCAATAGATTATGCAATATACTAAAGCAAAATACAAGATCTACTTCTACAACAATCTTTGCAGAAGCTTAATCGAATATGAGCAAGATCAATAGAACACATATAAATAAGAATGAGAAATCAGTCACACGTGAACATAGAAGAATAAGCCGGGGAAAGCCTCAGCCTAAAACCCCAATCTTTGTATTATCATACAAGTGGAAATATGTCTGAGTTACAAAAAGAATCAGCTCACAAGTTATCCTGCTTTCTCTGCAATCAAACAATACAACTCAAAGATTGAGTAGACACAAGATATTCCTTTTCTCAACCCTCCAAACCTCCTATTTCCATGCGCAGTTTTTCTTGGGGTCTAATGACGCCACCTGTGTGATTGCCCTCATCACACACTCACTAAACTGAAGAAATAACTGCGCAATCTCCAAGGAATGAATTCCTTCTGCATGCAAGAGATATTCAAAATGGAATATTCCTACAATTGATAGTACTCTATCCCTCCATCTGATCTCAACTGAGTCTCTGTCTGAACTAACATGCATGAGTTATTTATGAGAGAATATTCAGTTATCTGAAGTGCAGCCGTTACATGCATGCATGCATTAACTAACTGAACTCACAATTAATTCAACAAACTGTTTGAACTAATTTAATTGGACTTGACTCAGTTAACTGAGCCAACTAATTACAACTCATCCTTATCTCTTTAACTGATGGATAAATTCCTCAATCAATGGAGAAATTGTTGCATGTCCCCACATAGACTTCATGTTTGATTTTCTACAACTAATTAACTCAAGATGAATTAATTAATTATTTTACAAACAACTGCTAAGATAAAATTCAAATTTTTACTTCTCTATTTTAGTCCCGGGACTAACTAAAATAGGAAGGTATCCCAAAATGCTATTTATAACAGTGCTAAATTTAGCACTTCTATATTTAGCATTTCTTGTTGCTATTTTCAACACCCTCCACTGTGGTTATAAGGATAATGTACTTATTAATATAATTGTTTTCATGTTAAAATAGAAAACAACCATATGGCAGACCTTCAATCCAACATGGGTGTGGTATTAGAATAAATAATATTACACATTGATAAATCTAATGTCATATGTCATGTACCTTAATGCATTTATTAATTAAATCCTTAATGGATTACAGGTGGAGCATAGGAATATACAAGGAACAACATGTCATTAAATATGATAATACCCTAGGGATTAGCAAGAGCTCCTCGAGAGTCGTCAATGGTAGTTGGGCATGTAGGAGTAAGGCATCCATGTCGCAAGACAAGTGGATTTGATTTATTTGGTTAATAAATGGTAAATCAGGTGAAACCATCCTGAGTACCATTGTGGTTCATTTCGAAAGGATTTCAGCGGTGATAGGGATGGTAGACTGTGTCTTGGCTGCGTTTCATACAAGGAAGGCATTAAATCTAGACATGATGGGAGTCACATTCAAAAAGGATCACACGGTTATTTATAGCACCTGGGTGATGTAGCTCAAGCATAGAATCATTCTCGTGCATGGAAGAATTACGAAAAGATGACTTCAGTGAGCAATAACGACAGTGGATATGGAGCAAAGGAGCTCGGGCACCATGGGAGTGTGACAGAGATGATAGATAATTCAAGCAAGCAAATAGTTAAGGAGATTCAAGAATAAATGACGGTTGTGTTGTCCCACCTGTCTGGATTAGGGAAAGATATGGAGCTGATGCATAAAGTTATGGAGCACCTGAACACTGGAATGGTCAACTTGAAATAAAAAGTGGATAATATTGAATTGAAAGTTGAAACGACCACCGTTGGGGCGTTGAAGGAGGTATTTGGGTTGTGTGATGCTCCCATTCCAATGGTGGAGGAAAGTGCAATAGCTAGAAATCGAGTGTTAGAGTCTGATGCTATGAGGATCGCGGAACTAGGCCAACCATCTGAACTGGCTCAGGAGGATCAAAACCTGGAAGCCCCGAGTAGAATGTCGCTTTATTTTTATGTTTTGTTGGATAGTAAAGATCTATGGTGTTTTGTGGAAAATATACACTCTAACTGATGTAAGGAAAGTATATAGAAACAAAAAATGGTAACAATAGGGTCTCTATGATTATATATTTGCAAAACTCTTAGATAGAGATTGTCTCCATTGTAAATGACCCATTTCTTGTTTTGTTTGTAAAAATTGCTACCCATTTCTTTTAAAAAAAATAAAAAATAATTACAATACCCTTTTTTCTGTATTGCATAGTTATATATCTAATTTTATCGTTAATCTACAAATGAATTAATGCCCAAATAGAAAGTAGTACAACATTTCTTCATTTTATAATATTAACTATAAATCGTGAGATAAAATTCAAAATTTTATAATATTAATATCCTTATATTTATACAAATGTTATATTTAACAATAATTTAATGTAATTTTAATAAAAATAATCTATTTCATTATATTATAAAATTGTGCTTAAAAATATTATTTAAAAAAAATATTTGTTTTAAACCATTCAAATTTAAATATGAATCGGCTTTTCAAATTTCTAAATAATTGACCTACTTTTTTTTTCAGAGAGAAAATCACGATGTAAATTATATTAAGAAAATATAATAAGCTGTATACATGAGAGGTCATAAATAGAGCAGCCAGAAATACTGTTCCAGTTGACAAAAAAGGCGCTGCCTTTGAGCCTAATAATGAAAAAGGAGCTGATACCAAGATCGGTCACAGATCATAAGCAAAATCATAATGTCCTTCCGGGATTATACCAAAAAGAACAGATCCGCATATTTCTGTTCCAGTTGACAAAAAAGGCGCTGCCTTTGAGCCTAATAATGAAAAAGGAACTGATACCAAGATCGGTCACAGATCATAAGCAAAATCATAATGTCCTTCCGGGATTATACCAAAAAGAAGAGATCCGCATAGCCATGAGCGGAATCCAAAATGAAGAGAAAACATATCAGACCAAAGGCACCAGTGCAGTTATGGAGTCCATCACCGAATCAATGGGAGCATTTGAGTCCTGGAAGATACGAGCATTTCTCCACTTCCAGAGAAGCCAGCAAGTGAAGATAAAAATCGATCACCAAGCTGGAATCTATTCACTCCACCACCTGAAAGCATCCAGGATCTTTAAAAAAAACACTTAAATTATGTTATTCGGTTATATATATATATATATGAATCAGATAATTGGAATATCAAATCTCTTACAGATTTCATTTACTTTACCTTAGAAATCCTTAAGATTATATGGTTCATTTTTATACATAATTTTATGGAGTGGTTATATATATATATATATATATGATAATTGGAATTTATGGAATAAATTTCTAAACAAAAATGTTATTTTAAATAATGTTGAAGAACGAAATGTATAATCATTATTTTTTTTAAGAAAGTAATAAATTTTATTATAAGTTATTTGAGGATAATTAACGAAATGTATAATCATTTTTTTTAAGAAAGTATAAATTTCTCTGATAATTTATTTGGGGATAATTTTCACCATTCTTTATATATGATGTAAAGTAATTCATTATTATTAAAAAAATGAAATCGTTTGAAACTATTTATTAATAATTTAAAAGAGTAAAATTTTTAAAATTTACTTAAAACATATATTTTCTTATTTCTAAATTATAATAATGTAAGTATTATTTGTAAATATATTTTGAATTTAAATAATATTTATAAAAAATTTATTGACAATAAAATTATATATATTTTAATACAATTTAAATTTCATTTTATTCATATAATTATATATGTTATCTAATATAATGTATTGCGAAAGACTTTCAATATTTAAATACATAAGAGTGAAAGGAGCTCTATTTGAATGGTTCATGAGACACAATATTTGTTAAGGTTCTGCAAATGGAGTAGCAAAAGATTAGTTTAAGACATTAATAACAAAATCGGCCTCTTAATCCAACTGCAGATCCTAAAAGTTTTACCTATCAAAAACACACTTAAAAGCAAAACCATCGGTACCAAAATAATTAAATCCACCGTCACTGTTTTCTTCCTTTTCCAACAACGAATACTCTGCAAATTCGTTTCATTTTCCTAGAACTGTGTTCAAATCACCGGAATTTACATTTTACACGAAACCAGGCTTTTATTCATTTGTCTTGTTAGGAATTCCAGCTTCAGTTCGTGGAAGCCTGGACAAACTTCAAATTATTCTGCACCGTGGTGGCCGGGAGTTCACTGTCGAGATGTTTCGTATGCAAATACACTTTAAAAATAAATATTCTAAATGAAAAAGACAAATTCAATGTCATAAACCCCACTTGATTTTAACATTTATGCAAAGGGATTATCCCATCTTTAAGCAAGTCTTATTATCCCTGCCGGGTATACACCTTCAATATTTATTTGACTCCCAATTAGTTTCATTTCTGATTAAAAATTAAATCATATTTATTAAATTTAACTTTAAAAGATTAATTTAATTTTTTTTTTTTTAAATAAATTATTTTAATTTTCTTAAATCTAAATTAAAAATTAAATCATATTTATTAAATTTAACTTTAAAAAATTAATTTAATTTATTTTTTTTAAATAAATTATTTTAATTTTCTTAAATCTAATTGGTTATTCAGTGCTTCATTTTATTGATTAATTATTATAAACTTGTACTAACAAACTTCTCTGCAGGAAGTTGCCCTTATCGCGTCAGCTCACACAGTCCGTAGCAAGGTTCCGAAGTTGATAAATATTTAAATTATGACACAATCTCGGCAGCAAGGTTTCGAAGTCACTAAATATTTAAATTATGACACAATCTCTGCAGCAACGTTTCGAAGTTATTCAATATTTAAATAAAGTTTTAAATAAAGTTGTGAAGTTAGTAAATATTTAAATTAAGAGTTGTCTTTAGTGTGATTTTTGGAAGTTTTTCTAGTGGATTTCTTTATTTAATTTCTCTATAATCCTGTAGGAATTTATTGAAATCATAAGATTGATGGGTAAACCCTGCATAATAGAAGTGTTTTAGGGGTTTTCCATGGTGCTGAATCTATATATAGTCAAAAAACTAGTTTAAATAACACAAATCAAGATTTCGCATGAAACTTTTCACCAGATTCTAGCACCAGAAACTCCAAAAAATCACACTATAGACAACTCCTTTAAATTATGACACAATTTGTATCCAACCATTACACATATATATAAAAAAAAGTTTCACTAAAATAGCTTTTATTTTCTATTTTCAATATGAACTTGTTCATAATTTTTATATGGTTGGTTCTTACATTATTCCAAACACATTTTGGAATTAGCAAATTGGTTCTCATTTTGGAATTAGCAAATTGGTTCTTATATTATATAGTTGGTTCTTATATTATTATATTATATTATATTATTTATGAGTAATTTTATAGTTGGTTCTTATATTATTATATTATATTATATTATTTATGAGTAATTGTCATCCTGTGAAAGACATGTATACACTATAAAGTAAACAAAAGATTAAAATAGAATTTGCTGGTACACTACTCAATTCAACCCAAACAATATTACTCCATTTTTATGTTTACATTTAAATTTACAATAACAAGTCATGTCACCCATCACCTTCGACATGGTGTCTCATCCAAATTGTGTTACATAAATGATCTTATATGCCCTTCAACGTTACCATTTTTTAAGCAAAAATCCATGAAAATGGAATTTGACATTTATTTTTTTATAATCAATTTAAAATCAGAGGCATGGACATTGCCATCACAGTTCAAAATTATTTTAATAACAGAAACAAAAGAGAAGTTCACAAGACAAGTAAACTTATCATTTTAAATATTGTATTCTGATCCTTAAAAACAATAAGCAAGATAGGTTTCCACCAAATGAAGCAGTTCATGCAAGACAGGTAAAACTTATAATATGCCCAAGTCACCTTTTTCCCCAATATAGCTGTCGGCTCCTTAAGAAGAATGATGTTGCACATGCCAAAACAAAACAACAAAACAATTCATATACTTTCATTGAATTCATACACCTTCAACCTTCTCATTTTCAAAAATGCTCCCATTTTGAAAATGGAGTTGGAATCTATCTCGTCATATTTCATAAATGGTTTGCATTTAAAATAGATTTTAAAGGCATTTTTACAAATGGTCCACCAAAGAGTGCGAAATTGTTATTTGTCATAAACTTGTCAATTTAAAATGAGATATAAATAAAATATGAAAACATTTTTTTATCAATAAAATATGAAAACATTTTTTTATCAATTTTATAAATTTAACAGATAATTCCTTCAATAAAATATAATTTTTTTTTATCAGTTTTATAAATTTAAAAGATAATTTCTTCAATGAGAGTGACTAGTTGTAAAATAAATAATTTTAATTATTTGGAAAAAAAATTAGATATAGAATTTTTAATAATCAAATGAAAAAACAATATAATATTTTTTTTACAAATTGATACTCAATTCAAGTAAACAAACTTGTATAATGAGATTGGATGACCCTGCCAATCCAAAGTCAGGCATGGTAGACTATCACTGTCCAAGGATGCCACTGTTTATCCTTGTGCCTATTTCGATGGTGTTGCTCAACATGGCACATGTGCCTGTGGAGTTTTCATTATCATTGAGGAAGGTCAGTTTTATGATATCCATTGGAATGGAGGAGCTGGAACAAACAATAAAGCAGAAGTCATGGCTCTGGCTGGACTCCTATCGATAGGTGACTTCCTTGGTTTACAAAAGCTTCATATATTTGGGGACTCGAAAGTGATCATTGAGCACGTCCTGTCTAAACATACCATAAGGAACATACACCTCTCAGGATGGCTGAACAGGGTGGAGGCCATGTGGAGCACCAGGAAGGACTACACCATTTCTCACATTGCCAGGGATAAAAACCGGAGGGCAGATGCGCTATCAAAACAGGGTCTATCAGCTCCACAGGGAATATGGAGGATGCAAATAACAGTGGACAATATTTCTCATCAGATCCAAGACTTTTCTATACCGGGTACATAATTTTCTATAATGAGATCCTCATCTGGTATGTTTTTTCTTTTTTCCACAACTTTTGAATCCTATGGCTGATTTTTGATCTTTAAATATCTTGGCATATGGGACCGCCAAGTGTACTGTCATATTGTGCATAGAAGCTTATAGTAATATCTCTCTATACGTCCTATCCTTTCATGATCTGATATGACTTCATAAAACCTATTCTCTCCATGTGCTTATGATCCACTATACTAAGCCATAATTGATGGCTCCCATATGATACGCTGTATATTTTGATGAATGCATATAATATAATCATAAAGCCTTTTTTTCGTGCTAAAAAATATGCAATGAATTATAAGCTAAATGATATATACCAAACACCACAAATTTATGTTCAAACTCATAAACTAATATGCAAGCTACATTATATATACCATGTCATTGTAGATATAATAAATATAGACCATTTACAAAATAATTGTATACTAAAAACATATTTGTATTATACTAAACTACATATAAATACATTAAGTATTGGTTTGGTTTAAAATAGAAATGTTATTTTGACGATATAATTATTTAGTTGAATAATACTAAACTACATATAATTAAATTAAGAATTGGTTTGGTTTAAAATATAAATGTTATTTTGATGATATAATTAACTAGTTGAATAAATATTTCAACCAAATATTAAACTAAGAGCTATTTTAGTCGGACTAAATCTCTCCAATCCAACTAATGAACAATCAACAAACTCACATAACCATTA
The DNA here is from genome assembly GCA_031772625.1 of Pinus tabuliformis. Classification (NCBI taxonomy): domain Eukaryota; kingdom Viridiplantae; phylum Streptophyta; class Pinopsida; order Pinales; family Pinaceae; genus Pinus; species Pinus tabuliformis. The sequence goes on from CM062818.1 coordinate 1,907,895,332, forward strand.
CAGTTATGATGAGAAATATCATTCAATACTTATTAGACAAAAGTTATATCTCCAACAATACCAATCTTAACATCTACCATATACACCATTTTGAGCCTATATTTTTTCTAACATCTAATCATACAACTTTTAGTCAAATTTAGATTTTTGGTTGTTTAAAACCTATTAGAATAAGATTCAATTTAACTATTATACATTTTGAGTTTCTTATTTTCTTTTTTATTCCAATAAATCTCTACCAAATTTGAAAAAAGTCAAATGTGTTAGCTAATTACTTTTTGCATAAGAGACAGGTACTAAGCAACAACGCTGCATATTACACTTGTTTAATAATATAATCTTGCTACTTTTAAATTTTGATATATAATAGATTTTTAATAATTGTGAAGAAATCTCTTTCAAATACAAAAATAAAATGATTACATACTCATATTGTTATACATTTTTTTTATGATTAATATACAAATTGTATCATCATTTTGGGTGAATAAAGAGAACTTGACTTTCGTGCTGGGTAGTTGATTCCACATTACCATTGCTATCAAAATTATTTTAACTAGATGATGCAGGAGCATCCTCCTCAGAATATTATTGTTCAATTGGTTGATTTAGGGGGTGATGTTTTTAATTATTTTTAGGAATCTTGTATAGATTGAGTGAGAAATCTATGCATGAGGTTTTCAGTTGTGAAATATTCTCAACTATGTGAGAATATCAAGGATAACTGATATGTGTAGATCTCGTAGATCCTCGAATAGGAATTAGTAGAGTGAATCATGGGAAAAATCATGGATTTAGTATAATCCATAATTATGTAATTAATCTATAAATGTAAGCCTGTGAGGAGAGTGAAAAACAAGTGTTAAAGTGTTAGAGTGTTAGAGAGAGCTAAGTAGTGGAGAGAATAGATCAGAGCACGAGGTGTTCTGAATATATATGTAAATACTCTTATGAATGAAAGGAGTTTTGTGTCAAAATGTGTTTCTGCGTGATCTTTTATTATGTAATTTGCTTTCGTTGATTCTCTGTTAAATACAGGAAATTGTGTGCAAACTTAAAACCTTTAGTGGAGTCTGATGTTTGAGGCTTTAATTTGTTGATTGTCGATTGAAAGTGGGCAAAGATTGAATGTATTGACAATCATCATTGATCACAGGATGGGTCAATGATGATCTATTTAGAAGAATATCTGAATCGTCCGATCAGATAGACCAAGTTTGAATCTCTGTTAAATACGAGAAATTGTGTGCGAACTTAAAACCTTTAGTGGAGTCTGATGTTTGAGGCTTTAATTTTTTATCGTCGATTGAAAGTGGACAAAGATTGAATGTATTGACAATCATCATTGATCATAGGATGGATCAATGATGATCTATTTAGAAGAAGATCTGAATCGTCCGATTGGACATACCCATTAGAGTTGATGGATATAACGTGCCAACAAGCGCAGACGATAATTCCAAAAACAGACACGAAATTTTATAAAACTGAGTTAATAGCTTAGTTAATCGTGACTGTTTGTTTGAAGAGGTCAAATCTGATGGTAATCGCATCGAAAGATGCACGAGTTTTAATTTAAATTTCAAATGCGATATCTTATGGACTGTGATTTTATCCAGTTGAATTCTGGATCGATCACAGCCATTCATTATGTATGGACGAGATTCGATGGATATCGCTCCGAAAGATGCATGCTGGTTAGCATAGTTTTCGGAAGCGATAAGGTTTGAATGGGATTTTAATTTCTTTTGAGTTCCGCTAAAGAGATCAGTGTCTGATAGTTTTATTAAACACGTGATTTAATTGGTCAAATTCCAGATTTATGTAAAGATGTGGTTTTCACTACATCAAAGTGGTATCAAAGCAGAAGAAGATTCTGCGTGAAGTATGATTATATTGCAAATTTGTCAGCGTTAGTCTTTATAATTTTTGTGCAGAGTAACAGCAGAGAAAGGTGAGAAGATTTGCAGTAGCCTAGAGTAACGAGTGCTCAAATGGTTCCATAGAAGAGAACCAGAGAGATGTCGAAAGACTAAGCTCGGAGTAGAGAAGCTTGGTGAGGTATCGTGTAGTAGGGAGGACTTGTTACTGTAGAAGTTTTGTTGCAACTCATGAATTTTGTTACGAGAGACCAAGAAAGCATATGACAAGGAAAATCAGAGGCGCAACAGAAGCAAATGGAAAAGAAGAGGAGTCAGTTTTAGAATTTAATTGAGGTAAATATTTTCTTTTATTGATTTGAGTTTGAAGAATTAGTGAAAATAAACATGGAGAAACTTAGGAAAGGTTCAAATAAATGTCAGATGATTCATGAAGAGCATAGGATAAGTATTGCAGTGATGAGAGAAGAGTTGAATATACTACAGGAATGGTTTCAAGAGAAAGATAACGAAGACCAAGGACATGGATGGAGAATAAGGAAACGGGTCAAGTGGAATCTATTGCAACAGAAATGGAATGCTATGTTGATGAAAAAACTTAACCAAATACATATTTCTTTGTTGGAGAAGGAGTGACTCATAGGAATTGAGTCACAAAAAAGAGGAATTGTTGAAACCCAGAAATCCCATGACGGGAATTTGGTGCTTGAAGCATCAAAATAGACTGAAAGGTCTCATATTTTTTAAACTGATAGTTTGTTTGTGAATACAGGTATGGTACTAAACAAGGAATTTGTTGCTATAGAGATAGCTAATGACCATTGTTATAATCAATAAGTCTTTTGTGAACCTGAAGAAAATTGGGATGATTGTTTTTCATTCCATGAAGTTGAGTTTGCAGCTCAATTAGAGAAGGAAACAATAGCTAAAGAGACAGAAGCCAAAGAAATTGAGACCAGAGAAACTGTAACAAAAGGAGGACACCATAGAGAGCATCAACTGTGTTGATGTGACTAACAAAGAGGAATTAATCCTAGAGCATGGTGGAGAAAATTGCTTTACAAATATACAGAATTTGGTTGACAATTCGAGTGATGATAATGGTGAACTTTCATATTTAATTCTTACTAATCTCAGCACAACAGACTTACGTGGCAAAGCTATAGGTGCAGATGAAGAACCAGTTCGAGACTCGTTCAAAATTTGGAAACCAGGAAAATGGGTATTCAAGTTTCCACATGCAGTTCACAAGTCTATATTTCTAGAACAGAGGATGATGAGGTATGGAAAGTTGAGAATCATGTTTCATAATTCTCTGAAGATATTATTCTGCAAATTTAATGCCAGACTACATGATGAATTTATTCCTTTGAAGGACCATAAAAAAAACAAAGTTTGGAATCTTGGAGGTAGCAAGTAATTCAAACTTGTAGTTGTCACATTACTACAGAAAAGTGACAGGCCTCATAGACAGGAATCTATGATTTTTTTCTACATCGGGAGTCTGATGCAAGAGCATCTTGCTCAAAGTATTATTGTTCAATTGGTTGATTTAGGGGGTGATGTTTTTAATTATTTCTAGGAATCTTGTATAGATTGAGTGAGAGATCTATGTGTGAGGTTTTTAGTTGTGAAATATTCTCAACTATGTGAGAATATTAGGGATAATTGATATGTGTAGATCTCGTAGATCCTCGAATAGGAGTTAGTTGAGTGAATTATGGGAAAAAATCATGGATTTAGTATAATCCATAATTATGTAATTAATCTATAAATGTAGGCCTGCGAGGAGAGTGAAAAACAAGTGTTAAAGTGTTAGAGTGTTCGAGAGAGCTAAGTAGTGGAGAGAATATATCAGAGCACGGGGTGTTTTGAATATATATGTGAATAGTCTTATGAACGAAAGGAGTTTTGTGTCAAAATGTGTTTCTACGTTATCTTTTATTATGTAATTTGCTTTCGTTGATTCCTTAAATCGTAGGCTGAATCTCTGTTGAATACGGGAAATTGTGTGCGAACTTAAAACCTTTAGTGGAGTCTGATGTTTGAGGCTTTAATTTGTTTATCGTCAATTGAAATCAAACAAAGATTGAATGTATTGACAATCATCATTGATCACAGGATGGATCAATGATGATCTATTTAGAAGGAGATCTGAATCGTTCAATCGGATAGACCCATCAAATCTGATGGATATCACGTGCCAACAATCGCAGACGATAATTCCAATAACATATGCGATATTTTATAAAACTGAGTTAATAGCTCAGTTAATCGTGACCCTTCGCTTGAAGAGGTCAGATCTGACGGTAATCGCGTCGAAAGATGCACGAATTTTAATTTAAATTTCGGATGCGATATCTTATGGATAGTGATTTAATCTAGTTGAATTCCAGATCGATCATAGCCGTTCATTGTGTATGGACGAGCTCTGACGGATATCACTCCGGAAGATGCGTGTTGGTTAGCATAGTTTTCAGACGCGATAAGGTTTGAACGAGATTTTAATTTGTTTTGAGTTTCGCTAAAGAGATCGAGGTCTGATAGTTTTATTAAACACGTGATTTATTTGGTCAAATTCCATATTTATGTAAAGATGCAGTTTCGCTGCATCACTAGATGTATAATATCAAAAGAAATTCTTCAACATAGAGACAAAATGACTAGATACTTATCTCATACTCTTCATTTATGATTAGTTCATGAATTAAAGACCATGACTTTTGGCATATCATGGGAATTTGACTTTCATGATGGATATTTAACTATATTTAAATTAAGCAAGAGTAGTTAAAATATAGAAACTGATTCATTGGTCTTTTCAAAATTCAATAAGATGTATAATATCAAAAGAAATTCTTCAACATAGAGAGAAAATTATTAGATAATCATCTCATACTCTTCATTTATGATTAGTTCATGAATTAAGGACCATGACTTTTGGCATATCATAGGAATTTCATTTTCATGATGGATATTTAACTATATTTAAATTAAGCAAGAGTAATTAAAATATAAAAACTTGATTCATAAGTCTTTTTAAAATTCAATAATTAAACTAAGTGACAAAAAACACTAGCTATACAACCTTGTTTAAACGTATAAAAAAAAATGAAAGCAACAAATATCAAATCTTAAATGGAAACTATGGTTACCCCATATTCATGGTTTAATGAAAACGCAATAAGGTATAGCAGAGGTTCGGATTTAATTCGGATTAATAAACCTGTCTGATCCATTGCGTACATATGATATTACAAAGGCGGTTGCATATTTAAATGTTGAGTCGTCCTCCTCGTAATTGATGTGAATTATTTAACACTCACCGAGCCATTTTGCATGGTATAGATGAATGGATGACGAATATCGATGCTAATTGTTTTGTATCTTGTTCTTGGTATAATACTATGTTGCATGAGTTTCTGGAACGTGGGAACGTTGGGAACTTGGGTACGGGTGTCGGGAACGGCTAGAGGTTTCCCCAAAATTTACAGGAAACGGCTAATCGGGAACGGTAATATTATATAATAAAAAAAATTTAAAATATAAAAATATAAAATATATAATTATATAATAATCAAAATTAATATTAAATCAAAATATTCAAGTATTAAAATCAATTTAAATATATAATCTCTCTTATATATAAATATATTCTCTGGGTGTCTCTCTTCCCGAGTCTCTCCCTTTTATATATATAAAATATTAAAATGTCAAGTTCATTATTAGTTCTCTGAAACATGACCAGTGTTTGAAACAATCTGCCTTAAAAATACAAAGGAACAATTTTACCTATGTTTCTCTAGTTATTCTTATGAGAAAAAGTAAAGCGACTCTAATGGTTAAGCATTGATTGCCACATACAATATGCACACAATATTCTGCGATACATATACATAAACAAAAAAAAATACTCATCAGCATGACACCCCAGATATCCCCCTTACATTGAGGTGTCACACGCTTCCTTAACCCATCAAGGGATTGCTCCAGTTTCTCAATTAAGGATATCGGTGTTAAGGATGTCTTTGGCCTTTCTCCCTGCGAAGGTTTCAAGAAAGCCTCATGTTTTGTGGGAAGTTCAACATATTTTTCTACATGCTCTGTATTCCCCAACCCCAGGGAACGCGGGAACTCCAAAAAAAAACAGTCTTCAAAGCTCCCGGAACTTTCCCAAGCTCCCATTGCAGCTCCCACAGAAAAGGGAACGTTCCCATATAGTTCCAAAGCTTCCGGGAGCGCGGGAACCACTGGAACGAGTTTCCCACTTCTAGGGAGCGGTTCCCGTGTAACAGAGGTATAATACATTGCATATATTAATTATATTAATTTTGTTCGTGTTGTGTAATGATATCACAAAGTTCTCTAATTTATCTCTAGTGCAGTTTCCTTTTATTAGAATATGGTAAAAATAAAAAATTAAAGAATCAAAATGCTGCGGTGTTTAAATTTTTGAAAGGTGGAAATAAATTCAATATATTAAAAAAATTTAAGACACTCAAAATCTTTTACATCTTTTGGAATTTTCATTATTTTTTAAGCTAATTTGTAAATTTTTTAGACTACGCTTTAATATTACCGCATTATGCTCTTACATAGCTACGCACCAAATTCCAATTCAAGATAATATATTTCATAGCTAGACATGTCAGGGGTTAAGTTGCATAGTACCATGATTTAACACAAAGTCAATTCATAGAGCTAATGAACTGCTGAAAATTACTGCATAATGCTTTTACATGGCCACTCACCAAATTCCAACTCAGGATAATATATTTCATAGCTAGACATGTGAGGTGTTAAGTTGCATAGTATCATGATTTAATACAATTTCATAGCTAGACATGTGAGGTGTTAAGTTGCATAGTATCATGATTTAATACAAATTCAACACTCTTGAAAATAAGTAGCTTTGGGATGGTCATTAAATGACGGTAGTGTATATGCACACTGTTGGATTTTGGTATTTAATGGTGGGCATATACAATCCCGCTTATTTAATCACCATTAGCAAGACATATATTTGTTGTCATTAATGAACAATATGTGCCTCCAAAAATTCTGCCAAGTTTAAAGCCATTTTTTTAGGAGTCTTCTATGGAGGTAGAGGAATTGCCCAGACGACCAAAAGTGGCTAGAATCCTTCAAAAAAAATTCAAAAAATCTTGTAAAGGTAGTGTTTGAATCATGTTTTTGATGTGGAAATGGATTCAGCACCATAAAAAACGTGTGGGGCACCTAAAGTTTTGAAGTTTAAAAATTGTAACTTATATTTATAAAAATCTTTGCCGGATTTTCTCAAAATATGGCCAGAATTTCCATGACTTTTAGGGCAAAAAGCAGTCTCGTTAGACTACGGTTTTTTAAGCTATGGCAAAAGTGATGTGGGTCAACATCAAATGACATACTACTTGTGTGTTAGTAGGAATATTGTGTGCTAGTACTGTGAAGGTGTAGTATTCAATTTTTTTATAAATTTTATAAATAATAAAATTAGGTGTAGTATTTGGTTTTTTTATAAATTTTATAAATAATAAAATTATTTTTATAATTTGACAAATCTATTTTATACCCCATAAAAATTGTCAAATTAGTGTTTAATGCCAATTAAAATTTAGAATTTTTCATTTAAAAAAAAATTAAAATATTATTTTATTTTCAAATATTTATTTTAATACCAATTTATGATAAACATTATAAAAACTTTAAAATATTTTTTTAAATTTAATAAAAATAAAAAAATAATTAAACTTCTAATTTATTACAATATATCCAGCTTTCAAAGCTATAGTAAGGTTGCGTTAATCTTTCTTTTTTATATATAATTAATGATTAAAGAGTGAACAGATTCCCATGGAATAAAAAATAATGAATAATCACTATATTTTGGATTATTTAAAAAATAAATTATATATAATTTGAAGCTTTCTTGTTGTTTAAAATACATTTTTGAATGTATAAATGGATTACTGACTCTTGAAAACCACTTGAGCACTTGAATTACCCAAATTAAACAATTTAAATTCAAGTTTTAAAAAATTTCTATCAGATTTGATTAAAATTAACCGGAAACTGGAAAAATAATCGTGAAAAAAGTGAGTTCATTATATGTTAAACTATATATATATATATATATATATATATATATATATATATATATATATATATATATATATTTCTATATATATATATATATTTCTTTTTTGGGAAAACATTGTTAAAAAAAATTGGAAGACACATGATTTGAGAGATGATCGCAGTCACTGATTCATTCTCCTCCATTTTAATGGAGAGAATCTTGCATTTCAAAAACAACAAACGATTCGTGTTTCAATCTCGTACATGTCCTTGAGGGTTTTCTAGATGTTGTTTTCTTATTTACATTCATCGATGTGAGGGATAATACAGTCTTCCACTGACAATTTTAACAACACTTTTGTTTTGTTTTCCCTCTTTTCTCAGTCCTTGATTGTTGTTGTTGTTACGTCTGTAGCTAGGGTCAGCTTCAACTCATCATCGTTTGCAATCGTCCATGCGTTTTGCCCCTCCAACAGGGTCTGCAACTTAAATTTCCAATTAGAATAATTGGATTTTTCGAGCTTATTGCTCTCGTTCAGATATGCCTCTACCATCTAGTTATTCATCTTAACAAGTCTACCTCAAAGAAACTTTGTTCTCCAGCAATTTCTTAAAAAAATGGATCTAAAAAAGAAATCTCTCAAAAAAATATATGCGTGCTTTCTATTAAAATATATAAAAGAAATACAATCCCTCTCAAACAATTCCTTAAAAAAAAAATCCCTCCTTTTGAATGCGCCCCAAAAAATGACCTCTCAAAAAATATTCTTTGATCGAAAAATCAACGATCACAAAAAAAAATACCCTTAAAAAAGAAGATGGTCTCCAAATGATCAGTGTTTAAATGTTGGCACAACACCTCGCACCTTCAATGCCTATGAATTGTATATTATGTAGGCATTGAATGATTGAGTCGCCTCTCACAAACAAAAATGACCTGCTCCAAAACACCGTCTTCCTGCATCATGCAAACACTGGCTTCACCGTCTAGCGCACGAGGACTGGGAAGATTTGTGGTTGATTTTCCATTGAGACTTCACAACATATATTCAGTGAGGGAGGTGGGGATTCCACTTGGATGTTCTATCTCACCCAATAGAGACTTTTAAGACAGCGACCAAGTGATGCAGCCCCAACACGCAGATGTTTAGTTGCTTTCGTGCCAGGTTTCACACCCTCTCTCGAATCGAATTGTGATCTATCATCCTACGACAACCACATCTCTCGTGTGAGGACCACGAGCTACAAGGCATGTGGATGGGCGAGCTGCGACCACGGTGGACGTCACGCGAGTTGGAAAAATGATTACGCAATGAATTATGGGCATGGGAATATATACCCGTGAGGGCGGTCCCGGACGCCCCAACGGATGGGCGGGTCGACGGGTAAACCAACGAGCGGGTGGGCATTCATCCATGTTTTAGGACGGGTCGACGGTGGTTCAAATGATATGTTGATGGGTCGACCGAGTGGGCAAAACATGGGACAACTTGTATATATTTCCAATGCGTGGAGTTGGTGGAAATCATTCATTCAGCGAAGTCTTGGTGAGGAGTGCGAGCTAGAGGCATGTTGCGGCTAAGGAGTAGGACGCGGATGTGCCCGCACGATGGGAAAACCAAGGAGTAAGGCGTAGTTGTTGCAGTTCGGACGGAGGCATCGGTCATGCAAAGCACGCACAAGTTGGGCATTGGCAACACGATCGTGCAGAGCGCACTCGAGTTGGGCATCGGCGACACGGTCCTGCAGAGCGCGCCCGAGTTGGGCGTTAGCGAAACGATCATGCAAGGCATGCCCTGGTTGGGCGTGGGTGGCACGGTCATGTAGGGCACGCCCAAGTTGGGCAACATAGACACGAAGGGTGGGCGCCCGATTTGGGCAGTTGACATGGCGAGCTGAACGAAGGGTGGTTGAACCGGAGGTCGTGAATGAGAGTTTGTGTAGGGCGTACTACGTGCGGCCCACTGAACAAAGGGAGGTCGAAACTGTGAATGAGAGTTCGAGTGAGTGGTGACACTGGTGCATGTGTGCCCGCTGAACGAAGGAACGGTTGGGTTGAACGATAATGTCGAGCAGGGTAACACAGTTTGGGCGTTTGCTGAATGAACGGAGAGCGAGTCGGGTGAAGATGTGCAACAGGTGAATGAAGTGTTGGGCGAGTCGTGCAACGACCATTCGGAGGCACCGATGAGTTGGGCAACCAAGTTTGCCAAAGTTATGAAAATTTGGCTAAGTGTAAATTTGGGGTTTCCTCCAAGATTTATCTTACATTGTGAAAATTGAAGATTATATATGTATATATTGATTTGGGCAGACTCACATCAGGGAGTTGCCCCTCCCTTTATACTGTTGTGCAAGTGCTCATGTTATTGCTATTTATGATGAATGTTCATGGTTTTCATCTTGTATAAAGGATAAAGATAATACTTGCTAACAAAGAATAAACTAAGTACGAATGTTAGGCGTAGTTTGCGATCATAAGTATTGGTGAAAAGAAATTGGTCGGTGGTGCCGCACCTCGCTATAGTGCGGTTGGAAGAGTACCGCCAGTGTAGGGGTGTGACAAGTGGTATCAGAGCTGGTGTTGAAGTATTGAAGCTGATACACACTTTCACTTTGTGACAAGTGGTATCAGAGTTGATTTTGAAGATCGTGTTGGACAACTGATACACACTTTCACTTCATGACAAGTGGTATCAGAGCTGATTCAGGTGGAGTGCAAGTGAAGGAAGTTGATCTCACTGACAGGTGGAATCAAGAGCTGGTTCAGTTTTGCAGGAAGAACCTGGTGAATGGTGAAGAAATCTGAAGGGTGATTCAGGTTGCAGGAAAGTGAATGGCAAAGATGGTAGAAGGACCCATGGCAGCTGAATCTAGCCATAATGCAAGTGAAGCTTTCTGGTACAAGGTATTGGAGCAGATGAGTAGATGGAGTTCTGAATGGACTTCGATGAAGGCCGAGAATATGAAGATTTGAGAAGGTTGTTCGAAGATCAAGGAAGAACTTGAAGAACTCAAGGGCCAATATGAGGATGTTGCAGATATGACAATGATAGAGGATGAACTTGAAAGTGTTCAATTTGGACCAAGATCGTGCAGTTTGCAGACATGGGTGAATGAGGATATTCACATGGAGGAGCCTCATGATGATGATGTAAGTACTATTGATACTTGTGTTTTGGATGAGCTTTTGGTAGATGAACCATATGCAGGGAAGAGCAAAGTCAGTTTTCCGATGCAAGGGGGGATCTTACCATGGATGTTTACGATGATACCTTGTATGGAGAAGCAAGGACCATTGATTGTTGCAAGACTTGTTGGGGTTGTTTGTGACCTTATGGTAGAAGGGAGGAACATGGTGATTGATGTTGAAGAATGGGTCATGCTTTAGCCACATGGAGAATTGGCTAAGTGCCTGGCATAACTCATGGATAGATTGAAGGAGGGCACACACTTGAGTATGGTGATACTTGGGTGGACTTCTCATGGCCGAGACCAAGAGGAAGTCTTGGTGGAACCTTTAGTGGGGGAGCTATGGTGGAAGAGACTCATATGATGATGATATGGTTGGGTGATAGAGTTCACTAGACAGGATTGTAGACTTGGATGAGGATGACCGATTGTTGTGATGGGTCTACTTGGTTGGACAACCTAGGCAACTTGTGTCATCGACATCGGGTTGAAGACATGGAGCATGGCAGTCTTAAGCAGAGACATTATGAAGGAGCACTTGTAGAGGTGTCACTTATGGGCATCCAATGAGGAGTGCCAAGGCAGGGATGTTGTGCAGGTGGATTTGCTGGTGTGACATGGGATGTTTTATTTATGAGCCGATGGAGATGTTAGGCACTCTTGTACAACAAGGCCATGGACTGGTTGGATTTGTGAGCAGACTATGGATCATTCCTACTACATGGAGAGCTGAGGCATCTTGCAGAGACCTTTGGGCCGAGACTTGTATGCTTGCTAGAGTATTGGTTGGAGTTGACTCATGGAGCTCATGATGACATGCGGTTTTGACTTTTGGGGGCTTCATATATGGTGGACTTGGAGGATCTGATGCATTGATGAGCTGAGGTCAAGGACTTTGATGTAGGATGGGGTGCATAATTTTGAGTACATGTATGGGCATGCTTGAAAGAGGGACTTGATGTGGAGGATCGATATGAGACACTTTGGAGTGATAGAGTTGCAGCGATGATGATGCCTTGGTGGCAACACTTGGGCATGGGTTGAGCCGAGACTTAACCACTTTTACACATGGATGATGATGTTGGGATAGATGTGGTTGATTTCATACAGCGCATTGGTACCAAACATCATGGACAACATGTTGCAGATGAGATGGAGATTACTTCATGGACCTAAGCATGGCTTACACTTATATGGAGATGGATTCTTGATCGAGTTGATGTTGTGACGGGATGTTCTGAGAAACGACTGATGATGGCAAGAGGATGTGCATTCTCATTAGTTGAGCGTGACAGTTGGACTGATCACCCAACTAGTTCAAGTCATGGGGACTGGTAGTGTACAGAGATGTGTTAGCATTGTGTTGGAGTATCATGGCAGCACTTCACACAATGATGATACATGAAGAGGTTGACACGATATGTTGCAGGAGGCATGTAGCTTGATATGGAGGGGCCAGCCTTCCACGATAGGAGCAGCATGCGGAGATTGCAACGAGGTGGTTGATGATCATTGATTGAGGAGACATTCCGATGTATGACATACCGATGGGGTATATGCCTTTGTATGGATATCTTAGCAACGGATGGTTACCGGGATGAGAGATTATCGAGGACGACAATGATTTCAAGTGGGGGAGAATGTGAGGACCACGAGTTGCAGGGCACGCGGATGGGCGAGCTGCGGCCATGGTGGAGGTCACGCGAGTTGGAAAAATGATTATGCGATGAGTTATGGACGTGGGAATATATACCCGTGAGGGCAGTCCCGGGCGCCCCGACGGATGGGTGGGCCGACGGGTAGACCAATGAGCGAGTGGGCTTTCATCCATGCTTTTGGACAGGCCGATGGTGGTTCAAACGATATGTTGATGGGTCGATTGGGCAGGCAAAACATGGGACAACTTGTATATACTGCCAATGCGTGGAGTTGGTGGAAATCATTCATTTGGCGAAGTTTTGGTGAGGAGTGCGAGCTAGAGGCGTGTTGCAGCTAAGGAGCAGGACGCGGATGTGCCCGCATGACGGGCGAACCAAGGAGTAAGGCACAGGTGTTGCAGTTCGAATGGAGGCATCGCTCATGCAGAGCACACCCAAGTTGGGCGTCGGCGACACGGTTGTGCAGAGCACGCCCGAGTTGGGCTCGGCAACACGGTTGTGTAGAGCGCGCCCGAGTTGGGCATCAGCGACATGGTCATGTAGAGCGCGTCCGAGTTGGGTGTTGGCGAAATGGTCGTGCAGGGTGTGCTCAGGTTGGGCATGGGTGACACAGTCATGCAGGGCGCGTCCGAGTTGGGCGACACAGACACGAAGGGCGGGCACCCGAGTTGGGCGACACAGACACGGAGGGCGGGCACCTGAGTTGGGCAGGTGACACGGCGAGCTGAACGAAGGGTGGTTGAACCAGAGGTCATGAATGGGAGTTTGTGTAGGTGGTACTATGTGCGGCCACCGAACAAAGGGAGGTCAAAACTGTGAACGAGAGTTCGGGTGAGTGGCGACACGGGTGCGTGTGCGCCCGCCGAACGAAGGAACGGTTGGGCTGAACAATAATGTCGGGCAGGGTAACACAGTTTTGGCGTTTGCTGAATGAATGGAGAGCGAGTCGGGTGATGACGTGTGACAGGTGAACGAAGTGCTGGGTGAGTCGTGCGGCGACTGTTCAGAGGTGTCAATGAGTTGGGCAACCGAGTTTGCTGAAGTTGTGAAAATTTGGCTAAGTGCAAATTTGGCGTTTCCTCCAATATTTAGCTTATGTTGTGAAAATTGAAGATTATATATATTGATTCGGGCAGATTCGCATCGGGGAGTTGCCCCTCCCTTTTCACTGTTGTGAAATTGTTCATGTTATTTCTATTTATGATGAATGTTCATGGTTTTCATCTTGTATAAAGGATAAAGATAATACTTGGTAACGAAAAATAAACTAAGTACGAATGTTAGGCATAGTCCACAATCATAAGTATTGGTGAAAAGAAAATGGTCAGTGGTGCCACACCTTGCTATAGTGCAGTTGGAAGAGTAACTGGCACTGTAGGGGCATGACACCTCGAGTCCGTATGCATTGGTTCACCACACGCATCTCCAAATGAAAGATAAAAAATGATTAAAAAAAAATGATAAAATATGTAATAATAATAAAGGTAGACTCAAGGTTAAAAAAAAACAAGGTCGACCCTAAGTCGAAAAAAAAAGCCAAGGTTGAGCAAAAAAATATTGTGCAGTTTCAACAGTTATCACGGGATGTTGGCTCAGCAAATTAGGATGTTGGCGAAGCCAATGAAGTTTGATGTTGGAGGGGTCTTAGGGATGTTGGTGGGACTTAAGGATGTTGGCGGCGTCTTCATGATGTTAGCGGAGGAGCCGATGAAGTGGGTATGTTGGCGGGATCTTCGGGTTGTTGGCGGAGGAGCCAATGAAGTGGGGATGTTGGCGGGATCTTCAGGATGTTGGCGGAGATATTTTGGATGATAAGTTGGAGTTCGGTGCAGTAGTGTGTATAAAATTTAATCCATCTTGGCTGTTGGCGGGTTCATTGGAGGGCTCTTTGGGATGTTGGTTTGAAGGTGGGGTGATGGGGTTGTGTTCCTTGGAGGGCTTTTTAGGATGTGGGTTTGAAGGTGGGGTGATGGGGTTGTGTTCCTTGGAGGGCTCTTTGGGATGTGGGTTTGAAGGTGGGGTGATGGGGCACCATCAAGGCTAGCCGAAAGTTCAAGATTCAAGGTTCAAAGCTCTAGGATGGCCAAATTCAATCGAATTTAACTCTCCAACATGTAGCTGTCACCGAACAAGGCACCATCGCGCAGCACAGGTTGGTTCTTTGCCTTCTCGATCAATGCCACGACAAACGCTAGACTCATTGATCACCTGAGCAGACCCCATAATGATGTACAGATCCTCTTTGTGTTGTAGTTCCGCAATCGGCCCTTCGGAGCAATTAAGACCCTCTAGTTGCCCTCCACTTCGGCCTTGTTGCACCGCTGGCACCACTACCACGGGAAACGACCGCCAAACTTCTCACCACTCCAGCGGATCCGCTCTCGCCACATAGCGATCCACTGGCAATCTACCACTGCTGCAGCTGCTCGTCGATCCACCATGATCCACCACTACTGTAGATCTCAATGGCCACCGTGAGCAGGCACCCCTGTTCCAGCTGCAATCTCCATGCAGGCAACACGACGCATAAAACTCGACCAGATAACAGCACCTCCGGGCAAATCTGGCCCCCACACAGCACACCAGCAAATTCGGCTCCAACTGCTGCAGATTCACTTGAACAACAACTCTAACACCTCTCGAGCAGATGGCACAACACCTCGATCCACACCACCTCACCTCGTTGTGCCCAAGCCACCACCATCTCGGCGTTCACCAGGCTGGTCAACTAAGCAGCACGACTTCTACAGCCAAATGAGCGTTGATGGCCCGCGCTGGATCAAATTTCTTTAAGAGAAGTCTGAACAACGTGACTTTCTCTCCAGAAAGGGCATTGGACAACAACGAAAAGCGTGTTTTCTGAGGAAAAATGGACGTTGATCAGATTAAACTTCAGAGGTAAAAAAATTCCCCGGCTCCGTTTCCTCACCAGACCTTCTCTGCACCACTCAGGGCCACACTACAGCCACTCTCGGTCACCAAATACCTCACTTAATCTTGAAGTTCTGATTTCAGGTTAAAACTGAAAGAGTCACCAAATACCTCACTTAATCTTGAAGTTCTGATTTCAGGTTAAAACTGAAAGACATATGTTATATTCAACAAACTAAGTAGCTCTAAGAAAGGGAATGTCCCTGGCAACGTTCTCTACATTCATCATTAATCACCATGAATATATAGTTTACCAGCAAAGTAAAATTAAAACAACCAAAAAATTAAAACAAATTATTAATCTAAATCTTACACATCACTAATGAACTAACTCTCTCCTAGTCCATTAACTTTAACGAATAGTCACCCGTATTCTACAAACATGGACGATTTTGGCTTAAACATCCTCATTATTATTATAAAATAGTGTTTTACTGCCATCTTTATGTCAATTGTTGATTTTTGAATATTCGAGAATCTGATACAAAATAGCGTTTCACGAGCATTTTTACGTCGATTATTGATTTTTTTGAATATTCGAGAATCTGATGAATATGGAGACAATTAATTTTTTACCGCATCCATATTCTTCCAATTTTAAAATATTCAAGAAATCAACCATCGAGTTAATATCAAGAATGTCTCGAGTATCTCACTCCGGTCAGATTGACTGGGTAAGATGCTCCTTTGACAATTATTTGGATAGTTTTTCGATCTACTTACAGACCTCGGCATCTTTCTGATCTATAAAACCTCAGATATTTAGATTTATTTGGTTGCACTAATCGATTGAATTGCCCAAAGTCCTTCTCTGAATTATTCAATCTCCAAAATCTATCCTTGCAATACTGCATTACTCTGTCCATCCCAAGTGATATATTAGGAGAAATATGCACACTTCAGTAATGTCAACTTCAAAGGCGGTGCTAAATTGGTACACTTGCATGAGGGAATGGCAAATCAAAGGTCGTTAAAGTACCTGAACCTGAAATTTTGCTTCGAATTAAAGACATTGCCAGATTTTTCAAATCTTGTACATCTTAAATATCTCAACACAGATGGATGTGTCAAAGTGGAGACCCCGATTCTTGAATGTCTGAGATCACTTATTAGATCAAAGCTCTAGAGTTTACGACGTAGAGGGTCCGTGGGAACATTTGAAAGGTCTCCGGTTTTCAAAATACAATGTTGTTATCTGAAATGATGCCCTCCCATTGTTTTGTGAATATCTGTAGCCAGGTCTATCTTAGTTTTAATTTAAAAGAAATACTTTATACTTGTGCCGTTCGATGATGGTGGGTCTCTAATTTTATCCAAAGGAAGCGGAATTAGTATTGCGTTTGATATCATAACTAAAGCTTTGAATCAGAACCAGCAATTGACGTGAATATAAAATTTGGTAAAATTTGCAAATGAATTTACAAAATTTCTGAAATTTTCCAGGAAGAGTTAATGTTAAGTAATTTGAGTGTATGAGAGCAGAAAACTTTTATTTATAATTTTTTCCACATTCTGTAGGATTAAGTCCTTGAGAGTTTCCAAATTTTATAGTTGCAATTTAGATGTATTTTTTTTATAATAAAGCCTTTTACATTAAGTTTATTTTAAGAATGGTATTTTAAAATTTTTCGTATTTTTAATAATTTATTATAAAAATGCTGTTTTAAAAATATCTTTAATATAATTAAATACTTGACCAACTTAGTAAATTATTCAAGTTTTTATATTAAATTGTGATTTTATCTTTTTTATATAGAGTTTGTCTTACCTTTTTGTACATTGGATAAATCATGCCATACATTTTATTTTCTATTTCTCTTTATACCTAATTTTTTATAACTTTATGTTTTTTATTAATATTTTTATGTGATGAGAAATATACATGATTATATATTTTTTTCATTAATTAATAAGTTCATTATAAATTTATACAAATTCATTTTTTTCATTCAAAGATATTTTTAAGAATTTTTTTTTCTGAAAAGTTTCATTTCTCAAATATTCTCATTCAATTTTCCATTTTACTTTGAGATGTAATCTATTTTCATGAATAGTGTATTTTAATTCATTTGTTTTCTTTTGATAATATACATAATAAATTAGTATAATTATTTTCTTAAAAATAATATATATGTATATTTTGAGGATATATTTGTTGTCATATTTATATATGAATGAATTTAGTGTAATCATATAAATTAAATAGCTAGCTCTAAATTCATAATAAGTATTACAATACTTCTTTTATGATATATCTAACATTACTAAAAGGAACAAAAGATAAAAATAAAAACTAATTAAATTAGTATATATGTGTTAAACATATGGATAATATATCATGCCATACATTTTATCTTCCATTTCTCTTTATACATAAATTTTTTATAACTTTATGTTTTTTATTCTTATTTTTTAATTTTTTTTAGATTTTTTTATGTGATGAGAAATGTACAAGATTAGAGATTTTTCATTAATTAATAAGTTCATTACAAGTCTATACAAATTCATTTTTTTCATTTAAAAATATCTTTAAAAATTTCATTATGAAAAGTTTCATCTCTGAAATATTCTCATTCAATTTTCCATTTTACTTTGAGATGTAATATTTTTTTCATAAATAGTGTATTCTAATTCATATTCATTTGTAGATAATAAATTAGTGTAATCTTTTTCTAAAAGTAATATATTTGTAGATTTTGATGATATATTTTTTGTTCATAAATAGTGTATTCTAATTCATATTCATTTGTAGATAATAAATTAGTGTAATCTTTTTCTAAAAGTAATATATTTGTAGATTTTGATGATATATTTTTTGTCATATGAATATGAATTTAGTGCAATCATATAAATTAAGTAGCTAGCCATAAATTCATAATAGGCATTACAATATTTCCTTTATGATATGTTTCATTTTACTAAAACGAACAAAAAAAAAAAAAACTAATTAAATTAGTATATATGTGTTAAACATATATACATTTAAAAATATATGGAATAAGATTCTTAAATATCTTATTCAATATGGATAATATATCATGCTATACATTTTATCTTCCATTTATCTTTATACGTAATTTTTTTATAATTTTATGTTTTTTATTTCTATCTTTTAATTTATTTATTTTTTCCATTTTTTTATGTGATGAGAAATGTACATTATTAAATATTTTTTCATTAATTAATAAGTTCATTACAAATTTATTCAAATTCATTTTTCTCATTAAAAAATATTATTTTTTAAGAATTTCTTCTGTGAAAAGTTTCATCTCTCAAATGTTCTCATTCAATTTTCCATTTTACTTTGAGATGTAATCTTTTTTCATGAATTGTGTATTCTAATTCATTTGTTTTCTCTTGATAATATACATAATAAATTAGTATAATCTTTTTCATAAAAATAATATATTTGTAGATTTTAGTGATATATTTGTTGTCATATGAATATGAATTTAGTGCAATCATATAAATTAAATAGCTAGCCATAAATTCATAATAAGAATTACAATATTTCCTTTATGATATGTCTTACATTCCTAAAAGCAAAAAAAGGAAAATAAAAACTAATTAAATTAGTATATATGTGTTAAACATATGGAATAAATTTTTTAATTATGGAGATTCGCACTCCTAAGTCTAGGAAAGCATACATACTTTACCCCGCTCTAGTTTTGAACTTGTGACCTTTATTGAAGCAACACATGCTCTTAACCGTTAGGCCCATTCAAATTGTATATTAAGCCTAATAATTACTGTTAATTAAAGCTTTATTCCATAATAAACACCTCTATCAACATAAATAAACAATAAATAAATCTTTAATTTAAAAACAAAAAATTAACTATACCTCTACAAACCGAGATAATGTAAAATAAAATATAGATAATTGGATAAACTTTCATATATAAACATATTTAAGTGACATATAAGAATTTTTATAGGCTTAACGAGTGCCATGAGTGCTAGGATGTGGGTGGTTGGCGTCTGGTGTGGTGGGGTTTTTAATTGGGGAATTTCATCTTGACGTTGCTTGTTTCAATTTCTCAGGTAGGGACAGACTGAATTGAGGGTTTTCGAGTGCAGAGTTGTTTGTTTTAAGACGGTAAGTCAGACTTTTCTGTTATATGAGAGCGGTAATTACGGGGTGTGGTGGAGTGGGTGTCCTAGTTGTGAGGTAGCCGAGCCTTATGTTTGGTGTGTCGCTGCCACTTCGAAGATGTTAAGGTAGCGAGGTCAGGCCCAGAGAGGTGTGGTGTCTTGAGGCCAGCTAGAAGGAATGGTAGGGAGGGAGGGAGTAGCAGAGGACGAGGGAGATGTTGGTGTCGAATTGGAGGGGGAGGGGAACTAGCCGAAGGTCGGGCTCATCTCCAGATCGGTTGGAACTACCACTTTCTATGGAGTCTCTGGATATGCAAATGCGGAGGGTAATGGAAACCTTTGAAGAAATGTGGCAGCAAATACATGATGATAGAAATGAAGTCATTGAATTTTTGAATGTCTTGCCGCAGAACCAGTGGGACATTCTCGATCGTTTGGCTTCTCTGTGACAAGGCCATAGGTGCACCAATGATAGACTGGACAATATGGAGGCTTGCCTTGCTCATGTAGAATTTCATGCCCATCATGAACTTGTTCCTCCTACTGCTCATGATGCTCTGGGTGTTGGTCTTGCACCATATTTTCACCATTAATATGTGATGAAAGTTGTTTGTCTGTTAAGCCTCTGCGTTTTTTGGGCTATCACATCATTCTGCTTCTGGTTATTATAATTGCTTCTTAGTTTTATATCAATCTGCCGATCAACAAATTTGGTCGAAGTGAAAGTGAATTTTTTTTAGATCATATTAGATATAAAATTTTAATCAATTACTAAAACTTTTAGCCAACAAAAAAACAAAAAAATATAAGATATGAAATGTATAAAAAAACAAATATTAATCGACATAAACATATAAGATATAAAATGTATAAAAAAACAAATATTTTCATCCTTACCATAAATTAATACTGATAAATATTTACCATTTACCAAGCTCATTAAATCCAACTTGCCCGGGTCGATTAAAATATTTATGTGCATTAGACAATTGTTCATTGGATGCCACATGAAACATATCTAAATCCAACTTTCCCGGGTCCATTAGAATATTTTTGTACATTGTACAATTGTTCATTGTCACAATTCAATGTGTTCATTTAACAGAATCGTTATAAGATTATTGTATTTCGCTTCTGGAATCTGTCGCCTTAATTTCCCTACTCAGTCACTTTAAAATCTCTGCCACAACATTTTCGGCAATTTTGAAACCATATCTAAATCCAACTTGCCTTCGGTTAGAATATTATGTCTAGTGCAAAATTGCCCCACTATGCGGTCGAGGAGAAGTTCGTTGTCATAATATCAGTAAAAAAAAGTGTAAAAATCTGGTTCATCGCCCTTAATTTTCGAGTGTCTCTTCCCCATGGACATTGATGGAATTACCTTCATCCCACTCTTTATCAGAGTCCACTTTTACAGAAAGGATGGATGGATTAAGAAAAAATTGTGTCAAAATTTAGATTACTCGCTATTAATTGTGATGGTAATGTCCAGAAATTTTATTAGGATTAGTTCTTATCTTCTAGGAGTCAGTTCTAATCTCCCTAAAATGATGTAAACTTATACATTTCTGATGTTTATGATTACTTGAATAGAGTGTTCTGCTTGGGCAGTGTCTAAGTGCAGCTTGCTCCTTTGTTAGCTGCTAGTTTCAGAATGTAAGTTTCATCTTCCATTTTTGACATGGTACCAGAGCTGGTGAACCTTAATGGTTGAAGTAAGTTCCTTAGTGGTAGAACTGAGCCCTAGTGGTTGGAGAGCCCCAGTGGCACTGCAGAGCTTTGGTGGCTAGATTCGAAAGCCTTAGTGGCTGAATCGTGAGACTTAGTGGCAGTGTGGAGCCTTGGTGGCTGGAGGGCCTTAGTGGCAGCAGTAGAGCCTTGGTGGTTGGTTAATTCGAGAGCCTTGGTGGCTGAAGCATGGAGCCTTGGTGGCTGCAGAGAGGCGTATTTTTTATCTCATACAGAATTGGAGCAGCGCGTAATTTTTCCCTCATTTACATGATGGTTAAACAAGATAGCAACGTGGATTTTATAGCAATTAATGCACTAATCGTCCTTTATTTGGAGGAATCCGGACCAACACAGGCCAAAAGCATGGACTCGATATCTCATTGTCATGCTGGTCTTGGTAAATCTGATATGCAAGTGTGGCACAAAAAATCGTGTTGAAACCGGCGTGAACTGTGTTGATCGATTGGCGGATGTGGTTTGCTTGTGGTGGATCTACGTGAGGGTGGCAGTGCTAGTTCAGGCATGATTTAGCTACTGGTGGTGCCTTCATGAAGGAGGCCTAGTAAGCGTGGGAACGTGGTGGTAGTTTGTTCCTTGTGTGTAGTGGTGTTCCTGTAGCATTAACCTGAAGACAAGATCACTCCAATCGTTGTGTAGGTGTTTTATTGTGGCCTGAGGCGAGAGAAGTTTTTGTGCTTTTTCACAGATTGTTTTTTTGAATTTTTGGTTTTAGACTGAGATTTCAATCCCTAAATCGATCCAGTCCAATAAGCTTCAAATCTAGAAATTTCTTGGTATACCGAGATTGGTTGAGGTCCAAATTGGTGTCTTGTCGAAATCACCGGTGTGGTCGTGTTCTGAGATCGCTCCAACTATGCCTTGATGCAGAGGCCGAGGTTGATTGAATCAAGATTGCTAGAAATTTCCAGGGTAGATTGCACCTTTGGTGAATCATTTCTATTTTTGGGGTTTTTTTATAAGATCGAGATCCCTAGTGTAGCTTGGGTGGCCAAGATGAGAGTAAGATTGCTCGTGTGTTGTTTTTTTTTTTTAATCATCGAAAGCATCTCTATCGAATGATGGAGATTGTGGAATATGTGGTGGATCCATAGATCGATCTTGTGAGAATGAATAATCATCGAAGAAGCATACTTGAATGAGAGCAATAAGCTCGATGGGTCGAACTACACAAATTGGAAGTTCAAATTACACACACTGATCGAGGGTTCGAGTGCTGTTGAGATTTTCTGTTTTAGTCAAATAGGCAAAAATCTCTGAAGGATGACAACAATAGGGATTCAGTTCCTAGATTAGCTCCAGGTTGTTGGGAGGGAGTTAATGCCTCCTATATTTGATGTGAGGGAGTTATGAGGCTGTTAGATTCTCTATGCTATATAACAGGCAGTCATTCGAATGATTTGCTAAGAGTGTGTGAGGATTTCATGATGTAATCTCCTAATTTGATTAATATATTACTGATGCCTATGTTTGGTGGACGTAGCCGAGATTGGTTGGGTGAACCACGTTAAAAATTGTCTCTTATGTGCTTGATTGTTCTGCTGTATTAATTCTGCTGTGTGTTTATTATATTGCTGTGCCTCTGAATTCCAACAATTGGTATCAGAGCAAAGTTGGAGGTGCTGAGACTGATTGCTGTCTGTAATCG
Organism: Pinus tabuliformis; assembly: GCA_031772625.1. Taxonomy (NCBI): domain Eukaryota; kingdom Viridiplantae; phylum Streptophyta; class Pinopsida; order Pinales; family Pinaceae; genus Pinus; species Pinus tabuliformis. The sequence continues at coordinate 1,907,918,569 of CM062818.1, forward strand.
ATTGCTGGAGCACTGCGCGCTGAGCGTGGATACATGTCAAACCAGCGTGGATCTGGTACTGCGTGGCGTGAAAGAATATACTGCTGCGTGGATTTGAAGCCGACCTGCGTGCTGGAATTGGGAGCAGCCGCTGTGTATCCGTGCCAGACTTAATCGAGGAGCAGCCGCTGTGTATCCGTGCCAGATTTAATTGAGGAGCAGCCGCTGTGTATGTGTGAATGATGCATGAATGCGTGTTTTATATACCACGAGGTGCTGCTCGATGATCGAGAAGAAGGAGCGGTTGCTGATTGCTGTGCGTTTTGATTGGAGGTGCGATTCTGTACATGCGTGTAGCCTGTTTTTTTTTGTTTTAAATATTGCTGGTAGTTTGCTGTTGAACGGTGCTGGTAGTTTGCTGTTGAACGGTGCTGCGTTATCAGCCTGTAACAATCAGACTCTACAAGTCGTTCGATCAATCCCTTTGTGTTACGCAACATTCAGGTTTAGAATTGACACTCTCATCGCAATTCTTATGTATTGAATTTCTAGTAAATTGAAATCCAGGCTTCGGGTGGATTATTTGTATGGTTATGTTGATTGGGGATTATTCAGATGGGTTTGTTAATTGGGGCGTGTATGAAAATGTAATGGGCATCGATAACATTTTATTACATCTTCACTAAAAATTGCCTCTTATCAATGGGTGTGTATAACAATGTAAGTGCGCGTCGATAATGGAAAGCGATACGCAGCAAAACCAATAAACCTGCCTTCCCATGTGAGTGATGATTTGATCGTACATCTGAGGGCATCTTTGAACTTTAAGAGTGCGCAGGTTATATGTATGTTTTTTTATTTGTACAAGTTTACAAATAATTGCGCATAGAACTGTTTATGTTGACCCAGAAGCAGGGAACTTATTATTTTGGCGGTGGTCTTTGTGTAAATACAAAAGGAAATTTATTTTTTTTGTGGCAAAAGTACAAAGGCATAGGCAGAAATTTTTTTTTGTGAAGTGCAAAGGGCAGTTTTTTGTTTTTTAAAAAAAGGCAAAGGTACAGAGGCATAGGCAGTTTTTTCTTTGTGGTGTAAAACCAAAGGCATAGACAATTTTGTTTTAAATTGCTGGTTGGATATTGGAGATTATTGTGTTTTTTGTTGATACAAATGGCGAAACCTCAAAGTGCCCTTAGTACATCAGATATCCTTGAGTTTGATGATGTTGTTGGAGCCTTGTTGGCTGAGGAGACGAGGAAGAGGTCGAATGTAGACACCTCCACATCAGAGGTAATGATGGCCAGAGGTCGCTCACGAGAGAGACACTCCGGGGGAAAGCATAGCGACTCTCGTTCAAAATCCTAAGGAAAGAAACCCAAGGTGAAGTGCTGGCATTGTGGCAAGGCTGGACATCTGAAAAAGGATTGCTGGAAGCGAAAGCAGGCTGCTAAAGAAGGCTCTTCGACAGAAAAGAAGGAAGCCAACACCACAGATACAGGTTCAGTATCCGGTTCAGGTATGAGTGATGAAGTATTGTCAGTTAATATTTCAAAACATGATCAACATTGGTTGTTAGATTCCGGGGCATCTAACCACATGTGTATACATAGAGATTGGTTTAAAACATATAGATCAATTGATGATGGTGTTGTGTACATGGGTAATGATGTAACATGTAATATTGTTGGGATTGGAAGCATACAACTACACATGTTTGATGGCACAACTAGAATATTAACTGATGTGAGGCATGTACCAGATTTAAGAAAAAATTTGATTTCATTAGGAGCACTTGATTCAAATGGATATAAAACTGTAATTCAAGGTGGAGTTATGAAAATCTATAAAGGTATCTTACTAGTGATGAAGGCTAAGAAAGTAGGAAATCTATTTCAGTTAGAAGGTAGAACTGGGTCAGATCATGTGTCTGTGTCTGAACATGACGGTAGTTCCATTCACTTATGGCATCAAAGATTGGGGCATATGAGTGAAAGAGGATTGAAAATTTTGGCTGACCGAAAGTTACTTCCTAATCTAAGATCTGGAAAATTGGATTTCTGTAAACATTGTCTGTTTGGTAAACAAAGTAAACAAAAGTTTAAAACAGGCAAACATACTAGTAAAGGCATACTTGATTATATCCATTCAGATGTGTGGGGTCCAGCTCCTACAGCTTCATATGGTGGTTCATCTTATTTTGTATCATTCATTGATGACTTTTCTCGGAAAGTTTGGGTCTTCATATTGAAAAAGAAGTCTGATGTTTTTACAGTTTTCAAGCAGTTTAGAGCATTGGTAGAAAACAGCACTGGTAGAACTGTCAAATGTTTAAGAACTGACAATGGTGGTGAGTTTTCCTCCAAGGAGTTTGACAGCTATTGCAAGGATGCAGGGATCGAAAGACATAAGACCACGGTTTATACTCCTCAGCAGAATGGAGTTGCTGAACGCATGAACAGGACTCTTCTAGAGAGAGCAAGGTGTATGCTGAGTAACGTCGGGTTGCCGAAGGAGTTGTGGACGGAAGCAGTGGCAACCGCTTGTTATGTGATAAACCGATCTCCATCAACGACAATAGACTGCAAGGTTCCGCAAGAGGTATGGACAGGACACCCTTGTGACTATTCTAAACTCAAAGTGTTTGGTTGTGATGCATATGCTCTAGTGCCTAAACATCAGCGAACTAAATTAGATCCAAAGTCTAAAAGGTATATCTTTGTTGGGTATGGTGATGGAACAAAGGGATTTAGATTGTGGGATCCTACTACCCGCAAAATCATCATCAACAGAGATGTAAGGTTTAATGAATCCTCTCTTGTACAGTTAGATGTAGATAGAAGATTGAAACAAGATGATGTATCTGATTTCCAGCATATTCAGTTTGACAGCATTTCTAATGATAGTCATAACGACCATAGTTCAGATTCTAGTCATGAACAGGTTTCAGAATCAGATTATGAACAGGGTTCAGATGGAGGACATGAACAGGTCTCAGATGGCGATCATGAAGAAATTCCTACAGTTGATAGACAGCCAGTTGTGGAAGCACCAGAAACATTCTTAAGGAGGTCTACAAGGATCAAACGTCGTCCGAGAAGGTATGATGATCATGTTACTTCAGTTGCTTTGATCGCTAATGATGATGAACCTTTGTGTTATCAGGAAGCTGTAGAAGGTTCAAATAGTGACAAATGGAAAGCAGCCATGAAGGAAGAAATGATGGCCTTAGGTAAGAATGGCACGTGGGATCTGGTTGAACTTCCCAAAGGCAGGAAAACTGTGGGATGCAAGTGGGTCTTCAAGCTGAAACGGGGTGTGAATGATACGGAAGACAGGTACAAAGCGAGACTGGTTGCAAAAGGGTTTTCTCAGAAAGCTAGCATAGACTTTCATGAGATATTTTCACCAGTGGTTAAAATTGTTTCAATTAGAATTGTGTTAGCATTAGTGGCTTTGTTTGATTTGGAGTTGCAGCAGTTAGATGTTAAGACTGCGTTTCTACATGGTGATTTAGATGAGGAAATATATATGGAACAACCGGAAGGGTTTGTTCAACATCGCAATGCGAAATTTGTCTGTAGGCTCAAGAAGTCATTATATGGCCTGAAGCAGTCGCCTCGGCAGTGGTATAAGAAGTTTGATTCTTTCATGTTGAGTTAGAAATATGTAAGAAGTGAATATGATCATTATGTTTATTTCAAACAGTTAAATAATGGCATGTTCATTATCTTAGTGTTGTATGTTGATGATATACTTTTAGCAAGCAAAAGCATTGAAGAAATCAACAGGTTGAATACTCAGATGGCAAGGACGTTTGATATGAAAGATCTAGGAGCCGCAAGACAGATTTTGGGCATGGAGATTTTCATAGACAGGGGCAATGGTAAGCTGTGGCTATCACAACAGAAGTATGTTGAGAAAATACTTTTGAGGTTTGGTATGAACAATGTGAAGCCTGTGTCGATCCCTTTAGCTTCCCATTTTAAGCTTTCTTCGAGTTTATGTCCTAATACAGATGAAGAAAAGGATTATATGTCTCGAATTCCTTATGCCAATGTAGTAGGATGTTTGATGTATGTGATGGTGTGTACGCGACCAGATATTTCTCATGCTGTTGGGGTTGTCAGCAGGTACATGGAAAATCCGGGTAAAGAACACTGGTCAGCAGTGAAATGGGTGCTTCGGTACTTGAGAGGCACAAGTAGTTATTGTATTTCTTACAATAAGAGTAGTGAATATGTTTGCGGATATGTTGATTCCGATTTTGCAGGTGACTTGGATAAGAGAAGGTCAACTTCAGGGTACATCTTTACTCTTGCAGGTGGAGCTATTAGCTGGATGTCAAAGCTACAGAACATTGTTGCTTTGTCTACTACTGAAGCAGAATACATTGCTGCTTCTCATGCTTGCAAAGAGGCAGTTTGGTTGAAAGGTTTGCTTGGTGAGTTTGGTAGGTTGCAGGATAACATCAGGTTACTTTGTGACAGTCAAAGTGCAATACATTTGGCTAAGAATCCGGCCTATCATAGTAAGTCAAAGCATATTCCAATCAAATATCATTTTGTAAGACAGGTTATCACTGAAAGGGGAGTCTCTCTTGAAAAGGTGCATACAAAGGAGAACTGTGCAGACATGTTCACGAAACCAGTTTTGTTGGAGAAGCTACGCTGGTGTTTGGCTTCTCTTGGCTTGCAGAAAAGATAAAATAATAATAACAGGGCATCAGGTGAATTGTTGTCAAGGTGGAGATTGTTGAGATTTTCTGTTTTAGTCAAATAGGCAAAAATCTCTGAAGGATGACAACAATAGGGATTCAGTTCCTAGATTAGCTCCAGGTTGTTGGGAGGGAGTTAATGCCTCCTATATTTGATGTGAGGGAGTTATGAGGCTGTTAGATTCTCTATGCTATATAACAGGCAGTCATTCGAATGATTTGCTAAGAGTGTGTGAGGATTTTATGATGTAATCTCCTAATTTGATTAATATATTACTTATGCCTATGTTTGGTGGACGTAGCCCAGATTGGTTGGGTGAACCACGTTAAAAATTGTCTCTTATGTGCTTGATTGTTCTGCTGTATTAATTCTGCTGTGTGTTTATTATATTGCTGTGCCTCTGAATTCCAACAAGTGCGTGGGAAATTGTAAATGGAGATGAAGCGAAGCCGAGTACAACTAGAGGAGGAACAACTGCAACAATGCAATATTGGGAGAAGAGGGGGAACAAAGAAAAGGTGTTGCTGAAGACATTAGTGAAGGACAACATCATCCCTCAGATTAGAGAGTGCAAGCTTTCCAATGATATTTGGGGGACTCTCAAGCATATGTATGAGATAAAGAATACAAATCGCCTATTGTTCCTGAAGAATAAGATTTTCTCCATCAAAATGGAGGAGAATGAATCTGTTGTTGCATTCATCTCTTGGATTAAAGAACTGAGAGATAAGTTGGGCGATATAGGAGAGAAAGTGTCCAACGCTGATCTTGTCACGATTACCTTGAATGGTATGAGTGATGATTATCAGATTTGTATTATAGGGTTCTCAATGAGGGAGAAAGCTCCCACCTTTGAAGAGTTGACAGGGATCTTGATGCAGGAAGAAGAGAGGCGGATGAATCTGAAACCTCAGAATGCAGATCTCGCATTGATGGTGAAGAAAAAACCTTTTAGAGGTAAACCAGGAGTAGGACAAAAAGTCAGTGGAAGACCCCAGAAAAATACTTTCCAAGGTATTTCTTCGACCAAAAATGATTCAGGAATCAAGTGTTTTCACTGTGGTAAATCTGGTTACATTGTTAGAAATTGTTATAAGAAAAAGATTGATTAAGCTTGACATAGACAAAGTAGACATATAGGGCACTTCGTTGACAAATATTAGAATCATGATCTCAATCTATTTGTGTTTGATTCCGCTCTCTCTATTGAAATTAATGAGGCTGAAACTTGGTTTATGGATTATAGAGCTTCCACTCACATGGTAGGTAATAAGCACTGGTTTGAAAGTTTTAAAGAGACCAGCAATGGTGCTAATATCTACCTTGGTTATGACAGAGCATACCACATCAAAGGTTATGGAGATATTCTTTTGACATTACCTGATTGTAATATTAGGCACATCCAGAATGTCATGTATGTACTGGGTATTAAAAAGAATTTGATCTTTGTCTCTATGATTGCAGATGAGAACTTGAAGGTAGAATTTTATAAAACCTATTGTGTCATAATGGATTTGTTGGATCACTAGAAACCAGTCGCATCCGGAATACAAGTTAGAGGCATGTATAAGTTGAATTTTACACGTGTGCCACATCAAGCTTTAACTTCAACAACCTCGATCGCAAAGAATCTTTGGCATCAAATATTTGAACACATAAATCTTCATGTCTTATTGTTGCTACAAAAACAAGGTATGGTTAATGGATTTCCTGTTTTAAAAAATGCACATGTTGATTGTGAAGGATGTGCACTTGGAAAAGTGCACAGGGATAAATTTCCCTCAAATGTAAATAGAAGAAAGAGATATATAGTCGAACTTGTGCACACTGATATATGTGGACCGATGCAGACAAGGTCATTAGGAGGATCTTATTATTTTTTATTATTTGTTGATGATTGCACAAGATATACCTAGGTATATTTTCTAAAAAAGAAAAGTCATACTTTAGAATATTTTAAAGAATTCAAAAGTATGATGAAAAGCAGACTGGGAAGGTCATCAAAATTCTCCGCTCATATCAAGGGGCAGTAGTTATATTAATCTTGACTTGGTGGATAAGTGTGGATTGAGAAAAGAAGTGCATGCAGAATATTGGTTGGTACAGTTGGCTACAGGTACAAAGAAGCGAGTTCACCATTAGGTAAGAACTTGTGCATTTGAGTTAAATGGTATGCATACAGCAGCATATTTGAATGTATTGCCATTTCGATCGTATATTATGCTTTTGGGTATGGATTGGTGATACATTCACATAACCAAAGTGGATTTCTTCGACAAGGCCATTAAGTGTGTGGATGATAGTGGGGAAAGGAGGACTTTGTAGGGAAAGAAGACGCCTACATAAGTGAGGATGGTTACCGCTATGTAGGCTAAGCGTAGTTGCATAAAAGGTTGTGTGATGTTTGCAGTACACATTTCTAGTGACCAAGGTGAGGAGGTTGACGATGCAGATGTGTTAAGCAAGTAGCCAGTTTTGCAACAGTTTCAAGATGTATTTCCTGAAGACATTCTCGAGTTGCCACCTCATAGGGAGGTGAACTTTTTTATTAATTTGGTGCCAGGGGTAGCTCCAACATCAAAAGCACCTTACGAGATGATCACACCTGAGTTGATAGAGTTGAAGATGAAGTTAAAGGAGATGCTTGACAAGGGATACATTAGGCCAAGTGTATCGCCTTGGGGTGCACCATTGTTGTTCGTAAAGAAGAAAGATGGTACTCTTAGATTGTGCATTAACTACAAGAAACCGAACAAGGTAACGATCAATAATAGGTACCCTTTGTCAAGGATTGATGATTTGTTTGATCAGTTGAAGGGAGCATCAGTTTTCTCTAAGATCGAATTGACATCGAGATACCATTAGGTACACATCAAGGTAGAGGATATCTTCAAGATTGCATTCAGGACCAAGTATGGGCATTATGAGTTTGTTGTTGTTCCATTCGGTTTGACTAATGATCCAACTATATTCATGTGTTTGATGAATAGTGTGCTGCTTCCATATTTGGATAAGTTTGTTATTATGTTCATTGACGACATACTGGTATATTCTAAAAATCAGGAAGAGCATGTTGATCATTTAGTAGCAATGTTGAAATTTCAAGTGCAAATTCTTTTAGACTGAGGTAGATTACTTGGGGCATGTTGTCTCCAAGGATGGCATAAAAGTAGGTCTAGAAAAGATAAGGGCTATCATGGAGTGGGAAACTCCTAAGAATGTGGATGAGGTGAGATAATTCATGGGATTGACAGGTTACTACATGAGAATCATCATGAAATTCTCACACATTACATATCCTATCACATCATTGCAATGGAAAGGTAAGAAGTTTGAATGGACAGAAGAATGTGAGGCTAGTTTTGAACAGCTTAAGCAGTTGTTGTCATGCACCATTGCTAACTATTATGGATCCGGACATGGAGTTTGTAGTGTGTACAGATGCTTGCAAGAGAGGACTTGGTGGAGTTCTCATGCAAGAAGGACATGTAGTTTGTTATGAGTCACGGAAACTAAATGAGGACAAGTAGAACTATCCAATGCATGATCTTGAGCTAGCACGATTATACATGAATTAAATATGTGGAGACATTATCTTTTGGGTAGGAGATTTACATTAATGAGCGATCACAGTGGGTTGAGGTATTTCTTTTACCAGCTGAATCTAAATTCCAGGCCAACTAGATTATTGGCTACCCTTAGTGAGTTTGACTTCGATGTCAGATACATCAAAAGGAAGGAGAACCGGGTTGCAGATGCTCTTAGCAAGAAGGTACAGGTAAATCATATAGCAGCTATGAGCTTTGATGGGACAGAGTTACAAGATAAGATCTTGTAGGCACGACAACGGGATGAAAATTACATGGGGATCATGCACAGGTTACAACAGGGTATAGGTGAAGGTATATGTATAGATACAAGTACAAGTGTAGGTACACGTATAGGTGATCAGGATGCAAAATACCATCTCACGACAGATGGGTTGGTGAGATTTAGAGATAGGATCTATGTACTGAATTATAGTGAGCTCAAGAAGATTATCTTGAGGGAGTTTCACGCGAAACCATACTCGGGTCGTCCAGGATATCATAAGACATTAACAATGGTAAATAAGCTATACTATTGGCCGAATCTGAATAAGGATGTAGCAGAGTTCATGGTTATATGTTTAGATTGTCAGCAGGTAAAGGGGGAATGTAAGCATCTAGGTGGTTTACTACAACCTATAGATATTTTGGAATGGAAATGGGAGGTCATTTCCATGGATTTCATCACAGGTCTTCCGAGGATAGTGAGGCAAAATGATTATATTATGTTTGTGGTTCATAGGTTGAGAAAGGTAGCTCACTTCATTCCAATGAAGACTACATATTCAGCCAGTGAGGTAGCACAGGTGTCCTTCAGAGAGATAGTGATATTGCATGGTCTTCCAAAGAAGATTTTGTCAGACAGGGATGAAAGGTTCACTTAAAAGTTCTAAAAGGAGCTATTTGTAGGCTTGGGTATAGAGTTTCCCTTCAATACAACTTATCATCCACAAACAGAGAGGGTCAACAAGATTTTGGAGGATATGTTGAGGATGTACATGATGCACCAGCAAAGGAAATGGGAGGAGTATCTTCCGTTGGTTGAGTTCGTATATAAGAATGGTTATCAGGAGTCATTGAGGATGACTCCTTTCAGGGCATTGTATGGATGGATTTGTAACACTCCGATCAGCTAGAGTGATTTAGTGAACAGGGTACTTATTGGACCAGATATGCCGGCAAACATGGAGCAGGAAATGCAGGTTATTAAGAAGAATCTAAAGGAAGCACAGGATAGAAAAAAGAGTTATGCGGATCAACAGAGGGTGTTCAAAGAGTTTCAAGTCGGGGAGCATGTGTATTTGTGCATCAAGCCCAAGAGGAGCTCTTTGAGGATTAGATCATGTGCCAAGTTGGCACCACGGTATTGCAGGCCTTTCAAGATCCCTGAGAGGATTGGACCAGTGGCATATCAACTTGGACTACCTCCAATAGCGAAATTCCATGATTTTTTCCATATTCCATTGCTTAAAAAGTATATAGAGGATATTGATCATGTTATTGATTGGTCTGTATTGCAGGTGGAGCAAGAAGGAGAGTTTCAGCCAGAGCCTTAGTGCATATTGTAGTGGAAGCATCTCATGCTCAGGAACAGATACATTTAGCAAGTTAAAGTGTAGTGGAAGCACTTTGGGCCTAAAGAAGCTACATGGGAGATGGCGGATCAGACGCGGGCCCTGTATCTTTCATTGTTTTCTGGTTGAGGCAAAGCAGTATTGTTTTGATGTTGGTATATGTTAGCATATGTTGTGTTGATGTTTTGGTATATGCATGTATATGTATATGGATGTAAATACTACCATGAGATAATTTATAAAGCTCCAATAAGTGGTATGGTTGTTATATTGTCATGTTGTCATGATGCTTTTCTTTGAGCAGGTCTTTCATTGTAAATACTGCAACAAGCTAAGTTATTAAGATCCATGGGCAGTATGTTTGTTTTTCAGTGGTGTCATTGAGGTATTGATGTGGTTTAACACCGAGGATGGTGTTCCCCAAGGGGGAGGGTTTTGTAATAGCCTGGTGAGAAGTTCATGTAATAAAAGTTAATAAAGGCAAAATAAGACCACGGGTAAGGGACACTTATTCCAAGATAAATGTTGGGCAAAGATATCATAGTGGGCTTGAGTGGATGTGTATTTTTTGCTAACGAAATTGTCAAAGGTTAAGGCATAGGAATTAAAAGGAAAAAAGGCATTTTTGGCACAATTATTTATGAAAATAAAGGAAATTAAGAGAAATGTAAGGTGAAAGGTCACGGGTTGCATGTGAGGAGGAACATGAAGGAAAATAATGGAAAATGGAGAAAATATAGGCCTCATTCATAAAAAGGCTTCTGAGGATCAGTTGGTAACCTTTTTTCAGTTCAAGTTTGGAGCTTTCTCATTATTCTTTCTCTCTCTCTCACACTCACTCTTGGTCACTTAAAGTTTCTTGGAGCACTTGAGCTTTGGATCAAGGAAGGAAAAGCAAGGAAAGGAAAGGAACAAAAAGCAAGGATCAAGGATGGAAAAGCAAGATTGGGCAGCTTCAACAAGAATACTTGCAGGTAACCTTTTGTAAGTGTGATTTCGTAGCTAGTTTGGACATGCATGGATTTCATGTTGGTGTATGGTTCTCTTGTTGTCAGTGGCATGGTTTTGCCGGGTTATGATAGTGGTTTTCAACCTAGCCTTGCCTTTTTCAGACGCTACAATGTTGGGATATTTATTTCAGTTTTTGAGCTTTGGTTTGCTGGATGGATTTCAGAATTCGGGGCGAAGGTGGTCTCAAGTTCAACTCCCAAAGGCCTAGGAATTCCTTAACAGTTTTTGGTGAGATAGACGGTAAATTCTGAGGGAGAAGTCTCGGTTTAGAGCCTAATGATTCAAGTTTGGATTGCGGTAAAGTCTAAGGGATTGGTCTCGATTTAGGGCCTAGTGATCTGAGATTGGATTTTGGTAAAGTTTGAGAGACAAGGAGATGGAAAAATCCTTAAGGATAGTGATGAATTCCGGATGGCCTTCCAAGTTTGGTTTGGTTATGATTGGAGAACTAGTTTTGGTGTGATCACGGTTTGATGAGGGCGGAGGTGGTTTAACCTCTTGATTCCCTTGGTTGTTCTTGGATTGGTTGTTTTATGAGATCCCACGTTCATTCTTGGAATATGGCATGGGGGTGACTGGATGAAAGAGATATTTGGTTCATCCATGTCTATGGTTAGGTGGTACGTGGAATTCCTAAACAGGTCAGATTTTTCTATGATTAATAAAAGCTAAGTTCTCTTACTTTTTCACTTGTTTATATATGGATTTAATGGCTATCAAATCTCTGATATTTATATGGTTTAATGCTCGTTATAAGCATGGCTATGTGATTGGTTCATGCCATGGTTATTTCATGTATTTAATTTCAATTATTCAATTGATAGATGCAAGACCTAATTGATGCTATAACAGTTCAATGGAGAAGGTGGTGATCCTTATCGTTATGTTTCACAACTTCTTTCACTCATTTATGCTATATCTTGTATCTTAGACCTATAGGTTGCATTGATGCCAAGAGTTTGATAGAATGTCAATCCCAGTTGAGGATGCTCAGGACTAGTCCTGAGGTTCATTTTTTATTTGTTTATCTTATCATCATGCCTTTGATTGATTATAGAGGTTGTAACAAGTTCTGGGTAGAGGTGGGGATTCTGGGCTAGAAAAGTGGCTCAAATCTCGAGGTCCCTACCATAGATCTACTGAAAAGAGTCCAAGGACGTTGGCACATAGGCCCGCGAGAGCGAATTTGGATTATGGACACTGTCTTGCCTATAACATGAGAGCGGCCAATGGTTAAAAGGCTTAAATCATCAGTGGGACTCAGGGACAGGATATCAGAGTGGATGACATGTCTCCTAAGGGTGTTGTTGCTGATGTGGATGGCTTTGTTTGATATGTCTCCATCGGTTCCATTTCCTTAAGGTCACCAAGGAAGTTGAATCCCTTATAGTGACCTCTCTCGTCGCATGTTTACCCCGAATGGTTGGTTTCTTGGGTGGACCTGGGAGGAGGGGGTGTTACAATGTCATCAATGAATATAATAACAAACTTGTCCAAATAAGGACGCAACACACAATTCAAAAAACACATAAATGTAGTTAGGGCATTAGTAAAACCAAATGGAACTAAAGCAAACTCATAATTCCCATACCTGGTCCTAAATGTAGTCTTGTAGATATCCTCTTCATTGATGTGTACCTAATGGTACCCTGAACTGTCATGTCCCTTCTAAAACACATTTGTAACAGGGTGCTGCTACACAATTTTGCACAATTTTGGCTAAGGAAGAGAACCCATCATTTTCGACTTAGGGACTTAGGAGGCAATTTGACTTAATCTGGTTTCTAGTGGAATGTGGGGGCCACCCACATGGGAATTCGAATTGGCCCATTCAAATAGATTGGAGGGAAAGTCGAATAGGTGGATGGAGGGACCCCCATGAGGCAAGGGAGGGCCAAGGAGTTATAAGGAGGTGGCACCTCTCATTTTGGGATTCATTCATACATCTTGCAAACAAAATCACTTGACTGTTCACTCTACTATTTAGCTGAGTCAACTGGATGTTTAGCCACAAATCTCTCAAGAGGGAGATTCAACCTCTACTTCGGGGAACCATCCATGCCCGCCCTGGAGAGGTAGTTCTACAAGGATTTCAAGAGATCCGGAGCAGTGACATAGCACCACCAACCAACACAGAGCAAGGAGTGCGTATTTTTGGGAAGCCAGGAAAGACGCAGAGGGAGATTGAGGTAAGAAAATATCTGATTGCTTGTCTGGGAGTTGGGGAGATCAGGTAGGATCATTAGACCAATGTTCTTGTTGGGTTTTACAGCCAGCCGAGCCAACACTCCAGCAATTCAAACTACTGGGCTGGGGGACAATGAAAAGGGCACACAACAGATTTTCGTGGTACTTGGGAGCAGCTGAGTTGGGCCAAGAGATCATCCAAGGAGTCAGGGATTGGATAGCATGAGTGAACTCAACATTTTGAGAAGTTCTAGCGGATTTACAGGTAGTTTCCGGCAAGTTGAAATTGGCAGCTAGAGCTGAGGTGAGGCTCCAAGGGGGTCGACTTTCATAAGTCTAAACCAACCAAAATCTTTTCTGTGTTTTTTGGGTTTTTGGCAAGGATCCCAAATATAAATTTTCATAATTTTCTGAGCAACGGAGGTGGGATTTTAAGTCATGTCTCTGCAGCAGACATTGTAGAATCGCTAGGGTTTGAATAGTGCCTTTAGGGGTCGATTTTGGGAAGTACAAATTGGGCCAAACCATCTCTGGGTTTTTGTGGGTTTTCGCCAAGGAGTCCAAGGTTAAAAGAATATAAATTTCTGGGTAGTTTCAGTGCACCATCCAACCATTTTAACTTCAGTAAAGCAGTGGTTTCTCGGGCAACACAATGCAAATTGTTGCAGCAGCTGGGCAGCCTTCAGCTCAACCATTTTCCTACCTGGGTTTGGTCTTGCTTGTCCTTTTAAACAAGCTCAAGTGCACCATTCCATCATCTATTGTATTTGACTTGCGTAAATATAATAAAATGGCTCACAAGTTCTCCATTTGCAGCTTTTATATGGGTGTTTGTTGAATATTTCGTTTTTTTAATTTGTTGCATGTATTATTTTCTTGTTATCACTTGTATTCCTATTAAGGATCATTACAGTTGTATCAGAGCATGATCTTGGACTAGCTATGGGAAATTAGCTAGAAGATCATGGAAGCTTTGGGTATGAGTGCATAGTGAGGGGTGAAACCCAAGATAAACCCATGGCTCAAGGGAAATCCAATATGCAGAAATTTTGCGGTAGAATTCATTGGGACAATGAGAGCTTGGCCCAGTTGAGGAGGGTGATAGACCAAACCCATCCTCACCCTTACAAAAAATACGTTAGAGGTGAGCAGGTCGTGGGGGTGAAACCATCTACATCATGTGGGGAAATTCGACCAGATCAGGGCACCAGATCTCCTGAAAATGAGCAGATGGGACAAAGATGATTAGAGGGTGAGATTAGGGGGCGATTTTGCTGGTGGAGACCTGACTTTAGATATCAAGAGCCTAAGGAGGAGGTTGAGCATGATGCTGACAACCCACAAGATGGTGAGGAGCACATCGAAATACCTGGTGTGGTGTAGGAATCACCTTTATTAGAGACCTCTTTGATAACCCTTGTTGACACCCTGGTAGAGAGGATAGAGCCTACTCACATAGAACCATTTGTTGAGGGGGTGCCATCCCTGGATGAGATACCAATAGTTGCTGAGGTATCTGGAGCCATGACCGAGTTTACAGGTGATAGATGCCCATGACAATTCCATTAGTTTTAGGCCGACCTTCTAGCATTAAAAAGGAAGGTCACATTAGTGCAAGAGGCGATTCTGCAGTAGAACGAGGAGTTGGAGGGCATGAGAGCAATTTTTGCCAAGTCCACAACCAAATTGACTCACGTTTGGGAGAAGTTGGATTCCCTACTGGTGCACCTAGAGTGCATGTTGGAGCGCGAGAGAAGCCCTCTTTGGACATACATAGATGGGGTTGGCAACATTGTTAGGTTGCCATGGCCCATTAGATAGAGGGAGACAGAGCTACCTAGGCACATTGTATGTATTGAACAAGATAGCGAGATGAGATGACCTGAGTTTCATAAGGTGCAACACCCTCATGGTGGGGTTGTTCTATGTGCGGGAGTTAGTGCATTCGATCCCTCTGTTAGGGTTGGGTGGTGAGAGATTCTAAGTTGGTACTCAGTGGAGTGGACTATGGAGATGGTAGTGGACCTAGGTGGAGCTTAAGAGTAGTTTCCAGGCACTAGGGACGCTGGAAGTCCCGACTGGCATTGTGATCCGGGAGGGACTACCTATCATTTCCCATGTATGTCGGTTGACTACAACCAAGATGGTGCAGTTGACCTAGTAGTTGAGCATGCACTTTCGCTAGGGCAGTCTCAGTCAGCACCAGTGGCTAACTAGTTTATGAACAGACTCTTTTGGTTTTCTTGGTATGGCATTTGTACACAAGATCACTAGGTGATCAACATACTTTGGCAGGAGGTTATCGAAGGAGGTGGAATTGGCAAACCACTAGACGGTGCCTTGCATGGAGTTGAGGGCTCTTCACTTTTGTGTGGGGCGCAGAGGAGTGGAGCACTATTGGCATCACTGCTGACACATAGGGAGAGTCACTTCTCGGATCCCTCAAGGGGGATTTGGAGGGAATATCCATTCATCGGCGGGGATAATGATGCAATGGTGGAGGTGATGACACTGATCGAGTGTTGCCTGACACATACAAACATAGCTCTAGGCCATCATATCAAGGGATATGTGGGAGCATATAGTGTTGAGTAGTGGTCTACAGGTGGGAATGAAGATGCACGGTGGTGTGTTGTAGTGTGTTGCACTGCATTGTGGAGTGGGAGTGCCTCACATCGCAGTGAGTACATGCGAGAAGTGAAAGGTGCAGTGCCACAAGTAGGAAGTAGGATGGTACTGAATGGCATAGTTGTAGCCAAGGGTATCTCACAGTGTATAGGGGTTGGCCGCAGTGTACAGTGGCATGTCTAGGATTACTGGGATGATCAGTGGTATGCAGAGGCGTTTGGTGCTACACAACGAGGTCTTGGAGTGTTGCCTCTAGGGACACCCATGGACAGAGATACCGGACATACTTTTGGGTGTATTTCACTGAGGATTGATGGGGCCAAAGATGAGTGATACTTGATGGTATCCGCGGGGACTCACACTCCTGACCCTCTTCTATGTCACTTATAGGAACGATTGATCTGGTTGTTGTCCTTTGATGCTTTGGGCACGAGCAATAGGGGATGGGGAGCTCACCCAAGATATTTGGATGACACTTGGTGCGATAGAGGGGAGGCTTCTCAGCGGGGCCAGCGAGTCACTGCGTGAGTTGATAGCCACAGGTCGAGGGATGAGGTGATCACCGACATGGATGGCATATCATTCATCACTGATTCTATGCCTGGGGAGATGGTCATGGGGGATACATGTTCCACTCTTTCCACAAGGCATGTCTGGACCATGGATGAGAAGAGGATACCGTGTGCGGCTGAGATAGTTGTCCAATATGTATCTGGGTTCCCGAAATTGTATTGACACATTCTCCAAGGGGCAGGCAGCCGAACAAGTGGCAATGGTTGGCAGGATCAAGATGGATCCACATACACTGAGTCAATTGCCCATATCAGATACCCATCTACTGGTTGCATTGAGGGGGTAGTCATTTGGCACACGTGGTTTCCAGTGGTCATCTGTACTACACAGTGGCACACACCAAACAATTTAACACGCCTCAGATTAGTTCATGATGTATGGAGCCTATATATGGGTGGCATGCAGGGACTAGAGATGAGGGCCAAATGGATTCCATCGGTTATCAGGGCTATGTCGTAGTAGGTTTTCCTATGGGATGCAGGGATTCAGCTGATCGATAGATCACTCGTGATGAGCGGATTCATAGTAGAGAGTGACATAGTTCTCCCTTGGGATGACACATGGGGGTTCACAGAGGGTTTCATCATATGGGGAGGCAGACATTCTCTATTGTTACATAGGTTTAGAGCTAGATTTGAATGGGTAGGCCTTGGTTCCATAGAGATTCCCAGACAGGATGTGTCTTGCCTCTTTCAGTATTCCACCATCGAGTTCCAGGAGAGCAGGATATTTTCTGCACATGATGGGGAGTATGACATAGTCAGAGTAGCGCAACATCAACATGGTGGCACCACTCTGGGACTAGCAGGGAACTGGGGCATCATAGCTCTTCACAACCCAATAACCTTTAGGGATGCGCCGAGTACTACAGGGGGAGATCATACAGATCTTCCATTAGGCTTTAGCGAGTCAATCATGGAGCAAGGGACTTCTGGTACTTCCACCAGGCAAGATAGTGAGTGGAGTGAGAGGAGCTTCATGTCAAACAAGATGGCTTGGGATCCTGGTATTGAAGGTTTCTTTCATGTCAGGACAGTGTTGAGATCAGGGACGATTCAGTGGCACATTTGGGAGCCTGGCACATGTTACAGTGATAGTGGGGAGAAACAGTTAGAGAGGATGCTCGTTCAGGCATTGCTTGAGGACAAGCGATTTTTGGAGCATTGGAAGAACTTGTTGGATGAGGATTCCACCTGGGAGGGTGAGCACATATTGGAGCACCCAGCTATGAGGTTGCTTGAGGTAAAGCAACATTTAGGAGGGGAGGACTATCATGTCCCTTCTCAAACACATTTGTAACAGGGTGCTACTACACAATTTTCCATAATTTTTCACGATTTTGGCTAAGGAAGAGTACCCATCATTTTTTACTTAGGGACTTAGGAGGCAATTCGACTTAATTTGGTTGCTAGTGGAATGTGAGGGCCACCCACATGGGAATTCGAATTGGCCCATTCGAATATCTTGGAGGGAAAGTCTAATAGGTGGATGGAGGGGCCCACATGAGGCAAGGGAGGCCCAAGGAGTTATAAGGAGGGGGCAACTCTCATTTTTGGTTTCATTCATACATCTTGAAAACAAAATCACTTGATTGTTCACTCTGTTGTTTAGCTGAGTCAACTGGCTGTTTAGCCACGAATCTCTCAAGCGGGAGATTCAACCTATATCTCGGGGGACCATCCGTGCCTACCCTAGAGAGGTAGTTCTACAAGGAATTCAAGAGTTCCAGTGAAGTGACATAGCACCACCAACCAGCGCAAAGCAAGGAGTGCGTATTTCTGGTTAGCCACGAAACACGCAGAGGGAGATTAGGGCAAGCAAAGATTTGATTAGTTGTTTGGGATTTGGAGAGATTAGGTAGTAGCATTAGACAAACGTTCTTGCTGGGTTTTATAGCCAGCTGAGCCAACATTCCAGCAATTCAAACTGTTGGGCTAGGGGACAACGCACAGGCCACACAACAGATTTTCATGGTACTTGGGAGTAGCTGAGTTGGGCCAAGAGATCATTAGGGGAGTGAGGGATTGGATAGCACAGGTGAACTCAACATTTTGGAGAAGTTTTCAAGTGGATTTACATGCAGTTTCCAACAAGTCAAAATTGGAAACTAGAGCTGAGGTGAGGCTCCAAGGGGGTCAAAAGTTAGAAGTCTAAACTAGCCAAAATCCTTTCTGGGTTTTTCTGAGTTTCTGACAGGGATCCCAAATATAAAGTTTCATAATTTTCTGACCACCAGACATGGGTTTTAAGTCATATATTTGTTGCAGACATTGAAGAATTGTTGTGGTTTGAATAGTGCCTTTAGGGGCCGATTTTGGGAAGTCCAAATCGGGCCAAACCATTTCTGGGTTTTGGCCAAGGAGTCTGAGGTTAAAAGCATATAAATTTCTGGGTAGTTTTAGTTCACCTTCCAGCCATTCGAACTTCAGCAAAGGATTAGTTTCTAGGCAACGCAATGCAGATTGGTGCAACAGGTGGGCAGCCTTCAGCTCAGCCATTTTCCTACCTGGGTTTTCTCCTGCTTGTCCTTTTAGACAATCCTAGGTGCACCATTCCATCATCTATTGTATTTGACTTGCATAAATATAATAAAATGGCTCAGATGTTCTCCATTTTCAGCTTTAATATGGGTGTTTGCTGAATATTTCGTTTTTGCAATTTGCTGCATGTATTATTTGCTTGTTATCACTTGTATTCCTATTAAGGATCATTACATGATCTCAAGTCGATCTTAAATAACATTGCTTCTCCCTTCAACTAATCAAACAAATCATCAATCCTCGGCAATGGGTACCTGTTCTTGATCATCACATTGTTCAGCTGAATGTAATCAATGCAAAATCTCAGATTACCATATTTCTTCTTTACAAACAACACTGGTGCATGCCAAGGTTATACACTTGGCCTAATGTATCCCTTGTCAAGAATCTCTTTTAACTACAATTTCAACTCTACTCGCTCTAGGTACTCATCCTGTAAGGTGTCTTCGAGGCTGGTGTTGCCCCTGGAACCAACTCAATAGAGAAATCTAATTCCGTATGAGGCGGTAACTCTGGAATCTCTGTTGGAAACACATCTTGATACTACTGCAATTCATGGTACCTCTTGAATATTTATGCATCCTCAACATCTTTACCCTTGTCAATAGATATATGCACTGCAAACATCACACAACCTTTTCTACAACTATGCTTAGCTTGCATATCAATAACCATCCTCAGTGATGTATCCTTCTTATTTCCCTGCAAAGCTCTCTTTTCCCCATTATCATCCAAGCACTCAGTGGCCTTGTCGAAGAAATCCACTTTGGTCCTGTGAAGGTACAACCAATCCATACCCAAAATCATGTTATATGATCCCAATGGCAGTACATTTAAATGTGTTGTTGTAGGCATACCATTTAATTCAAATTCACAAGCTCTTACCCAATGGTGAACTCTCTTCTTTGTACCTATAGCCAACTGTACCAACCAAGATTCTGCATGCACTTATTTTCTCAAACCACACTTATCCACCAGGTCAGGATTAATATAACTATAATTAGATCCAGGATCAATCAAAATAGAAACAACTTGATCACAAAGCTTACCATCCATTTCAATGATAGATGCATGATGATCTACCTTCCTGCTGTCCAAAGTTGCATAAATCCAAGGAGTTATATGACCAACATCCCCAACTATATGCGCCTCTTGAGCACTATAAATTGGGGTCTACCACCATGATACTACAGAAAATCCCTCTTATGATAATACTTGCCACATATCCAACACTACAACGGTGCTCTATGATCACATCTAGTCTCTTGTTCTCCATGTCCCTTCTCAACTGTATTGAACTTCTTGTAAGGGACTACATTTTATTTCTCACCTGCATCTTGAGGTCTTCCTCACTTTGGTGGCCATTTTCCTTTAACTTTATCATTTCCTTTCAAGTCACGCTTAGGCTCAAATTTGTGCTTCAACTGCTCATAACAATGCTTCATATTTTGGATGACCTCCTCCTATGATCTAGGCTCATCGAACTCAATCTGGTCTTTGCATGCTACTAGCAGTCTACTAATGAATATCTGAACCTTGGCCTTCTCCTCCTTGAGGTAAGGCACATATATCAAAATTTCCAACAACCTACTAGTATACTCATCATCTGCCATGGATCCCATCTGTAACTCATAAAACTCCTTAGCTATGCAATCATAGTACCTTTCCGACAAATACTTTTTCTTGAAGAGCCTCTCAAACTTGTTCCAATTCATGTCGTCCTCTTGAGGATCTTTAACATTCTTCACATCTTCCCACCAAATATTTTCTTTACCTTTGAGACTGAAAGTGGCTATGTTTGCTTTCATATTCTCTAAATAATTGTGCAATATGAATAACTTCCTCATAGCAAGCAACCATGCCTCTACATCGTGTGATTTTTTCATCTATCCATTGAATGTAGTTGGCTTTTATTTATTAAACTCATCCAGAAAATATCCTTTGTCACTCCTCCTATAAGGATGATAACGATGGCTATCAGAATGCCTGTCAGAACTAGAATTAGAATAGTACCTGTGTCTATCACCCCTCCTATCTGTAGTATCCAAGGACCTTCCATCTTTGGTCGTGTCCTCTCTATCTATCCTGTAATCATCATGAGAACTACTTCCATATGCCCTGTTACTTTTGTCCTCCTACTCATGGATGATTGGAAGTGGTCCCTGTCGTTGTAATTCTGACAAACTTTGAAGTATCACTACATTTACCTCTACTTGTTACTCCTATGCCTGTATGATTATGTCATTATATACCTTATAACTCCTTATTTACGCCTTTAAATTTCTCATGTGTCTGCCAAATCAGAAGAGTGCCCAACACCACGCTACTCATATCATCCATAAGGAAAGTCTCGGGAACTGTAGTCTACCATCTTGCTAGTCATCTTTCATATTCTTCCTTCCAAGTATATCATGTCAGCTAAACCAAATCACAATAAACCAACGTACCTTAGCATAATTCAAGAGGATACCTTGTCCACAAGATCAACAAATCATCATAATGCATGTATAACATAATCATGATAGCATATAGAAATACAACACATAACAATGTAACCATATATTTGTCATTCTAACTAAAGTCTATTCATCTATGCATGCCCATATCAACTACACATACCATGACCTCATGCATGACAACAACCACCAAATCACTGTACACTTGGCCACATGTGAACACTAATGTGTACAACCAAAATGTAACCAATCATACACTTATGACGACACGCTTCACAACAACACCATCAACTTCCCATGGCGACCTCATTACAACCATAACCCATACCATACAAATACAACAAGAACATGGTCTTACAACACAAGAAAAACATATGAAACTGACATGAATGCATAGCGAACACACAACCCATCAAGTTCGAAGGGTGAACCATGAT
Source organism: Pinus tabuliformis (assembly GCA_031772625.1). Taxonomy (NCBI): domain Eukaryota; kingdom Viridiplantae; phylum Streptophyta; class Pinopsida; order Pinales; family Pinaceae; genus Pinus; species Pinus tabuliformis. The sequence goes on from CM062818.1 coordinate 1,907,940,256, forward strand.
TTGGATCCCACTTTGTAATGCCCTCCTCCCACATCTACCTAAGTAACCGGCCAACTGAGGTAAACATGCGATGAGAAGTTACTACGATATGACTCGACCTCCCAAATGACCTTAAGGAAGTGGAATCGATGGAAACCCACAACACAAACGTTCTATACCTGCTACAGGACTCCCATAATGCATCCTATTAATTCTTGTGACCAACCCCTGGGTCCCACTGAGCTTTTAGACAACTAATCCATCAAATTCTCCCTTGATATTGACAAGGGTGCATCTGGAAACCTCCCAACGCACGCACAACATGGGTATGCATGCATCTAGGGACTTTTCCCCTCAGACATGTGCCTGCTACCCCAGGATTTGTGCCACTTTTCAAGCCCATAATCTAGGTCACTTCCTAGAAACCCCTGTAGATCTTTAGAATCCATAATTTACATAATGACAAGACTTACAGCTCAAAAATGACTCCAGGACTAGGGTTGACCATCCCCAATCGAGACTGACATTATTAAAACACTCGGCATCAATGCAATCTACATGAAATGAATACAAGACAGAGAATAAATTACTAATAACTCATGCAGAACTTGACAAGAAGGATCACCACCCTCTTCTCTTAACTGTTTTGACATCAATTAGGTCTTGTATCCATTAACCTTTTAGTTACAAGTAAATACATGAAATAACCATGAAAATAACCAATCATATAACCATGCTCATAACCAACATTAAACCATGAAAATAATAATGAGATAACAACCATTAACGCCACATATTAACAAGAACAAGAAAGAGAACTTAGCTTTATTAAACATAGGCAAATTCAACCAGGTTCAAGACTTCCATGTACTACCCGACCGTAGACATGGTTGAACCAAATCTTTCTTTCATCCAGTCACCCCCATTCCATATTCCAAGCATGAATGTGGGATCGCATGGATAAACCAATCCAAAAATAACGAAGGGGATCCAAAGGTTAAACCACCTAAACCCTCACCAAACTGTGATCTCACCAAAACCGACACCGAGATCACAAAACTAAACCAAGCTTCAAATGCCTCTGGACTCCATCACTATCCTTGAGGAATTTTTCGTCTCCTTGTCTCTTATGATTTACCACAATCCACACCAAATAGTTAGGCCCTAACTGAGACATCAGTCTCTCAGGCTTGACCACAATCCACACCGGATCATTGGTCCCTAATTCGAGACTCCACCCTCAGGATTTACCGAGTATCCCACCAAAATCGATCAAGGGATATTTAGGCCTCTGGGAATTTTCCTAAGACCACCTCCACCTCGGATTCCGAAACCATCCGGTAATTCCAAATCTCAAAACCGAGAGAACAATCCCATCACACCATGGCTATCTGGAAAAGTTAAGGCAAGGTTGAAAACCAATGTCATAACCAGACAAAACCATGCCATCGACATCAAGAGAACCATATATCAACATGGAAAGCCATGCATGTCAAAACCAGCTAGGAAATCACACATGCAATATGTTACTTGCAAGTATTCCTGTTGAGGTTACTTGATCCTGCTCTTCCTTGCTTTCTCCTTGCTTTCCTTCCCTTTCCTCGTCCTTCCTTTGGTTGTTTTTCCTTTCCTTGCCCCAAATCTAGAAAGCTCCAAGAAACTTTAAGTGTCCAAGAGTTTGAGAGAGAGAAAGAATAATGAGAGAGCTCCAAAACTGAACTGACAAAAGTTTACAAACTGATCCTTAGAAGCCTTTTTATCAATGAGGCATCTATTTTCTTCATTTTCCATTATTTTTCTTCAATTTCCTCCTCACATGCAACTTGTGACCTTTCACCTTCCTTTTCTCCTAATTTCTTTTATTTTCATAAATAAATGTGCCAAAAATACTTTTTAATGCTTTTCCCATTGCCTTTGCCAATTTCCCTTGGCCATAAACAAATCCAATGATTCCTACTAGGATATCTTTGCCCAACATTCAGCTTCGAATAAGTGTCCTTTAACGATGGTCTTATTTTGATTTTATTAACTTTTATTACATGAAATTTTAACCAGGGATTATTACAACTATCATAAGGCTCTTCAATTTATTAATGATATCTCCACGAAACCTAGAACCTTGCAGACACATTCAATCATATATTACACTATCTTAATACATTACAATGCTTCTAGGTATATCGTGTTCGCAGTTCATTTTTTAATCTAGAGACCATTTGATGGAGATAGCAATGCCCCAACCATCAATGGATTCCCACACATTCACAACATTGGATTTCTCCAGTTCCAATGATAAAAAGATACTTCTTATTACATTTAAAATTCATGATTGTTGCCACTTCACAATGATCAATCCATGCTCTATACACATTGCTTGATGCAGGAACCTTTGTCTCCACAACCTACAAACAAAATGAAACTGATATGGAAATCTACACCATTTTGTATCCCTTGGGCACTTCTCTAATTTGTGCTCATCTAGATGGAGAAAGCACAAAGGCCTTTTTTTTTTAAAACAATCGAGTGCGCCATCGAATGCGGGACCCCAAATGAGCGTTCCATCCTACCGCCAGAGCACCACAACTATTAACAGTTCCTTTAATCCTCGTCATCCCTAGAAAAATAATGATCCCGCAATCCATAGAACCAAGCTTGGCCACACACCATTGATTGACATTGTCACGAGTCTTGGTCATCATTTCTATCTCATCATACAAACTCTTCAGTGAAGCATTGCTCGGAAGGAAGATTGAATTCTACTACGGCGATATTGAACTTCTACATAAGTCTCTGGTAGCTACATATTCACTAAAAGCCCCTTAACGACAGTCATAACGCTCTTCACTTCTTCCCTTCTTACGACTGAGTGTAACAATCTCCTCAGAATAGAACCACTCTATGTTTTTATGTGTCTGTCCCACATGTAGGATCTCTAAAGATGAAACTTTGAGAATGGATAAACTGACGTCCCCTTACTTGACTCCGTAGGACTTGAACCTGACTCTCAATAATGAAGGAAACACACCACAAATGGAAAAAACCTCAAAACTATCGATTTGCAACTCTCTTTTTTTTTCTTTCAGCAACAACTATGGTCTCTAACCTTGGTTCTGATCAAGGTCAGTCAAGGTAGTTAGGTTAAATGATTCAATTCAACAAAATCGTGGCAAGACCTTCTGCTCTCCTTGTCGTTTCAAAACTACCATGATCATTGAACCTTAGACAATGAATGTTGATTCTTTTGGTCGGGCACAGGAACAAACTTCACCACTTTCTTCTTGTCATTGCACCCTTTTTCTACACTTTTTTTTTGCATGCAGCTTGGAAATCATGTAAAACCCTGTCGTCAGCCCCACCATAACCCCATAATCTAATTTAAACTTTCAAAAACTATTTTCTATGCCTAAGCCTTCTCAAAGCCTTCAGGCGTCATTTTGCTCAACTGGCCTGGCTGGTTTGCACAACGAGCCATTGCTCAACCAACGCTTCTATTCTGTGCAACAAACCCCATTCTTGGGGACACTTCATCGACGGGAACATTTCCATAAGAACGAACAACCAACATTTTTATGCTTTGCTCACCACACTCTAATACCACTTGTTATTCTTTCAAAGAGAATAAGAGAGAAATAAATATAATAATAACACACATAGCAATAACACATTCATATCATATATACCATGATTTACATGGAAAAGCCCAACGAGGGAAAAACCAGCGAACATAACCAAGATGGCCAACAACCTGAGCTTTCTCCACTCAACCATGGCTCAATACAATGGAGGATCCTCAAGCCTTTTAATGACTTTAACTACATGTAATACCATGAACTCAATACTGTGAGTCACCAATACTAGGTGCCCAAAACCACAACTAATCATAACTGTGGAGAAAACTTTCTCCGCTCAACCATGGCTCAAAACAATGGAGGATCCTCAAGCCTTTTAACGACTTTAACTACATGTAATACCATGAGTTCAATACCGTGAGTCACCAATACTAGGTGTCCAAAACCACAACTAGTCATCACTGTTGAGAAAACCTCAACTCCACCACCAAGTCAAGTTTATCTAACAACTTCAATTAACTTTTTGCTTTTTAAATCCCTAATATTAAGCTATATGAGATGATATTGATTAACTAATAAATCCTTTCATTCTATATTTATAATGTCTTCACATATTTTTAATTTATCAAAATTTACAATTTGCAATTTTTTTTAATATTTTCATATATTTTTAACTCATCAAAATTTACGAACTTTTTTATTATAAAAAAACAATTATTATAAAAAAAATTAAAACATTAACTAGCAACACTAATTCCAGCAGTAATCTCAAATCCCTAAGGCTCTCCTCTCGCTGATTCGTACCAAAAAAAATTACAACATGGCCAAGTTGACGTCACATCTACTCTCAACGCCATCTTTAACTTCAAAGTCACATTTAATTCCAACTTGGGTGACTTGATATTTTCTTCAATATTAAAAGTAAAATATTTTTGACCGTGCTAAAATCATATTTAATTTTAACAAAATCTAAATATTTTAATCAAATTGAAATTCTATTTACTTCCAAGTCACTTTTAATATTATATAAAAAATATTTTAACTAACATAAAATTATACATAATTTCAATAAAGTGATAATGCTAAATTCAAATAAAATATTTATAATCAAATTGAAATTATAATAGAAATATATTTTCAACTAAAACCATAAATTTCAACGTGTTCATATTATCCCTTTTAAAACTCGAGGTAAAATTATCAAATTAAAATCCTATCTAATTCCGCTTATCTACATTGTCATTTGAAATTCTTAAAAAATATATTTCTATTGTGATGGAAATTATATTCAACTGTAATTTTATTTATTTTATCAAATATTTTTCGCAAATTTAGAAATGCTATTCAATTCCAAGTTGCCCATATATAACTCAAAATTCATAATTTATTGCCTCTCATGACTTCAAAAGTCACGGGTAGAATATCTTTCGGGGCCACGATGGATTAATTCATCGTGACAACGCCGACGTAGGTTGTAAAATTTGTCAGAAAATAATGGAAATTTGGGTAAAAATTTTTGATGAATTTTGACAGAAAATTTAAAAAATGCATATTAAGTTATCAAACTTCATAATTTTGAATTAATCTCAAAACTAAAATTCAAACCATCTTAATCTTTTGCAAAAAAAAAATTAGCGTCCTAACGCCCTTGAAAAATTCAAGGGAGTAAGCATCGCCCATGACGTTAGGAATCTTTTTTCGTGGAAATTCAAACCTAGACCTACAAAAGAAAACAAAAAGAGGACCGATGGAACCAATTGATAGCATCATATAAAAAAGGTGTAATGAGTTAAAGTATTAATAGAAAAGTGGGTTGAAAATTTTGAAACCTACAGGATTCAATGGGAAAATGCAAGAATGGAAGAAAATAAATTATTTGACATTAAGAAACAAGTAAATAAATAAAAAAGAGAAAATTTAATTGGGTTTATTGGTTGAGTTAGTTTTTAGTTGTAGAGTTTCCTCACTACAAAATGTTCTTATGGGAGAAATTTAAAATGTTTTAGAAAAAGTCCATAAGACCAAGAAACCTTTTGAGATTAAATTGCATGTTAATGTTCTCGAGGCATAGTATGCGTGTACCATTGAAGAAAAGAACTTTCTTTGCAAGTTGTATCAACATAATGCTTTACTATTCCATGATCTAGTATGGAATCCTAACCACTTCATGTGGGATGTCCAACTTAGAACATTTATGCTTTTTTTGAGCAAGCATGTTGATTGGGCATCAACTCACAGAATTGCAAAGGAGAACCTCCAAAGCAAGTTATGGATTAAAGGAGAATTTTACATGTCTCTCCAAGTTATTAACATGCACAAGAAATGGACCCGCTCTACACCACATATAATAATTCATGACCAAGACTAGGGAATAAGTTATTACACATTGTAAGGCACAAATTGAAGTATTGTAAAAGGAAGCCATAGAACGATGCATTGAGAGATGGCAGGGAGGATAGTCAATAGAGAGACCTCTTAGATCCCAATAACCTAATGGTAGCACTAGAGGGAGTGCATAGATTTATTAAGTGCATGGAAAGACGTGGAAATAATTGGATAGGTTTAAATTTTCAATATCTAATGATATAGTTGCCTATGAACGAGTAGAAGTTTTCTAGGAGGAAGGAGCTATCCAGCTAGAAGAACAATTAAGAAAAGAGGAGGCTACTTCCATACCAATGAAGGAACACAATATGACTACAACCTCAACAATCTTTAAGGGAGTTTTGACTACTTAGACTCAAACTAACTATTTGGTTGCATGGGGAGATGTTGTTGTTTTTTCTTAGGCACTTTAGAATCAATTTTATGCCTGAGACATGATCACAAACACACCAAAATGTCACAACACAGGCACTTTGCACAACAAAAAATGTACAATAGTGAAGCAATGTAGTACACAAGGCAATTTTTCAACTGAAAACTTGTTATATTACGATCTTTAATACAACAAGAATATGGCTCCCATACTAGGGATCATGGCCCTTACACTTAGCCCTTATACAAGAACAACTAGGATTTGAGATCAATAACTTATGATTGCCAACCTACCCTTGAATAAGATACAGTTGAATTACTTGTTGAAGGAGTTCTCAACTAAACCCTTTCAGTCCACATATTTTGAACACCTGGTAGGTCCTTTGCCACCTCTTCTGTTACTCACAAGTACTTCGGCAAATTCAAAATGCTTGCATCTTCAGCTAACCAAAACACATTCTAGTAATGGTGCTGCTACTCCAATGTCACTAAACTTAGGCTACTCTCTAACAATGGGATTACACCTTCAATCCCCATTGTACATAGGGTCTTCTCAATTTTCCCTCTAATAGTGTTATGTTGCTCCAAAGGTTTTACATGTAGGGTCTTCAAGATATGCCCTCTATCGGTTTTCTAGATGCCCTTGGAATGACTGAACTTAGGGTCTTATTCACCAACCCTCTCAACATTGATTTGCCACATAAATCATGGTACTTAGGGCTTTATCAAATCTGCCAACACACAATCCATTTCATCACTAAAGAGGTTGATCATAGGCATCAACAAACAAACCACTATCTGTCCTCTTGACTTCTCCAAGATACCATTTCTTAGGGCACTCTTGGCATCCCTCACAACTATGAGTCAACATCACATGAGTGATAATACTTAGGGCATATAAGAGAATGCCACCTAACAATTATATTGCACCTTCAACATCATAATATTACTTGGGAACCAAACCATTGTTGTTCAACAACTTATTAATAGACATTATTCTCCTCACCACCTTTAACACTTTTCTCCATGATTCTACCCTCATTCCTTCACACCATGATAGCCCTATCTTCTGCCCTTTTTACTCGCTTCTCTATTCACACTCCTCTGCACAAACTAAGCATGTTTCGACCTCTTTTCTTACTAAAAATATTATGCTTAACCCTTAAGGCATGCAACCCTTATTGCATAGACATACCCCAACAGGATGTCACCTTTTAAGGGTATCAACCCTCATGATTAATGCATAGAAGTAAGCCACATTCACACGAATATCTCGACAGACTTTATGGCATAATTTTCATGCATAGAAGGATCCCTAACTAAGGCACAAACTACAGAGAAGAAAACCTCAAAACTTGTGCAGAATAGACATCCAACAAGAGACAAAATTCACAGAGATGCACCTCCACTAACCTGCGCAAAATCATCCATAATTTCAAACCTAAACCAGACCTCTCATGCTCCAATTTCATCCCTCTTTTGGATGTATAGCCCATTGAGGTATTTATCCTTCTCTCAGGTAGATATCTCTTGAGAAATTATTTCTTGGATGTGAAGTTTTAATCACTCAATCTTACCTCCTTTTTAATCCATTAGCCACCAAGGGTCACTTCTTATGCTCAAGTTTTCCTAAGAAATTAATGCATAAACACAATTAAAACATGAGATAAAATTTCTTCCATTCATCTTTCGCCACATCATTGAAACCCTAGGTTCCCCTTAGCCCTTTAAGGGTGTTCCTCATGCAAACAATGATTAAACCATTAATTTTCCACTTGGGTCTTTACCCACAACTTTCGATACAAAGCCCACCACTTGGGTACACTTCCCACAAACCACTTTTTGTTGGTCAACTCCTCACATACCTAGTACCATAGTGATTATGGGAGTACCTCCCAAGCTACATAATTTAACACATGCAACACATTCAGCCAGGGGAAGATAAAGGGTGCTCAATTAACATATTTTCAACACCCATCCAATACCTTTTTTCTTACCTTTTTCTTATTTCTATCTCATTCTAATACCCTTTTCATCCACAATGGTGCATTGTTTTTCAAGTTATAATTATCCTCTTAATATTCCATTTCAATACTTATTCTTATGCATTTTTATGAGATTATTTACTTTCTATGCTAAGAGTGGTATTAGTACAGGAAGAAAGTTGCAAAGGTACTTTCTGAGCATGGGTGTTGCAACTCTCTCAACAGTTTTTGCAATTCTTTGTGAGACACATGTGATGTAACTCTCTCAATATTTGTTACAACTCTACGCAAGGCACACATGTTGCAACTCCTGAGTATGAGCTGCTGCAACTCTATGCTTGAGTGCAATTGATGCATATTTGGGCTATTGCCTTCTGTATTGCAACTCTAGGTGTGGCCACTATTGCTACAACTCCCCATTCATGTGACTCTCACTTCTTCCATGTTGCAACTCTTGTTTGGTCTGACCCTCAGGCTTGCTGTAACTCACACCACATGGCTAGTGCTAAACTCACTTAATATTATTTCTATAACTCCGAGGAAGGGTGGTCTAACTCTGTGCCACTTGTAATAGCACATCAGTGAATCGAACAATTGTCATATGTGGACTAGTCATATAGTTAAAAAACCAATCTCCTCACGTAGGAAAATGAGAAATAGTGACTTACAGAAATGAATGACTCAACTCACTTTTGTCATACAACTAATTAAGTTAGCATGCACATGATTTTTTCTATCTTGTGGAGAGTTTATGTAATAGGATGGAATAGGTTGATTCTCATTTTTGTCCATCAATTTCATTGATTAAATTATATAGAGATCATTATGTGTAAAAACCTACCTAGTTAGCAAGGTAGGGGTGAGATTTGATTAATTAGAAGTAAGTCCTTTATTGTCATTCTAGTTTTCTGCAATATAAAATCCTTTTTAATTCCAGTTCAATAAATGGTGTGCTGAGTATGTAGTGACTTATTGCGTTCATAAACCAATGTGTTGTCTGAGGTAGGCCCCCTCCTTAGTTAGGTATCATGTATACTTCATAGAGTAGCTATTGTATCTTTTATATATTTTTTTTATCTCTAGCAATCCCTTTAATTAGTATTCAGATGAACTCTGAAGTTTGCCATCGAAGAATAGAATAGGTTAAAGCAAAAATATTTTCAAACCCTATCCAAATTATTTTGTTATAGAGACCATGCCATCTCCATGGAATGTGCAAATCCTAAATTTAAATTGAAGCTCATTTATGCAAAAAAATCCTCTATTCAAATGTAATACCTTCGATTTTGACCCCTAAATCATATGTTAGAAGTCATGTTTATGTTAATGAATGACTAGCTTTGAGCTTGGACATATATGGTTTATGATGAAATAATACATGATGCATTGACCATTCATTAGGAAAGTAACCATTGCCATGACTATTTTTATTTTCTAAGCAAGTGAATTACAAATATAATATTAAAATCACGAAAAGGTTGCAACAAATAAAAATGGAGCTATAAGTTCATGAGAGAGGAAGAAAGGAGGATTAGATTTAGGGTTACTTAATTTGATATATAAATGAGGGACTTATAGCCCACTTGTTTCACTAACATGAACCCTTTATGGAAGTCTCTTTTTAACTATTTTCCTACGATTATATAAAGTTCCTCATATTAGTTTTGTACCTAGTGTTATGCCTTCAAAAAAGTTGTTAGTGTTGATTTTGGGCAGCATCGGATGTGCTCTAGCCTTGAAATTTGGTGGAGAGGCTAAGGCACATGACATATCCAAGACCCATAAATCGTTTGGAGAAATTCCACCCGGATGAGGAGTTATTAAAAGAATTAATATTTTTAATAGGTTCCTCAGTCTAAACTTAGGAAAATAAACATATTAATGGGTATTAATAAATATAAGAGTGAGAAGTTTCTAAGAGACAAGGATCAAATATGTTTTAATCTTAGTCTTTATTAGAGACTTAATCTCGTTCGTTGATTCATCAACAGGGAAAGTATAAGAGAAGACTTGAGGATCATTTGGAGAAACACCAGCAGATACTCAGTATCCTAAGGAAAATCGATTCTCAAAGAGAAGGAGATTGATTTCAGAGGGAGAGTAGCAGGGTGGAGGAGGAGAAGGGCATCAGAAACAGTCAGTGATTGAGGAGGAGGTGATGCAGGGGTATTGAGAGATAGTGTAGAGGGATACGTAATCTAGGGGAGACACAACTCTCACATAGGCTAACGCAGAGGGACGGAGAACCACGCAGAGTGATGCAGAGGTGATGTTGAAGTGGGAGAAGGGTCTCCAGGGTGTCAGAAAGTTTCCAAGGGAAAATATAAGGTGTTTCCTCTCTGTTTCTCTGTACAATCACTCCTTGTAAAGCGATTGTTGTTGAAGATTAATAAAACCCTCATTTGTTGCACCGGTTTTCCCACATTAGGTTTTTTCGAGGACAATTGTCCAAAAAAAACTGTGTTGATGTGATTTGTTCTCGTGCATGTATTTTTTCTCTATGTAATTATGTGATAACTGTAGTACAATTTATTTTAATGTTTGTTGAAGGGATTTCGTAAATAACTTATTGTGAAGAATAAGTAGGTGAAATAAATCAGTTGCTGCAGTACAATTTCGGGTTAGAAATTTTCACATGGTATCAAAGCAGAGATCTAACAACAGGAGAGAAGAATTGGCTATGGATCAGGAGCATGATGTAGAGGCATCAACTCAAAGGGACTCATGCATATTTCCAGAAGAAAGCACGAGGGACATGGATCACAATTATTCTATGTTAGCTTCAAGACTGGAAGAAGATGTCGCTTGCCTAGCAAGCTCTGCCTCCTCTGAGGTTTGGTATATAGATAGTGGAGCTTTCTGGCATATGATGGGAATTCGAGAATGTTTTTCAGATTATCAGGAAGAAAGATTTAATTTTCATATCTCCATGGGAAATAAGGCAAAGTGTACCCCCACAGGAAGAGGTACTGCAATATTTCAAACCAAAGCAGGAGAGCAGCTTCGAGAAACTAATGTGCTGCATATGCCAGGATTGGGGGTGAACTTACTCTCCATATATCAACCTCAAAACAAGGGCTATGGTGTTTTCTTCATTAAGGAGAAAGTATATGTCAAACACCCGAGTTGGAAAAGGAAGGCCCATATTAGAATCAAAAGTAATAGGTTGTATAGATCACAAGTAGAATCTCCAATGGTATTGATAGGAAACAATGGAGATAAATATTTGAATCAACTATGACACAAGAGGATGGGACACTTACACCATGGGGCCCCTGAGAATTCTCAAGAAAACAATATCAGGGGTTCCAAAATTAATTACCAAACAAGATAATGTATCCAAAGGATGCGCTCCAAGCAAGTATGCCAAAGAAGGGTTTTCCAGAAGTAACAATAGAGCTCAAAGTGTTATGGGATTGATGCACTCACACATCTGTGGACATATGTCCACAAAAGCTCTTAGTGGTTCCAAATAATTTGTCACCTTCATCGATGACCATTCCCAAAAGACGTGGATCTACTTTCTGAAAACCAAGGATGAGTTTTTTGGTCGATTCAAAGAGTTCAAGGATTTAGTAGAGAATCTGACAAGAAAGAAGATAAAAGTGTTGTGCTCAGACAATGGTGGAGAGTACGTTGACAAGGAATTCACCGATTTTTGCACTAGGCAAGGCATCAGAAGAGAGTGGACAACTCCCTACAATCTGGAGCAGAATGGAGTAGCAGAAAGGAAAAACAAGACTATTGTGGAAGCAACTAGGGAAATGTTGTATGATCAGGATATGCCCAAATTCCTGTGGGCAGAAGCATGCAACACGATAGTTTATGTACAGAACAGGACTCCACATAGGGCATTGGGAAAAATCACTCTGGAAAGGGTCCTCACTTGGAAGACACCTGAAGTCAGTCATTTCAGGATATTTTAGAGTTTTGCATATTTTCATATTATCGAAGAAAAGAGAAAGAAATTATATCAAATTGCTGAGAAAGGATATCTTGTGGGATATAGCGAGAATGCTAAGGCATATAAAGTCGATCTTCCCGGGAGTAGGAAGGTAGTAGTTCGATAGGATGTAAAGTTTATGGAGGACAAAGTTTTCAAGAAATCTCAAGAAATCCCTTCCAAGGGGTAGTCAAAAGATGATCTGTTGATCCAACCACTTCGACCAACAGAAACTAGTACCAACAATTCGCTTAAAGGCAAAGCTTTAGAACAGGAGGAAACTCGGGAAGAGGAAGAGCTGATAGATGTACCCACTACCAGTGGAATAATGAGTCGGGAAGTTCGACAAATTCTACAGGATGCATAAGACTTCATTGGTGCACCCATGAATGATAAAAGGGAGCGATGACAGCCAGACCGATACCAGGCCCTAGTAGCTCGGGTTGGGGAACCCTCTAGTTTTCAGGAGTTCGGTCAACATCAAGTATGGGTAGATGCTATGGTGGAGGAATACATTTCTATTATGGTCAATGAAGTCCAGGAAGTGGTACTTAGGCCTCAGGATAGGTAAGTGGTAGGTTCGAGATGGATCTACAAAGTCAAATATGTTGTAGACAGCAGTTTGGAGAAATACAAAGCCAGGTTTGTGGCTAAGGTTTATGCTTAGAAGGAAGGGATAGACTACGAAGAAACCTTCGCCCCAGTAGGCAGGTATACTTATATTAGAACTGTGATATCCCTTGCAGCACACATGGGGTCAGAGATTCACCAGATGGATGTCAAGATGACCTTCTTGAACGGGGTGATAGAAGAAGAAGTATACATTGAACAACCAAAGGGTTTTCAGACACATGAGAAGAAATCTCATATATGTAGATTAAAGAAAGCCTTGTATGGGCTGAAAAAGCCACCTGTATCATGGCACGTTCGAATTGATGGTTACTTGCAGAAGATGGGGTTTTTCAAGAGTGACGCGGATCCTAATCTCTACCATCTTGTTGTAGAGAATGAGCCTCTAATCCTGGTGTTATATGTGGATGATATTTTACCGATAGGATCATCCAGGCTCATCAAAGACTGCAAGAAGAACCTAACCATCGAAATTGACATGAAGGCTTTGGGATAGATGCATTATTTCTCGTGGTTGGAAGTTTGGCAGCAGAAGGGTGAGATCTTCTGTGGACAAGGGAGATATGCTACAAAGATCTTGAAGAAATTTAGGATGCAGGAATGCAGACCTATGGCTACTCCAATGATCACCAAATGGAAGAAGATTGATGCATTAGAAGATAAAGACGTTGATCCCACCTTGTACAGGCAGCTTATAGGGTCCCTGATGTATTTGGTCAATACCAGGCTAGACATATGTTATGCTGTCAACACCCTCAGTCAGTTCATGGTGGAACCCAAGAGGGCGCAATGGGTAGCAGCGAAACATGTTCTCAGGTATATTCAAGGTACATTCGAGAATGGACTATTGTACACCCAAGGCAATGACATTAGGCTGAGTGGGTTCACTGATGTAGATTGGGCTGGAAGTTCAGTAGATAGGAAAAGTACAATTGGGTACTGTTTCAACAGTGGATCAAGAATGACCTCCTGGTGTAGTAGGAAACATAAATCTGTGGCTCTGAGCTCAGCTAAAGCAGAATATATGTCAGCTAGCACAACTTCATGCGAAGCCATATGGCTTAGGAAATTGCTTGTGAATATATTTAGGAGAAGGATGGAAGCGACCAAGATTTTGTGTGATAATTAGAGTTGCATCAAGCTCTTTGAAAATCCAGTATTAAATGATCAGTCTAAGCACATTGAGATCTGGTGTCACTTTGTCATAGACTGTGTCCAACGAGGAGAAGTATAGTTGAGGTACACTCCTACAAGAGAACAGGCAGCAGACATCCTCACTAAGGCTCTAGGAAGAACAAAGTTTGTTTATTTCAGGGAGAAGATGGGGATGATGAAGAATCCATTTCAATAGTAGAAATTGATAAGTATTAGGAGTTGCAGTGCATCAGATAGCATTAGCAGTGTTATGGGCAGCATGATGTAGCATGCTAAGAGGAAGTTGCGGTACATATGTAGCAGTGGTAGTGGCAGTGTCATGGGTAGCAGTACATGAAGTAGCAGTGCAGTGGATGTGGGGCAGTAGGCCAAGCATCAACACAGAGGACCATTGTGGAGGATCAATGTGATGCTTCTATGGTGAAGGATTGCTAGAGCACATTCCTCGCTAAGAGGGAGTGTTGAGTTTTTGTAGCATCGGATGTGCTATAGCCTTGAAATTTGGTGGACAGGCTAAGGCGCATGAGATCTCCAAGACCCAGAAGTGGTTTGGATAAATTCCACCCGGATGAGGAGTTATTAAAATAATTAATATTTTTAATAGGTTCCTAAGTCTAAACTCAAGAAAATAAAAATATTAATGGGTATTAATAAAGATAAGGGTGAGAAGCTTCTAAGAGACGAGGATCAAGTATGTTTTAATCTTAGCATTTGATTACAGATTTAATCTTGACCATTGATTCATAAACAAGAAAAGTATAAGAGAATACTTGAGGATCATTTGGAGAAACACGACACATACTCAGTATCCCAAGGAAAATCGATTCTCAAAGAGAAGGATATCGATTTCAGAGGGAGAGTAGCAGGGTGGAGGAAGAGGAGGGCATAAACAACAGTTAGTGACTGAGGAGGAGGTGATGCAGGGGTATTGACAGACAACTCAGAGGGAGACGCAATCCAGGGGAGGCACAACTCTCACGTAGGCTGATGCAGAGGGACGCAGAACCACGTAGTATGATGTAGAGGTGAGCTGAAGTGAGAGAAGGGTCTCGAGGGTGTCAAAAAGTTTCCAAGGGAAAGTCTCAGGTGTTTTCTCTCAATTTCTCTGTAAAATCACTTCTTGTAAATCGATTTTTGCTGAAGATTAATAAAACCCTCATCTGCTACACTAGTTGTCCCAGATTGGGTTTTTCCGAGGAAAATTGTCCAAATACAATTGTGTTGTTGTGATTGGTTGTTGTGCATGTATTTATTCTCTATGTAAATATGTGATGATTGTAGTAGAATTTTAATGTTTGCTGAAGGGATTTCGTAAATAACTTATTGTGAAGAATAAGTAGGTGAAATAAATCATTTGTTGCAGTAGAATTTCAAGTTAGAAAATTTCACAGTTAGATCTTTGTCCTTCACCCTATACAAGTACCTTGACTTTTCCTTATTTCTTCTCAATGTATCCTACTTGTAATAACTTGCTAGCAATGGAAAGAACAATCTAATTATAAACAACAAGGCTTACAAAATACTTTGTTTTATGCTCTCAATGTAGCGTGCACACGATATTTAGTTGTGAATGGAAACAATGAAATCTACCCTAACTAACAAGGGTAATTGAACTTAGGATTTCTATTTACTTATCAATATGAAAAAATAATATTTGTGGTCGTGGAAAATTTTAGGGGCTAATGTTGGCCTAGTGGGCTAATTTTCCATGATTTTTCCACAAAAAAGATTCGCCAATTTCCAATTTTTATAAAATTTGATTCGCCCAAATTTTAGAATATAAAATTATTTTACCTTAAAAATTGCCAACATTATATAGAGACTATATATTAAATCATTATAAATTTGAATAATTTTACAAATATATCTATAAACATTTTATAGTTTTCATATTAGGGATTAGTGAGATTCGCCAATGTTTTTAAACTTCAAGAAAATTTCCTGTCCTTAAAATTTTCCTTGTTTGTAGTCTTCTTAGGTATCTATGGTTGATGTCAAAATCGTAATGTTGTAAAGAAGGAGACACCTACAAATAATAACTTGGATAGGATATCAACAACTAGGATAGGGCTCCACCAAAAGTAAATCCATACATATATCTAAATCACATAGACGGTGATATACACACAATAGGTAGTTAGTACATTCTAGAAATTACTCTAAAGTGTCAAGCTCTCAATACTCATACTAATCTCCGCCACCATTATAAAGATATCATTAGTTAAATTACAATTGTTTTTTAAGCTTGTAAAATTGGCCAATGTTCCTTTAGCTAATTAGTCATACTATGACAAATACACAATTTCAAATGTTACAGTCACAAATACGATGGCATCCTTAATAGAAGTTCATGAGTGAACATGCTAAAATGATACAAAGTTCATAATAATTTATTGACTCTTCACAAGTATATAAGAAAATTCTTATTTCGACTTTCTTCTCTTACCTCTGCTCCAAATAATCATTATATATACCCACCATTAGCTCTTGAGAAAAATATCATTCTCAAGATCATGGAGAAGGTACCTATTTTTTCTTGAACATAAAATTAATGTCGCTCAATATAGTAAGTGAACATGAAACCACTCCAAGAAAAATCATAAATAATGAGAAACGTGTATCCTTCTTTGTTGAGATCCCATGAGTTTCCTTAAGAGTAATGGAAGTTGGGAAGATGTTGCTAATGTAAAATATTGTTGCAACACCTATGAATTGAAGTTCATCCCAAATATCGGGTATAAATGATATCGAAGGAATTTAACAATTGCAATTAACCTATTTGTGATCAATTGAATAACCCAAGGAGATATAAGCCACTTAGGAAAATAATAAACTTCCTAAAAAAGTGTGAGGTCATCCACACATGTAAAACACCGAAGGGGATGTGAAAACATCTAGGTCTAAAATAAAATTCCGGGGTTTAAAGTATTAAGGCATGAAATACAATTCTAGGGGCATGTGAAATCACTTTGTTAAGTGGGAAATGACTTAGGCAAGTGAGAAAATCCGGGGTTTAAAGTATTAAGGCATGAAATACAATTCTAGGGGTATGTGAAATCACTTTGTTAAGTGGGAAATGACTTAGGCAAGTGAGAAAATTTTGTAGGTAGTTGGAACTTCACTCAATAAATAGAATTTGGTAAGAGACCATGTCAGTTATCATTAAATAAAGAACGATTATAATTTAGCGATTAGATTAGAAGGTTAGGGAGGTAAGTACAATGAGCAACTCATAACAACCATCATAACAACCATCAGATGGTTTGATCTTTTCCAAAATTAGTGAACTCAAACATGATTTAATTGTTATAAGAAGCATCTTAGAGTTACATATGCAAATAGTATAAAGTTGAGTGCAAGTAATTATTTACCACATTGCTCATTCTCCAACATAGGGAAAAATTAAAATTCCCAATGAATTCAACAACATAATAGAGAATTGGTTAAAACCATAAGATGTTGCAAAGATGTATGAGATTTACATATAATCAATCAAGTAACAATCACAATAAAATTCACAATCAATGTAAATATTTTTACCCTAATAACCCAATTAAGAACAATTAACTTCCAATGAAGCTTAGTTCCACAATTTATAATATAATACATCTCTTTAATTTCTTTACATATTTCTCCCATACCTAACAAAACCTTTTAGAATTTGAAATTCATGAAAGAAATAAAGAGAGCTAGAAATAAGGGGAAAGCCCATATCTATGATCCTACTTTCCTTGCATCTTTCTCCCATACCTAACAAAATCTGTTCGAGCTTGAAATTCAAGAAAGAAATAAAGAGAGCTAGACATAAGGGGAAGGCCAATATCTATGATCCTTCATATCCCATTCATCCGCTCATTTAATTCTTTATTTCTCTTTCACATTTGTTCAATTCAATTTTACATTTACTTTCTTTATAATGCTCGCTAAGTTTCATTAATTGTCAAATTTTTCTTATGGGAAGTGTCACTCCATTGGTTTATATTTATTATGAATCAAATTTCTAACTATCTTTACACTTTGAAATTTGAATTCTTCCCTGAAATTTTGTTGTTATGTAGTTCCACAATCCGTTTACTCAGTTTATTTTGAAAAATTTCTTCACTTTTTCCAATTAACGTTTTTTTTTTAAATCTCTAACCTTTTTCAATTACTGTTTTTCTTTTTAAATCCCTAATATTAATATTAACTTTTTCAATTAACGTTTTGCTTTTTAAATCCCTAATATTAATATTAACCTATATGAGATGATATTGATTGACGAGTAAATCCTCCATTTTATATTTATAATGTTTTCACATATTTTTAACTCATCAAAATTTACAATTTGTTGATGTCTTCACATATTTTTAACTTATCAAATTTTACAATTTGCCAACCTTTTTTTATGTTTTCATATATTTTTAACTTGTGAAAATTTGTAAACTTTTTTATAATATATCTTTTTTAAATTAACAAGCAACATGAGTTTCAACCCTAATCTTAAATTCCTAAAACTCCTTTTACTAATTCATACCAAAAATTACATGGTCAAGTTGACATCACATCTACTCTCATTACAAGTGTTACATTAAAGCCATCTTTAACTTCAAATTCATATTGGAATTAACCTTAATCTTAAATCCCTAAGACTCTCCTCTTACTAATTCATACCAAAAATTGTATGGTCAAGTTGATATCACTTCTATTTTCATTACAAGTGTTACATCAAAGTTATCTTTAACTTCAAAGTCATATTTAATTCCAACCTGGAGTGACTTTTGATGTTTCACAAGGGCTTCATTGGGGAGCAATACCATATCAAGTGCATTCGTATTATGAGATATATATTGAGGAAAAAATGAAATAATCTATTGAGGTAATAGTTTTTTTATATATGCAAGAATAAAAAATGAAGCTCAAAGTTAATGAAAAAACAATAAGAGGTATAAAAAATGTTAATGAAAAAATTGGTACCTATAATATCTAGGGAAAGTAGGGGTTTTTTAAATTGGAAAAGTGTATTGAGTTTGTATTGGTAGGGGGTTAAATAATGTGATTTCTAGTGGTATTTGGGTTTTTTAAATTGGAAAAGAGTATTGGGTTTTGTATTGGTAGGAGGTTACATAATGTGATTTCTAGAGATATTTTCCAATATGTAGCAAAATTAAAAATATTATTTAATATGCCACAAAATCACGTGATATGTCAGAGAATCATTAAATAAATCCCCATATAATGTTTGCTCTCAAAATCATAAGTAAAATATTTTTAACTGTACTTAAATCATATTTAATTCTAACACCATCTAAATATTTTTAATCAAATTAAAATTCTATCTAATTCCAACTCACTTATAATATTATATATAAAATACTTTAACTAACTTAAAATTATATATAATTTCAATCAAGTGATAATGCTAAATCTAAATAAAGTAATCAAATTAAAATTATATATAATTTCAATTTACTTATAATATATAATAATATAAATATGTTTCCAACTAAATCCATTAATTTCAACTTGTTCATGTTATCTCTTTTAAAACTCAATGTAAAATTATCAAATTAAAATCATATCTATTTCCACTTATCTACTTATCTACATTGTTATTTGAAATTCTTAAAAATATATTTCTAACTTTATTAAATTATATTCAACTTTAATTTTATTTATTTTATAAAACATTATTTTGCAAAGTTAGAAATTCTATTAATTCCAAGTTGCCCATAATATCACTCAAAAATGATAGAATTTCAATTCCAACTCACTTATAATTTTATATATAAAATACTTTAACTAACTTAAAATTATATATAGATAATGCTAAATCTAAATAAAATAATTAAATTAAAATTATATATAATTGCAATTTACTTATAATATATAATAATAAAAATATTTTTCCAATTAAAGCCATTAATTTCAACTGGTTCATATTATCTCTTTTAAAACTCAATGTAAAATTATCAAATTAAAATCATATCTAATTCCACTTAGCTACATTGTTATTTGAAATTCTTAAAAATATATTTTTAATCTTATTAAATTATATTATTTATTTTATAAAATATTGTTGTGCAAAGTTAGAAATTCTATTCAATTCCGAGTTGCCCATAATATCACTCAAAAATCATAATTTATTACAACGTGCCTCTCATCACTTCAAAAGTCGCGGGTAGAATCTCGCTGCGCGCCACGAGGAATTAATTTATCATGACAACGCCGAACAAAACGTAGGTTGTCGGTTAATAATATTTCGAGGCGCGTAGTTCAAAGTGGTTTCAAATTTGTCGAGAAAATTATAGAAATTTTGGTAAGATTTTTTCTCATCAAAATAGATATTTTATTTTTTTAAAAATTTTGAAAGAAATGATTGAATTTTAATATTGTCTCAATAAATTTGAGACTCGGTGGAGAATGCCAGTAAGCACAGTGGAATTTCTTTTGATGGAATTTTCAACAATTTTGCAGTTGTTAAAAGTGATTTTAGTTATATTCAAATTTAAATTTTGATGATTTATAATTTTAAATAAATTTTTAGAAAAATATTATATTGAAAATTTTGATGAACCTAATTTTAACCAACTAATATAATTTATTTTATATTATTTTCATTACAAAATCAACCACACTAATTAATTAATTCAAAACAAGTCAACCAAAATAATTTTATTCAAAACACGTTAACCAAAATAATTTTACTCATCAGAGCATGCTCTGGTTATACTTATCTTTGTTGCAAACCCTAAAAAAATTTGGAATCCATTGAACAGAGACATAACAAAGTCAAACTTCTCGCTTCCCTCCTATTCAACAAATATTCTCACAATCACTATGGTAATTTGCCAAATATTCTGAAGACCAACCAATCAAACACCAAATATTTTGAAGACTTTTCAATCTCGTTGCAGCCATTAGCATCTTTGTGCCTTCAATATCTCATCTTCATCTTCTCTGCTCGAAATCGCCTTCCTTCAGGTGGAGTGTTTGCTTCATCTACCGCCTGATCCAATTCCATCGATAAGAGATATTGAGTATGGAGCAAGTGCCAGAGACAGCAAAATACCAAGTATTCATAAGCTACAGGGCAGTCGACACCAAGAACACGCTTGCCAGCATCATCTACCATCGACTCGCTGTGCACGGGCTGCGCGTCTTTCTGGATGCAATATCGATTGCACAAGGAGAAAACATCTTCAATGCTATCGAGAGGGCCATTGGCAGTGCCTCAGTCCATATTGTCTTGTTTTCAAAGCATTACGCCGAATCAAGACAGTGTTTGGATGAGCTGTGTTCCATTATCGGATCATATGGTAAGAGCACGATTATACCCGTATTTTCAGATGTTGAGCCTATTGACCTTCGTGACCCTGAAGTAGGATGTTATGCGAAGGCTTTTCAAATACACAATGACAAATTTCCCCCGGAAAAGATACACGAATGGAAGAAAGCACTCGGACAAGCCGCAAATATTTCTGGTTTCGTCTTCAAAACAAGGGAAAGGTGAATATAAAGTTTAAACTTCATTTATCACATTTTGTACAGTACATCTTTTCTATCAATAATTTAGTTTTCATCCAAAAAAGTTCCTCGCTTCCCCTATTCTTTATTACAACTATGACTATCTGGTTGTTTTTTCAGTGATCATTGGGTCTGTGTAGAGAATATTGTGAACATTGTATTGAAAGCAGTCAAAAAGGAGTCTTTACAGGTTGAAACAAGCCCAGATTCCTGCGAGTCTTTACAGCTAGAAACCGATCCAGTATTCGGGAAGTCTTTACAGCCTGAAATATACGAAGTTTTCATAAGCCACAGGGGACCTGACGCCAAGCTTACTCATGCCAGCCTAATCTACCATCGTCTCAAGCAGTGTGGGTTGCGCGTCTTTATGGATCAGAAGGAACTTCGCACGGGAGATACTCTGTCTCCTGCAATCGAAGCAGCCATTCGCAGTTCCTCTGTTCATATTATCATATTTTCTAAGAATTTTGCTGCATCACGTTGGTGCTTGGATGAGCTGCGTTGGATTCTGAAATCAGTTCATGAGCGCAAGACTATCATTGTACCGATGTTTTGTGACGTAGAGCCTGCAAACCTTCGTGACATTACGAGGGGACCTTATGCTGAAAGCTTTGACAAACACAAAATAAGAGGCACAGTCACCATGGAATGGGAGAAAGCACTGAAGGAAGCCGCAAATATTTCTGGTATAATGGTCAAAACAAATCAAAGGTAAAAATGTGCTTCAATTATTCATCGCTTTTAAAACTCAAAATTTTGATCATATGTTCTCAATTTCTTTCTTTTTTAATCTTTTTTATCAGTGATTATGGGATGTATTTGGAACATATTGTGAGAACTGTATTCAAAGGCGTAAAACAACGGGAGCCGTTAGAGGTGGCTACACACCCGGTTGGGCTGGACGAAGCGGCCATGGATTTCCAAAATAACATTGGAAATCTAAACGATACAAAGATTGTGGGGATTGCGGGAATGGGCAGCCTCGGAAAGTCGACTCTCGCTAAACATCTCTACAACGTGAAGCGTTTTGATTTTACCCGATCTTCCATTTTGTTGAACGTGAGAGGAAGGGATTTACCATCTTTGCAGGAGCAACTCATTCGTGATCTCTTAATGGATCATGATTTGCATATTGATAATGCCGTCCAAGGAAAGGGTATTTTGCAACGTAGTTTACCGGCCCTTCAAGCTCTGATTGTTCTCGATGACGTTGATGATGTTGAGCAAATCGATAATCTACTAGATATGGATGCAGTGGGATCTGGTAGTCTCATCTTGCTAACATCTCGTGATATGGATTTATTAAGAAGATCTTCTCCAAAAACAGTATTGTATGATGTAAAGCCTTTAAATAGACAGCATGCCCAAGAGCTCTTTTGCCGCCATGCTTTCCTTTTACCAGAACCAGTCGAGGGATTTGAAGATTTGGTGGGCGAGTTCTTAAAAATTTGTGACGGGTTACCTTCGTCCTTAAAAGCTTTAGGCCGGCATCTTGCGGGTAATGATGACAAAACCTATTGGAAGCTGCAGGCGGAAAAGTTTTCTAGACGATTGCCAGATGATATAATAAACACATTAAATGTGAGTTACTAGGCTCTGAAAAGAGAAGAACAAGAAATGTTTTTGGACATTGGGTGTTTCTTGGTGGGAGAAGACATAGAGCTGGCAGTTCGAGTGTTAGAGGGATTAGGTTACTCCGACGTCAGAGACTGCCTTGAAAGTCTCCATCAGAAATGCCTTCTGGAATATAATTATGAAGTGGACTCTAGCAATGATGTAAGGAAAATAATCATCCGCTTATTTGGTTTCCCAGTAGTGAAATCTTATTCTTTAACTGTTTATTTGCGTGGTTGATACAGATAAAGTATGAGCATTTCCGAGTTAAAATGCACAATCAAGTTAAGGGATTGGCAAGACATATTGCCAGAGAGGAGTTCTTCGAGTTCGCGAAGCATAAGCCCTTTCGTCTTAGTTGCTCCAGTGATATAAAAGAAGCGTTTCAGTTGCAGGTATGCGTAGTCTGTCTTTTATGTTTAAGGGAAAACTTCCAATTTATAATATTTGAATCAGAATCTGTTGATATGGAATTTATGAGACTTGAATCAGCAAATACCCAAAGAAATGTCAACAGTCAAACTAATCTACTAAACCCCAAATGTAACTTATCCCGTAAGACCCAGACTCTGTTTTATTCCTGTATAGTCTGTACTTCTATCACTTAGTATTTTGAGAAAGTATTCATTTCACTTCGTTATATGTTTATGGTATACGTGCTGGTCAGGAGGGGTCAAAATATTGTTTGACACGAGGAATTCGAATTCCTGAAGGTCAGAGTCCGCCACAACTAACCAATAACATGAACATTAAGGGTGTTCGGCTCTTGGTACTTGACCATCCCATGGAGTTGTCCTCAATTGCTATGTCGGGGTCTCTGATTTGGCTTCGCTTGAACGGTTCTCCCTCGATTTCCCTTCCTGCTACAATGTCACTGGCTTCAATAACAGTGTTAGAAGTTCACTGTCCTGGTGACGACTGCCAACAGTTACTCGAGATACGTGATGTGGTAAGTAATTTAGATTTTAAGTAGTCTTTTGTTCTACTTCAGATTCAAGTAGCCACTAGTTATTAACAGATAATGTATATTGCAGGTTCCTCGTAAGTTGCGTGAGTTGAATGGTGGTGCAACCGGAGCCGCATCTACAAGTGCGTCGAGCAGTCCCGATCCGTTTGATGTTGGACATTATAGAGATCTCTGTACAAATATGTCAAGTGCCCTGCAAGGAGCCATGCCATATCTTTCGGGATTTGCAATGCCATTCCCCATTGATTTTGGAAAACTTAAAAACCTCAGACATTTAGATTTATCTAGTTGCACTAATCTGACTGAGTTGCCTAAGTCCTTCTCTGAATTATTGCATCTCCAACATCTATCCTTGCAATACTGCATTAATCTGTCCATTCCCAGTGATATTTTAGGAGAAATATCGACACTTGAGTATGTCGACTTAAAAGGCTGTGCTAAATTGGTACAGTTGCCCCAGGGAATGGCGAATCAAAGGTCGCTAAAGTACTTGAACCTGAAATTTTGCTTAGAATTAAAGACATTGCCAGATCTTTCAAATCTTGTACATCTTCGATTTCTCAACATAAATGGGTGTGTCAAATTGGAAACCCCGAATCCCCTTAATATAATCTATGTTGCTTTTTTTCTCTGAAAAAAAAAAAACCCCGAATCTTGAAGAATGCCTGAGATCACTGTAACAGATCAAAGCAGAGTCCTCTTGGACGCCGAAGAGTATAGGAAGTATTGGGTTGGTGGGAACGGTGAAGAGTATAGGAAGCATAGGATTGGTGGGAACAGTTGAATTCTCTTCAGTTATCAGATCACAGTGGCATTACGTAGACTGATGTTTTCCAATTTTTTTTTCGTGAATGTGGGTTGCTTTGCTTTATCGTTTATAATTTCTCAATATATTAAATGAAAACATCTGGAAGCATGTATGTCTTGTTCCTGTGGCAATGGATTGTAATATTGATTTATTGCAGTGGCAGGACGATATGGCTGGGTCCGCCATAGTTTTAATTTAAAAGCCAGCCAATCAGTTGTGACAGTTGTTATTTAATAATATTTGTTTTTAATATATTAATAAATTAATATTATAATTTAAATATTATTATTTAAATATAGTTTTTATTTGAAATTTTGATTTATATATTTAAGCTTTTGTCATGGTCTATTTCTTTATCTGATTCTGATGATGAACCACACTTGTTAGTTCAAAACACCAAAAATTTCTCTGATGTGATTTCTATTGAAAGACTTTGGTTAATTCTTTGATATTATTTAAGGGCACTATGATCAACTTGAGCTTTTTGTAAAATAATATACTAGCACAACCACATTTACCCATGTGATTGATATATGCGAATAGACGTATATCAAGCATATATACAACCACATTTATCAATGTACTTGTGTTGACGGTGTTGGACCCACCAACATGTCACGGGATCTCTCCAATAACTAGAGCTCACAATGTTTGGTGTAAGACTCCCAGCAGTAAGTAGTACCATATCACCTTGCATAAATGACTCTGTCACCTTAATTTCTCTACTCAGTCACTTTAAAATCTGTGCCACAACATTTTCAGCCATGTCAAAATCATATCTAAATCCAACTTGCCGGCGGCTACAATATTCTGTCTAGTACACAATTGCCCCGGATTAGTCCCTATGCGGTCCGCGAAGAGTTAGCTGTCATAATATCAGTAAAGAAAACTGCAAAAATCTGGTTAACCGCTCTTAATTTTCGAGCGGGTCTTCGCCATTGACTTTGATGGAATTACCTTCATCCCACCCTTTACCGGAGTCCACTTTCACAGAAAGGATGGACAGATTCGGAAAAATCTGTGTCAAATTTTAGATTACTCGCTATTAATTGTGATGGTAATGTCCAGAAATTTTATATCAGCTGAGTTTACATTTCTAATAAAAACCCTCGAAAAGAATTACATTATACATTAAAAATATATAAATGAATAAACTATTGTTCCAGAAATCAACTGATCGAGTGATACCGTGAGTGATTCATCCAATAAGATATATTTAAGTTTATGATAATTAATAAATTTCAAATTAAAACTACGGTTAATTACAAGTTTAGTTTTTTTTAACCAGAAGTGAAATTGCAATTTAGATAGTATTTGATTTTATTTATAAGGGATTTATCCCATAAGATGTATCTAAGTTTATGATAAATAATAAATTTCAAATTAAGACTAATATATGATTAATTACAAGTTTAGTTTATTTAACAAGAAATTAAATTTCAATTTAAATAGCATTTGATTTTATCTATAAAAACCACATATAACCAGTTAAATTTTATATATTATGTAATTTGAATTATTTCTGTAATAAATTTTAAAGTATTTTTGTTGGTTTACAGGATCACAATCATCAACAAGAAACATGAAGAGTAACTTTCTTATTAAATAATAATGAAGAAATATAATTATTATTTAAAAGTTAAATTAAAACTGTAATATGCAATGTTGCTCTTTAGTATTGCTCTGTAAACATTAATGGATAGTTATTTTAGATTAAATTAAATGGTTATAGAGTTAAAAGCCTCCAAAACCATCTACATATAAATTATGTCACATAGTAATCATAAATCTCAATTTAAGGTACCCTTGGATTTATAACTTTTCTTACAGTTAAATTGTTCTACATTAATTATACAAAACATGCTAGAGGGTAATTATAAACCCTAGCTTAAAGTAAACTTAGAATTTATAACTTTCCTAATTAATGTTGAATAAAACAAGAATATTAAATTTTTTGATTCATTGACTAAGACTTAGATTAATTTAATTTTTTTAGAGTTATCGGCCTCCAAAACTATGTAAATGTGAAAGTATATTCACATTACTTTATAATATTATGAAAATTTTAAATGGAATAATGTGAAGTTTGGACTAGATGTTACAATTTGTTTTCAAAAAATACACATTTGTATTGCTTCTTATGGTTTTATATAAATGTATATTGTGGTTAGTATGGAAAATCACATTACCTTAATTATGAAAATTTTAAATTGAATAATGTGAAGTTTGGACGAGATGGTACAATCTGTTTTTAAAAAATACACATTTGTATTGCTTCTTATGGTTTTATATAAATGTATATTGTGGTTAGTATGGAAAATCAACCTCTGATCTTTTAAAACGAGTGGAAAAGGAGCCTCTAATCTTTTAAAGTCAAAAGAATAAAAATGATTCGTGTCCTTAACCCACCCTAACTTTAGACTTTGTGTTATGTTAATAGAAATGAACCAAACCTTGAGAGCATTATATATAGTTATTATTAAATTCAAATTCATATATAATTATTTATTTTAAATATTTACTATTTATTTCTTTTTTATAAATAAAATGGTAACCTTGTATTTAAAAGTTTATTATTAATTGCATCCTTATCTATAAAAAAAAATAGCAAATATATTAACCAAATTTTAAATAGCAAATATATTAACCAAATTTTAAATAAGTATAGTAAAATTTATATGTATAATTGAAAAAAGAATAAATCTTCCTAAGTAACTCTGAAAATAGAATACATTAGTAATTATAATACCTCTTTTCCGGGAAGGTAGAAGCAGAGGGGTGATTTATAACCTCGAAGAAAAAACTGAAATAAAATATACCTATGGATTGGGAAAAGCATCCAATAATCAAGCCGAAGTACTCTCACTTTGGCAAGGTCTGAAGATTAGTATTTCTAAAGGCATAATGAAATTGATCATTTTTTGTGACTCAATGGTGGTAATTCAAAAGTGCATAAGTCTCTCCATGAACGAGCACCTTATAGACTGTGATGCCTCCCCTCCGGTTATAAGGATACTGTACTTTTTCATGTTAAAAGAGAAAACAACCATATGGAAGACCTTCAATCCAACATGGGTGGTATTAGAACAAGGAATATTAAACATCGATAAATCCAGTGTCATATGTCACATACCTTAATGCATTTATTAATTAAATCCTTAATGGATTACAGGTGGAGCATAGGAATAAACAAGGAACAATGAATCATTAAGTATGATAATACCCTAGGGATCAACAAGAGTTCCTCGGGAAACGTCGATGGTAGTTGGGCATTTAAGAACAGATGGGCACGTAGGAGTAAAGCATCCATGTCGCAAGACAAGTGGATTTGTTTTTTTTGGTTAATAAATGGGAAATCAGGTGAGAACATCCTGAGTACCGTTGCGGTTCATTTCGAAAGGATTTCGGCGGTGATATGTTGAGTTGCATACAGGGAAGGCATTAAATCTAGACAAGATGGGAGTCACATTCGAAAAGGATCAGACGATTATTTATAGTAGCTGGGTGATGTAGCTCAAGCATAGAATCATTCTGGTGCATGGAAGAATTGCGAAAAAGATGGCTTTATGGAGCAATAACGACAGTGGATATGGAGCAGAGGAGTTCAGGCGCAATGGGAGTGTGACAGAGATGATAGATAATTCAAGCAAGCAAATAGTTAAGGAGATTCGGGAATAAATGACGGTTTTGTTGTCCCACTTGTCTGGATTAGGGAGAGATATGGAGCTCATGCAGAAATTTATGGAGCTCCTGAACACTGGAATGGTCAACCTGAAATACAAAGTGGATAAGATCGAAGTGAAAGTTGAAACGACCACCGTTGGGGTGCTGAAGGAGGTATTTGGGTTGTGTGATGCTCCCATTCCAATGGTGGAGGAAAGTGCAATAGCTGCAAATCGAGTGCTAGAGTCTGATGCTATGAGGATCGTAGAACTAGGTTAGCCATTTGAACTGGTTCAAGAGGAATCAAAACCTGAAAGCCCCAAGTAGATTGTCGCTTTATTTTTATGTTTTGTTTTCATGTGGTGTATTTTGGAAAATATACAGTGTACATCATGTAAGGAAAGTATATAGAACTAAAAATGGTAGCAATAGGTCCCTATGATTATATATCAGCAAAACTCTGAGAAAAAGATTATCTCGGTTGTAAGGGATTTGTTTATTGTTTTGTTTGTAAAAATTGCTACTATTTATTTTAGAAAAATAAAAAATAATTACAATACCTTTCTTTCTATATTGCATAATTATATATCTAATTTTATCGTTAATCTAAAAATGATAATAATACCTAAATAAAAAAGAGTACAATATTTCTTTATTTTCTAATAAGTAAAATTTAAAATTTTATAATATTAATATCCTTATATTTATACAAATTTTATTTTTAACCATAATTTAATATAATTTTAATAAAAATGATCATTTTCATTATATTATAAAATTGTGCTTACAAATATTATTAAATAAAATATTTGTTTTAAACCATTCAAATTTAAATATGAATCGACTTTTCAAATCTCTTAATAATTTCAACTACTTAATGATTAAAGCGCGTAGATTATATGATTCGGTTCTATATATATGAATGAGATAATTGGAATTTCAAAGCTCTTGCTCATTTTGATTTACTTTACTTTTAAAAATATTTAAGGTTATATGGTTCATTTTTATACATAAATTTATGGAGTGGTTATATATATATGAATGATAATTGGAATTTATGAAATAGGTTTCTAAACAAAAATATTATTTTAAATAATGCGGATGAAGGAAAATGTATAATCATTATTATTTTTTTTAAGAAAATAATAAATTTTATGATAATTTATTTCAGGATAATTTTCACCATTCTTTAAATATGATGTAAAGTAATTCAATATTATTAAGGAAAACTAAGTCGCTTGAAATTATTTATTAATAATTTAAAAATAAAATTTTTAAAATTTACTTAAAATATATATTTTTTTATATTCCTCAATTATAATAATTTAAGTATTATTTATAAAAATATTTAAATCTAAATAAAATTGATAAAAAATTCAATAAACTTATTTAAAAAATTCAATAAACTTATTTATTGACAATAAAATTATATACCTTTTAATACAATTTAGACTTAATCCCATTCATACAATTATATGCGATCATATTAATATTTATTTTCTGGTTAATCAAAACTAAATTAAATTTAGTATTTAATAAGACGATTAGAAAAAACGAAATTCCTTTTCTATTAATTTGACTATGGAAAGGGAAAATTTGGTGTCATTACTATCCTCAAGGCTTTATGAGATTAGGTTTTTTTTTTGGGGTCTAGGTATACGTAAAACAACGACATTGCGACTATTTATTAGTCCCTGCCTCAGCACCGCAGGGACTATAGCTATCGGTTAGCCGTTGAATACATATTAATTTGCGTTGACCAACAATTTATTTAAAATTTAAGCAAACTTTTCCAACAATGCAGAGCCCATTGAACTGTCGATAAAAACCCATTTTTACAACAACCCATTTAAACCACAGTTCCTGTTCTTGATGTTCGAAACTCTGGGCAAAACCAGATTTATTTACTTACCTCTGAGTAAGGTATAGTTCGAAAAAATTGTAACTCAAAAACAGATTAAGGGCCACCAAACAAAGTTCCTTGGTGCAAAACAAGGGCATGCCCGGAGTGCTAGTCACTTTTGTTATTAAAGCTGGGGAAGCAGGCTCTTAATAAATATACAACTATCATAAAATACATGAATTGAATAACTAGCTCCAACTTCTAGGAAATAAAATTATGTCCAACATATTTTAGGGAATAATTACGTCTCACTTACCTTAGAATGAAACTAAAAAATAATAATGCTAGAGCGTTCTAAGAAAATCCAAAATTTGACTTTTAAGATTTATATATTGTAAAAAAATAGTACCTCGAAACTAGGATAGCACTGATAGTTGTACAACCGAGAAACACTAAAATTTGACTTTTAAGATTTATATATTGTAAAAAAATTAGTACCTCGAAACTAGGATAGCACTGATAGTTGTACAACCGAGAAACACTAGGACACTTGGGTCGAGGGGCTTTTCCATACGCTGAAGAAAAACTCGCATAGCTAATAATTTGTATATCTACAGTTGCTAACATTTTCTCAAAATCCATTCTTGCAAAGCATAAAATCACAACCCTAAGCACTAAAACTCAAGAAACCAAAAAAAAGAGCATGGTAAACATGTTTTAAACTAGGGAAGGTTTGTATTGTATGCGGCCATTCTAGAAAGAATAATAGTGATACACAGGCCCATGTCGGTTATATGTGTGATTTTTATTATTAATTTTGAAGTGTCACTATTTTTTCCAGCATGGTAAGATATTTTTACTGCTTTTTCCCATTCTTTTATGTTACTCTTGAAGATATTTTTATTTTCTTTTTCCTATTTCTTTGATTTGCCAATTATTGTCGCTGTTCTTTTTTCCTTAACTTTTGGCAAGCACTGTTCTTCTTCCTGACTTTTAGCAAGAACTAATTAGTATTAAGTTATATACCTCATACACCCATTAAAACTACCTGCCGCTAACTCTTTAGACTTAATCCCCAAACCCCCATAGCGGTTTGAAGCTCTGTAAAGAGCTTTTCGAAATTTGACTTCCATTCTCTGATTGCTCTAACGTGTTCCACTCGCTAGTGTGGTTTGTTCTGGGCGCAGTTTTGCATTTATGTTGAGCTCACTATATTCCGCTGAGACCCATAATTTTGTTGTTGTTCGAGGGGTTCTACACTGGCCCCTCAACCTATGTCAGCTTCCATCTTCTCCTACGATAGAAATCTCGGCTCGATCTGCAGGCCATTACCCGACAGGTGCTTATTTTCCTTCAAATTGTCATAAACACGTGTTTTTGTTCTCTAGATAAGAGTTGTTAAATAATTTTTTTTTCTCTATTTCTTTCTACAAATGGTAACTGAATTCATGTTTTTGGACTGCAGGGGTATTGTTTCACCTACACGCGGGTTCTGGGAGTCAGAAGGCTCAGGATTTCACCAAAAGTTTTGGCTGTTCGACTCTCGGGTTGATTCCAACTCAATATATCGATTCTTACCAATAGTTTATTCCTTACACTGGTATGGATACCCATAATTCTAATTGGGTTCGCTCTTCGCTGGATACCCTGAAATTCTCTAATGGGTTCTGCTCGCTATTGTGGTTTGTTCTGTGCGCAGTTTGTTCTTGGCAATTCTTTTGACGATCTCGAAAGAAAGGAAGTGAATTTGAACCCTCCGGTACTGCATGTTGGTCCGTTGCTTCCCTCTGGTTTTTTGAACGGTGAACATTCCAAGGACATGAGAGTTGGAACGAGCATTTGGACAGAATGTGACTGTTCCGAGTGGCTGGATGCAAAGCCTAATCGTTCGGTTCTATACGTTTCCTTTGGGAGTATGGTTCATGTGACTAAAGCTCAGCTGGAGGAAATAGCGATGGTTTTGAAGGACAGCGGGCAGTTGTTCCTCTGGGCTCTTCGTCCAGACATAGTCTCTTCAACAGTCTCAGACAGCTTACCCCACGGTTTTCTGGATGAGATAAAAGGGCAGGGGCTCGTTGTTCCATGGTGCAATCAGCTGCAAGTGTTATCCCATCTGTCTGTTGCGGGATTCGTTACTCATTGCGGATGGAACTCAATGCTTGAAAGCATAGCTGGTGGAGTTCCCACAGTAGGGCTTCCATTTTGGGCGGATCAATTCACCAATAGCAAGCTCATGGTCAATGAATGGAAAATTGGGTACAGATTGAGTGGTGGGAAAGGACTGATACTAAAGAAAGAGATATCCAGAACTATCAGAAAATTGTTCAGTGACGAAGGGACGGAGGTAGATAAAAATGTCGAGGCTCTAAGAGACAATGCGAGGACTGTGGTGCGAAGAGGAGGATCTGCGGATATAAACATTGAGAGCTTCCTAGAAGGTTTGAAGGGGAACCGTATCGGTAAATAACTGCATGATGGTGAACCTTCTCACACATGTTTATCACTCGTATGACGCATGATGTTTGAGCTGAGTTTATAAATGTTTTAGTTGAATTTATACAAAATTATTCATATAAATTGGAAGTTATTTAAATTCGGAAGGGAAAAAAATTGAAATTGAGCGCTATTTGATCCTGTCTTTATATCTAAAATGTGTGGTTTCAAAACAATAAAATGACTTTAATTTAATTTCGTGGTATTCTAATATGTGCTTCGTTCCCTTTCTATTTAAGTAGAGGATGATTTAATCGATTACGCTGAATTTTACCAGTGAATCATTATAACTATTTTCATTTATCATAAGCGTAAAGTTTTATATAATTTTTGTTTTTTATTTTTTTTAATAATGATGGCGGTTATTCACATCATTAAAATAAATAAATAAATGAATATTTATTTATTTTACAATTTTAGTTTTGTATTTACAAAATTTAATAGAAGTGTTTTAAAGAAGTATATTTTGTTATGAGATAAAAAGTTAAATAAAGATGTTAAGAGAAAATGTTTTCCCAAAAACTTCGCGGGTCCCTTTAACAGTTGGATTTAGCAAACATGTTAGGCCCCTATACTACTAGTGTAACCCCTTATTGTTATTAGTACAACCCACTTATTATATTGATGTACCCATGTAGTGCCCATATTGTTACTATTGTGCCACATAGAAGCCCACTATTGTTATTGTTGTGCCCTACAATATTATTGTTATGTAGGCTTTGATTGTATTGGGACCACTTAGACTCCTATATATAGAAAGGAGGTATTTTCATTTGTATCATCCAAGAATTGTTCATTTATGTAATGTAAAGGAGGTTGCCCCCTCGAAGAGGCTGAATTCTAAGGCGTTGATCTTTCTTTTCTATCTTTTCTTGAGCTGGTTTCATAACATTTTGTATCGGAGCTTTGGATTCTAGGGTTTCGCTGCTCCAAACAGGTCATCGTGGCATTTTCGCTATAATTTTTTTTCTGTGATGTTTCAGAAGTCGCAAAAAAAGCCATTTGAGACGAAATCGCGCTGAACCTTGGGTCCGAATTTCAGAGATTTTCGCGCGATATTTTCGGAGATATGATCTAAGGAAGTTGGTCTTTGTGCAGACTCCTGAATTACACTCAAAATAGGTGACAGGTCATCGTGGCATTTTCGCTATAACTTTTTTGAGTTATGGCTACCAAATGGAAAATGTGCCTTGGAACTAGACACCACATAGTTCATGCTTTTGAAATTTTACTCAGAGAAAAGAAAAGATGGATTTGGTATTGCATATGAATGAGATGTATTCTTCGTATATGCTTGGCCATCTATAAAGGTTTCTTGATTTTGGGTAATTAACTTACTCTAAAATGAAATAAGACATTCAATGTGTTCTTTGTAATATAGATATAAACAAAACATCCAAAGAAAAGTAATTGCACAATGATCCAGTCCAAGAAAACAGGGTTTTCCACAAACCAATTAACTCTTTTAAAAAAATTCAACAATTCCAATTTAATAATCCTATCGGCCTCTCTTTGTACTTTTTGGGACAATTGCTAGTATATGGATTGTTAAGTATATGGTTGTTTAACGTCCAAACACATGGGCAGCGTGCGTGTAGTGTTAATCAGTCATGTTGACACGATAGTCACTTATTTTCTGTGTTATTCTAATGTGTTATACCAACCAAGGTGAGCTTTATTCCTTAAAGATTGGAGTGGATTCTTCTTGCAGTTTAGATCAAAGGATTTGACATTGTCTATTCGGCAAGATTGATCCCACTTGAATGCACTTCTATATACCAGCCCTCACTGAAAGCTAGGTAAATAAACATTGGCGGTTTCAATATAAAAATTATCTTCCCCTTTCGCTTCTGAACACAATTTTAAGGTTGTTCTTATTGTAATACATGAAGATAACTATGGCAGCCGTTGAAAACATAAACGATGACAGAGTTTGCTTCACACTAGTTAAGGAAGAATCAATATATTTCTCCTCTACTACTGTGCACATAGTAAAGCTGGCTAGATTTCTTGTGCTTCATAATTTGGGTCAAGTTATTTGTGAGAAATTATTTGGATGAATTTTGTTCATTTAGGTCAAGTTATTTATGTGTGAAATTAATTAGATGATTTTTATGCTTTGCATTGCAGTGCAGGTTCCACACTTTGGGAATTGTGAATCAAATTTCAAGCTAAACTTGTAGTAGGAGCGTGAATGGGGCCATACCCATGCCCAAAATACTGGTAGTTGGGACCACCATAGGGAGAGAAAATGTATCTACGTATACAAAGCATGTAACCAAAGCAAAGTTGCAGAGCATGTAACCTAAACAATATTTTCGCTATTTGGTATATCGAGCAAGCCTTTTATTCATATGCCTTTGTGATCAACATTCCAAATCTTGGCACTGTGTAAGCGCTTTTGATAGTTGCAATAGCTTCTAAGAAAAAATAAATTATTTATTTTCTAACATAATTCATGTATTAAACCAATGTTGCAAATATCTCTTATTTCTCTTGATCATTCCAAATTTTTAAAGTTCCTGATTTTCCTGAGATGTTTAGGGAAACAGTTACTTCCTCCCTTACTGCCCTAATAACAAAATTAAAATTGTGTGCCTTACCTTTTCTTATTCAGAATTAGTTACAATAAATTCACACTAATTACGTCTCTTATTCAGTGGGCAATGTCTCCACTCTTTTGTATATTTCATATGGAGTGAGGAGCAATAAAAAAAAGACAATAGTGTTGCGTTTTCTATCAATACTAACAATAGTCCTTTCGCTACATGAGTATAGGTCGCTTTAATTATTAATTTTTGTTGTTCTTCACAAATAGTCATAATATATTTAACAAGTTCGGTCATTTAGGCAATGCGCGATGCTTTGGCAGTGTTCGGTAGTTTGTTCATGCTCTTTTCATTATCAGAAACATGGCTTGCTAAATCGTTGATAACATTCTTTCTTTCCTGAACCTCTAGCACATGCTGCAAAGAATTCCATGGTAGAAAACTGGAATCTACAAGCCCTATGAACTTTATTTCCTCACCCTTCACTTTGTCCAGTCGCTCCTCAACTTCTTGTATATTTTTATTTAGCTCCATTTGTTCTAGTGTAGTTAGATTATTTACCTCTTATTGGAGTTATATGTTGCGGGTGCATATCGATTTATATAATCTTCTAGTGCACATGTATATTTGAGAATTATTAGTATTTTTTTGATGGCATGCCAATAATGGTTTAGATATGGAGCCACTTGCCACTTTGGCGGTTTCATTTGGTCTTCAACCTTTTATTGGATATAATATTATTATTGTTCGATTCAAATAACATATATTGTACAATTCGAATAATTTAGAGGTGTATATATCTAAGCACATACAATATTAATTACTTTGTCATTAAATGTATGGTATTAACATTGTGCATTATTTTAAGAAATTTATGTTTATTTTACTAAAAGGGATGCAATTATCATCCTTTGGGAAAAGAATCCTATCATGACATCAAGCAATGTTGAAAATTTTGGCTTGACTCAATGAAGCTAAACTGTATGAGTTTCTTTGAGACTCAGAAAATGTTGGGTAACGGAGATGACGTTTATATTTGACTCTGGGAGTACTCAGTGGTCTGAGTCACTTCTTTTTGTTTGAATTTCAATTTTGTATATGACATTACAGTATGTTGAAGTAATAATATTCAACATTCAATTTACAGAGATGCAAACCATACAAAGATTGCAACATTTGTCTTTAGGAGGCTCAAAATCAATCGTAGGAAAATCTAGTGGAATCCATGGTCTCTTGCATTTCTTTTTACAAATCATAGCCAATACATTTACAAGTAATAGTCAATCACAAACAACAGACCATTCCACCAATGCACTAGTCAAGAGCTTAGCAATTCTTGAAAGGGAAATTTTAGTGCTTCCTGACTGAGCTCTGGTGGACAGTATGTCGTGTTCCTTATCCCTTACATTTCTTAGGCCACTTGAATGAAAGGAGAAAAAGATTAGGAAAACTTAATAGTCTTTATAACCGGGGCTCCACACGATAGCAGTTAAACCCCTTATTGTGCCCAGGAAGGATATTAACGAATTATAGACTTGACTACTACCTCTTAAAACAATCCCATAAGGAAAGGATATGAATGAGACATTCTCATAGGATGCTTATTCATAGGTCTCCATAGTGTTTAGATCTGCACATTACCACTGCCTCATCAACCGTTGTGTTAAACCTCTAAAACTGAGGAAACACTCAGAGAGAGACATTGCGGTGGACATGTTAATTACCTTAGGGGATCTTACATTCCTCAGGGGTGTGCTATATTCCCATTGCCTCTTGTGCCCACAAGTGTGGGCTATTTCACACTGCCTCATCAACCAATCGCATAAGGAGAAGGATATTTCTTATCCATATAAAATGGTCTCTATTCATAGATCTTTATTCATTAGTCTCACACTATGGTTTGCATATTGTTATAACAATGTTATTAGAGCAAACTGATTTGAAAATTGCATGTTCTAGAGAGCCTAACATGGCTGTAAATCAATGAAAATTTTTATCAAGCGTGGGTTCTACAAGGGATATTCCTTCACCTTATATTATGAGTGCATTTTATTAAGGAATTAAACTCTGCAACAACTGCCAAAATGTTTACTAAGGAATTAAACCATGCAACAACTTCCAAAATTATATATGCAATCAAATTACTTTCATGAACAAAACAACAAAGAGACTAGAACATCGAAAGTCACACATCATTTATTTCCTCATGGAAAATATACCTATTACCATTAAGGTAAGAATTCACTTATCACCTTATGACATAGATGTTTTCATATATAAAATCGCCAACATTCAACAATATAGCTCCTAAGGCCTTGATGTGGGGTTTTGCGAAGAATCTGCGACGAAACCCTAGCAGAAAGGTGGGAAAGCGGCATTCGGCTCCAAGAATGAACCCTGGTTCTGCCGCCTTCATGCCCTCGACCGCCGACGGGGCTCGAATCGTTATGGCTGCGAACGGAATCGAGAGACTCAGGCAAGATACAAGAATTTGTATGTCCGCTGCAGCTTTGCAAGACAGCCACAGCAGGAACGCAGGAGCCGCAGGCTCATACGTGCATGCAAACCTCTTGGCCGAGAGATCTGGGGTAGCATGGCCCCGATCTGACGAGCTAGGGTTCATTTTTTTAAATGACAGGGTCGAAGATCAAGCATGGTGGGGGATTTTGAGCCTGGAACCTCGATGTCTTGAGATTCCTTTGCCCTCGGCTGCGCAGATCTGGGCTTTGTTCACCCTGACGCAGCGTTTTAATAGAGGATTCACTGATCCCTTTGCAGCAGATTCGCGTGGGATCAATAAGCCTCTGTTGCCCATGAGGCGAATCCAGGAACCGCGAATCAAACAATGCATATGCCTGCCCTCTCCACAGATCTGCAGGGGAAGGACGCGTTTGGAACCCTCTTCATCATTCCAGATACAAATCAAGATCTTGACAGGCAAATCTATGTTGCTATGGGTAAGCCAGACGGATCTAGTGCAGCATCTCAAGCAGACACTGTACATCAAGCTGGGGATCCCCTCTGCAGCACAACGGCTTCTCCACGAAGGTAAACAACTTGAGGATCTGTTCCCTATTTCTTTTTACGGAATTAAGAAAGATGCATCTATTATTTTAACCCTTCGTTTGAGAGGAGGAGCTGCTGGAGAGCCATCCACAGCTAAATCATTTTCATATAAAGATGCAGTCCATGCCAAGAAGCCTGACAAGACAGCTCCACCAGTTCAGGCTGTTCCCAAGCCTTTTTTGGTAGACAAAGTGGAGGAGGTTCCCTCTGTTGAGATCTCCTACCCTAACCTGGCAGACGACACCCAAAAATTTGCAGAAAGGGCCATCATATGCAGATTCAATGGGCTCTGGCCACGCTCAAAAGATCTTTCGGACTGGATCTATGATAACTGGACACACAGTTGCAAGATCTACTTCTGTGCAAAGGGATATTTTATAGTGTTGTTCAACAGTCTCGAGCACTACGAAAAGGCCTTAGAGGAAGGCCCTTGGTTCATGGGTACAGCAGGCCTCTTCCTAACTCCATGGTTCCCAGACTTTGACCCAGCTTCTGCAGTTATCACAAAAGCCCCTGTATGGATCAGGCTTCCAAATCTCCCTTTACATCTGTGGACAACAGAAGTATACAGGCAGATAGGCAACGCTTTGGGCTGTTTTCTAATGGGAGATTACCAGAGGGAAATGAAAGGCCTCTACACTTACGCCAGAATCTGTGTAGAGCTAGATTTAAGCAAGGGTCTGCCAGAGCAAATCAATCTCAAGATCAGGGACACAGTGTGGACCCAGTTTTTAGATTATGAAAATACTGCCTTCCGATGCCGCCATTGTCACCTAACAGGGCATCTACAGGCCTCATGCCCATCACTGTCAGCAAGAGCGAAAAAGGGAATCTTCGCAAAATCCAAACCCAAGCGTTGGGCTCCCTGTACTCCGCAGCCAGCTCGAAGCTCCAGCTCCCCAA
This sequence comes from Pinus tabuliformis, assembly GCA_031772625.1. Lineage (NCBI taxonomy): Eukaryota > Viridiplantae > Streptophyta > Pinopsida > Pinales > Pinaceae > Pinus > Pinus tabuliformis. The sequence goes on from CM062818.1 coordinate 1,907,979,683, forward strand.
GTTCAGAGAACGGGGAAAGCGATTCAGAACCGGACCAGGCGCCTCAACCAATGGATTCACCCATGAATACCATGGGGCACACCCATGGCTCAGCTATAGCCCAGAAACGCATCCATGAGACCTCCTCGGAATCAGAAAAGGAATTCCCGATGAATGAGAATTCCAGTCTTCAAGTTGTCTTGGCTCATTCCCCTCAGGGTGGATGGACAAAAGTCAACAAAAAGAAAGGGAAAAAACAATGTGTTGCAGGTTCTGCCCCTATGGGGGATTTAGGCAGTCTGTGATTTCTAGTCATCTGATGTAGTAATGAGTTTGAATCTTTCTTCCGGAACCGAGGTTGATGGATCCATCATTTCCGGTTTGCCGGTTTTTGCTTATCCTGATTGTACTATATTACTCTTAATAGAATTAGTCTTTAACGAGAAAAAAAAAAACAATATAGCTCCTAAGGAAATCATCTTTCATGAACAATAATACACCCATATATTTCTAGAGGACTTCAACAAAGTGTTTAGTAATATATCTCCAAAGTTACGACCACTTTCGAGAACTATTACAAGCTATTACAAGCGAGACGAGCCTCTATTATATAAAGTTCTAAGCTCAAAATTTTGAAGAGTAAAACAATAATATCAAGGCTAAAACCCTACCCTTAGCCTAGGGATGCATGAGAAACTATTATATATGAACTATCTAAGGTGGAAGCCAAAAATATTGGCTGCCATTGAATCTCTTTTTCCAGATGAAAAAGAAGTTAGTGCTTTGCCCATTTTTCCCATCCTGTAAAAGGCTCTTCTTGCTATTTCTTAACTGCATAAAATTGAATCTCTTTTCCCTGATGAAAAGAAGTTAGTGCTTTGCACATTTTTCCCATCTTGTAAAAGGATTTTCTTGCTATTTCTTCACTGCATAAAATCAACATTTTTCCATCTCATGGAAACAATGTGGTAATATTTCATAAACTAATGCTTTCACCTTCTTATATTCTGAATTATTCTTGCATGGAGGTACCTTCATACAGCTGATAAGATTGTGCCCTCCTTGCCGGCATAAATGCAGGATCAAATTTATCTTTAAACATTTTTTTAACTTATCTTTAAACAAATAAACATTTAGATTTGGATTTCAGCCCTCTAGGATTTTAGATCCGGCAGGGACTCCTGCTGCCCTTGTTTAGATATATAGGGAAGAGATTAAAGTAAGAGATATACCAACAAATCTTAAATGGAAATATGCTTATCCAATATTCATAGGTTAATGAAAACCCAATAAGGTATATCAGAGGTTCCGATTTAATTCGTATTAATAAACCTGGCAGATCCTTAAATGGAAACTATGCTTACCCAATATTCATAGTTTAATGAAACCCCATACTCCGCATAAGGTATATCAGAGGTTCGGATTTAATTCGGATTAATAAACCTGGCAGAAGATCTATTAAAAAGGCGGTTGCATATTTAAATGTTGAGTTGTCCTCCCCGTAATTGATGTGAATTATATAACACTCAGATCGATGGTTGAGGCATGTCGATGCTGAATTGTTTTATATTTTGTTCTTGGTATAATACATTGCATATATTTATTTTGTTCGTCTTGTCTAATGATACCACAACAAATTTATGTCTAACGCAGTTTATTTTTATTAGAATTGGATTAAAAAAAATAAATTAAAGAATCAAAATGTTGAGTCTTTAAATTGGTTTTTAGGATGGAAATAGATTCAACGTTATAAAATGGAAATAGATTCAACGTTATAAAAAAATTTGGGGCATTGAAATTTTTTTAATTTTTGGAATTTCCATTATTTTCTAGGTTAATTTGTAGCTTTTTTAGACTAGGTTTTAATCTTAGCATATAATGCTCTTACATGGCCACATACCAAATTCCAATTTAGGATAATATATTTCATAGCTAGACATGTCGAAGTGTTAAGTTGCATAGTACCATGGTTTAATACAAAGTCAATTCATAGAGTTAATGAATTCATAGAGTTAATGAACTCCTGAAAATTACCACATAATGATTATACATGGCAAGTCAACAAATTCCAACTCAGCATAATATATTTCATAGCTGGACATGTCAGGCGTTAAGTTGGATAGTACTATGATTTAATACAAAGTCAATTCATAGAGTTAATGAACTAATGAAAACAAGTAGCTTGACAATGGTCATTTAAGAGTTGTATATGCACACCATTGGATTTTGGGTATATACAACCACGTTCCTCTAATTGCCATTAGCAGGACACATATTTTTTGCCGTTAATGAACAATATGTGCCTCCAAAAATTTCTCTAAGCTTAAAGCCATTTTTAAGGAGTCGTCTACAGAGGCAGAGGAATTGCCCTGATGACCAAAAGTGGCCAGAATTTGGGAAAAAACATTTCAAAAAATCTTGTAGAGGAAGTGTTTGAATCAAGTTTTTGATGGTGGAAATAGATTTAGCACTATCAAAAATGTCTCTAACACCTAAATTTTTGAAGTTTAACAACTGTAACTTATATTTACAAAAATCCCTGCCAAATTTTCTCAAAATATGATTAGAATTTCCATGACTTTTATGGCAAAAAATAGTCTCCTTAGACTAAGGTTTTTTTTTTAAGCAATGGCGAAAGTGATGCGAGTCGACATCAAATGACATACTACTTATGTGTTAGTAGGTATATTGTGTCCCAGTAATGTGAAGGTGTAGCATTTAGGTTTTTTATAAATTTTATAAATAATAAACTTAGGTGTACCATTAAGTGTTTTTATAATTTTTATAAATAGTAAAATTATTTTTTAATTTGACAAATCTATTTTATAGCCCATAAAAATTGTCAAATTAGTATTTAGCACCAATTAAATTTAAAATTTAAATGAAAAAATAAATATTTTATTTTATTTTCAACTATTTATTTTATTATCAATTTTTATGACAGATATTATAATTTTTTTTTTTTTTTTTTAAATTTAATAAAATTAAAAATAATTAAACTTCTAACTTATTACAATATATCTTGCGGTCAAAGCTATAATAAGATTATGTTAATCTTTATTTTTTTATATATAATTGATATATCCTACTTTCAAAGGCATAATAAGATTGTGCTATTATCATTTTATATATAATTAATGATTATGGACAGGGATTGCTTTCAATGCTATAATAAGATTGTGTTAATCTTTTTTACATATAATTAATGATTATGCAGAAGGAGTGCTTTCAAAGTTATAATAAGAATGTGTTAATATATATATATATATATAATTAATGGTTATGTAGAAGGAGTGAAAAGACTTTTACTCAATAAAAAATAATGAATAATCACTGTATTTTGGATTATTTAAACATTATTATTTATATATATATATATATATATATATATATATATATAAAACATATTCTTGAATGTATAAATGGATTACCTACCTTTGAAAACTACCGGAGCACTTGAATTATTTAGATCAAACAATTTAAACTAAATTTTTTAAAAAGCTTTATCAAATTTTGATTAATTAACCAAAAAAATAATCGTGAAAAAATTCATTTTATTATAAGTTAAACTACGCCTATATATAATTAATATTAATATGTGTATTTCTTTTATTTTATTTTATTTTGGGAAAATAGAAATAATGAATGTAGCCACTCATTCATTGTCGGTCATTTTAATGGAGAGAATTTTTCTTTTCAAAAACAACATGGGATTTGTGTTTTGATCTTGTACAAGTCCTTGAGAGTTTTCTACATGTCGTTTGTTGATTTATATTCACGAATGTGAGGGATAATACGACCTTTCACCAACAATTTTAACATCACTTTTTCTTTGTTCTCCCTCTTTTCCCAATCCTAGATTGTTGTGGTTGCTCCGCCTGTAGCTAGGGTCGGTTTCAACTCATCACCACTTGCAATCATCGATGCGTTTTTCCCCAATAAGGTTTGCAACTTAAATTTCCAATCAGAGTAATTGGATCCATCGAGCTTATTGCTGTCATTCAAATATGCCTCTGCCATCTGAGTGTTCATCTTAACAAGTCTATCTCAAAAGAAACTTTGTCCTCACATAATTGCTTAAAAAAGATGGATCTATCTCCAAATCCAGAAAATGGATCTCTTAAAAAAAAAAAAAAAAACATATGTGCTTTCTATTAGAATATATATATAAAAAATACAATCCCTCTCAAACAATTCCTTATAAAACCAAAATCCCCCTTTTTGAATGCACCCCAAAAAATGACCTCTCAAAAATTATTCTTTCTTCGAAAAATCAGCGATCACAAAAACCAATACCCTTCAAAAAGATGGTCTACAAACGATCAGCCTTTAAATGTTGGCACAATGCCTCGCACCCTCAATGCCTACGAATCGTATATTATGTAGGCACTGAATGATTCAGTGGTCTCTCACAAACAGAAATGACCTGCTCCAAAACACGGTCTTCCTGCATCATGCAAACACTGGCCTCCTTCCTTTGTATTGTTATCTTTCTTTCAGCATTGTATTTCTTTTTCTTTACATGCAATTGAAACGCAGTTTGCTGAGCTAGATTTCTTGGTGTGGTTAAGTAGGTTAGTTTTATGAAACATAGTTGCTTCAGTAGTTTAGAATAGAGTAAGGAGATTGGAGTTAATAAGAGTTCCAAAAAAGGGTTGACTGCACACTCATTTTCACCTTTGTTTAGGGACTGGAACTGTAGACAGTGCCACCCACCAAAAGCATTGTTTTACATGTTCATGCAATCTTTGATGCAATATTTTCGTTTGTAGAAGTGTCCATGCGTTCAGATCTTGTGGAATGATTCTTTGCTTCAGTACCATGCATGATTTTCCTTAGAAATAACGTTGATGTTCTTTGGTTTTATCAAACAGTTAGAATAGGTTAATGAAATTTCGGTTATGTGCAGGACGTGGATGATTTGTTTCGTTTACACTGTGCAGCGCTACTCCCTCACTCCCTTATCCTTCTAAGCCGTGCCTAGGCCAACTACTCATCTCCCAATTAGACCCCTTGTCTCCCAACTCTTCTATTACCCACGTTATTCTACCTTTTCGGCCTTCCATTCCCTCTACCCTCTTCAAGACAACCTAGCTTTGCACACCCCCTCTTCATCTCATCTCTCTGTCACTGAGTCCTTACAAACTCCCCTCCTACCTCCCTATCTATCCATGCAGCCTCTTCCACTCGTCCATCACCCAAGAATCCGATTGTAGAACATCCTGTAGGCATTTCTGAACTTCCTGTAGAACTTCCTGTAGGCATTACTGAACTTCCGGTTTCAACTCATCACCACTTGCAATCATCGATGCGTTTTTCCCCAATAAGGTTTGCAACTTAAATTTCCAATCAGAGTAATTGGATCCATCGAGCTTATTGCTGTCATTCAAATATGCCTCTGCCATCTGAGTGTTCATCTTAACAAGTCTATCTCAAAAGAAACTTTGTCCTCACATAATTGCTTAAAAAAGATGGATCTATCTCCAAATCCAGAAAATGGATCTCTTAAAAAAAAAAAAAAAAACATATGTGCTTTCTATTAGAATATATATAAAAAAAATACAATCCCTCTCAAACAATTCCTTATAAAACCAAAATCCCCCTTTTTGAATGCACCCCAAAAAATGACCTCTCAAAAATTATTCTTTCTTCGAAAAATCAGCGATCACAAAAACCAATACCCTTCAAAAAGATGGTCTACAAACGATCAACCTTTAAATGTTGGCACAACGCCTCGCACCCTCAATGCCTACGAATCGTATATTATGTAGGCACTGAATGATTCAGTGGTCTCTCACAAACAGAAATGACCTGCTCCAAAACACGGTCTTCCTGCATCATGCAAACACTGGCTTCACCATCTGGCGCACAAGGACTGGGAAGATCCGTGGCTGAGTTTCCATTGTGACTTCACAAGGTATATTCAGTGCAGGAGGTGGGTGTTGAAAATGTAATTTCAACTGCATTTATTCCTTGCAAAAACTGCTGTAGCGAAACCACCGTAAACTTATCAGACCGCCTTTGGTCAATAAGCTGTTTCGGTAAAATTGACTCCGATGCAATGAAATGCCTCCACGCGTCCTCTATACCTTCTGCAAAACCACTTCTCCATCGGAACGTAACGTTCAACAAACAAAGGTCTTCCGAATTCTACCTCAATCGTTCGATTCCATGAGTGCAAATCAACGGTTGTCGGACTTCAAAAACCTGCAGCATTTTCACATTGCGTAAAATTTTGGTTGACCGCCGGTAAAGTAATTTAATGAAATTAAATGTGTTCGTAGGATGGTTGGTAAATATTTTATTTTTAATGTTTTTTTTATGCACGAACGTATGGCGAATTTAAAGACAGGTATGGTCATTTTGTTATATGATATACGCAATGTAATATCCAAAAAAATAGGAGCTCGTGTGTTATTGCTTGGTAGTTTTTTTTTGTAGTGAGTTGACTTGGTATATGTAATGAAAAGGGAATGAAACGCACAACTCGTGCGAACAAAAAATTACCAGAGTCTCTTGTTATTGAGATGCACAGCAGTGCATAAGAAGAGTGTTGCTCATTGTAATGTAAGGTGTGTTGACCATTCTGAAATGAAGCTGTAGAACGCACAACAGTGCGCGGGTGTAATGTGTTAAGTGCTGAAAGTTTTTGTAATATGCAAAGTGCATAATGTGATTTTTATTTTTACAGCAGTATATGTAAAAGGTTTTCACAGCAGTAAATGTAAATGAGATTTTTACACACAACAGTGTAAAATCTCAGGAGGAGACAGAGTAATATTTTGTTGTTGAAATGTATTTTTGGTGAATCCCTCTGAGTGAAAGAGGATGAATCTTGTATCAAGCATTATATTTTAATGAATACAAATATTTTTATGGGTGTGTAATAATCTGTTCTCAGAATTTTTTTAAAGCTTCCTTGTGCTAAGATCCTAGAGGAAAACAGAGCATTGTCTCTGTGTGCGGTTTGTTTGTGTGTTTTTGGGATTTTACCAGAAAAATCCCCAACAGTGGTGATGAGCCCCAAATTTGGTAACATTTTGGGCTCATTTGGCCTAACTACCTCTGCTCAATCCTTCATTTTTCATAACTTATGCATCATTTTTTAGTATATTTATGTCATTTGTACGAATGAGGGCAGTCGCTATTCCTAGGTGGCTAACACGTGCTTATTTCAGGTTTTTTGACATTTAATGGAGCATAACCACGCAGATGAGGGCTAGGAGACATCCAAGATGGGGTTGAGGATTCGTAGGAGGGTTGTCCACAACATTAAATGGCCTTCCTCGGGATTTTCACCCCCAACTCCGAGCTCTGACAGCCACCACAATCGGATCTAGAAGGCAGCCAAACGGATTTTGAGGAAGCAGCAGTTTACTCTTAGTTTGGTTAGCCAAGCCCCACTGATTTAGGAGGCTAGCTTGGGGCCTCAAGATGTATAAATGATAGGGCTTTAGCCTTCGAAGAGGACTTTTGAAACCTTGTTGCACATTCTGAACTTCGAGCTGCTAGCTCTGTTTTGCTCTTTTGTAGCCATTCTTGGCATGTTATTTGACTTATGATTATTATCTTTTAATGGAAAGCAGGCAGATTTGAGTTCAGTTCTGAGTTCTTAAAGGAGCCATAGCTCTCGGGGTTGGGCCCAACCTGAGAGCCTAAGGCCTCCTTCCTTTGTATTGTTATCTTTCTTTCAGCATTGTATTTCTTTTTCTTTACATGTAATTGAAACGCAGTTTGCTGAGCTAGATTTCTTGGTGTGGTTAAGTAGGTTAGTTTTATGAAACAGAGTTGCTTCAGTAGTTTAGAATAGAGTAAGGAGATTGGAGTTAATAAGAGTTCCAAAAAGGGTTGACTGCACACTCATTTTCACCTTTGTTTAGGGACTGGAACTGTAGACAGTGCCACCCACCAAAAGCATTGTTTTACATGTTCATGCAATCTTTGATGCAATATTTTCGTTTGTAGAAGTGTCCATGCGTTCAGATCTTGTGGAATGATTCTTTGCTTCAGTACCATGCATGATTTTCCTTAGAAATAACGTTGCTGTTCTTTGGTTTTATTAAACAGTTAGAATAGGTTAATGAAATTTTGGTTATGTGCAGGACGTGGATGATTTGTTTCGTTTACACTGTGCAGCGCTACTCCCTCACTCCCTTATCCTTCTAAGCCGTGCCTAGGCCAACTACTCATCTCCCAATTAGACCCCTTGTCTCCCAACTCTTCTATTACCCACGTTATTCTACCTTTTCGGCCTTCCATTCCCCCTACCCTCTTCAAGACAACCTAGCTTTGCACACCCCCTCTTCATCTCATCTCTCTGTCACTGAGTTCTTACAAACTCCCCTCCTACCTCCCTATCTATCCATGCAGCCTCTTCCACTCGTCCATCACCCAAGAATCCGATTGTAGAACATCCTGTAGGCATTACTGAACTTCCTGTAGAAATTCTGAACATCTTGTAGAACCCCTGTAGACTTCCTGTAGAAGCTCATAAACACGGTTGCTTAGCATCCAAACTTTGTGAAACTATCTGACAGGATGTTAGGGACTCCTTAGACCCTCTCTGAGCCTTCCTGGCCTCTTCCAAGCATTTCCCCCTTGATCTACCCCTGCACAGTAAAGATCCAGTTAGAAGCACATGCATAATAATTCCAACAACTTGAACAAAAATACAAAAATATGTTCTCTTCAGATCAAAGTAGTCTAGATACATGCATCTCACCTTCCTAGAAGTAATGGCATCTCTTCCAGTAGTTTGCATTCCCACCTTTGCATCAGTAGGACTAGCTGGTAGAATTAGGGTTTGCTAGGGTTTGCGTTTCTTGTTGGCTTTCAGTTCCTTTTTGCAATTAGATTAGCTTCTTTTGATATTAGCTTTCGCCCATTAGTCTAAAAGCTTCTTCTAAGAACTCATAGAAGTTGGCTTGAGCCCCTAGCGGACTTGTGCCAGCTGACCAAGTGACAGCTGCGACAAGAGCTAGTACTTGTGCATACATCACCGTCACTTCCAAGTTTGTTACGAACTACCGGGTTGATAAAACTAAAGAAGGAAGCTCCAGGAGTTGTAGCATTATTGCTACAATACTGGAGCCCACCAAGTGGTATCAGAGTAGGTTTAGGCTCTTTAAAGGTGTTAAAGAAGCTGAAGGGAGGAGTTTTTTGTTGCAACGTAAATATTCTCCAGCAAAGTGAAGTCTCAGGCAAAAGGATTCAGGTATTTCTCAAAGTTTTTTTTTTTTTTTTTGTTGCTGAAGAAAAAATCAGTGTTTTTAAACACACAATCAAGAATTTAAACCATAGCTAAGAATGCAAGGAATGGCCAGCACAAGCACTAGCATGGGTATGTTTAACACCCAGCTCCCACAGTTTAATGGGAAAAACTATGACTATTGGGCCATAACCATGAGAGCCCTGTTTGCCTCACAAGATTTATGGGAACTAGTTGAAGATGGGTTTGAAGAACCAACAGATGAAAATGAGTTTAATAGGTTAACTCAGGCAGAGAAGGATCTTCTGAAGAGCAATAGGAAGAAGGATTCAAAAGCTCGTGTGTTTTTATATCAAGTAGTAGACCAGAGTGTGTTTCCAAGGATAGCAGCAGCTAAGACATCCAAAGAAGCATGGCAAACTCTCAAGACAACCTATCAAGGCATGGAGAAAGTGAAGACAGCAAAACTACAGTTACTGAGGAAAGATTTTGAGAATCTGAGCATGAAGGAGTCAGACAACATTGACTCATTCTTCACACATGTGATTGGTCTGGTCACACAGATGAGGACTCATGGAGAAACCCTTGAAGAAAGGAGGATTGTGGAGAAACTATTGAGGGTCCTACCCTCAAAGTTTGATGTGATTGTCACCACCATAGAAGAGACAAAGGATCTCTCAAACTTTTCAGTTGATGAGCTTCATGCATCACTGATAACACATGAGCAGAGGTTGAGTAGAAATGAAAACTCATCTCTAGAGCAAGCCTTTAAAACCCATATGTCTTTTGGAAGAGGAAGAGGTCAAGGCAGAGGAAACAAGAGAGGAAGAGGCAGAAGTCAAAACAGAGGTGGAAGGAACAACCCAGCAAATTCTCAAGGAAGAGGCAGCAATCCAAATCAGAACCAAGGCCAAGGCAGCAGCCAACAAAGAGGACAACATCATGCTCAAGGACAAAGGTATGAAAAATCCAATGTCCAATGTTATTATTGTAAAAAATATGGGCATTATGCCAGTGAATGTAAAAAGAAGCAGCATGATATGAACAATAGATCTAGTGCAAACATTACTAGAGAAAACATCAGCCAAGATAATGTGTTGTTAGCTTGTAATATGGCTGAAACAAACAGTGAAGACATATGGTTTTTAGACTCAGGTTGCAGCAACCATATGACAGGAAACATAGCCCTCTTTTCTGCTCTAGATCAGAATGTGAAATCACAAGTCACACTAGGAACTGATAGCAAAATTTCTGTTATGGGAAAAGGAGAGGTAAAAATATTTACAAAGAAAGGTGAAAAGAAAACCATAGCAGATGTCTACTATGTTCCTGGAATGAGATGTAACCTCTTAAGTATTGGACAGCTTGTTCAAAAGAGTTACAATGTTTTCTTTGAAAATGATGTATGCACCATCATGGATAGAGCACCCAGCAAATGATCCATTGCTGAAGTGAAGATGACAAGGAACAGGATGTTCCCTCTTAGAATAAGGGCAGATTTGAAAAGCAAAGAAGTAATTGCAGCAGTCACCCAAGAGACTTTTCAAAGGGTGCCAAAGGATGAAAATTGGTTGTGGCACTTGAGATTTGGACATCTCAACTTTGGAGGTCTTAACTTGTTGAGCAGAAAAGGAATGGTAAGAGGATTACCATTGATAGAGAAATCGGACAGCCTTTGTGAAGGCTACATATTGGGGAAACAACATAGAGAAAGTTCTCCATCAGGCAAAAGCATAAGGGCAAAGGCACCCTTAGAGATTGTCCACTCAGACTTATGTGGATCAATGCAAACTCCATCATTAGTAGGCAGCCAATATTTTCTAACATTCATTGATGATTTTACTAGAAAGACTTGGGCTTATTTCCTTAAAAACAAAAGTGAAGTGTTTGAAAAATTTAGAAATTTCAAAGCACTTATGGAAAACCAAAGCGGGTTGCATATCAAAGTTTTAAGAACTGATAGAGGAGGTGAGTATATCTCCAAGGAGTTTCTACGGTTTTGTAGAGAAAATGGAATTCACAAGCAATTTACAGCAACGTACACCCCACAGCAAAATGGAGTTGCTGAAAGGAAGAATAGGACCATTATGGATATGGCGAGGAGCATGCTGAAGGCAAAGCATTTGCCAAATGATTATTGGGCTGAAGCTATAAATTGTGCAGTTTACATTTTGAACAGATGTCCTACAAAAGCAGTGATGAACAAAGTGTTGGAAGAAGCATGGAGTGGGAGAAAGCAAGGAGTCACCCACTTGAAAGTTTTTGGATGTGTGGCCTATGCACACATTCCAGATCAGCTAAGGAGAAAGTTGGATAGCAAAGGGGAGAAATGTATTTTCATTAGATACAATGAGGAATCCAAAGCTTACAGGTTGTATATCCCATCCACCAAGAATTTTTTTGTCAGCAGAGATGTTCAATTCATTGAGGAGGAAGCTTGGGATGGAAGCATAGAGAAAATAGTGAATGTTAAAAACTGTTTGTCTCATGATGAAGATGATGAGGAGATGACTAAAATACATCCCCAAATAGCAGCGCCAACACAAGGGCAGCAAGGAACACCCTTGAGGATAAATGAAAGTACTTCTCCAAGCACACCACAAGGAGGAAACTCAAGTGCATCTTCAAGCACTTGCACACCAAATGAAAGAGGTAAGAAATTCAGAAATTTAAGTGATATTTATGATGAAGGAATGAATTCCTTGTTTGCTTTGTATTGTCATGTTGATGACCCTATTCATTTCGAAGATGCAATTAAAGATAAGAAATGGATAGAAGCTATAGATGAGGAGATGAATGCCATAGAGAGAAACAAGACATGGGATTTGGTTGAGCTCCCAAAAAGTAAAGAAGTCATTGGAGTCAAATGGGTCTACAAGACCAAGAGTAATGCTGAAGGCAAAATAGAAAGACACAAAGCAAGGCTGGTTGTCAAATGATACAAGCAACAATATGGGAGAGACTATGAGGAGACTTTCGCGCTGGTTGCAAGAATGGAAACCGTGAGAGCAGTGCTGTCTATAGCAGCACAAAACAAGTGGAAAGTTTACCGAATGGACGTGAAGTCAGCATTCCTAAATGGAGTGTTAATGGAAGAGGTTTACATTGAACAACCTCTAGGCTATGAGAAGAAAGGCCAAGAGAACAAAGTGTGCCGATTGAAGAAAGCTCTTTATGGGCTGAAGCAAGCACCAAGAGCGTGGTACAGTAGGATAGATTCCTATCTACTGGAGAATGGATTTGAAAAATGTGAGGGAGAGCCCACTGTCTACGTCAAAGAAAAGGATGGTAAATTGCTAATTGTTGTGTTATATATTGATGATGTGATTTTTACAGGTAATGATGACTACCTCATTGAACAATCAAAACAGTCATGAAAGAAGAATTTGAAATGACTGACATGGGTTTGCTGAGATACTTCTTAGGAATAGAAGTAGATCAAAATAAAAATGGAATTTTTATCTCACAGGCTAAATATGTAAATGAAGTGTTGGAAAGATTCCATATGCAAGAGTGCAAGGCAACAATCACTCCCACAATAATGGGATTAAAACTCAGTAGAGAGGACAACAACAAGGATTTTGATCCTAGTTTGTACAAGAGCATTGTTGGAAGCCTTATGTATTTAACTGCAACTAGGCCTGATATAATGTTTGCTGTTAGTTTAATTTCCAAATTCATGGAGAGGCCAAAAGAGGCACATTGGCAGGCAACAAAAAGAATTCTGAGGTATGTTAAAGGTATAAAAATGTTTGGCATTTTATATACTGTCTCAGAACATTCAGATTTAATTGGATACACTGATAGTGATTGGGATGGAAGTGCAGATGATCGGAAAATCACTTCCGGTTATGTTTTTCACATGGGTTCAGGAGCCATTTCATGGGCTTCTAAGAAGCAGTCCATTGTAGCATTGTCTACAACAGAGGCTGAATATGTGGCAGATACAACAACAACATGTCAAGCAGTTTGGATGAGAAGAATGTTAAGGAGCTTAGGCCAAGAGCAGGCAAAAGCAACAATGATTTTTTGTGACAATATCTCTGCTATTGCATTATCCAAGAATTCGGTGTTTCATAAGAGAATGAAACACATTGACACAAGGTTTCATTACATCAGGGAATTGGTGAGCAATGGAGAAATTGTTCTAGAACATTGCAGGACTCAGGAACAGGTAGCAGACATTCTGACCAAGCCACTGGATCAGAAAAGCTTCGAATTTTTGAGGAAGTGTTTGGGTATGACTGAATGCCCAACAGTTGAAATTAAAGGGGAGTGTTGAAAATGTAATTTCAACCGCATTTATTCCTTGCCAAAACCGCTGCAGCGAAACCACCGTAAACTTATCGGACCGCCTTTGGTTAAAAAGCTGTTTCTGTAAAATCGACTCCGATGCAATGAAATGCCTCTACGCGTCCTCTGTACCTTCTGCAAAACCACTGCTCCATCAGAACGTAACGTTCAGCAAACAAAGGTCTTCTTAAATCTACCTCAACCGTTCGATTCCATGAGTGCAAATCAACGGTTGTCGGACTTCACAAACCTGCAGCATTTTCACATTACGTAAAATTTTGGTTGACCGCCGGTAAAGTAATTTAATGAAATTAAATGTGTTTGTAGGATGGTTGGTAAATATTTTATTTTTAATGTTTTTTTTATGCATGAACGTACGACGAATTTAAAGACAGGTATGGTCATTTTGTTATATGATATATGCAATGTAATATCCAAAAAAATAGGAGCTCATGTGTTATTGCTTGGTAGTTGTTTTTTTGTAGTGAGTTGACTTGGTATATGTAATGAAAAGGGAATGAAATGCACAGCTCGTGCGAACAAAAATTTTTACCAGAGTCTCTTGTTATTGAGATGCACAACAGTGCATAAGAAGACTATTGCTCATTGTAATGTAAGGTGTGTTGACCATTCTGAAATGAAGTTGTAAAACACACAGCAGTGCGCGGGTGTAATGTGTTAAGCGCTGAAAGTTTTGTAATATGCAAAGTGCATAATGCGATTTTTATTTTTACAGCAGTATATGTAAAAGGTTTTCACAGCAGTAAATGTAAAAGAGATTTTTACACACAGCAGTGTAAAATCTCAGGAGGAGACAGAGTAATTTTTGTTGAAATGTATTTTTGGTGAATCCCTCTGAGTGAAAGAGGATGAATGTTGTATCAGGCATTATATTTTAATGAATACAAATCTTTTTATGGGTGTGTAATACTCTGTTCTCAGAATTTTTTTTAAGCTTCCCTGTGCTAAGATCCTGGAGAAAAACAGAGCATTGTCTCTGTGTGTAGTTTGTTTGTGTGTTTTTGGGATTTTACCAGAAAAATCCCCAACAGGGGATTCAGCTTGCCTGTTCTATCTCACCCAATAGAGACTTTTAAGACAACCACCAAGTGATGTAGCTACAACACGCAGATGTCCGGTTGGTTTTGTGCCAGATTTCACAGCCTCTCTCGAATCGAATTGTGATATATCACCCAACAACAACCACATCCCTCGACTCCGTATGCATAGGTTCACCACGCGTAGCTCCAGCATGCAGTTGTCACCAAACAAGGCACCAAAACACAACCCGGATCGACTCTTTTCCTCGTCGATCAATGCCATGACAAACGTTAGATTCATTGATCAACCGAGCAGACCGCAGACTGAGGTACAGATCCTCTCTGTGTCGCAGTTCTGCAATCGGCCCTTCAAAGCACTTAAGATCCTCACTTCGCCCTCCGCTTTGGCCTTACTGCATCGCTAGCTCGATTGCCATGGGAAACGACTGCCAAACTGCTCACCACTCCAGTAGATCCACTCTCGCCACACAACGATCTACTGGCGATCTACCACTGCTGTAGTTTCTCATCGATCCACTATGATCCACCACTACCACAGATCTCAATGGCCACCGTGAGCAGGAACCCTCGCCCCTGCGGTAAGCTCCACGCAGGAAACAGAGCGCATAAAAATCGACCAGATAGCAACACCTCCAGGAAAATCCGACCCCCACGCAGCACACCAGCAGATCCGGCTCCCACTGCTGCAGATTCACTTGAACAACAACTCTAACACCTCTCGAACTGATGGCACAACACCTCGATCCACACCACCTCACCTCGTTGTGCCAAGCCACCACGTAGGGCGCAACTTTATTTCCAGGAAGGGTGCTGGTCAACACCTAAAAGCACGTTTTCTGAGCAAAAATGGGTGCTGATCAGATTAAAATTCATAGGAAAAAAAAAAATTCCCCATGCTCCGCTTCCTCATCAGACCTTCTTTGCACTACTAAGGGACACACTACAACCACCAAGCACTCTCAGTCATGAAAACACTCTGGATTTACCTCACTCAACTTTAAAGCTCTGATTTCATGTTAAAGGCTAGAAGACACATGCTATATTCAACAAACTGTATCAGGCGAGGGTTTCACTTCGAGACTGCTCGGGGCAGAAAGGTCTCCACATTCATCATTAATCACTATAAATATATAGTTTACAAGTAAAATAGGGAGGTTAGAACGACCACCTAAAAAATATGAACAAATTTTTAATAAGTTTCACAGATAACTAATGAAGTAACTCTCTCCTAGAATACATTTCTCCATGAAATTTAACAAATAGTCAACCATATTCTACACATAACTATTTTAGCTTAAACAACACAATGAACTCTCTCTCTCCTAGAATACATTTCTCCTTAACTCTAACAAATAGTCAACCGCACTCTACACATAAACGATTTTAGCTTAAACAACACCACTATATGTATGCATCATAGTTACCAAATTCAAATTCCAATTGGATTTGGAAGAAATTCGACGACTTAAAATTCAATACAAAAAAAAGATCTTATAAATTTTAATTATTTAAAAAAATAAATTTTATATTTTTACTTTCTATTTTCTTGAACTAATTATTTATAAACTAAAACAATTGAAAATACTATAAATATATTTAATATTATATAATTCTATAAAAAACAACCATAAATCTATATTATTTTTAGAAAAGAGTAATAAATTTTAATATCTCTCTTTAAAATGAAAAATAATTTCATTATTAATGAATAACTAAAATCTAAATTCATGCTCATAGATTTAACTTTTCCAAGTGGATCTAGTTGAAAGCACACTTTCAAAGGTTGATTTTGTTCTTCTAGTTAAACGCTTCACATTTTACTTATTCCAAGTGGATCTAGTTGAAAGCACACTTTCAAAAGTTGATTTTGTTCTTTTAGTTAAAAGTTGCACATTGGCCGGGGAAGCACACCCAAACCTTAATTCATGGTTTTCCATTTTGGAGCATACAAAACATAATTACGAAATTTGAAAAATAAATGTATAAAATTTAATATGGAAAAAATTCCAAATTATATATCTTACAAATATTTATAAATAAGAAATTATTAATCTTTGTTGTAATTTATTATTTTAGTAATTATTTCAAAAATGCAATTTTTCTAATATACAATTTACTATTTATATACCTTTTAATATAGAAATTTCCATTTTATATAGAAATTTCTTACAAATATTTATAAATAAGAATTTAATGATCTTTGTTACATGAATTTACTATTTTAGTAACTATAAACTTACTATTTTCTACCATATTTCAATATGACACTCATGGTTTTTCACAAATGCAATTCACTGTTTATATACTTTTAATACATAAATTTCTATTTTATATAGAAATTATATATCTTACAAATATTTATATATAGGAATTTAATAATATTTGTTACATGAATTTATTATTTTAGTAACTGATGATGATGATGGTGGTTAACGTCCGCTGAGACCAAATAATGGTCTATCGGACCTAAAGAAACAAATTATCTATTTTGATTTAAGATTTTATTCCTATGCTCAAAAAGTTTGGAGAGAAGCCTCCCGAGCTCACTATAATTTTGACATTGTAAAAGGCTAGGAAGGTCAGTATTGTAACAAATATTGTGAAACTGAGATTTAATGTGGTTACACGCGGACACTCTAAGAGGAAGTGGTTTTCATCCTCAATGTTCCTATTCTTACATATATGGCAGATCCTTTCCGTCCATGGCATTTTAGGGACCTGTCTCACTATGGAGCTCATGAGAATTCGTTCTAATCTTTGCTATATTAATTTTCTTCTTTGAGCTAGTTAAAATAGAGAGATACTTTTGATCTTCTAGGGTGGGGTTGATGACCTTCTTATAATAACTTAATTTTCTTTTAGTAACTATAAACTTACTATTTTCTCCCATATTTTAATATAAAACTGATTGTTTTTTATAAATGCAAATTTTCTAATATACAATTTATTTTTATATACTTTAATATAAAAATTTCAATTTTTTAAATATTAAATTTTTTATTAACAAATTTTTTACAAAAGTAAACCACAATTATAATTTTTTAATATATATATATATATATATATATATATATATATTAAATTTTATATTTACAATTAATTTTTTTATCAAATTTTATAATTTTTCATATACAAGTAACAAGTTACTATAAATATGTCAATTTTTTTTTATACCAAAAATAACAATATTAAATTTATTATTCACATAACCCCGTACCCAATTGAAATTAACTAATACCGAATTCAAATTAACGAATACCGAATTCAAATTAACGAATTTTCACTTGACCGAACCAAATAGCTGTATTTCTAAATCCGAACTTGGTAACTATGATATACATACATGGTAGGAAAAAAAAAAAAACAAACCAAAAAACAAAAAACACATAACAACACCACAAAAAAATCACTTATACATCCACTTTGTGAACAAACAACCCCGAAAGGCGGATGCTGATTCAGTATTCGGGATCAGGGATCAAAATTGAACACGTCAGAGCCCTTCAAAGGGTCTCTGGCACGTCAGAGAAGTAGGGAGAAAATTTTACCAGTCCAAAAAAAAATTTAAAAATTGATTTTTGTCATTTAAAAAAAAATTGAAATAATATTTTAAAATTTCTTAAGAAGCGCTGTCAAATTGTCAATTTTTTTTTAAATTTCATTTTTTCTGAAATTAGAATTCTAGGAATGTTGAATTTGTAAATTTCTTTTCATGTTAAAACTTAAATCCCATTTCAGATAATATCTTAAAATTTTTTAAGAAGTGCTGTCAAATTGTCAACTTTTTTTTTAAATTTCATTTTTTCTGAAATTAGAATTTTAGGAATGTTGAATTTGTAAATTTCTTTTCATGTTAAAACTTAAATTCCATTTTAAAAACTCCCATTTCAAAAACAACAGTTTCCTTTTGAGTTGTTTTTTCTAAGTTCTTATTAATTATTATGTCACAATTATCTTTTGATACCATTACATTTGGCAGTTTCTGAGTTGCTCCCATTTCAAAAGCAACAGTTTCTTTTTGAGTTGTTTTTTCTAATTGTGCATATGATTTCTTATTAATTATTATGTCATAATTACCCTTTGATACCATTACATTTGGTAGTTTCAATTGAGAGCGACTAGATGTGAATATGGGCCATGTATTGGGTCTGTAATTTCACTGGGTTGTGCTAGCAAGGTTTGACGACGATTTACGCTGGAGAGGAGCATAGATTCATCATTCAGCAAACGCCTGTCAAGCAAGGTTTAAGCACGATTTATGCTTGGAGAGGAGCGCTCTCCAAGCGCATTCAACAGGTATTCAACAGGCTTCCTAACATACTGGATTTGATTTGTTTGCGGATTCCCAATTCCTGGTATGTTTTCATATTAAAAAAAAAAGATACCAAAAACATATACACCTTTGTACACTCTTTTGTTGAATCCTAAACCTGTTTAGAATTTTATTGAATTTTTTCATTCATGCAATAAACTTAAATTTGATTGAGCTACTTGTATATTGGCTTGAACTTTCTGGTCACAAAAAATTCCTACAAAATTAATCCTTATCTAAACTGGGGCAGGAATATAGGTCTCCTGTTTATCCATTAATGGCAAATGCATCCGATATATTAGTTGCGGCTCATATCAGACCTCCGTTATACACAACATTCATGGGGTTGTTGTTCCACCATTCTCCTGTGAAAAAATAAAAAGAAATTTGAAAATAATTTACTGTTGTCAATTGAATTGCTCTTTATTTTCTATGCTTTTCATTATAGAAGTGCGACCTGAATATGTGCCCTTGTAAATGAAATTAAGACTTGTCCTTCAAATTTGATCATTGTTTAGGACGCTGATAGATAGTCGTCGCCCATCATTAAATTCCACCAGCGAAGAGTTGTGGTAGAGTAGTGTCCCACTCCTGTCAGATTGACTCCGTAAGATGCTCCTTTGACCATTATTTGGATGGTTTTTGATCGCACTCCTGTCAGATTGACTCCGTAAGATGCTCCTTTGACCATTATTTGGATGGTTTTTGATCTATTTACAGACCTGGGCATCTTTCTCATTTATAAAAACATCAGACATTTAGATTTATTTATCTTTCTCGTTTATAAAAGCCTCAGGCATTTAGATTTATTTGGTTTCACTAATCTGATTGAATTGCCCAAGTCCTTTTCTGACTAATTCAATCTCCAATATCTATCCTTGCAATACTGCATTACTCTGTCCATCCCAAGTGATATATTAGGAGAAATATGCACACTTCACTATGTCAACTTAAAAGGCGGTGCTAAATTGGTACACTTGCTTGAGGGAATGGAAAATCAAAGGTCGTTAAAGTACCTGAACCTGAAATTTTGCTTCGAATTAAATACATTACCAGCTTTTTCAAATCCTATACATCTTAAATATATCTCAACAGATGGATGTGTCAAAGTGGAGAACCAAAATCTTGAATGTCTGAGATCACTTATTAGATCATGTATACTAATTAAATTAGTGTATATGTGTTAAATATATATACATTCCAAAATATATGGAATAAGATTCTTAAATATCTTATTGAATACACATAATATATCATGTAATACATTTTATTTTCTATTTTTTTTTTATACATAATTTTTTTATAATTTTATGTTTCTATTCTTATTTTTTAATTTATTTATTTTTTCCATTTTTTCCTGTGATAAGAAATATACATGATTAGAGATTTTTTTATTAATCAAGAAGTTCATTACAAATTCATTTTTTTCATTCAAAACTATTTTTAAGAATTTTTTTTTGAAAAGTTTCATCTCTCACATGTTCTTATTCAATTTTCCATTTTACTTTGAGATGTAATCTTTTTCCATGAATTGTGTATTTTAATTCATTTGTTTTCTCTCAATAATATTTATAATAAATTAGTATATTTTTTTTCATAAAAGTAATATATTTGTAAATTTTAGTGATAATATTTGTTGTTATATGAATGTGAATTTAGTGCAATCATATAAATTAAATAGCTAGCCATAATTTCATAATAAACATTACAATACTTCTTTTATGATACTAATTAAATTAGTATATATGTGTTAAACGTATATACATTTGAAAACATAAGGAAAAAAGGTTTTAATTAGGGAGATTGGCACTGCTAAGTCAAGCATACAAGCTCTGCTAAGTCAAGCATACAAACTCTACACCCAACCTGTGACCTTTTCCTCCCTCAGTTTTGAACTTTGACCTTTTACCAGGCAACACATGCTCTTAACCATTAGGCCAACTCAAATTGTATATTAAGCCTAATAATTATGATAATTAAAGCTTTATTTCACAATAAACACCTCTATCAACATAAGTAAACAATAAATAATTCTTTAATTAAAAAAAATTAACTATACCTCTACACACATTTTCAAGATTATGTAAAATAAAATATAGACAACTAGATAAACTTTCATATATGTAAGTGACATATAAGAATTTTTATAGACTTAACCAGTGCCATGAGTACAAGGAGGTGGGTGGTTGGTGTTAGTGTTGTGGGGTTTTTTATTGGGGAATTTCATCTCGAGGTTGATTGTTTCAATTTCTCAAGTAGGGAGGGCTTGACTTGGGGGTCTTCGAGTGCAGAGTTGTTTGTTCTAAGATGGTAGGTTGGACTTTTCTGCTATATGTGAGTCGTAATTACGGGGTGTGATGGAGTGGGCGTCCTAGTTATGAGGTAGCCAAGCCTTGCGTTTGGTGCGTCGCTGCCACTCCGAAGATGTTAAGGTAGAGATGTCGGGCCCGAAGAGCTCTGGTGTCTCGAGGCCAGCTAGAAGGAAGGGTAGGTAGGGAGGGAGTAGGAGAGGAAGAGGGAGATGTTGGTGTCAAATCGCAGGGGGAGTGGAACTAGCGGAAGGTTGGGCTCGTCTCTAGGTTGGGTGGAACTACCACCCTCCATGGAGTCTCTTGATATGCAAATGCAGAGGGTAATGAAAACCTTGGAAGAAATGTGGCAGCAAAGACACGATGATAGAAATGAAGTCATTGAATTTTTGAATGTCTTGCCGTAAAACCATTGGGACATTCTGGATCATTTGGCTTCTCTGTGACAAGGTCATAGGTGCATCAATGATAGACTAGACGATATGGAGGCTCGCCTTACTCATGTAGAATTTCATACCCATCGTGAACTTGTTCCTCCTGATGCTCTGGGCGTTGGTCTTGCACCATATTCACCATTAATATGTGATGAAAGTTGTTTGTCTATAGAGTCTTTGCGTTTTTTGAGCTATCTCGTCATTTTGCTTCTGGTTATTACAATTGCTTCTTAGTTTTTTATCAATCTCATGGTCAACAAATTTAGTCAAAATGAATCTGAATTTTTTTTAATGATCAGATATAAAATTTTAATGAATTACTAAAACTCTTAACCAACAAAAAAATATAAGATATGAAATGTATAAAAAAACAAATATTAACCAACAAAAACATATAAAATATAAGATGTATAAAAAAACAAATATTTTCATCCTTATCATAAATTAATACCAGTAAATATTTACCATTTACCAAGCTCATTAAGCATGTCTAAATCCAACTTGCCCAACTCGCTTAAAATATTTATGTAAATTAGACCATTGTTCATTGGATGCCACATGAAGCATATGTGAATCCAACTTGCCCTGGTCCATTCCATTAGAATAAATTGTTCATTGGATACTTTAAGCCCCTGCATAAATTAATACCTATAAATATTTACTGCCGCATTAAGCATATCTAAATCCAACTTGCCTTGGTCGATTAGAATATCTATACATTGGAAAATGGTTCCTTGGACACGTGGTCGACAAGTAGTTAGCTGTCACAATTCAATGTGTTCATTTAACATAATCGTTATAAGACTATTTTATTTCGCTTCTGCAATCTGTCACCTTAATTGCCCTACTCAGTCACTTTAAAATCTGTGGCACAACATTTTCAGCAATGTTGAAACCATATCTAAATCCAACTTGCCTTCGGCTAGAATGGTCTTTGATGGAATTACCTTCACGCGACCCTTTACCGGAGTCCACTTTCACAGAAAGGATGGACGGATTAGGAAAAATTTGTGTCAAAATTTAGATTACTCGATATTAATTGTGATGTTTTGGAATTGGAACTCAAATATTCCTGTGTAAGCCCTCTGAGAGAGGAAGAAGTCTGTAATAGCAGTTATTTTATTGATGAATGCAAAGTTTTTTTTGGTGTGTGTGGAAATCTCTGTTTGCTCAGAATTTTTATTAAGCTTCCCTGTGCTAAGATCCTGTGGAGACCAAAAACAGAGCATTGTTCTCTGTGTGCTGTTCTGTGATTTTGTTTTTGGAATTTTACCAGAAAAATTCCCAACAGTGGTATCAGAGCTAATCCAGGCTCTTTGAAGGGTTCAAAGAAGCTGAAGGAAGGATTCTTATTGCAGCAACTTCTCCAGCAGTGTGAAGACTCAGGCAAAAGAATCCACGGTATTTCTCAAGTTTTTTTTGTGTGTTGCTGTTGAAGAAAGTTTTTATTTTAAATACACAGTGAAGTATTTGAAGCATAGTTAAGAGTGCAAAAATGGCTGGCACCAGCACCAGCAATAGCATGGGTATGCAGCTCCCACTATTTGATGACAAAAACTATGAATATTGGGCAATAACAATGAAAGCCTTGTTTGCTTCCCAAGACTTATGGGAAATAGTTGATGATGGTTTTGAACAACCAGCAGATGAAAATGAGTTTAATAATCTAACTCAGGGAGAGAAGGATCTGTTGAAGAGCTACAAGAAGAAGGACTCAAAAGCCCTCTTCTTCTTGTATCAAGAAGTGCATGGAAGCATGTTTCCAAGGTTATCAGCAGCTAAGACATCCAAAGAAGCATGACAAACTCTTAAAACAACTTATCAAGGCATGGAGAAAGTGAAGACAACAAAGCTACAGTTGCTGAGGAAAGATTTTGAGAACCTGTGCATGAAGGAGTCAGACAATATTGACTCATTCTTCACTCAAGTAATTGGCCTCGTCACACAAATAAGATCTCATGGAGAGATACTTGAAGAAAGGAGGATTGTGGAGAAACTATTGAGGTGCCTACCCTCAAGGTTCCATGTGATTGTCACCACCATAGAAGAGACAAAGGATCTCTCAAACTTTTCAGTTGATGAACTCCTTGCATCACTGATAACACATGAGCAGAGGTTGAGTAGAAGTGAAAACTCATCCCTAGAGCAAGATTTCAAGACCCAGATGTCCTTTGGAAGAGGAAGAGGTCAAGGCAGAGGAAACAAGAGAGGAAGAGGCAGAAGCCAAAACAGAGGTGGAAGAAATAGTCCAGCAAATTCTCAAGGAAGAAGCAACAATCCAAATCAGAACCAAGGCCAAGGCAGCAGCGAACAAAGTGGACAACATCATGCTCAAGGACAAAGGTATGAAAAATCCAATGTCCAATGTTATTACTGTAAAAAATATGGGCATTATGGCAGTGAATGTAGGAAGAAGCAGCATGATGTGAATAATAGATCTAGCGCAAATATCACTAGAGAAAATGTCAGCCAAGATAATGTGTTGTTAGCTTGTAACATGGCTGAAACAAATAGTGAAGACATATGGTTTCTAGACTCCGGTTGTAGCAACCATATGACAGGAAACATAGCTTTGTTTTCTGCTTTAGATCAAAGTGTGAAGTCACAAGTCACACTTGGGACTGATAGCAAAATTTCTGTTATGGGTAAAGGAGAAGTTAAAATATTTACGAAGCAAGGTGAAAAGAAAACCATAGCAGATGTCTATTATGTTCCTGGAATGAGATGTAACCTCTTGAGTATTGGACAACTTGTCCAAAAAGGTTACAGTGTTTTCTTTGTAAATGATGTATGCACCATCATGGATAGAGCACCCAGCAAACGATGTATTGTTGAAGTGAAGATGACGAGGAACAAAATGTTCCCTTTTAGAATAAGAGCAGATTTGAAAAACAAAGAAGTAATTGCAGCAGTTTCCCAAGAGGATTTCCAAAGTATGCCAAAGGATGAAAATTGGTTGTGGAATTTGAGATTTGGACATCTCAACTTTGGAGGTCTTAACTTGTTTAGCAGAAAATGAATGATAAGGGGATTACCATTGATAGAGAAACCGGACAACCTTTGTGAAGGCTGCATATTGGGGAAACAACATAGAGAAAGTTTTCCATTAGGGAAAAGCATAAGGGCAAAAGCACCCTTAGAGATTGTCCACTCAGATTTATGTGGACCAATGCAAACACCATCTTTAGCTGGCAGCCAATGTTTTCTAACATTTATTGATGATTTTACAAGAAAGACTTGGGTTTATTTCTTGAAGAATAAAAGTGAAGTGTTTGAAAAATTCCGAAAATTCAAAGCACTTGTGGAAATTTAATCAAAGTGGGCTGTGTATTGAAGTCTTGAGAACAGACAGAGGAGGTGAGTATATCTCCAAAGAATTTTTATGTTTTTGCAGAGAAAATGGAATACACAAGCAGTTTACAGCAAGGTACACCCCACAGCAAAATGGAGTTGCTGAAAGGAAGAACAGGACCATTATGGATATGGCGAGGAGCATGTTAAAGACAAAACATTTGGGAAATGATTATTGGGCTGAAGCCATAAATTGTGCAGTATACATATTGAATAGGTGTCCTACAAAAGCTATGATGAACAAAGTGCCGGAAGAAGCATGGAGTGGGAGAAAGCAAGGAGTCACCCACATGAAATTTTTTGGATGTGTGGCTTATGCACACATTCCAGATCAGCTAAGGAAGAAGTTGGACAGTAAAGGGGAGAAATGTATCTTCATTGGATACAGTGAGGAATCCAAAGCTTACAGGCTGTATATCCCATCTACCAAGAAGTTCTTTGTGAGCAGAGATGTTCAATTTATTGAGGAGGAAGCTTGGGATGGAAGCATAGAGAAAACAGTTAATGTTAAAAACTGTTTGTCTCATGATGAAGATGATGAGGAGATGGTAGAAATACATCCACAAACAGCAGCGCCAACACAAGGACAACAAGGAGCACCTTTGAGGAGAAATGAGAGTGCTTCTCCAAGCACACCACAAGGAGGAAATTCAAGTGCATCTTCAAGCACTTGCACACCAAGTGAAAGAGGTAAGAAGTTTAGAAATTTAAGTGACATTTATAATGAAGGAATGAATTCTTTGTTTGCATTATAGTGTCATGTTGATGACCCTATTCATTTTGAAGATGCTATTAAAGATAAGAAATGGATAGAAGCTATGGATGAGGAGATGAATGCCATAGAAAGAAACAAAACATGGGATTTGGTTGAGCTACCAAAAGGTAAAGAAGTCATTGGAGTCAAATGGGTCTATAAGACCAAGTGCAATGCTAAAGGCAAAATTGAAAGACACAAGGAAAGACTGGTTGTCAAGGGATACAAACAACAATATGGGAGAGATTATGAGGAGACTTTCGCACCGGTTGCAAGAATGGAAACCGTGAGAGAAGTGCTGTTCATAGCAGCACAAAACAAATGGAAAGTCTACCAAATGGATGTGAAGTCGGCATTCCTAAATGGAGTGTTAAAGGAGGAGGTTTACATTGAACAACCTCTAGGCTATGAGAAGAAAGGCCAAGAGCACAAAGTGTGCAGATTGAAGAAAGCTCTTTATGGGCTGAAGCAAGTGCCAAGAGCGTGGTACAATAGAATAGACTCCTATCTACTGGAAAATGAATTTGACAAATGTGAGGGAGAACCCACCATCTACATCAAAGAAAATGATGGTAAAATTTTAATTATTGTCTTGTATGTTGATGATGTTATTTTTACAGGTAATGATGACTACCTCGTTGAAAACTTCAAATTAGTCATGAAAGAGGAATTTGAGATGACTGACATGGGTTTGCTGAGATACTTCTTAGGAATAGAAGTAGATCAAAATGAAAATGGAATTTTTATCTCTCAAGCAAGATATGTAAATGAAGTGTTGGAAAGATTCCACATGCAAGAGTGCAAGGTAGCAATCACTCCCACGGTAGTGGGATTAAAACTCAACAAAGAGGACAGCAGCGAGGATTTTGATCCTAGCTTGTATAAGAGCATAGTTGGCAGCCTTATGTATTTAACTGCAACTAGGCCTGACATAATGTTTGTTGTTAGTTTGATTTCCAGATTCATGGAGAGGCCAAAAGAGGCACATTGGCAAGCAACAAAAAGAATTCTGAGGTATGTCAAAGGTACAAAAAGATTTGGCATTTTCTATACTTTTTCAAAAAGCTCAGACTTAGTTGGCTACACCGATAGCGATTGGGCTGGAAGTGTGGATGATCGGAAAAGCACTTCCGGTTATGTTTTTCACATGGGTTCAGGAGCAATTTCATGGGCTTCCAAGAAACAACCCATTGTGGCGTTGTCTACAGCAGAAGCAGAGTACGTGGCAGCTACAGCAGCAGCGTGTCAAGCGGTTTGGATGAGGAGACTGTTAAGAAGTCTATGCCAAGAGCAGGCAACCACAACGGTTATTTTTTGTGACAATAGCTCAGCTATTGCGTTGTCGAAGAATTCTGTGTTTCACAAGCGAACGGAACACATTGATACAAGGTTTCACTACATCAGAGAATTGGTGAACAATGGAGAAATTGTTCTACAACATTGCAGCACTCAGGAACAGGTTGCAGACATTCTGACAAAGCCATTGGACCAGAAAAGTTTTGAGTATTTGAGGAAATGTCTAGGTATGATTGATAACCCAGCAGTTCAAATTAAAGGGGAGTGTTGAAATATAATTTCAACTGCAACAAACTTTTTCTTATCCTTGCGATGCGATGAGATCGCAGATCGCAAATCGCAAGTATGCTTGGAGCCTTCGTCTGTTCACTTGATTTCTCCGATTGCGATGGTGCGATGCGATCCGATCGCATATCGCAGATCGCACCATATGTGTGTGCTCCAATTTTGTGTTCCGACCAAATGGGATTCTGCGATGCGATTTAAATGAAGTCAATGGTTGAAGTACAGGCCAGCATTAAATGAAATTTTACGTGAAGTAAAAGTTTTACTTACCGTCAGTAAATGTCAGTAAAACAGTAAATGCAATTTACTGTGAGTTGGTAAGTTTTGATGAAGTTTTTAACTTTGTTTCAACGGGAGTATGGGCACAAGAAAAGGTTGGTAAAACCATTTAATTTTTAGTGTGTCTTTTACGGAAGCATGGCCAGTGAAAACGTGAAGTAATTTCCTTTTGGTTGTCATATATATATGTAAGTTTTTGTTGTTGATAATGTAATTGAAAAGAGAGAGGCACATCAGTGCGAAGTAAAAAAAATAGAACGTAGCAGCGTATGTAATTTTACACAGCAGTGTGAAGATTTGAAAAGTGAAATAGAGTAATCCTTTTTGGAATTAGAACTCAAATGTTCCTGTGTAAGCCCTCTGAGAGAGGAAGAAGTCTGTAATAGCAGTTATTTTATTGATGAATGCAAAGTTTTTTTTGGTGTGTGTGGAAATCTCAGTTTGCTCAGAATTTTTATTAAGCTTCCCTGTGCTAAGATCCTTGGAGACCAAAAACAGAGCATTGTTCTCTGTGTGTTGTTCCGTGATTTTGTTTTTGGAATTTTACCAGAAAAATTCCCAACATGATGGTAATGTCTAGAAATTTGATATCAGCTGAGTTTAATTTTTAATAAAAACCCTCAAAAAAAATTTCATTATGAATTAAAAAAATATTATAAATGAATAAACTATTGTTCCAGAAATCAACTAATTCGAATGATTCTAAGTGTGAGTGTGAGTGATTAATCCAATAAGATATATCTAAGTTTATGATAAATAATAAATTTCAACAACTAATAGATGATTAATTACAAAAACAAGAATGTTAAATTGCAATTTAGATAGCATTTGATTTGATCTATACCAGCTAAATATAATATGTTAAATTTTTTATATATTATTTAATTTGAATTATTTCTATAATAAAATTTTAAATTATTTTTGTTTGTTGAGACCGTGAACAATCCATAACGAAGAAACATGGGAAAGTGAAAATCAGTTTACTTATTAAATAGTAATTAAAACAGATCATCGATGATTGTATTTTTTATAATTTAAAAGCTAAATTAAAATAAGGTTTTGTTAATCTTTCCTTTTTTATATATCATTGAGTGAAAATCCCTCTCCCTACCGCATAAAAACAAATCATGAATAATCACAATATTCTAGATTATTTAAAAATTAAATTAAAATAAGTTCTGCTATCTATTATAATTATATATATAAACAAATCATGAATAATCACAATATTTGGATTATTTAAAAATTAAATTAAAATAAGTTTTGTTATATCTATATATATATAATAACAAATCATGAATAATTATAATATTAGTTGAAAATAATGGAGAGTATGTATTATTGGAAAGAGTTTGTTTCACAGTGGCGCCTGTCCGTGTCCTAGATTACTATTAGTTCTTATTTTCTAGGAGTCAATTCTAATCTCTCTAAAATTGATGTAAACTTATATATTTCTAATTTTTATGATTAATTGAATAGAGCGTTCTGCTTGGGCAGTCTTCAAGTGCAACATGCTCACTTGTGAGTTGTTAGTTTCAGAATACAAGTTTCATCTTCCATTTTCAACATGGTATGAGAGTTGGTGAGCCTTGGTGACTGAAGTAAGTGCCTTAATGACAGAATTGAGTCCTGGTGGTTGGAAAGCCCCAGTGGCAGTGCAAAGCCTTGGTGGCTGGAGAACCTTGGTGGTAGCAGGGGAGCCTTGGTGGCTAGTTAATTCGAGAGTCTTGGTGGCTGAAGTGTGGAGCCTTGGTGGCTAGAGAGGCATAGTTTTTTCTCTCATACATAATTGGAGCAGCGCGTAATTTTGCCCTCATTTACGTGTTGGTTAAAGAAGACAACAACATGAATTTTATAGCAATTAACGCGTTGATCACCCTTTACTTGGAGGAATCGGGACCAACGCGGACTTGATATCTCATTGTCGCGTTGGTCTTGGTAAATCTGATCTACAAGCGTGGCACAACGGATTGTGGTGAACTTAGCGTAAACTATGTGGATCAATTGGTGAACGTGGTTTGCTGATGGTTGATTGACGTGAGAGCAACAATGCTAGTTCATGCCTGATTTGGTTGCTGGTGGTGCCTTCACGCAGGAGGCCGAATAAGCATGGTTGCATGGCCGCAGTGGCAACATGGCCGTAGTCATGTTCTTGGCACGTAGTGGTGTTCCTATTCGTGGGTGTAATGGTGTTCCTGTAGCACTAACTCGAAGACGAGATCACTCCAATTGTTTTGTGTGTGTTTTATTGTGGCCCGAGGCGAGAGAAGTTTTGGTGCCTTTCTAGAGATTGTTTCTTTGAAGTTTTTTTTGACACTAAGATTTCGACTCGTAAATCGATCCAGTCTAATAAGCTTCAGATCGAGAGATTGCTTGGTATGTCGAGATCATTTGAGATCCAAACTGGTTGCTTGTCGAAATCACTGGTGTGGTCGTGTTATGAGATCGCTCCAATTGTGCCTTGATGTAGAGGTCGAGGTTCAGTGAATCAATATTCCTAGAAATTGCGAGGGTAGATTGAACCTTCGATGAATCCTTTCTATTTTTTGGTGTTTTTTTATAAGATTGAGATCCCCAGTATAGCTTGGGTGGCCAAGATCGTAGTAAGATTGCTCTTGTGTGTGGTTTTTTTTATCATTGAAAGCATCTCTATCGATTGCTGGAGATTGTGGATTTTGTGGTGGATCCATAGATCGATCTTGTCACAATGAATAATCATATGGCAGAAGCATACTTGAATGAAAGCAATAAGCTTGATGGGTCGAACTACACAAATTGGAAGTTCAAATTGCAGACACTGCTCGAGGGTTCGAGTGCATGGGAAATTGTAAATAGAGATGAAGCGAACCCGACTATTACTGAAGGAGGAACAATTGCAACAATCCAAGATTGGGAGAAGAGGGAGAACAAAGCGAAGGTGTTGTTGAAGATGTCAGTGAAGGACAACATCATCCCTCACATCAGAGAGTGCAAATCTGCCAATGATATTTGGGGGACTCTCAAGGATCTGTATGAGATAAAGAATACAAATCACCTATTGTTCTTGAAGAGTAAGATTCTCTCCATTAGAATGGAGGAGAATGAATATGTTGTTGCATTCATCTCTCAGATCAAAGAACTGAGAGATAAGTTGTGCCATATAGGAGAGAGAGTTCCAACACCAATCTTGTCACGATTACCTTGAATGGTATGATTGATAATTATCAGATGTTTATTATAGGGTTCTCAGTGAGGGAGAAAGCTCTTACCTTTGAAGACCTGACAGGGATTTTGATGCAGGAAGAAGAGAGGCAGATGGATCTGAAACCTCAGAATGCAGATCTCGCATTGATGGCGAAGAAAAATACTTTCAGAGGGAAACCAGGAGCAAGACAGAAACGCAGTAGAACACCCTAGAAAAAGTCTTTCCAAGGTATGTCTTCGACCAGAAATGATTCGGAAATCAAGTGTTTTTACAGTGGTAAATTTGGTCACATTGTTAGAAATTGTCATAAGAAAAATATTGATGAAGTTCGACACAGACAGAAGAGATATACATGGCACTTTGTTGATAAAGATTGGAATCATGATCTCAAACTATATGTGTTTGATTCTGCTCTCTCTGCTAAAATTGGTGAGGCTGAAACTTGGCTTGTGGACTCTGGAGCTTCTTCTCACATGACAGGTAATAAGCACTAGTTTGAAAGTTTTGAAGAGACCAGCAATTGCGCTAATATCTACCTTGGTGATGACAGAGCATACCAGATTAAAGGGTATGGAGATATTCCTATGACATTGCTTGATGGTAATATCAAGTGCCTCCAAAATGTCATGTACGTACTCGGTATTAAAAATAATTTGATCTCTGTCTCTATGATTGCAAATCAGAACTTGAAGGTAGAATTTTTAAAAACCTATTGTGTCATAAAGGATTTGTTCAATCACCATAAACCAGTGGCATAAGAATACGAAATGGAGGCCTGTATAAGTTGAATGTTACAAGTGCGCCACATTGAGCTTTAACTTCAACAACCATGACCGCAAAGAATCTTTGGCATCAAAGATTCAGACATATCAATCTTCATGACTTAATGTTGCTACAAAAACAAGTACGGTTAATGGAATTCTTGTTTTAAAAAATGAACATGTTGATTGTGAAGGATGTGCACTTGGAAAAATGCACAGGCATGAATTTACCTCAAACGTAAATAGAAGAAAGAGAGATATACTCAAACTTGTGCACATTGATATATGTGGACCGATGCAGACAAGGTCATTAGGAGGAGCTTATTATTTTTTATTATTTGTTGATTATTGCACAATATATACCTGGGTATATTTTCTCTTAAAGTCATGCTTTTGAATATTTTAAAGAATTCAAAATTATGGTTGAAAAGAAGACAAAGAAGGTCATCAAACTTCTTTGCTTAGATCAAGAGGAAGAATACAAGCTTGGAAACTTCATCAAATATTGTAGGGACCGTGGCATAATTCAAAAATTGACAGTACCCTACACTCCATAACAGAACGAGGTTGTACAGAGAAAGAGAAAAACTATGGTGGAGTGTGTATGCAACATGTTGAAAGGTAAGAACCTATCTAATGGTTTTTGTGCAGAAGTTATTAATACTACAGTCTATTTAAAGAATAGGAGTCCAACGAAGAGCCTTGATCTTAAGACTCCATTCGAGGGTTTATATGGTTTTAAGCCTGCAGTTAGTCATTTAAGAGTATTTGGTTCGAAAGCTTTTGAACATTTTCCTAAGGATGATATGAAGAAATTGGATGCTACGACAATAAAGTGCATATTTGTAGGGTATTGTTTCGCGTTTAAAGCATACAAAATGTTTAATCCATCTACTCACAAGGTATTTGCGAGTAGAGATGTTATATTCCATGTGCAGATTGATGAAGGGAACAAAGACAAAAGCTATGAGGAGTGGCACATGCCTTTGCTGATTGAAGATAACAGTGAGGCAATTAAAGACAACCATGTGCAACAACAGCAGAAAAAAGAAGAAGAAAGTGATGCAGGTATAGTCAAAAATCCAAGTCCACTAAGGAGTGAGCAAGACAGATTTGAGGCAAGTCCGCTACCAAGAAAATCAGGTAGGCATACTCAATTACCAGCAAGGCATAGAGTCTTTGCTCCTATGACTAGTATTTTAAATGTTGTTGAGCCCCTAAATTATAATGAAGCAAGTCGGTATGATCAATGGAGGGCAGTTATGAAAGAGGAATATGAGTCAATAATTAAAAACATAACCTGAGAATTAGTTGAACTGCAAGAAGGGAAACAACCCATAGGTTATAAATGGTTATATAAACTTAAGTTCAAAGTGGATGGTAATATAAACAAATATAAAGCTAGGCTGGTAGCTAAAGGGTACTCACATAAAGAAGGTATTGACTATGAAGAGACCTTTGCTCATGTAGCCAAGTTAAACACTATTAGAATGTTAATAGCCTTAGCTAGAAAGCATCATTGGAGGGTACACTAGCTAGATGTGAAATATTCTTTTTTAAATGGAGAATTGAAAGGAGAGATATATTTAACACAACCTGAAGGGTTTACTTAGTAGGAGCAGGAACATTTGGTCTGTATATTAAAGAAAGCATTGTATGGATTGAAACAGGAACCCAGATCATGGTATGAAAAATAAGACTCTTTTTTCTTGCATAATGGTTATAAGAGGAGTAAAAATGAGCCAACTATGTATACTGTGTTTAATTTAAAGGGGAAGAACAAAAAGATGCTACAATGATTAAATGTGACAACCAGAGTTTAATCAAGTTGGAAAATAACCCTGTGTTTCATGAAAACACAAAACATATTGATACTCAGTTTCACTTTGTTAGAGAAAAGGTTCAGTCTAAAGAAATTTTCATTGAATATTGTAATACCTATGAGAATGCAGTAGATATATTCACCAAGCCCCTTGGGAGGATTAAATTTGAATTTTTTAGGGAGATGTTAGGTGTGCAAGTGAACCCTTTCTCCATTAAGGGGGAGAGTTGGAAATAACAGAGAATGTGTATTATTAGAGAGGGTTTGTTTCATAGTTGTGCCTGTGTCCTAGATTAGGATTAGTTTTTATTTTCTAGGAGTGAGTTCTAATCTCCCGAAAATGATGTAAACTTATATATTTCTGAATTTTATGATTAATTGAATAGAGCGTTATGCTTGGGCAGTCTCCAAATGCAACTTGCTCACGTGTAAACTGCTAATTTCAAAATATAAATTTCAACTTCCATTTTTAACAATATTCTAGATTATTTAAAAATTAAATTAAAATAAATTTTGCTATCTATAATATATATAAAATAACAAATCATGAATAATCATAAAAAATATTAAATTAATTTTTTTATTACTTTCTATAAGTTATATAATATTAAAATTAATTTATGTGCATTTGTTTTTTCGGAAAATGCTCAACCAGATTCTACACATTGACTATTTTGGCTCAAACAACACCCACTATATACACTGTTCAAGACACGTGGACGCTTTTGGCGTAAACAACACCCACTATATGCATTGTTCAAGACACATGCATAAAGAAATCGTCTACTTATACATCCACATTGTCAACAAATAACCCTGAAAAGGCGGGATGTTGATTCAGTATTCGGGAAACTGGGAGATAGTCGCACTCGCCGCCCATCATTAGAAAATTCCAGCAGCGAATAGTTGTAGTAGAGCAGTATCCCACTCCCATCATCTTAAGCGCTGTCAGATTGACTCGGTAAGATGCTCCTTTCACAATTATTTGGATCTATTTACCGACCTCGGCATCTTTCTCATTTATAACCTTCTCCTCATCTTAGCTACTCCCAATTCCCTTCCCTCCATTTCTCTATCTGAGTATCTCTATCTCAGGCAGAGTTTTTTCTTTGCTGTCCTACCCCTATAGAGTATGGAGGAAGTGCAAGAGCCAGAGGCAGCATACGAGATCTTCGTAAACGACAGAGGAACCTCAATCAAGGAGTATTTCTCACATCGTATTTCTCCACCAGGTATGCGGATGTCTTTCTTACATCGTGTCTTCGTATTTAATTCTTAAAGAGAACCTTTTCAAATGAGTTTGAATTGTTAGAAAACTAATAAACTTAAACAACGATTCTGCATGCGGAAAGAACTGAAAAGAATCACTGAAACTTAATGCCCAGGGATACGAATTACCTCCAGCCATTGGTGAAACTGTTGATGCAATTTCCTTCTGAAACACCACGCTCCAGCTGCACATGCAAAAGGGAAAGAAGACAACTAGTCTGAAGGCACTTCCGAGCTCTACTATCTCAGCTAGATGGTGTAGAACTGAAGGGGATTGAGATATGAGCTTGGGGACCAAACAGATGAACATATAGCTAAGCTTCCATCAAGCTTCTAAAAGCTATGTGTTAGAAAAACCACAAACCAAGGTAGAGATCAGATCAAAGTGATGGACCATTTTAGTAGCTCCCAATTATAAATTTAGTAATTGCAGTTGATTTTCTTAACTTAAGGAAACTATTGCAGTTGGTTTCCATAAGTTAAGAAAAGCTGCAATTCCATAAATCAAGGTAGCTTTTGTGTAAAATCAATGGAGCTTAACATTCTCCCACTTGGTCCATACTTCCAAACTTAATGTCTCAAAACCATTGACAATCTGTATTAAGTAATAGATACATGAATCATGGCGATAAGTCCTCTTATGACGAGTATTATCTTCCATGTATTACTATGCATTTATTCTTATTATAATTTATGTGGCAACAATATCTTAATGAATAAACCTTATGTTTATTCTTGGTCCTTCTTAAATGAATTTTCTCAAATCAACTTAAGGTGCACATATATATGAGAAAAAACATCACAATAATTAATAATTTCATTAAAATATCATTGTCCATACAATGAAAAACTTCATAATGGAACCAAGCCCCATATTCAATACATGATCCTTGAATTTAAACGGTGGCATGCCCTTAGTCAAAGGATCAACGATCATTAACTCAGTGCTGACGTGCTCAATGACCACTTTATTTTCTTTAACACGTTCCCTTATAGCTAAATACTTAATGTCGATGTGTTTATTTCGACTCCCACTTTTTTAGCCATAAAACCAGCAGCTGAATTATCACAATATATTCTCAATGGCTTAGAGATAGAATCCATAATTCTAAGCCCAGAAATGAAATTCTTAAGCCATACACCATGTAAAGCAACCTCAAAACAGGATATACATAAGCATGTAGTCTTTGGTCCCTTGAAGGTACCTCATTACTTTCTTTGCAGCTCTCCAGTGGTCTAAACCTGGATCACTCTGATATCGTCCCAACATTCCCACAACAAATGCAATGTCAGGTCTTGTGCAGACTTGAGCATACATTAGGAATTGCTGATCTCTTAGGTCTAGTAGATCTTCTTAATGTTGTACCATCATCTTCCTGAGAAGTATGTGGTTCAACTTGTTGTTCAAAAGTTCTTGGCAACTCTTGAACTCCTTGATCTACTGGAATATCGTTAGCATCTTATGGAACTTCAACAATTGGTTGTTCAACACCAGTTTGTACTTGAGGGGTGCTATGAATAATAACCAATCTTTCACTTGAAGTGGAAGGTTGAGATTCTGAATGATCTTTCTCAGAAACTATGTTTCTGGTTTGATCGCTCCCACTGATCAAGTCATTTTCAAGAAACTTTGCATTTCCTGATTCCACAATCCTAGTGCTGTGAGATGGACAATAAAATATGTAAGTATGTATGATTTCTAATATGTCTGAACTCCTATTGGCACCTTTCTTTGACTTGTTGGTCTGCTTTCCCTTTATGCAGTCCACACAAGTCTCAAGATCAGTAAAATCTAGAGTATTAAGTATTCCTTCATTTACCAATCTTTTAATTCTATCTATGGAGATATGACCTAGTCTCCGGTGCCATAATTTAGAGGAATCTTCATTAACAACACATCTTTTAGTGCCAGTGTGAACATGCATTGAATCATATGTGACATTGTTTTGTAAATTAATGCAGTAAAGACCATTAGACAAAATACCATTCCCAACATAATCAGATTTATAGAATAGACTGAAAGATTTTTCTGAAAAGTTTAAGGAATATCCAAAAGGTACAAGTCTTGAAACTGAAATCAAGTTTCTAGAAAAACTTGGAATGTAAAAGGTCTTTTCTAACTCCAATTCTAACTCCAAAACAAAGCCACTACATAAAGTTAAATAACATGTTCTTATAGCTTCCACATGCGAGCCCATCTTGTTTCCTGATAAGATGCTTTGCTCACTTCCTACTGGCTTCCTTAGGTTTTGC
Organism: Pinus tabuliformis; assembly: GCA_031772625.1. NCBI lineage: Eukaryota > Viridiplantae > Streptophyta > Pinopsida > Pinales > Pinaceae > Pinus > Pinus tabuliformis. The sequence continues at coordinate 1,908,016,533 of CM062818.1, forward strand.
AAACCTTTGCAAGGAATTCGAAATGTGAATTGTTGATCCAGAACCAATCCACCATGTGTTAATATTAACATTAACCGTATCAGATTCATAACAAACAAACGAGATTACTTCCTCAAGTTCGGGAATGTCAGAACGAATTTCAGAGAAATTTGCAGGTTGTACTACTGCATCAAAATAAAGAATCACATGCTTATGTTGAGGCTTAATAAACTTTCATGTTCTACCAATGTAAAACATGGTAAAAAGAATTGAATCAAATGACATGAAAATTGCCTATGGGCTAAATTTTCAATTCAAACAGATTCAATAAAACTTTATGAACTTTCACGTTTTACCAATGTAAAACATGCTAAAAAAGAATTGAATCAAATGACATAAAAATTCCCTGTGGGCTAAATTTTTAATTCAAACAGATTCAATAAAACTTTATGATAAAAATTATTAATTCATAACTCATGTGGGTAGGTTATGAAATTGTATCCTAATTAATCACATAAATATAATAAAAATTCTTGTGGGATAAAGTTTATTATATTCAGTGTAATTAATTACAATTTAATGTCTAAATAATCTTTATGTGATCTTGCCAATCAATATATAATATTATTTAATTAAAGATGCTGTGGCTATTCTCTAATTAATTAAAATCATATGGATCACTAGACATTATTTTGTTGCATAAACAAAACTTAACCAGAGAGAAAAATAATGTTTACTGAAAGGAGTAAGTCAAAATGACATTTTAATAAACTCCATAAACTGTAATAATTCTCCAGCAAAATCAAAAGCAGTCAGCATTACTGAAAATGACTACAAATTGATTGTTCAATTTATAAACTTAACCCGGAGATTGACTGGATCAGCTTTGATCTACTTTGCATTTGCATAGCAAATGCAGTTCGAAGACCTATGCAAATGCAGTTCGAAGACTAGCTGGCTTGACTTCAGGCTCCATCCTTAAGTTTATAAAACAACAAAATAGACCAGCAAACAAGCTATTTTTCTCACAAGATCTGAACCATGATTTATATCAACAACAACCTTTATTCACACACAAATATTGTTCCTTCAATCCATAAAAAAAGAAACATATTTACTGATTTGTTGTGATATTATTTAAATGAAAATAATATAAATGAATAAATTATTTTCAATGATCAATTAATGAATTTGCTTGAAAATGAATATAATGTGGTTTAACTTTCCGATTCTAAAATGGATAATGTCCCATTTCATTTTCAAGAATCTAATCCAACTGATCATTCAATTCATTCAGATGGGCTGCATATAATCAAGCATATAACGCTTCATTGTCAAACATCAGCTGATGCATCAGACACTAGCAAACATGTGCAACAGTGATTGGAAGATGCACGTCTTGGACAAAATAATGAGAAAGCGCTTAAAGTCAATCAACAGTGAAATCGCCATGAGAAAGCATCGAAGCAGCAGAAACAACACCAGCGAATGAAATGAAACGAAGCAATACAAAACTGACGATGAGATTCAGTCGAATAAATGAAAATAAAAATCACTTCAAAATATTCGAATCCACACCAAGGCAGAGGTAAACTCCGCTCCGATACCAACTGTTAGAAAACTAATAAACTTAAACAACGATTCTGCATGCGGAAAGAACTGAAAAGAATCACTGAAACTTAATGCCCAGGGATACGAATTACCTCCAGCCATTGGTGAAACTGTTGATGCAATTTCCTTCTGAAACACCACGCTCCAGCTGCACATGCAAAAAGGAAAGAAGACAACTAGTCTGAAGGCACTTCCGAGCTCTGCTATCTCAGCTAGATGGTGTAGAACTGAAGGGGATTGAGATATGAGCTTGGGGACCAAACAGATGAACATATAGCTAAGCTTCCATCAAGCTTCTAAAAACTATGTGTTAGAAAAACCACAAATCAAGGTAGAGATCAGATCAAAGTGATGGACCATTTTAGTAGCTCCCAATTATAAATTTAGTAATTGCAGTTGATTTTCTTAACTTAAGGAAACTACTGTAGTTGGTTTCCATAAGTTAAGAAAAGCTACAATTCCATAAATCAAGGTAGCTTTTGTGTAAAATCAATGGAGCTTAACATGAATCCCATACCTATTCAAATGGAATCTGTTAAATAGATTTTAATATTAGCAATACTTGCCCTACTCTTATATTATCTGCTATTGAGATTGTGCACTATTTTGAGAATTATATAAACATTTAACGTATATGTGCTTGTCAGAATGGATCAGAGTCTTGTTTGACACGAGGAATTCGCATTCCAAAGAGTCAAAAGCCGCCTCAACTAATGAATGACATAAACATTAGGGGTGTGTGCCTTTTGTTGCTTGAACATCCAATGGACTAGTCCTCGTTTTCTATGTCGGGGAATTTGGTATGGCTTCGCTTAAGCAATTTTCCATCCATCCCTATCCCTTCTAACATTTCACTGGCCAGATTAAGAGTCTTGGAACTTCACAATCCTGGTGACCACCTTCAACAGGTATTCGATAGATTTGAGATTCCAGTCATTAACAGATTATGTATATTGCAGCTTCCTCGTGAGTTGCGTGAGTTGAATGCTGGTGCAAGCAGAGCTGCATCTGCAAGTGCTTCGATCAGTGGTGAGCCGTTTGATGTTGGACATTATAGAGATCTCTGTAGAAATTTCTCAATCGCTGATAAGCAAGGCGCCATGGCATCTTTTGCCGGATTTCCACAGTCATTCCCCATTGATTTTGGGGAACTTAAAAACCTCAGACATTTAGATTTATTTGGTTGCACTACTCCGATTGAATTGCCTAAGTCCTTTTCTGACATATTGCATATCCAATATCTATCCTTGTAATACTGCATTAATCTGTCCATTCCAAGTGATATTTTAGGAGAAATATGCACACTTGAGTCTGTCAACTTCAAAGGCTGTGCTAAATTGGTACACTTGCCGGAGGGAATGGTAAATCAAAGGTCGTTAAAGTTCCTGAACCTCAAATTTTGCTTCAAATTAAATACATTGCCAGATTTTTCAAATCTTGTACATCTTAAATATCTCAACACAGATGGATGTGTCAAAGTGGAGACCCAGAATCTTGAATGTCTGAGATCACTTATTAGATCAAAGCTTTAGACTTTAGGACGTAGAGGGTCCATGGTAACATTTGAAAGGTCTCCGGTTTTCAAAATACAATATTGAAATCTGAAATGATACTTCCCAGTGTTTTGTGAATGTTCATTTACTTTTATTTTCACTTTTGCTCAGAAAATTGAATCACCTTGTGGTCTACATGTAAATTTAATTCATCAAATAAAGTTAACTGATCTATGCATCAATCTATCAACTCATTAAATCATCATGTACACAAACAAAATTACATAAATTAGGCTTTAAAATTAATTTTTAAGCTATTAGATAAGGCCTATGCGGGTCTAATATTCGTTCAATTGACAATATTTTTTCAATGCTCAAAGACTACAATTTATAGAGAAATTACAATATTGTGGATCATTCCAAGATCCATGATTTCCTTCATAAAACTATCGACATGATCCTCTCCACAAAACTCTTAACATGGATGTTTTTCGCAAAGCTCTTAACATGGATTATTTTCACAAAGTTCTCAACAAATTTCTAATATCCTTCTATTAGAAAATTTTACAGGGGGAGAGGAGAGGAGAGGAGTTTGCCTCAAATCTTGAGTTACGCCAAAATTTTCAGTTGCGGCAAACAAATCACATGGCAACTGGACAAAGGCTTAAATAAAACACAAAAATTTACTTTGAAAGAAAATAGAGTAAAAACAAAATGGTGTGAAAGTTTAAAACCATATCCCAACATAACATAATTAAGTAAAAAAAATATATATTACTACGATTTACGTTTAAAATTCCGTAAGAATTTGCTTTTATGCGCTCACAAATATATTTGTTGGAGTCACATTGCCGTTACATCAAAACGCGTAGGTGTTAGTAAACAGACACATCGCTAGTGTTAAGCACATGCCACGAAACACACGGGGAGCGTTGAATTATCCTTCTACACCGCCATTAACGAGAAGCGTTGGATTATCCAATTCCCAACAATCTCCCCCCCAAACGTGAGCCAGGTGTGTTTCAAACTCGAGACCTTTGGTTCTGATACTACTTGTTGGAGTCACGATTGCCGTTACACCAAAACCCGCAGGTGTTAGTAAACAGACACATCGCTAGTTTTAAGGACATGCCACGAAACACACGGGGAGCGTTGAATTATCCTTCTACACCACCATTAACAGGGAGCGTTGGATTATCCAATTCCCAACAATATTTTCTCCATGGTTTTCTCCTCACAGACTTACACCCTCTCTCTCCCTAAACTATACAAAAGACTTTTACATTCATATTTATCTAAACATACAACTTTTGACTCATTAATTTATGACAGAGCAAATATTTAAGACACGGGATGGGTGATTATATAAAATGAGGGATTTTATGAGCTTGCAGACTACCTCACAGACTTACACCCTCTCTCTTGCTAAACTATACAAAAGACTTTTACATTCATATGTATCCAAACATACAACTTTCGACTCATTAATTTATGACAGAGCAAATATTTAAGACACGAGATGGGTGATTATACAAAATGAGGGATTTTATGAGCTTGCTGTCACACGGAATTTGTCAAGGGTGCGGACACGACTGACCTTCCTAGAAGTCTAAGACATTCTAATGACAAACAAGACAAAATGGAGTGATCTTTCTCTAAATACACCTTTTACAACATGAAATCTACAAGTGTTTAGGCTTACCTTATTCCAAAACGCTGTTGTTGAAGTCCGTTCTTGACGATCCGGATGAGCTCCTCCTTCAAGTCAATTCCTGCAACCACAAACAATCAAACAATTACCAAGCACTTGCATTTCATATAATAAAACATATATTCAACATGCAGACCAAGGAACACATGAAATAACTCATTAACACAAGCTATTGAGAAAAATAAACCAGTTTGTATTAATAACGAAACAAAGAAACTCTTACAACCTGGCCTTGGTGTTGTGCAAGTTCCTCCCAGGGTCCATCAAGGGTTTTCCTCTACTTTGACAAAGCTCACCCTCTCCCAAGTAGAATCAAGTGAAGACAATCTCTCCTCACAAAGGCTCTAATGGAAGACCTAAATCCTGCAGCATTTACCCAAAGAAAATGTATAGCTCCAACCTCCTCTCCTTCTGGCTCAATGCCTTTATTTATAGTGCTGTAAAGAGGTTATTCAGGTCCACTATCAATGGGATCATCCCCCTCTTTGGGTGGGATAGCTCCCTTATTGATGGGATAAGTTCCCCCTTAATAGAGATACATGAACCAACTGGAGGCGCATCCATTTCATCAAACCGACCTCTAGAATGTTCTAGAAGTAACCACAAGTAACTTTTTCAAGATAAAACTCACGCATTTTGCCTTTTACAGAGGGACGCACCTGTCCCTTAACATACAGAGCGTCCATGGACGCAGATTTTGTGAACATGGTCAGCGTCCCCGCAGGTAAGGCTAGAGAGAACCTGCGACCCCAGAGATAAACATAGTTTTTACAAGACTTTCTCTCTTCTTTGAGTTTGAGATGGATAACAGAGGCATGAGACTTGCCTAAGAGGGTAGCATGACTGTTGATTTGAGCCATACTAACTGTGAGTAGTCAAGGTGACATTTTTTAGTGTAACAGATTGCCCCCTAAAGTGCGAAGCCTGGAATAGAATAGGGTTTTGTAATTCTAGGAAGGGTGAAGCGCTTTATCATTTCAAGGATTGTCTTGTGGATGGCCTGGTTGGAACCTGCAATTTTCAACACAAAATACATGGATAAGATTATATCATCACTGAGGTAGGCATTCCCATACTCAGATTCAAAACTTTAACTAATGGACTAACTATTCTGATACAGGAATGATCTTGCAGTACATCATTTTAATAGACTTTTGTAGACACAGTATGGACGCAGCCATCTGTTTATGATTAGTCTACATACATAATGAATACAAAACTCCTCGCAGCCTGGATGGTAGAAACTAGATCCAGGGTCTTCACTTCTACTTCCCGAATTGGTACGATTCTAGCCATGTGATTAAATGATTCGATGTCGAACATGGTAGAAACCACTTGATTACCAGTCAATGATGTAAACTGTTAACAAGCGTGAGAGAAACCACCAGTAATGTCAATGGTTCTCAAAGTACCAAGCACAACCCGTGAAATGTGAATAGATGTTTTGATGTCGAACACTTCACGGAATCCTTTGATCGAAAGTCGATGATGTAAACTGACGTCAAAGGCGAGAAACCTGCCATTGATGCATGCAGACTTCAAGGTACTGTCGATTCCTAAGTCATCTTTCTAGATAATGTGTCGATGTCGATAGAAAGCGACCCGTTGCAGGCAAGCCCGCAACACGAAATCATTGTTCAAGTTGAAGAAATGTTGCTGTAAGGACTAACTCAGGGATGGTCAAATGGATGACAAGTATTTTGCAGATGAAAGTTTTGCTTGCAGACCTCTTGAACACATAACGACACAACAGATGGCTTGGTGACGAATAACTCAAAGTTAATCCCCGAAACCCGGTTAAAGACTTTCAAAGTGGTTTGGTCAACTGTGAGGTAAAAGATTTCCCAACCCAGGTGAATGAAAAGTGCCGTGTTCAAGAGTGGTAATAAAGTTTCTTTTGAGACAAAAGGTGACAAACAGGTTCATTCTTCTCTCTTTTCCCCCACCATTTCTGGCAAGTACCTCTTTATTTTTAACAAGCTTGAGGAGGATAACATATGCTTGATTATAAGCTCATCCTTCGGACGAGTCCAACCTAGTTTAAATTCGAACCCTAGGAAGGAGTGGTTCATTCCTGTTTGTAATTGAACAGGTCCTTTACTGTAAAAGTTTAACGAGCCCAGTATAGGAGAAACTCGGCGTTTTTCATTTTTAGAGAGTCTGAAAAAACAAAAGGAGACTCCACGTTGAACTTTTTCGTATATTTGTGTCCCTCAAGCCCGAAAAAGTATAAAATAATACCTGGGGGAACCGCTTGATCTTGCGACCAAGGAGTACTTTCATAATAGTGTCGTCGACCTGAAAAGTAAAAAGCGATCAAGGACACGTCGTTTTATTTCCTTATCGAGTTTGAAACGACAAAAACCCGGCAATCTTTTCCTGATTTTACGGTCAGAAAAGAGCTAAAAGGGGACCGTCTTTTAATTCCGTTTTAACGAGTGTAAAAGAAACGCTCGGCGATCTTTTCATGTTTTAGGAGTCAGAAAAGGGCTTAAAAGATAACTCCAAGGTTTCACTTTTTCGTAAGTTTTAACGAGTTCGAAAAAGGGATAAAAATGTACTCATGGTTTTCACTTTTTCGTAAGTTTTAACGAGTTCGAAAAAATGATAAAAATGTACTCATATGGCCGACTTTCAATTTAATTTACGAGTAGGAAAAGACGGAAAGATCTCGGAATTTTCATTTGTTTTACGAGAATGAAAAATAGCAAAATAATCTCGGGATTTTCATGAGTTTAACGAGTCTTGAAAATAACTGAAATTGACTCGAGATAGGTTTCATTTTTACAAAAGCTTGAAACAGAGAAAAACTATGCTTCAGAGTAGTTTCATTTTTACACAAGCTTGAAACAGAGATAAAACTGTGCTTGATGCCCCCTAAGCATAACTGCTAGAGTGCAAGCCCCCCTAGCTTCATTTCATTCAACCATTTGGATGAAATGAAGGTTTAGTGACGAGATCATTTAAAAGACTTTGACCTAAAACTGTAAGAAAATTATGCAAAAACTGAAATGACTAACCTAAACGTACAACCTAACATCTATGAGGTCTAGTCAAACTCTCGACTCAATTAGAGGAGGATTTGTTTCATTTTTTAACGAGCTTGACACAGGAAAAGAACTATGCTCGGATTCAGTTTCATGTTTATGCAAGCTTGAAACGAAAAACTATGCTTGTTATAAGTTCACATGCCCCCAGCATAATGATGCAAATCAAGGTACATGCCCCCCAAGCTTCATTGCATTCAATGAGGTGGATGGAATGAAGCTTTACTTTCAAGATCTTGGAAAGACTTGTGGGAGTTGTTTCATTTTTTAACGAGCTTGACACAAGACAAGGAACTTTGCTCATACCTGATTCATTTTTTAACGAGGTTGACTCAGTAAAAGGAACTGTCCTCACACACACTGATTCATTTTTTAAACGAGGTTGACACAGTAAAAGGAACTTTCCTCACAACCCTACTTTCTATAATCTACTATCTACCTGATTCATTTTTTAATGAGGTTGACTCAGTAAAAGGAACTTTCCTCAAACACACTGATTCATTTTTTAACGAGGTTGACACAGTAAAAGGAACCTTCCTCGTACTCACTGATTCATTTTTTAACGAGGTCGACACAGTAAAAGGAACTTTCCTCGTACCATCCAGTTTCATTTTTTAACGAGGTTGAGAGAGGAACAAACTATCCTCGTCCATACTGATTCATTTTTTAATGAGGTTGACACAGTAAAAGGAACTTTCCTCACAATTCTACTTTCTAACTATCTATATAACCTATCCTTGTTTCATTTTTTAACGAGGTTGACACAAGACAAGGAACTTTCCTCGGAACTCCTTGTTTCATTTTTTAATGAGCTTGACACAAGACAAGGAACTATGCTCATGACTTCCAGTTTCATTTTTTAACGAGGTTGAGACTAGAAGAAACTATCCTCACTACAGCCTATTTCATTTTTTAACGAGGTTGATACAGGAAAAAACTCTCCTCGTATCCACTGATCATGGCTTCCAACTGGAAGAAAGACATGTCAATGGACATACCTTGATCATGGCTTCCAAGAGGTCTTCATCAGAAGGAAAAATACTTCTTTGGAAGGAACACATGTCAAGGGACTCAAAAGGGATAAGAACATCGTGTTCAAGTAATCCCATAGAGTTTTCCATGTCAATTACCAGAGCTAAATCAAAGGAAGATGAGCAAACAGTGAGAGGCTCACTTACATCGGTAACTGAAATCATGGGACCGGTTGCCACATAATTAACCCGTGGCAGGGTAGATACCACTTTAGAATCAGGAACATTTAGGGGTGTCATATTATTGGTAGTTGAAAAAAGACTAGGGAACGAAAGCTGGTCTACAGTCACAATACTGCCATTGTGAGGGAAAGACATCACGCGAAAGAGTGTCGATACGACAGCTTTCATTGCATAAACATAGTCTCGCCCAAGGAGTAAATTGAAATCCAAGGGACCTCGAACTACCATAAGATCAACACAAACAGTTTTACCTTCCAAGGTAATAGAAAACTTAGGAAGGATCCCTAAAGGTTCACTAATTGTTCTGTTAAAAGCTTTCAAATTCTGCGTAATAGGCGCAAGCTGAGGGGAACCCAAAGCTTTCCAAACAGCTGAGGATAAAATACTAACAGAAGCACCTTCATCTACCTGAGTACGATGTATGTCCCTACCACCAGCCTTGACAATGATTTGGAAAGGGATGGAGGAAGGAAGACGAGGTTCTGTCAGTCTATTCCAATCAAAGGAAAAGACCTCAGTACTTGGAGGGGGTTCTGTAGAAACAGGTGAAATGCCCCCCGACATAGAAGAATCCGATGTAACAAGAAGAACATCAGCGATATGAAATTTACTCTCGAAAAGGAGAGTGTGATCGACCGAATGTGAAATTGAATCGACCACTTGATCAACTAATGGATCATCAACCTGAGTGACATGAGTTTCACTCTCCAATGGGAGAGTGTGATCGACTGTACTTGAATTTAGATCAATCACTCCGTCAGTTGACGGTAGGTTGGGAGAAAGTTTACGGTAACCAGTTGGAAATTCTTGCTGTGGAACAGTAAGGTTTTCCAACAATGTTGAGGCTTCATCCATGTGAGGGCAAATGTGAGTTTGATGACTCCCTTTGCATAACTTACAAGGAAACCTAACTTTACCCTTTTTCCCAGGAACCTGACTATCACTGGTTGATGGATCAATGGAAAGTTGATGAGATTTTTCTGACCATACTTCCAAGACCTTTGGAATACGAGGACAATTGACAAGGAAGTGGTCACCCTTACAAAGCCTGCAAGGGTATTTGGGTTTACGATGCATGTCGGAATTTTCCTCAACACAACTAACACTTACAGCCGTGGTTGGTTGGTTGACTTCTTTCTTATCTTGCTTCTTCTTCTTCTTCTTCTTCTTCCCTTTCTTCTTCTTCTTAGCCTCCTGGTTACTAGCATCAAGGCTTTTACCAGGCGAAGAGGAAGAAATGGAGGAAGAAAAATTAGGCGAAGAAGGTAAAGGGTCAACAGAAGGTTGGGGATGTTGAGATGGTGAACTCTGTTGAGGTGAAGCATCCGGTTGAGATGGAACAATTGGAGTATTTTGGGCCAACGAAGTTGAAAATAACCATATCGGTAAACCTATTGTAAATCCAGGTAATGACAAAGTAGCCATATAAGGAGGACCAACATTTCCAAAGTAAGGAAAAGTACTAGGATTCTCATTAGGAGGGGTTCCTAGGTTGATAAATTCTGGAACATTTGCCATTATATTCAACTTCAGTGAATTTTATTAACAATTTAAAACTAAAATTAACAATTAACAATTCACACCTAACAACTAAAATTCACAATTCACACCTATGGTCTCTAAAAGTAAAAACAAACAAATTAACACGCGCTATCAAATCTAGGAGTCAAACCACACACAAACAGTAAGATCTCCGGACCGAAAACACTAGTTGGTGATGAAGCCCAACATCGCAGAATTCAGTACAGAAATGGCGGGTGGAACAGTTACCCCGGCAACCTGCTTAATGAATAGACCGGCACAAGTTCCTCCACTTTAACCGTCTCGAAGTGAAGTGAACCCCCCGGAAAATCCAAGTGAGTATAACCGACGTCTGCTCCAGGTACAGTGGGACCTTCCCTCCACCGTCACCTCGGTAGAACCCTAAAGATTATGGTCACTAAGGTCACCAACAGTAACAAATACACCTGGGGGAACAGTCTAAACTCCGACAGCACGCAAGGGCAGAGTAGCAAGCTCAATCCCCTTACCGGCTCCTTGACAACAATCCAAGGTTTACCGATAAGTGACCCCTGGCTCCTCGACAATGGTTAATCCGAGGTTTACCGTTTGTAATACGTACTGTCTGGCGTCGTTCCCAACGAGGGGGGAATGATCCCCTCACTGGTTCGGACACGAGCTCGTGCTTCTCCTTTAAGAGGAGCTTTCCCAGAGTGCAATTGAAACAATTGGATTTATTCTACTCAAGATAAACTATCTGTTTGGTTTTGTAGTCTTGGAGAGTTAAGTACTCACCTACTCCAAGACGCTAGCCTAAGCTATGTTGGTGTTTCAGAGCCCTAGAAATGTGAAAATTACTAGATGAATTTTAATTAAGCGCTGTGTTATTAAGGCTGTTATTACTCAAATGGGTAAATGGAGATGAAACCAATGGTGTTATGACCCGACTCAATTGAATGCAATCGAAATATGATAATGCAATCCTTTCAATTCGATGAATCCTAACTAGAGTAAGGAGAGAGTTTCCATTCACTTCCAACAATGCAAAAAATTGATCATTAAGAGAAAATTTAACAAATTCTCTAATGCACTAATTTCATCAAGAAAAACTAATGCAAATCAATTCCAAACCAATTTTTTTTATTTTTATTTTTGTGTAAATTCAAATCAAAGAAAGCTGATCTAAATCTACGATTGATTTTTCAGAATGTAAACTATGCAATTGTAATCTATGCACAATTCACATGAAAAGTATGCAAATGTAATCTATGCACATTTTTCAATAATATTCTGAAAATGAGAATTCTAATTGTGCAAATGTGATCTATGCAAGAGAATTCTCAAACACAAGACGATTCTAATGTGATCTAAGAACCAATCAAGTGCAAGTTGAGAAAATTGGGTGAGAGTTCCAAAGATCAAATAAAAACACTCAAAGGCGATTAACACTCATACACAATTTAGCCCCCCCCGGCGAATGAGGGGGAAATTTTTTTGCAAAAACAAAAGCAAAAAGATGCAAAATTGTGAAAAGACTGAGACAAACCGCCAAGTAATGACCAATGGAAATCAAATCAAGAATTTCTCAAAAAGAGACTCAAAACACCCAATTGATGAAAGCTAAGAGTAGGAACAAGCTTAGGTGAAGATTCTGGACAAGGGACTAATGAATCTGGGCAGAAAAAACTAAGAAAAAACAAAATCTAAGAGCAAAAAAGGCAAAAAATGGAATTTTCTCAAATTTTGGCAAGGGACGCAGGAAACCCGTTAGCACAGGTGCGGGCCCGCTCTGTGCACGCAGCAAAAGTGCGTCCAGGGACGCACTGTGCAGCACTCAGAGGGTGCGTCCGTCTGAAAAACTCAAGAAAAACCAAAATAAAACTAATCCTAAGCTAACCCACCCAGAGACAGAATCACAGAGCCAAACCCAGAAAAATAAAAATGATTTTCTCAGAGCAAAGTTCACATAAAGGAAAAGACTTTTCTCATCAATGGAATCTATCCCCAGTGGAGTCGCCAATTTGTCACACGGAATTTGTCAAGGGTGCGGACACGACTGACCTTCCTAGAAGTCTAAGACATTCTAATGACAAACAAGACAAAATGGAGTGATCTTTCTCTAAATACACCTTTTACAACATGAAATCTACAAGTGTTTAGGCTTACCTTATTCCAAAACGCTATTGTTGAAGTCCGTTCTTGACGATCCGGATGAGCTCCTCCTTCAAGTCAATTCCTGCAACCACAAACTATCAAACAATTACCAAGCACTTGCATTTCATATAATAAAACATATATTCAACATGCAGACCAAGGAACACATGAAATAACTCATTAACACAAGCTATTGAGAAAAATAAACCAGTTTGTATTAATAGCGAAACAAAGAAACTCTTACAACCTGGCCTTGGTGTTGTGCAAGTTCCTCCCAGGGTCCATCAAGGGTTTTCCTCTACTTTGACAAAGCTCACCCTCTCCCAAGTAGAATCAAGTGAAGACAATCTCTCCTCACAAAGGCTCTAATGGAAGACCTAAATCCTGCAGCATTTACCCAAAGAAAATGTATAGCTCCAACCTCCTCTCCTTCTGGCTCAATGCCTTTATTTATAGTGCTGTAAAGAGGTTATTCAGGTCCACTATCAATGGGATCATCCCCCTCTTTGGGTGGGATAGCTCCCTTATTGATGGGATAAGTTCCCCCTTAATAGAGATACATGAACCAACTGGAGGCGCATCCATTTCATCAAACCGACCTCTAGAATGTTCTAGAAGTAACCACAAGTAACTTTTTCAAGATAAAACTCACGCATTTTGCCTTTTACAGAGGGACGCACCTGTCCCTTAACATACAGAGCGTCCATGGACGCAGATTTTGTGAACATGGTCAGCGTCCCCGCAGGTAAGGCTAGAGAGAACCTGCGACCCCAGAGATAAACATAGTTTTTACAAGACTTTCTCTCTTCTTTGAGTTTGAGATGGATAACAGAGGCATGAGACTTGCCTAAGAGGGTAGCATGACTGTTGATTTGAGCCATACTAACTGTGAGTAGTCAAGGTGACATTTTTTAGTGTAACACTTGCACACTACCTCACAGACTTACACCCTCTTTTGCTAAACTATACAAAAGACTTTTACATTCATATTTATCCAAACATACAACTTTTGACTCATTAATTTATGACAGGGAAAATATTTAAGACACGGGATGGGCGATTATACAAAATGAGATATTTTATGAACTTGCAGAGGTTGGAACCTACTATAGTTGCAGGAGAACCCAAGAAACCAGCAGTTTACATGAAGCGTAAGAGACAACAACACCTACTGAGGCATATCTAGCTACAGATCTAGGGAAGAGTAATAACCAGTCATTGAAACCATTGAAACAGACCCAACTTACCCTTTACTCAGTGCTATAAACAGCAATTACAGCCACAGATACAGAAGATCCATACCCAAGAACACAACAAGCACAACAACAACATCTCACATACCCTTTTTTCGGATTGCAAGTAAGAGTTGCGCAGTAAATTTTTCAACATAAATTTTACCAACTCTGTATTGAGTGCTTTAACTATTTGATGTGTTGTGGAATGGTCAGCTTGTACTTCTGCCCAGAACTTCAGTCCTTCATCCTGCAAACAAAATCGCAACCTACAATTGAGGTGTACTACACGTATGGTTGTTGTCAGTTTAATTAACTGGGGTAGTTGAGAGTAATTTTTCCAACACTCCCCCTTAATCAAACTTGTCGCTATTAACAATTCCTAAACAATCTCTGAGATAAGCAAGATTTTCACGTGCCAATGGCTTTGTGAAAATATTAGCAAACTGTTCTTATGACATGCAATGCTAAAACACAATTTCACCATTGTTAATCAATTCTCTAATAAAATGATATTTAACATCAATATGCTTGGTCTTCTTGTGAAAAACATAATTCTTTTACAATGAAATTGTTGAAGTGTTGTTGCAGAAAATAGTTGTCATTCCCTCTTGTTCGTAGCAAAGATCCCTCAACATCCTTCTCATCCAAACTACTTGACACACTGCTGTTGCGACGACATATTCATATTCTAATGTTGACAATGACACTATTGGTTGCTTCTTGGAGGCTTATGAAATGGCTCCAGAACCCAAATGAAAAACATATCCTGACGTGTTATTTCTGTCATCGACACTTCCTGCTGAGTCACTATCGGTGTAACCAACTAACCTAAAATCATTTGTCGCGGCGTACAAAATACCATATTCCTTTGTCCCATTGACATACCTTAGAATTCAGTTGGCTACTTTCCAATGTGTTTCCTTGGGTGTCTCCATGAATCTCGACACCAAACTCACTGTATACATTATATCCGACCTAGTGGCAGTCAAATACATCACGCTGCCTATCATGCTTTTCTATAATATCGGATTGACATTGTTGCTGCAATATTCTTTGCTCAACTTCAACCCCATGACAATTGGAGTTGGTGCAAGTTTGTTGTTTTGCATATTAAACCTCTCCAAAATGTCTGCGACATACTTTTCTTGGAAAATAAAAATACCATTTTTTGTTGGCTTCACTTCTATGCCCAAAAAATACCTTAATGACCCCAAGTCAGTCATTTCAAATTCACCTTCATAACTTTTTGAAATCAACGATGAGCAGATCATCACTACTTGTAAAAATTAAATCATCTACATATAAAACAACAATAAGAAGCTTACCATCACTCTCTTTGATGTAGAGGGTAGGCTCACTGTCACATTTATGGAAACCATTGTCCAAAAACTAAGCATTTATCTTGCTATACCATGCACGCGATGCTTGCTTCAGGCCATAAAGATATTTCCTCAACCTATACACCTTGTCTTCTTGGCCTTCTACCTCATAACCAGGTGGTTGCGCAACATACACTTCCTCTTTCAACACTCCATTCAAGAACATTGATTTTACGTCCATTTGATACACTTTCCATTTATGTTGCATGACAATTTCAACAATTGTACGCATTGTCTCCATCCTCGTGACTCGCGCAAACGTCTCCGCATAATATCTTCCATGTCGCTGCTTGTATCTTTTGACAACTAGCCTTGCTTTGTTACTTTCAATCTTACCGTCGACATTTCTCTTGGTCTTATAACCCCACTTCATTCCAATGACTTCTTTTTCTTGTGGAAGGTCCACTAACTTCCATGTGTCATTCTTTTCTATTGCTTCTATAATTTTCTTCCTCCATTCCCGCAACCCATTTTTCTTCTTTGACTGCATCCTCAAAATGGATTGGGTCATCTAAATGACAAAACAATGCAAATGAGGAATTCAGACCACTGCTACTATCAACTTCATATTGCTCATAAATTTCATTTAAATTTCTGAATTTTGGTCTTCTTATGCATGCTGAAGATGGGCTTGACATGTCACTTGTTGTCGTACTTTGCGGCATCCTTGGATAATCAGTTACTTGATTGTGTGATGTTGTCCTATTATTTGTTGACAATGTTACTTGTTGCTGTTTTGTTGCACTTGAATAGGAGTAGAGGGAGTCATTGGTTGATGTTGTCTATTCCTATTTGTCCTCAAGTGGTATACATGCTTTCAGATTGACTGTCTTCTCTAAATTTTCATCCCATGATTCCTCTTCTATGAACTGCACATCTCTGCTGATTATGACCTTCTTGGTTGATGGATTGTAGAGCTTGTATGCCTTGGATTCATCACTATATCCAACAAATATGCATTTTTTCCCCTTGATGTCCAACTTCTTTCTCAACTCATCTGGGACATGTGCATATGCCACACATCTAAAGACTCTCATGTGAGTGACACATTGCTTTCTTCCACTCCATGCCTCTTCAGGAACCACATTCTTGACACTTTTGGTTGGACACCTATTAATGATATATTTTGCGCAAGCGAAAACTTCAGCCCAATAGTCATTTGACAAATGCTTTGCCTTCAACATACTTTTTTCCATTTCCATAATGGTCTGATTCTTCCTTTACATGACACCATTTTGCTGAGGTGTATACCTTGTTGTAAATTTCTTGTGAATTCCATGCTCCCTGCAAAATCAAAGGAAGTTATTCGAGATGTACTTGCCACCTCTGTTAGTCCTAAGGACTTTGATGTAATATCCACTTTTCTTTTCAACAAGAGCCTTGTATTGGTGAAAGCGCTCAAACACTTCACTTTTTTGTTTTAGGAGATAGACCCATGTCTTCCTTGTGTAGTCATCTATGAAGGTCAATAAATAGTAGCTACCACCTATTGATGGTGTCTGCATTGGTCCACATAAATCTGAATGGATAATCTCCAAAGGTGCCTTTGACCTTACTGACTTTCCTGCTGGAAATGTATCTCTATGTTGCTTGCCCACGATACATCCTTCACATAGGCTGTTCGGGTTTTCTATAAGTGGAAATCCCTTCACCATGCCTTTCTTATGTCGAAAATTTAAACTTCCAAAGTTGAGATGACTAAATCTCAAATTCCATAACCAATTTTCATCTTTGGCCTCTGCTTGATAGTTCACTTGTGTAACAGCTACAACTTTTCTTTCATCCTCTTGTGAGTTCATTGATAGTTGTGCTTTTGCACCTTCTTCCTTCAAATTTGATCTTATTTTTCGGGGAAACATTATATTGTTTTTCATCTGAACCTTTGCAATCAAATATCTACTTGGAGGATTATACAAAATTGTGCAATCATCATTTTTGAAAAATACATTGTATCCCTTTTACATAAGTTGTCAAATGTTTATGAGGTTATGCTTTAGACTAGGGACAAAGTAAACATCTAAGATGTACTTCTTCTCCCCATTCTTTGTTAGGATATTAAATCTTCCTTTTCCCATGACAGAGACTTTTCTATCAGTCCCTAATGTCACTTCATATTTCACACTTTCATCTAGATTGGAAGACATTTTTATGTTCCTTGGCATGTGGTTGTTGCACCTTGAATCTAGATACCATACATCACTTTGTTTTTCTTGTGCTACATAACAAGCTAAAACATGCTATCACAGTCCTAATTTTCCTTTGTGAAATTTACACTTGGTTTGTTACTAATGTCATATTTCTTCTTTCTACATGTTGATGATGTTGGACGCACCAACATTCCGGGGATCTCCACGGTATGAAGTCCCAACTAGACCTCACACCATTTGGCGTAGGAGTCCCATCTGGTATGATGGCCCGGTTGTAATTATCTTAAAGGTTTGCCTTAGCTTTTGCTTGTCAGCACATGAGAGTGGCCTTCTTTGTCTTCAAACAACGAGGTTCACATGCTTGGTGAGTGCTATTGTTACTTGTTTCAAGGTTATTTCACCGCATAGAGAGAGGGTGGAAGTGAGTTTCCAGTCGAAAGGGAAGATTCCCAACTCTGTCGGAGACACACAACACAATAAGACATGTGCAACTTCCAGACGAGTATTTCACACGGATGCGGCAGTCACAAACACACAAGAAGAGATAACACGTACAACACTCAACGGAGAGTTCGCGCAAGTGCGACGATCGTTATAACAAGTTTATGGGAAAGGTTATGTCTGATGTCCAGTGAGGCAAACCACGTAGGTATGACAACGTTAACAACTTATACAACACATTTACATAAACATATGTATTAGAGCAACCGAAATAGTTCAACTGTTTTAATATGGGTTGAAGAAACATGCATTACAAGTGTTCCAAGATCAGTCTTACAAACAATTACAATACATGTGTGAAAACATCTTGTCTATTATCGGGCTTCTGAATTAAGTGAAAGTTCCAAGACACATCGGTACATCATACATCACTAAACCCGTAAGAGGGGCATTGGAGCCACTACTCACTCCTCAAATAAAATAATACAGACTCTCAAGGCTATATGGGAGGAGCCAAGGTGAAAAAGTCTTTTGTATGTACAAATGAGGGGTATTTATAGCCAAAGGTAAAACAGGCCCTTGTCACTATTTGACTTCCCTCATGACTGTTTGACTTATTTGACTCTTCAACTTTACATGAATCTTCATATTACATGTGGGTCTCTTTGAATTCCATGTTACATTACATTGATTTGCAACAGTATGACCCACAATAGTGATGTGGCCGAGATGACTCATGACACGACTTACATGACAATGCTAGTATGTTCATGCTGGTGGTGGTGTCCATGTCGAGCTGTAGTGTTGTTGAGTGATGGATGTGCTCATGGTGTATCATAGCTTCACCTCCACATGGCAAGGTGTGCAGAGTCTTCAATAGTCTTGGTGTTTTCTTGATTTCGCATGTGCACATCGCTCCATTGCTTGTACTTTGGTATGCTTCACATGTTCATCCATTCATGAAAAAAATATCCTCGCATGCATTATATGTTCTTCCGTTCACGAACAAATCTCCTCTCATTCATCCTTTGTTCATCTGTTTGTGCACAAATCTCCTTGCATGTGCTCTCCTTTTTCATTCCATTCATCATCGCATCTGTTACGTTCCTATACCAATAGGTGTCATAATTTTTGAATGGCTGAGGTTAAAAATGTAACATTTACATGCCTTTGCTTTCTGCAAATGTTTTCCATATTCAAAAAATAAAAAATGTAAAGAGGGTATGTCCTAAAAAAAAAGGAATCAAAGGACAAAAAGAATCCAAAAGGTCAAAAAAAGGAAAAATGGACCCCAAGGAAAAAAGAAAAAGACCATGAAAGTGTGCAAGCCCAAATGCCACTACTATTTACTTCTCTGCATAATAATGATTGTGTGCAATTTTTTATACATGCCACAATCCATGGTAACCAAACAGTTTAATTTTGGTTATTCCATGTTTTGAATTTCATGTTTAGAAATAGAGAATAAGATCTGACCAAACTAGTTAATCTTGGCAGATAATTAGATAGGTAGAGTAAATAAAAGGAGCTCAATAGTTTAATCTGAGCCCTTGGATGTAATAAGGATAGACTTAGATAGATTTCTATTGTAAAAAGAAAGAAAAATGTTTTGATAAGGGTTTTCCAGCTTAAGTGCACCCTAATAAAGAGTAGAAAAAATGGTAGGATGAGTAGATGGGTAAGTAGTTGAAAGGTTGCAGAATTGTGATGAATGATTAGTTAAGATCATATCATTTACTTTCATCATCAAGTGGCTAAAGTATGGATGATAAATGAGAAGTTACATAAAATTAATTTCCCCATTCATTTTATCCTTAAGTTTACAAATTTCCCATAAGCAAAGTCAAAAGTACCTAAAACCTTAAGTTAAAGGGGCTCATAGCATTTCTCTGACTTTTGGAGGAATTGGACCCTCAGCCCAATAACTTATAGGGTCTAAGTACTAAAAGCCCCTTATAAACATTCACCCCCTCCCTAATTCACTCATTTCCCCTAAAAAATCCCTTTTCCTAAGGTAAAACACCATTTTCTCCTAAGGAAAAGTCAATCCCCTAAGCAAACCCCTTTTTCCGAAGAAATCCATAAAAATAACACTAAGCCTAGTTTTTAATGTGTTTATAAAGGTAAATAAATTATAAATACGCATTTGACTTGGCGCGAAGTTATTTTTCGCTTTCATTTCATATTAAATTCTAACTTTATGTATTAAATCCCGAAAAATACCCCTTTCCCGTATATTCCATATGATAATATCCCGCCCCCAGGTTTGAAACATAAGCCTTAAACTAATTAAAGGGATTAATTAAGTCGATCAGCGACTAGTTAATAACCTTGACCCACCGCCGAATTAAAGAGATTAATTAATCAATCAGTGATTAATTAATAATCTGTCCTCGCCAATAAAATCACTCTCGACATCATTAAGCCTCAATAATCCACAGTTAATTAATTATTTTGCTCATTAAAACCCCGTCGGGCGGCTCCATTAAACCTCTGATCAAATCATCGCCCCGATCACAGTGCGATCTGACCCCTTTAGATTCAACGACCGACGCTCATATCAGGCAGCCTCCGAAGGTCGAACTTTACCCGCCCGATGTGGGTGGTTTCACTGTTCACCTTGGTGCTACGTGGCACCCGATGAATGGCATTAGGCGGCCTCCCCCCAAAACCATTTTATCCAAAAAGCGATGCGATGGATTCCGCTTACCACCTCCGCTACACGCCAAAATGTCACATCCCTTGTTGGCACCAAGTGTCCTTTTCTCAATGTACCCGCCAAATTCATTAACTTTACGAATAAAACCAAAAAACTTATAGTTTTTCATTTTATCATGGAAAAAGAACATTCTGACCTCCATGCAAGCACAGAGTACGTGCAATCGTCAACCTGCGACCAACTGCCAACTTATTGAACTTGCTGATACTTCAGACCACCTTGTAGAACCGTGCGCTTCCTGCAAATAGTGCACAGTCGCCATTACTCAATACAAAAGCCGAAACTAGGTATTTATCCCAATTCGCTAAAAAAACCCTGTTTTGTTCCTCAACCTGGACTAAATTACTTCCAATTTCTAAGTAATTTAGTAAGAAAATTCCCTGGTGACTCTGAAATACCTGAATTAGACCAGTGTTTCCTAAAATTCACTGAAAACTCTTTGCCCCCTGTCCTTGAATCCACAAGAACCAAGGATGGTTGCCCCAATTGCGTTAAATGGCATGCCCATTTCTACTCCTCACAAAGATTTGGACCATCTCCCACTAGCGGATGAAGATTTTCAGATTAAAGATACTTCTACCCATGAATCCCATTTGAAATTATACTACAGGTACAAAGACCAGTACCTGAACCATGCAGACTGTATAGGGCTTTGGGAGTCAGGTTTACCCAAATATCAGTTCTCCAGAGTCCATATCTTCCTAGAGATTATCCATTACTACCATATGAATTATGATCCCATCCAAAGGGCAATGAGGGCCCCTGACTAGTCTATATTATTTACCATCACTGTTGAGTCCATTAACGAAATACTACAGTTACAACCAAACCAAAGCCTAACCCCTCTTTCTATTGGATATTTGCTGAATAGATACCCCACACTCACTTCAACCAAACTTGCTCCGTTATACCAGACCTTTATCAAGGAAGAACAACACATTCCAAAGGATCCTCCACCATACCTATATACCATATTCTCTAACCTTGGCCGAGACATCATAGACATGATATCCAATGTGTTAGGCTATACTACAAGTGAATTTGTTGAAGAAATCATTATAGCCTTTATGTCCATCTACTCTCCTCGGCAACCACCAGCCATCATGTTTGACTATGCTAAGTTCATTGCTGATAAAATGCATGATCAATTCATGAGGTTGGAAAATAAAGGGTGTTTAAATATTCTTTAGTTCTATATCATTTGTTCTTGTATTGTCAAGCTGATAGATTTCCAATCACCCTCCAAAAGCTTGATACTAGAGGCAACCCCAGATCAGTGATCTTCTGGACTTCATTAATCCACCAATTTGACTCTCAATATTCTTATACCGATTTCATAGATCTCTTTGTGTACCCAGTAAAAACTATGCTATTAGGAAGCCCTCCCCCTAGAATCAGTGCAGACATCAGGAGGGTCCTTCAGTTATCAAAACAATATAGAGTGGGGGATTGGTACTTGTACCAAAACCACACTGAAATCAGAATCTATGGATGTGAGCTGGCTCCCTACAAACTGCCTAGATACCTCCCTATGAGATTGTTTGCCCTGGAGTACTACAGACAAATGATCAATTCAGATGAGGTGCATTTTGTGAAAGCCAAGAAAAAGGCTCAGCTTAGGATAAAAGATCAGCTTGGCCCTTTCATATGTAACAATAGGGAAGCAGGGAAGGAAGCAAAGGAAATCATCCAAAGGTTGAGACTGAAACAAAGTTTCATCTGGAATTATGACCCATTAGAGTTCATTTTCAATAGGAGACAAAAGAATAAATAATCTCCTTACATCCACCATAGAATTCCTGAAATTGAAAAGTATGCAAATCAACTTGAATGGGTGGAAAACACTCTGGTAGACCGGGATAACACAAAAACTGATGTAAATAATGTATTGATTAATTTAGACAGAAGGCCTGATGAGGATTCATTTGTACAGGTGCCAGGAGAAACTCAATCTCAAAGGCAATCACAGGAACACAGTGGACAAACAACTGAAGAAGGGCCATCAGAGCAACCAAGACCTTTAGTGCAACCAGAAGCATCAAATCACCCAGAAGGAACAGAGTAGCCAGAGGAATCTGAACAGCCTGAGATTTCAGAGGAACTTGCTCAACCAGAACAAATCATGAGCAATCCTCCCATTTTGCAGACTCCTCTAAATGAGGAGAGGAATCTAAAAAGAGATAGACAGGAGGCTACCCCTTCTAGTAGACCTGTTGACCAGACCTATGTCAAAAGGTAAAGGTTGAACCCATTTGTAGAACAGGAGTTTACCGCAGAAATAGCAGGCACTGTAGGAGCAGAAAGCAGGCATACTTCTCCTTCAGGGGGTACACAAGAACCTTCCACCCCACAAACTCAAATGCTAGAAATGCAACAGAGTGTGGAAGTATCCTCCTTTAGGGCTCCTACTGGTTAGAGCCAAGATATCAAAGAGAAATACAAAGAAATCAAGGCCAGGAATGAAAGGTTAAAGGAACAAAGTTATGCACACTACCTGAAATTGGCTCCAACAAAACAAACAAGGTTAATGTCAACTTTTGACATAAAAGAAGGTAGAATGCAGATGAGTTTTTTCAAACCAACTACACAACAACCCAGATCAATGGCAGATTACCTAAAAACAAACTTTAAGGTATTGGCAAAGGAGATCCATCCTATTGATCAAATAGAACTACATAAGAAAACCAGTGAAATGGTATATTCCACTCTGACCAGCAAAGCAATTGCAGCCCACCAACTCCATAATTCACTGAATAATATATTAGCGCAATTCCAGTTGGAGAAGGCCTCTTCACAGGCCAAAGACACTAGAATAAAGTCCTTACAAGACTTGGTCATAGAACTAGGACATGATCCCCAGGATGTGAAAGCTGCAGAAAAGCTTATCAAGAAGAAAAACGATGATATAGCTGCACTGAAAAAGCAGCTTAAAATTCCTCCTCCACATCATCCTCAGATACCTGAAGTGTTGGAAACATAGCAAGAGGAAGAGCTCATGGACTTAGTCCTAAAGCTTAATGAACAACTCAAGGAGACTGAGAAGGAGATGGACAACTTGATATAGTCTAAACAGAGTGATTTGGACACCACTTCTCAGATTGTAATTCCTACAGTTTCCACAGCAGTACCCTCCACCTTGGTTGCTGCCTTAGCACCCACACTTCCACCAACTACAACTTTGCCAGTAATAGGTACATCAGCAGGTGCAGGGGCATCTATAAGCGTAGGTAATCCCACAGAACAAACAACTGAATTGGTAAAGGCGATGGAGGAAATGAGCATCCAGGCCACTGAACTAAAGAAACTTAGAGAAAAAGTGTCAAAACTGGAAACTGACTATAAACTTGCCCAGATACAACAAAAGGAAGAAGTTCAAAAAACCAAAGAATGGTAGAAAGAATCAAAGTCCTTGAAAAGGATTTGACATTGCAAGAGCCACTGGGAGACATGAAAGAAATTCTTTGGGCCAACATCATTGATTCCATCAATGATGTTTGGCCTTCTATTCAAGTTATTTTTGAACAGACTGAACTAGTAAAAGTGGCTACAGAGGCAATCCACAAGACAAGAGAAGAATTGGGAGATATGCCTGAAGCAACCAACCAATTGATCACATTTTTGAATAGCAGAAATAGGTACCAACTTGATGAACTAGAAATTGATGATAGAACAACAACCATCATTGAAATAAAGAAGGTTCTCACTAAAAGGAACCTGATGCTAAATCTGGAGAAAAGGTGTCAAAGCATCCAAGTAGACATTGATAGTTTTATGATAAAGTATGGCATCTTAAGAGAAAAAGGACTTCCCAGTCCTATGGTAATACATGACAAGTTGATGACTCAAGAGGATTATATTGAAAGATTAAACAAGCTAGCTAGAAACCAAGCTAGTACTTCAAGGGTGAAATCTTTGCCCACTGGAAAGGTACTATATGATGGTCTTGAGAATCTATTTTACATAGAACATGAAGTCAAGCACTTGTTTACAAGCAAGCCAAATTTTGCTAAATATATAGAAGTTGACGAGATATACAGGAAAATGATAAGGATGAAGTTACCTAATAGTGAATGGTGGACAAAACTTACAGATTTACTATAAAGTTACTGCAGTAAATCTACATGGTAAAACATGGCTGCCAGGTCAAAATAGGTAAGGCAGAGTCAAAGTAGAACAGGTAAAGAGTATCAGTAGGTAGAAGATAGAAAGTGATTCCAGCACACAACAACAAAGTAACTGAAAGAGCTAAATCTGAATTACAACAGCCAGCACAGTCACAATAAAAGGGACAACAAGAAGACAGTTCTCCATCTGTCTCTATCTTTGTGTTGAAGATATTTTCTATTTCCTAGAATAGTTCTCTTATTGTTATGAGATATTTTGTATAATTTTTTGTATAAATACTTCACAAATTGAAGTAATTAGGGTGGATTAAAATACATTTCTGTAGACATTTTATATTGAGCTAAGGAGCTTTTGTACTCAAGGCTAAATTGGTTTTGCTGGATATGAAATAAAGCTGAGGACATTTCACTGGATTCTTGTGCACAATTGGAACAAATAAGTATTATCTCTTCGTGTTTGAATATTGTTTTCTATTCATGTTATGAATATTCATATGTGTCTCTTATAAAATATGTAAAGTAAACAAGGAATAATATCTCAGAATTAGCTTAAATGCTCTTTGTTTTAACTGTTTACTTTTTATATGTTTTCCACTAAACTATCTTGGTCTGGGAATTCTTAATTGCTCCCTTACTTCCATAGTTTATCCCCCTTTGATCCATATTAAAGGATTCTTCATTGCCCTTTGCTACTGATCATCCTCCCTTTCTTCATCTTAATCCCGGTTAAGGATTCTTTATTGCCCTTTGCCCTGGTTAGGACTACTTCATCCATTTGAACCTGCAGATTTGATTTTCGTTGTGCTAGCCTACCCTGTGGACTCTTACCTTAGTGATTGATCAGATCCGGTTCAGCCACTCTTGATTGACTCCATAGCCCAATGGCTTGAATACATGCTATACCCATCTGTTTTCTTAATTCCACCACCCAATCAAAACAAAGCAATCATGAACACTGAGAACTAGCCTGAAATCTACCCAAAACAAAGTTAAATTATAAAGAGAGAGCCCTCTCTAGCCTTAGGTTGATTAGAACCTGAGTCTAAAAGATTAGGTTTGTGGTTACCTCAGACAATTCCTTCTTTAATAACTTCTAGGTAAAACATCTGAGTGATAACATAGTGGCGACCATACTGGGGACTCAAACCCCCAGTCTTAATAAACCTTTGAGAAATTCAAATTTTTATTTTTAAGCATCTTAAAGGGTTTATTAGAATTTATTTCAAAATTCATAAAAGAAAGAAGTAGAAAAAGCTCGAAATTTGGCTTCAGGGAGAACTCACTATACCAGGGCCAACGCTGATCCAAATCCTCCCCCTGTATTTGACAATCCCAACCTTATTATGAGAATAATCAGAAGACAAGAAAGTTTAGTAAGCCCTAGACCTGTTTTTAGATCCAACTCATGCCCTGCTGAGTGGTCATTCATTGAAGACATCCCTTTTGACGAGTATTTTGACCTTTCTCTGTTTAGAAGCAAGTCTGAGAGTGAACTTGAGGACACAGTCCTAGATCCAAAATTCACAAGAGAACTTGAAGTCCAACGAGACAACTTGTCAATTTATCAGTATCCTCCGAACTCCCCTCAGTCATCACTTACTACTGATAGAATCCCTGAACTTTCTGAAATAGCTTCAACTTCGTTTAGCTCACCATCATTTCCCCACACCTCTGAAGATCATCCCTCATCTCCATTCATACCTTCACTTCCCCATCAACTTATCACTATCCTTCAAATACCCATTATCCTTGTTACCCCAACTCCCCTTGTTGTCCCAAATCCTCCTGTTACCCCAACTCCTGTTCTCAATCCTGTCCAACTTAGAACTATGGCACTCAGATATGCCCCGCTTGTGATGCTTGCTCCTCAAGGTGCCTTACCTGCAGATTATTAGGGAAAAATTACCCTATTCGATGGCACTGGAAGTTACGCAGCACATCAACACACAAAAAAGATGACAAATTATTTTGAACTACATGAAATTGACATAGGAGATATCCAAATGAGAATCTTTGTCCAAAATATAGCCAGAGAAGTGAAAACATGGTTTAGATATTTTCCTCCTTAGAGTATAGATAGTTTAGAAGTTCTTCACCAGTAATTTTTACATAGGTGGGAGAAGAAAAAGAACCCCCTTCAAATTATTTCTAAATACGAAAATCTAAAAAGGGGACCAAATGAAACTTTTCAGGACTAGTGTACTAGGTTTAATAATGTATATAGTGCAACCCCACTTGACCTTAGGCCTCCACTTGGCTTAGCCCTGATTAAGTTTCCAGACAGATTTGACACAGATATGGCTTTCCAACTTAGAGAAAGGAATCCCCCTACACTTGAAGATATGCAAAGTGTAGCAGTTAGTGTAGAAGCTAATCTGCTATCCAAAAGGGCTACGGTTAGAAATGAGAGAAGAACACCCCTGAAAGATGAAACTTCACCCTTTGATCAAAAAATGGATGCTTTAGCTAAAGGAATGGAAAGATTGATGGATAGGATCAAAATCATTGAAAGGAAACCTCATTGGGATAACCAACAGGCGCCTCCAGTTAGGAATCCAAATTTTAGAAAAAACCAGAACCAAAACACTAGTAAAAATGGGCCTGATCAGAACATTAGACCACCTTTCCATGAAAATTATGTTGAAACTTCCCATCAAGAAGACCTTGAGATAGACACCCAAATCAGCCTAATGGGATTAGATGATGAAGAAACTGTTTTTCTAACTTAGGATGATCAGGAATTATACATGCTTCAACACTTACAGACCCAAACTGGAGAATCTTTCGACTATAAGCAAGGGTATGACTCTGCTATTTTCGAAGTGCATAAACAATACAATTTAAGAAGCAAAAAGAACACTGATGTTCCAAATCAAAATAAGAAAGCAATTCCTAATCAACCTAAGAAAGTAAAAGCTGCAAATCAGAATCCTCAAGTTACAAAAACTCTACAAATCCTTTCTAGACCACATCAAAACCCTCCTAGTCCCACCATTGAAGATGTAACCGATGACCAACCTTCTAATGAGCCACCTTCCACTTCAGTCCCCCTTAAGGGAACAGTGGAACAACATCCAGAAATCATATTAGAAAATCCAATTACAAACACTCCAAATAATGAAAAAGAAGAAAAGACTACTCAGAATCTTGGTGCTAAAATCTTAAATGTTGAAACAAACAAATCCCCTCTGCCTTTCAATTTGGGAGCAGAGGTGGCCAAAATCAAAATCTCGGTACCTCTGATAGAATTGGTTAAACATGAAACTTACAGATCTCAAATAAGTAAATCTTTAAACTTCATAGAAAATGAAGATTCTGTTAACCTATTTGATGATCAATCTGAGTTAATTTTCAGACCTGATGTTAATGGAAAGCCAGTGGAAGGAGAGATACCACCCTTCTTCGTTAGTCTTAACATCCACGATAAATCCTACATAATGCCATGCTAGACTCTGGGGCTTCACACAACCTTATGCCTAAATCCATTATGGAGAAGCTAAACTTGGATATCACCAGAACCTACAAAGACCTCTTTTCCTTTGATTCAAGCCAAGGACATATAAAAGACCTGTGTGTTTCCCTAGTGTAGTACCCTGCCAAAATTATTCTAATGGACATAGTTGTTGCTGATATACCACCTAAGTATGGTATGCTGTTGTCTAGATCTTGGGGTGCTAAACTCCAAGGATCTCTGCAACTTGACATGTTGTATGCTACTATATCAGTCTTTGGACATCCCAAGAAACTGTATAGACAGACTCTGATGAAGTATGTAGTGAGTACACAGGAGAGATCTCATAACTTTCCTATATATTCAGTACATTCTGATATTGATTCTTTCATACTTTACAATGCTGAATCTAATCAAGAAGATACTTCAGACAACACTATAGCAGAACCAAAAGAAATTACAGTAACAGAAGAAAATCAAAATGTCCAAATTCATGAGATTTCAGATAAAAAATATGACCTAGATACCTTAGTCAAAAAAGATTTCATTCCCCCAGACAGTGAAAATTATGAGCATGAAATCCTATGGCATCTTGAATTTGATGGGTCAGTCAATAAACTAGGTGCAGGAGCAGGTGTATGGATTTACAACTTAGAAAATGATCATTCAGAGGGTCATGCCTACAAATTGAACTTTAAATGTACAAACAACATGGCCGAATATGAAGCACTTATGTTAGGTCTGAAACTGGTCAAAAGGTTAGGAGCCATAAGAGTCTCTATTATGGGAGATTCTAAGTTGGTAATAAAACAAATTAATGCTGTTAATATGACTAGGGATCTTAGGTTATGATTTTATAGAGGGATAGTCGTACAAATACTAAATACCTTTTTAGAAACCAAGCTTTTTATCATCCCAAGAAAACACAACATGCAAGCTCACACCTTAACCATGTTTGCTAGTACTTGCAAGTTTCCATTTGAGCCCAACCATCAATATACTGCTGAGGTTAGGCATAGACCTGCTATTCCTGAAAACTTAAAGAACTCGCAAGTATTCGAGAATGATCAACAAATTAACAATTTTTTGACCTTAGATGAGGAATTTGTAAATAACAACATAGACTGAGACATAGTGTTGGATTTTGGTTGCACTGATGAAATAGAAATTAACAAAGTAGAAGATGATCAGATAGATAGATTTCATCCCACAA
The DNA here is from genome assembly GCA_031772625.1 of Pinus tabuliformis. Classification (NCBI taxonomy): domain Eukaryota; kingdom Viridiplantae; phylum Streptophyta; class Pinopsida; order Pinales; family Pinaceae; genus Pinus; species Pinus tabuliformis. The sequence goes on from CM062818.1 coordinate 1,908,045,951, forward strand.
AGTTTACAAAATCAAATATTCGAGACCTAAAACAAATGGAAATTGATGAAGCAATTGATGAAGAATCTGAAGTCATTAATCTGAAAGATAATTTTTTACCCAAAAGATTAACTCCTTTGGAGGACTTATTTGATTCAAGTGAAATTCCTAAAAAAACCTAAAATGGAACCCTTGAAATCAGACATCGAGGAATGTAACATAGGCTCTGAAGAAGATCACAAATTGATAAAACTTTCAAAATCATTACCTCCCAATGAAAAAGTGAAATATATGGAAATGCTAAAGGAATTCCAAGATGTTTTTGCCTGGAATTATGAGGACCTTAAGTCCTATGATACCAGCATAATACAACACACCATCCCATTAAAAGAAAATCAAAAGCCTTTTAGACAGAAGATTAGAAGGATTAACCCCGTTCTATTTCCTTCCATTGAAAAAAGAGATCAAAATAATTTATGAAGCTAAGATTATTGCATCAATTAGATTCTCAGATTGGGTTTCTAATTTGGTACCTACAAGAAAGAAAACTGGCGAAATTAGGTTGTGTGTTGACCTTAGGAATTTAAATAAAGTTTCACTTAAGGATAACTATCCTCTTCCTAAAATGGATCACATATTATAGAGGGTAGTAGGTTCCACCAGAATCTCACCATTAGATGGATTTTTTGGTTATAACTAGATCCTAGTCCACCCATATGATCAGGAAAAAACTGCATTCACCACACCATGGGGAAATTTCATGTATGTGAATATGCCATTTGGGTAAAAAAATGAAGGGGCCACCTTTCAAAGAGCAATGGACATAGCCTTTGCTAAGGAAATCCATGACTTCTTGGTAATGTACCTAGATGATATCACAATAATCTCTAAATCAGATCAACAACACCTGGATCATCTTAGGCAGGTCTTCACTAAGTGCAGGAAGTATGGAATTTCTCTGAATCCTAAAAAATATTTATTTGGACTGGAAGAAGAAAAACTACTAGGCCACATAATCTCCAAAGATGGTATCTGGATTGACCCAATAAGAATTGAAGCCATTTTGCAGATACCACACCCCATGAACATCGAAGAACTTCAAGCATTTTTCGGTAAAATAAACTTTTTGAGAATATTTATCTCTAACTTAGCTGAACTAATTAGATTACTAAACAACATGTTAAAGAAACATTCGACTATTAAATGGACTCTAGAGGCTAAAAAGTCATTTGAAGATATAAATCTAGCCTTAACACAAACACCAGTCCTCATTAGTCCAATGTCTGATATGGATTTTATCATTTTTTCTTTCGCCTCAGAACATACAATTGCTGCAGTCCTACTGTAGAAGAATGATCAGGGTTTTGAACAACTGATAGCTTTCTTCAGTAAATCCTTAAGAGATGTACCTTTAAAATATAACATAATGGAAAAGAAAGCTTTTGATTTAGTTAAAGCTATTAAAGATTTCAGATTTTATATCTTGTACTCTCATATAGTATCTTATGTTCCCAATGCTGTAGTCAAAGACATTCTAACACATGATGGACTAGATGGAAAGAGAGGGAAGTGGATAGCTACAATATTAGAGTATGATTTACAAATTAAACCTACAAAATTGATCAAAGGCCAAGGTTTAGCCAAGCTTGTGGCTGAATCAAACTGTCAGGCCCTAGACATAAATTTCATTACAGAATTGGAAAACAAAGAGGAGATGGCGACTCCACAGATCAGCCAGGCATTTATAGACTCACCATGGTATGCTGACATAATATACGTTCTACAAAATCTTCAAGCTCCTCCTGAGCTATCCAAAACTAAAAGTATGTTCTTAAAAATTAAATCTTTGAAGTTTTGCATAGTTGACAATGCTTTATTTTGGAAAAATCATGAAGGCATCCTTCTGAATTGATTGTTAAAGGAAGAATCTGATAAAATCTTGCAAGAGTTTCATGTAGGTGACTATGGGGGACATCTTTATTGGAAGACAACAGTTAATAAGATCTTAAGGGTTGGTTTTCACTGGCCCACTCTGTTTGCTGATGTAAAGAAGTTTGTAACCTCATGCCACAAATGTCAGATTTTTGAAGGAAAAAGAAAACTACTACCATTACCCTTGAAACTTTCATCTACTGAAACACCATTTCAACAGTGGGGTCTTGACTTCATTGGTGAAATTCACCCCCCTTCCTCTGCCCAACATAGATGGATCTTGAATGCCACAGACTATTTTACAAAGTGGATAGAAGCCATACCCTCAAGAAAAGCTACTGATATTGTCATAATAGGTTTCCTTAAGGCCAACATTCTATCCAAATTTGGTTGCCCCACCAAAATCATCACAGACAATGCAACAACCTTTAAATAAAAAAGGATGATTGATTTCTGCAACAAATATCACATAACCCTTGGTCACTCCACAGCTTACTATCCCCAAGGAAATGGACTTGCAGAGTCTTCCAATAAGATCTTAATGAATATCATCAAAAAAATGTTGGAAGATAACAAGAAAACTTGGAATAAGAAACTAGTAAATGCCTTGTGGGCAGATAGGCTGACCACAAAGAAATCCATTGGTACTAGCCCTTACTAGCTAGTCTATGGAATGGAGTTTGTGTTCCCATCTTCTTTGGGAGTCCCAGTGATGAAATTTCTCCAAGAAGCACAGGTTGAGCCAAATGACATTCAAAGGAGGATCAACTAGACAATTCACTTGCAATAGACTAGGGAAGAAGTGTACATCCGATCCCAAATATTGTAGGAGAAAACAAAAAATGTTTTTGACAAAAGAACCAAGGCAGAATATTTCTACCTAGCAGATAAAGTTTTGAAATGGGACTCAAGAAGGGAAGATAAAGGTAAACATGGGAAGTTTGAATTCTTGTGGAAAGGCCCTTACATTATTTATGCTTTCAGAGGTAACAATGCTTATTTTCTCAAGGAATTGGATGGTGCAGAAGTAGAAGGAGGACCAGTTAATGGTCGAATGCTTAAGCACTATATAGATCCCAGTTACTAATTTCACTAATCACTTGTACATGTTATATCCTTTACAAATTTTAGTGTGGATTGGATGGTAAAATTTTGGATTTGAAGCCCGAAGAGGAGGCCCTAAGCTTCAAAAGTTTCACTATCAATAAGTATCAATAAAGTAGCAAAGTAAAAGGGAAAGTTTCAGGATAAAATCATAGTAATTCAGAATGCCATTGATCTACTAGTTCTTGACATTTTACCAAGAAATTCCATCCCCAAGTGGAGCCACTGTTATGTTCCTATACCAATAGGTGTCATAACTTTTGAATGGCTGTGGTTAAAAATGTAATATGTACATACATTTGCTTTCTGCAAATGTTTTCTATATTCAAAAAAAAAAAATTAAAAAATGTAAAGAGGGTATGTCCTAAAAAAAAGAATCAAAGGACAAAAAGAATCAAAGGACAAAAAGAATCAAAAAGGTCAAAAAAGAGGAAAAATGGACCCCAAAGAAAAAAAGAAAAATACCATGAAATTATGCAAGCCCAAATGCCACTACTATTTACTTTTCTGCATAATAATGATTGTGTGCAATTTTTTATGCATGCCACAATCCATGGTAACCAAATAGTTTAATCTTGGTTATTCCATGTTTAGAAATAGAGAATAAGATCTAACCGAACTGTTTAATCTTGGCAGATAATTAGATAGGTAGAGTAAATAAAAGGAGCTCAACAGTTTAATCTGAGCCCTTGGATGTAATAAGGATAGACTTAGATAGATTCCTATTGCAAAAAGAAAGAAAAATGTTTTGATAAGGGTTTTCCAGCTTAAGTGCACCGTAATAAAGAGTAGAAAAAATGGTAGGATGAGTAGATGGGTAATTAGTTGAAAGGTTGCAGAATTGTGATGAATGATTAGTTAAGATCATATCATTTACTTTCATCATTAAGTGGCTAAAGTATGGATGATAAATGAGAAGTTACATGTTGGGTCCCTATAATACTAGTGATTACCCCATTACTATTGTAGTTATACCCCCTATTTATATTGTTGTGCCCCTATTACCCCCATATTGTTATTTCTGTGCCCCATAGAATCCCTCTATTGTTATTTTTGTGGCTTTATATTATTATTGTTAGGTCGGCTGGATTATATTGTGACTCCTTAGACTCCTATATATAGAAAGGAGGTTTTGTCATTTGTATCATCCAAGAATTGTTCATTTATGTAATGTAAAGGAGGTTGCCCCCTCGAAGAGGCTGAATTCTAAGGCGTGGATCTCTCTTTTCTATCTTTTTGTGAGCTGGTTTCATAACATTTGGTATCAGAGCTTTGGATTCTAGGGTTTCGCTGCTCCAAACAGGTCATCGTGGCATTTTCGCTATAACTTTTTTTCTGTGACGTTTCAGAAGTCACAAAAAAAACCCATTTGAGAAGAAATCGCGCTGAACCTTGGGTCCGAATTTCAGAGCTTTTCGCGTGATATTTGCGGAGATATGATCTGAGGAAGTTGGTCTTTTTGCAGACTCCTGAATTACATTCAAAACAGGTGACCTGGGGAAAATCGTCATAACTTTCTCTCTGGGGATCAGATTGAAATTTCGTAAGAAGGTACAGAAAGAGGACGGACTGTAGTTTTTTTTATGTGTGTTTCAGATTCAAAGGTTGAAACAGTGACTCGTGGCACGTCGTACAAGTTCGCTCTACTGAACCAGTCTAAAATCAAGTCACTGTGGGAGATTTCACATAACTCTTCCTTGGAGAATCCAATTTGGCTCAGACTTGTGGCATTGGAAAGAGGACGCAGAAGGCTACTACAGGTAGCAATTTCAGAATTGGATGATCCGAAATTACAGAGATACATCAGATTCAATATCAGGCTTCTATAAAGTGAAAAAAGGTGTGTAGTTTTTTTTTAATTTTTGTGTAAGCTTGGTTTAACGGAATTCAAAGGGCATAGTAAAACATTATTATCGGTAACTGATGCCCCGAGGAAAGAAAATGCAAACACCTAGTAAGGAACCTGAAAGCTCTAGCATGACTCATGAAGAAGAGGAAGAAATGCTACATGATATATCAAAATTACAAGAACAAGTGCAACAAATGTCACGCTCACAAAAGCTAACAGAATCTAAGATAAGTGGCGTGGAATCTAAGATAAATGGCATGGAATCTAAGGTAAATGGCTGGAATCTAAGATAAAGGGCATGGAAGCTAAGATGGATGGCATGGAATCTAAGGTGAATGGCATGGACGCTAAAATTGATGGCATGGATGATAAGATGGAAGAATTGAATAATTTGCTACAAGAAAGGGTCACTAATGGTGAAAAGGTAGTAAAGGAAACTCATGATGAGAACAAAAGAAATGTTAATCATGATTCCATAGACTCTAATGTTGGATCAAAGACTCACCATGTTCCAAAAATCGATATGAGGAAGTTTGATGGCAAGGATCCCGCCACATGGATATTACAGATGGAGCAATTCTTCGATCTCAATAATGTGCAAAACACACAAAAGGTACGTATGGCAACTTTATATTTGGAACCAAATCAGTTTGTATGGTATCAATGGCTTTGTTCTCGTAAACAATTTATCACTTGGGCAATTTTTACGGAAGAATTGATAGCACATTATGAGGATACAAAAAGCAACACTTTTTTTAGCCAATTGATAAGTCTCAAACAAAAGGGTTCAATAATGGAGCACATTGAGGAGTTCCAAAAATTGAACATAAGGGTAAAAGATATTCCAGAGGAGCATAGGATTGATGTGTTCATAGGGTCTTTAAAGGATAATATCCAACATGATGTGCGCCTTTGGGAACCTGATTCATTAGAGAAGGCATTCAGGTTAGCAAGAAAAATGGAAAGCAAAATTATGGCAACTAGGAAGCATACCATTCACAACTATAAAGACGGAAGTGTTGTTGCCCATAGTCTTCCACAACCTACAAGGTTGACACCACAACAATTGGAAGAAAAAAGAGCAAAAGGGCTTTGTTACAATTGTGATAGCAAATACACAAAAGGTCATAAGTGTGCTGAGAAGAAATTATTCTACATAGATTGTGAAGAGGAAGAAGAAAAGGAGCAAGAAAGGTCAAAAGAAGAGGATATATTCCAGGAACAAAGCCTAGATGAAGAACAAATAAATCCGACCATATCTTGTAATGCATTGGCGGGAATTACCACTCCTCAAACCATCAAGATAGAAGGACAAATCAAGAAGAAAAAGGTAATAGTGTTGATTGATTCAGGAAGCACCCACAATTTTATTCATTGTAGGGTAGCAAAAGAATTGAATTGCTTCCTATATCCAGCACCAGAGTGTCAAGTGATGATTGCAAATGGAGGAACAATAAATTGTTCTGGAAAGTGCCATAATATCAAGCTATCCATGGGAGAATATGTATTGACTAGCCCAATGCTTTCCATTCCAATGGGAGGTGTTGATGTTGTACTAGGAGTCCAATGGCTACAATCCTTGGGTACAATAGCTTTTAATTTTCAAGAACTTTTCATGAAATTTTCTGTGGAAGGAAAGGAAGTTGAATTAAGGGGTATTGCAGGGAAACCAGGAAAGATAATCAGCTCTAATGGCATGACAAAGCTTCTAAAAAAGGAGCAAAGAGGTGTAATTGCACAATTATGTTCGCTAGATGTTTCCACATTGGAATCATCTATTTCTCCAGATCTCCAAAAAGTCCTGGACAATCATTCCAAGGTATTTGAGACTCCCAAAGGTCTCCCACCTATGCGTGATCATGATCATGCTATTCATCTGATTCCAGGAAGTGTTCCTCCAAACATCAGGCCGTACAGATATCCATATGTCCCAAAAAGTGAAATTGAACGTATGGTTGCAGAAATGCTAGAGGCTGGTATAATTCAACCGAGTCAAAGTTCTTTCTCAGCTCCAGTAGTATTGGTGCACAAGAAGGATGGATCATGGCGCATGTGTCCAGATTATAGGGAGCTCAACAAGCTCACTATTAAAGATAAGTTCCCCATTCCTGTTATTGATGAATTACTGGATGAATTGCATGGATCAATTTACTTCACCAAGTTGGATCTTCGTTCGGGATATCATCAAATCAGAATGAAGATTGAAGACATTCCGAAAACAACATTTAGAACTCATGAGGGTCATTATGAATTTTTGGTCATGCCTTTTGGCCTTACCAATGCACCTTCAACATTTCAAGGTTTGATGAATTCAATTTTCAAACCATTCCTTAGAAAATTTGTGTTAGTATTTTTTGATGATATACTAATCTACAACAAGTCTTGGAAGGATCATGTTGAACATGTTGACAGGGTGCTACAACTATTGGAGGAGAAACAATTATATGCAAAAAGATCCAAATGTTTCTTTGGAGTCCAGGAGGTGGAATATTTGGGTCATATTGTATCTCATGAAGGAGTTAAGGTAGACCCTAGCAAAATTAAAGCCATTAAGGAATGGAAAATCCCCACATCCATAAAGCATCTGCGAGGATTTCTTGGGTTGACAGGGTATTATCGCAAGTTTGTTAAGAATTATGGGAGAATAGCAGCACCTCTAACAACATTATTGAAGAAAGATTCATTTTCATGGACTTCGGAAGCAACAAAGGCCTTTGAACATCTTAAAGAGGCAATGTGCCAAGCACCGGTCTTAGCTACACCGGACTTCACAAAAACCTTTATTGTGGAATGTGATGCTTCAGGAAATGGAATTGGTGCTGTTCTAATGCAAGATGAAAGACCCATTGCTTTTGAAAGTCGTCCAATCAAGGGAAAGTTTTTAAACAAAGCTATTTATGAGAAGGAAATGTTGGCAATACTCCATGCACTTAAGAAATGGCGACCCTACCTAATGGGAAGACACTTCAAGGTAAAAACGGATCATGATAGCCTTAAATACTTTTTAGAACAAAGATTATCCTCTGAAGAGCAACAAAAGTGGGTCACAAAGATGTTGGGTTATGACTTTGAAATCATCTACAAAAAAGGGAAGCAAAATGTGGTGGCAGATGCACTCTCAAGAAAGGATGAGGATGTGGAAGCATTGTTGTGTGCCATTTCTATTATCCAACCAGATTGGATAAACGAAGCAAGGGAGGAATGGAAGAATGACGAAGAAGTGTGGGCACTTATTCAAAAGCTACAACAAGATTCCAGTACTTCTGATACATTTAGCTGGCAAAATGATTCGTTATGGTACAAAGATCGCTTATACCTCTGTAAGAATTCCCAGCTAAAACAAAAGATTCTTATGGAATTGCACACTTCTCCCTTAGGAGGGCACTCAGGATTTTTAAAAACTTACCACAGGGTTAAGAAGGAATTTTTTTGGGATGGCCTTAAATCAGATATTCAAAAGTTTGTGGCGGAATGTTTGGTTTGCCAGCAAAATAAAGTTGAAACAATTAAGACACCAGGTCTATTACAACCTTTATCCATTCCAAGCCAACGTTGGGAGGAGGTTTCAATGGATTTTATCACAGGTTTACCCAAGTCTGAGGGAAAGAGTGTCATCATGGTGGTAGTTGACAGACTTACCAAGTATGCACACTTTTGTGCATTATCACATCCATTTAAAGCCAGTACAGTTTCTACTGCATTTATGGAAACAGTTCAAAAGCTACATGGAAACCCAAAGATTATTGTAAGTGACAGAGATCCCATTTTCACTGGAAATTTTTGGACAGAATTATTTTCTTGTCTTGGTACTCAGTTAGCTCATAGCTCATCTTATCATCCTCAATCTGATGGGCAAACTGAGATAGTAAACAAATGTTTGGAAGGATATCTTCGTTGCTTTGTATCTGATAAACAGACACAATGGGTCAAATGGTTGCCTCTGGCTGAATGGTGGTATAACACTTCCTTCCATACAGCAACAAAAATGACCCCATTTATGGCACTTTATGGGTATCAACCACCATCCATCACATCATATTTAAGAGAAAATTCTAAGGTTCAGGCAGTGGAACATCACATCGAACATCAACAACAAGTCCTCCAACTCTTAAAGGATAACCTCGTGTTGGCACAAAATAGAATGAAACAACAGGCAGATCAACATCGCAGTGAAAGAAGTTTTGATGTAGGTGATTGGGTATTCCTACGGCTACAACCATATAAGCAAATGTCCCTAAAGCAAGCTAAGAAGGATAATAAATTATCACCAAAGTATTATGGTCCGTACAAGGTGTTGGAAAAGATTGGTACTATGGCATACAAATTGGAGCTTCCTGCAGCTTCTCGATTGCACCCAGTTTTCCATGTTTCATGTTTAAAGAAGGTTATAGGTGACAAGCTCCCAATTCAAACAATATTGCCAGAACTTGACGAGGAAGGAAAAATTATATTGGAACCGGAAGCAATCACAGAAACAAGAACTCGACAGCTACGAAATCGATCAATTTCAGAGTATCTTATCAAGTGGAAGAACTTATCCGCTGAAGATTCCACATGGGAGGATGAGAATTTTATGCAGAAGTATCCAGAACTACTCAAGCGTTGAGGACAACACTTTTTTGAAGGAGAGGGGCATGTTGGGTCCCTATAATACTAGTGATTACCCCATTACTATTGTAGTTATACCCCCTATTTATATTGTTGTGCCCCTATTACCCCCATATTGTTATTTCTGTGCCCCATAGAATCCCTCTATTGTTATTTTTGTGGCTTTATATTATTATTGTTAGGTCGGTTGGATTATATTGTGACTCCTTAGACTCCTATATATAGAAAGGAGGTTTTGTCATTTGTATCATCCAAGAATTGTTCATTTATGTAATGTAAAGGAGGTTGCCCCCTCGAAGAGGCTGAATTCTAAGGCGTGGATCTCTCTTTTCTATCTTTTTGTGAGCTGGTTTCATAACATTACATAAAGTTAAGTGATTAATTTCCCCATTCATTTTATCCTTAAGTTTACTAATTTCCCATAAGCAAAGTCAAAAGTACCTAAAACCTTAAGTTAAAGGGGCTTAGAGAATTTCTCTGACTTCTAGAGGGACCGAACCCTTGGCCCAATAACTTATAGGGTTTAAGTACTAAAAGCCCCTTATAAACATTCAACCCCTCCCTAATTCACTCATTTCCCCTAAAAAATCCCTTTTCCTAAGATAAAAAACCATTTTCAACTAAGGAAAAGTCATTCTGACAAGCAAACCCCTTTTTCCGAAGAAATCCATAAAAATAACACTAAGCCTAGGTTATAATGTGTTTATAAAGGCAAATAAATTATAAATAGGCATTTGACTTGGCGCTAAGTTATTTTCGTCTTTCACTTCATATTAACTTCTAACTTTATGTATTGAATCCCGAAAAATACCCCTTTCCCGTATATTCCATATGATAATATCCCGCCCCAAGGTTTGAAACATAAGCCTTAAACTAATTAAAGGGATTAATTAAGTTGATCAACGACTAATTAATAACCTTGACCCACCACCGAATTAAAGAGATTAATTAATCAATCAATGATTAATTAATAATCAGTCCCCGTCAATAAAATCACTCCCGACGTCATTAAGCCTCCCTAATTCACAGTTAATTAATTCTTTCGCTCATTAAAACCCCGTCGGGTCCCTCCATTAAACATATGATCAAATCATCGCCCCAATCACAGTGCGATCTGACCCCTTCAGATTCGACGACCGATGCTCATATCGGGCGGCCTCCGAAGGTCGACCTTTACCCGCTCGATGTGGGTGGTTTCACTGTTCACCTCGTCGCTATGTGGCACTCGATGAATGACATCAGGCAGCCTCCCCCCAAAACCACTTTATCCCAAAAAACGGTGCGATGGATTTTGCTTACCACCTCCGCTACATGCCAAAATGTCACATCCCCTGTCCGCGCCAAGTTTCCTTTTCCCAATGTACCTGCCAAAGTCATTGACTTTACGAATAAAACCAAAAAACTTATAGTTTTTCATTTTATCGTGAAAAAAAAACATTCTGACCTCCATGCAAGAACATAGTATGTGCAACCATCAACCTGCGACCAAGTGCCAACTCACTGAACCTGTTGAAACTCCAGACCATCTTGCAGAACCATGCACTTCCTGCAAACAGTGCATAGTCGCCATTACTCAGTCCAAAAGCCGAAACCAGATATTTATCCCAATTCACTAAAAAGACCCTGTTTTGTTCCTCAACCTAGACTAAATTGCTTCCAATTCCTAAGTAATTTAGTAAGAAAATTGCCTATGACTCCGAAATACCTGAATTAGACCAGTTTTTCCTAAAATTCACTGAAAACCCTTTGCCCCCGTCCTTGAATCCACAAGAACCAGGGATGGCTGCCCCAATTGCGTTAAATGTCATGCCCATTTCTACTCCTCATGGAGATTTGGACCATCTCCCACTAGCAGATAAAGATTTTCAGATTAAAGATAATTCTATCCATGAATCCCCTTTGAAACTATACTGCAGGTACAGAGACCAGTACCTAAACCATGCAGATTGTATAGGGCTTTGGGAGTCAGGTTTACATAAATATCAATTCCTCAGAGTCCATATCTTCCCAGAGATTATCCATTACTGCCATATGAATTATGATCCCATCCAAAGGGCAGTGAGGGCCCCTGATCAGTCTATATTATTTACCATCACTGTTGAGTCCATTAACGAAATACTACAGTTACAACCAAACCAAAGCCTGAACGCTCTTTTTGTTGGAGATTTGCTGAACAAATAACCCACACTCCCCTCAACCAAACTTGCTCGATTATACCAGACCTTTATCGAGGAAGAACAACACATTCCAAAGGATCCTCCACCATACCTATATACCATATTCTCTGACCTTGGCCGAGACATCATAGACATGATATCCAACGTGTTAGGCTATACTACAAGTGAATTTGTTGATGAAATAATTATAGCCTTTATGTCCATCTACTCTCTTGGGCAACCACCAGCCATCATGTTTGACTATGCTAAGTTCATTGCTGATAAAATTTATGATCAATTCATGAGGTTGGAAAATGAAAGGGTGTTTAAATATTCTTCAGTTCTATATCATTTGTTCTTGTATTATCAAGTTGATAGATTTCCAATCACCCTCCAAAAGCTTGATACCAGAGGCAACCCCAGATCAGTGATCTTTTGGACTTCATTGATCCACCAATTTGACTCTCATTATTCTTATACCGATTTCATAGATCTATTTGTGTACCTAGTAACAACTATGCTATTAGGAAGCCCTCCCTCCAGAATCAGTGTAGACATCAGGAGGGTCCTTAAGTTATCAAAACAATATAGAGTGGGGGATTGGCACTTGTACCAAAACCAAACTGAAATTAGAATCTATGGATGTGAGATGGCTCCCTACAAACTGCCTAGACACCTCCCTATGAGATTGTTTTCCCTGGAGTACTACAAACAAATGTTCAATTCAGATGAGGTGCATTTTGTGAAAGCCAAGAAAAATGCTCAACTTAGGATAAAAGATCAGCGTGGCCCTTTCATATGTAACCGTAGGGAAGCAAGAAAGAAAGCAGAGGAAATCCTCCAAAAGTTGAGACTGAAACAAAATTTCATTTGGAATTATGACCCCTTAGAGTTCATTAGCAATAGGAGATAGAAGAATAAATTATCTCCTTACATCCACCATAGAATCCCTGAAATTGAACAGTATGCAAATCAGCTTGAATGGGTGGAAAACACACTGGTAGACCCGGATAGCACAGAAACTGATGTCAATAATGTATTGATTAATTTAAATAGAAGGCATGATGAGGATTCATTTATATAGGTGCCAGGAGAAACTCAATGTCAAAGGCAATCACAGGAACACAGTGGAAAAACAGTTGAAGAAGGGACATCAGAGCAACCAGGACCTTCAGAGCAACCAGAAGCATCAAATCACCCAGAAGGAATAGAGCAACCGAAGGAATCTGAACAGCCTGAGATTTCAGAGGAACTTTCTCAACCAGAACAAATCATGAGCAATCCTCCCATTTTGCAGACTCCTCTGAATGAGGAGAGGACTCTAAAAAGAGATAGAGAGTAGGTCACCCCTTCTAGTAGACCTGTTGCCCAGACCTATATCAAAAGGAAAAGTTTGAACCCATTTGTAGAATAAGAGTTTACCGAGGAAACAACAAGAACTGTAGGAGCAGAAAGCAGGCATACCTCTCCTTCAGGGGGTACACAAGAACCTTCCACCTCATAGACTCAAATGCTAGAAAGGAAACAGAGTGTGGAAGTATCCTCCTTTAGGGATCCTACTGGCCAGAGCCAAGATATCAAAGAGAAATACAAAGAAATCAAGGCCAGGAATGAAATTTTAAAGGCACAAAGTTATGCACACTACCTAAAAATGGCTCCAACAAACCAAACAAGGCTAATCTCAGCCTTTGACATAAAAGAAGGTAGAATGCAGATAAGTTTTTTGAAACCAACTACACAACAACCCAAATCAATGGTAAATTACCTAAAAACAGACTTTGAGGTACTCGCAAAGGAGATCCATCCTATTGATCAAATAGAACTACACAAGAAAATTGGTGAAATGGTCTATTCCACTCTGACCAGCAAAGTAATTACAGCCCACTAACTCTAGAATTCACTAAATAATATATCAGCACAATTCCAGTTGGAGAAGGCCTCTTCATAGACTAAAGACACCAGAATAAAGTCCTTAGAGGACTTGGTCATAGAACTGGGACATGATCCCAAGGATGTGAAAGCTGCAAAAAATCTTATCAAGAAGAAAAATGATGATATATCTGCAATGAAAAGTAGCTTAAAATTCCTCCTCTACATCATCTTCAGACAGCTGAAGTGTTGGAAACACAGAAGGAGGAAGAGCTCATGGACTTATTCCTAAAGCTTAATGAACAACTCAAAGAGACCGAGGAGGACTTAGACAACTTGATACAGTCTAAACAGAGTGAGTTAGCCACCACTCCTTACACTGTAATTCCTACAATTTCCACAGCAGTACCCTCCACCTTGGCTGCTGCCTTAGCACCCACACTTCCACCAGCTACAACTTTGCCAGTAACAGGTACATCAGCAGGTACAGGGGCATCTACAAACCCAAGTACTCCCATAGAACAAATAGCGAAATTGGTAAAGGCGATGGAGGAAATGAGCATCCAGGCCACTGAACTAAAGAAACTTAGGGAAAAAGTGTGAAAGTTGGAAACTGAATGTAAACTTGCCCAGATACAAGAAAAGGAAGAAGTTCAGAAAAACCAAAGAACGGTAGAAAGAATAAAAGTCCTTGAAAAGGATTTGACATTGCAAGAGCCACTGGGAAACATGAAAGAAATTCTTTGGGACAACATCATTGGTTCCATCAATGATGTTTGGCCTTCTATTCAAGTCATTTTTGAACAGACTGAACTAGTAAAAGTGGCTACAGAGGCAATCCACAAGACAAGAGAAGAAATGGGAGATATGCCTGAAGCAGCGAACCAATTGATCACATTTTTGAACATCAGAAATAGGTACCAACTTGATGAACTAAAAATTGATGATAGATCAACAAACATCATTGAAATAAAGACGGTTCTCACCAAAAGGAACCTAATGCTAAATCTAGAGAAAAGGTGTCAAAGCATCCAAGCAGACACTGATAGTTTTATGATAAAGTATGGCATCTTAAGAGAAAAGGGACTTCCCATTCCTATGGTAATAAATGACAATTTGATAACTCAAGAGGATTATATTAAAAGATTAAACAAGCTGGCCAGAAACCAAGCTAGTACATCAGGGGTGAAATCTTTTCCTACTGGAAAGGTACTATATGATGGTCTTGAGAATCTATTTTACATAGAACATGAAGTCAGGCACTTGTTTACAAGCAAGAATTTTTTTTATAAATATACAGAAGCTGATGAGATATACAGGAAAATGATAAGGATGAAGTTACCTAACAGTCAATGGTGGAAAAAAATTACAGATTTACTATAAAGTTACTGCAGTAAATCTACATGGTAAAACATGGCTGCCAGGTAAAATAGGTAAGACAGAGTCAAAGCAGAGCAGGTAAAGAGTATCAATAGGTAGAATATAGAAAGTGATTCCAGCACACAACAGCAAATCAACTGAAAGAGCTAAATCCGAATTACAACAACCAGCACAATCACAATAAAAGGGACAACAAGAAGACAGTTCTGCATCTGTCTCTATCTTCGTGTTGAAGATATCTTCTATTTCCTAGAATAGTTCTCATATTGTTATGAGATATTTTGTATCATTTTTTGTATAAGTACTTCACAAATTGAAGTAATTAGGGTGGATTAAAATACATTTATGTAGACATTTTATATTGAGCCAAGGAACTTTTGTACTCAAGACTGGACTGGTTTCGCTGTATATGAAATGAAGCTGAGGACATTTCACTGGATTCTTGTGCACAGTTGGAACAAATCAGTATTATCTCTTCGTGTTTAAATATTGTTTTCTCTTCATGTTATGAATATTCATATGTGTCTCTTATAAAATCTGTAAAGTAAACAAGGAATAATATCTCAGAATTAGCTTAAATGCTCTTTGTTTTAACTGTTTAATTTTTATATGTTTTACACTAAACTATCTTGGTCTGGGAATTCTTAATTGCTCCCTTACTTCCGTAGTTTAACCCCCTTTGGTCCATAGTAAAGGATTCTTCATTGCTCTTTGCTACTGATCATCCTTCATTTCTTCATCTTAATCTTGGTTAAGGATTCTTTATTTCCCTTTGCCCTGGTTAGGACTACTTCATCCATTTGAACCTGCAGATTTGCTTTTTGCTATGCTAGCCTGCCTTGTGAACTCTTACCTTAGTGATTGATTAGATCCAGTTCAGCCACTCTAGATTGAATCCATAGCCCAATGGCCTAAATACTTTCTTTTCCCATCTATTTTCTTAGTTCCACCACCCAATCAGAACAAGACAATCATGAACACTAAGAAATAGCCTGAAATCTACCCAAAACAAAGTTAAATTATAAAGAGAGAGCCCTCTCTGGCCTTAGGTTGGCTAGAACCTGAGTCTAAAAGATTAGGTTTGTGGTTACCTCAGACAATTCCTTCTTTAATAACTTCTAGGGAAAACATCTGAGTGATAACAACGTCATTCCTTATCCATGTACCTGTATATGCAGTCACTCATGACGAGACGACATTAAATCCAAAAATCTCCTAGTCTACCATGATGCATTGTCATTTTCTTTCGGATGCAGGTGACCAGGAGAGAGGACAAGGCTATGAAACTGTGTAAGGAAGATTTCAAGCTAGGATGTGGGCTCTGTGCACTGTTAGTGAAAATTGCGTAGAAGTCCCTAGGAGACTGAGATGGACAATCCAAATTAGCAATGACTGTCTGCAGGATCTGGCTCGACTAGAGGGCAGTTCTACGCAATTTCTTGAGTGAAGCAGTGTAGGAAATAGAGGGGGGTTGGCAGAAAAAACTATGCAATTACTTCTCGGAGTTGGTAGCAGGCTGCAGGATGCATGCCGGGAAAAATGCACATTTTTTTCAGGGAGCTTGCAGTGGGTTGCAGGAGTTCTGGTAACAAAAATTGCACAATTGCTGAGAGGCTGGCATGCGAAACACCCCTACGTAGGTTATGAGTTGAGCGAGACGTTGGGTAGCTGGGTGACTTCTCATGAATTCTATGTATTTTTTCGGGTGAGCAGCGGGCTAACTAAATGGGTGACTGGCTAGAAAATTTGCCCAATTTTTTGAGGGAGTTAGTGACGGACATTGGGTGTCTATTCGACATGTCTGCGCAGTTTCTTTAGTCAGCGGAGTGGGCATGCTTAGCAGCTTTTGCGTAAATTTTTTGGGGAGAAAGTATTGGGATGACTGCTTGGTCAAACTCTCTATTTGACCAGCTGGAGGCTTGGTCGATTTGCTTGCAGGCAACGCAGATTGAAATGGCTTGCTGAGAAACTTCTGCGCTGTTCTGGGTGACATTTGGTCGAGTCGATTCTAGGGTGGACATTCGACTGTTGGAGGGTGATTTAGTTGTTAGAACTTCAACAAAATGACTAAGTGTGTGAGAGAGTGAACTTGTGCATATATGACCTTGCGAACACACACTCAACATGACTCGACGACAAGGTGCCTCAAACTGTTGTAGGAGCATCTAGACTTAGCCAACAATGTGATTGTATATTCACATGTTGTGGCTAACATGAAGTGAATTTCATTGACTTGAGTGGTCAAATCAATTCTTAGTAGAGAGGGTTGCACCTCTTGGATTCATTTCTACTTCAATTATTGTAATCATTGTATTATTTTTAGAATAAGCGATAGGTGTTAGGATAGGTGTTGGGCTTCAAAATTTCATACAAATATCACTCATTACCATACATTTTTCACCTATGCTTCCATTATATCACTCATTATTCATTACCATGTCACTTCATTTTCCCTATTGTTCATTATTAATGGGTCTCATTTATATCTTCCAAATATTATTTATTTTGAAGCATTTTTAAGAGAAATTCTTGATTAAATATTAGAAAATAATACATTTTACTTCATATATGGAAAGTGAATTGTTTTTGTGACATGTGTAGGTACAAAGGAAGCTTCCAAGACACCTTTATGTGGCCTTGAATGATCAAATTCGAATTTGATAAGATAAGCCTCATGGAGAAGATCACGATCTCATGGAGAAGATCAAGGACAAAAGGGGGTTATGTGTCTAGATGGTTGAGAGATGTATGGAACTAAATAGAGATTAGTGGATCATCATTATGAGTTTGTTATCTCATCCCATTGTATAAATAGGAGTACAATCTCCTTCATTTGTAATCTTAGAATCTTCATTTGTAATTTTAGAGTTCCATTTGTAATCTTAGAGTTGGTTTGTACATCATGATGGAGATTTTGAAATAAAGAATCATACTTTGATTTTGTTACTTCTACATTTGAGTCTCCTTTGAAGTGGTGTGCTTGTGGAGTTATGGAGGCGCCCATGGCCTCACTTGCATGCTTATTTTAGGTATAATTTAATTTATGTTTTTCTTTCATTTCAGCTTTTAAGTTCTTGTTAGATATTCTAATTGTTGGAAGAGATCTTAAAATTTCATGTGTTCTTGTAAGGGAAACTTAAGACCTCCGAAAATTAGGAATCTCTCTAGTTTTTTTAATTGTTGGAAGAAATCTTAAAATTCATGTGTTCTTGTAAGGGAACCTTAAGACCTCCGACAAATTAGGAATCTCTCTAGTTTTTTTAGTTGTTGGAAGAAATCTTAAAATTCACGTGTTCTTGTAGGGGAACCATAAGATCTCCGAAAAATTAGGAATCTCTCTAGTTTGTTTAGTTATTGGAAGAGATCTTGTCGAATGTTTTCTTGTAAGAGAACCAATAGATCTCAGACAAATTAGAAATCTTTCTAGACCTATAGGTGGTACTTCTAAGTTTACCTTCCCAGGTTGACATTAATTGAACTATAATTTGCATCCGCATTTTAGACCAAACATTTTGGCACCATTGCCGGGGTAGTGCAACTAGAAGGATTTAGTAATTATTTTATGAATTTGTTTTTATCGAATAATTTGTGGAACTTGGTGACAACAAGTTCATAAAGGAGTTCAAAGTTTGGAGCATTTTTTTATTTTCGCACATAGATAATTTAAATTCAGTTTTTATTTTAAATCCCCCATTTCTCACTAATCCATCTACTGATGAATAATTTGACAATGTTGAACAGGTACTTCTTGGAGAGCAAGGACAATAACCTTGAGTCAACTCTAAGACAAGTTACTCACATACTTGTAAATCATAAGGTAAAAATTTTAAATCTTGGTGTGAGCATGTTCAAATTCTTAGTTCGTAGGTGGCTTCACTAGAAACATTCTTTTACCTAAGAAATAAATAAATCTTTCAAGCAAGATAGGTAGAATAGATTAGAAAAATAAAAAGGAGATCTCATTAGAATTCATTAGAAGTCATTCTCATTAGAATTCATTAGAAGTCATTCTCATTAGAAATTTTTAGTCTTATTTTCAAAAATAAAAATAAAACATCATGAATAAATTCAGTGGCACAGTAAGAGCTGCTTCATCTTCGCATTTCTATATCTTGTTTCTATATCACGAGTAAGCCAGGAGCTTGATTATCGGAAAGCTTTGTCTTCCGAGAGTCTAAATGCCCCCGCGACATTACAGAAAGAGTGTAGATAATGCAAGGTTTGATTGCAGATCTTGATTGTGTTTATTATCCATCCACGCTAACCTGCATAAATAAAAATAAATCAAAAGATTAGTATGCTCTCTTCCTGCGCTTCGTGTGATTAGGAAGATCAGAAAATCTATCGATTTATTTCAAATAAAAATACTCTCGCTGGAAAATTGATCTGCGATATGAAAATAAAGAATTTTGTGAATGTGCAAAAGATCATCTTAATTTTTTTAAGATAAAATTTAGTTTTTTTTTTTTTTAGTTTAAAAAATAATAAAAATAAATAATGAAAATAAAAATTCCCACATAATAATAATAATATATATCATATATATATTATTATTATTATTAAAAAAAAAATCTTTTTGAAAACTAACCATTTTTTTTAGAGATAGGTTCAATTCATTTTCATTTTTATTTTTTTTAATTAAAAAAAAAAACAATTCAAACTAATACAACAAATAAAAGCGGAACAAAATTCTCGAAATTCGGTGAGAAAAATCAGACATCTGTTCAAAGAGATAATGTCAATTCGGATTTTCTGGAGGAGACAGTTTTGTAGTGATATTCAGAAAATTCAAGTGTTAGATGAGAAACGCAAAAGACCATCAAATATCTCTGGCTTCAAACTTTTATGTTCATTTTGAAAAGATCTGAGAATGTGTCAGTCAGTTGACGTCTTGCAATCATTTCACTTAACAAATCAGTGCATCTTATACAACAAGCTGTAATCTTGGCATGCTGATAAACACCTTCAAAATACCTCTATCTGCACTAGTTCTCAGCGAAGATGAGACCATCCAAGAAGCCAATCAAATGATCATGACTTCCTTTACTGTGAAGGCATATAAGGCTGTGGCCTTAATATTCTAAACAAGTAATCACGTATCTCTGGTAGTAAGCGTTCAACAAGTCGAGATATTAAATAGTCGTTGATGCAAGGAGTCCCAAGGCAAATGCAGAATCATTTTCAGCCTCGTGCTCACAGGCAATCCATACGCAACCCCTTAAAAACGTTAGTTTTAAGAAGAAGTTTGGCATCAAAGCAGGACAAATATGCACAAACGAAGGCATGGGTTTTTTCCGCAACAGAACGAATTATATAACCCAGAAATCATTTTCTTGAATACCTAACGGTCTGAGAGGGAATCACGGTTCTTCGAGACCCTGTTTTGATAACTACGGGAAGAAAAAAACGGTTTTTACAATTAATGTGCAGAGAATTACGGGTTTTGCTGGCAGTGAAACAGATTTTGAGTGATTTGAGCGACTTTGTGGCTCGATTTGAGCAATTTACCTAGTTCATTGTCCATGGCCACTTGCCACGTATCAAGTGAACTGCACCTGTACATGTGGAAATGTTGTTATAGAGGTGAGTGTCTACGTGTTAAAACTTGTTTTGTATTCATGAATTGCTGCGCACATCAACAACAACTGCCTTCTTAAATGCCAAATGAAGCGCTGCGCACATCAACAATAGCTGAGAAATAGCAAATTTGAATTCCCTGACCGGTAAGGCCCCAACCTCAGGAGATGGAATGGGGAGCCAGATTCAATCTTGACTGGTACAGAGAGGAATTCTGGTATGAACGCCACGCTATACTCTTCTTTACGTAGCTCATCCCAGCTCTTCCATTAGGCTAACTCAGGATGAAATTTGTTTGTGGATTTTTGGCTTGGGTTTGAGGATTTTTCTGGGTTTACTTTTGTCTTGGTTATCGATTTTCATAGGACTTATCGGCAGCATTTCAACACAAACTCGCACCAACATCTGAGGCTTTGTATAGACTGTTTTGTGCATAAAAGATTATGGTTGTCACTGGATATTTTTTGTTCTGGCCATCTATTGTTCCGAGTTTGATTGAA
Source organism: Pinus tabuliformis (assembly GCA_031772625.1). Classification (NCBI taxonomy): domain Eukaryota; kingdom Viridiplantae; phylum Streptophyta; class Pinopsida; order Pinales; family Pinaceae; genus Pinus; species Pinus tabuliformis. The sequence goes on from CM062818.1 coordinate 1,908,066,905, forward strand.
GCTCCTATTTGCATTAAATCTGAAACGATTGTTGTAGGGGGCATTGAGGGCTAATTTAAAAACATCGATGCACATGATTAAAATTGAAGTCTAAATTTGTTGATAGCACTCAGATAAATTTTTTGATAGCACTCAGAAACTTGTTGTGAACTAACTCCATGCAGAAGTTACGCGAAGTATGTGAGAAAGTCATCACTAAAGTGTTCGCTTGGATTAATATTCCAGCATAAAGGGACACGTTTCCATTTTTGAGTAAGGAGTATTTCATCCAAGGAAAAAAGAAAATTTTAAAAAACAGAAACTACAACATTTTTGAAAATCAGTCACTGTTGTCATTTTCAAAATGCCCATTCATTGCAGATCTTTTTACTCCTTCACTTGAAAGATACTTCGAAGTCTTCCTTGGAAATCTTATACAGATTTGATATTTCATTGATTTGAAAACATTTAAGGGAACATTAGGAAGATTAATTTAAAGAACATTTGGTGGATTATTTAAATGCTTATTAACTTCCTTAAGAGTTGGCAATTTCATATTGTTGTATGCTTTTATAACGTACTCATCTGCAGGACACAACAAATCTATAATGCCAAGCTTTTCGCCATGCACAAAAGTTAGCTGACAAAAACAGGGAGTAAATTTACTTTTCATGGTTATTTCTTTAAGAATGGATTGATACTAATATCATGAATTGAGTCAATTTAAACACTTTGATTGTCCTTAATCTATTTTATTTGGTACAAAATTTTTGCGTAAGAATCATGAAGGAAATGGCCATTTCTTCTTGAACACACTTATGTTTTCTTTCTGCCAAGTTTTTTTGCAGGTTACAGGATAATCAAGTGATCATTAAGGAGATTAAATTGTGCACAATTGGTCTTCACAAGACTAATTTCATGAGAAATTCTAAAAAAACAAGTCCATAAACATAAACGAAATTTCCAAAAAATTACAAGTTTTTGCAACTTCCTGTAAAAGCTTAATGGTTTGACATGTTGCATGACAGAAAAGCAAAATTCAAAGAGTTGGGTTTGTTCCTAAATGTACAAACATGGTCAAATAACTATCCACTTTTGAATTCGACGTCTACAGGTGGTTGGTCAACGCTGATTAAACTCAGTTATTTCAGTAGAACTTCCAGAATTAATAAGCAGATTTTCTATTTTTGATATTTTGCATGCCATAATTCAATTTTTCCCAGCAAGAGTCATTATCCATTTCTCACAATCCACATACACTTCATTACATTTTCATCAATCTTAACCCACCAATAAAAGCAACAAAGCTCACTTACAAGCTTTTTGTTCCACTTTACATATTCATTGTCAGTTTCCTTTTTCCTACCCTTGCAAATAAAACCTTGCTTCCATACACCATTGAGTCCATAGTCCTTGAGTCTAAATATTTTTCTAAAAACACCTTGAAGCTTGCATGCCTTAAGGGCAAGCTATCATGCCGATAAACAAGGGAATACATCAATGTCCCTTGTTCGTTGGATCTTCTGAGTATTCGACAACAACAAATTCAATCATACTTAGAAAGATGTGTTCGGGGCATCTTGACTCTCATCCACATCAAAGATGGGAGCTCTCGTGTTGACTAGTGGCATCCATCAATGACCACTAAGTTAACAATTTCTTGTTATGTTTGACACCGAAACATTTAATCACATAGCAATATTTGTGCCATCGAGTGTGGAAGACTTGAAGACCCATATTTTGTAGCAGATGAAGCAGATTTCCTTTCATTGTTTTTCAGTTTGTAAATGACTTGAGGACAAGTCAATAAATAAGGCTGGGGGAGAAAATGTAACTTCTATATTTTATATACCTTCCAAGCCTTATACATTTTCAGCCATATTCAGCAGACTCATCAGATTCATCAGACTATCCAGCAGAAGATATGACAATACAGATCCATCTTTCATCCACAACTTGCAGAGGAAGCTTAAGATCAGAATTGAAACAACTGAACATGCATGATTCATCCACTTCTTTAGGTAATTAAGGTATGATGTTTTCTAACCTTTAATCTTGAAATTATTTTTAGATGCTAAAATGATGATATTTGGAAAATATTCCACTATTTCACTATTCCCTTTCTCATTAAAAATTGCCAAAAACCATCAGTTGGGGGGGAGGGGAGGGGTGGAATTGCACACTTCATTTCTTTCTCTCATTCATATTATATCTTAACCCACATCATCTTCCCACAACAAAAACTACTACAAAATGATGAGCATATTAAATGACTTCTTAAAAATGATTGATCTCAACAAAGTAAATAATGATTGTAACACAAGAACCAATCATTAGAAAGAGATCTCAACAAAGTAAATAATGATTGTAACACAAGAACCAATCATTCAATGATGCAATTGCTTTGCAAAAATAAAACTTATGAAAGATGTGCAAAGTTAAAATGAAGTCCATGATTGAAAGATGGTTGTTACACAAGAAACCAAACATCTTGTAAAAGGAAGCTCATCTAAGAATCAAATCAAATAAGTCATTGTAGTAGATTGCATGAGGACATGCAAGAGCTTCAGTTGGGGGGTTTGTTTGGTTTCAAAATGTCATACAAATATCACTCATTACCATACATTTTTCACCTATGCTTCCATTATATCACTAATTATTCACTACCATGTCACTTCATTTTCCCTATTGTTCATCATTAATGGGTCTCATTTATATCTTCCAAATATTATTTATTTTCAAGCATTTTTAAGAGAAATTCTTGATTAAATATTAGAAAATAATATATTTTACTTCATATATGGAAAGTGGATTGTTTTTTGTGACATGTGTAGGTACAAAGGAAGCTTCCAAGATACCTTTATGTGGCATTGAATGATCAAATTCGAATTTGATAAGATAAGCCTCATGGAGAAGATCATGATCCCATGGAGAAGATCAAGGACAAAATGGGGTTATGTGTCTAGATGGTTGAGAGATGTATGGAACTAAATAGAGATTAGTGGATCATCATCATGAGTTTGTTATCTCATACCATTGTATAAATAGGAGTACAATCTCCTTCATTTGTAATCTTAGAGTCTTCATTTGTAATTTTAGAGTTCCATTTGTAATCTTAGAGTTGGTTTGTAGATCATGATGGAGATTTTGAAATAAAGAATCATACTTTGATTTTGTTACTTCTACATTTGAGTCTCCTTTGAAGTGGTGTGCTTATGGAGTTATGGAGGGCCCCCATGGCCTCACTTTCATGCTTATTTTAGGTATAATTTAATTTATGGTTTTCTTTCATTTCAGCTTTTAAGTTCTTGTTAGATATTCTAATTGTTGGAAGAGATCTTAAAATTTCATGTGTTCTTGTAAGGGAACCTTAAGACCTCTGACAAATTAGGAATCTCTCTAGTTTGTTTAATTGTTGGAAGAAATCTTAAAATTCATGTGTTCTTGTAAGGGGACATTAAGACCTCCAACAAATTAGGAATCTCTCTAGCTTGTTTAGTTGTTGGAAGAAATCTTAAAATTCATGTGTTCTTGTAAGGGAACCATAAGATCTCCGACAAATTAGGAATATCTCTAGTTTGTTTAGTTATTGGAAGAGATCTTGTCAAATGTGTTCTTGTAAGAGAACCAATAGATCTCAGACAAATTAGAAATCTTTCTAGACCTATAGGTGGTACTTCTAAGTTTACCTTCCCAGGTTGACATTAATTGAACTTTAATTTGCATCCACATTTTAGACCAAACAATAGGTGTGTACCAAAGCTGGAGAATAGGGATTTAATTGTTGAACTAATGAAAATAGAGATTGAGTTTTTGATGTAGTTAGAATAGGATTGATCCATAAAAGAGGAAAAAATGTAATGATAGAGGGGTGCGTGAGAGAGAATAGAGATAGGATTGGAGAGTAAAAGAAATGGAGGTTAGAAAATTGATGTAATCGAGCCGAGAGGGCCAGGACTTTGTAACTCTTATTTGCTTGAATAAATTGATTTAAGTGTGGTGTTACGTGTTATTCTGGTGCAGAAATCTGTATGTAATCTGTGTATTGGTGGTTTAGACCCTAATCGGGTATTATCCTTTAGTTATGCATTTTATTGATAATCGCAATTAATTAGTACTAAGGGTTTTATTTCAAGATTAAGCGCTAAACCCTTTTTTGTTATAAAAGTATTCCCTTCAAAGTTCTGTATTGGGAATGTGGGCAGTATTCCAAAGCAGTAAGTGGTATATTGCGTAAAAATAAAATGGTAAACAATATTTTTCCAAATCAAGCGATTAACCCAAGGGGTTGACACGAATCATGGCGAAACCACCTATCTTGTGTGCTCTCAACTTGATATCTATCGTGCTAGTTATCCCGTGATATAGAGTGGTATCCGTTGGATCTGGGCACACGAGATCAACGACAGAGATTGGTCTAGTGAGCGGGACCCTTAGTAAGCAAGGATAATTTTAGGGGCGAATGTTCGCCCTTTGGCGAAATTAAGGGGTTTTAGATTTTTAGTGGGCGAATATTTTGTATCATAGTACATTTTTACAAATCACCTCAAATAGCCCACCTTATTTTAAGGGAGAGGGTAAAAAAGGTAAATTTAGCCCTTGAAATTAGGACTTCCAACCTTCCATTCGCCCATTTTCAAGAATAGGTTTCCATTTTCAAGAATAGGTTTTATTTAAGTGAATCCTATGGGCCAAATACCATATTTATAAAAGAGGTATGGTAAATTAATAAAAATATAAATAAATGAGAGGTATGGTAAATAAATAAAACATTTTTTATATTTACTCCATAAGTCACCTTATATACATGTAACGGTGTAAAAAAATAAAAATATAAGTAAAGTGGAGGTACAGTAAATAAATAAAACGTCTTTTTATACTTACTCAAACGGTATGGTAAATAAATAAAAATATAAATAAACTAGACGTATCGTAAATAAATAAAACCTCTTTTTATATTTAGTCCATAACCCTAGTTCTATTTATGAAGGCTCAAGAAAAGGTTTTATTTAAGTGAATCCTATGGGCCAAATACCATATTTGTAAAAGACGTATGGTAAATTAATAAAAATATAAATAAACGAGAGGTATGGTAAACAAATAAAACATTTTTTTTATATTTACTCCATAAGTCACCTTATATTTACGAACACTCAAAAAATGGGTTATATTTAGGTGAAACCTATGGCCAAAATACTATGGGGCAAATACCATGGACTAGATTGTTATTAATACCATGCAAAAAACCATTATTAACCCTAATATTAGAATTAATAAAAATAAAAATGGCACATGGTATTGACCCATGGTATTCACCAAAATGGCACATGGTATTGACCCATGGTATTCACCAAAATGGCACATGGTATTGACCCATGGTATTCACCTGGAATGTAGCCTATTTAAATGGGGGAATTAAACCAGCATGTAGCTTATGCTAAGATTCACTAGGACTTTACAAAGTTTTATTATTTAGTGAAAGACTCGCCAAGATCTTACAAGATTTTATAATTGAGTAAAATATTCGCCATGCCTGGTGAGAGATTCACCAAAAAATTATATATACATATTATATTATTGATAAAATCGCCTTCCATTTTTCCTATATACCATGGAGATTCACCCATTTATTATATTTATAAATTTAGGGGGGGTTCTTAAAATTTTCCCTGTTAGTAAGATATCCACATGCATACTATGATTAGAGTGTCATTTATTTTATTCCATGTTAAACACTATTTTAGTGGCGGATTGCCACGACATTTGTCTGTGGTCGACATCACAAACCATCAAGACAACATATACTCAGCGTGATTGGCCTATGGTGCGAGAGACAAGAGTGACACTCGTGATATATCATTGAACAACAACGATGACGCTTGAGTGATAGTGCAAACAAATCCGTGTGTGAGTGCAACGAATGTTTAAATAGCGAATACCACTTGTGCACACGAAGTGGGACCTTGTGTGTGGCGAGATCATGATTGCAAGAATGACATTGTGACCAACATGCAAAAGAGATGTTCGTTGAATGATCAAGTGAGGAGGGTTAAAAGACTTAACATGAGCTCACGAGATGAGCCCAAGTTCTTGCAAACATCAAGGAAAAACCCAAGGAAGCCTCTGAAATTGAATGCAAGCCAAAATTTTGGAGGGTGTTCCATCCGCTACAACACTTGGTGACACACTAGTTGAACTCCAGATTCTTTGTTTTGGTCCATTTACAGCACAGGGCCTTGGTATTTCTGGGAGTATTGAATCGTTGTGTGGGTTACTCTGTCTTCCCCACTTACCCCATGGACATACATGGTTCACCTTTTGCCAACTTATTGAACACAACAACAAGTTTTAGCTTGATCATAATGTTTCAAAATTGGGAAGGGTAGTTTGGCTCATGAGTTAAAAAATTTCAGAGTATAAGTTTTCATCTTTGGTGTTGCTTTTCTTCCAGCATGCCTGGATAGTACCCGAGTGGAGTCACGCAGTAATACACACATTTCTCCACTGCCAGTGTGCCTAATCAGTACCCCGGTGGAGTTGCATTCTTCACCTCTTTGCGTAGGAAGCCTTTCTCTTCTTTCAAATTTGTATTTTTTAAGAGGACTGTGCATAGGAACTTATTTATTTTTGGGGCGGAAGAAGGATCCCGACTTATTGAGAGAAGAAGAGGTTGTTCCTTCAGAGAAGCATGTAAGACCTCTGACATAGTTTTGCTCGTTTATATTTTCCCCTTATCCGTTTCTACTAGTTGGATGAGATTGATCACATAGAGCAGAAGGTTGAGTACAGGCATGGGTTTTCCCAGTGTGGACATAGGTTCATGGTTATACCCAAGCTTCCCTTACAGACGGCTCATATTTTTCGTCAAGACATCATCGGCCAAACATTACAGCCAAGCACAAAGAAGATAGACACACGACTGGCCAAGTGTTGCAGTGTCACAAGACTCTTTAGATATCAACCACATGCTCATTCAAAAGCCATAACTTAGTAAAGGGAAAGACTTATTTACAAAAACCAAAAATAGTAGGACACTAAACAAACAAAACAAAACAAAAAGGAAATACTAAGAAAAGCGAAAAAGAAAAACAATAAGTAGTAAACAAACTATGTACATAGTGCGGGGCGCAACCCCGACTTACTGAAAATAGTGCTTGAGATCTTGGTCGTTGATAGGAAGGTTGACAATCCTCCTGTCAAGTGATTGCAGATAGTATGTGTGTGGGCCAAGCTTCTCATGTACAATGTACAGACCAATCTACACAGACTGGAAATTCGTATGCTTGCCTTTGTCTTCATGGGGTTTATCCCATTTCAAGACTAAGTCACCAACATCGAAGTTAGTTTTCCTTGCAGAATTCTTGTCAAACCATCTCTTGATATAGTTCTGATGGATTGTACTTTTCTTTTGCTTTAATCCTTTCTTCATCTAGCTTGTGAAGTGTATCCATCCTACGCCGAACTAGCAGACAAGGTTTACCTTGGGATTCTTGAGACAACTGAAGCACGTGCAAGTAGATGTTGGGCAGTAGGATGGCTTCTTTCCCGTAGACTAGGAAGTATGGTGAGGTATTCCGAGAGGGGTTTGGGTGTCACGCGGTCAAACCATAAGGAATTCGTCAAGGCAGAGTGACAGTTATGCTGCTTAGAGTAAATGGCCTTTTTACTCCTCTTACTCCTCTTGTCGTACCTTGGAGGACTCATCCCGGGAGTTATAAGAAGTGACAAAGTCTAAAAACACTTGCATTATGTTCCCCTGAGTATGTACTTCATGTTCCCTGAAGACACCTCCTGCAGATTATCCCTGAAAAGTGCTCTTTTTCCATTGGCGCAAGTCCACAGTGTCTTACCCGCGCCAATCATGGAGATCCTCAAAAGAGGGCGCGACCATTGGCGCTCTGTCTTAGAGCAACAGTTGCGCCAACCAAGTATGGTCATGCTTTTTGCCTTAACGCACGCCCGACTGTTGTTTCCTTCATTACATGGAGCTTTTTGAGGATAAAAAATCAGTCTTATGTCGAGCTCTATCCTATCTCCATCTTTAATGGCTTTTGGGGATAATGTTAATCCACAAAAGGTGTCCCGGTTCATCGTATCCTCCTCCCTTCTTCATCTATATAAGCTTGTCATTATGCACTGGACAAGCTAGTGATAGTAGTGATAATCGTTAGTCATGGAGTGTTAGATGTTGAGTTCTTAAGTTCTTGGAGGAATGCTAGTGAATGCTAGAGAGGTTATGCTGCCGGAGAGGAGATGCATTGCAAGACACATATAGTTACTCGCCCAGCCAGGAGAGGTTTGACGTCAGAACCATGGTTGTAACTTTTCCTGTTTATTATTAATTAATGAGCGACTGCTATTATAGTTCCAATCTCATTGTCTATTATGGTGATGTGTTGATTTATTTCCTTTCTGACTGAAATATAGTTGTGCCTTGGTAGATGTTATGTTGGTATCTGTCTCTTCCTTTGCATGTGCAGGTGTTCATTTATGATCTGCTGGAGCGAGGGAGCGGGGATATCAACTCTGCTTCAATCATAGCGTTGGACTCCAGGTTGGTCTTCTTAATTCATCTTTGATGCATAACTAGGAACTTGCGTAGCAGCGTGGTTTGATTGTGGCTAGTTCTGTTTTAGGCTAGTGGGATCGCCTCTGTCCGCAGAGGGGATTTACCTGACCAACAATTTGGCGACTCCACTGGGGAGAAGCTAGTTGATTTTTGTCTTGCATGTTAATTTTCTTCTGCTTGCTTGAGTGAATGAGCTTCCTGAGTCAGTTTTGAGTTTATTCTTTACTGTTTGACCCATCTGAGCACTGTCAACCCGACCTGAGGTCGTATCATTTATTTTTCTAGCCGGCAAGCTTAATTGGCACGGTTATTTCTCTGACAGTCGCGCCAGTTGGCGCATGTTGCTCAAAAGCAACTCGCGCCAATCCTGTGGTAGCGCAAGTTGCAGGCTGACAGTCGCGCCAGCCCTGTAAATTTTGCCTGTGTGTGGGTGGAAAGCTCTTTCAGTCTCTTTTTATATCTCTTACAGCCTCTGGAAGTGTGTTGAACCTCTGCTTGACTGGTCTTAGCCTTCATCCTTCAGCTGTTTGCTTATTTCTATTGATTTTCGTCTCAGCCCTAGAACATCTAATGACTTTGCATGTTTAGCCTTCTGTGGGAAGTTTCGATCTCTTAATTATCCAGTCAGCTTGTTGGTTGTGTTCTGCACCTATCCAGTGATTTGTTAAAGCTTGATCTTCTATACTCTGAGTGCTTCACTTCTAGCCTCTTTGGATTTCACTTGACTTTATTCGAACTTAGATTACATGGTTCAGTGAAAGTCTTTTGTGTTTTTCCTTGCTTGCATGGTTCATTTTGGTGTTTCAGAATTGGTTCTATTTCATTGACTGAACTTGGATTGTGCATATCTCTTAAAATTTGTTTACATGCATCATGCCATCTTAAAGGAAAGAAAAACAAAAAATCTTTTGCATCGTATTAGTTAGCATTTATTGTTATTTGTTGCTATTAAAAAGAAAAAGAAAAAAATTCATTTCTTGTTATTAGTTGCATTAGGATCTTTGTTGTTGGTTGAGTGATCATTTCGTTTGTGTAAAAATCTCAACCCTCCTGTAGATAGAATTCATCGAATCAAATGATATACTTTTGGCATATAGTTTGCATTTAAGAAGTTTTTTGAGATATCACATACGGTAGGACCAAAAACTGAAACATAATCGAAGATAAACTTTAAAATTAACTCAATGAACATAACAACGCATTGGAACATAACACAAATACTCTAGAGGTCTAGGTTAGAGACGTGTTCCGACGTCTTTAAACCTGGTAGTTTATCGTCGAGTGGTTGGGTGATTCCTCCACGGTGAAGCGATAGGTGCCAATACGGACTGTGCTCCCATGTACCGTCGAGTATATATTGGGAGACCCCTATAGGAATAAAGCCTTTATCCATAGGAAGCCGTGTCAGCCGCCCTACGATTCGCAATGCAGTGAACACATCATTCACGAAGATTGACCACCCGTACCCTAAAAAGTATTCTGTGGTTTTGCGAAAAGTTTGGCACACCCTCTACCTAGAATTTCAGAGCAGTCACTTTTGATCCTTTTCGGACTCCCTAAACGAAAAGGTGCATGTGAGCGTCTTGTCACTTCGTGCTCATTAAATATTCGAAGGAGACTAGAGTCATCTTTTATCCTTTTCTCGACTCTTAAAAAATGAAAAGGTTAAGTTTAGTGTCTTAAAATTTATTGGCCACGATAACATCTACCCAATTAGATTTTGTTTGCATTAGCTTGAGTAGGATTATTTCTCGTTCAATGGCAGCCTTTCCGGCACCCACCGGCCAAGGTGTTCCTCCTGATGGGAACCCTCGTCCATTTCCTTCTGTTGGAAATGTCGGTGTTCAGTATATCGCAACACTGTCTTTGCCTGTGTTGACCATTGGTTTACCCGTATGGTTGTTTTCAAACTCGGTGGTCTCAAGTGTGATGACTCCTGTTCCGCCACCACCTCCTCCACCTGAACAACACCATGTTGATTCTAAGGTGGACCCCTTCCCTTCTTCGCCCATTGCCGTGTCCTCATCTTCTACTTCGCCTGGTGAAACCTTGGATTTCAGTAACCAGGTGGCTAAGAAGAAGAAGAAGAAGACCAAAAAGAAGAAGTATCCTAAGGGAAAGGTCGCATCTACCACGAAAATATCTGAAGTAGAACCACCTTCTGCCCCTCCGCGGAAGGCTAGGTCTCCTTGTCGATTATGAAAGGAGGACCATTTTCTTTCTAATTTTCTTGGTATTCCCCGGATCCTAGATATATGGTCCCGTGACCCGACTCGCCCCTTGTCGTCGCAGATCGACGATACCTTACTAGTTGGTAAGAGAAAAGGGAAGGTTCGTTTCCCTTGTCGACTTTGTGAAGGTAATCATCTCCTTCGCCTTTGTCCACTTATGGATGAAGCTTCCCGTCTTTTGGTAAGTCTGTCGGCTCCCTTACCCCAACTACCTTCTGGATATCAGCGTCTCTTTGCAACTGCAGATCATCTCTCTGCTAACCAAGTGACCAAACATGATTCCTCTTTAGTAAAACCTTCTCTTCCTCAACCTACCTGTGCTCCGCCTGTTCCAGACCAGTCCCTTCTCGGAACGAGTGTTGATTTACATTTATCATCTACGCACCACTCTACCATCAAAGATGAACCATCTGAGTCCAAACCAAACGAAAGTCCACAGTTCCAGATTACAGTTGACCCGGTCTTTCAAAAGGTCCAGATTACAAGTGACCCGGTTTTGCCTACAGAGGTTCCATCTTTAGATGATCTTACACCTGAATCTAAACCAGACCAAAGTCAAAAGGTCCAGATTACAAGTGACCCGGTTTTGCCTTCAAAGTTTCCAGCCTTAGATGATCTTACACCTGAATCCAAACCCGACAAAAGTCAAACGGTCCGGCTTACAAGTGACCCGCTTTTGCCTTCAGAAGTTACCTCCTCAAATGATGTTATCACTGCAAAGAATGAAGATCCCACCGTCAAAATTCTATTCATCAACATAGACTTGAATGATCAAGTGAGCATCCCTCTCATTCCTTCGCACCAGGAAGAAAGTCCATCAGAATCATATCCGGCTGTCTATCCAGTCCCACCTCCAAGCAACCTAGTTGTTTCCTTCAATTGGGATCAATTAGTCAATCCTCGGTTACCAGCCTCCATACCATTTCGAATTATAGTCCAAGTCTACTGCATGGTTATGGCCGGTACAATTATTGATGAGGGATCTCCTGTGAGTATCCTTTCTTCAACAGCTTGGGAAGCACTTGGTTCCCCACTGCTTCTGCCTGAGATGAGAAACCTTACAGGTTTCCATCGAGAAATCACTCGACCCTTAGGAATTCTTCCCAATGTACCTATCACATTAGAAGGGAAGACTATTCAAATGGGTGTCATGGTAGTCCAAGGTCCGTTACATTACAATTTACTCCTTGGACGAGACTATATTTATCGCATACGTGCTATTGTGTCCTCACTCTTCAGAGTGATGTGTTTTCCGCATGAAGGAAGAATGATCAAAGTCGTAGACCAACTTTCCTTCCCCGGTTCACACTTCACATATAGTCATCTACCATTCCTAAATGGTCTTATTTCCACAGGAAATGCCCCAGCATCCACCCCGTCATTCTGATGACGGAAGCTTCCCCGGGTGCGTGACTAAAGACCGGGGGGGCATGCATCCTCCTTCAAAATCGAGTCTTTCCAAGTAAACCTTCATTCCATCCACTCCGTGAATGCCATGAAGCTTGGGGGGCATGTACCTCGATTTTGCATCTTCATGCTGGGGGCATGCGACAAAATTACTGGGGGCATGCAACAATTTTTTTTTTTAACAAGCAAAGTTCTCCATGGTTCAAGCTTGTGTAAAAATGAACCCATACCTGATTTACATCCCGTGATTGCCTTTTATCTGCTAAATTCTGCTAGATGAGCCTTGGTTGTTTCATTCCATCGCCACCATCTCTTTGGCCGATCATATGCTTTCACTTGGTTGTTTCTCTTTTCCTGAGGAACCGCAGCGATGAGTGGTTTTATTAGCCAGCCTCTTAACCTTTACATGTTTCGAGTAAGTTCCACCATTACCGGAACCAGTTGCTACCCTTTATACCACTCGTTCCTTCAGGACGAGTCGCCTTTACGCTCTTTTCTGACTCGTAAAATATGAAAAGATTGCCGAGTATTTTTCCTTTTTGACTCGTTAAAGAAAATAAAAATGGAGGTCCGCTTTCAGCTCTTTTCTGACCATTTAAAGAGGAAAAGATTGCCGAGTCGCTCCTCTTGACTCGTTAAATGTTAATAAGGGACGGTAGTTTTAAGTTCTTTTTGACGACCGTTAAAACATAAAAAGATTACCGGGTTTTTGTTGTTTCAAACTCGTTAATGGTTACGAAACGACGTGGTTTTGACCACTCTTTTACTTTTTCAGGTCGAAATCACTAATTATGAAAAGTACTCCTCGATCGTAATGATCGGGCGGTTCTTTCGGGTATTATTTTATACTTTTTCGGGCCTGAGAGACACAACTTTACGAAAAAGGACATCCCTGGAGTTTCCTTTTCTGCTGTCTTTTCAAACTCTCTAAACATGAAAAGACGCCGAGTTCTTCCTTTGTCAGACTCGTTAAAACTTAATGACATCGGATTTTGTCACAACACAAGCATATGCTATCCCCATCAAGCTTGTTAAAAATAACTGGGGTACTCGCCAGAAATGGCGGGGGGAAAAGAAAATTTTTGAACCATAATTATTACCGTGACGGCAGTATGTCGCTCTTGAACATGGCACTTTTCTGCTTTCGTGTCCAGGGTGGGGATATTTCATCTCATATCTTTCACTTGCTTCCATGGACTTGGGTACCCTATTTGACCTCTCATCCACTCATTGCCTCGTCATCATGACCTTTGATACATTGATGTCAAATACTACCAATTCCGTTAATGTGCCGCCGATATGTTCAAGAGAAGTTGACCTCTGCAAAGAAACAACCTCCCTCTGATAGTTCGCACAATCTCGATTCACAACATTATCTCTCTGTCTCGTGTCGATGATGTGGGAAACATTATGGCCCACCTTCGATCAAGGTCACTTCCTGTCGATTTCAACTCATTATCCAGGAAGCTGATCTAGAGACTCCTTTCCGGTGCCTTGGAGCCTGCATGCCTCAATGGCAGGTTCTTTGTGTTCGACGTGAGGTTTTCATCATTGGCCTCCGATCGAATGATTCTACGGGTGTTCGACTTCAGATCATTGATTCACACGCCGTAGATTGTACCTATAGTACCTTGAGGGCCATTGTCATTATTGGTGGTACCTCTCGCGTCTGTTAACAGTTTCCACTATTGACTGGTAATCAGACGATGTTCATGCATGTTCGACTTCAGCTCATATATTCACATGCTTGAACTTGTACTCTTGTTCGGGGCGAGATGGAGCGCAAGACCCTGGATTGTGTCTATTGTAATCCAGGCGTGATTCTTGATACTGGACTCATTCACTGGATGGTTGCGACCATACCTGAGTCAATTCATTGATCCTCACCAGATGGCTGCGTCCATACTATGGATCTAGATTATTTATGTACTCTCTTATGGATGGCTTCGACCATACCACGTACATCATGTAATTGAACTATCAGTCATGTCTCTTAATACAGATCCTCGGCGGCAGTAACTATATGTGCTCTTATGTGTTCTTGTGTGTTCTTGTAAAGCATTTCACCCCTCTCCACCTCTCGGACTTCATGCTTTAGGGGGAATCTGTTACACAGTAATTTGTCACCATCCCTGTTACTCCTCTTGTCGTACCTTGGAGGACTCATCTCGGGAGTTATAAGAAGTGACAAAGTCTAAAAACACTTGCATTATGTTCCCTTGAGTATGTACTTCATGTTCCCTGAAGACACCTCCTGCAGATTATCCCTGAAAAGTGCTCTTTTTCCATTGGCGCAAGTCCACAGTGTCTTACCCGCGCCAATCATGGAGATCCTCAAAAGAGGGCGCGACCATTGGCGCTCTGTCTTAGAGCAACAGTCGCGCCAACCAAGTTTGGTCATGCTTTTTGCCTTAACGCACGCCCGACTGTTGTTTCCTTCATTACATGGAGCTTTTTGAGGATAAAAAATCAGTCTTATGTCGAGCTCTATCCTATCTCCATCTTTAATGGCTTTTGGGGATAATGTTAATCCACAAAAGGTGTCCCGGTTCATCGTATCCTCCTCCCTTCTTCATCTATATAAGCTTGTCATTATGCATTGGACAAGCTAGTGATAGTAGTGATAATCGTTAGTCATGGAGTGTTAGATGTTGAGTTCTTGAGTTCTTGGAGGAATGCTAGTGAATGCTAGAGAGGTTATGCTGCCGGAGAGGAGATGCATTGCAAGACACATATAGTTACTTGCCCAGCCAGGAGAGGTTCGACGTTAGAACCATGGTTGTAACTTTTCCTGTTTATTATTAATTAATGAGCGATTGCTATTATAGTTCCAATCTCATTGTCTATTATGGTGATGTGTTGATTTATTTCCTTTCTAACTGAAATATAGTTGTGCCTTGGTAGATGTTACGTTGGTATCCGTCTCTTCCTTTGCATGTGCAGGTGTTCATTTATGGTGCTAGAGCGAGGGAGCGGGGATATCAACTCTGCTTCAATCATAACGTTGGACTCCAGGTTGGTCTTCTTAATTCATCTTTGATGCATAACTAGGAACTTGCGTAACAGCGTGGTTTGATTGTGGCTAGTTCTGTTTTAGGCTAGTGGGATCGCCTCTGTCCGCAGAGGGGATTTACCTGACCAACATGTTACACAGTAATTTTTCACCATCCCTGTTACTCCTCTTGTCGTACCTTGGAGGACTCATCCCGGGAGTTATAAGAAGTGACAAAGTCTAAAAACACTTGCATTATGTTCCCCTGAGTATGTACTTCATGTTCCCTGAAGACACCTCCTGCAGATTATCCCTGAAAAGTGCTCTTTTTCCATTGGCGCAAGTCCACAGTGTCTTACCCGCGCCAATCATGGAGATCCTCAAAAGAGGGCGCGACCATTGGCGCTCTGTCTTAGAGCAACAGTCGTGCCAACCAAGTTTGGTCATGCTTTTTGCCTTAACGCACGCCCGACTGTTGTTTCCTTCATTACATGGAGCTTTTTGAGGATAAAAAATCAGTCTTATGTCGAGCTCTATCCTATCTCCATCTTTAATGGCTTTTGGGGATAATGTTAATCCACAAAAGGTGTCCCGGTTCATCGTATCCTCCTCCCTTCTTCATCTATATAAGCTTGTCATTATGCATTGGACAAGCTAGTGATAGTAGTGATAATCGTTAGTCATGGAGTGTTAGATGTTGAGTTCTTGAGTTCTTGGAGGAATGCTAGTGAATGCTAGAGAGGTTATGCTGCCGGAGAGGAGATGCATTGCAAGACACATATAGTTACTCGCCCAGCCAGGAGAGGTTCGACGTCAGAACCATGGTTGTAACTTTTCCTGTTTATTATTAATTAATGAGCGACTGCTATTATAGTTCCAATCTCATTGTCTATTATGGTGATGTGTTGATTTATTTCCTTTCTGACTGAAATATAGTTGTGCCTTGGTAGATGTTATGTTGGTATCCGTCTCTTCCTTTGCATGTGCAGGTGTTCATTTATGATCTGCTGGAGCGAGGGAGCGGGGATATCAACTCTGCTTCAATCATAGCGTTGGACTCCAGGTTGGTCTTCTTAATTCATCTTTGATGCATAACTAGGAACTTGCGTAGCAGCGTGGTTTGATTGTGGCTAGTTCTGTTTTAGGCTAGTGGGATCGCCTCTATCCGCAGAGGGGATTTACCTGACCAACAATTATCAACAATTATTTGTTCACCTTCAGCATCTTTAACATGTCCTGCATCCACAAACAAGCTATCAATTTTTAAAATACAAGACCTTTCGGCCTCATTTGATGCTTCAAGCACCAATCCTTCACACTGGACTTTCTCGGTTTCAACAAATCCTCTTTGTTGTGAATCAATTCTTTTGAGTCTCTCATTTTCCAACAAAGCAATATGTATTTGTTCAAGTTCTTTGAAATTGTTTATCAACTTGGCATTCCATTTCTTTTGCAATAGGGTCCATCTAATCCATTTCCTCATTCTCCATCCATGTTTTCGGTCCTCATTCTCTTTTCCTTGTATCCATTTTGTTAGTATGTCAAGTCACACTTTCAATTCCTCGATCTCTTTCTTCATCTTCTATGGTGAACTTTATCATGTTCAATGTCACTTGCAACAACTAACACTTTACCAAGTTTTCTCTGAACTTGGCCAATGGTTCACCTCACTTGAACCTACTCCTGAGCACTCATTGCTCCTCTTTGTTGCAAGCAACAGTTGTAGTAACTCTTCAGATTGCCTTTACAATGAATAGAATTTGGGTATGGGGCTCCGCCTATCATGCACCCATTACAATCAAAGACTCAAACTTTTTGACCTGACTTTATGACTCTTAATTTCCTTTGACTTGACCCCAAACTTTTAATTTCACATCCACTCTTCATTAGTAAATCTTTCCTTCAAAAAAATTCACCAATCACTCCAAAATTATATTAATTTCTTATTACTCCATCACTACAAAGAATAAAACATTACTAAATCCATATGTCTCCCTGGAAGGCACGTACTAAAAATTGTAAAAAAAATGATTCTCCACTTACATGAATCCACTTTTCCTTTACATTCTTAAAGCTTTTCACATAACTTTGATTTTAATAATAAGTGGAATTTTAGGTGATCCTTATTTAAAAATAAGTGGAAAATTGTATCCACGCGAATGTAATAAGTGGAAAAGTATATCCACATAAACGTGGATATTAAACTAAATATGGAATTGCATGCAAATGAGCTCTAAACAGGTCGCATCCTCCTCTAAACAGATGCTAACTATGTAAATCTTCTCGAAGCAAAGACGGTGCATGTAGATTTTCTCCAAGTCAAATACTCCATTTCTTATTTGGCTTCTTAAATAACGCTCTTCTTATGTTATGATTATCCTTACCACTAATATGCTAACTTTGCAGCAGGGTTCATTAACCCTTAAATCACGCACATTAAATCAATATGCAGAACTTAATATACCTTTGCGCGATGCAGAACTCAATATACGTTAGAATTGTCGTATATCCAAGACAGATGCAACGTCAAAGAGATGCAACATTTGTAATTACCTGCCAATGAGCAGATGCAACATTGAACAATGTTCTTACACGCATTAAACCAACATGGATGCGCAGAGCTGTATTACGAAACAGAAGGGAAGGCAACAACCTTTATAGGCCTAGACTAGTTGAAACTTTCACCATAGTAGAGTGCAAAAGCCTATCTTCCAGGATGAAGCCTTGCCTAACAATTCCCTTCCGATGATGGCTTTCATCCTCCTTACATATGATCCAATCTCCCATGAATCTTCAGGGAATCGATCAGCAAACGTGAATGTTTCAGCTCTGATACCACTTTCATGCAGCGCTCCTACCATAGATTCCATCGCGTAAATAAAAAACACCATAAAAATCTAAAATCCACAATATAAGAATTTATATAACTCTCAAATATGATTTATTAAAGACAAAATATTTACAGGAGAACTTCTCATTCCTCACTCTCACACTTCTCTCTCTCCATTCCTCATGGGCTTGTCTTAATTTATACAAATGGATTAGAACCCAAGGAGGTTCTAGATCCCTTAACAAACTTCAACAATATCTCTCTTGATCCCTAAAATCTCTCATCCAAATCCTAAAAATCCTCTAATTCCACTTTTAACTCAACTAATCCTCTATATAGGATCCCCTAATCCCTAAGATCTCTATGAGATCTTTACAAGTCTATCATCACTCATATTCTCTCATAATTGAGAATAATTATAAATAAAACTTCACACACATATTTTCCACTCATTTTATTAAAAATATACAAATAAATTAAAACATCACACCCCCTAGTCAACCAAATATACAATGATTTTCTGAAGCAGGATGCTCCTGCATCAGTTTCACTGCCTTGTATACTGCATATTCATGTTTGTCAATGATGGGGTAGTTAAGTTCGGGTCCCTGCATTCTTGTGCTAATGAAGAAGATGGGACGTTCATCGTTTAGTTCATCATTTTGAGTGAGTACTACAGTGAGCGATTTGTCGGAGGCGAAGGTGTATAACAAGAAGTCTTTGTTGAAATCTGGGTTGTAGAGTGCAGGTGATTCTATAATATCCTTCTTAATACAGGTGAATGCGTACTTTTCCCTCTTGCCCCAGCTATACACTGCATCCTTCTTGGTCATATCTTGCATTGGTTTTACTATCTGTGCATAGGCCGAGATGAAATTCTGGATGAATTTTATCTTTCCCAAGAAGGACTGCATTTCTTTCATGTTGGTTGGGTGAGGGATCTATGTAATAGTCCGGACCCGGTCTAGATCAACCTTGATCTTGCTGTTGGCAACGATGTGCCCAAGGAGGTTCCCCTTGGACACTGCAAATATGCTCTTCTTGGGATTCAAGGAAATCTCGTATTTTTGGCATCGCTCAAAAAGTTTCTTTAGATGGCATATGTGGTCTTCCCATTTTCTTGAAAACACAGTGATATCATTGAGGTACACCACTATTCTATGTACGATCAGTCTGCGGAAGACGATGTCCATGGCACGTTGAAAGGTTGCACTTGCATTCACAAGCCCAAATGACATTCGTCTATATGTGAATGTACCCCACTTATTACGGAAGGTACTTTTGAGTCGATAAGGTTCTGGTGCTAGGACTTGATTATATCCTGATAACCCATCAATTAAGGAAAACATTTGTGCTCGAGATATTCTCTGCAAAATGTGCTCCATAGATGACATGAGGTAATTGTCTTTTTCTGGGGCACAATTCAAGTTCCGGGAATAAACACGCAATCGGATTTCCCCGGACTTCTTATGTATAGGAACAAGGTTTGAAACCCATGTGGAATGATGAAATCTATAGATGATCCATGCATCCAACAATTTGGTGAGTCCTTTCTGTATGAGGGGTTCAAGTGATGGATGTACTTTCCTTAGCTTCTCCTGATATGGATTCACCCCTTCTTTGATTGGAATGATGTGTTGGATTTTTCACATGTCGTAAGTTTTTATATCACCATATGTCCACGTGAACACATCCCGGTACTATTTGAACAAGCGGACAAAGGCTTGCCACTCTTGTTGCATGCAACACGTACCGAGATTGATGAACTTTGGATCTTGTTATGTCCCCAAGTTAATCAGTTCATGCATCATGGTAGAGCTATGGGTTTTACTATTCCTTGGCCCTTAAAAGCGGTCTTGCAAGTCATAGAGGTTTTCCAAAGATACCACACCCTTGGGGATGAGGTTGTCTTTCTTATCGCCAATCTCAGCTTGCAGAGACTTCTCATGCTCGTCTTCGTCAATCGCTGCATCCTTTAAGATATCAGTGTTGGCCATGAAACGTAATATTTGTTGATCATCGTCAAACACGCATAAATTATTTATGTTATCTGAGATCGAAGGCCTATACAAAATTTCAACAGTAAATCTATCCGTAAGCTGTGACATTCTAGAAGTTGCGATTGCTAAAGCATTGGCAGCTACATTACGCGTTCTTGGTACAACAGTGATATTAAATGCTTGGAAGCTAGAGATCGGTCGCCATACCTCTTGCTGGTAAATTTTGAGATGAGGTGATAAACCATGTATGGTGTTATGTACTTGTCGTACCACTACTTCTGAATCACCTACCACTTTGAGCGCGACCACATTGAGGCTAATGGATTTTTGCAATCCCAACATGAGTGCTTCGTATTTTGTAATGTTTTTTGTGCACTCAAACTCCAAGAAGCTTAAAATCAAATGTTTTCTATTTTTTGGGTCAATCAAGACACACTTGTCTCCGAAGCCATCCTGCGTCTTTGGTCCGTTGAATTACATGGTCCAGAACTCGTCTGTACACGAACCATTCGACACGCTTGTACTACTGCTATTGCTATCACTACTGATACTACTATTAATGTTACAATGACTTTAGAGGTTTCATTTCCATCAGTTGGGCAAGGAAGGAGACCCAACTGCGTGTCTAGTGGGGTCAGATCTAGCTGTGTGGGATAACACCCGAGTGTTGTTTCCAAGAGGTATTTTTCGAACATGAGCCCTGTGAAGGCCAACGGTTCGTTCTCGCCATTGATGGGAGTGACATTGTGCCCCATGTATCTCTCGGATAACACCTGGATTTGATTGTTTTTTCCCTTGTACAGAAGCCACATGTGTGACTAGTCTATAGCAAAATACCCATTCAGCTTGATAAACCAGTCTCTGCTTAGTAGTAAGCCATACGGTTCCGGTTTGTCCACAATAACAATGTTTATGCAGTGGTGAATTTGGCTGTCATGAGATAGTCAGATGATCACGTCCCGAAGTTCACCAATGGATGGTATGGATGTCTGCTCGAGTTGGATGATTTGAGCGGATGTCTTGCTCGATTCCGCATTGATATTTTTTGCAATGGAGAGCGGCATGACGTTGGCTGTCGCACCAGAATAAACCAAACAGTTGTGCACATTACAATTAAAGATTTTAAATGAAAGCAGGAATGGAGGGGAAACAAAGTTTTCTTCTTCCATCCGAAGTGTGGTCAGCATAGTTGAGTGTGATCTAGGAGGTGTACTTGCTCCCTTTCTGGTAGAGGTTGCGCTATTTATAGATGTTAGCCCCAGTGCGTGCAATAGGATGTCTCGCTGAATCTGAATCTTAGCCAACTCGAAAAAATTGATGTTTGCGTGATTTTTCTTCATGTCTTCCACAATGTTGTAATCCAGAGCGGGTAGGCTCATCGAGATGTCCGAGGTGAGACTGGTGTTCGTGTTGTCTGGCGGGGTGTTCTGCAGTTTGCTGCTCATGGATGTACTCTTGTCTGCCACTGTCTTCCCAGGCTTGCTTTGTGTTTTCTTCTTTTGGATGACTGGTGGATCAACCTTCCTCAATAGTTCGAGCCTTTGTTGCATCTCCCCAAGTGTAGGGGGAGCCCCTTGACTCTTAAGATTGTAACGACCATTTTGTTTTTGGGGTTGCTTCATGGTGTTTGTCTTCTGTGCTTCCTGTGAGCACGGATACATGTTAATCACCTACCCAGCACTTGAGGTCTCATTAGGTGCAACATATTTGTCACCATTCATGTCTCCCGGCTGTCCTTGTGCACTGCTCATCATGTTTGGCATGTCGTCTGATACTGAGCTTGCAAATCCTTTCCAGTTCGAACAAGACCCTTCCGGGTGCTCACCTTCATGAAATTAGCAAAATTCGTTGTTCGCGCATTGTTCGACCTAGAACACTGAGCTGGATATTTGCGCAGTTTTAGTTGGGAAGCGATTGCTGCCTGATGACATGCTTCATTGTCTTTTTCTGGGAGGTCAACTGCTCACAGATTTATCCATTGTTCATTGTTTGAGCTCAGTCACTTCTGTTGTCAAGTTCTTGACTAGACGAGTAAGGGTTTCAATATCACTTACTTCCTTGTATTTACCCTTGCTCACCGCAACATGGGGTTTCTTGCTCGCATCTGTGGATTACTTCGTTGGTTTTTCATCCTTGATGACTCCAATCACGTGTAGGTCTTTCTCAACGGCAATTGCCTCTTTGTAGTTTTCTAACAATGTTGGTTTTGCAGCTCGCTTGACAAACTGCACAATGATGGTTGGCAGTGCACACGTGTAGTAGGCGACAATGATGGAGTCTTGAGGCTTCGTGTCCACTGCAAACTTATTCAATATGAACAGAAACCTCTAATTGAAATCTTTTACCTTTTCTTCCCCCCCCATCTTCAGGCTTCCCAACTCTTTCATCAACATGGCTCGGGTTGTGCCATCAGCGAAATCTTCTAGAAATATGTGTTTGAACGTACCCCAGTTATGGATGGAGTTGACAGGAAGGTTGTGATACCATACTGTTGGGTGACCATTCAAGGTACATGGGAACAATCCACATGCAATATCGTCATACCATACCTCAAGTGTCTGTAGCTGTAGGTAGAAGTTGTCCAAGTGATCTTGTGCCTTCACTATGTTGTCAGGGTCAAACTATTTGAGCATTCTCTCCGACCGCTTTGGCATCCTGTGCAAGGCACCCGGGAGAGCCATTGGTCCCTGAGTCATCCATTCCAAGTTTTGGTCAGCCATGTTTCTTCTTCTTCTTCTTCTTCCTCCTCTTCTTCAGAATCTGACGGTTCCAACTCCGAGTATGTTGGTTCGTCTTCACCCCCGCCTCCTTTGCTGCCTTTCCCTTTGCCTCTTATATAAGAATCTGAGCCCAAGATCACGAGGGTGTCACGTTCTCCCTGTTAGAAGACTGGAGGTTCCTCTCCGTTCTCAACAGCTTCTGCTAGAGCTTCGAGTGTGGTAAGAACTTCTTCTTCCAACGATGATACAACAACTCTTGTGGGAGCGGTTTTGGATTTCTTTATGCATATGGAAGATGTTGTATTCCTGGGATCAGTCTTACTGCTTTTGTGAACTAACGGGTGGTGGGACGGATGGAGTAGAGGTGTTGATACAAAATTTCATGTTCATGTATGGGAGGTGAGGAGTAACCAACTTCAGAGTCGTGCATAGGTGAGAGGGAGTGCGAGTTACTGGCTTGACCAGATGATTGATGAGTGGGGCTAAGAGGACATTCAACCATAAACAACTACCGGCGCTCCTTCTAGGGCCAGAAATGTTGACGGTGCTAGACCCGGAAACATTCAGGGGATCTCCCCAGTATGATGTCCCAACTAGACCTCACATCATTTGGTGTAGGAATCCAATCCTGTATGATGGCTTGATTGCAATTTTCTTAAAGGTTTTCCTTAGCTCTTTCTTGTCAGCACATAAGACTGGCTTGCTTTGTCTTCAAACAATGAGGTTCACGTCCCTGGTGAGTGCTAGTGTTACTTGTGTCAAGGTTATTTCACCGTAGATAGAGAGGGTGGAAGTGAGTTTCCAATCGAAAGGGAAGAGTCCCAACTCTGTCAGAGACACACAACACAATACGACATGCGCAACTTTCGGAGGAGCAGCCCAAATAGATGCGGCAGTCACAAACACACAAGAAGGGATAGCACGTACAACACTCAACGAGGTAGTCTGAGCGAGTGTGACGGTCATTATAACAAGTTTATGGGAAAGGTTCCGACTTATGTTCAGTGAGGCAACCCCTGTGGTCAAGACAATGTTAACAAGTTATACAACACATTTTCATAAACATATGTATTAGAGCAACCAAAATAGTTCAATTGTTTTTACATAAGTTAAAACAACATGGATTACAAGTGTTCCAAGATCAGTCTTACAAACAATTAAAATACATGTGTGAAAACGTGCTGGCTTGTTATGAGGCTTCTGAATTAAGCGAAAGTTCAAAGACACATCGGTACACCATACTTCACTAACCCCTGTAAGAGGGAGCGCTGGAGCCATTTCTCGCTTTTCAAAGAAAAGACTACAGACTCTCAAGGCTATGTGGGAGGAGCCATGGTGAAAAAGTCCTTTGCATGTACAAATGAGGGGTATTTATAGCCACGGGTAAAACTAACCCTTATGACTGTTCGACTTCCCTCATGATGGTTTGAATTATTTGATTCTTCAACTTTACATGACTCTTCATATTACATGTGGGTCTCTTCGACTTCGATGTTACATTAAAATGATTTACAATAGTATGGCCGGCAGTAGTGATGTGGCCGAGATGATTCATGACACGAGTCGACACGACAGTGCTGGTATGTTCATGGTTCTGTTGGTTTCCATGTTGAGCTGTAATGCTACTGAGTGATGGATGTTCTCTTGGTGTATCATAACTTCACCTCCACATGTAAAGGTGTGTGGAGTCTTCGATGGTCTTGGTGTTCATTTGATGTCACATGTGCATGTCGCTCCATCACTTGTACTTTGGCATGCTTCGCATGTTCGTCTATTCACGTAAAAAATCTCCTCGTATGCATTCTCTATTCGTCCGTTCGTGGAAAATTCTCCTCATATGCATTTTTCGTTTGTCCGTTGGACAAGAAATCTCC
Source organism: Pinus tabuliformis (assembly GCA_031772625.1). Lineage (NCBI taxonomy): Eukaryota > Viridiplantae > Streptophyta > Pinopsida > Pinales > Pinaceae > Pinus > Pinus tabuliformis. The sequence goes on from CM062818.1 coordinate 1,908,091,507, forward strand.
TTGCATGTGCTCTCCTTTTTCATCCCATTTGTCACCGCATCATGTCTTATCCATGTACCTGTATCTCTAGTCACTCATGACGAGACAACATCAAATCCGTAAATCTCCTAGTCTACCATGATGCATTGTCGTTCAATTTTGGATGCAGGTGAGTGGGAGAAAGGACAAGGCTATGAAACTGCGCAAGGCAGATTTCAAGCTGGGATGCAGCCTCCGGGCACTATTGATGAAAATTGCGCAGAAGTCACTCGGAGACTGAGATGGAAAATATGGATCAGCTGTGACTGTCTGTGGGATCTGGCTCAGTTGGAGGGAAGATATGCACAATTTTTTAAGTGAAGCAGTGCAGGAAGTAGAGGGGGGTTGGCAGCAAAAACTGCGCAATTCCTTCGCAGAGCTGGTAGCGGGCTATAGGAAACTTGGCCAGAAAAATGCGCATTTTTTCAGGGAACTGGCACCGGGCTGCAGGAGTGCTGGTGACAAAAACTGTGAAATTGCTAAGAAGCTGACCTACTGAACACCCCTATGCAGTTTCTGAGCTGAGAGGGATGCTGGGAAACTGGGTGATTACTCATGAAATCTGCGTAGTTTTCCAGGTGAGTAGCAGGATGGATGATTGGGTGACTGGCTAGAAAACCTGCACAATTTTTTGAGGGAGTCAGTGACAGACACTAGGTGACTGTCCGGCATGTCTGCACAGTTTCTTCAGTCAGCGGAGCGAGCATGCTTGGCAACTTTTGTGCAAATTTTTGGGGGAGTGAGTCCCGAGATCACTGCTTAGTCAAACTATCTGGTTGACCAGCTAGAGGCTTGGTTGATTTACTTGCAGGCAATGCAAATTGAAATGCCTTGTTGAGAAACTTCTGCCCTTTTCTGGGTGATAGTTGGTCAAGTCGATTCTAGGGTGGAGGTCCAACTGTCTGAGGGTGATCGAGTCATTAGACCTTCAGTAAAATAACTAAGCATGTGAGCAAGTGAACTTGTGCATATGCGACCTTGCGAACACACACTCAACATGACTCGATGACAAGACACCTCAAACCATAAAGACAACATATACGCAGTGTGACTAAGTGACAGTGCGAGTGAAAAGTGCAACACTTGTGATAGATCATTGAACGACTTTGGCGACGCTTGAGTGATAGTGCATACAACTTGGTGTGTGAGTGCGACAGATGTTTACATAGTGAATACCACTTGTGCACACGAAGTAGGACCTTTTGTGTTTCCAATACATGACTGAAAGCATGACATTGTGACCAACATGCAAAAGAGATGTTTATTGAATGGTCAAGTGAGAAGGGTGCAAAGACTTAACATGAGCTCACAAGATGAGCCTGGGTGCTTGAAAACATCAAGGAAAAACAAAAGTAAGGCTCCGAAATTGAATGCAGACCAAAATTTTGGAGGATGCTACAGCCAATACAACACTACATTCATTTTCATAATGACCATACTTCTTACACTAATGAGGTTGAACTTGAGATTTATCATACCTCTGGCCTTGTGCTTGCTTTGTCTTGGGCCTTGACTTGGATTTTTATTGTTACCCCTTCCACTTGAGCTTAAAGGGCTGCTTCTTCCACCTCTGTGTGGGCTTCTTCCTCTTCCTCTAGCATATTATCTTCCTCTGCCTCTACCTTGACCAAATAAAACTTGTGTCTTGAAGGCATGCTCCAATGAGGAGCTTGTTGCTCTATTCAGTCTATGTTCATGAGAAATCAGTGATGCATGAAGCTCATCCACTGAGAACTGTGAGAGATCCTTTGTCTCTTGTACGGCCACAACAATGGTACCAAACCTTTCTGACAAAGTTCTCAAAACTTTCTCAACTATTCTCCTTTCCTCAAGTGTCTCACCATGAGACCTGATTTGAGTAACCAGTCCAATTACATGTGTAAAAAACGAGTTTACATTCTCAGACTCTTTCATACAAATTGTTTCAAAGTCTCTTTTCAACATTTGTAGTTTTTCTATCTTCACTTTTTCCATGCCTTGGTAGGCTGTCTGGAGGGTGTCCCATGTTTGCTAGGACTTCCTTGCTGCTACGATCCTTGGGAAAATACTTTCATGAACTGCTTGAAAAATGTAGAAAAGGGTTTTTTCATCCTTCTTCCTATTGTCCCTCAACAAATCCCTTTCTGCTTGAGACAATGCATTGTATGCTGCTACATTTGTTGGTTCTTGAAAACCATTCTCCACCCAATCCAAAATGTCTTGAAAGAAAACAGGGTCTTCATTGTAATAACCCAGTAATCATAATTTTTCCCATTAAATTGAGGTATCTGAGGATTAGTCAAGCACAATGTTCTTGATGTTGTCATTTCTGAGTGTAAAAAAATCTTTCTATCTGCTGGTAAATATATTTCTAAAATTTTCCCTCAATTTTTTTTAATTGCTAATAAAAACACTCGTTTTTACACTAACAAAGTTTAACCTGCTCTGATACCATTTTAGTGCTGGTCTGAGTGGTTAATTAAATAGGAAAGAAATGAAACTAAATAACTGATTGGAAACCAAAAGAATGACACAAGTAAACACAAGATTTTACGTGGTAAAACCTTGATAGTGTGTCAAGGAAACATCCACAGGGAAAGGGATTGGATATTTATTAAATCAACAATGATTCTCCATGATTACAATAGTTCGGGCATTCATCAGTTTTATAAGAGCCTCCTCCATTACATAACTGTTGTTTCAGTATAAAACTAACTTGGCAGTAACTAATACAATTTTTACACATATTTACATAATTCGTTGTCAAATTTCAACAAACTCCACCTTGACAACAATTTTCCTAATCCCTTTCCCATGCCCATTCATCATCTCTTCTGCAAGCCAAGAGAAGCCAAACACCATCGAAGCTTCTCTACTATAACTGGCTTCATGAATATGTCTGCACAATTCTCCCGTGTATGGACCTTCTTGAGAGCTACTTTTCTGCCATCAATCACATGTCTCAGAAAATGATACCTTACATCAATGTGCTTGGTCTTTCTATGATAAGCTAGATTTGTAGCTAAGTGAATAGCACTCTGACTGTCACAAAATACATTCACTCTCTCTTCCGTCCTTCCAATCTCATCAAGTAGACCCTTTAAACAGATTGCTTCTTTACTGGCATTTGAAGCAGGTATATGCTCTGCATCAATAGTGGACAACACAACTGTTTCTTGAAGCTTTGACATCCAACTAATTGCTCCATGTGCAAGAGTAAAGACATAACCTGTAGTAGATATCCTTTTTTCCAAATCACCTACATAATCAGCATCCACATATCTGAAGATTGATCCTTCACTACCATTAAGATGATGCAATTATCACTTGTGCCTCTTAAATACCGAAGCACCCATTTCACTGCTCGCCAATGTTCTTCACCTGGATTTACCATGAACCTGCTGACAACTCCAACTGTACATGAAATGTAAGGTCTTTTAGATACCATTGCATACATTAAGTTGCCTACAACATTTGCATATGGTACACGAGACATATACTGCTTTTCTTCATCAGTTCTAGGACTCAAAACTGAAGAAAGCTTAAAGTGAGAAGCTAATTGAACATTAACAGGTTTCACACTGTTTATACCGAACTTTTCAAGTACTCTTTCCACATACTTCTATTGTGATAACCAAAGCTTACCATTTTTCTTGTCTCTGTTTATCTCCATTCCCAAGATATGTTTTGCTGCTCCAAGATCCTTCATATCAAATGTCCTAGAGAGTTGAGCCTTTAACCTGCTGATCTCTTCCATGCTTTTGCTTGCAATAAGCATATCGTCAACATACAAAACTAAGATAATAAATATGCCACTCAAACTCTTAAAGTATACACAATGATCATAATCACTTCTGATAAAATTATGGCTCACCATGAAGGAGTCAAACTTCTTGTACCGTTGCCTGTGAGACTGCCTCAGGCCATACAATGATTTCCTGAGTTTGCAAACTAATCTTCTGCTACGACCTTGTACAAAATCTTCTGGTTTTTCCATATATAATTATTCTTCCAAATCACCTTGTAGAAATGTTGTTTTAACATCTAACTGTTCTAACTCAAGGTTAAGTATAACCTCCAACTGAATTTTTTTATTTCGTGATACATGTTCATGTTCAATTCTTTCAACAATTGATTTTAAAAGAGAAGATTAATCAAATGTTACATCTCTGCTAATGACTATCTTTCCTGATGTAGGATCCCACAACCTGTATCCTTTCACCGCATAGTCATACCCAACAAAGACATAACATTTCGATTTTGGATCTAATTTTGAACGTTGATTTGTAGGAATAAGAGCATAAGCATCACAACAAAATATCCTTAAATGTGAATAATCACAAGACTGACTTGACCAAACTTCTTCAAGAATTTTACAATTAACTAGTACTAGAGTTGATCAGTTAACTAAATAAAAAGTAGTGGATATTGCTTCTACTCATAGCTCCTTTTGCAGGTTAGCATTGCTGATCATGCTTCTAGATCTTTCCATAAGAGCCTGATTCATACGTTTAGCAAAACCATTTTGTTGACGAGTATAAACAACATTTTTATGTCTAACAATTCCTTCATCCTTATAGTATTGTTCAAATCCTAGATAAGTAAATTCACCACCATTGTCAGTTCTTAAACATTTAATTGATTTGCCTATTCTTTTTTCTACCATTGTTTTAAATTGTTTAAAGACATTTAATACATCAACTTTCCTTTTTAACATAAAGACCCAAACTTTTCCAGAGAAATCATCAATAAACGTTAAGAAATATAAAGCACCTCCATACGATGCAACAGGAGATGGTCCCCATAGATCAGAATGAATATAGTCCAAAATTTCTTTACTATTATGACTTCCAGTTTTAAACCTTTGTTTACACTGTTTTCCATACACATAATGTTTACAGAAATCCAACTTCAAGGATTTCAAATCAGGAAGTAATTTATGGTTTATCAGTACCTGAATACATTTCTTCCTCATGTGACCCAATCGTTGATGCCATAGGCGAGTACCTTCTTCTTCTTTCTCTGACACAATCGCTACTTCACTGACCTGAGTACTTCCTTTGAGTTTGTAAAGATTTCCGACCTTTTCTGCTTTCATAACAACTAGGGTGCCTTTTGAGACTTTCAGCACTCCATTCTGACCTATAAACTTATAATCATCTGAGTCCAAAACTCCCAAAGAAATCAAAAATTTCTTCAATTCAGGTACATGTCTAACACTAGTTAATGTTCTAACTGTGTTATCATACAATTTAATCCTGATATTTCCCATCCTAACAGTATAACATGATACATTATTACCCATAAACACAGAACTACCATTTACAACTTCATATGAAATAAACCAGTTTATCTGTGGACACATGTGATGAGAAGCCCCAAAGTCTAACATCCAACTTTCAAAATCCTGAAAGACATTACATACATTTAAAGTTTCATCTATCATACATAATTATTCAGCAGATAAAAATGCATCTATCATACCTGAATCAACTTGATTTTATTCCTTCTTTGGGTTATCAGACTCTTTCTGTTTCCAACAGTCTTTCTTGAGGTGTCCAATTTTATTGCAGTACCAACATTTCGCCTTACACTTCTTTCCCTTTGATTTTGATATGGAAGATCCCCTTGTTTTTTCTCCTCTTTCCTTTGACCGTCCTCTGGCTATCATGGCTTCTGGTGCAGTTGTTTTAGTACTGGATTTCCTCCATACTTCTTTAGATAAGAGAGCTCCCACAACTGATTCAAATTTCAAAGAATCAATAGTGCTCAAACTGATTGAAGTTATGAAGTGGTCCCATGACTCGGGCAGAGAACACAACAAGGTTATAGCTTTGTCTTCTTCCTGAATTTTAACTTCCATATCTGATAATTGGCATATAAGTGTATTAAAAACATTTAAATGTTCTGCAACTTTTGTACCCTCCTTCATCCGTAGACTGTACAACTATCTTTTCAAATAAATTCTATTGGTTAATGATTTTGTCATATATAGTTTTTCCCATAAATCTGTAGTTGTACTCTCTTCAACAATGTTGAAGAGAACTTCGTCCACCAGACATAACTTGATAGTACTGAGAACTCGAGCATCCAAGTCCTCACAGTCTGAATCTGTCATGCTAGCAGGTTTCGTAATCACCCCGTCCAATGCTCTATGCAACCCTTGTTGCACCAGAAAATCCCTAACTTTCAGTGTCCATATAGCAAAATTGTTATTTCTGGTGAATTTCTCCACCTCCAACTTTTCATTCGTCATCTTGGCCATTTCTTTCATCCTAGGGTTTCTTAAAAAAGAAATTGATTTGTCTTCTTCCAACAAGGGTTTTCAATTTTTTCTATTCCAATTTTATTTATTTATTTATTTTTTCGGAATTCTGTTACTTTCCATTTTTTTTTTCTTCAAATTGACTAAAAAATCTATAACAAGTTTATGAAAAAGTTCTTTTTAATTTCAGTTTCTTGGACAAAACCTCCGTTTTTCAATGAAACTTTTTTCTCGCAAAAATTTAACAAATTCCCTTTCTACAATTATGAGTCTTTTAAAAAAAAGGCACTCTTCAACCATACTCTTTAACAAATTTCATTGGAAAAAAAACTTGTTTTCCTTTCCTTAATGAAACCGTACTCTTAACTTCTAAAAAATATTCCATTGGTTTTTGAGCCAAAAAAAAAATCTGGTTTTTAAAAAATAATTTTTTCTCTAAACAAAATTTACTCGACATTTACATGGCTTTCTACTGATCCAAAGGCTCACATGACTTTCTGCTAATCAAAAGGCTCTTTATGCAACAACGTCCTTTATTTTATATTTTTTTTGAAACAACGACTCCTTCAGCCTTTGCTCGTGCAGACAAATCAACTGACACCAACCTTTAAAAAAAGTATTTCGCAAAGAACCCAGCGGCTGAAAAAGTTAGTAGTTTTCCCCTTCTTCTTTCCAGCGTTAATGGAAAACTTTCTCTTGTTTTCTTTCCAGCGACAGACTTCAGAAATCGAGTGGTTGCCTCTGCCGCTCTCAAAAAACTGGCTCTCTCTTGTAGAATTCACGTACAGATTAAAAAAAAAACCCTTTCACCATATAAACGTAACGTTCTTCCTTGTCGGCTCTAATAGATTTAGTCTGAACGCTCTTCCTTTCCAGCTCTGACCAACATTCAAATGAACCTTATCTACGATTTCAAATGAACCTTATCTCCTTCAATCAAACTTCCTCAACGACCCAAATCCTCTAATACCACTTGTTGGTCTGAAACAGGAAAGAAATGAAACTAAATCACTGATTGGAAACCAAAAGAATGACACAAGTAAACACAAGATTTTACGTGGTAAAATTTTGAGAGTGTGTCAAGGAAATATCCACGAGCAAGGGATTGGATCTTTATTAAATCAACAATGATTCTCCATGATTATAATAATTCGGGCATTCATTAGTTTTATAAGAGCCTCCTCGGTTACATAATTATTGTTTCATTCATTAATTTTACAAGAGCCTCCTCCGTTACATAATTATTGTTTCCATATAAAACTAACTTGGCAGTAACCAATACGGTTTTTACACATATTTACCTAATTCGTTGTCAAATTTCAACAGTTAGAAAATTATAAGGCGTAGAGGAGAGGACAAGAAAATCTTTGCAATCGCAACTGGACAGTGGCTTACACTTACACATACACGGCTTTGCAAATCGCAACTGGACAGTGGCTTACACTTACACAAAAAATCTTGCAAATCGCAACTGGACAGTGGCTTACACTTACACGGCTTTGCAAATCGCAACTGGATAGTGGCTTACACTTACACTTCACGAGGAGTTGCGGAGTAACTTTCTGTAAAACTCTTGCTTTCACGCACCCATAAATATTTTCTCCACGATTTTCTCCTAACTACCTCACAAACATACACTCTCTCCGGCAACTATATAAAACACTTTTACTTTCATAATTATCCAAACATACAACTTTTGACTTATTAATTTATGACAGAGCAAATATTTAAGACACGGGATGGGTGATTATGCAAAATGGGGGATTTGCTGAATTTACAGAGGTTTCCAATTGCAAGTAAGAGTTGCGCAATAAACATTTGAATATAAATTTTACCAACTCTGTATTAAGTACTTCAACTATATGATGTGTTACGGAATGATTAGCAAATAAAAATTGCGCAATAAATGTTTGAATATACATTTTACCAACTCTATATTAAGTGCTTTAACTATATGATGTATTGTGGAATAGTTAGGTTGTACTTCTGCTCAAAACTCCACTCCTTCAACTTACAAGCAGAATAGCAACCTGCAACTGAGGTGTACCACATGAATGATTGTTGTTGAGAGTAATATTTCCAACACTTTCATGCCTTTCGATGTGATGTTTCTCATTTTTTCTCGCTGATTTGTCATAAGATCGGTCGATACACTTGCATCAGTTTTGATTTAAAAGAAATACTTCATACTTGTGTCGTCCAATCATATCAGTTGGAAAATCCAATGAGCACATGGTGGGTCTCTAATTTTATCCAAAGGAATCGGGATTAATAGTGCGTTTGATATCATAACTAAAGCTTTGAATCAGAACCAACAATTAACATGAATATAAAAATTTACAAAATTTCTGAGGGTTTTCCAGAAGAGTTGATGTTATGTATGCCGAGTAATTTGAGTATATGAGAGTAGAAAACTTTTGTTTATATTTTTTTCCACATTTTGTAAGATTCAAGTTCTTGAGAGTTTCAAAATTTTATATTGGCGATTTAGATGTAGTTTTTTTAATATGAATGCCTTTTACAATAAGTTTATTTGAGTATATGAGAGTAGAAACTTTTGTTTATATTTTTTTCCACATTATGTAGGATTAAGTGTTTGAGAGTTTCAATATGATGCATTTTTTTATATGAATGTTTTTAACGATAAGTTTATTTTTAAAATATTAATATTTTTAAAATATTTTTAGTCGTAAAAATGGTGTTTTAAAAATATCTTTAATATAATTTTACATATGGTTGACCAACTTAATAAATTATCCAAGTCTTCATATTAAATTGTGTTTTTATCTTCTTTACATTTCATAATAAATTGTGTTTTTATCTTCTTTAGATAGAGTTTTTGGCTTACCTTTTTTACATTGGATAATATATCATTTTATGCACTTTATCTTCAATTTCTCTTTACTTTTAAGTACATGTAAAGAATATATATATATATATATTTTATGTGATAAGATATGTATATTTATGTGATGAGATAGGTATATTTATTACAAATCTTTACAAAGTTATTTTTCTTATTCAAAATTTCCTTTAAAAATTTATTCTGTGAAAAGTTTTCTCTCTCAAATATTTTCATTCAATTTTCCATTTTACATTTACATATAACTTTTTTGGTATACTAATTCATTTGTTTTCTTTTCCTAACATACATAATAAATTAGTATAATCTTTTTCTCAAGGGTAATATATTTGTAGATTTTGGAGATATATTTGTTGTCATATAAATATGAATTTAGTGCAATTATTTAAATTAACTAGTTATGTATAAATTTATAATAAGCATTACAATACTTATTTTATGATATGCCTTACATTATTAAAAGTAAAAAAAAAAAAAAAATTAATTAAATTATAAATTTTATTATTATTATTATTATTATTAAAAGAATTAATATTTACATTTAAAAACTTATGGAATAAGAATTAGTATGAAAAAGACAAAAATTAATTAAATAATAAATTTATTATTATTATTATTATTATTATTAAAAGAATTAGTATATATGTGTTGAACATATATACATTTAAAAAATATGGAATAATATTTTTGTATTTTTGACCGGAGAATCCACAGTTGAAGAATTTATACACCGACGTTTCGAATCCCAAATGGGATCCATCATCAGGGAATAGAGAAAGATGATCAGAGAAAGATGATAAAAAGAAGAGCCAGATGAAGGAAATAAATACTCATGAGGGATGAAAGTTCAAGGGACAGCGCAGGTCGGCCAAAGAGATTTAAAATGAAACCTAATTTTTATTTTTAATTTAATATCATTTAATTAATATTTATAAAATGAAAACTTTAAACTAAAATCTAAGTTAATATTAATATTAAAAACTAATATATATATTAATATTAAAAGATAGGGATATCTAAAACTAAAATATAAGTTAATATTGATAACAAACCCTAATATATAACTTTAAAATTTTTATATATAACTTTATATTTGTGTAATATGATTAATATAAAGCTTTATAATTGAATAACCTAAAATCTATATATGTATAATTTAAAATATATATAATAGAATTAAACTCAATAAAGCCTCATATCTATATTAGACTCTAAAACTAAAATAAATATTAATATCATAATACTTTATATATAACATAAAATTTTTATATTAATATTAAAATCTAAAATATGTATTAGAATGATATTATAAATCCTAAAAACTATATAAAATTAATATAATATTAATATTTATTTAATCTAACATCTAAATAATATTAATATAATATTAATATTGAGTTTAATATAATATTAATATTTATTTAATCTAGCATCTATATAATATTAATAATCTAGCATCTATTTATGGCTCAAGTCTTATAGAAAGCTTTAAGTTATTTTGTCTTGAGTTATATTAATATTATATAGATGCTAGATTAAATAAATATTAATATTATATTAAACTCAATATTAATATTATATTAATATTATTTAGATGTTAGATTAAATAAATATTAATATTATATTAATTTTATATAGTTTTTAGGATTTATAATATCATTCTAATACATATTTTAGATTTTAATATTAATATAAAAATTTTATGTTATATATAAAGTATTATGATATTAATATTTATTTTAGTTTTAGAGTCTAATATAGATATGAGGCTTTATTGAGTTTAATTCTATTATATATATTTTAAATTATACATATATAGATTTTAGGTTATTCAATTATAAAGCTTTATATTAATCATATTACACAAATATAAAGTTATATATAAAAATTTTAAAGTTATATATTAGGGTTTGTTATCAATATTAACTTATATTTTAGTTTTAGATATCCCTATCTTTTAATATTAATATATATATTAGTTTTTAATATTAATATTAACTTAGATTTTAGTTTAAAGTTTTCATTTTATAAATATTAATTAAATGATATTAAATTAAAAATAAAAATTAGGTTTCATTTTAAATCTCTTTGGCCGACCTGCGCTGTCCCTTGAACTTTCATCCCTCATGAGTATTTATTTCCTTCATCTGGCTCTTCTTTTTATCATCTTTCTTTGATCATCTTTCTCTATTCCCTGATGATGGATCCCATTTGGGATTCGAAACGTCGGTGTATAAATTCTTCAACTGTGGATTCTCCGGTCAAAAATACAAAAAGCTCAAACCACAGATCTCTGAAATCCATGGAATAATATTTTTAATTATGGAGATTCCCTCACTATACTATAAAGATTCTTAGTCTTTGAATACATTTTGTTACAATATTATAGGCCAATATCATGATTTATTAATCCCGCATGACCAACAAAACAAGCTAATTTTATATGACACTTGTTCATATAATTATTTTTAATTAATTGATTTAATTAAAAAGATGAAGCCATAAACCTTTGTTTTGTGTATATTATCATAAATATCCAAAATATTTAAATTAATAAATCTTTAACATAGGCCTAATAATAAAACCTTATTTCACCATAAACACCTCTATCAATATAAATAAATAATAAATAAATCTTTAATTATAAATAAATCTTTAATTTAAAAAAAAATAGTTATACCTCTGCAAACAATTTCGAGATAATGTAAAAAATAGAATAGAGAGAGTTAAATAAATTTTCATATATAAATATATGTAAGTGAAATATATATCCATATTTTTTAGAATATTAAATTCAGTGATCTATGAAACTAGGTTGTTTGTATTTGCAAATAATTTTGAGAACCATATCACAATGAACGCCTTTATAAAAAATTTAATTTGGAAAATCTATTTTTCTTTTACTATTACAACGAGATATAATGGTTTGGAAATGGTTTAGCCCGTCAAGAAAGCGATTCATGAATTTTGAAGTCATATTATGCATTAAAATTAAAACAAAATTGAAAATATCATATTATGTGTGGGAGTTATTTTATAAAATTAGTTTTATTAAATTTCATTGTCTTATAATACTAAAAATATCATTAAAATTGGGCACCTTACAATAACACTCGAAAAATAAGAGGCCCTGTTATTTGTAGTATTAGTCATTGGACTCATTATTTACAGGTTTTGGTATATATTTAGATTGAATTCTTAATTCACTTTAAAATTGAAATTCATTAAGAAAAGCTTTTTATAATGCATATATGTTTTATAATCTACATGTGTAATGTAGAATTTAAAAAAAAAAAAAAAAATTATAGAAACATGATGCACTTAGTGTTTTGGAAGGTAGTTTGATGTTGAATTAATATTTATATTGAGAGAAGGGAGGGGTGATTTACTGTCTTGGAAGGTAGTTTGACGTTGAATTAACAATTATATTGAGAGAAGGGAGGGGTGAATTAGTATAATATAATTTTACATTATTTAAAACATTTAATCACAAAATATTACATCATGTAAATAATAACATTAAATACATGATATACATAGAAACCCATTTAAAAAAAAAATTCAATTATTTGATTTAAGCAGACACCAATTTGCTGTTACAATATTTATAGGATCCAACCTACATGAGACATCAATCCCCTTAGGTTGGCAAACATGAACTTGCAAAAGGCACTAATCCCTTCAGATTTACAAGTGCCAACTTGTAAAAGACACCACTCACTTCAGATTTACGAGCACCAACTTGTAGGAGACGATAATCCCCTTAGGATTTGTTGATTTAATTGCCTTTACCTCCCAGATCTATGTTTCATTACATTTTCAAACTGGATCCAGAGCTATTTTATACAATTCTTTCATATAAAATAATCTTGATGAAAGGAAGAAGAATAAAACACTCACAGACACACTTACAAATTAAACTTATATTCATAAAACTTTCTCACAAACACCCACAATTACCAAGTTGTGGCTCTTGGCTCTTCTTGTAACACCCTCCTCCCACATATACCTAAGTAATCAACCAACTGGGGTAAACATGTGACGAGAGGCTACTATGATTTGATTCAACCTCCTAGGTCACCTTAACAAAGTGGAACTGATAAAACAAAAACAAACTGACCATCCACACATCCAACAAAACCTCTAGGAGCTACCCCACCTTTCTAGATGACCAACCCTTGAGGAAAACTCAGCAGTTCAAGGACCTAAAGCCCAAGTCGCTCCCTTTCCAAGCCCTCAAAGCGACTGAGGGTCCCAATCACTCCCATGAGCTTTCCTGAGTGCGACTATAGCCTTTCTCTGCCAATGTTATGCCAGTGACTGTGATATTTAAGGCTAAATTCCATGGCTAGGATCTAGTCACTACCCAAAACTTCATGGAATTCACAAAAATGAAAAGAAACATAGAGACAATGATGCCAATGCAAATTATTAAACAAATACTTGACTGGACCCCTACTAGCCATGACATACATTTCGTCAAACATATCACAATTATGCATTCTACATGTTTAAACAACAAATATGAGCATAGGGGTCTCATACTTATCTGAGAATCACTAAGAAGCATTGGTGCCTTATCACATTAGCTGCATTATCATCTATTAGGTCATATATTCATTGCTCATTCATTCACAAATCAAAACATGATGACAACCATACATTTTCACTGTCATAAAACATATTCATAACCAACATATAAACAACAAAAATAATGAGGATACAATAGCCATAAATGCCACATATAATCCAGTACATTTGCTCATAAAATACCAAGGAAATAAATTCTTATTAATGAATGCAAAATCCAACCCAATATGGGACTACCATGTTCCACCACACTGTAGATTGGTTGAGCCAAGTCTCTCTTCATCCAATCTACCCTGTGCCATATTCCAAGCATGAATGTGGGACTCAAACCAAAAGAACCAACTAGGGCTTCCCGAGGATAAAACACCAAAACCTTATCAATAGAATCAGACTTTACCACAATCCTCATCCGATCATTGGGCCATTAAAAAGCATGGGTGCCACCAGATTTCTCCACCTACATCGTGAGGAATTTTCCTGTCTCCTAGTCTCTAGTATTTACCGTAATCCACAGTCTGATCCGGGGATCATTAGGCCATAATTGAGACACTACCCTCTAGGCTTTACCCTTATCCAACCATTCACCAACAAGGATTCCTAAGCCTGATCAAGGACAATGACCTCTAGGCTTTACCATATATCTAGCCATTCACTGGTCAAGGATTCCTAGGCCCAATAAGGCACACAATTCCTGGTTTTAATGCAACCCAAAGTCTGGTTCAGGGGTCACTAGGTTAGTGGCTTTACCACAATCCATAGTTAGGTTAAGGGATCACTAGGCCATGCATTCTTTCATTCACCTCACTTAGCTTCGAATCCATCCAACAATCCAACTCAACCAAAACATGAGAATCCCATTCCATGTCTATTTGTAAATGACAAGGCAAGACTAAAGAACATTGTCACACATGGTAAAAACCATGCCCATGATAGAAAGAGAACCAAGAACACACATGCATAACCATGCATGCTAAATCTAGCAAGGAAATCACACATGCAAATCGATACCTACAAGAAAACCCGTTGTAGTTGTTTGATCCTACTCGTCATTGCTTTATATTTTCTTCCTCTTTGCCTTCTTTTCCTTTCTTGATCCAATGTTGAAGTGCTCCAAGAAAAATCTAAGTGTCCAAGAGTGTTAGAGAGAGAATATAGAGAGAGCTCCAAAAATGAACTCACAAAATGTTACACTAACAAAAGGTACCAACTGGTCCTCAAAAGCCTTTTTATTAATATGGACTTTAGTTTTTTCACTTTTTCATTAGTTTCCTTCATTTTCCTCCTCACATGCAACATGTGACCTTTCACCTTCCTTTTCTCCTAATTTCCGTTATTTTTATAAATAAATTGCCAAAAATGTCATTTTGTCTTTCCAGAGCCTCGGCCATTTCCTTTTCTAATTTCCTTAGCCATGATAAAACAAATTAACACCCACACTAGGATATTTTCCCCAACATTTAGCTTGGAATAAGTGTCCCATAACCATGGTTATTATTTTTCCTTTATTAACTTTTATTACATGGAATTTTCATCAGGGTTGTTATAGAACCCTCCCTCTTGGCGGAACACCGTCCTTGGTGTTCAATGACAGCTATAACCAACAAGAATGTTGAAAGTTAAACATACTTCCCATGGAGCTTTTTGACTTAGCTCATTGCAGTATTTACAATGATCAACTTGTTGAGAAGAAAACCAACATGACAACATAATAGAATGAAACCCATACTGCTTATTGGAGCTTTATAACATAGCTCATGGCAATATTTACATCCATATACATATTTATATATAATAAAATATCACTAGCACATATACCCAAAAAATATATCAAGGACATTCGCTCAACCAATGAATAAAGGACACATAGCTTGCATCGGAACCAACATCTCCCATGTAGCTTCATGGGGCCCAAAGTGCTTCCATTGCACTTTAACCTGCTCGATTACTCAATTCCAGAGCATGAGTAGTTTTCTTTTCAATATACAATAAGGTTTCAGCTGGAATTCTCCATCTGTATCCACCTGTAATATAGACCAATCAAAACATGATCAACATCTTTAGCATACTTCTTAAGCAATGACACATGGAAAAAATCATGGCCTTTCACTATCAGCGACAGTGTAAGTCGATAGGCTACTGGTCAAATCCTTTTAAGGATCCTGAAAGGTCCACAAAACTAAGGTGTCAACTTGCCACATGATCGAATTCACAAGGAGCTCTTATTTGGCTTGATGCACAAGTATACATGTTCTCCAATGTGGAACTCCTTAAACAACTTGTTTCGATCTACTTATCTTTTCTGTATGTCGTTGCCTTTAGATTCCTTTTTATCACTTGCATTTCTTGTTCCATTTTTGCTATCATATCTGGTCTAATCAACACCTCGTTCACTAGATCACTCCAAATGATGGGAGTATTGCAACTCTACCTATAGATTTCATCAAACAGACTCATCCTTAAAGACTCTTGGTAACCATTATTATAAGTGAAATCGACAAATGGAAGATACTCCTCCATCTCCTCTACTAGTGCATCACATACATCCTCAACATGTCCTCCAATATCTGGTTGACCCTCTCTATCTACAGATGATAAGTTGTGCTGAAGGTCAACATTGTACCTAAACCTGCAAAAAACTCCTTCCAAAACTTGGAAGTGAACCTTGCATCCATGTCTAACACAATATTCTATGGAACACCATGCAATCTAACCACATCTATGATGAACACATGTGCCACATCACTAGTTGAATACATAGTCTTCATTGGAATGAACTGTGTTACCTTAATCGACCTGTCCACCACAACCATGATGGAATCATGTTGTCTAGATTTCCTTGGCAAACCTGTGATGAAATCCAGGGAAATAACCTCCCATTTCAATTATGGAATCGTAATCGGTTGTAGTAGTCCCATTGGATCTTTACATTCTTCCTTTGGCTGTTGATAATCCAAACATCTAGCCACAAAATCTACCACATCATTCTCCAGATTCAACTGGTAAACTTATTTACTACTATCAATGTATTTTGGTAACCTACGTCGGGTTCACATGAAAATCCCTCAATATAATCTTCTTGAGCTCACTGTTGTCTGGCGCATATATCCTATCCCTAAATCTGATCAAGCCATCTGATGAGAGATGATATTACACATCCTGTGCACCTATACCTGTACTGATACAACTAATTGTACCTGTACATGTAATCTATTGTAACCTGTGCATAAGCTCTCTATACCTCTCATCTAGTTGACCCACTAGTAAAATCCGATATTGTAAGTTTTCCCCATAAGAACTCATAGCTGCAATGTGATTTACCTGTATCTACCTCGTAAGAGTATCTGCAACCATGTTCTATTTACCCTTGATATACTTGATATCAAATTCAATGTTAGGTCCCTATAATACTAGTGTATTCCCCTTATTGTTATTGTTTTGCCCATGTAGCCAAGGAAGTTAGGGTTTTTGCAGGCTTCATAATTCCATCTCAAACATGGGATCTAAGGAAAACCATCATAACTTTCTCTCTGAACATCGGATTTGATTTTTGTAAAAAGTGACTGAAATAGGATGGACTATAGCTTTTTTGGTATATTTTTTAGGGCCAATGGTCAAACTAGTGACACATGGCACTCCATACAAGTTTTCTCTACTGAACTAGTCTATAATCAGGTCATCATGGGAGATTGGCCATAACTCTTTCTTGAAGAGTCCAATCTCGGTCTGACTTATTGGGTTGGAAATAAGACTCAAAGGGCTACTACAAGACTAAATTTCATAACTTGTATATCAACAATTACAGAGTTACAACCGTTCCAAGATCAAGTTCCTAAAAGCAAGAAAAATGTGTGTATTGTTTTTAAAAAATTGAATAACTTTTGTTTGAAAAATCAGTTTGAACTGATTCGAAGGGCATATTGAAGAAAATATATTAGTATTTTATTCTAAAATTCCTACTAAGAGAAATAATTCTACACCCATTAAGCCCTCAGAAATATCTACTATGACGCATGAAGACGAAGAATTGCAACATGATATATCAAAATTACGGGACCAAGTGCAAAAAATTTCTCTCTCACAAAGAGAAACCAAAGATGAACTAAAAGTCGATATGGATGGTTTAAAAGTAGACATTGAAGGTTTTATGGATGGAATAAAGCTACTATGGATGGTTTGAAAGCAGACATGGAAGGTTTGTAGGAAGGTTTAAAAAAATGTTACAAGAAAGGCTTCCCAGTGGTGAAAAGGTAATCCATGGAAATCATGATGAAGACAAGACGAATATGAATTACAATTTCAGAGACTCCAATGTGAGGTTTAAGAACCATCACATTCCAAAGATAGATATGGGGAAGTTTGATGGCAAGGATCGGGTAACATGGATACTACACATGGAGCAATAATTTGATCTATAAGATGTGTGACCATCACAAAAGGTACGTATTGCATATTTATATTTAGAACCCAATCGGTTTGTATGGTATAGATTGCTTTGTTCTTGTAAACCACCACTTAGTCAATTTCTACGGAGCAAATGATAGCACATTATGAAATATACAAAGAAAAACACCTTCTTTAGCCAATTGATAAATCTCAAACAAAAGGGTTCAATGACAGAGCACATTGAAGACTTCCAAAAATTGAATATTAGGGTAACCGATATTCCAGAGGAGCATATGATTGATGTCTTCATAGGGACTTTAAAAGATAACATCCAACATGAGGTTCACCTTTGGGATCATGATTCATTGGAGAAGGAATTCAGAGTGGCAAGAAAAGTTGAAAGAAAAATTATGGCAATAAGGAAGTCAACCACTCATAACTATAAAGATGGAAGTGTTTTTTCTCCTAGTCTTCCACCTCCAACAAGGTTGACACCACAACAACTGGAGGAAAGAAGAGAAAAATGGCTTTGTCATAGTTGTGACAGAAAATACACTAAAGGTCATAAGTTTGCTGAAAATAAATTATTCTACATAAACTATAAAGAGGAGGAAGAAAAGGAACAAGAAACATCAAAAGAGGAGGATATACACCAAGAGCCAACATATTGGGTCAAGAAAAAGGCATATTTTCTCATGAGTAATTGCTTTATTTCGTATTTATCCTTACACGATTATCTCTGTTTATGAATTGAAATAAAGGATATTACAGTTAAAGTTGGATGAATGTACTTGGTAACAAATTAAATAAAACTAGCATTAAAAACTGACTTTTTACTATCCTTGTGTGCAGAAGACACGAATTGGTCAATAGCTTTTCATTTGACAGAGCAGCACCAGGCTGTAAAAGGCAAAGACAACATCTAAAGCAAGCAAGCTAGCGAGAGACTAGACAGACCAATACTATTTCATGACAGAATCAGATTATGTATTGTGAAATCCTCAGGATCCCCTGATCCTGAGGATTCGCTTTTATCTAGTTTACTCTTTTACTATTATATATAAGGCCAAAAGGCAAACGAAGTTCAGTTCATACTTATGTAATTTATAATTTTTTTTGAGACATATCCTACTGTTATCTCAGTGATGTTGTAATCTGGTTACTCATATTAATGAAATACTGTGTTTGATCTTCACTTATATTCTGAGTATTCCTTAGCGGAGACTTCTAACGACTTTGGGCCTGGTCAAGAGAAGTTCTATTGATTTCTTGTTTTATAATCTTTCCATTTGAATCTTCGTTGATTTTTAATGTTTAGTTAATATTATTTCTCTTATTGTGAGGATTGACAATTCCAATTCATATTTCTGTTCATTTTGATTTATACTTAGTCGTGTGATGTATCCGAATAATGCTTTGACTTGATTGGTTATATTAGTTTCAAAGTAGATTGTTGTTCCTTCTGAGTTATGATATCATAGATCTTAGAGATAGTGTCAATTAATTTCCATAATCTGCTGAAAGAGAACAATTGTTGTTTAGAAGTCATTTATCGTATTTTCTTGATTGCCATTCAATTAAGAATTTTCGTTCAATCGAGATTGTCGTTCAAACAAGATTGCCCTTCAATTAGGATTTGCCATTCAATTCTCATTTGCGATAGATTAACATTGTTGTTTAGTTGTTACAGTTCTCTTTCTTGATCGAGTGAGTTAGTTTTAATTCTATTTGAAGATTTCCAAGCGTGATTCTTTGCATTCACATTCAGATTCATTTAATTTTGGAATAAGTAGACGAAATTGCAGAGTGTGTTAAGAGTTCTTTCAGAGTCATTTCTCCCTTAGTTATTTCTCTAAGGGTTGTGTGAATTAAGTTGAAGAGATAGTTATTAGTGATTGCAATGATTTACCTTTAGCTAACCTCTGAATTCATTGCATAGATTGTGCTGACACTCTTGAGATAAAAATACTTACCTTGGGTTGACAATTAATGTAGGAATTAAGATTGCCTGTAAAAAGACATCTTAGTGCACCAACATTTTGGCGCTGTTGTCGGGGAGAGTGTTTCAAGTGATTTCCTTTTATCTTGTTGTGAAAGAATTTGGTTTTAAAAACAAAAGGTAAGAACCTGTGTACCTAGCAAGTAAAGTGCTTGCTTACCAGCCCGCTTTTTAGCAAAAGCTTAGAGGTTAAATAGGAATTGGTTTTTATGAATGACTAGGAATAGAAAGATAGAAAAAGAGCAGAACCCCCCACCTAAATCCACAAAACCCAAAGGATCGGTGAACCTTGGGAGAATGACCTTTATATATGAAATCATAAGAAAATCAAAATCTCAAGTGTCAGTAGGATTCTAGGAAATACCTGGAAAAAATTCTACTGTTATCCCTCAAGCAATAGGCTCACCATCTGCAGCTTACGCTGAGATTCAAAGCCAAGTTGGAGGATCAGAATAGAGGCTTCAAGCTACAATAAATCTACATTCTGATCCTCTACAAGAGGGAAAATCTTGTAACTTAAGAGAAGGAGAAAGAGAAACCAGTGGGACTGCTAAGGTAGAACCATAGCTGTCTAAACAGGGATCTCCTGTGATACCGGATCTAGGTAGTGTTGCAAAGCCAGCTCGGGTTGCTAATCCTCCGATTACTCAAAAAGCACCCCTTGAAATCCCCGAAGGTTACTGTCACATCTTTGACCAAATGATAGATCAGCCACCTCAAGGTCAAACCTCGACATTAGAGTACCCCATAGTCGACCAAGTGGCCAATGCCCCCATGAAGACTATTCCTATGCAGAGCATCCCAACTTTCCATGGGGTGATCATAGAGCATCCTGATGCTTTCCTGTTTGAGTTTGATGTCCTCTGTAGAGGGTATGACTACACCACTGACCCCCAAAAGCTAAAGATGTTTCCTTCCACTCTGAAAGGAGCAGCCTTAAGATGGTTCATGGATCTAGGTGGGAGAACTATTAATTCTTGGGATGAGATGAAAACCTCCTTCCTCAAAAGATACTAGGAATTTTGTAAGACTAGGGAACTAAAAGATGAAATTTTTAAGATGACTGCAAATATAATGAAACACTAGAAGAATATGTAGAATGATTTAATTATAATTTGTAGAGGTCTCCACACACTGCCTTATTGAAATAAGTCCTAAGATCTATCTTAACTAAAAGAATGAAAGAGGAATGGGTAGAAACTCTAAACTTAATGGGAAAAGGAGATATCTCTTAGGAGTATTATGATGAAATCATACGCTTGTGTAGTAGGTGTTCGTGAGGAAGCACATGTACAGTAATAGGAAGACGAGATCCCATGAGTAGGGGAAGGAAACCACACAATGGAGGCATAATGCAGATGGAAATCGGTAACCTCCTGGAAGATTTTAAGATGGACATCCTAGGCACTCTCACAACTCAGCTAGTCGTCTTACAGGCTAAACAAAAACAAGCCTTAGCAGAACAAAACTTGGCCATATTCTCTCCACGTTGTGGAAAGATGCATAGCCAACAGGAATGCCCATTAGACATGGTGCAAAGATGCACTATATGTACTAAAGAGCATGCCACTAAATAATGTCCATCATTTCCAAGGCTGAAAGCAGTATTCAAGGAAGCAGAAGAAGAAACAGAGCCCGTATATCAAATGAACCAGTTCTTTCCTTCTTCATAGTTTAATCAACAACAAAACCTTGGGACAACATGGCAGGGTCAATCACCCTATCTAAGTTGGAAAACCCAACCATTCCCTATGACATCCTGGCCAAAAAAATATTTTCTGGGTAATGGCTGGCCAAATTCTCCTTTTACTCCTATTTGGTAGGGCAATCCCTATCAATCCCAGTGGCCTGCCTCTACCTCTCAAAATCTGAATTGGTCTACAAATTGGTAGTGACCTCTGGGGATATCTAACACACCTATGGGGGCAGGTCCTTAGCCTCAACCTGCACTATCAACACCTTATACATTACAGAAAAATCCCCAACCTCTTCTGCAGCCTCAATTGCTAGCTCAACCGAATCCAAATCCTAATAATAGACCGGTCCAGTTGGTGCAGATTATTGAAAGCTCAGATTATGAGGTTGAGCAGAAAGAATGTAATGAACTCAGATTGAGGTCAGGTCGTATCATCACCCCTAAGGAAAATAGGGATCAGCCTTCAATCGAAATTGAAACCCCACCTATACATATACCACCACCTGTAATTAATACCAAACTAAAACAAGGAGAAGAGACAGATCAACATGAAGACCCTGAAAAACTTACAGTCACTTCTCCCTCGTTCCCCAAAAGGTTAACGATACCCAAACCTATTGTTTATCTAGATTTCGATCTTGTAGGGGAACTAAAAAATCTTTGTATTAAAATCCCTCTCCTCTAGGCCATTCAAGACATACCCATCTATGCTAAAACAATTAAAGAGCTATGTGTAAAGAAGCCTATGAGGAAAGAAAAAACCTCACCCACCATTCATGTTGTAGGGACCTTATCTGATTTACTCTTGGGAGGGGAAACTCAAATAAAGTATGAAGGTCCTGGAAAACCCATAGTGAAAATTCAGATATATGGTCGCTCATTTCCCAATACTCTAGTTGATATGGGTGCAACCGTTAATATTTTAACAACAAAAACCTATCAAGAACTTGGTATTACAACCTTAGAACCAACCACCACTCTATTAGAACTTGATGATCGTTCGGTGGTAAGGCCAGAAGGAACTTACATGATATCACAGTTTCTGTTGATTCTTTGGAATATCTAGTAGATTTTCGTGTCATAAACCCAAAGAGTAGATTAGACGGGCACCCTTTGATTCTTGGCTGACCTTCGCTTGCGACATCCAATGCCTATATTGGATGCCGAGAAGAAAGCATGACTATTGCAATGGGGGATGTTGTAAAAAGTCTTGTGTTATATCCTCCTGCCAAGACAAGTCTACCCATTGTAAAAATATGTAAATAACCACTAGTGTACTTGGAGGAAAGCATCTGTTCACCACTCATAGTAGTAGAGGCACTAGAATTTAAAGATTAGACTGAAGACGACGTTATCAATAACTTTATAAATCAACCTGCTAATGTGAGCAATGTAAAGTGTCAAATGTTGAAAGCAATCTTTGATAATGAAGCCATGGAGGATCCTCTAAAGGATACCGATGATCAGCATATTTAGGCGATTGTCGTTCATAATAGCAAACCGATAGAAATAAAACTCGTCAAAATTCTAGATATTAATGATGGTCTGGATAGTGATCAGAAGCAAAAGCTCATACAGGTCCTACAGAAATATAAAGGGGCTTTTGCATGGGATTATCTTGATATGAAAGGAATAGACCCACAACTATGTGCACACCACATCTATACTAAGAAGGATGTTCAACCCATCTGGCAGCCTCAACAGAGATTGAATCCACCTCTCAAGGACGTTGTGAAAGAAGAGTTACATAAGCTATTGGATGTAAAATTTATTTATGCTATCTCAGACAGTAAATGGGTCTCTCCATTGGTGGTCATCCCTGAGAAAAATGGGAAGTGACGTATTTGTGTAGACTATAGGGAGTTGAACAAGGCGACACAGAAAGATCATTTTCCCCTCCCATTCATTGATGAGGTCCTTGATACTTTGGCAAGGAAGCAATTCTTTTCCTTTTGAGATGGTTTCAGCAGCTACAATCATATTCAGATTGCCCCTAAAGACCGGGACAAAACAACCTTCACTTGTCCCTAGGGTACATTTGCATACAGAGTATTACCAGTTGGCTTGTGTAATGCCCTAGCTACATTCCAGAGGGCTATACTCAGCATCTTTGTTGATTTAATAAATGAAGGACTTGAGGTATATATGGATGATTTTACTCCATATGGGGATGACTTCGACCAAGCATTGCAAACATTAGAAAAAGTCTTAGAATGATGCATTGCTACCAGGTTATGTTTAAGCAATGTCAAGTGCCACGTGATGATGACTAAGGGTGTAAACTTGGGACACTATATCTCTGCAGTAGGAATACAGATAGACCCAACAAAAATTCACGTAATTCTTTTACTTCCTACCCCCTGCACTTAGATATAGGTACGTAGCTTCCTAGGATATGCAGGGTATTATTATAGGTTTATTAAAAACTCTTCACAAGTTGCTGCACCTCTATATGATTTGATTGGAAATGTTGATTTCAGTTGGTTTGAGAAATGTGACACAACTTTTATAGGTTTAAGAAACTATTCTCAACAGCAACAATGTTGCGTGGACCAAACTGGGAGTTTCCTTTTCACATATCCACGGACGCATTAGATGTAGCTATAGGCACTGTCCTTGGCCAGGAGGAGGACAAGAAACCTTATGCTATATATTATATTAGCAAAAATATCACTTCTACAGAACTTAATTATACAGTGACAAAAAAATAATTTTTAGTTGTTATCTATGCAATAAACAAATTTAGACACTATATAACTAGCTACCCAGTCTTTCTGTACATTGATCACTCTGCCATTCGGTATCTAGCTAATAAACCTATCACAAATGGTCGAGTAACACGATGGCTATTGCTTTTGTAGGAGTTTGATATTACTATTAAGGATCGTGTGGGGAAGGAAAACCTGGTTGCTAACTTTCTCTCACGATTTCTGAAGGTGAATGATCCACTAGTGGTAGACGACCAGTTTCTGGATGAACATCTATTTTCCGTGGTAGTCAAGATGCCATGGTATGCAGATGTGGCAAATTATCTGGCAATCAGGAAGCTACCCAAGCATTTGAAAACAAGAGAAAGGAAGTTGATCGTTCAGCGCAACGCCCGATTCTCTTGGATAGGCGGATATCTTTTTCACACAGGAGCCGACATGTGTATATGTAGATGCATTTGTGAGGATGAGATTCATGACATACTGAAAGCTTTCCATGATGAGCCATGCGGGGGACATTTTGCGGATCAAAGGACATGGCATAATGTATTACAAATGGGCTATTATTGGCCCACTATTTTTAAGGATGCTAAGAAATATGCCCAGGCTTGCGATAATTGTCAAAGGATGGGCGGGCCTGTCCAATCTAATGAAATTCCTCTGTAACCCCAGTTAGTCATAAAACCCTTTGAAAGGCGGGCTTTAGACTTCATTGGCTCATTCCATCGTCCATCCAATCAGAAGGCCTACATACTAGTTGCCACGGATTATGTGATGAAAAGCATGGAAACAATAGATTTACCAAGAGCCAGAGAGGAAGCTATGATTAACTTTCTTTTTGGACTATTTGTGCAATATGGGTTACCGCGATAAGTGATCACAGATGGGGGAGGGAAATTTACAAGACATAAGATTACTGTCACTCTCAGGAATCATCATATTACACACAAGATCACTTCCCCATATCACCCACAGGCGAACGGGCAGGTTGAAAGCACCAATAAGGTCATTGAAGAAAATCTAACCAAGATAGTCTCAACACATCGACGAGACTAGGCTGATAGACTACCAGAGGCCTTGTGGGCCTATCGCACGAATTGGAGGAATACTAATGGATATTCTCCATACCAAATTTTGTTCAGTAAAGAACCTATTTTTCCGATCGAATTCGAAATAAAGACTTTAAGGACGGCCGAGGAAGTAGGGCTGGATCTAACAGAAGCCCAAACCAAGCGACTCCAGTAGATTAATGAACTAGATGAGGCTCGACTGCTTGCTTTGCAATGGACTGCAATTATTCAACAACAAAGGGAAAAATGGCATGACAACCTTATCAAGAAGAAAACGTTTCAAAAAGGGGATTGGGCATTGATTTACAATTCCATATTCCAAGATTTCTCAGGCAAGTTGCAAACAAGATGGCTCGGCACTTATGAGATTCAAGAAGTGCATCACAATGGTACTCTTACCTTAGTTACTATTGACAGATCTGGCCATTCTTTTAAGGTGAATGTACATCTAGTATGCCTCTATCAAAAACTGCTCACCAAGGATTCTTTCTGCGAGTAGGTACGCGAGGATCCCTCGATGCAAATTTTAGTTGCGGGAAGTGATGACCCAATAAATTTTCTTTCAAAAAATTGAGATCTCGCTAGAAATTGTAAATAATGTATATACTCTTTTCGATTGGTTGCAATTAAGAGTATACATCACCATGTAAATATGAGAATTTTTATTGCTTTGTGTGCTTGATACGTGTTGTTCAAAAGATTAAATGATTTCTGTTCAATCGACTAAACAATACATTTTCGTTTTCTTTCGTTTTTTGATTTTGCTGTTCAAACGATTGAACGAATGTCATTCAATCAATTGAACAACACATTTTTGTTTTTGATTTTGTCATTCAAATGATTGAACAATTTCCGTTCAATCGATTGAACAACACATTTTTGTTTTTTGATTTTGTTGTTCAAATGATTGAATGATCATCGTTCAATCGATTGAACAACACATTTTCATTTTTTATTTTGCTATTAAAACGAATTGAACGATTGCCATTCAATCGATTGAACATAACATTTCTATTTTCTGATTATGCCATTCAAATGATTGAACGATTGTCGTTCAATCGATTGAACATCACTTTTGTTTGTGATTTTTGTTGTTCAAACGATTGAATGATTGCTATTCAATCGATTGAACATCACTTTTGTTTGTGATTTTTGTTGTTCAAACGATTGAACGATTGTTGTTCAATCGATTGAACATCACTTTTGTTTGTGATTTTTGCTGTTCAAATGATTGAATGATTGTCGTTCAATCGATTGAACAACACTTTTGTTTGCAATTTTTGTTGTTCAAACGATTGAATGATTGTCGTTCAATCGATTGAACAACACTTTTGTTTGCGATTTTTATTTTTCAAATGATTGAACGATTGTCGTTCAATAGATTGAACAACACTTTTGTTTTCGATTTTTGTTGTTCAAACGATTGAACGATTGTTGTTCAATTGATTGAACAACACTTTTGTTTGCGATTTTTTGATGTTCAAGCGATTGAATGATTTCCGTTCAATCAATTGAACAACATTTCTGTTTGCAATTTTTGTTGTTCAAATGATTGAACGATTTTTGTTCAATTGATTGAACATCACTTTTGTTTGCAATTTTTTCTGTTCAAACGATTGAACAATTGTTGTTCAATCAATTGAACAACACTTTTTGTCTTTTTAATAGAATAAATTGTGATTTTTTCTTAATGATCATGATGCCATCTTTTCTTTCTTTCTCCTTTGTATTGTGAATAAACACCATTTGAATGGATTTGTGCTTGATATAAGAAAAAAAAATAGTAATGACAATACCATTATGACTCATGCAGCCTTTTGATGGTTATCTTTGTTCCAAAGCTGATACGGTGTATCTTTATAATGACTGACTAAACATCTCTTCTTTGGACACATCATAAAATGATTCGTTATTTTCAAACCATGATGGCTTATGTTTTACATTGTCAATTGGATAAATCTCATTGAAATGATGATATGGAGGTAAGAGTATAGACTTTCATTGGAATCTTCTTAATTCTTACACCATTCCTAACTCTTAAGGAGCAAATGAGCCTCCCTCTCTTTAATAAATAAAAATTCCAGTAGAAAATGGACATAATGAGATGTGAAAAAGAATCCAAAATTGTCTTAAAAAGGATAGGGGGTCTCATCACGAGCCGGCCTACCATGATCATCAGGATCTAACAAGTGACATTATTATTTGGCTACCAAACCAAGGTAATGACCTTCTTAATGCTTAAAACTGTTAGAAGGGCAGGGGGTCTCATCACAAGTCGGCCTGATCACTTTGTTATATCCTGGTGAATGGCACTATGGTCGTCTTGTCACCATGCCATCATAGTGGTCTCTTTGTGACAACAGAAAGAAGAACCATCTACATTCTAAAAGGACTCTAGCTCATTTGTGGGGTTAAAAAGCAACCCTATTAAGGCTATGAATGCCTGCTGGCAACAACGTCTCTGCTTATGGTATTGAGGTATCATCTTACACTGCCAAAATTTCTCTAAGCTCTTATCACCTATGGATTTGTTTCTAAAGGGAATTTTCCATTTGAACTACACTCTTACAAGCCGATCTGCATGGTAAACTTATATTATATATTCATTATATTCCAAATTGTCCAATCATTTTACGTCTGTCATTAATATATACCGCCGATTATGCCTTTTTAATTAATACCACTTACGGTGAAAGTATTTTTACATAATGTATTAAAATCTCTATTTTAATTTCTTTTTGGCCATTTCACATCTAGTGACGTGTATTGCTATAATTGCTTTATTCGTTAACACGCTATTTTTAGAATTGGTTGCCGACATTTATGTCTTGTTAATGATTTCACTTGCTTTTCACATGCTGAAAGGATGTGGATTCCCTTTTCTCGTTAGAGGGGGGATGGCCTGTGTACGCATGGCATGTGTGAGAGTTAAGAATAATTGTGTGATAATCATTTGAATTAACTTCCGGGAAGGACTGAATGATGATTATGAATGAGAAATAATTAGCAAGTATTTCTGATTGGGGTAAGGACGAAAACCATTATGGCTGGCATGAAGACTCATGATCCCGTGTTAAGTACAGTTGATGGGACCAATGCCTTAACTAAATATGATATTAATTACAAAAATATCATCATTTATCTGTTAATTTTTGTAACGTTTTTTGCTGTTGTTCTGAATTGTGGAAGTGTAAAACAATTGCATACAAGCGAACCAGTTACAGGTACAACAACCATGGGAGGGAGAGCTATCCGGAATGAACTACTAGTACTTATGTTATCAGATCAAGCTTGTGCAACTCTTCAGCATGCGGGATGGCTACAATATCTGAATAGGTTGTAGGATTTTCATGAGGAGCTAACGTTGGAATTTCTGCAGAATTTGCAGGATGGTAGCACCATAGTCAGAGGCAGAAGTATAACAGTTTCTGAAGCAGCCATAGCCAAATTCATTGGACTTCTGGCTGAAGGAACCAAATGGATAGAAAAACATGTCCTTCTACACAATCCGATTGAAGTATTCCAGGATCGAAGAGAGCAACTGGTACGAGTAGGAAAATGGAACCATCCTTCGGCGTTAAGGAATCCGTGGCAAGAATTGGCCATAGTCGTGCAAACATACATTACCTGCAATGGTCAACACGATGTGGTAGAGCCCCTGCTACAAATTATGCCCTATACCTCCTAAGAAGGTTCCTCATGTTGAAGATCAAAGCTGCTAAAGCTGGTAAGCATATGGAAATCAAAACCACCCTAGATTTTGTCAAATACATTTAGAGGACATAACGAGCAGGTGCAACACCTCCTTTGTGAGCTTTACATGATCCAAAATGGATTTTGGATAGAATCCTAAGTCTAAGTGTTCCTCACAGAGGAAAACATGAAAGTCCAAGGAAGTTCCTAAAACTAGCTCCATTGCAAATATCGTCTTATTTTGAATCTACTGCAACTTGAATAGGAAAAAATGGACTTAGGATGCGGAAGTTATCATAAAATGAAGCTACCCTTTATCCTTTGGAAAAAGGGGCAAAATCCCCTAAAAATGGGTCCTAAAAACCCTCTAAGCCTTCAAAATCCAAAAACTATCGCAAAGGAAAACCTTCACAAAATGGCGGAAAACACTATTGGGAGGCAAAAACATGAAGAAATAGCAGAAAACAGGCCTATCGGAGGTCAAACCAACTTTGCATAGGAGCCATCGGATTTGGCTGATCAATGGTCTAGATATGTTTGGCATATCGTAATCGGCGGTGATAGGCGGAGGCTATTGGAGGCAGACATGCGATAGGACTGGGCCGATGCAATGGTGCGATCCCCAAAATCGACGGATTGGCATCGGTGATGGCATGGGGCTTAAGGCGGGACCCCGGGTCTATGCGATTGTGATCGATAGCATCGCAATATCGCATCAGAGCTACACAAAGGAGTGGGGCCGATATAAATATGGCTTGTGACTGTCGAACCCGACAAGGTTATAGGCGATATGTTATATATTTTGAAATCTGGAAAATGGCATTTTCCTTTGTATTTCACATTTCCGCCAAATAAATGAATTGCAAAGGAAATGTGCCCGATGCGATGAAACCAAACCTTAAAGGGTTTATAAATGCCATTATATATTATTTCAAGTCCGATATGAGCCATTTTGCGGGATTTTCAATGTTTTAATGTATTTTTCAAATACAAAGGAAAACCACGGCACAAGGGTATTTGTGACATGCAATAGCGATTAAAGGCAGACCCGATAGGAGTATAGGGAAGATTTATGGATATTTGAAGTCTGATAAACAGATATTTGGCACAGTTTTCCCATGTTTTTAGTGTATTTCTCTGTGTAAACAAAGAACACTATTTCTGGGATTTTCAAAGGCCCAATGGACCCTTCCATTGCAGAACATGTGACCACCTCCCCTGAAGATGTTATGTCGTGATTGCTAACACTTAGAAGGGGGATTCGAGTGGACAGAGGCCAGGAGCCAGAGAGCTCGAGAAGAGGAAATGAACAGACAACGCCGATTGGCTTTAAAGCCACAGAATGACAGAGACAGAGGGAGTTGTTGCTAAAACAGAGAATAAGCAGGCAGTGCAGAAGCAAAAAAAAGAGCCAGAGAGAGTGAAAGCTAATGCACAGAGCAGCTGAGGGAGTCTTTGGAGTCACTTGGAGGTCAAGTGAAAAGCTAGAGAGCTGAAGGTTGCAGAAAAGCAAGAGCCAGAGCCAAGAGCCAGAGCCGAGAGCCAGAAAGCCGAGAGCTTCAAGAGCCAGGGAGAGATGGTGTTCTGAGCCCATTGTTCCTATGTAAAACAGTGGAGTTGAGCCAAAGAGCTTGTAAAAGGACTTTTCCATAATCCCAGAGAGCCTAGTCGAGTTGACTAAAGCTCAAGGAGATGTAGCCCAAGAGTTTTGGGTGAACTCCATATTAAGTTGTTGTCCTATGTGTTTATTATTTGCTACACTGTTTGCACTGTTACATGTATTTACATATCAGCACAAACAACAGATTTTAAAGAACATAAACAATTAAAATAACCATAAGCATACACCTTATTTTCAAGCACATATTTAATTCCGCATTGGTTAATCATAAAGACTTGGGAATATTTAAGCTTTGGAAGTGGGAGAGGTTCTTGTAAGTTAGACAAGAAGCCTAAGTGCCCCATTTTCAGATCATGTGGTATCAGAGCCTAAGTTTGATTAAACCCACCTTCAAAGGAGTTTATATCATAATGCTTGATTGACAGAGCAAAGATTTCTTGTCTAAAAGGTTTTTAAACAGTCAGAGGTTGATTTTATGCTTGTTTGCAGACTGACTATTGTCTGAGTTTACAGAAGTGAAGGGAAAGCTATTGATAGCTCAATCCAGGAAGGACAAATAGGAAGAATGGTTGAAGGCATTCTTCTATCCCAGGGGACCTCAAAGCAATCCCTGTTACACAAGAGGTTTGCTACAAAAGATTGCTTAAATAAGCTCTTTATTAATCTTGTTTGAAGTTCTTTGTTCATTGGCATAATGACAACTTCCTCAAGTGTATCCTCAAATTCCTTCTCCATCACAAGACTCTTTGATGGAGACATGAAGCAAGACTTGTTCATCATGATGGACAAGGTGAGAGAAATGTATGAGGATGGAAGAAAGAGCAGCATACTTAGAGAGCAGTTGAATTCCATGAAGGAAGAGAAGCAGTTTCTTTCTGACAGACTGCAAGAAATGGAGAGGCAACTTCATATTGCAAATATGAACCTGAAGAGGATGCATGAGTTGGAGTCACAACTCTTTGTTGCCAAAGAAGCCTTGGTCAAGTATTAGCTTGAAGAAGAGGTAAACCATTCCAGTTTGTCTTCAAATTCTTCTGAGAATGCTTATATTGGTTCTTTTGAAAAACATACTAGAGGCATAGGTTCCAAGCTAATGTCCAAGATGGGCTATGAAGGAAAGGGTTTGGGAAAGCATGCACAAGGTATTGTTGAACCAATAATGGTTGAGGAAACGCCTAAGTATTTGGGTCTTGGCTATGGACAGTCTTATGGAGAGAGTCCCAAAGCTGCCATAAAGACCGTTAGAATAGCTCCAAGAAGGAGTGGCATTGCAAAGTGTGAAGATTGTGTTCAGTGGGAATGCAATAGCTTGAAACATCACTTGTAGGATGCATGTGTTTAGAAGCACACACTTGAACCAGAGATATGTGGAAACTCTGAAAGCATTGAAGAGATTGAGGGTGTTCCAAAGGGAGCCACTTCTTCAGTTGCTTCATCTCCTCATGAAGGCAATAAATGTGAAAGAGGCAGGTATAAATCTAGTTCTAAACATATTCCTCTTGATTTTGCAAAGCATGGTAAATTTCCACATAAGCATAGGAGAAGAATTGCATGTTCCTTTTGTGGTTTGTATAACCATCATGTTTCCAGATGTTGGAAGAGAATGGCCACATACAGGAAAATTTTGAAGGAGTAGAAGTAGAAAGCCAAAGGTCCATTGGAAAAGGAAAAGCATACTGTCAAGAGGATGCACATGTGTTACACTTACTACCATAAGCAAGGGCATCTTGCTGAAAGGTGTTGGACTCTGAATCCAACAATGCTTACACATAAGCTGCGGAAAGTGGAAAGAGAAGATGGTAGAAATGGAAAGGAAGTTTCCATGAATGAAGTGTCTCAAGATGATTCACATGTTGATACTGATGTGTAGACAAAGGAAAGACCTTGGAACTAGATTGGTAAGAAATGGCTAGATTTCTTTTCCAATTAAGGTTGCATGTCTATTGATGCATCTATTTGCATTTATTTGTTGATGAGATGCAAGTTGCAGGACATTACCAGGAAGGTGAATGGGAGAAGTTGAGTAGGAGACTCACTTTGTTGTTGCAACATTATGTTTCATTTCAGCTTCGAAAGTACAATGTGCTTAAGTGAAATTTGAAGGATGAAATGCATGAATAAGCATGATGTGCATGAACACAAGGATGTTGATGTTTTCCTGGTATTTGAACATGTATGTGTAATTGACTTGAAGGGTTGATTGCTTTGTTGTAAACATGCATTAATGTAATATTAACTTGGAAAAAGTTGATTTGGTCTCAAATATGGAGGTAATAATGAAGTGTTTCATCTTTTGAAAAAAAGTCCATACGGTCTTTTTCTACATGCTTGAATTTTTGGGTAATTTGTCTTAAAGGCATGTTTTGTGGGCTTGTTACCTAGTCCATCATTAATATGCAGATGTAAGGCATTGAGGTGTTCATAGGATGTAAAATCTATTCTTTTGTTGAAGCAAGAGTTTAGGCCATCCAGTTGTTTTCTGTATTCCTGTCATTGTTAACAATTGTTGGTGACATCTTGTCAAATAGGTACAAATGAAAGTTTTGTGGAGCAGATGTACTTCACATTTGTTTGAGCCACCTTGGATCAATGATCAAGGTAGAGAAGCTCAAACTACCTTCTATAACCATTTCAGCAGGAGTTCTGTAGGAGGGCAAGGAGGAAGATTGTTCTTCCTTGGAAGACCAGCCCATCCAAGAAGGGAAGTCGTCAGAAACTTTGGTTAGAGGCACTATGCAAGGCAAGTGTAGGGAGGTTGAAAGAAGAGGGTGAGTCACTCTCATTTACTATTCATATCAATATATTAGTCTTTTGGAGACCAAAATTTCCTTTAGTGGGAAGGCGTGATCCAAAATGGATTTTGGATAGACTCCCAAGTCTAAGTGTTCCTCAGAGAGGAAAAAAATGAAAGTCCAATAAGGTTCCTAGAACTAGCCCCATTGCAAAGATCGTCTCATTCTAAATCTACTACAACTTGAATGGGAAAAAATGGACTTGAGATGCGGAAGTTATCATAAAATTAAGCTACCCTTTATCCTTTGGAAAAAGGGGCAAAATCCCCTAAAAATGGGTCCTAAAAACCCTCTAAAACCTTCAAAATCCAAAAACTATCGCAAACGAAAAACTTCACAAAATGGTGGAAAACACTATCGGGAGGAAAAAAACATGAAGAAATAGCAGAAAACAGGCCTATCGGAGGTCAAACCAACTTTGCATAGGAGCTGTCAGATCTGGACGATCAACAGCCCAGATATGATTGGCATATCGCAATCAGCGGTGACAAGCAAAGGCTATCACTGGCAAACATGCGATAGGATCAGGCCGATGCGATGGTGCGATCACTAAAATCGGCGGATTGACATAGGTGATGACATGGGGCTTAAGGAAGGACCTTGTGTCTATGCGATATGCGATTGCGATCAATCGCATCGGAGCTACACAAAGGAGCAAGGCCGATATAAATATGGCTTGCGATTGTCGGACCCAATAGGGTTACAGGCGATATGTTTTTTATTTTGAAATCCAAAAAATGGCATTTTCCTTTGTATTTTGAATTTCCGCCAAATAAATGAATTACAAAGGAAATGTGCCTGATGCAAAGAAATCGGACCCAAAAGGGTTTATAAATGCCACTGTATATTATTTCAAGTCCGATATGAGCCATTTTGCGGGATTTTCAATGTTTTAATGTATTTTTCAAATACAGAGGAAAACCACGGCGCAGGGGTATTTGCGACATGTGATAGCGATTAAAGGCGGACCCGATAGGAGTATAGGGTAGATTTATGGATATTTGAAGTCTGATAAACAAAGATTTGGCAGAGTTTTCCCGTGTTTTTTAGTGTATTTCTTTGTGTAAACAGAGAACACTATTTTTGGGATTTTCAAAGACCCGATGGGCCCTTCCGTTGTAGAATAGGTGGCCACCTCTGATGAAGATGTTATGCCATGATTGCTAATGCTCAAAAGGGGGATTCAAGAGCTAGACAACTTGAGAAGAGGAAATGAACATACATCGTCGATTCGCTTTAAAGCCATAGAATGACAGAGACAAAGGGAGTTGTTGCTAAAACTTTGAATAAGCAGGTAGCGCAGAAGCAAAAAAAAGAGCCAGAGAGAGCGAAAGCTAATGCGCAGAGTAGCTGAGGGAGTCTTTTGAGTCACTTGGAGGTCAAGTGGAAAGCTAGAGAGCTGAAGGTTGCAGAAAAGCAAGATCTAGAGCCAAGAGCCAGAGCCAAGAGCCAGAAAGCCGAGAGCTTCAAGTGCTAGGGAGAGATGGTGTTCTAAGCCCATTTTTCCTGTGTAAAATAGTGGAGTTGAGCCAAAGAGCTTTTAAAAGGAGTTTGCCATAATCCCAGAGAGCCTAGTTGAGTTGAATAAATCTCAAGGAAATGTAGCCTAAGAGTTTTGGGTGAACTCCATATTAAGTTGTTGTCCTATGTGTTTATATTATTTGCTACACTATTTTCACTCTTACATGTATTTACATATCAGCACAAAAAACAGATTTTAAAGCAAATAAACAGTTAAAATAACCATAAGCATACACCTTATTTTCAAGCACATATTTAATTCCACATTGGTTTATCATAAAGACTTGGGAATATTTAAGCTTTGGAAGTGGGAGAGGTTCTTGTAAGTTAGACAAGAAGCCTAAGTTCCCCATTTTTAGATCATTATATGCACAATTTTTTTTCCTAGAAGGCGATAGGGACAACTACCCTAGCCCCTTTATAGGGGATGTACAACTCCAGGCATTTCTCCCTTCCGCTACTAATCAACTCACATGGTCTAAGGCCTACCATACTTTTAGGAGAAGTGAATAAGGAATTGACCTATGGGTGAGAGGGGATCCAACCAAACCCCTGCAGCTCTTGAGTAGACATAAGGAATTCATGAAATGAGCTAGTTTTATAGGCCAACTGGGGACATTCCATACAGATGTTATACAAGCCAGAAAAGAGTACTTCCAAGAGATTAAGGAGGAAGCCTTTTCTGTAGCTAGACAAAGGTGGTAAGCCTCTAGCATCACTGTTAGAAATTGAGAACCATTTGGATATTTGAACTTTAAATTCACCTCCTCTCATTTCTATAAATACAGTAATAAGATTTTGACTATGGGACCTAAATGGATAGGATGTTGGTATAGGACTTCAATCATATGGTATCCTCTAGATAAGTATTGTTGTGATTACACCTTGAAGGATCAAGATGTTACCCAGGATTTTGTTATATTAAAGAAGAAAAATGGCTTCAGACATTCCAAGGAGGAGTTATATTCTTCCTACTCCCTAACTCAACTACACATCAACTATTTAATTGCATGAGGACATGCAACAAGGTAAGCTGGGGAGTATGTTGGGTCAAGGAAAAGGTATATTTTCTCCTCAGTAATTGATTTATTTCATATTTATCCTTACATGATTATCTCTATTTATGAATTGAAATAAAGGAAATTACAGTTAAAGTTGGATGAAAGCACTTGGTAACAAATTAGATAAATCTAGCATTGGAAACTGACTTTTTACTATACTTATGTGCAGAAGACGCGGATTGGTTAATAGCTATTCATTTGACAGAGAAGCACCAGGCCATAAAAGGGAAAGAAAATATCTGAAGCAGGAAAGGCGACAAGAGACCAATCATACCAATAATATTTCATAACAGAATCAAATTATGTATTGCGAAATCCTGAGGACACCCTGATCCTGAGGATTCTGTTTTATCTAGTTTACTCTTTTACTATTATATATAAGGCCGAAAGGAAAACGAAGTTCAGTTCAGACTTGTGTAATCTATAATTATTCTTTTTGAGACATATCCTACTATTATCTTAGTGATTCTATAATCTGGTTACTCATATTAATGAAAGACTGTGTTTGATCTTCATATATATTCTGAGTATTCCTTAGCGGAGACTTCTGGTGACTCTCGGCCCGGTCAAGAGAATTTCTACTGCTTCCTTGTGTTATAATCTTTCCATTTGAATCTTTATTGATTGTTAATGTTCATTTAATATTATTTCGCTTATTGCGAGGATTGACGATTCCAATTCATATTGCTGTTCATTTCGATTCATACTTAGTCATGTGATGTATCTGAATAATGCTTTGATTTGATTGGTTATATTAGTTTCAGAGTAGAATGTTGTTCCTTTTGAGTTATGATATCATAGATCTTATAGATAGTGTAAATTAATTTCCATAATTTGTTGACAGAGAACAGTGGTTGTTTAGAAGTCATTTATCATATTTTCTTGATTGTCGTTCAATTAGGAGTTGTCATTCAATTGAGATTATCGTTCAATTGAGAATTGTCATTCAATCGAGATTGCCATTCAATTAGGATTTGTCATTCAATTTTGATTTGCGATAGATTAACATTGTTGTTTGGTAGTTATAGTTCTCTTTCTTGATCGAATGAGTTAGTTTTAATTCTATTTGAAGATTGCCAGATGTGATTCTTTGCATTCGCATTCAGATTCATTTAATTTTGGAATAAGTAGACGAAATTGCAGAGTGTTAAGAGTTCTTTCGGAGTCATTTATCCCTTAGATATTTCTTTAAGAGTTGTGTGAATTAAGTTGAAGAGAGAGTTATTAGTGATTGCAATGATTTACCTTTAGCTAACCTTTGAATTCACTGCATAGATTGTGCTGACACTCTTGAGATAAAAAGAGTTACCTTGGGTTGACAATTAATGTAGGAATTAAGATTTCCTATAAAAAGACATCTTAGTGCGCTAACACAACCCCAAATAAATAATAAATTAACTCAACCATATCTTGTAATGCATTGGCAATAATTACCACTCAAACTATCAAGATAGAAGTATATATCAAGATGAAAAAGGTGATAGTGTTGTTTGATTCAGGTAGTACCCATAATTTTATTCATTGTAATATAACCAAGGAATTGAATTGCTTCCTATATCTAGCACCAGAGTGTCAAGTGATGGTTGCAAATGGAGGAACTATAAATTACTCTGGAAATTCCCATAATATCAAGCTAACCATGGGACAATATGTATTGAATAGTCAAATGCTTTCCATTCTAGTGGGTGGTGTTGATGTTGTACTGGGAATCCAATGGTTATAATAATTGGGGATGCTAGACTTCAATTTTCAAGAACTCTTTAAAAAAAAAAATGGAAGGAAAGGAAGTTAAATTAAGGGGTATCACGGGAAAACCAAGAAAGATAATAAGATCTAATGGCATGAAAAATCTTCTGAATAAAGAACAACGAGGTGTAATTGCACAATTATGCTCTCTAGGGGTTCAAACATCAAAATCATCTATTTTTCTAGATCTCCAAAAGGTCTTGTACAATCATTCCAAGGTGTTTGAGACTCCCAAATGTCATCCACCTATTCATGAGCATGATCATGTGATTCACTTTATTCCAAGAAGTGTTCCTCCAAAAATTAGGCCTTATAGATTTCCTTATGCCCAAAAGAGTGAAATTGAACGTATGGTTGTAGAAATGCTAGAGATTAGTATAATTCAACCTAGTTAAAGTTCTTTCTCTGTTCATGTATTGGTGCACAAGAACGATGGATCAGGGCGTATGTGTCTAGATTATAGGGAGCTCAATGATCTGATTTAGAATATTAGCTTGCAGTGCTAAGATATTCCTCAGATTATAAACACAATTCTTCCATCATGCTTAAGGATTCAACAATTTTTGCAAGCGAAATGAAGAGTTTTTATGTTAATTTTATGAGAAATTTCACATAAATTAGAATCTGAACGATAACATAATCATGTACAACACATCATCAAAAACACATTACAACAAGCACATGATAAAGGAGTTCACCCCTCCTGGGCTACGTTTCCTTGGTCCATCTTCCAATGGCTTGGGCCTCTCTATTATGCTCAAAAGTGTAAAATAATGTGTTTACAATGCTCAAATGCTTTTGAAACCTACTCCAATCTGTCCAGAATACTCAAAAAATGACTATCTAGCCTCTTTTTACATCCAATTTGGTGAAAAAGTGAAGAAGTTATGAATTCCCTTGTTTTCCTATTATTCGCTCCACAAAATTCCACATTTCTAGAATGATCCTACAAATTAGCCCCAAAAATGCGCTAATTGGGCGAAAATTTCACTGCGCGGCAGTCGATAATATGTCGACACCGACTATCTTATCGCAAATCGCAATCGGCAAAAATATGTGGCCTTATGGTTTGTGAATAAGAAGGATAATGTGTGATTGCAATGTGGCAGACCCGATGGGATTATTAATTGCAATCCATAACTTATCGCATGAGGGATATCACAATCATCAAAAAACCGATGGTCTTGTATAGTTGGGACACTACACCGTGTTGAAATTTGTGATTATGATATCCCATTGCAACCCTAATCTTGCCGAGGGCCATTTCTGTAACACTGACCCTTCGCTGATGTGCGATTGTGATTCTCGCATTGCACCCTCGCTTGCTCTGGGGCCGATTTTTAATGTCGACCTGCCCGTAATTTCGATTTGCGACATGCTAAGACCAATGGAAGCTTGCCACTTGGTGCCTCCTCATTTTCTGAAGCATCTTGCCACATCATCCAATCCTTCCATGTGTCCAAATCAAACCTAAACTTTGACTTGCTCTAACTTTTGCATATGAGCTTGGGTTTGAGTGTCATTTACACCATTGGAATCAAAATGATGAGATGTTCGATTTGAAGCTAAGTTTATCAATATTATTACATTTTTATTTTTGAGCATAATTTGGAGCACTTGATCAATCCTCCCCACTGGAAGTCTTTTGGACCCAAAAATATCACTTTCAATTGACCAACAGGTGAGGGTACGGTTCCCTCACCTTTCCAATCTTGATCCATTGGTCACTGAATTGGAACTTGTGATCTCCATGATTCTTGTCGTGCCTTTCTGTGTACTTGCCTTTAACGTTTTCAAGTTGTTCTTGCACTTTTGGATGTACCATTTGGAGTCATTCAATGAAATCTTTGGCCTTGTCCATGTTAATATCAGTATAAAAATCCTTCTTACCAAAATGATACAATACATTATGATGCAAATGGTAAACAAATTCCTCCACTTGATTCATTTGACTCAAACTTGAATATACATCTTGAAAGTATGTATTTTTCTGAACATAACTTTCATGTAAAACAAAATGATGCTTGAGGAAAGTAGTTATACAAACTATAGGCTTAGAAAGTACATCAACAAACTTGTCGCTTATACTTTTCTTATACATTTTGACTGAGTGGAATAGAAGAAGAAAACACATCCAATGGAAGTGATTTTGTCGCTGCAACTTAAACACTTTATCATTAAAAATTTCTAAATGAAAAGAAATGGGTTTACCACATTGCAAAAAGACTGCGCCCATTGTATAGTCACATATAAAAACCTATAAATTAAATGATTTTTTCAAGTTTATAAAAGTAATTATAAAGGATGAACTGA
The DNA here is from genome assembly GCA_031772625.1 of Pinus tabuliformis. NCBI lineage: Eukaryota > Viridiplantae > Streptophyta > Pinopsida > Pinales > Pinaceae > Pinus > Pinus tabuliformis. Next base: position 1,908,131,825 of record CM062818.1, read on the forward strand.
TATTTTGGTTTAAAGCATCAAATGCCTCTTGTTGTTTGCCTCCCCACTGGAAGACCTTTAGCACAACTTCCGACGAATGCAATTGAGCTACAATAGAAGAAAAATTAACAAATTTTCTCCTCCAACATTTGGTTTCTCTTAAAAAACCTCTTATCCAAATGAATATATTGAGTCTGTGCGTAGATTGTGAGCAGAGCAAAGGCATTTGTGGCTTCACAGGGATGTATGATTCTTTCACCCATGTTTGTAGGAATGGAGTCAATACCACCATAGACTGTTAGAACTTCAATCTTGGAGAGGTATAACTTCATCTCACCTTCTCCATGTCCCATGTAGACTGCCAAAAATCCCTTGGGAACATGAACATGCTTGGAAGAACCCATTTCATAGCTCAAGTACATCAAAAAAGTTTTATCCAACATATACTTTGACATCTTCAGAAACAAATGTTCTTGACATACAACATAAAGTATTTTTTTTCTCACAAATGACATGTTAATAATGAGATTTTATGAAAATGAAAATGTCATCCAAATAGACTATCCTGTCTAGAAATGGCTTCAACACATCTTTCTTCATATGTGTAAAAGTAGTAGGAGCATGGAAAAGACCGAAAAGCATAACAAGCCATTCAAACAAACCTTGCCTAGTTTTGAATGTCGTCTTCCCTATATCTCCTTCAACAACTCTACTTTGATGAAAACCACTTCTTGAATCCCATTCAAGGAAATGCTTACCATTCTTCTCGGGCTCCAACACAGAGGTGTACCACATGGTAAAGTAGTAGGCCGAATGATCCTTTTATTCAACAATCCCTAGATTTGCGTCTTAATTTATGTGCTTTCCATCACTGACATCTTGTACATGCCAATGTTAGGAAGAAGACACTTTTGCTACAACTGTAACTCAGGTTGGATTCCCCTCTTGGGAAGTAATCCCTTTGATTCCTAAAACATTTTGTCATATTGGTTAACTACGTCAACCAATTCAAATTTCAAATTTGAATCACAACCTTTAAAAGCCTCATTATCAACATCATTTTTGGGTTTGATCATGAGAGGCACAAAATTCTTGCTTGAATTCACTAGTCTTTTCATCTGCCCTATATTATCAAGAGAAAGATTTGTTTTCTTGTTGTGAGCTCTCACAATATATTCTACTCCATTTTTTAATAAATTATATTTATTTTCATGTCGAATGAAGATATCTTTTATGTTATAAAGGTATGGGCTGCCAAAAACGTTGCCATAGATATCTAATAGCGCAACATCAAGCTCCACTTCATCTATGAATTTTATAGTGATAGTGAATTTTAGTTTACACTTTCTCGTAACCTGCAATTGTACATTGTCACATACCCATCCAAGTGGATATGGTTTATGATGTGGAACAGCTTCCAGATTTAAACTCTTGACAATGTTTTCTGAGATAAGATTGGCTTGAGAGCCACTATCAAACATTGTATCAATCTTGTTATGTATCGATATCACTATTATGTGAAACAATTCAATTCTCCTCTTTTCATTTGGAGTTTCATTATGTGAGTTTTAAGAATAGTGCTGGCAATGGATTCCTTTCCTTGAAACCCCATGGCTATGATTTTTCTTTCATCGCCCAATTCGAATCCCAAATCCTCTTCTTAAGTGATTGCAGCTGTCTTTTATTTTCCTTTCTTGTTTAATTTATTTGGTTTCATTTCGAGATGAGGCTTCCAATAGTGAGCTTCATTGTTACCCTCTCTGGAAAAATGTTTACAGATTATTTTCTTTCTTCCTTTTTAATGGATGCATTTTTCTTTCCCTTGAAACCATTTTCTTTCTCTTTACCCTTAAACGAATTTTACTACCTTCTTCTGAAATTTTTTTCCCTGTTGCCTCAAGATGAGTGGCTTGCACACACATATCATCTAGATTATTGGGATTAAACATTAAGATAGTATGCCTAAGGTAACTGTGCAAGCCCCCTATGTACTTCAGCAGTGTGTCCTATGATTAAAAATCTACAGCTAACATCAAAGACCTTTTTCTAAATTCTTGGGTGTAATCTTGCACATTTTGACCTTTAAGCTGTCTAAAGTTCTGCTAATTCATTATGGATTTCTACATATAAGCTAGAGGTTAGAATTTCATTTTGAATGCAGCAATGAAATCATTCCAATAAATAGAGATCTTACCGTGTTTTTTAATCTCCTCTTTGGTCTTTGATTCCCACCATACTAGTGTTTCACCCTCCATTATCAAGGAAGATAATTGAATCTTTATGTCATCGTCTTGAAGGTTTTGAATCCTGCAATAGACCTCCAACTGACGAATCTAATTATCAAGCTTCTCTACATTCACTTCAAAATTATACGTGGGCAACTCGAATTTAACATCAAGTTTTAAAAAAGGTGATTTACTAGTTCCTTTTGAAGAATGATGATGAGTATGAGTAAGGGTTGTATTAGTGGAAGAGGGTGAATATGCTTGTGAAGAAGAAGATGAAGAATATGCTGGAGAGGGTGGAGGTATGTCTCCATTCCCATTACTTCCTTTTCCATTACCTCCTCCTGAAGAGCCTTCTTCTTTGGGAGGTTTGGAACTTTCTCCTTGCAACTTGGTATTACTTTCTCCATAGAGGACCTTCACCATCTTTTTCATATTAAATGAAGCCTTTCGGAAGGTCTTCTCATCTTTTGTCATGTTTGTAGGTTCTCCTTCATGAGACATGATATTTGGAGTCTCAATTGCAACTTGAGGCTAAACTAATGTTGGATATTGTGGCAAGCTTACTCTTCTTCCCCATGACCCAAATTCATGGCTTCCAACCAACTTTCCTTCACCTCTTTTGAGTTTTAACCTTGTAATCATGACATAAACTTACAAACAATTAAATCCTTCTGTCACAAAGAAAACCCAGTTCTCTGATACCAAATTGATCTGATTTAGAATATTAGTTTGCAGTGCTAAGATCTTCCTCAAATTATAAGAAAAATCCTTTCATCGTGCTTAAGGATTCATCAATCTTTGCAAGTGAAATGAAGAGTTTCTTGTTAATTTTATGAGAAATTTGACATAAATCAGAATCTGAATAGCAACATAAACATGTACAGAACATCATCAAAAACACATTACAATAAGCACATGATAAAGGAGTTCACCCCTCCTAGGCTACGTCTCCTTGGTCCAGCTTCCAATGGCTTGGGCCTCTCTATTATGCTCAAAAGTCTAAAAATTTGTGTTTACAATGCTCAAATGCTTCTGAAACCTACTCCAATCAGTCTAGAATACTCAAAAAATGGTTATCTAGCCTATTTTTACATCCAATTTGGTGAAAAACTGAAGAATTTATGGCTTCCCCTTATTTTCCCATTATTCTCTCCACAAATTTCCCCATTTCCGGTATGATCCTACAAATTAGCCCCAAAAACGTGCTAATTGGGTGAAAATTTTGCAGTACGACGGGCCATAATCTATTGGAACCGACTGTATTATTGAAAATCGCAATCGTCAGAGTTTTGCGGGCTTATCGTATGTGAATACGGCGGACAATGTGCAATTGTGATGTGGCGCACTCGACGGGAGTATTAACCGCAATTCATAACTTATCACATCTGGGATATCGCAATAGGCGGAAAATCGGTGGTGTTGTATATGTGGGAATTTGCACTGTGTTGTGATTTGTGATTGTGATATTGCATTGCAACCCAAACCTGATGGGGCAATTATGTAATAATGACCTGTTTCCCTGTTGTGATGTGCGATATGCAATTTATCTCATCGCAACCCTGATCTCGCCGAGGGACAATTCTGTAACATCGACCCTTCGCTGATGTGCGATTGCAATTCTCGCATTACACCCTAGCTTTCTCTAGGGCCAATTTTTAACGCCGACTTGCCTGCGTTTGCAATTTGCGACATTCAGGGGCTAATGGCAGCTTGCCACTTGGTGCCTCGTCATTCGCTAAAGCACCTTGCCACATCATCCAATCCTGCCATGTGTCCAAGTCAAACCTGAACTTTGACTTGCTCTAACTTCTTAATATGATCTTAGATTTGAGTTATGTTCATATCATTGGAATTAGAATGACAAGCTCTTCGATATGAAGATAAGTTTATCAAGATTCCAAAAAATTGACTTTTGAGCATAATTTTGAGCACCTGATCACTAAACAAGCTCACTATTAAATACAAATTTCCCATTCCTACCATTGATGAATTAAATGGAGCAATTTACTTCACCAAGTTGGATCTTCATTCAAGATATCATCAAATTAGAATGAATACTAAAGACAATTTGAAAACAACATTCATAACTCATGAGGGTCATTATGAAGTTTTGGTCATGACTTTTGGCCTTACTAATTCACCTTCCACAACTCATGGTTTGATGAATTCCATTTTCAAACACTTCCTCATAAATTTTATGTTAGTATTTTTGATGATATACTAATCTACAACAAGTCTTGGAAGGATCATGTTCAAGATGGTGATAGGGTGCTCAAACTTTTGAGGGAGAAACAATTATATTCAAAAACCTCCAAATGTTTCATTGGGGTATGGGAGGTGGAATATTTGGGTCATATTGTATCTCATGAGGGTGTTAAGGTAGACCCTAACAAAATTAAAGCCATTAAGGAATGGAAAATCCCCACAACCATAAAGGATATTCGAGGATTTCTTAGGTTGATAGGGTATTATCACAATTTTGTTAAGAATTATGGGAGAATAGCAGCACCTCTAACATCATTACTAAAGAAAGATGCATTTTCTTGGACTCTAGAAGCAAGGAAGGTCTTTGAACATATTAAAGAGGCAATGTGCCAAGCACTGGTCTTAGCTCTACTAGACTTCACAAATTTTTTATTGTGGAATGTGATGTTTCACGAAATGGAATTGGTGTGGTTTTAATGCAAGAAGGAAGACCCATTTCTTTTGAAAGTTGTCCAATCAAAGGAAAGTATTTACACAAACCTATTTGTGGGAATGAAATGTTGGAAATACTACATGCACTAAAGTAATGGTGACCTTACCTAATGGGAAGACACTTCAAGGTAAAAGAAAATCATGATAGTCTTAAATACTTTTTGGAACAAATATTATCTTCAGAAGAGCAGCAAAAATGGGTGACAAAGATGTTGGATTATGACTTTGAAATCATCTAGAAAAAGGGGAAGAAAAATGTTGTTGCAGATGCATTGTCAAGAAAGGATGAGGATGTCGAAGCATTTATTTGTGCCATTTTTATTGTCCAACCTGATTTGATAACCGAAGAAAGGGATGAATGGAGAATGATGAAGAGGTGTGGTCACTCATTTGAAAGTTTCAGCAAGATCCCAATACATATGATATGCTACAAAGATCTCTTATATCTTTGTAAGGATTCCCAGCTCAAACAAAAGCTTCTTTTGGAATTGCACACCTCTCCCATAGGAGGGCACTTAGGATTTTTTAAAACTTACCATAAAGTCAAGAAGATTTTTTTTTGGGATGGCCTTAAATTTGATATTCAGAAGTTTGTGGCAGAATTTTTGGTTTTCCAACAAAACAAAGTTGAGACAATTAAGACCCCGGGTATATTACAACCTTTACCCATTCCAAGTCAGTGTTGGGAGGAGGTCTCAATGGATTTTTTCATAGGTTTACCCAGGTTTGAAGGAAAGAGTGTCATCATGGTTGTATTTGATAGACTTACCAATTATTCACACGTTTGTGCATTATATCATCCTTTTAAAGCTAGTACAATTGCTACTACATTTATGGAAACAATTAAAAAGCTTCATGGAAATCCAAAGATTATAGTAAGTGATAAAGATCCCATTTTCACTCAAAAAAAAATTACGAAATTATTTTAATGTATTGGTACTCAATTAGCTAATAGCTCATCTTATCATCCTTAATCTGATGGGAAAACTGAGATAGTGAATAAATGTTTGGAAGGATATCTTCGTTGCTTTATATATGATAAACAAACACAATCTGTCAAGTGGTTACCTCTAGCTGAATGGTGGTATAACACTTCCTTCCATACTGCAGCAAAAATGACCCCATTTATGTCACTTTATGGATATCATCCACCATCCATCACATCATATTTAAGACAAAATTGTAAGGTTCAAGTAGTGGAAGATCACATCGAGCATCAACAACAAGTTCTCCAACTCTTAAAGGATAACCTCACTCTAGCGCAGAATCAAATGAAACAACAAGCATATCAACATTGCAGTGGAAAAAAATTTGATGTACGTGACTGGGTATTTTTACTGTTACAACCATACAAACAAATGTCTCTCAAGCTAGCTAAGAAAGATAATAAATTATCACCCAAGTACTACGGTCCTTACAAGGTGTTGTAAAATATCGGTACTATGGCATGCAAATTGGAGCTACCTTCATCATCCCGAGTACACCCATTTTTTCATGTTTCACACTTAAAGAAGGCTATCGGTGAAAAGCTTCCAGTTCAAACAATGTTTCCAAAACTTGACGAAGAAGGAAAAATCATATTTGAGCCTAAAGCAAGGACGGAAACAAGAACCTGACAACTATGTAATCGATCAATTTCAGAGTATCTCATTAAGTGGAAGAATTTACCCACATAAGATTCCACATAGGAGGATGAGACTTTTATACATAAGCATCCAGAACTACTCAAGCATTGAGGACAAGAGTTTTTTGAAGGAGAGGGGCATGTTAGGTCCCTATAATACTAGTTTATCCCCCTTATTGTTATTGTTGTTCCCATGTAGCCCCCATATTGTTATTGTTGTGCCCCAAAGAAACCCACTATTGTTATGTTGTGTCCTTACATTATTATTCTTATGTAGGCTCTGATTATATTGTGACCCCTTAGACTCCTATATATACAAAGGAGGTATTGCCATTTGTATCATCAAATATTCATTGTTCATTTATGTAATGTAAAGGAGGTTTCCCCCTTGTTACAGATCCATTTGGTCACATCAATCCCATCATCTAGATCAGTGTTTTAGGGCTCATCAAACCCTAATTCCAGTTGCTACATGCCCTAAACAAGTCACCCTTTCGAATGCCTCCTTCCTAGACAGTTTCATGACCTGAACACATCTTGAAATGACCTCTAAAGGGACCAGCGCAGGTAGGCCCATGTAAGGGTGCACAACAGAGTAGTTGAGTCCATGCCAGGGTGCTCTTCAGAGCACTTAGGCCCTCTTTCACCTACGTTGGGTGAGATTGAGCGAAATTCACATAGGGTTTAGGGAATATTCTTATCTCTTGGAGTCAACTAGAAGTTTCCCTCACTTATCAACTCTTAAGAGCTCGAAAATGGATGAGGAATGAGTTAAGATGCATCCTATCCTCTCATCCCTTCCTCCATGGAACTAATTATAAGTATGGAAGGTCATTCAATACACCAATTTATGACATAACCTCCTTCATCCTCCTATAAATTGAACACTCATTTAAGCGATCAGGGGTTGGACTATGTTGAATTGTAAGGAGATAATGTTGCTATGAGAATTGGCTTTGAGAAAAGTATTGTTATGCTACAAGTTTTTCATGCTTTTGATGTGATGTGGATGGGATCCAAGCTGGAGGAGTGACTTCGAATCAGACATGATGGTTGTAATTCCTTCTTCTATTCAATAAAGTATTTGAACCTTTTCCCATATGTTTGTATTGATATATGATGCTTATATGTGTGAATGTATCTGATTCCATTTACTTGTATTCAATAGATCTTTTGCTTTGATCGATTCTTTGTCTTCTATTTGTGTTTATAGGTACTTCTCAAGCATGTTAAGTACGGGAAGAAGCAACAGGATCGATACAAAGGAGACAAGAGGAAAGCGAAACTATAAGTAGGTCTTCTCATATTCTTTGTCTTATCTATTACTTATAGGAAAAGGATAAAGTGCTTTAAACTGTTGTTCTAAAGTGCTTTATAGGATATGGCTACTTATCTAGGGAATTAGTATTTATCCGCAGATACCAAATTCTCGAAAACAAATTGGCGACTCTGCTGGGGAAGATCATCCTTCCTAGTAGCTTATCCACCTCTTAGGACATTCTTGCAGACCCTACTTGTGTTCATTGATTGTATTTGAGCTCTTTTGCATTGAATTTTGGTCAAAATTGTGTCAAATTGCCTTTTAGAATGGCTCACTGTCACCAGTGCAGGCTTGTGAGGGACACAGTGTGTTGCAGAGCACCCTTGCCTTAGGAATAGTGCTTTAAAATGCAATGTCTCCCATTCACGGCTGCACTGATCCTTCTAGGGTCAGTTTCTCGCCTTTGGATTGAGTTTTTACCAACTTTCCTCTATTTGATTGCTTGCTAATTAATCAATGAATGTCACGTCTCAAAATACAAGTTTCTATCTCCTTTGCTAACCCTACTTTGACTTGGTTGATTAATGTTTCTTAAATGTTTTCTTTGTCATTATCAATCCATAGTCAAAGTTAGATTATAGTCGATTAATCTTAGTTCGAAAGAAAGTGTCGTAAAAGACGTCTTTTCCTTCGAAACAGAACTGTTGTAAAGTCTTCGTTCTTGTTAAAGATTGATTGATTGTATGTGCATTAGTTTCCTTTTTGTTCACATTCACATTACGTAAATAAAAAATAAATACATGCATGTTGCATTGAAAAAGTTTGTGTGTGCTCATAAGAATAGTTTAGGGAAATTGCATTAGATTGTGCTCTTTTCTCTTTGATTAAAAGAAATCTGATTACTCTATCTCTAGTAGCTAGGATTTTCATTGTTAAATTTTATGGAAAGAATGATTGTCATAATAGTTGCATTCCTAGGAATTTCAGAATACATCACGTGGTGAAACTAAAAGGCAAATTCCTAAGCAATATCAACTTAAAATTAACGTCAATTTACCTCATGGAGCATTGTCATTAATAAAAAACATTTAGTGGTTCTAGGCTAGAGACGTGTTTCAGCGTCATAAAACAAAGTAGTTGTCGCTAACTTGTTTGCAATACATCCTGAGTGTGATACCTTATTCCACGTACGTGAGTATATCGTAGCTCATCCACGTATCTTTGGGTATATAGGGTGGTGTTACAATACGTAAAGTATATGGGAATGCTCTCACCGTGCAGTTTTTCATTAGACATCGCTTATACGAATTGGGTCTCCACGTACTTTCAGGTATATATGGGATGACAAAACTAGGTTGCTATTCATCCTTAGGTAACCGAATCGGCCGCCTTGTACATTATGACACATCGAACACAATATTCAAGGAGATTACTTGCCCATACTTCTTGGTTCGCTAGGAGGTATTCTGCAGTTCACAGTTGCTTGGTAAAACTTTTGCCTAGCTTACCCTTATTTTTTTATTTCTTTTTTGTAATAAAATTAATCAAAAATCATGGAGGAACATCAACCCTTACCCCATCGTTCATGGAGAACAACGAGTAAACCACCTTTTTCACCTAAAGCTACACTTATTCGGTCAAAGAGGTCTCCCTTAACTGAGTCAAGTACATCAAGAACTCTTGTTTCTTCATCTAAATTACCAGAATCATCCATTTCGGTAAGTACTGAGACTCTATTTACTCCAACTATTTCTGGTACATCCATTTTTGAAGAAGAAGTTTCACAATTACTTGAGGACATTATCACTGATATTAGTGAAATAGTAACCGAAGTTGTTCAACAACAAGTTGATCCACAACTTGAAGTTGCTCAACAAGAAATTACTTATGAACTTGAATCAGTTCAACCAGAATTTAATCTAGAACCTATCACAGTTCAATAAGAAGTTACTTCTGAACCTGAAGTTGTTCAGGAACCTCTCTTTGAAACTGTTTTTCAAACATCTGGACTTCGAATTTGAACATTCAAAAGTTGTTACTTTACCGAAAGATGATCAACTAGTTAAGCCTCAGGCATTAGTAACTACTAAAACTTCCACTTTATCAACACAAGAAGCTTATTACGGACCATACGATGAAGTTCTTCCACCTAGTTTCATTGTTTTTGAGAAATAATTAGAAGAAGATACTACACCTGGAACCCCATTCCATTTTGGAACTGGGATTTATCTTTATGCTTATTCTCCTCATTTTACTGCTCCTTTTGATCTCGCTTATTTTCAAGTACCCATCGATTCTTTAGGACATATATTGGGTCATTTAAGTATGGCTGAACAACCGTCAACATCCCAGGTTGTATCATCTGATGCAGCTGCAGCAAAATATTCTGTCACAACCTCTTCAATGTTTTCTACTACTCCTCAGTCACATCCATATGGTGAATTTTCCATCCCAGTTGGTTACCAATCTTTATCTGGAACCCACTCAGGGGTTGCATCTACACCATGGTCAACACCCATGTCCTCAACCGAAATTTTACCTGGTTCTTGTTTAACGGGAACTCAACAGTTTGATCCTTCATATCAATATCAAATTGGGCAATCTAATAAAAAATGACCTATGTGTCCATTACATACTGGATTGCCGCCATATGGAGAGCGATATGCTTACTCACCTTATCCTCCATATCCTGGAGGACCATCATATGGTAGTATCTTGTAGTATTCAGGTCAGCCTGGAATGCGAGTCTGTCAATGGAAACCAACAATGCCAGTTCAACCAAGGCTTGTGTATCCAACACAACCAATGAAAACTATGTCAGCTATTCCTACTACACCTGTTGTTACCACTGTATCGCATTCACAAGTTCAAACAATTGTATCTCAACCTATACAAACTAGTCCTTCTACCTTGCAACCACAAGTTTTAGGTCAAGAGGCCGAAGTTTCTCAAGCTTTTATACAACAATCGTTTGTGTCTGGGGTCCAAAAACCTCAGGTTAGTATACCTTTATTTGGAGTGACTCAAGCTTACACTGGTATAGTTTATTCACAACCTGGTCAACCTTACATTTCTGGGCAACAACAACTATTAAATCAACAACAGTTGTACCAACAACAACAAAAGTTGATTCAACAACCTTGGCAGCCCCAATATCAACAGCCTCAATTCCAACCCCAATTTGGACCTGCCCAACAGGCTCAACCCAAGTTTGGATAATTTCAAGCTTACCAAGGTCCCGGTCAACAAGGCTTTGCTGGTTATGGACAATCACAAATTCAACCTGGCTATCAACAACCACCTTATGCCGGATTTGTTCAAAAACCACCTTATTAAGGTTACCAAATGTAGATGTCATATGTTGGTATGAAAAGACTTATTTCTCACGCAATTCCATCATATCCTGGGTATGCTCAACTTGACTTGAATAAATAGTTGCCATTCGTAGCAACTCTTGAATTACCAAATTTAAACTGGCTCACTAATGATCCAATCTTATATGCACCTTGGTGGCTGGTAATTCTACATAAGTTACCTTCTGACATTCCGAAATTCAATGGAAATCCTAGATAATACCCATCAAATCATGTCATGACTTTTCATTTGTGGTGTTCATCAAACTCTTTAAATGATGACTCAGTTAGATTCCATCTTTTCCAAAGAACGCTTACTGGTATGGCTATGAAGTGGTACATTGAGTTACCACGAGCTTCTTTCGACAATTTTACAACTTTAGCCACTGCATTTCTGACCCACTTCCAGTTACCTATTAGATATGAGACTGGAACAGAACTCCTAACAAACTTTAAAAAAGCTACTGCTACTCATATATCAAATCATATCCATGAGTGGTGGCATCATCATCGAATGGTTAAGACTTATGTTTCTGATGAGCTTTTGGTTGAGTGTTTCATAAAATACGTGTTGCCATCAATCATCGAGGATGTGGCGAAAGGTGGAGTTGTCATAGAAGAGAAAGTAATTGCTTGTGCCTAATATTTGGATTTGATTTATACACAATCTGGAATGCTCTACGGTAGGATTCTGAATTCACCCCGACCTATTCCTCCTCCACAATTGAGTAAGGACTCTCATGTCGGTGACAGTGTGATTGGTTCTTCAAGCACATCAATGGCAGTTAGAGCATCTGGTCAAACACTTGTTGTTTCCAATTAGACTTCCAATGAATCAGAAAACACTCTTGCTTCTGAAGTCAATCCTGTGTCATCTGACAAAGGCAAGAATCAAAAGCAACCAGGAGGCAAGAAGAAGGGGAAAAATAAGAAGAAAAAAGATAATCCCCCTCAAGATAAATCATCTGATTCCTCTACTTCGGAATCGAAACCTCGTTATCCATGTCTAATCTGTAATGACGAGCATTTTACAAGATACTCTCCACACTGCTCAGAAGTCTCTAAGCTTCTAAAGACTTCTAACACATCTGCAGTGTTGATTGATCCATTTCCAAACCCGGAGACACATTTGGTTGTGACAGACCATGCTTCCACATCCCAAGTACTTATGTTATCCATTACAAAGCCTCAAAATGAAGTTTTGGTGTCAACAAGAAATAAATATTATGGAAATCCACCATTGTCGTCAAATAATCAGGCCACTGATCAACCTAATCCTTCGACTTCGACTCCATCTGAAAATATTCCACCACCTATTGCACCAGAACTGACAATAAAACAACCAAAGGGATTTTTTCATAAATTTACATTTAACCCTCGAGCTCGAGCAGCTCAGAACTATAACATAGTCTAATATCTTGCTCAATCACCTTCTGCTATTTCGACACTCGAGTTGTTACAAAAATGTCCCTCCCAGAAGCAGGCTTTACTCTGAGCAATTGGTGGAATAGACCCTACGGAATACAATCTTGTGGTTTTCAACCATGCGGGATATACACTACAGTTACTGGCACAACTAGCTTTCCTAATTCAAGTAAAAGCTCTCAATAAGAACGTTCACCGAGCTATTATTGATGAGGGGGCATCTACTTGCATTATGTCAATGAGCTGCTGGAAAAAAACTAGTTCACCGTCATTGTCACGATCACCAGCAACGTTAAAAGCTTTCAACGGATGAACATATATGCCTTGTGGGATTTTGAGTAACCTACAATTGAACTAGGGGGAAAACAATTACTGTTGAGGTTGAGGTAGTTGACAGACCTTTCGACTACAACATTTTACTAGGAAGGCCATGGTTATATGCTATGGCTGTTGTGGTTTCCACGTACTTTCATATGATTGCATTCCCTCATAAAGGTGGAATCATAGTTATCGATTAGCTTGCCTTATTTGCATCTAGTTCTCAAGCTACTGGAAGCATTCTATTGGTACACAGACCCCCATTGTCACTTCAAAGTGTTGGTGTAGGTCTCTTTAAAGATCCTTCCCTAATGGGTACTTTTACGCTACCGTCACCATCTGATTTGGTGGAAGTGGCAAGAGTAGAGACTTGCAACATGATTTCCTACACCTCATCTGATTTAAGGGGGATTACCAAAAATTCTAAAGTTGATAGTAATACTGAAGTTATGCCACTAAGCTCCATTGAGCTTGCATAGAAATCAATTATCTGGCTTGTGCGGAAAACCCAAATCCACTTTCACCAATTGTATGGGTAGAACATTCATTAGAATATGGTACTTCTTTAGATCCTTTTTCATGTATATTTTCTACGGATGAAGGAATTTTCCAATCAATGATGATAGGAGAAGAACCTTGGGAAGGTTATCATCATCGTTCCCATCTTCCAGATGACATCGAAGATTATTGAAATGAAATTAACCACCCTTCAGTTGTTGATTTCATTTCAAATTCTGTTTTCATAGACACAATATATTCCGAGCAAAACTTGTCAAATATTGAAGAAACGATTTATATTAATATTTCGACCAAACCTAATGTTGTAGAAAACATTCACATCGGAAAATCTTGTTCTCCATAAGAACTTGATAATTACCGTACTCTCTTTCATGAATTTCGAGATATATTTGCATGGTCATATGAGGAGATGTCAGGCATTGACTCTAATATTGTTGAACATGAAATCAAGATGTATCTTGATGTCAAACCAGTATGACAGCGCCTTCGATTTGTTCATCCAAAGAAAGCCATTTCCATTAAAGAAGAAGTTGAAAATATTTTTTGTGCTGGCTTCATTTACCTTGTACCTCTTATTGATTGGGTGTCCAATATTGTTCCTGTCATGAAGAAACAAGGGACAATTCGAGTGTGCGTCAATTATAGGGATGTAAATCAGGCACGTCCAAAGGATAATTATCCTACTCCTTTTATCTATTAGATTATTGATGAATGTGCCAGATGAGAAAGATTCTCATTTATGGATGGATTTTCTGGCTACAATGAAATCAATATCCGCCCACAGGACCGATCTAAAACAAATTTTATTTGTCCATGGGGCACATTCACGTATAGGAAACTCCCTTTCGGTTTGAAGAATGCAGGGGTCACATTTCAGAGGGCAGTGAACTATTCCTTCCATGACATCAAGCACATTGTTCAACCTTACCTTGACGATTTTCCTTCTCATTCACGAAAGCGGACTGATCACCCGCAACATTTGAGAGCTATATTTTTATGGTTCCGACACTGCAAGATACGACTCAATACACAAATGTGTGTTTTGTGTTGGTTCTGGTCGATTGCTTGGATTTGTAGTGTCTAGAGATGGAATTCGACTCGATCCATTAAAGGTTCAGGCAATTCTTGACTTGCCTCCACCTTCAAATATTTTACAGTTACAGAGACTCCAAGGGAAGGCTAACTTTCTGAGGAGGTTCATTCCCAATTACGCTAAAATGGCTAAAGGTTTTACATGTCTTTTGAAAAATGGAATACCCTTCCATTGGGATCATGTTGGGCAAGATTCCTTTGATGATCTTAAAGATACATTGATTAGAGCATCATTAATGTATTCTTTGAATTATCAAAACGACTATTACCTATATCTCGTCGTTGTATATAAAACCATGGGCATGGTTTTAGTCCAAGAGGAAGATGGGATTGAACATTCGATATATTATTTGAGCCGTAATCTCAATGATACAGAAAGTAAGTACTCTTATGTCGAGAAACTAGCTTTGGCAACTATGCAAGCTGTTCAGAGATTTCGCCACTACATCTTGCTCCGGAAGACCACCGTCAATTGATGGGGGGAATACTCAAAATGGATAGTCATTTTGTAGGAATTTGATCTGTAATTCATCAAGTCCAAATCAAAGAAATCTCTTGTTTTCTCCAAGCTACTTTGCGACCTTCCCTTGACCTCCATTGGGTCCACATATGAACCATCGATTTTAAATGCGTCTCTATTTCTGATATCGTCATTTGACCTGTGGTATGGAGATATACTGATCTATCTCCAGACCCAAACTCTCTGGCCTGATACCTCTCTCTCGCAAGAACGACATATCTGATACCAAGCCAAATATTATCTTATCATTGGCAACACTCTTTATCATCGTGGTATTGATACATTTTACGGAGTTGCCTCACACATGAGGAAGTTGAGACAGAATTGAATGATTTCCATTTAGGTGCCTATGGTGGACACTTATCTGGATATGCAACCGCATAGAGAATTCTCCGTGTTGGTTACTTCTAGCCAACTATATTCAAAGATTGTATTATTACTGTCAGAAGCTGTCACACATGCCAGATGTATGACCACAAACTAGATTACCACCTACACCATTGCATCCAGTCATTGCTGTTGGACCATTAGCCAAATGGGGCATTGACTTCACAACATGTAACCCCACCTTGGCCGGGGGTCATGGGTATATTATAGTCGTCATTGACTATTTTACCAAATGGGCTACGATGATGCCAACATTAAACAATAGTGGTGAAACGACTGCTCTTTTGTTTTTTAACCATGTGGTTTCCCGGTTTGGTGTACCACAAGCCATAGTTACAGATCATGGGTCACATTTTTGCAATCACATGATGGATGAGTTGACTGCTAAGTTAGGATTGTCACATGATTGTTCTACCCCTTATTACCCACAAGCGAATGGATAAGTTGAGGCCATCAACAAGGTCCTAAAATGAATGTTGCAAAGAATGATAGAAGTTTGTAAACCAAATTGGCATTTAATCTTGTACTCTACCTTGTGGGCATATTGAACCTCGGTGAGAAATGCAACTGGATTCACACCCTTTCAGTTGGCGTATGATTTGGAAGTTTTTGATACAATGTGAAATTTCATCTCTCAAACTCACGATTGACCTGTTACCCAACACTTCTGAAGAAGAAGAACATTTCTTGGAACTAATCCATCTGGATGAAACCGGTCGTGATGCCACATTGGCTAATGAAGTGCATAATAAACAAATCAAGGCATAATATGATAGAAATGTCAAGCCTCGTATCTTTTGGGAAGGAGACCTGGTCTTGCTTTACGATCAGGAAGCTGGTAAACTTGGAGCAGGGAAACTTGAACCAATGTGGATGGTTCCTTATATTTTCAAGCGTGTTTTGGAAAAAGGTGTCTACAAGTTAATAGATTATGATGGGATTCCATTGTCGCAGCTGCGAAACGGGTTGTACCTCAAACATTACTATGCTTAATTGAGTGTATTAAAACTCATTGTATATATGCTTTCTTTGCATGTGTGTGTGTCAGTGTGTGCCTTTTAGAGTTTTTATATGCTTAGTAATCCACTTTTCATTTATTGCAGATGTCAGAATCCTTGGAACCATTTGTTTGTTACGATGATGGTGCTAGTCATAGTACGCAAAACCTATCTTCTGCAGCATGGGCTATTTTTGCTCCAAGTGGTGAGTTAGTGAGTTTTCAAGGGATTTGTATCGTTCTATCAACAAAAAACATTGTTGAGTATAGCACACTGATCGAACTTCTCTCTGATGCTATTTCACTTAGCATTCGCCAAATCATCATTAGGCTAGACTCACAACTTGTTGTACTACAACTTACAAGTGTGTACATTGTCTAAAACCCAATAATTCTCCATATGTTCCTTAGATTTCATATTTTGGAAAGGCATTTTGAATACATTCAATATCAACATATTTCTAGAAACTTTAACAAGTTAATTGATTCTCTAGCGAATTATGTGTTAAATAGACATTTGTGACACATGTAAAAGTAACATTTTCAATTCACGTCATTAATTGAATAGTATTGCACATAACCATAGAAAACTCTGAAAGTAAAATATATAGGTGTTTTAAAAGTTTTTACAAAATTTGTGTCCAAGACATGTTTGGTCATCTGACCCAAAAATTCAAAATGCATGCAAAAACATCCTAAGTAGACCTAGTGATGCTCATGATAACACGTCACAACCTATGCTATCATGCGCAAAATCCTCATCCAGCGGCTAGGAACATTAATAGTGTGGTGCTGCAGCCTCATAGGTAACTCCTCGATCCAGAAATCTGGAATACCAAGGGTTAATCCCTCTATGTGATCCTACAACTTCGCCAAGGTCTCAGCCAAATCCAAGTCCTAGAGAACCGCTCTCCCAATATTTCTTCGTGCTGGCCCACCTACACCCTATTGGTGTCCCACAAGTCGAACAACACCCACATCTGCATGCATGAGAATGATTTTATTTTTAGTCTTGGAAATATTAAAAACAAAAAAACATGTAGAAACTTGAAAAATAAAAAAACACTTTGGTCAAACAATTTACATATAGCACCCCATTGTGGTCCAACTGGTAGAATCAAGTCTGGATCTCCAGGGAAATCCATCCTGGAGTATGGATACTCCTCGATGACAAGGTGTTGTTGATCGAGCCAAATGAATAATGCAGTGGAAAAAAATGATTGTTGACTGGCCCGCGTGTCAAGCCATCAATTCGACCCACCTCTGCATACGTGGATCTCTAGGACCAGCTACACCCAGCGATACATGTTGTGGTTGCATCAATGGGATTCTCTCTAAGGTAAAAGCGATTAATATCGAACCATAGAAGAAATTCTTTGTCTTACCACTTTTTACCTTGTTCAGTTGTTCTTTTAGTGAAGAAAGCACGACCTCACACTAGTTGAATACTTTTGGCTCTAAACACTCAAGTGAATACTACATATATGATCTATTCGCTAGATGTAGTGTCACACTGCCAGCCAACTTTGTGATTTGAAGAGGATCATTCTCAAAGGAAAATCACCTACATCCCTTATGTTTATTTTACCATCCTTTATAGGTTGTGTATTTGGCCGACAAAATTTTCAAATGTAATCTCTCACTGATTCACCTCCACAGGCAAATCCAGAAAGTGAGATGGGGGCACCTCACCTCGACAGTCTGGTAAGAAAGTAAATATTATCAATGGTAATATGGACCATCTTGTCCCTTATGTGAAAATTCTGATCTGTCAGATCCCATGCATGAATAAGGAACTACAATAGTTCTATATGTTGCCTCATTCCAGACAACTTGAAGTATTTGAGTAACCCACAGTTTTTGAGGGCTTCAACTGTACCCAAATTGTTTAGGGCAACCATGTCTTGCTCTTCATGCTCTCTTTCTCACCATGTAATCAACATTATGATCCGATGAAAGCCTGAAATCCAGTCATAAGCTTAGTTAGGATCCTTTGCATGCAAAAAGCAAGACAAATTTTGGAGCAAACAATGAAAACTAATTGGGGAAACTTGCCCAGTGCAGCCCAGGCACAGAGAAAGTGCATTGCAGAGCAGGAAGCCTTCTATCATGGTGCTATT
Source organism: Pinus tabuliformis (assembly GCA_031772625.1). Lineage (NCBI taxonomy): Eukaryota > Viridiplantae > Streptophyta > Pinopsida > Pinales > Pinaceae > Pinus > Pinus tabuliformis. The sequence continues at coordinate 1,908,150,345 of CM062818.1, forward strand.
TAGTGCAATTTTCGATGTGAAAGCATGTGTTGATCCTAGGGGAAAAAAATAAAACCCTAGAGGCCCCAAAAAACCTTAAAACTTGCATGAAACAGTAAAAGAATGACCTAAAACGAAAGAGGAGGGGTAGATCTCCTACCTGGTCAGGACAGAACGAGAAATGGTGATATGGATTTAAACAGGAATGCAACAAATTACATATATAACCATACATATATAGATGCAGCAGAAATAATACTTCATTTCATTACTGTAAAATACTGAAATATGCTTACAAACAGAAATGGAAATAAACTAGCTAGGGCGATGGTAGCTTATCTCTGAGAAGATATGTGGCGGCTACATGCCTCTGAACTAGGTTACAATGAGGCTCGAAGGCCTATTTATTGTTGAGAAACAATGGAAAACCCTAAACATCCAAAAACCTAACCCTAGAAGATGAAACACAAAACTGTGGGCCTCGTTTGGGTAAATTGGTACATCAACTTCCTGGGGTCGTAACTTTGGCATACGATCTCCGTTTGACGTGCAAAATATCTCATTAGAAAGATCTATTCGAGAACTACAACTTTGAAAAGAGAAACATTGGTTTTTTGACCCATGTTGCTCCCAGCTTTCCCAAAAAATGTCGTTTAGGGCCTCAAAATGGCTCTGGAAGTTCAGGACCCAAAAAACTGCTAAAAATAGTAAATTGTGCTACAATTAAGGAAACTAAAAGGCTAAAAGAAATAATCGTGGGGGTCCTAGTGGACTTGGCAGGTGGCCACCAATATCCACCTGGATCATTCCTTCCCCCTTAGGAAGCAATGGTTCCCATTGCGTTGAGTTCCTTCATGAGATGAGGAAACTTCTGCTGAACTTGGTCCCTGGTGAGCCACTTGCCCTAGTGAAGGAGTCAGCTTACTTTGACAACTCAATACAGTCGGATATTATGCTGTGGAGTGTGCTTGATCTATGTGTCCATCATCCGATCAGCTGCAGCTTGTTCCATGCAATCTGGATTTAACTTTGTAGGTGTGAGCTATTCTGCAATGTCGGATGTGTCTAGTGATGGTGGAAAGTATGGCCGAAGGCGGTCCACATTGAACACTGGGTGCAGGGCGAGAAATGGGGGAATGCTGAGCTCAAATTCATTGTCTCCCACATCCTTGGTAATGGTGTAAGGACCATATCAAAGTGCCCTGAGTTTTCGATAGGATTTGGTAAGGCGTTCCTTTTTCAAATGCAACCAAACTTTGTTTCCCACCTGAAACTTGTGTGGCTCCCGATGTTGATCATGTCGCTGCTTGTACTTGGGATTTGATTTCTCGAGAATGTCGTGTACTTGCTGACGAATATGTTTGATGTGCTCATTGAAGATATTTTCCTTATCTGTTGCGGACTGGACATGAACCGAATTTGCTTGAGTAGCTGCAAATGGCATGGCCACGTCAATGGGACATAGTGGCTGGAATCCCAAGCCCACCTGAAAAGGGTTGTGGCTAGTCGAGTTGTGGAGAGCTTGGCTGTAGCTATGCTAAACATAGGGGAGGCCCTCATCCCATGTGCATGGATGCTTTGATTTGTACATGCACAGAATGTGTATGATCATCCTGTTGACAAGCTCTGTCTGGCCATCAATTTGAGGATGGAAGGCTGTGGACTTAGTGAGTTTTGTATCCAGGATCAACCAGAGACTGGACCAAAATGTACTAAGGAACATGTTGTCCTGATCTAATATGATAGACTATTGGATCCCAAAGTGTACCCACACTCGTTCAAATAAGAGTTTACTAGTGACTTCTATTGGGATATTCTTCTTGTAGGCCGCCATAATGGCCATCTTTGAGAACCTGTCGACGACCACAAAAAAGGTCATTTCCATGCTTGGAAGGCCTGACATGTAATCCATGGATATGGATTTCCAAGGTCGAATAGGGTTAGGCAGCAGGGTATAGAGGCCTTGCTTCTTGATGGTTGGTTTGGCAATGGTGCAGGCAGTCCATGATCTGATGTACTTCCCAACATCCTACCGAAGACTCAGCCAATAGAAATACTTCTACCTGCCACCATTTTCTCAACCCCAAAATGCCTAACAGGCCAACTGTAGTGTGCTTCCCAAATAATCTTGGCACGCTAACTTGAAGGAACACAAACGTGACCCGGGTGGCATAATAAGGCATCCTGGAGGTGAAAATCTAGAACATGCTGACCCTCCAAGAGTGTCTGGTATGTGTGGCTGAATTCTGGGTCGCCTTTTTAGAGAAGTGACCAATCAAAAGTCTCGTGCCCACAAGAGTTGAACACAGTGGTTAATGCCATGATTGGTGGTCGATTGAGGAAATCTGCAACATTATTGGTGCTGCACTTCTTATACTTGATATTCAGATGGAACTCTTGCAGGTATGTGGACCAGTTCCGATGGTGATCAATCTACAATTTCCCTTGGGTCTGTATGAACTACAGGGGTCGGTGGTCTATGTGGATGGTCGTTTCCTTCCCTAAAATATAATGCTTCCATTGTCGGTAGGCCTGCACAATGGAATACATCTCTTTTTCATAAGTGGGATACTTTCGGACTACGTCTGAAAGTGTCTCATTGTGATATGCCACTGGATGCCCGTGTTCAATAAGGATTGCCCCAATAGTATAGTCAGAGGCATCTGTCTCGACCTAAAATGGTTGTTGCAAGTCTAGTAACGTGAGCACTGGTGCCTAGAAGAGGCGATCTTTCAACTCTATTAATGCCTTCTGTTGAGATTTAGACCAAAAGAATTTTTGATTCGCTCCTCCCTTGGTGACTTGACTCAAGGGCCAAGTGATATGAGAAAATCCCAACATGAACCTGTGGTAGCAGTTGGCAAGACCTAGAAATATGTAGAGTTCTATCAGCGTGGTTGGAGATGGCCAATCCCGAATGAATTGGATCTTGGCTGGATCCACATGCACTCCACATTCATCAATAATGTATCCAAGATATTGAACCTAGGCCATGCCAAAAGTGCATTTCTCCAAATTGGCACATAACCTATGTTGCTGCAATGTTTGGAGAACCTGTCGGATGTGATGGAGGTGCTCTTCCTAACTCTGGTTGAAGATCAGGATGTCATCCAAGTATACCACTACAAATGAGTTGGTGAATGGTCGCAAGATGTTGTCCATTAGCCTCATGAAGGTTGCAGAGAATTCGTCAATCTAAAAGGCATAACCAACCATTCGAAGAGGCCCTCCTTAGCTTTGAAGGTAGTCTTCCACACATCAGAGGGTTTGATTTGTACCTGGTGATATCCTGACTTCAAATTGATCTTGCTGAAATATTTTTCCCCTTTAGTTGGCCCAGGAGGTCAACAATCCGTGGGATCGGGTACCTATTATGGACAATGGTCTTGCTGAGTGCCCGATAGTCAATACAGAGTCTCCAAGTCTCATCCTTGTTCTATACCAACATGATTGAGATTCCACAGGGCAATGAACTCTGATGGATGTGACCTTTCTGTAGCAGCTCCTGAATTTGCCTCTTGATTTCATCGTTTTCCATAATGGAGTGTCGATAGATTGGTCCATTGGTCAGCGACATACTTGGGGTCAGATTGATGGAGTGCTTGACTTGACAATGCAGAGGAACCCCTACGAGGAAGGTGAAGATGTCCTCGTACTCCTCCACGACCTTGTCCATTTGTAGTTGTCATGTGGAGGGACCCTGTCTGGAGGTTGTGGCCACCATCTTCTTCTTTCCTTGAGGGTGTATCATCAGGAAAACAAATTTCCCGGTTTTGGAAATGAGCTGACTGCATTGTGTTGCAGTATCCAAAGAGATGGCGGTAGGCAATACTACTTCCGATACCCTGTACAACTTATTTCCCAAAGTAACAATAACAGCACGGGGCCTTGATTCATACATAGCATGTCGCTTTCACAAGTATGGTTGACCTAATAATACATCACAAACATCAAGGGGAGAAACGTCACACAATACCTCATCCATGAAGGGCTTGATGTTGTATGAAAGGCAACAGTGCTAACTCACGCGAAGATCCTGTCCTTGGTGAAGCCTCCAAAAGGTGTACAGTTGTGGATGTGTTGTGGTCAGTAAGCCCAAGCACTTCATGACCTCTATTGAAATGAGGTTCTTTTGGCTCCCGTTGTCAACAATGAACTATAGTGGGAAGCCCTTTACCCACATCTTGGAGTGGAAGAGACACTTATCCTACTCCGGATCTTCGGGTTTGTGCTTCTGGATCTTCATGGTGGCAACTATGGCATTGGGCTCTGCATCGATAATCTGCTTCCCTTTGTCATTCCCCTTGTCAGGTTTTGACTCGGAGTCGGAACATGCAGATTCAGAAACCTTTAGGTTAGCCACCACTAACTACTTGGTCCGACACTCACTTGTGTTGTGAGTGGAGCTCTTATGGAACTCACACCACTTCCCGCGTCGTTTTTTGGCTTTGCAGTGCTGTTATTTGCTTGCAACTTTAGCGGGTTCTCTTGGGCCACCTCGCCTTGGCTTTGTCCTTTGTTTTGTGGTTTGGGGGAATCTTTCCCTTGCTTCATATTCGTGGATCCAAAGTCTCACTTCTTCTCTTTAAACTTTTGCCTGATCTTGACGGCATCGGTATGCCGTGCCGAGCAAGGAGATGTTCAGGAATTCTATTTCTTCCTGGATGTACTTGTGCAGGCAGTCATGGTATTTGAGTACCAAATGCTGCTCTAAATCCTTGATACCCAACTTTGTTCGAAGGGTATGGAAAATATTGGTAAACTCTGGCATGTCTTGGTCCCTTCCCTGCCGTAGCGTGGTCCACTTTATGTATTGATCCTCATAGCTTCCAACAGGGTAGTACTACTCCTTAATGGTAGTCCGGAATGAATTCCAAGTGGGTGTGACTGAAAACAATGAGGCCGTACTTTCATGCTTCTTCTCGCAGTAGGTTTCCCACTAGTCCTTGACGTGGGGGGCGGCTTTGAGAACAACGAAAGTAATATTTTCCTGACTGCAAAAATCATGAACATAAAAATACCCTTCTAGCCGATTTAACCATTTATCTATGGCATCTGCATCTATCTGACCCTCAAATATGGGAATTTCAAAGTTAACTTATACCTTAAAGGGTGTGACGCTTCCAGAGTAGCTGCTGGAAGTAGATGTGTCGTCTTTGGGTAGCCATTGAAGGATCTGGGAAAAGTTGTCCATCATCGCATTCCTTTATCACACAAGGACCTCTTCGAGCAAGATTTTGATAGGATCTCCTGCCCCCTTGTCTTTATTGTCATCTGCCATGGGATTCCATCGGGATTTGTGAGGCTGGTCTTGCAAAGGTTCGACCAGTTCAAGCCCTAACTCTTTATATCCTGACCTCGTTGGGGACATGAAAAGAAAGACAGAGAAAGAGCAGACTGCTCTAATACCATTGATCTAGATTTAATCAAGAACACAACAAATTACATATATAACCATACATATAGAGATGCAATATAAATAATACTTCATTTCAGTATTGTAAAATACTGAAATATGCCTACAAACAGAAATGGAAATAAACTAGGTAGGGCGATGGTATCTTATCTCTAAGAAGAGATGTGGTGGCTACATGCCTCTGAATTGTGTTATAATGAGGTTCAAAGGCCTATTTATTATTGAGAAACAATGGAAAACCCTAAACATCCAAAAACCTAACCCTAGAAGATGAAACGCCAAACTGTGGGCCCCATTTGGGTAAATTGGTACATCAACTTCCTGGGGTCGTAACTTTGGCATACAATCTCTATTTGATGTGCACAATATCTCATTAGAAATATCTATCTGAGAACTACAACTTTGGGAAGAGTAACATCAGGCTAGTGATGCATGTTGCATCAAATTTTCCCAAAAAATGTCGTTTAGGGCCTCAAAATGGCTTCGCAAGTTGAGGACTTGAAAATCTGCTAAAAATAGTAAATTGTGCTACAATTAAGGAAACTAAAAGGCTAAAAGCAACAATGGTGGGAGTCCAAGTGTACCTGGTGGGTGGCCACCATTATCCACTTGGATCATTCCTACCCCCTTAGGAAGCAATGGTCTCCATTGCGTTGAGGTCCTCCACGAGATGAAGAAACTTCTGCTGAACTTGGTCCCTGGTGAGACACTTCTCCTTGTGAAGGAGTTGGCCTGCTTTGACAACTTGATACAGTTGGATATTATGTTGGCAAGTGGCTTGATCTGTGTGTCCATGATCCAATCAGTTGCAGCTTGTTCCATGCAATCTGGATTTAACTCTATGGGTGTGAGTTGTTCTGCAATGTCGGATGTGTCTAGTAATCGTGGAAAGTATGGCCGAAGGTGGTCCATAATGAACATTGGGTGAAGGATAAGGAATGGGGGAAGCTGAGCTCAAATGCATTGTCTCCCGTAGCCTTGGTAATGGTGTAAGGACCATATCGGAGTGGTTTGAGTTTCTGATAGGCTTCGGTAAGGCATTTCTTTTGCAAATGCAACTAGACTTTGTCGCCCACATGAAACTTGTGTGGCACCCAATGTTGATCATGTCGCTGCTTGTACTTGGCATTTGATTTCTCCAGGATGTCGTGGACCTGCTGGCGAATATGTTGGATGTGCTTAACGAATATGTTTTCCTTATTTGTTTCGGACTGGATATGAGCCGAATCTGTGTGAGTCGCTTCAAATAGCATGGCCACATCAATGGGACATACTGGCTGGAATTTGAAGCCCACCTGAAAAGGGTTGTGGCCACTCGAGCTGTGGAGAGCCTGTTTGTAGTTGTGCTAAACATAGGGGAGGCTCTCCTCCCATGTGCGTGGATGAATTGAGTTCTACATGCAGAGAATGTGTGTGATCATCCTGTTGACAACCTCTGTTTGGCTATCAGTTTGAGGATGGAAGGTTGTGGAAATAGTGAGTTTAATATTCAACATCGACCAGAGACTAGAACAAAATGTACTGAGGAACCTGCTATCCCGATCTGAGATGATAGACTGTGGGATCCCAAAGTGTACCCACACTCATTGAAAGAAGAGTTTAGCAATGGCCTTTGCTGTGATATTCTTCTTGCAGGCCGCCATACTGGCCATCTTCGAGAACTTGTCGACGACCACAAAAACACAGTCATTTCCATGCTTAGTAGAAGGAAGGCCCGACATGTAATCCATGGAGATGGATTCCCAAGATCGAGTAGGGGTAGGCAGCGGGGTATAGAGGCCTTGCTTCTTGATGGTCGGTTTGGCAATGGCGCATGCAGTGCATGATCTAATGTACTTGCCGGCATCCTACCAAAGATTTGGCCAATAGAAATACTTCTGGAGTACTGGCACCATTTCTCAACCCCGAAATTCCCAGCAGCCTGACTGTAGTGTGCTTCCCAAATCATCTTGGCACACTCGATTGAAGGAACAAAAAGGTGACCTAGGTGGCATAACAGGGCATCCTGAAGGTGAAAATATGGAACATGCTGACCCTCCAAGAGTGTTGGTATGTTTGGCTGAATTCTAGGTCGCTTTTGTAGAGAACTGGCTAATCAGAAGTCTCGTGCCCACAAGAGTTGAGCACGGTGGTTAACGCCATGATTGATGGTCGACTAAGGCAATCTGCTACATTATTGGTGCTGACGTTCTTATACTTGATATTTAAATGGAACTATTGTGTAATGTCCCCTAGTAATAATAAAAAATAAGAAATAAGAAATAATATAATATAATACTAAATTATAAGAAAATAAATGATAAACAATAAATAAAAGATAATAATATTAAATAAATAATGAAGAAAATGTAATAATAATAAATAAATAAAATAATAAATAACAATACTAGAGTTCTAAATAAATATAAATAAAAATAAACTGTAAAAATAGTAAAAATAAGTAAAGTTAACAAAAAGTAAAATAAAATAAGAAAGAGTTAAATTAAGAGAACTATAATAATAGTAAAAATAAATAAAGTTATCAAAAAGTAAAAATGAATAAAATAAGAAAGAATTATATTAATAGAATTACTAAATTAAGTTAAACTTAAAATAAAGAAATAAAAGTTGCATCTTGACACATGGAGTGTGTGCATGCGGTTCCCCTTCCAATGTTTGCTCTATTTAATAGACAATGAGGAAGATGAAAGATCATTCCATCATTCCATCATCCATTCTCTTGGGAAAAAAGTGTCATGAGAAAAGGGTTCTCTGGCAATAGTACATTTATTGATGGCTTGAGGGTGGCCAGTTGTAGAAAGATTTTGTGCAATTGAGCCTACGGTTGGGTGGAGAGCTAAGTCACCTGACACGGGGATTCGGTTTGTAGGATTCGGGGATTCGAGTGTCGGATTCAGACATGTTGACCCCTCGGAACAGGACACGTAGGATTCGTTATATATTATTTTGTTAAATATATATATATATATATATATATATTAAAAATGAGATATTTTTTACACAAATTCTAATTAATGATACAAATTCATTGATTTCAAACATAGGTCTTCATCTATAGCATGCATAGTACATACAAAATTCAAATACATGTCAGTGGTATTGGTCACATAAATCATGATTCATAATTCATAAATGAAAGGCAACTTACAACTACAAGATAGTAAGATAAAGAAACTGACAACTGTAGTTTTCTCATTAAGTCATCAAATCAAAATGTGTTACATAGGTAGTGCTGGTGCAATGCCAATGGCAAATAGAAATAGAAAATATAAAACAACTACAGGTATACAAGCCTCAAGGAAATAAGTAGTCATCAATTCTCAGAGTCATCATCAGAATCAGCATCAATGTCCTCATCATCATAGTCACCACTGCTCTCCTCTGCATCCTCCTCCTCCCCTGTATCCATAGTCACCTCTACGTCTGCTGGTATGGAGGATGACCCCTCTATGTCATCAAATCTAACAGGCTCTAGCATTGGATAATTGAGATCCATGTTGGCCAATGCCAACTCAACACTACTGTCCAGACCCATATCATTAAGAAAGACATCCCACATCTTTGTATTTCCCCTCAACCACTCTTCCCTCTACCTGTAAATAAGATGAAGGTTGGTGTGCACATACACCATTATCTCTTCCCTGGACTGCTCAAGCCTGCTCTTCTTCACACTATACAAATTCCCATATGTGCTCCAATTCCTCTCGCAACAAGAGGATGAAGTCACCTGAGAGAGGAGCCTCATGGCTAACTGCTGAAGAGGAGGGCTTGTTTCCCAATGATTTGCCCACCAAGAGTAGGGCTTCTTAGCCCCCATGTCTCTAATCACATCATATCCTGCAAATCAACCAGTGCTAGTGGAAAACTTTATGAAGGCATCCTCCACCTCATCAAGCAATGCTCTATCCTGAAAAACCCGCCTGAATGCATCTTTCCTCCCCTGTGAGATTTCATCATCCATGTGAGGATGGAATCTACGGTAAGGTCCACCATTCAGCCACTCATGGCTGTAGTATTTTGGGTTCAATGAGTGAGCCAAACAATGTAAAGGTGTACAATTCTTCTCCCATCTGCTGACAAGAATATCCTGTATAGTATCACAGAAGGCCTCTGGTGATGTCTCATACTCGAGGCACTCACTCTGTAGAATAATGCTTCTCACTGACTCAATCATGGAATCCCATCCCTCATAAACCTCTCTTAGGATGGGTTTGTTTGTATCTACAAATCGAAGCAAAGAAATGACAGGGTCCATGATCCGAATAATTAGATCTACCCTCTCCCACCAAGCATCATCTAACACTGTGTCCTTCACTCTTTTAGAGGCTACCTGATTTGTCTTTCTCCAAAAAGACCAAAACTCAGAAATAACCATGGACCCAAGAGCGGTCTTGACCTCCTTAAACCTCTTCAACATCATGAATGAAGAGGCAAACCGTGTATCAACAATCTTCAACAATGACAGATTGGTGTACTCCTTGTAGATAGTGAGGGCATTTGTATGATTTTGCACAAAGTTACGAATATTTCGTGCATCCTCAATAATGTTATCAATCCAAAACACATCAGAAGCAATGTATTTCAGTGCTAAGCTCAATTAATGGACAATGCAAGGTGTCCAAAACACTTGTGGATATTTAGCTTCCACAATCATGCCAGCAACCTTACAAATAGGTGCATTATCTGTAATTATTTGCACACAAGAATCAACATCTTCAATAACTTTAATAAATAACTCACCAATAAATTGTGCATCCTTGTATTCTCCAAGTGTATCCACTGCTTTCAAGAAAACTGGACCATTCAAGGAAGACACCATGAATTTGATGATTGGGTGTCGTGTTGGATCTGTCCATCCATCAGAAACAATGTTAACCCCAGATGTTGGCCATGATGCTATAATAGGCTCAAGCATTTTTACACCTCTTTTTTTGCCTTCGTCAACAATGTGGTTCTCAACTTCTCTGACCCAGGAGGCACATATCCTGATGGAGCCCCTTGAGTTAGAGCTCAGCACATCTCAATAAATAGAGGTGAGCATGCAACATTAAATGATATGAAGTTTTGATAGAAGAAGAAGGCAATGGTGAGATCAAGCTCTTCTCGTCTCTCTTTTTGGAAAATCTTGTCCATTGGACCAAGTGCAATTGCTCTTCTTTTTGTTGCTTGTCCCTCAACAGAAGTAGAACTCTCAAATGGAAATTTGGTGGTGCCTTTCCTAAAAAATGGAAGGGGTCTTCATTCTTGGTTTTTCTTGATTTTGAAGCCACATTTTCCATACCAACATTAGACTCCTTGTCCATTTCTTTCCTCTTTTGTAAAGAAACAGCTTTACAAGCTCCAATTCCACAACCTGGTAAAGCCAACAAATGGCCTTTCACATGGAAATATGTGCTTTTGAAAGCAATGTGACAAAATTTGCATCTCCATTGCACATTGCCTCCTCCCTTCCCCTTGGTGCTTGTCCCATCCTCTCTTGTGACATTTCCACAAGGGATATTTCTCAATGTTGTCTTTAGGTCCTCCTCTTCCCTCAACATTACTTGCAACAAACTTTGATGATATTGGGGGAGGAGGGGCATCTCCAATGGAGACATTTTTCCCGTTCCTTTGCCCCCTAACTGCTGCCTTTGATTGAGCCATGAATACTGTAAAAAAAAATGAACAAAACATGCACAAATTTGTAAACAAAAAATCATATACAAACTACTGTAATAGAATAAGAAATTCAAAAAAATGGAGCTGAAATGCACTTACCTGGTGCTTGAATCTCCTTGCCGAACGCTCTACTCCCTTAGCTCCTTGCTCCAAACCCTTAGCTCCTTGCCCACAACTCAAAATATGCAAAATGAAATGAGAAACAGCATGAATGAATAAAAGAACAACGTCTTTTTAAACCCGCGGAGGTCGTTTTTTGGATACGAATCCCAGAATCGGGATTCGATGTGCATGTATTGGATTGATACGAATCCTGTACGGACACGTCGAATTTTGTTTTGGGATTCGAATTCCAAGCGAATCGTATCCGATTCGTAGGATTCAGATTCTCCAGTGGTTTTCAACGAATCTGGTTACATAGGTGGAGAGTCGTCCCCAAAACTTTTTTGTGGTTAGCAGGATTCAAATAGCATTCAACTGCAAATCACAAGTAAGAAATATCATCGCCACAGGTAAGTTGTCTCTGCTCATATTTCCGAAATTCGATATTAAATAGTTGATAAATTGTGTGTTGATTATAAATCGTATAATTAATCTAATTAGTGGCATGTTTTAATTTCAAGGTTGTTATATATTGTATCATAGCGAAATTTCAACTTTATTGGACCTTTGGATTTTCTCTTTTATGATTAATATTTTATTTAATATTAAATTATTTTATTTAATAAATAATTATTTATATTGAATAAGAGTTTTTTTCTTCATGCATGAATAAGTGTTTATGAGTGTTTATTTATAGAATAAAAATTTTGAATTAAAATTCCATACACAAATCTATCATATGTGCTTAAAAAAAGCTAATGAATAGTTATGATAGGAAAATTCCATGCACAAATCTATCATATGTGCTAAAAAAGCTAATGAATAGTTATGATAGAGAAAACCATGGTTTCGTATCTTATCAATTCTTGTCAAATTTGATGTCTATACCTTATATTTTTAATAAAAATATGGAAAAACAAATAAATTAAATATTATACATGTGAGAAAAATTAAAATTAGTTAAATTTCTTCATCCTCAATTATGCCCGTGCGAAAAAAATTAGACAAAAATATGATAAGGAGGCATACCGAAATGGATGTATATCTATATATATATATATATAATTTAAATTATTATGATAAATGTTAAAAAAATATATGAAAAAAAAAAAATAGATAGATGTTTTATGCAATAAAGTAATTTTTTGATTATTGTTTTTATTCAAAAAAAAATATATATAGAGAGGTTGAAAGCTATAAATTATTTGAAAATAATTATAAACAATATTATATATAATTTTTAGGTTATTGTTTTTATTGAAAATAGTTAACGCCCCATTCCTCCCTAGCCATGTTTAGCAAACCCTTGCTGGTGAGGGAACTGGTCGATATGTACGAGTGGTTAAGGAGACATACTTGAAATCTATTGGGCTAGGTCGACATCAGGGTTCGAACCTGCGCGGGCGATATGACCGAATGGGAAGAATAGCTGGGTTACCCGGCAAGGAAAAGCCGTAATCTTTGAAACCAATTTTCTGCTAGGCCACAAGCATTTCTGAGCCTAATTTCACAATGGCGGCAGTGATTAATTCATCACAGCCGCATGTCTTTTCTAAATTTGAATCATTCTTTTTAGGCCGCTAGGGTTTTGAGACTCTTTCCTTTGCTTTAAAATTGAATTTTCTCAAGGGTTCTCATTTATAGGATTTTTTTTTTTTTAATTTCAGTTAAGGTTTCGAATTTTGACAGCTTTAGTGACGCCGCATGCATTTTTGGGCACTTTGTTTGGAGCTATCTTAATCATTTAGATCGACCCTTCAAGAATCAATTATGTGGAACTTTATCATTTAAATTTTTAAGTTCCACATCTATTCATTACATATTTAAATTTTTTAAGTTCCACGGTTTCATTACATATTTAATTTTTTTTAAGTTCCACGTTTATTCCTTACATCATTGTAAAGTTTTTCCATCATTAAAATTTTGAAGATTATGGTAATAATTCTTCTCAATTATTAGTATGGACAATTTTTATCATATATATACATTTTAGGCTAAAAACATAGTATGGTATTGATTTAGTTTATAAGAGAACTTAGGTTATAAATAGAAATAAAAACTCACTATTTCATGAATTTTAAAGCCTTGTGGAAGATTAAATTTAAATATTTTTCCTTTCCCTTTATAAAAATGCCGTCTAATAGAAAGTGGTATTGATATTACAAATAAATGTTATAAAAAAAAATAGTCGTATGATTTATTTATTTTTAATAGTTGATGTTATTATATTTTATTGTTGTATATTTTTTTCTATGAAATAATAAAAATACTTGAACACCCAACCAATTTGGTATTCATGACAAATATTTCACTCGGTTTAATGTAGGCTATGTATAAAGGTGTGTAGTTTTTTGTTTTTTTCCTTTTTTATTTATTTATTTTTTATTATTATTATTGTTGAGCCACATTGAGAAGGACAACACAAACAAAAACAATCAAGGTATTGCAATTCTTAGATATGCATATGTAGTTTGTTAATGGAAATTCAACCCAAGGCATTGTAGGTTTAGACGATTACATGTTAATAGAAATGTTCATGTAAATTATTTTAAGTTAATTTATATGTCTAATCTTTCTTATTTATGTTGATTTTTATTTTTACGTTCTTATTTTAAGTATAATTTAAGTAGTTGGAAAAAATAGATTCATTAAATCTATAGTTTTATTTTTTTTGAAAAAAATTTGGAACATTTAATGTTTTAATAATGTACTTATATTTATGAAGGTCATTTTGAGGAATTGTAATAATTATGACAACATTTGGTAATAATTATGAGGCTTTAAAATTGAATTCTCTGAAAGGGTTCTCATTTATAGGATTTTTAAGAATTTCAATTAAGGTTTCGAATTTCCAAATTTGACAGCTTTAGTGACGCCGCATACATTTTTTGGCACTAAATATTTGAAGGTCTCAAACTTTGTTTGGAGCTATCTTAATCATTTAGATCGACCCTTCAAGAATCAATTATATGGAACTTTATCATTTAAATTTTTAAGTTCCATGTCTATTCATTACACATTTAAATTTTTTAAGTTCCACGGTATTCCACGATTTCATTACATATTTTTTTTTTTTTTTTGAAGTTCCACGTTTATTCCTTACATCATGGTAAAGTTTTTCCATCATTAAAATTTTGAAGATTATGGTAATAATTCTTCTCAATTATTAGTATGGACAATTTTTATCATATATATATTTTATGCTAAAAACATAGTAGGGTATCGATTTAGTTTATAAGAGAACTTAGGGTATAAATAGAAATAAAAACTCACTATTTCATGAATTTTAAAGCCTGTGGAAGATTCAATTTAAATATTTTTCCTTTTCCTTTATAAAAAATGCCGTCTAATAGAAAGTGGTATTGATATTACAAATAAAAGTTAAATAGAAAGTGGTATTGATATTGCAAATAAATGTTAAAAAAAATAGTAGTATAATTTATTTATTGTTAATAGTTGAAATTATTATATTTTATTGTTGTATATTTTTTTTATAAAATAATAAAAATACTTGAACACCCAACCAATCTGGAATTCATGACAAATATTTCACTCGGTTTAATGTAGGCTATGTATAAAGGTTTGTAGTCTTTTTTTTATTTTTGAGCCACATTGAGAAGGACAACACAAACAAAAACAATCAAGGTATTGCAATTCTTAGATATGCATATGTAGTTTGTTAACGGAAAATCAACCCAAGGCATCCTAGGTTTAGGCGATTACATGTTAATAGAAATGTTCATGTAAGTTAGTTTAAGTTAGTTTATATGTCTAATCTTTCTTATTTATGTTGATTTTTATTTTTACGTTATTATTTTAAGTATAATTTAAGTGGTTGGAAAAAATAGATTCATTAAATCTATAGTTTTATTTTTGAAAAAGATTTGGAACATTTAATGTTTTAATAATGTACTTATATTTATGAAGGTCATTTTGAGGAATTGTAATAATTATGACAACATTTGGTCATAGATCCATGAATGTCTATATGGTGGGAATTGGAAGATTTTGCTAGTAAAAGAAAATAAATGCCTTGGCATTAAGGTATTGTTTTCATGGTAAGTCTAACATTAGTGTTAGTTGAGCATTTATGAAAATTTAGGAATGAAGTAGATAATTAAGTTCATACAATTCTTTGAGGTGTATAACATTAAGTGTGGATGGAACAGTGAAAATATAATAATGTATAGGGGTGAATTATGGGGTTTATCCTCAAGAGAACTTGCCACTTGGAATATTAGGAAATTGAGACTAATGGAGAAAACCAAAAATATAACAATGGATATTTGGTATGGGGAAGTGAAGGGGTGATTCTATTAAGAATAAAGTTCTCTTAAGGATACTGATGAGTGTATTGAACAAGAAGACTGGTAAGGGTGATAATATTGACCTATAGAATTTAAAAGTGTTGAGATGAGAAGTTTTGAATACTTGGAATTAGTGAGAAATGACAAGTGATCAACCGAGAAAATAATTCAAGGGTAGTGATGATTTAATTGTTGGAAAATGATATAAACTATGTAGATTAATGAGAAAACACACATCATGAAGTGTAGGAAGAAATATTGTTGGAAATTATATAATCAGATCTTGAGAAGGACTACATACAAACTGACAAAGAAGTGAAAATCAACTAATAGAGGGTGTATTTGGCTAAATTTCACTCATTGTTTCATGACTATATTGGTGATATAATCAAAATTTTGTAAAAGAATTTATCAAGTTTATACCATAGAAAATGGAAGAAGTTACCAAGCTCACGAAGCATATAATCTGTTTTAGTTGATGATAAGGGTAGTAGTGGTTTAGTGCTTCACATTTTAAATAAATAGTAGTGTTGACAAGCCAAAAGTGAAAGGTAAATAATAAATACAATAAATGTCTACCATTGGTAAAGGAGATACATTTTGTGATAAATTGGGGCTTAAAGACTAATGAAAAAATAATTAATGTGAAGATTAAAGAGTTGGTATGCCATTGATGAGTTATGTATCAGAGTAAATGGTTCAATGTATTAGAAATGAAACATTGGTTTAAGGAATGATGGTAAGACAAATAATAACTTAACTAGAAATTGTGGTTCTAGATGGTGAAACTTGCAAGTAACAAGACTATATCAAAACTGTAGCACATCGATAGTGTCGCTATGCCTATCCAGTAAATTTTGAACTTTCTTATTGAAGGAAGAGGAGATTATTATTGAAATAAATTGGCATATAGTTAAGAGCACAACACTAAGAGTGTTGATGAGATAGCCTAAATCCTATATGGATGCTGAATAATCCGAGTTCATAATTGGTATTCAATGTTTATACAAGAAAATGAAGTTTTTTTTTTCTCTGAGGAATCATGTCAAGAATGCTTATAGTGTATTATTCTTCTATATTTGATAAGTATTAAGATGATTTTGATATTGATGATGTTTCATGATATGATGGTATGAGAGTAATGATGCACATGTGGTTCTTATTCATTTAGTTTGATATGATAATGATGTATATGTGGTGCTTATTTATTTATTGTTATGATAATGATGTTGAATGCTCATGATGGATATGATATGCATAGGGATCATGATGTTATTATATGATGTAAATTGACATGTGGTTCATTTATTATGAGATGTCATGATATATCTTTGATGTTCATATGTTGATGTTGTAACTTATGAGGATATTATGATGTGAAGCATGTGGTAATTGCAAGCAGATTTTATAACATGAGAATGTGGTGATTAACAATGATGTTATGTTATCATGATGACATGCAAGAGTTGGCATGTAGATTATTTTATATGATACTATGATTATAACTAATGCAATGGTTGCATGTTGTGATGTGGTGACTGATAGGAACTCCACAAATGCTGGTTAATTTGATGATCTCGTGGGAGCCCATACTTTTGAGGAAGAATATGTAACACCACATGGGTTGGGGACATACTAAATCAACACTACATATGCCAATGGTTCCTTTGTCTTGTATAGCTCTTGATGGATAGCTCTTGAGGGGCTATGGGACCATCTTTATGAGGCCAAGTGCCTGATGTTTTAGGCTAGGTGCCTATTATTAGATTGGGATGCCGAAGTTTGGTGGGGGTGTAAGGACTTCGATGCCTAGGGCTGTCCGCCTTAGTAGTTGTGGAGGGAGTGGGCAAATCTTGTGAGATGCCTGGAGTCATTGAGTACCATACCGGATGCCTGCTTTGGGGCAGGTGAGGTTTGAGTTAGGCGCGAGCCTTGGGGCCAGCCTTGGACTAGGATACAGGTTGGGGAGGCTTATGCAAGTTTTGAAAGTGGGAAAAAGGACAAAGATTCCTTGAGATTTCCCGGGTGTTGTGAAAACTTTATATGCCTGCTGGTTATACTAGTTCAGCAAAGGGTGTAGGGCAAAAATGAACTAATAAATAACTAAATAAGTAAAATTTTAAATAATTCAACTTAACTTCGGGATGAAGTTCCCTAAAGAGGGGAGTAGTGTAATGTCCCCTAATAATAATAAAAAAATAAGAAATAAGAAATAATATAATATAATATTTAAATATAAGAAAATAAATGATAAACAATAAATAAAAGATAATAATAGTAAATAAATAATAAATAATGAAGAAAATATAATAATAATAATAAATAAAATAATAAATAACAATACTAGAGTTCTAAATAAATATAAATAAAATAAACTGTAAAAATAGTAACAATAAGTAAAGTTAACAAAAAGTAAAATAAAATATGAAAGAGTTAAATTAAGAGAACTATAAAAATAGTAAAAATAAGTAAAGTTATCAAAAAGTAAAAAGGAATAAAATAAGAAAGAATTATATTAAGAGAATTACTAAATTAAGTTAAACTTAAAATAAAGAAATTAAAGTTGCATGTTGACAGATGGAGTGTGTGCATGCGGTTCCCCTTCCAATGTTTGCTCTATTTAATAGGCGGTGAGGAAGATGAGAGATCATTCCATAATTCCATCATCCATTCTCTTGGGAGAAAAATGTTGTGAGAAAAGGATTCCTTGGCAGTAGTACGTTGATTGAGGGCTCGGGGGTGGCTAGTTGTAGAAAGATTTTGTGCAATTGAGCCTACGGTTGGGTAGAGAGTCGTCCCCAAAACTTTGTTGCGGTTAGCAGGATTCAAATAGCGTTCAAATCCAAATCACAAGTAAGAAATATCATTGCCGCAGGTAAGTTGTCTCTGCTCATATTTCCGAAATTTGATGTTAAATAGTTGATAAATTGTGTGTTGATTATAAATCGTGTAATTAATCTAATTAGTTGCATGTTTTAATTTCGGGGTTGTTACATGTTGTAGGTATGTGGACTTGTTCTGATGGTGATCATTCTGCAATTTCCCTTGGGTCTATATGAACTGCAGGGATCAGTGGTTTGTGTGGATGACCATTTCCTTCCCCAAAACGTAATGCTTCCATTGTGGGAAAGCCTCCACAATGGAATACATCTCTTTGTCATAAGTGGGATACTTTTGGACTGTGTCTGAAAGTGTCTCACTCTGATATGCCATTGGATTCTCGTGTTGAGTAAGGACTTTCCCAATAGCATAGTCAAAGGCATCTGTCTCGACCTCAAATGGTTATTGCAAGTTGGGTAATGGAAGCATTGGTGCTTAGCAAAGGTGACCTTCCAACTCTTTGAATGCATTCTATTGAGATTCAGACCAAAAGAATTTTTCTTTCACTCCTCGCTTGGTGACTTGACTGAAGGGCTAAGTGATATGAGAAAATCCCAACACGAACCTGTGGTAGAAGTTGGAAAGACCTAGAAAGATGCGGAGCTCTGTCAGAGTGGTTGGAGATGGCCAATCCCAAATGAGTTGGACCTTGGCTGGATCCACATGCACTCCCCGTTCATCAATAATGTATCCCCGATACTGAACTTGGGTCATGCCAAAAGTGCATTTCTCCAAATTGGCACATAACTTGTGTTTCCATAGTGTTTGGAGAACCTGTCAGATGTGGTGGAGGTTCTCTTCCCAACTCTAGCTGAAGATCAGGATGTCATCCAGGTATACCACTACAAATGAGTTAGTGAATGGCCACAAGATGTCGTCATTAGCCTCATGAATGTTGCAGGAGCATTCATCAATCCGAAAGGCATAACCAACCATTCGAACATGCCCTCCTTGGCTTTGAAGGTAGTCTTCCACACATCGTTGGGTTCGATTGGTACCTGGTGATATCCTGACTTCAAATTGATCTTGCTGAAATATTTTCCCCCCTTCAGTTGGTCCAGGATGTCATCAATCTATTGGATCAGGTACCTATTATGGACATTGTTCTTGTTTAGTGCCTGATATTCAACACAGAGTCTCCAAGTCCGATCCTTCTTCTGTACCAACACGATTGGGCTCCCACAGGGCGATGAACTTGGATGGATGTGACCTTTCTATAACAGCTCCTAAATCTGCCTCTTGATTTCATTGTTCTCTAGAATGAAGCACCGATAGATTGGTCCATTGGGTAGTGGCGCACCTGGGGTTATATCAATGGAGTGATTGACCTGACAGTGCAGAGGAACCCCTATGGGGGAGGTGAAGATGTCCTCGTACTCCTCCATGATCTTGTCCATCGGTACTTGTCGTGCGGAGGGGCCCCGTCGGGAGGTCATGGCCACCGTCTTTTTCTTTCCTTAAGGATGTATCATTGGGAAAACAAATTTCCCAGTTTTGGAAATGAGCTTACTGCATTGTTTTGCAGTAACCAAAGAGATGGCAGTAGGCGGTGCTACCTCTGGTATCCTGTACAACTTATTTCCCAAAGCAACAATAATAGCAGAGGGCCTTGATTCATACACAACATGTCGCTTCCACAAGTACGGTTGTCCTAATAATACATCACAAACATCAAGGGGAGAAATGTCACACAATTCCTCATTCGTGAAGGGCTTGATGTTGTATGGAAGGTGACACTGCTGACTCACACGAAGATCCCGTCCTTGGTGAATCCACCTGATGGTGTACGGTTGTGGATTTCCTGTGGTCAGTAAGCCTAGCTGCTTCACGACCTCTGCCGAAATGAGGTTCTTTTGGCTCTCGCTGTCGACAATGAATTGTAGCGGTGAGCCCTTTACCCACATCTGGGAGTGGAAGAGACACTCCCCCTCCTCTGGATATTTGGGTTCCTCCTTCTGGATCTTCATGGTGGAAATGGTGGCATTGGGCTCTGCATTGATAATCTGCTTCCCTTTGTCATTCCCCTTGTCAGGTTTTGACTGAGAGTTGGAACATGCATATGATTCTGAAACCTTTAGCTTGGCCACTAGTGACTGCTTGGCCCGAGACTCACTGGTGTTGTGAGTGGATTTAAACATGAACGTAACAAATTACAGATATAACCATACATATAGAGATGTAGCAGAAATAATACTTCATTTTATTACTGTAAAATACTGAAATATGCCTACAAACAGAAATGGAAATAAACTAGTTAGGGCAATGGTAGCTTATCTCTGAGAACTGATGTGGCGGCTACATGCCTCTAAACTGTGTTACAATGAGGCTCAAAGGCCTATTTATTGTTGAGAAACAATGGAGAACCCTAAACATCCAAAAACCTAACCCTAGAAGATGAAATGCCAAACTGTGGGCCCCATTTGGGTAAATTGGTACATCAAGTTCTTGGGGTCGTAACTTTGGCATACAATCTCCATTTGATGCGCACAATATCTCGTTAGAAAGATCTATCCAAATACAACTTTAGGAAGAGAAACATTGGTACATGGACCCATGTTGCTCATAGTTTTCCTAAAAAACGTCTTTTAGGGCCTCAAAACGGCTCCGGAAGTTGAGGACCCAAAAAACTACTAAAAATAGTAAACTCTGCTACAATTAAGGAAACTGAAAGGCTGAAAGAAACAATGGTGGTGGTCCAAGTGGACTTGGCGGGTGGCCACTAATATCCACCTGGATAATTCTTCCCCCCTTATGAAGCAATGGTCCCCATTGCGTTGAGTTCCTCCATGAGATGAGGAAACTTCTGCTGAACTTGGTCCCTGGTAAGCCACTTGCCTTGGTGAAGGAGTTGGCCTACTTTGACAACTCGATACAGTTGGATATTCTGCTGGCATGTGTGCTTGATTTGTGTGTCCATCATCCAATCAGTTACATCGTGTTCCATGCAATTTGGATTTAACTCTGTGGGTGTGAGTTGTTCTGTAATGTCGGATGTGTCTAGTAATGGTGGAAAGTATGGCCAAAGGTGGTCCACATTGAACACTGGGTGCGGTACAAGGAATGGGGGAATGCTGAGCTCAAATGCATTGTCTCCCACAACCTTGGTAATGGTGTAAGGACCATATCGGAGTGGTTTGAGTTTCTAATAGGCTCCGGTAAGGCATTCCTTTTGAAAATGCAACCAGACTTTGTTGCCCACCTGAAATTTGTGTGCCACATGATGTTGATCATCTCGCTGCTTGTACTTGGCATATGATTTCTCCAAAATGTCGTGGACCTACTGGAGAATATGTTGGATGTGCTCAATGAAGTTGTTTGCCTTATCTATTTCAGACTGGACATGAGCAGAATCTATGTGAGTAGCTTCAAATGTCATGGACACATCAATGGGACATAGTGGCTAGAATCCCAAGCCCACCTGAAAAGGGGTGTGGTCAGTTGAGTTGTGGAGAGCCTAGTTGTAGCTGTGTTGAACATAGGGGAGGCTCTCATCCCATGTGCATGGATGCTTTGAGTTGTACATGCACAAAGTGTGTACGATCATCCTGTTGACAACCTCTATTTGGCCGTCAGTTTGAGGATGGAAGGCTATGGACTTAGTGAGTTTGGTATCCAACATCGGCCAGAGACTGGACCAAAATGTACTAAGGAACCTGTTGTCTCGATATAAGATGATAGACTGTGGGATCCCAAAGTCTACCCACACTCGTTCAAAGAAGAGTTTAACAATGGCTTCTGCTGTGATATTCTTCTTTTAGGCCGCCATAATGGCCATCTTAGAGAACCTGTCGACAACCACAAAAATACAATCGTTTCCATGCTTAGAAGAAGGAATGCCTGACATGTAATCCATGGAGATGGATTACCAAGGTCGACTAGGGGTAGGCAATACGGTATATAGGCCTTGATTCTTGATGGTTAGTTTGGCAATGGCACAGGCAGTAAATAATATGATGTACTCCCCGACATCCCACTGAAGATTCGACCAATAGAAATACTTTTGTAGTACTGCCACTGTTTTCTCGACCTCGAAATACCCAGTAGCCGGACTGTAGTGTGCTTCCCAAATCATCTTGGCACGCTTGCTTAAAGGAACACAAAGGTGACCTAGGTGGCATAACAGGGCATCCTGAAGGTGAAAATCGGGAACATGCTGACTATCCAAGAGTGTCTGGTATGTGTGGCCGAATTTCGGGTCGCTTTTGTAGAGAAGTGGCCAATCATAAGTCTCGTGCCCACAAGAGTTGAGCATGGTGTTTAATGCCATAATCGGTGGTTGACTGAGGAAATTTGCAACAATATTGGGGCTTCCCTTCTTATACTTGATATTCAAATGGAACTGTTGTAGGTATGTGGACCAGTTCTGATGGCGATCATTCTGCAATTTCCCTTGGGTTTGTATGAATTGCATGGGTTGATGGTCTGTGTGGATGACCATTTCCTTCCCTAAAATGTAATGCTTCCATTGTCGGCAGGCCTGCATAGTAGAATACATCTCTTTTTCATAAGTGGGATACTTTCAGACTGTGTCTGAAAGTGTCTCGTTGTGATATGCCACAAGATGCCTGTGTTGAGTAAGGACTGCCCCAATAGGATAGTCAGAGGCATCATCTTGACCTCAAATGGTTGTTGCAAGTCTGGTAATGCAAGCACTGGTGCTGAGAAGAGGTGATCTTTCAACTCTTTGAATGCCTTCTGTTGAGATTCAGACCAAAAGAATTTTGCTTTCGCTCCTCCCTTGGTGACTTGACTCAAGGGCCAAGTGATATGAGAAAATCCCAACATGAGCCTGCGGTAGAAGTTGGAAAGACCTAGAAAGCTGTGGAGATCTGTCAGAGTGGTTGGAGATGCCCAATCCCGAATGACTTGGATCTTGGCTGGATCCACATGTGTTACAGGGAAAAGTGTCTACAGAGAACTGCTTATCCCACTAAGGTGTGGTAGCTACCTTAGAAACAAACAAAGTAAAGCTACTTTCATTTTTCCTTTATGAAATATAGATGAGAGAAGAACAAAGGAGACCAACCTCTGTCTTGCGCTTATCTCCTAGTTCGATTCCTCTCTCTCCCAATAGTCCTTCGCTACTTGCTTCCTTGTACACCCAGCTTGACAGAGTACCTGTAGGATCAAAGTAGCATAACACTATACAAGGACATGGATCTATAATCATAAACAATCTAGGATAAGATGTAAATTGACCATACAAATGCATAAAACATAAATGACACAAGAGTATGGAGGAAAACTTGAATAGCTTTTATTGATAATCAAGAAAGAGCCAAGGGAGTTACAACCAGTTGTTCTGACCCAACATCATCCTCTCAGCAAGTAAGCCCTTCTTCACCTCATACAAAGCTTAGATCACCCAACACTATGATGTTGTCTCAAGAAACCAACAACATTTCCTTACAAGATGCAAAGTTCCAGCCTCTGGATCTCTGGGATGAGGGATCCATATATAGATATCTGTAAGGGAGATGAGTCAGCTTGTGATTTGATTAGTGTCTTCCCTCTGATAATTATTGCTTCCACTTGGAGATTGATGATCTCTTACTCATCCTTAGTCGAATTTAGAGAGGCAAGTGTCACAGGAGAAGTTTCTGGAAGATTCCATGCCTCTCCACCTCGCGGATTGACACTGCCATTTGTCATTTCTCGCCCATCGCACCCAATAGAAGGGATTTTTGAAATGCAACACACCCACAGAGTGTACTTAGGCGAGATGCAATGCACTTTGCCTATGGAGCAGCTGAAATGATCCGGTTTTGACCAGTTCTGAGCATTTTTTCATGGAGAACTTCTGGGAGAAGCTGTATTCATTTGACCTTGTTCCTTTAGGGGTTAAAACAACACTTTTAGGGACTTAGGAGCCCTTGTTTTATGGAAATTTTATGCTTGTGGTTGCAGTTCCCAAAAATGTCTATAACAGTTGCCCCCTAAAGCATGAGGTCGTTAATCTTTTGATGTCGGGTGAAATGCTTTATTATGAGGATCCGAAGTTCTTTCAAGCCGGGAGGAGACCTGTAATAAGATACAATACAATACATTATCTTCATAATTTTTTCATGATCTAGCTGAGGCGGGCATTCCCATGCTTGGCTTTATAAATTCATTTTCATGTACATAGGACAAACAATCGTCTGAGTGTAGACTGATGATTCTGGTAGAGCCATCATCCCTTTGATTGGATGATTATCTGTGTAGCAATGATGTACATTTGATGTCTTTATTTCCCTGAATATATATCGCAACCCGGATGGATGAAACTAGATCCGGGGTCTTCAAATCTCGTTCGATCTTCACTCAAAGTACAAGTCTATCCATGTGAGAGATGTCCTGGAGTCGAACATGGAAAGACATCACCCGATTACCAACCAATGATGTAAGTTGTTAACAGGCGTGAGAGGAATCAACGATAATGATAATGACCCTCAAGGTATTGCAGTACAATTTACGTGGTGTGAATAAAGGACTTGGCGTCGAACACCACGCAAAATCTTTCGGTCGAAGGTCATTGATGTAAACCTATCGCCGGAAGTGAGAAACTTGCCATTGAGGCATGCAAGATTCAAAGTACTGAATGGGGTGTTCCGAGATCGACTTCTTGGAAAATGAGCTGATGTCGACAAGAAGCGATCCGTCATAGGAGGGCCTTAATGAATCCCACATCAATGACACGGAACGGAGAAAATGATTTTAATGGAGGTGAAAATGATCTGGTGATATAAGGTTCAGGGTGGCGGTCATGAAAGAATGGAGTGTAAATGTATTGTAGCAGGTGAGACACAGGTGAATTCTCTGAATGACTTCTCTTGAACATATCGACGACACTGACGTGATGGATTGGTAGCATTAACCCCAAATGTGGATGGTGTGATGGGACCATGGTTATGTGACCGGTGAATGAAACTACCCAACCCGACTTGGATGCGGAGTGAAAGTGTCATGTTCAAGAGCGACTTGCTACCAACAAAGTTTCTTCAAGTTTTCTTCCCAATTTTTCCCCAGTCATTGCTGACCAGTACCTCTTTATTTTTGTCAAGCTTGAGGAGGATAACATATGCTTGTTCTATAATTTGCCCTTCAGGTAAACCCATCGCTATGTTTTAATGAGCCTAGCGATAGTGAAACTTGTTCTTGTCTGCTATGGACAAGCTTGTCGCTATTAGGTTTTAACGAGTTTAACGACAAAGATAACTCGGTCCTTTTCATTTTTAGAGATTCTGAAAAGGGAAGTAAAGGAAACTCCAAAATTCCTTTTTCGTCATCTAATCCCTTAAGTTCGAAAAAGTATAAAACAATACAGAAGGGATGAATTTTCGATACTTTTAACGAGCCGAATAAAACAAGTGCTTGATCTTTTTGTGTAATAATCCCTCAAGTCCAAAAAGATTAAAATCTAAAGGAGGGATAGCACTTCCGGTCCCTTTAGAGAGCTGGAGAGGCCAATGGCTCGGCAACCTTTTCATATTTTACGAGTCAGTTGAAAAGAGCTTAAAGGAGACTCGTCTTTTGAGGAACGAGTGATAAAATTGGGTAGCAGCTGATTCCAGGTAAGGTTTGGAATTTTCCAATCACGGCAGTGTTACAAGGATGGCTAGTGGTATCACTCTTTGCAACTGTTCCTCAAAATGGGGTAAACAATCAAATGGAGGTGAATGATCGGCCAATACAGAGTGGAGGTGATGATGATAACATGACCAAGGCTTTAAAGGCTGAAGTACTACATTCACGATGGTTATTTACCGGGAAATAGTTCATTTTTCAATGAGCTTAAATGCAGGGAGAAACATTTGCTCATGACTTATGTTTATTTTTTAACGAGCTTGAACTATGTGCTAAAACTGCTCGATTAATCCAGTCGTATAATAAGAATGTCTCATATATAAATGGAAATTTTTAGAGTTTTGCCCCACATCCTTTCTTTTTGCAAGTTAGGAAACGACCAATCCAAAAACAGATAAATGATCGCTCTTCGCTTGCACGCCAAAAGGTTTGCATGCCCCCAGGTATAAAATAAAAATTTAAGGTCACCTTTCATTTTACCGACAAAACATTTGTTTTACCAGGAAAGGTCTACCTCTTTCAGGTTACCAAATATTGTTCTATTCACACTGCAAACAAAACACTTCTTCAGTGATGTCTACCGAAATAGACAAAGGTGAGACAATCCACTCACATAACTTTGACGAGGGAATCTTATTCCAATCTAACTCCCTTTTCCAATCACGGACGGGAGTACAGACTAGTCATATATCTCTCACGGAAACCTGTCCTATACCCGAAGCTTGCTGCCGAAGCAGACCAGGGTGCATGCCCCCTGGGTTTCAGTCATGTCCCCCGAATAACTCGTGCTCATCAGGTGGACGGACTGGAGATTGATGAGACATTCCTTGTGTGAAAATACTATTCAGGGGTGGCATATGAATACTTGCTCTGTGTGATCCGGGAAATGAAAGCTGGTCTACGAGCTTGACCACTCTTCCTTCGTGCGGAAAACACATTACTCTATAGAGTGATGATACAATGGTTCCCATGCAATAAATATAGTCTCGTCCAAGGAGTAGATTATAATTCAGGGGTCATTGAACTACCATTATGTTCATGTGAACGGTTTTCCCTCTCAATGTCATGGGCATATTGGGAAGGATCCCTAACGGTCGATTGGTTCCTTTGTCAAAGCCTGTTAGATTTCTCATCTCAGGCAAAAGCGATGGCGAACCAAACGCTTTCCAAGAAGTTGAGAAAATGATACTCACAGAAGCCCCTTCATCTATTGTTATCGGGAAAAGTGTCTATTTAGAACTACTCTATCCCACTAAGGTGTGACAGCTACCTTAGAAACAAACAGAAAAAACTACTTTTGTATTCTTCTTTATGAACTATAAACAAAGAGGAATAGGATGAACCAACCTGTGTCTTGCACTAGTCCTTTGATCCAATCTCTCTTCTCTTTGACAGCTTCCAGCTACCTGCTCTCTCACTTGCCCAGCTTCACCAAGTACCTGTAAGATCACAGAAGAAGGAAACTATACAAAGACATGGGTTTATATTCACAAATAACTTAGGATCAGATTTAAGTTAACCATACAAATGTAACAAGCATCAATGAAACAAAAGCATGGAGAAGAAACTCAAATAGCTTTATTAATATACAAGAAGATCCAGGAGGAGTTACAACCGATGATTCCTGACCCAGCATCAACCTCCCAGCAAAGAAATCCCTTCTTCAACCCCAACAAAGCATAGATCACCCAATTCTCTGATATGTATCTCAAAACCAACAACAATTCCTTACAATGTGCAAAATTCCAGCCTCTGGATCTCTGGGATGAGGGATCCATATATAGATGTATGCAAGGAGGATGAGTCAGCCCATGATTTGATTAGTGGCTTCTCTCTGTCAGTTCTTGCCTCCACTTGGAGACTGAAAGCCTCTTACTCATCCTTGGTCGAATTCAGTGAGGCAAGTGTCATTAGAGAAGATTCTGGAAGCTTCCATTGTCTCTCCACCTCGTGGAATGACTCTGCCACTTGTCATTTCCCGCTCAACGCACCCTGGTAGTGCACTTAGGTGCATTGCAACGCACCTAGATAGTGGACTTAGGTGCTATGCAATGCACTTGGCTAGTGGAGCAGCTGAAATGATCCTGATTTGACTTATTCTGAGCAGTTTCTGGTGGAGAACTTCTGGGAGAAGTTGTAATTTGTTGACCTTGTTCCTTTAGGAGTTAGAACAACACTTTTAGGGACTTATGAGCCATTGATTTATGGACATTTCATGCTTAGAGCTGTAAGGCACAAAAATTTCTATAACATCTATGATGGTACTGGCCATAACCATTCTATATATTTGAGCAATGATTCGGAATGGTACACTAGCCGGTAAATGGGGTCTGCCTAGTTGATTCCAGTCAAAGGAGACAACTAGGTTGCTTGGAGGTGGGGCCGAATAGAGGGCCGGGTACGACTCTGACGAACTTTCTTCCTGCGGCAAAGGAATGGGTAAATTGCCCCCATGTTCATCGGAGTCTGTTCTTATGAAAAGAATTTGGACGGTGTCATCCTTGTTCTCTTTAGTGACTGTATCATCTGAAGAAGGAACCTCTGAAGGCAAGACCAAGTCAACTTCCGCCTCGACCTTTTGACTTTCGTCTGGTATGGGTTCAGATGGTTCGTCTTCAATGATAGATGCTTTAGCCGACCACTTGGGCGGGTCAGCCGGTTTTCAACTAGTGACGGACTCGGCAATAGTTTTTTATATCTAGGAGGAAGTCGTAACGGTGAAACCGGACGATCGTCCAAAACTCTTTTAGCCTCGTCTAAGAAGGGACAATGGTGGACGGCATGATCGCCTTCGCACAGTTTACAAGGAAATCTATATTTTCCTTTTTGTCCTAGGGCTTCACTTTCACTAGTCGACGGTGTGTTTTCAACATGATCATCAGAGGTTGACGACATCAGGTTGTGCAAACGAGGAGACCAGTCCCTTAAGATCCGAGGGATGCAGGGACAATCTCTATGGTAGTGGTCTCCTTTTCAAATGACACATGGCGATTTAGGCCTGGTCGGTGCAGTGTGTGGATTTTCGGTAGACGATGCTTGGTTGCCCCTTTTCGCTTTTGGCTCCTTCTTCTTCTTCTCTTTCTTCTTCTTTTCCTTCTTCTTCTCATATTCTTGATTTTTGACTTTACCAGCCCCATCAAGCGAAGAGGAAGGAGGAGAGGAAGAATTGGAGGAAGTAGAGGGTTGGGGGGTAACTCTGGACTCATCTAGTTGTTGACTCGATTCTTCAGGAATTGCGGTGTTCTAAACAACAGAGGTTGAGAAGAGCCATACGGGCAAGCTGATTGTCAATCCTGGAAGTGACAATGTGGCCATATGAGGTGCACCAACATCTCCCCAAGAGGAGAAGGGACTAGGATTTCCTCCAAGGGGAATTCCTTGGTTGGTGGATTCCATTTTCTCAACCTAAGATCAACGTAGGAAAGGGTGATGATTATTCTGTTTAAAATAAATTTTAGACGCTTTGACACAACTTGTTTTTTCAATTTTAAAGAGTCGAGAAAAAACAAAAGGTGACTCTAGTCGCCTTCGATTTTTAATGATCCTAAAGTGACAAGTGCTCAGATGGACCTTTTCGTTAAGGATTCTGAAAAGGAACGAAAGGAACTGCTCTGGAAATCTAGGCAGAGGGATTACCAAACCAATCGCAAAACTGCAGAATACTTTTTATGGTACGGAAGTCAATCTTCCTGAATGATGTGTTCAGTGCATTGCAATCGATAGGGCAGCAGACACGGCTTCCTATGGATAAAGGATCAAGCCTATTGTGGTCTCCCAAAATATACTCGATGATACGTGGGAGCACAAGTCCGTACTGGCACTTATCGTCTCAAAGTGGAGGAATCGCCCAACCATCAGTGAGAACAACAGTTACCAGGCTTTACGACACCGGAATATGTCTCTAGCCTAGACTTCTAGATGTTGTGCGTTAGGTTCCAAAGCGTTGTTAGATTCATTAAATTTATTTTATAGTTGACCTTGCTTAAGAAATTTGCCTTTCAGGTTCACCGCGAGATGTAGATGTACAATTCCTAAAATGCAATCTAAGGAAAGAGAGACAGAGAGACAATATTCTTTCACAAAGAGCAAAGAGCACAGACTAAATGCATTGTCCTAAATCAAACCAATCAAATAGTATAAATAAAAATGCACATGCATGTATTTGTTTTTGGCTTTCTTAGTATGTGAATGATAAAAAGAAAGCTAATGCGCAAATCTGAATTACTTTTCAAGCGACAATTACTAACAAGTTTCTTTTCAAAATAAAAAATGAATACAATCACAACACTTTACGATTCGGAAATTAATACTTGCTTTCGACACTAGAAAAACTTACAAATTCAGACCAAATACAATAGTAACAGGGTAATCGACTATAAAGAGCAACCAAACTCTCTCCTATGACTGAAAACAACACTTGCGACACTTTAAAATCAAGAAACGACAGTACAATTACGTTACTTTTTGCAAAGGAGAACTGAAAATGACTCAACAAATACACAAAAACATTTACAGTTCTTTTGCACAATGGAGGCGGAATATCAGCAAGGAAAGGGGTTTCAAATAGAGATATACTGATTACAAACATCAAAACTCATGAATAGAACTGAAAAGAATGAACACAGAAACCAAAACTGAGGAACAATGCCTAGTCTGATCAGTGCACCTGTAACACAGTGAACTTGAAATGCAGCACACCTACTACACTCGGGAAGTGCGCTGAATTTCATATTCACATAACAGAGCCTGCGCTGGGCCAGAGACGAGACTTTGCTCGGGTTCCGGGTCACAGTTTGCAGTTCAGTTCAAGGGTTTTGGCCGAGCAAATGTTAATTAGTAAATAAAAAAAAAGGGTAGATCTAAGGAGGTTCTAAGAGCTACCATGAGGGAAATTAGAGAGTTTGTAAATCAGCTGTTTAATTCATAAAAAAATCCTAGAGATTGATTGAAGCGTCATTTATCTACTTTGCATTTGCATAGCAAATGCAGTTCGAATGCTACCTGGCTCGACTTCAGGCTCCATCTGTAAGTTTATAAAATAAACAACAAGGAAGATAAACAAACAACCTAGTCGCTCCCCAGCGGAGTCGCCATTTTGTTACAGGGAAAAGTGTCTACACAGAACTGCTTATCCCACTAAGGTGTGGTAGCTACCTTAGAAATAAACAAAGTAAAGCTACTTTCGTTTTTCCTTTATGAAATATAGATGAGAGAAGAACAAAGGAGACCAACCTCTGTCTTGCGCTTATCTCCTAGTTCGATTCCTCTCTCTCCCGATAGTCCTTCGCTACTTGCTTCCTTGTACACCCAGCTTGACAGAGTACCTGTAGGATCAAAGTAGCATAACACTATACAAGGACATGGATCTATAACCATAAACAATCTAGTATCAGATGTAAATTGACCATACAAATGCATAAAACATAAATGACACAAGAGTATGGAGAAAAACTTGAATAGCTTTTATTGATAATCAAGAAAGAGCCAAGGGAGTTACAACCAGTTGTTCTGACCCAGCGTCATGCTCTCGGCAAGTAAGCCCTTCTTCACCTCATACAAAGCTTAGATCACCCAACACTATGATGTTGTCTCAAGAAACCAATAGCAATTCCTTACAAGATGCAAAATTCCAGCCTCTGGATCTCTGGGATGAGGGATCCATATATAGATATCTGTAAGGGAGATGAGTCAGCTTGTGATTTGATTAGTGTCTTCCCTCTGATAGTTCTTGCTTCCACTTGGAGATTGATGATCTCTTACTCATCCTTGGTCGAATTCAGAGAGGCAAGTGTCACAGGAGAAGTTTATGGAAGATTCCATGCCTCTCCACCTCGCGGATTGACACTGCCATTTTTCATTTCTCGCCCATCGCACCCCATAGAAGGGATTTTTGAAATGCAATGCACCCATAGAGTGTACTTAGGTGAGTTGCAATGCACTTTGCCTATGGAGCAGCTGAAATGATCCTGTTTTGGCCAGTTCTGAGCAGTTTTTCATGGAGAACTTTTGGGAGAAGCTGTAATCAGTTGACCTTGTTCCTTTAGGGGTTAGAACAACACTTTTAGGGACTAAGGAGCCCTTGGTTTATGGACATTTTATGCTTGGGGTTGCAGTGCCCAAAAATGTCTATAACAACATGCACTCCTTGTTCATCAATAATGTATCCCAGATATTGAACCTGGTTCATGCCAAAAGTGCATCTCTCCAAATTGGCACATAACTTGCATTGCCGCAGTGTTTGGAGAACCTATCGGATGTGGTGGAGGTGCTCTTCCCAACTCTAGCTGAAGATCAGGATATCATCCAAGTATACCACTACAAATGAGTTGCTGAATGGCCGCAAGATGTTGTCCATTAGCCTCATGAAGGTTGCAGGAGCATTCGTCAATCCGAAAGGCATCACTAACCATTCGAAAAGGTCCTCCTTGGCTTTGAAGGTAGTCTTCCACACATCGAAGGGTTCAATTGGTACTTGGTGATATCCTGGCTTCAAATCGTTCTTGCTGAAATATTTTTCCCCCTTCATTTGGTCCAGGATTTCATCAATCTATGGGATCAGGTACCTATTACGGATAGTGATCTTGTTCAGCATCCAGTATTCAATACAGATTCTCCAAGTCCGATCCTTCTTCTGTACCAACATGATCGAGCTCCCACATGATGATGAAATCGGATGGATGTGAACTTTCTGCAGCAGCTCCTGAATCTGCCTCTTGATTTCATCATTCTCCATAATGGAGCGTCGATAGATTGGTCCATCGGGCAGTGGTGCACCTGGAGTCAGATCGATGGAGTGCTTGACCTCACAGTGTAGAGGAGCCCCTACATGGGAGGTGACGATGTCCTCATACTCCTCCATGACCTTTTCCATCTGTAGTTGTCGTGTGGAGGGGTCCTATCTGGAGATTGTGTCCACTATCTTCTTCTTTCCTTGAGGGCATATCATTAGGAAAAAAACATTTCTCGGCTTTCGAAATGAGCTTACTACATTATTTTGTAGTAACCAAAGAGATGGCAGTAGGCGGTTTTACCTCCGATATCCTGTACAACTTATTTCCCAAAGTAACAATAATAACATGGGGCCTTGGTTCATACATAGCATGTCACTTCCGCAAGTATGGTTTTCCTAATAATACATCACAAACATCAAGGGGAGTAACGTCACACAATACCTCATCCGTGAAGGGATTGATGTTGAATGGAAGGCAACACTGTTGACTCACACGAAGATACTGTCCTTGGTGAGGCCACCCGATGGTATATTGTTGTGGATGTGCTGTGGTCGGTAAGCCCAGCCACTTCATGAACTCTATTGAAATCAGGTTCTTTTGGCTTGCTCTGTTGACGATGAACTATAGCGGAGAGCCCTTTACCCACATCTGGGAATGGAAGAGATGCTCCTCCTCCTCTAGATCTTCGAGTTCCTCCTTCTGGATCTTCATGGTGGCAATGGTGGTGTTGGGCTTCACATCGATAATCTGCTTCCCTTTGTCATTCCCCTTGTTGGGTTCTAACTCATAGTCGGAACATGCATCTGATTTTGAAACCTTTAGCCCGGCCACCAGTCACTGCTTGGCCTGACACTCACTTGTGTTGTGAGTGGAGCTCTTATGGAACTCACACCACTTTCCCGTGTCCTTTTTCGGCTTCACGGTGACATTATTTTCTTGTAGCTTTGGCGGGTTGTCTTAGGCCCCACTGCCTTGGCTTTGTCCTTTGTTCTGTGGTTTGGGGGCATCTTTCCCTTACTGCAAATGCACAGATCCAAAGTATTGCTTCTTCTGTTTAAACTTTTGCTCCATCTTGATGGCATATTAGTATGTCGTTCGAAGTGAGGAGATGTTCAAGAATTCTATTTCTTCCTGGATGTACTTGTGCAAGTAGCCATAGTATTTGAGTACAAAATGTTGCTCTGAATCCTTGATACCCAACTTTGTGCGAAGGGTATGGAAAATATTGGTAAACTCTGGCATGTCTTGGTCCTTTCTCTGCCACAGCGTGGTCCACTTTATGTATTGATCGTCATAGCTTCTGACAGGATAGTACTACTCCTTGATGGCAGTCCAGAATGAATTTAGTGTGGGTGCAGCTAAAAACAGTTAGGCCGTAATTTCATCCTTATGCTCGCAGTAGGTTTCCCACCAATTCTTGACGTGGGGGGAAGCTTTGAGAAGAGCGAAAGTAATATTTTCTTGACTGGAAAAATCATGAACAGAAAAATACCCTTCTAGCAGATTTAACCATTTATCTAGGCATATGCATCTATCTGACCCTCAAATATGGGAATGTCAAAGTTAACATGTACCTTAAAGGGTGTGGTGCTTCCAGAGTAGCTGCTGGAAGTAGATTTGTTGCCCCCCGGTAGCCGTAGAAGGATCTGGGCAAAGTTGTCCACCATTGTGTTCCTTTGTCGCTCTAGGGTCTCTTCGAGCAAGATTTTGATAGGATATCCTACCCCCTCATCTTTCTTTTCATCTGCCATGGGAGGTCATCGGGATTTGCGAGGCTGTCCTTGCAAAGGTTCGACCAGTTCAAGCCCTAAATCCTTATATCCTGACCTCATTGGGGACACGCAAAGAAAGACAGAGAAAGAGCAAACTTCCCTAATACCACTGATCTAGACTGAAACATGAATGCAACAAATTACAGATATAAGCATACATATAGAGATGCAGCAGAAATAATACTTCATTTCATTACTATAAAATACTGAAATATGCTTACAAACAGAAATGGAAATAAACTAGCTAGGGCGATGGTAGCTTATCTCTTAGAAGAGATGTGGTGGCTACATGCCTCTGAACTGTGTTACAATGAGGCTTTAAGGCCTATTTATTATTGAGAAACAATGGAAAACCCTAAACATCCAAAAACCTAACCCTAGAAGATGAAACACGAAACTGTGGGCCCGTTTGGGTAAATTGGTACATCAACTTCCTAGGGTCGTAACTTTGGCATACTATCTCTGTTTGACGCACACACTATCTCGTTAGAAAGATCTATCCAAGAAATACAACTTTCGGAAGAAAAACATCGGTCCATGGCCCCGTGTTGCTCCCAGGTTTCCCAAAAAACTTCGTTTAGGACCTCAAAATGGCTCCGAAAGTTGAGGACCCAAAAAAGTTCTAAAAACAGTAAATTGTGCTACAATTAAGGAAACTGAAAGGCTGGAAGCAACAATGGTGGGGGTCCAAGTGGACCTGGCAAGTGGTCCCCATTGAGTTGAGCTGCTCCATGAGATGGGGAAAATTTTGCTGAACTTGGTCCTTGGTGAGCCACTTGCCTTGGCGAAGGAGTTAGCCTACTTTGATAACTCGATACGATTGGATATTCTGTTGGTGAGTGTGCTTGATTTGTGTGTCCATGATCCTATCAGTTGTAGCTTGTTCCCTACAATATGGATTTAACTCTATGGGTGTGAGCTATTCTGTAATGTCAGATGTGTCTAGTAATGGTGGAAAGTATAGCCGAAGGAAGTCCACATTGAACACTGGGTGTAGGCCAAGGAATGGGGGAATGCTGAGCTAAAATGCATTGTCTCCCACAGCCTTGGTAATGGTGTAAGGACCATATCGGAGTGGTCTGAGTTTCTGATAGGTTCCGATAAGGTTTTCCTTTTGCAAATGTAACTATACTTTGTCGCCCACCTGAAACTTGTGTGGCGCCTGATGTTGATCATGCCGCTGCTTGTACTTGGCATTTGATTTCTCCAGAATATCGTGGACCTACTGGTGAATATGTTTGATGTGCAAAATGAAGTTTTTTTCCTTATCTATTTCAAAGTGGACATGAGCCAAATTTGTATGAGTAGCTACAAATGGCATGGCCACATCAATGGGACATAGTGGCTGGAATCCTAAGCCCACCTTAAAACGGTTGTGGCCAGTCAAGCTGTGGAGAGCCCAGTTGTAGCTATGGTGAACATAGGGCAGGCTCTCATCCCATGTGTGTGGATGCTTTGAGTTGTACAAGTGAAGAATGTGTACAATAATCCTGTTGACAACCTTTTTCTGCCCATCAATTTGAGGATGGAAGGCTGTGGACTTAGTGAGTTTGGTATCCAACATCGACCAGAGACTGGAATAAAATGTACTGAGGAATCTACTGTCCCGATATGAGATGATAGACTGTGGGATCCCAAAGTCTACCCACGCTCATTCAAAGAAGAGTTTAGCAATGGCTTATCCTATGATATTCTTCTTGTAGGCTGCCATAATGACCATCTTCAAGAACTTGTCGACGACCATAAAAATATAGTCATTTCCATGCTTAGTAGAAGGAAGGCCTGACATGTAATCCATGGAGATGGATTCCCAAGGTCGACTTGGGGTAGGTGACGGGGTATAGAGGCCTTGCTTCTTGATGGCCAGTTTGGCAATGGCATAGGTAGTGCATGATCTGATTTACTTCCCGGCATCCTCCCAAAGATTCGGCCAATAGAAATACTTCTGCAGTACTGCCACCATTTTCTCGACCCCAAAATTCCCAACAACCCAACTGTAGTGTGCTTCCCAAATCATCTTGGCATGCTCGCTTGAAGGAACATAAAGGTGACCCAGGTGGCGTAACAGGGCATCTAGGAGGTGAAAATCTGGAACATGTTGACCCTTCAAGAGTGTCTGGTATGTGTGGCCGAATTCTAGGCTGCTTTTGTAAAGAAGTGGCCAATCAGAAGTCTCGTGCCCACAAGAGTTGAGCACGGTGGATAGTGCCATGATCGGCGGTCAATTGAGGCAATATACAACATTATTGGTGATGCCCTTCTTATACTTGATATTAAAATGGAATTGTTGCAGGTATGTGGACCAATTTCGATGGAGATCATTCTGTAATTCCCCTTCGGTCTATGAATTTCAGTGGTCAGTGGTCTGTGTGGATGATTTTTCCCTTCCCCAAAATGTAATGCTTCCATTGTCGCCAGACCTGCACAATAGAATACATCTCTTTGTCATAAGTGGGATACCTCCGATCTGTGTCTGAAAGTGTCTCACTGTGATATGCCACTAGATGCCCGTGTTGAGTAAGGACTGCCCCAATAGCATAGTCAGAGGCATCTACCTCAACCTCAAATGGTTGTTGCAAGTCTGGTAATGTGAGTATTGGTGTTGAGCAGAGGTGATCATTCAACTTTGTGAATGCCTTCTGTTGAGATTCAGACCAAAAGAAATTTTCTTTAGCTCCTCCCTTGGTGACTTGACTCAAGGGCCAAGTGATATGAGAAAATCCCAACACGAACCTATGGTAGAAGTTGGCAAGACCTAGAAAGTTGCAGAGCTTTGTCAGGGTGGTTGGAGATGGCCAATCCTAAATGACTTGGATCTTGGCTGGATCCACATGCACTCCCGGTTCATCAATAATGTATCCCAGATACTGAACTTGGGTCATGCCAAAAGTGCATTTCTCCAAATTGGCACATAACTTGAGTTGTCGTAGTGTTTGGAGAACATGTCGGATGTGGTGGCGGTGCTCTTCCCAACTCTGGCTGAAGATCAGGATGTCATCCAAGTATACTACTACAAACGAGTTGGTGAATAGCCGCAAGATGTTTTCCATTAGCCTCATGAAGGTTGCAGGAGCATTCGTCAATCCGAAAGGCATAACCAACCATTGGAAGAGGCCCTCCTTGGCTTTGAAGGCAGTCTTCCACACATCGGACGGTTTGATTGGTACCTGGTGATATCCTGACTTCAAATCGATCTTGCTGAAATATTTTCCCCCCTTTAGTTTGTCCAGGAGGTCATCAATCCATGGGATCAAGTACCTATTATGGGCAGTGATCTTGTTCAGCACTCGATAGTCAATACAGAGTCTCCAAGTCCCATCCTTCTTCTATAGCAACATGATTGGGCTCCCACAGGGCGATGAACTTGGATGGATGTGACCTTTCTACAACAACTCCTAAATCTGCCTCTTGATTTCATCGTTCTCCATAATGGAGCACTGATAGATTGGTCCATTGGGCAGCGATGCACCTGGGGTTAGATCGATGGAGTGATTGACCTAACAGTGCAGAGGAACCCCTATGGAGGAGGTGAAGATGTCCTTGTACCCCTCCATGACCTT
This sequence comes from Pinus tabuliformis, assembly GCA_031772625.1. Classification (NCBI taxonomy): domain Eukaryota; kingdom Viridiplantae; phylum Streptophyta; class Pinopsida; order Pinales; family Pinaceae; genus Pinus; species Pinus tabuliformis. The sequence continues at coordinate 1,908,188,316 of CM062818.1, forward strand.
GTCAATTTATAGCTGTCGTGTGGAGGGGCCCTGTCTGGAGGTCGTGGCCACCATCTTCTTCTTTCCTTGAGGGCATATCATCAAGAAAAAAAATTTCCTGGTTTTGGACATGAGGCTACTACATTGTTTTGCAGTAACCAAAGAGATGGCGGTAGGCGGTGCTACCTTCGGTATCCTGTACAACTTATTTCAAATAGTAACAATAATAGCATGGGGCCTTGATTCATACACAACATATCGCTTCCACAAGTATGGTTGTCCTAATAATACATCACAAACATCAAGGGGAGCAATGTCACACAATACCTCATCAGTGAAGGGCTTGATGTTGTATGGAAGGTGACACTGCTAACTCACACGAATATCCTGTCCTTGGTGAAGCCACCCGATGGTGTACAATTGTGGATGTGTTGTGGTCAATAAGCTCAACCGCTTCACGACCTCTATCGAAATGAGGTTCTTTTGGCTCACGTTGTCGACAATGAACTGTAGCGAGGAGCCCTTTACCCACATTTGTGAGTGGAAGAGACACTCCTCCTCCTCTAGATCTTTGGGTTCCTCCTTCTGGATCTTCGTGGTTGTAATGGTGGCATTGGGCTCTGCATCAATAATTTGCTTCCCTTTGTCATTCCCCTTGTCGGGTTTTGACTCAGAGTCAGAACATGCATCTGATTCTAAAACCTTTAGCTCGACCACCAGTGACTGCTTGGCCCGACACTCATTTGTGTCATGAGTGGAGCTCTTATGAAACTCACACCACTTTCCCATGTCCTTTTTTTGCTTTGTGGCACTATTCTTCGCTTGCAGCTTTGGCGGGCTGTCTTGGGCTGCCCCACCTTGGATTTGTCCTTTATTCTGTGGTTTGGGGGCATCTTTCCCTTGCTTCAGATTCGCAGATCCAAAGTCTTGCTTCTTCTGTTTAAAATTTCTCTCAATCTTGACAGAATATCGGTATGTCATGTTGAGCAAGGAGATGTTCAGGAATTCTATTTCTTCCTAGATGTACTTGTGCAGGCAGCCGCAATTTTTGAGTACCAAATGTTGCTCTGAATACTTGATACCCAAATTTTTACGAAGGGTATGGAAAATATTGGTAAACTCCGGCATGTCTTGGTCCTTTCCTTGTCGCAGTGTGGTCCACTTTATGTATTGATCCTCATAGCTTCCGACAGGGTAGTACTATTCCTTGATGGTAGTCCGGATTGAATTCCAAGTGGGTGCGGCTCAAAATAGAGAGGTTCTACTTTCATCCTTATGCTCGCAGTAGGTTTCGCACCATTCCTTGACGTGGGGGGCGACTTTGAGAAGAGCGAAAGTAATCTTTTCTTCACTGGAAAAATCATGAAAAAAAAATACCCTTCTATCATATTGAACCATTTATCTACGGTGTCTACATCTATCTGACCCTCAAATATGGGAATGTCAAAGTTAACTTTTACCTTAAAAGGTGTAGTGCTTCCAGAGTAGCTGTTGGAAGTAGATGTGTCACCCCTGGGTAGTTGCAGAAGGATCTGGGAAAAGTTGTCCACCATTTCATTCCTTTGTCACTCGAGGGTCTTTTCAAGCAAGATTTTCATAGGATTTCCTGCCCCCTCATCTTTCTTTTCATCCGCCATGGGAGGCCATCGAGATTTGCAAGGCTGGCCTTGCAAAGGTTTGACCAGTTCAAGCCCTAACTCCTTATATCCCGACCTCATTGGGGACATGCAAAGAAAGACAGAGAAAGAGAAAACCGCTCTGATACCACTGATCCAGATTAAAACATGAATGCAACAAATTACAAATATAAGCATACATATAGAGATGCAGCAGAAATAATACTTCATTTCGTTACTATAAAATACTGAAATATTATTACAAACAAAAATGGAAATAAACTAGTAGGCGATTGTAGCTTATCTCTTAGAAGAGATGTGGTGGCTACATGCCTCTGAACTGTGTTACAATGAGGCTTGAAGGCCTATTTATTGTTGAGAAACAATGGAAAACCTTAAACATCCAAAAACCTAACCCTAGAAGATGAAACACAAAACTATGGGTCCTGTTTGGGTAAATTGGTACATCAACTTCCCAGGGTCGTAACTTTGGCATACTATCTCTGTTTGACGTGAACAATATCTCATTAGAAATATCTATTCGAGAAATACAAATTTGGGAAGAACAACATCATTCCATGGCCCCATGTTGCTCCCAGTTTTCCCAAAAAACGTCGTTTAGGGCCTCAAAATGGCTCTGGAAGTTCAAGACTCGTAAAACTGTTAAAAAATAGTAAATTGTGCTATAATTAAGGAAACTGAAAGGCTGAAAGCAACAATGGTGGGTCTCCAAGTGGACTTGGAAAGTGGCCACCAATATTCACCTGGGTCAAATGGTCCACAAAATCATTCGCAATCATCAGATGAAGTTCGAGCTAAAAAACTAGCCAAGAGCACAAAACTGAATGGCAAGTCTCAAATGGTAAAAATGTCATGGTAAAAACTTGTTTGATGTTTATTTCATGTTCATTAATCGAGTAAACATTAGTATTTTCCTATTTTTACCTATGAAATAGGTATTTTTAATCTATTTGGTGGTGTTTTGAGTAGGTTTTAGAGCTGACTTACAGAATTTGACGTGCTTGATTGTAAATTGTACCTTTGACCACAGAGCATACTTTTATCTCTTTTTTGAGCTTTGTTAAATAATGAAAAGGAACCCCCTTGGAGTCCTCTTTAAGCTATTTTCAAACTCTCTAAACATGAAAAGATTGCTGAGCACTTGTCCTTTTCAGCTCGTTAATGGATTGGAAACGAAATCTACCTAGTATAAGTTTAACCCTTTTTCAGGATGAGATAGATTAACTACAAAAAAGGCGTACGTTTACTGAACATGGTCAATAGGTTATCTCTTGTATTGTTTTACGCTTTTTCGAGCTTGAGAGACAAATATAAGAAAAATAACTTGTGGATTTTTCTTTTTTTCCCTTTTCAAACTCTCTAAACATGAAAACGACCGAGTTATCTTTGTCGTTAAACTCGTTAAAACATCTAATAGCGACAAACTTGTGCATCTAGACAAGATCGAATTTCACCTTTGCTAGACTCATTAAAACATCACATAGCGATCGATTCACCCAAAGGGTGGAATTATACAATACGCATATGTTATCCTCATCAAGCTTGATAAAAAATAAAGAGGTACTAGTCAGCAATGACCGGGGAAAATGGGAAAAAGGGGAAAACCACTTTATGGTAGTAGGTTGCTCTTGAACATGACACTTTCGCTCCATCACCGTGACTACTTGGGTTGGGTTATCAGCTTGATGGTGTTGGGGTGTTTGGTGTGGAGCCTGATTATCTTCTGTATTCAAAGGTATCGCCACATTTGACCCCAGTTTGAAATGGGGTGGCTACGACCTTTGGGGAGCCCCCCGCTGGCATGGGGTTTCGGGGGTAGCACCCCCGAAGCTAAAAAAAGATGTAAAATTGCCTTGTAAAGGTATAGTAATTTCTAGTGAATTTGGGCCATTCATTAGGTGGATGATTTGACGGTAGAAATTATGTTTAGTTTAGGGTTTTCTTCCCTAGAAGGCAACCCCCTCTATTTTTATTAGGGTATTGTATTGAGGCTATGTAATAGATGTGTATTCTCTGAGCAAGAAATAGAGAGGTGAGACTGTGAGAGAAAATAGAGGATATTACAACAGATCTGTTGTAGGTTGTGTCTCTTCATTTTTTTGGATAATAAAAAGGAAGGACTGGCTGTTCGGGGTGGACGTAGCCCAAACTAGGTGAACCACGTATATCTGTGTCTCTCTAGTTTTATGCGTTTTCTGTGTTTATATTTATGCAATATTCTATGTGTTCCATTGCTCTGTAATATATAATTTTCTAAAAGATGGTTATCATATCATTGGCCTATCATACCATCCATCACTTTGTTTTGGGTCAATGCTACCAATTCATTTCAGTGTCGCCGACATGTTCAAGAGAAGTTATCCATTCAAAATTCATCCTTTGCAATACCATAAACCTTTATTTTCATGACCTCCATTCCTGAACCTTGTGTTGTTAGTCAAATTCCGTATCCAAAATCATTACACTCATTTTGTGTCATTGATGTGGGATACATCAAGGCCCTCCTGTGATGAGTCACTTCTTATCGACATCAGCACATTATCCAAGAATTTGACTTAGAAACACCCTTCCAGTACCTTGAGGCTTGCATACATCAAGGGCAGGTTTCTCGGTTATGGTGATAGGTTGACATCAGTGACCTTGAAACGAAAGACTTTGTATGGTTTTTGACATCAAATAATCCATTCACACCATGTAGAATGTACTGCAGTACCTTGAGGATCATTATCATTATTAGTGATTTCTCTCACGTTTGTTAACGGCTTACATCATTGGTTGGTAATCAGACAGTGTCTTCCCGTGTTCAACTTCAGATCACATATTCACATGGTTAGCCTCGTACTTGAGTGAACTATTGAATGAGATAGAAGACCCTGGATCTAGTTTCATCCATCCGGGCTACGATTTCAGGAGTACTAAATCATATGTACAATGGCTTTACATTGATGGTCATTCCGATCATGGGTCTATATCTGTAGACGACTGTCTATGTACATGTAATGAAAGTTTATATGTTGAGCATGGGTATGCCTTCCCTCAGTAATTCATGTAAAAACAAAAACACCATGATATATGTATTGTAATTGATGCAGGTCACCTTCCACTTCGAAACCTCCTCATCACATCATAAAGCATTTCATTCGACATTTGCATTTTTCAACTTCATGCTTTAGGGGGCAGTTGTTACAGATCCATTTGGGCACATCACTCCCATCATCTAGATCAGTGTTTTAGGGCTCATCAAACCCTAATTTCAGTTGCTACATGCCCTAAACAAGTCAACCTTTTGAATGCCTCCTTCCCAGACAGTTTCATGACCTGAAAACATCCTAAAATGACCTCTAAAGGGACCAGTGCCGGTAGGCCCATGTAAGGGTGCACTGCAGAGCAGTTGAGTCCATGCTAGGGTGCTCTGCAAAACACTTAGGCCCTCTTTCACCTGATCTGGGTGAGATTGAGCAAAATTCACATAGGGTTTGGGGAATATTCTTATCTCTTGGAGTCATCTAGAAGTTTCCCTCACTTATCAACTCCTATGAGCTTGAAAATGGATGAGGAATGAGTTAAGATGCATACTAACAACTAATCCCTTCCTCCATGGAACTAATTCTAAGTATGGAACGCCATTCAATACCCCCATTTATGACATAACCTCCTTCATCCTCCTATAAATTGAACACTCATCTAAGTGATCAGGGGTTGGACTATGTTGAATTGTAAGGAGATAATGTTGCTATGAGAATTGGCTTTGAGACAAGTATTGTTATGCTCCAAGTTTGTCATGATATTGATGTGATGTGGATGGTATCCAAGCTAGAGGAGTGACTTTGAATCAAACATGATGGTTGTAATTCCTTCTTCTATTCAATAAACTATTTGAACCTTTTTCCCATATGTTTGTATTGATATATGATGCTTATATGTGTGAATGTATCTGATTCCATTTACTTGTATTAAATAGATATTTTGCTTTGATCGGTTCTTTGTCTTTTGTTTGTGTTTACAAGTACTTCTCAAACGTGTTAAGTACAGGAAGGAGGGATAGGATCAATACAAAGGAGACAAGAGGAAAGCAGAAGTACAAGTAGGTCTTCTCATCTTCTTTGTCTTATCTATTTCTTATAGGAAAAGGCTAAAGTGCTTTAAACTATTGTTCTAGATATGGCTACTTATCTAGGGAATTAATATTTATCCATAGATACCAAATTGTCCAAAACACCCCTCTAAGAGGATAATTTTTAAGTCGCCAATCTATTTATTTGTGAGCCGGTTGTTTAAAAGTCAAACTCACTAGCCATGACCAACCATCTAGTTGCTTGGCATTCAGATTTCACTAGTCAAATAAGTATATAAACCCATGGTTATCACCCATCAATATAAACTTCCTACCAAGAATATATTTCCTCCACATCGTCAACGCATGAATGATCATTGCCAACTCAAGATCATGTGTCAAATAGTTCTACTCATGTTCATTTAATTCTCGTGACTCATAACATACTACCTATCCCTCTCTCACAAGGACTCCTCCAAGTCCTCACTTGCAAGCATCTATACACACTAAAAACTCTATGTCTGGGTTTGCAATCTTTAACACTAGAGAATTGTCAACAATTTCTTTAAATGCTTGAAACATGTTGCGCATTCCTTTGTCCATTCAAATTTCTTACGTTTCCTCTGCAATGACATAATAGGATAATATGCAATTTGAGAGAAGTTCTAGGCTGGTGAACCTCTTATAATAACCTGCTAGCCCCATGAATGATCTTACCTCATCCACATTTCTAGGAGCTACCCACTCCATGATAACACTTATCTTCTCTGGATCTACTACTATGCCTTCTGTAACACCCTCATCCCACATCTACCCAAGCAATTATCCAGTTGGGGTAAACATGTGACGATAGTCCACTATGATATGATTCGACCTCCTTAGTCACATGAAGGAAGTGGAATTGAAGAAAACACACCATACAAGGATTCACATCAGCATTAGGACCCTTAGGAACCAATCCAACCTTTCTGTCAACCAGACCCTAGTTCCCACTAATCTTTTGGACAAGTTGACCTTTGGACACTCTCATTCTATGGGCATTTCAGTGTCCAGGGACCTATGGATGCTCTCACTGGCTTGCAAGTCAACATCCAGGGACTCTTTTTGTCAGTGCTGTGTCAATGTCCCCAGGATTTAAGCCACATTTTTAGGCCTAGAGCTGAGGTCACTACCCAAAATTGAATGACGCCTTCAAAATAGTAAGATAACATATAAATAGTAGTACTAATGCAATTACTTCAATAAGACCTTGAATGGACCCCTACTAGCCATGATAGGAATTTTGTCAAACATATCACAAATATGTAATATACAGGTGTAAATAACGGATCTGAGCATAAGGGTCTCATACTTATCTGAGATTCGCTATGAGGTATTGTTTCCTTGCTACTTTAGCTGCAGTTTCATCCATTAAGCCAAAGATACATTGTTCATTCATATACAACTAAAAATATGATGGGATCCATACATATCCACTGTCATAATACATATTCATAACCAGTATAATAATAAAAGAAATGCCAAGGAGAAAACAACCATATAGTCCACATATAAACCAATATAATACTCATGAGATAACAAGAATAAATAACCTCATATTTATGATGCAAGCCAAACCGAGATCGGACTTCCATGTTCCACCCAATCGTAGAATGGCTGAGCCAAAAATCTCTTCAGTCATTCAACCCCGTATCATATTCCAAACATGAATGTGGGATATCATATAACACATCAATACAAAACCATCCAAGGCTTGCAGAGGTAAACCACTTCAACCCATCAAATAATGATTCTAGCTCACGATCGGACATTACCAAAACCATCATTAGATTAGTCCCTATCCCAACCATCTAAGGCTCTAGAGATTTTGTTCCAACCAAGGCTCCAGGACTAGTAACTCAACCCATCAAGAGCTCCAGATTATTTTCCCATCCAAGGCTACTAGACTAGTAACTCAACCCAAGTTGTTACAGGGCTCCAGAGTATTTGTACAACCAAGGCTCTAGGAACTTGTAACTCAACCCAAGCTAAGGAAACATGAGAACCAACAAAAAAAAAACAAGAAAATAAACCCATAATCTCCATGGCTATCCAGGAAATGGCAAGGCTAGGAAATCCATTGTCAATCCTGGACATCCTCCATGCCAGTGACAGATCATGACAAAAAATCCACATGCATATGCCATGCATGCCAAAACTAGTGAGGAAAATGTACATGCAACTTGGTACCTGCAAGCAAATCTCCTTGTAGCTGCTAATATCGATGCCTTCTTGCGATTTCCTACTCTTCCTTTGCCTTCTTTCTCCAAAAATCCAAGTATGCTACACCCTCCAAGAGTGCTCCAGGAAAAATCTAAGTATCCAAGAGTATGAGAGAGAGAGAGAGAATAATGAGAGGGCTCCAAAACTGAGCTGACATAAGCCTACCCACTGATCCTCAGAAGCCTTTTTATTAATGAGGCCTCTACTTTCTTCATTTTCCATTATTTTCCTTCATTTTCCTCCTCTCATGCAACTTGTGACCTTTCACCTCCCATTTCTCCTAATTTCCATTATTTTCATAAATAAAATTCCAATTAATGTCATTTTGCCTTTCCAAAGCCTTATCCATTGCCTTTTCCAATTTCCTACCATAATAAACCGAGTGAACACCCACTAGGATGTTTTTCCCAACATTAAGCTTGGAATATGTGCCCCATGACCGTGGTCTTATATATTTTTACATGATTTTTTAACCAGGGTTGTTACAAAACCCTCCCCCTTGGGGGAACACCATCCTTGGTGTTAAAATACACCTATAACCAACAAGACTACTGAAAACAAAACATACTACCCATGGAGATTTATAGCACAACTCGGTGCAGTATTTACAATTACCATTTGCTAAAACATGACAAACATGCCATTTATTGGAGCTTTATAACACAACTCATTACGATATTTACAATAATATGATGATGATGATGATGGTTATTGTCCACTGAGACCAAATTGGTCTATTGGACCTATAATTTTCTTAGTTTCTAATTGTTTGGCTCCTCATCTTTCTTGGTGAGATTGGTTCTATAGCTTTCTTTTTTTTCTCTATGGTTTTCCAACTTTCTTTATCTTGCATCTCCTTCATCTCATTTGGTTCTTGAGACATTGGTGTCTTAGCTTCGTGATCTATTGTGTTTGTCCTTTTGAAGATAGTCGAAGAAAAATTTTGGTCTAGGAGATTTACTTTGCTATTAAATGAAGATTTATTTTGTGCAGTATCCGAATCCTCATAACTGTTGATGCTTGAGGGGTTGTCGAGTTCACTCTTTTGTTGTTGGGTGGGGCTTTCCCCCTGCTTGTCTTGAGAGTTGTTTCTTTCTTGCTCGATTTCTTGTGATTCGGAGTTTTCTCGAGAGTGTTCTTCTTTGATGACAGTGTAGTGTTCTTTTTGTGCTCCTTCCCACCACGTAGATCTGTGGCGATTTTTTCTAGCAAAATTTTTCTGGGAGTCTTTTGGGCAATTTTTGGCTAGGTGTCCTGTCTCAAAGCAGGATCGACATCTGAAGAGGACACTTTCATAATCGAGTTTGTAGTACCACAAATAGTCTTTACATGTCAGGTATATTTCGACTGGGAATCTGGAGCTGAAGTCCATTTCCACACAGATGTGTGCATAGGTGGTTCTAGCATATTCCTCTGTTTTTGGGCACCTACAGTAAAATTTCCCAATTGCATTTCCAATGGCTTTTAGCGAAGAGAAATTCCAGGGATGCAAGAGTAGGTTTGGCAATCTCACCCAAACTGGTGCTGAAGTTATGAATATTGTTGAGGGATTGAATGATGGGTTCCATGGCCTCATGAATAGCCATGATTTTTCCCAAAACCAAGGGCCGAAATATAGAATACATTGTCTGCTTTCAGGGTTTTCAAAATCTACTATAAAGAAACCCCTAGCACAGGGGTATATATTAATTGCATCAGGAATTAGAGGCTTCCATACCTTCAAGATCCAATTAGGGAGAGCTGTAAGCCACGACCAAAAACCATTGAATCGACAGATTAGGGAACTCTCAGAGAACTTCAAAGCCTCATCGAGTGAGGTCTGGACCACCTCGACAGTGGGAGCTGGGGCTTCACTGACGATATGGGCAGGAGCTTGCCCCCCAGAGGTGGATGGAACTGAGCCAACAGTGATTTTAATGAAGCTGGGAGACATTTGGAAAATGCTCTCCTATTGAGTATAAAATATTGCTGAAGAGAAGGCCACAGAAGATTTCCGAAGAGATGTGAAGAGCCGCAGATCTATAACTACAGTAAAGAGAGAGCCGCAGATCTATAAACCGTAGAAGACCCAACCGATGAGAAGAGAAGTGAAGAGCCACATATCTATATCAAGACTTGGTTAACGTAGATCTATGACAGCCACAGGATCTACTATTCATATAATAGCCAGCAGGATTGTCCTGAGTTTCTTCTCAATCACGCGCAGTTGATTGGAACCAAAAATTTTCATTTTGTTGTATTCTAGCAATGGCTGCCAAGAAAAGGCCCAATTGATGAAGAGCCATAGATCTAACTGTAGAAGGCCAAAGATATATCTGTAGATCTAACCGTAGAAAAGTCGTAGATCACAGAAGGCCCAAGATCTAGCCGAAGATCTAGCCGTAGATGAGAAGAGTGGGCAGAAGAGACGCAGATCAGAAGTGCCGCAAAACCTTTATTCCCAAACCTTTACGGCAGATGAAGTAAATAATAAACCCATTCAAATTCTGATCTAACTACAGAAGGCCCAAGATCTAGCCGAAGATCTAGCCACAGAAGAGCCACAGAAGAGACTCGTAGATCAGAATTAAAATCTAGCGGGCAGAAGAGCCATAGATTATAAGGTGTATATCACTGGATTTGATTTGTATAGAACCACATATACACAAATACACATTTGCTTCACCTAGAAAATAATCATACTGTTTATGAAGCTTTATAAATCTAGCTCGATACAATATTTAAAATAATATACACATATGAACATATACACTTTTGCTCAGCCAATAAATAAAAGGATATGATGTCTGTATCTGCAAAAAGGGAATCTAGAGGCTCACACCTCCACCCTCAAATTAATACCAGGATTCACCTCCTTCCCAGGAAGTACAGAATCCATTGCAAGGTCAAATCTACATCTGATGTCCAGTGCTAAAATCCTGCGTCACTTTTTCTCTCAGTGAACATTTACCGTCGCATTGTTCCAAGGCAAACTCCCAATGTGCATATGATTCCATCTGGCAATGCTAATGACAAAAAAATATATATCCCTTGCCTTCCCTTCTCTACTACACAGTCCCTCGGGCAATCCGATCACCTCCTTCCTTCCAGTCACACACCTTCCAAGATCTGTTGGCACCCCCATCCCGTGCAGTACATCCCTTGGCAAGTCTTCCTCACATCAGAAGATATAAAAACCAAGGCATATCCCTTCCTTAAACCATCATACCAGTCATAGCATGCTCATGGAAATTAATGGACACTATTGGGTACTAGTGTCTCAGAATGACCTTGCTCCTAAATACTTTACCAACATATTGTTGCATTTTCCAATTCATTTTGTTGCTGCAAATTCTTGCAGTCAATTTCAACCATCCAACCGGGAATTTTGGTGCTTCTTGTACCAAGCACATAACTTCCATTAGATTTAAAATAAATTGAAATAAATTCACATCGTACCTCATTGGTAGCTCGTCAATAAGGTACACTTGCAATCTTGTTTGCTTCCTATCACAACAAGTCAAACTCATATCTTTGAAAAAATCATCATGTATAAACATATCACATCAGGTTAACTCAAAACATAACCATCATAAATCAAAATCTTGAATCACATGCAATCATCATAAACCAAAATCATAGATCACATGTAATCATCATAGACTAGATTCATAAATCACATGTAATCATCACAGACCAGAATCATAATAACATGCATAATTAAATTGAATAAAATACTAATACTTATCCTTTAGTCGATCCTTAGCTTCTACCTTTGTCCTTATTCTATACGCACACCAGATTGGTTGCCACACTCGACAAATACTCAGTGCCTTTTCCTCAACCATGTGCACATTCACATAGTGTGGATCACACACATACAACCACACACGACATACAACAACATGCAATACATGCATCTGTACTCGACACAAAACACATACACCTACACCCAGTGTACAACACAACACAATACATGCACCTACACTCGGTGTACACCAACACACAATGCATACACCTACACCCAGTGTACAACACAACACATACATACACCTACACTGATGTACAACACAATACATCCATCTATACCCAATGTACAAGGCCACACAATGCATATATGTACACATAGTACAACATAACGAATACACATCTCACGACACCATGACTACACAATGAACATACATACTAATCCATGCTCTCAACACACAATGTACGAAATGCACACAATAACACATGTACACCAGTACCATATATACAACATGTACACTACCACCTGTACAAATAACCACATTCACAACGTGTGCACAACATCACATGTACACGACACCTCCTACACATTGTGTACACAACGACACATGTACATTGTTCCACTTATACAACATGTACACAATACCACATGTACACAGTACCACATGCATGACATGTACACGAAACCACATGTACACAACATCACCTCCATGACATGTACGCAACACCACATGTACAACATGTACACAGAACCACATACTCATAGCACCACTTTTACAATCATGCACACAACACCATATGTACATAGCAGCATATGTACAACATGCACACAACACCATATGTACATAGCACTGCATATAAAACATGTTCATAGCACCCTATGTACACAACACTGCATATCCAACATATGCACAACTACATATGCACACAACATCGCATATCCATCACGCACATAGTACAATATGTACACACCACCGCATATCCAACATGTACATAGCAACATTTATAACCAACAGTGATCGGAAACATGCACACAACACTATATGTACCATCTTGTACATAACATTTCACAAACAACATGTATACACACTATATATGCACAACATCACAGATGCAACATGTACGACATATACAACATATGCACAATAGTAGTACCACACATCCAAAACCACACTATCTCTGCCAAGCAACCATGCTTCTAGTGTCTCTCTGCCATCCATGTTAATCCTAACATGTCAAAGATCTCACTACTTTCATTCAGTTGATGTATCCCTCAGAGTTATCTGTCATAACATAAACATAGGCATAATACATTCATACAATATCAATTCATATCCATGATCCAGGTGGATGTTGGTGGCCACCTACCTGTCCCACTTGGATCCCCACAACTGTCTCTTTCAGTTTTTTAGTTTCCTTAATTGTAGCACAATTTACTATTTCTAAGAGTTTTTCGGGTCATGAACTTCTGGAGCCGTTTTGAAGCCCTAAACAACATTTTTTGGGGAAAATTGCGAGCAACATGGGTCCATGGATTGATGTTTCTCTTCCAAAAGTTGTAGTCCTTAGATAGATCTTTCTAACGAGGTATTGTATGCGTCAAACTGAGATCGTATGCCAAAGTTATGACCCCGGGAAGTTGATGTACCAATTTACCCAAACGGGGCCCACAGTTTGGTGTTTCATCTCCTAGGGTTAGTGGTGAGCTCCAGTATTGCAGCAATAACGCTGCAACTCCTGGGACTCCCTTCTTTACTTTTATCAACCCGATAGTTCATAACAAACTTGGAAGCGACGGTGCTGTATGCACAAGTACTAGCTCTTGCTGCAGCTGTCACTTGGTTAGCTGGAACAAGTCCGCTAGGAGCTTAAGCCAACTTCTATGAGCTCTGAGAAGAATCTTTTTAACTGATGAATGAAAACTAACTCAAAGAAGGCTGATCTACTTGCAGAAAGAAACTGGAAAGCTGAAAGGAAACGTAAACCCTAGCAAACCCTAATTTTACCAGCTATCCCTGTTGATGCAAGAAAGAGGATGCAAGCTATTGAAAGAAATGCCATTGACTTATAGGAGGGTAAATGCATGTATCTAAGCTACTTCTATAGTAACATCTCAAAAAAACATCTTTTTGAATAAGTTGCCAGAATTATCATGCATGCGATTTGACTGCTTTGACTGTGCAGAGGTGGATTGGCGAGAGGAAATTCTTGGAGGAGGTCGGGAAGGTTCAGAGAGGGTCTAAGGGGTCCATAACACCCTTCAAGAGAGTTTCACAGAGTTTGGCTATCAAGAAACCTCATTTGTGAGCTTCTACAGGAAGTCTGTAGGGGTTCTACAGGATGTTCTGGAATTTCTACAGGATGTCTGTCATTTTTCTACAGGATGTTCAAAAATGGGATTTTGGAGGATGGATGGAGGAAGAAAGATGAAGGAGTGAGTAGGGAGGTGATATAGGGGTGTGAGGAGGTCCAGGACTTGGGGAATGGAGCTAAGGAGTGGCAAGGATGGTGGGATTTGTTCAAGACGCAGTGGAGCAATGTTGCACAAGGATATGGGGAATTTGGGCAAAGTGAGAAAATGGCAAACGTGAGGCAAGAATCTGTGTTAGGGGATGGAGAAGATAGGTTGGATGGAGTACAAGTAGATGGAGAAGTATGATAGGTGCTCTGCAAGTTATTTTTTCAAATTGAACAAACAAACACTTGGAAAACCAATGACCTAGTTACTTCACTCCAATCTGACCTAAGTAACAGCAAAAGGAAATGGACAAAAGTTTATTCGCAATGAAATACATGAAATAACTATGCAACTAAGCAATCATAAACTGGAGCATTTAAACACAACTAATATCAACGTCTGCAAATGATAATTCCAACACTAATGATTGCATGACAAAGCAAAAACAATGTTTTTGTTGGCAGCAATGTCACCTTTGTCCCAGCTCACAATCCCACTGAGGGAGAGGTGAGATCAGAGGTGCATGAGGCCTTTTTCTGAGGATCCTTCATGTTACTAGCCTATCAAATCAATCTGAACCTGAAAAGCTACATTAATCATCAAAAGCAACCTAAATAACAAAACAAGATTTAAATCTAAATAGCATATTTTATTCCAAGGATGCAGCAAACACACATGAAAGTAAACAAAGGAGGTACTGCGCACTTGAGATGGGCCCAACCCCAAGAGCTACAGCCTCCTAAGAGAGATTTAGAGCTGGTTCAAAGCTCGATTCATCTTTATTGAGCAAGAACATAAGAGTTACATAAAGAACTGTCCACAAGGGGAAGCTTGAAAATGTGTTGAAATGCAAAGCTAATGTACTGACTAAAATCGAACTACAAACTAGATAAGTTATGCCTACAAAGTGACTAACTGAAATGAGGCCCTAAGCCCTCTTATTTATGAAAATTGAGGACCCCAACAGCCCTCCTAAACTTTAGGAACTCGGCTGCCAAAACTGGTAGTTAACAGCACTTTTACTAGCACTTGCTCGACTGCCCTTGTGATAATCGATTTGGTGGCCCTTGAACTCCAAGCTAATGGTGGAGAATTCAAGGTAAGGGCCCATAAATGAAAGGGACACCTTCCTATAAATCCTATCCCTTGTTCTCCCACGAATTTGGCTGCCAAGTTCTCATTAAAACCTTTGATTTTGTTTGAAAATTGACTAAAAATCTGCACAAAGCACCCATTAGACTTGTTGGCATAATGACTAACCCAATTCACTCTATTAGCATAAATATAATAAAAAAAATGCAATAAACTAATGAGAATGGTGGATTAAGTCGAATTAGGAGGTTGAATGAGCCCATATAATTATCCATTTTTGGGGCTCATCATCACCCCCCTACTGAAAGTGTTGCTCATCCTCTGAGCAACCAATCTATCTCCTCATCTTTGATGGCCTTGGTGGCCTCCCTGTCATGCCAAGATTCTGAAGTGATGTCCTCTTCTCGGTCATGAAACCATGCTTTTCTCTCTGCTTCTTCCCACTGCCTGTGCTCCTTTTCCTAGAGAATTCTCAGCTTCCTGTAGAACTGTCTCAACATCCTGTAGAGAGGCCTTTGTGTCCAACATTTTCATTCTTTCTCTCCAGGTGGATGTCTTCGGGCTTCCCCATTCATAGGTGATGGATGCCTTGGAGGGAGACCTCTCCTTTTGTGTAGCTGGGGTGTCTACAATCGTGATTGGTTCTTTTGACGGTGGCTGGGGTCTGCCAGTCTTTATCCTCATGCTAATTCTTGCCTTAATATACAGGGAAGGCTCCCTCTTTCACTTCCCTTTCTGCTTTAGAGATGTGCTTAGGGTGGCCAGCACAGCTGTTGCCTCCTTGGCTAAAATCTCAGGCGATTTTCCCTTTTTGTTCCTCTGTTTCTAGACTTCCTGTAGAAAGTCTTGTGCTGACTATTTTCTGGCTTCCTGTAGAAACGGTTTTCATGCTTCCTATAGAAACTGTTTTAATTGTTTTGGTCTGCTTGGCTAGATGTGGCTCTTCCTCCTTTTTTCCTCTTCTTTTGTCTTCTCTGCCTCTATTAGCTTGCTTCCTCACGCTCTATTTTGGCTTTCTTCTCATCTTGTTTAGCTTCTGCCTTCTCTGCTGTAGTCTTTTTCTTTTATGTTCTTCCTTTATTTTGCCCTCTGCTTGAATGATTTGTGCTCCCTCATCATTGGTTTTTTCACATTCTTCAGGCCTGATTCTTCCCTAGAATTTCATCGCTTCTTTTGCATAAACATGCAACAAATAAAACTGTTTGTTTTCTTCTTCTCTTGAAGCCAGAAATTTTGCAAAAACCCGTGTTTTCTTCTAAAAAGATAGCTCACTTCCCCTCTTGTAAACTTGTTATTTCTCCTGGAATTTTCATGTTTTTCAAAACAACAACTTCCAATTTTTCCTCTCTTCAAACTTTTCCAACCTGAATTTGCTTCTTAGTTTTTGAAAAGAAATCAATTTTTTTGACAGATCAGAGAACAAATACAATAGTTTTTTTCTTCTAGAAAGTGGACAGTCTTGAAAATTCATTTTTTTCACATAGGCTTAGTTCCTATGATTGCATCTCTCTTTTTAGAAGAAGGTGAGGAAGAAGAAGCCAGACTTAGAATGCAGAGGAAAAAAAAGAACTGTGTAGAACTCAGAAAATATGCAAGCATACTTTTCACCTTTTTTCAATGTGCAGGCAGACTTTTCCTCTCATTTTTTTAATTGAATTCCATGTTCAATTCACCATTTTTCACCAACAAATCATGCACAATGAAGTTTCCCCGATCCTACCTCGTTTGGAGCTTGAAATTTGCCGGAAATCCCAGGTTTTCTTTCTACATGGTTGTTTTTTGCGTTTCCTATAGAAGATTTCCTGTAGAACGAAACTGTGCTTCCTGTAGAGCTCGATACGTGGGATTTTTTTTTTTTTTTAAATGGCAGAAATCTCAAGAAATTAGGTGGGAGTCTTGCAGAGGACCACTGGTTAACTGATCTGGACGTGGTGGACGCGTGCTCTAGTTGTGACCGTAGTTGAACAGAGGGTGGTGAGAGTCAGCCGAGCATTTTTGTAATTGCTACATGATTTGTGGTGAGGGAGTGAAGTGGCCAGGTGTATGTTGCCACATGCAGACGGTAGCATTGTTCATAAACTATATGTTTTCCCCCTATAATCACTGCCATAATTGCACTGAGGTTTAAATGGCCAACACTCCTGGTTGTTTTAATTTTCATGTGAGTTGACTATCCACGTGTACTGCATGACTTCCGGCTGAGCGCTAGAGAAGGCAATGTCGGGTTAACCTTGCTAGATTCGTGGCTTAATCCCCCCATTCCATTCATTCATGCAGTTCTTAGATTAGCTTCATGCAATAGAGGAACGAGTTTTAGTCACATACCTGGAAGTCGAATGGTTGTTGTGAGGTGATTTTTGCTGTTGCATGCATTTGTTTCGGTGGTTGCATGATGGCTTGGCTACTAATTCATGCCTACTTTCTTGTGCAGGTATCCTCTGGTCGGATCCACACTGCAGGAGCTGGCTTCGCGTACAGATCTGCACCCTCAAGCTGCTGATGTTGAATTTTCACAGGACAGAAACTTGTTTTCGCCATCGCTCCCGAACGATAGACTGAATCGATTTGAAACTTGTTGAGCATGTTCCTATCATCATTATGCACCTCCCATAGCAAAATTGTGATCAATGGATCCACAGATTTCGATAAAAACGAAAAATGGCTGAAGATTACAGAGATCAATTTCTTAGAAAGCGTGCATCGGAATCGGCTGGAACTTCTTCGGCAGGTGACTATCACCCAAGTGCATCTTCCCATGAAACAGGTTTTGAAACGGATGCACGGATATGGAGAAAATGCAAAAATGGCTGACAGTGATGGAGGCAAATTTCTTGGGAACCGTGCACCGGAATTGGATGAAATTGATCGAGCATGTTGCCATCGTCCCTATACAACTCCCCCTATAGTAGTTTTGCAAATGGATGCACGGTTTTCAAGCTAGGGAAAAAATAAATTATGTTCTATGTATTTTTTCTTCAAAGCATTCTGCAAGTTTTTGCATGGAAAGAAAAACTGAGCTTGGGCCATGATGCAGGCGTGGAGATGATGGAGGAGGAGTTTGAAGATTGCAGGAGGAATTTTGAACCCTTGAGGAAGCTAGCATGTTCGCCAAACTACCTTTTTGAAATCCATTTCTAGCTTCCTTTAATTTCTACAGGAACTTCTTGTAGAAGCACAATGAGGTGGAAAAAAATGATGGAGAAAGGTGAGGGATGGAAACAGGGGTGCTTGCAGGCCTAACCATAGATTCCAACTATCAGATTCCCTTTTAAAACTGAATTTGGTTCGTCCGAAGGTTCTACATGATGTTTCAGAACTTCCTATAGAAACGCCTGGAACTTCCTGTAGAAAAGCCTGTAACTTCCTGTAGAAAGCCAAATCCTAACCTGAATGTGACCGAATCCTAGGAGAGGTGAGTGGCCATGGAGGGAGTGTCTAAAGGGATGTCCTGGAACCTTGTACGGACTCCTGTCCTCGTTTTTTGCGCCCCTCTTTTCCTGCAAAGTATTCACTGCAACCTGCAATTTTTTACAGAGATTAGTCCTACTTTTTTTTTTTTTTTTTTTATTTCTTTTTTTGGAAACAGCTAGGGCGCCTCATGGAGGTTTTCACCCTAATTGCCTGCCTTGGGCACCTCCAAGGGAGGTTTTCACCCAGGGATATTACTTTTCTTTTTTCTTCTTTCCAACCCATTGACCGCCTCATGGAGGTTTTCAATCAATGAGCCAATCTAAGGCGCCTCCGAGGAGGTTTTCACCTTAGATCTTTATTTTCATTTTTTCTTTTTTCTCTTTTTTCCTACCCTACCCTACTTGAAAAACAAAATCATTTTCAAGTGTAAGAATGCTTCCAATGGAGCCATGTGCACATCGATATTAGAGACAAAATGATGTGGAGGCTTGAAATGCATGCTTTGACAACTATCCGGATTTCAGAGACCGAATGATTTGACTTTGAAGGGATCAAACACAACTAAGGAAGAGAGTACTGCTGCAACTTAGTGACCATCTGAAACCATATCTCAATATAGCTCTGATATCCTTGGTCCTTTTGCTGATCTGGATCATTCTTCATGTCACCTTCTATCATGACCTTCTCATCTTCCTCTTTTTGCTGATTTTTCTCTTGAGTACATGGAGGATTTGATGGTAACCATGAGGGAACTCTCTCGATCTCTGCTTCTGATGTCTTCTCTTCATAAAGTGCAACCCATGGTGCTTTGATCTCCTCTTTTGAATCTTCTTTTGCCTTTGGTGCTTCAATGTTGTCAATATAATCTCTGTTTTGCAACATTCTTCCTGAGCTATGTTGAAGATCATTGAGCTCAAGAGGAGTCATTTGGACATGTTGTGTCTCAGCATTGCATTTGTGTTGAGCTGCTCCAATGGGCAAGTTTGGGAATGGTGGTACGGGTAGATGAGTGGGGGTGTATATTTGAGATGGATGTGGATGGGGTTGTGGTTGGGAAGGAATTTTGGGCTGCCTTGGTGGAGGAGGAGGCGATGGTTGCGGTTGAGCAGGTGGTGGACGCAAAGGAGTGGGAGGAGAGTTGTACTGGGGCCTCCACCTTTGATGAGGTGCATTCCACTAAGGCTGTGGCTGAGCATAAGAGTGAAATGAATGAGCAGCTGGTTGGGCATAATATGGAGATGGATCCGACCAAGGAGGGGGTATGGACCAGGAAGGATGAGCAGGGGGACCCCAAGAAGGCATGGAAGTGGCTGGATAGGGGTCGTAATAGGTTTGGGATGTCCCTTTCATTCCTTTCTGGTAAGGTATTAGTATGTTGTGGTCACCAACAACCCCCCTCTTCGTTTAGTATTAACAATAATATCAAGCAAAGGGGGACCCTTAACAAAAAATCTCAAAAACATTTTTATCAAAATTTTTGTATTTAACTCCCTAAAAGCTATATCGCATCGCAAAGAGAGAGTGAAGCGTTTTTCTATGCGCGTAAGTAAGCTGCGATGAAGCGATGTGATATTCATCGCATCGCATATTTTGAAAGCGCCCTTAAAAGAAAAACCTAAGGAATCGTCGATGGCCGATATGCGACGTCGCATATCGCAACGTCGCATAAGCAGCACAGAATGAGAAAATGAAAATTGCGATATTGCGATTCGCGATCTGCGATCTTACAAACTGCGATTTTGCGATTTGCGATCTGTGACGAATGAGACTATTAATTGCTGCGATACGAATCACAGAAACCACTCATCGCAAAGTTTCTTCGGCGTGATCCGTAAACCCAAAATCGAGCACGCACCTTAAGGGAAATTAATGATTGCACGCCTGAGTACAAAGATGATAGTGTTGCGTTTTTTGAAGAGTCAAGTCATTATGAGTGTCATGATTATGCATTCATTAGAACTTAAAGCTTTCATGTCAATCTTTGCATCATGTCTCTTTTCCTTTGCATAAACTGT
Source organism: Pinus tabuliformis (assembly GCA_031772625.1). NCBI lineage: Eukaryota > Viridiplantae > Streptophyta > Pinopsida > Pinales > Pinaceae > Pinus > Pinus tabuliformis. The sequence goes on from CM062818.1 coordinate 1,908,208,950, forward strand.
AAGGAAGCAACTAATATAAATCTATATGCAGGAAACATCTAAGGAAAAGGGGAAAGCGCCAATACTTGAAGAACAGAGAGGAGATGCCTTCGCAAATGGATGCCGCATGCAGCAGAGCCGTGGATTCCAGTGTATCACTCCATAGACACTGATGAAAATAGACTATCCAAGACTCAGAGTCAAAGGCACACAAAAGCAGCATGTTTGCAAAAGATCCTGAAGCTCAGATTGGATAAATCAAAAAGAAAAACGCTAAAAAGGGATGATGCTTCAGAAAATCCTGGAACAAAGAACGGAAGCAATTTTCAATACGTAAGATTGTTCAGGCAACGAAATCCCTAAATCATTGAGTCATTCGCACGGCCGGAAACTGAAATAGCAACAGCACAATCAGTTTGAAAGAAATCTGGGTTATACTAAGTATACACACAACAAATACACCCAGCCAAAGGAAGATTTTCAAAAATATCTTCTAGTTTGTCAGAAAGAGGTGCCAGCTTTTGTTATTTCTACTTTTATCGCTTGAGCAAAAGGAAAAGACAACCAGCCGACTCTTTCCAGGCGAACCTCGCATTGCTTACAGCACTAAGGAGCAGATACAGAAACGGTTAGAAATTAGATTCAATTTTTAGAAATAAATTTGTTTTAGTAAAAGGGCGGTCATTTGAAGCCGTTCCCTAAATTTGTGTAATTAAGATTAGTTAGTTAGTAGTGTTTAACCCTTCTCATGGCATTTGGAGAAGGGTCCAGAAATTTGTCAAAGAACTTGTCCTCAGAACATGCACTTTTGCACCCTCGGAGGTGGTTTTTGATGAATGGATGGATCGAGATTTATTTATGTTTGCATTTTAATGTCTGCTACTGATGTTGCACTTCTGTACTCTTAGTAGATGTTAGAAGTAAGTAGAGATAAATCGTTATTGCTTGGAGTTTGTGAGTAAAATCAGTCACAAATGGTACTTTTATCTCTTGATTAATTTCTGCTCATATTCTCAGAGTGATATACAACTGAGTTGTTTATATGTTGATGTATGAATGTCTGGGTTACCATTTGGCACTTTTGTACGGTGGAATCATTTGTTTGTGCTTAACGTATGAATAACTTATCATGCGATATGCTGTTCACAACCGTTTTGCCTAACTTCTTATGAAAAATGGTTTATCTTAATTGATTTATATTCTTATGATAGCTGAATGATCTTTATTACGAGTTATTGTATGAAATCTTTTTAGATCGCATGATGAAAGAATCCTACCCCGGGTTAGTATAGATTAGATGTGTTGGTTTTGTTAGATTACAGTAGTATAGAGTCAGCTTTGAGTTTAGAATTAGATTAGCTTGAAATTACCTTTAGATTAGCATCATCAAAATCTACACACACACACACATCCTTTAAATTGGGAAGCTAGTCCCATCATCCCCAGTCGGACCCGCTATACCAAACGGGCAAGGAGCCGCCAACCAGGTTCCGGACCGGGTGGGTATCCCCCTTGTTGTTGACCCGATTTTGGGGCCCTCAACATATTTGGCGCTAGAAGGAGGGCACGAACTATGAATGGCAACTAAGTCAAAATCCAAATACCATTCTGAGAGTAAATCACCCTCATCAACTCCCCTGGCTTCTCCAATACGGTTAAACCCGGAGTTAGAAGTCGCTCGAGTATCCACCACTGCTACCTACCCTAATATATCAGACCAACTGATCATTGAACCCCCTGAACTTCAAACTTTGATTCGTAAACTCCAGGGATTCTCTATTTTTTCTCAGAGGTCTGATAAATCTCACAGCAGCGTGACTTCGCAGTACAATCCTGCTCATCCCCTGACCAGATTGAAGAGTGAAAAATTTGGTATTCAACCAAGTGAACTCCCTCTCCCTACTAGGAAAAGAGCAAGGAAAACACCACCAGAGTCTGACCGTGAGACTCTTTCATCTACTTCGTCCATTTCAACCCCCTCACCACGAAGTCAGCCACCCACATCCTCATCCAAAATCACTCATCCATCTTCCACAACCCTTCCTCTTCAATCATCAAAGATCATAATATCTTCATCTCCTCAGCATCAGGGCTCGTCTTCTGCACTTTCATTAACTAGCGGCTCAGCGATGGCCCAATCTCCATGGAACAATCCTGGAGCAGTTTTGATGCCTCCACCCCTGAGCCCAATACCAACCCATCCCGAGAAATGGCTACCTAAATTCAATCCAGAAACAGGCATGCTAGCCGAAGAGCATATCAATAATTTCATGCTTTCTGTTAATCTCAACGGAGTTACCAACGAAGATGCTGTCGTTCGGCTTTTTCCTTATACAATGCAAGGAACAGCCGGGTCATGGTACTTTTCGTTACCTTCCGGGTCCATCACAAGTTGGGACATTTTTCAAAGTCAATTCCTCACCAAGTTTGGGGATGACAGATCAACAACAACATTGATCAATGACCTATCTAATCTTAAAGCTGAGACTAGAGAACCCATTAAAGATTTCAATTTACGGTTCAACAAGATCCTCAACAAAACTCCCGCTGCTTCTCAACCCAGTGAGGAAGTAAGATGTGAATGGTACATCACGGCCTTACCATCAAACTTGGCTATCTTCGTAGATAGGGAAAACAAGACGACCTTAGTTGAAAACTTGACTGAGGCATTAGCAGTAGAAAAACGTGTAGTTGCCCTAGAAAAGAGATCTGCAATAGAAGAACGCAAATCTAAGAAAATCTCTTTCAAAGAAGACACCAAGAAGAAGCAAACGAAAGATCCTTTCGATATGGAAGGATTACAAAAAGTGTTAAAAGCTATGTCCAATGAGATGATTGACATAAGAAAGCAAGTAGCAGAAACTTCTTCAAAATATCCCTACAGATCTTTTAAAAGAAATATTCCCATGGAGATGAAACCACCCAATGTTGTCTCAAATGTCGAATCTGAAGAAGAAGATGAAGAAGAGAATACCACTGAAGGGCAGACCGATGATGAAGAAGTTGTGGAACTACAAGGAATGTGGGATTTCATCCTCCCACAATAAGAAGATCAAGAAGCATTTCCGGTTAGCACACGAAGCAAAAATCAACTTGATCCTCCCCAAACTACCCCTAAACAGAAAGGCGCAAGCCCTGCAACAAAAGATAAGGTCGCAAAAAAGAAAACAACTACTAGAGCGACCCAATTTAGCCCAGTCCAATCAGATCAGGCACCTCCATCAAGAACACTGATAGTGTCGGATGAAATGGAGTACAACATTATCGATGACATGAAAAAGACTAGGGCTAATATCACTCTTTACGAATTGAGCAAATTGAAACATCAACAGAAAATAATGATGAAAGAATTACATGTCGTGCCTACTACATCTTTACCTACAGCTGTAGCTTCCCACAACATGGGAAGACCTCCAACCAACATGATCAATAAGATTGATCCAAATGACATTGCCTTGATTGGAGGAAGATCAAGATCTCATACTCCTCCTTTTCTTCTCACTTATGAAATTTTCAATAAAAACGTGCACAATTGCTTGGTTGATTCTGGTGCTTCAACGAATATTTTACCCAGATCAATATGTGCCAAATTGAATGTTCAGCCACAAAAATCCGCAGTGCGCATAGTTCAACTTGATCGATCTCAAGTCGAAGTGATTGGTGAACTTAACCAGGTGACCATAAGATTGTCGTCTAACCCAAAAGTATGCCAGGTTATCGACATTCTAGTAGCTGATATCCCTGAATTCTATGGTTTAATTCTTAGCAGGGATTGGTCCGAAAAACTCCACGGATATTTCTCAACCGACTGGTCGCACATGTGGTTACCCTACAATGGTAAACCCAATCAAATAAAGGTTGAACGAGAGTTGCACCAAAAATACATAGTGACTGAATTGGAAGGAGAGAATGAAGCAATAGCATACAACAGCAGTATCATAGGCAATTACTCAGTAGATTCTTTCCTTGGCAATTTCAATGCTCACACCTCACCTTGCTTAGAAAATTCAGTTTTGTCCCAAGTTGAAAATTTTTCCCAAACTGATGATTCAAAGTGTTTTAAATTTTTAGATAACTCTGTAAATACATCTTTGTTTTGGAAATTATATTTTGATGGCTCTAAATCTAACGAGGGAGCAGGAGCAGGATGCGTTTTGATTAGCCCAGACGGAAACAAGACCATGCTTACATGCAGACTTGAGTTCGATTGCACAAACAATACAGCGGAATACGAAGCCTTGGTGCAAGGCCTATACAAAGCAATCGGGATGAATGCTAAGTATCTTCAAGTCTTTGGAGATTCTGAAATTGTCGTCAAACAGGTATGTAACACCATACATTGCCTGTCAAGTCATTTAAAGCACTATCAATCTTTAGTACAAGATCTGACTTCACATTTCATAGCATTCAATATTTCGTCAATCCCAAGACTCCAAAATGCGAGCGGAGACCTGTTAGCTAACGTACCCTCTACACTTATTCACTCCGAAGATTTTAGTCCCGATAGGTTCTTAATAGAATTAATCTTTAGACCATCCATCCTTGACAACACCACCAACTGGAGAATATTCAACGACGACCCTGACATTGTAAATTTCCTCACTTCTGAAGGATCCTACTCAAATCAAATAATTGATGAAGACCATCATGATCACCAAATTCAACAAAATAGCACTGATAATGCTATACCTAAATCAGTGGTTAAGTTAGAAGATTTATATGATTTGAAAAGTCGGTTTAAAAGGTCTGCCAATTCTAAACTCTACAGTTCAACTCTGAATTATGAATTAGTGAACCTAGGAACCGATCAGAAGCCGCAAAACGTTAATCTGGGCCACGGCCTAGCCCCTGAAGAAAAATCAGCATATATCCGTCTTCTGAGACAATACAAAAACGTTTTTGCATGGAATTACGATGAATTGAAGACATACAACACTTCTATAATTCAACACACTATCCCTATGATTGACAATGAAAAACTTGTTGAGTAGAAGCTCAGAAAAATCCACCCCAACTTAGAAAATCAGATAAAGACTGAGCTAAATAAGTTGTTGAGAGCCAGAATAATTCTCCCCATCAGAAATTCCAAATAGGTATCCAATATGGTGCCCGTTAGAAAGAAAAACGAAGATATTCGAATCTATATTGATTTCCGGAATCTCAACAAATCCTGTCAGAAAGACAATTTTCCCCTCCCACCTATGGAGCAAATACTACAGGCAGTAGCGGGCTCAGAATTAATGTCTTTCTTGGATGGATTTTCAGGATACAATCAAGTGCTGGTACATCCCAATGACCAGTTAAAAACCACATTCCGAACCAAATGGGGCACATACGCATATCGGAAGATGCCATTTGGTCTGATCAATGCCGACGCTACCTTTCAGAGAGCCATGGACATCGCGTTTAAAGGTTTAGTCAATAAATCTGTAGTGATTTACCTGGATGATATAACAGTGTACTCCAAGAAGCGAAGCGACCATCTCAAAGACTTGAAACAAATCTTTCAAAGATGTTTAAGGTATGGAATTTCACTTAACCCAAAGAAATCTTTTTTCGCATTAAGTGAAGGGAAATTGCTCGGATTCATAGTGTTGAAATCTGGTATTCACATGGAACCTGACAGAATCAAAGAAATTTCCGAAATATCCATTCCCCATAACAAAAAGGCCATGCAATCTTTCCTTGGACAAATCAATTTTGTAAAAAGGTTTGTCCCAGATTTTTCACGTATTATTTCTCCTTTACAAAATATGATAAAAAAGAATTTAAATTTTAAATGGGGCCTAGATGAGCATGAAGCATTCAACTTGATCAAACAGGCTATCATCAACGCTCCATCTTTAGCTACCCCAAATTTTTCAGAATCCTCTATCTTATACACTTTTGCCTCAGAGAAATCTTATGTCGTGATTTTAACTCAAGCAAATCAAGAAAAGGCGGAAGCTCCAATCACATTCTTTAGCTCGAACTTACAAGGTGTTGAGCTCAATTATTCAGACGTGGAGAAACAAGCATATGTTGTTTTCAAAGCGATCAAATATTTCAGACCTTTCTTACTTAAAGCCCATACCAAAGTCGTCGTACTGTTTCCAGCGGTAAGGAACCTGTTGGTACAGAAGGATGTGGGCGAAAAGAGGGCGAATTGGATTACCGCTTTACAAGAATACGATCTTGAGATCAAACCAGCAAACATCGTAAGAGGTCAAGGCTTCTGCAAGATGTTAGCTGGAGCATCGCAAATTCCTGGGAACTCATCTGAAGAGGAACTCCACGATGGACTAGCAGGTGGACACTATGCTGGAGAGACTACTGCGCATAAGATCTTACGTGCAGGATATTATTGGCCCACGCTGTTCAAAGACTCATACAATTACGTAAGGAAATGCCAAATCTGCCAGACTGCTGCAGGGAAACAAAAGAAATCGTCCATGCCACTACAGTTGGTTAACATCGAGCAACCATTCAGCCAATGGGGCTTGGACATAATAGGTGAGATCGTTCCTCACTCTTCTAAGGAGCATAGGTATATCCTCACGGCAACATATTATTTTACTAAATGGGTAGAAGCAGTTCCTCTCAAGACAGTTAATTCTGAAAAAATTATTGAATTCATAGATCAATTTATCATCACTACGTTTGGATTGCCAACAACCTTAATGTTTGATAATGCATCATACTTTTCTGGAAATGCAATGACTGAGTTTGCACTTAAAAGAGGGTTCAAACTGAAGTATTCTGTCAACTATTATCCGCAAGGTAATGGGTTGGCTGAATCAACAAACAAAAACCTAATCAAGATTATTAAAAGAACAGTTGACCAAAACCAAAAGAATTGGCACAAAGCGCTGGTTAATGCTTTATGGGCAGACAAAATTACGAAGAAAGCTTCGATCGGCACTTCTCCCTTTAATTTAGTTTATGGGAAAGAAGTGGTTCTTCCTACTCACTTAGTCATTCCCTCTTTGTCTTTAGTACAACACATCGATGAAGTATCTACTTCCTCTTTGCAATTGAGACAAATGGAGATAATCAAACTAGAAGAACAACGAGAACAAGCTAAGAAAACCCATGCTCAGCACCAAGCGCTAATAAAATCCTCTTTTGACTCAAACATCATAACCAGAAAGAACTTTCAGATGGGAGATTTAGTTTTGAAATGGGATAAGGCTCATGAAGAAAAGGGCAAGCATACGAAATTTCAGAAGCTGTGGCTTGGTCCTTTTCAGATTGTAGAAGTCATAGGCCCATCGACATTTGTGTTGCAGGATTTGGCAGGTAGAAGAGATTCTTTACCTGTGAATGGACAGATTCTTAAAATGTATTTTCCATAAGAAGATCATTCTTCTATTTTTTTAGGATAGTTTTAGTTTGTTTTTTTATTTATTTTGTTTTTCTCTTTCTTATAAATAAAACCGGTTGTAAGCGATCATTGGAAAGGATTCATGAAAGAGCACACTAACTCTCTATCAGATTTTGATTTCACTTGTACAAATAGAAAAACTTTTCGAAAAATCTGATTTTTATTATTGACAAATAGAGTTAACTTTACCTTGAATATGATATTAGTTTCAACCTCTCAAAAGACTTTGATGAAAGCAACCTTTGGTAAAAAAAAATTTTATGTCAGCACAATGAAAGGTATCATCAATAATAAAATAAATATTCTCTGTAAAAGTTGTTGTTTTCAAACTCTATATTTTCGTCCAGAGCTTTCTTAAGGAAAAACAATGACTTCCTCCCTGCAAAAGGAAACTGCAGCATTCAGAGAAAGAATCCGGGAAAACACTATATCTCAAAGAATAAGAGGTCTCATCACGAGCCGGCTTATCATGATCACAGATATTATAACTTGCTGACTTTGCCAATATTGTCTATCAAAACAGGGCAACGACTCAAGATTGTTGCAATCAAAAGACAAGGGGTCTCATCACGAGCCATCTTGTTCAGAAAAAGTGTAAATCAAGTGAATGACTGTGTCATAATTTGGCCACCAAACCAAGACATTGTTCTTTAGAGAATAAAAAAAAAAAAAAGGGGAAAAGTGTCAAAAAGATTTTTCTCTGAAGTGTTGTAAATAACCTCAAGCAGGAAAAATGATCATTGCTGGATAACATGGTAACCCTGTCGAGGCTATGGACGCTTGCGGGCAACAGAGGCTCTACCTACGACAAATGAGCATATTTTAAAGCCAGTACGCAGAGAAGACCTTATTTTATCTTTAAAAAGGACCGAGTAATGTCTGGTATGAATGCAAGAACTAAGCCTAGGGAAGCAGACAATTGGACAAAAAGAAAGGTTGAAACAAAGTATCATTGACAGGATGAGGGGTAATCTACTCTATCTGTCCATAACAAAATTTAGGCATATGAAAATTTTTTCTGTTTCGGAAGTGGAAATGTCAATAGAAAAGCAGAGATAACTGGTTCTTCACAGTGAATTGCCATTGTTGTGGTCACCAACAACCCCCCTCTTTGTTTAGTATTAGCAATAATATCAAGCAAAGGGGGACCCTTAACAAAAAATCTCAAAAATATTTTTATCGAAATTTTTGTATTTAACTCCCTAAAAGCTATATCGCATCGCAAAGAGAGAGTGAAGCATTTTTCTATGTGCATAAGTAAGTTGCGATGAAGCGATGCGATATTCATCGCATCGCATATTTTGAAAGCGCCCTTAAAAGAAAAACCTAAGGAATCGCCGATGGCCGATATGCGACGTCGCATATCGCAACGTCGCATAAGCAGCACACAATGAGCAAATGAAAATTGCGATATTGCGATTCGCGATCTGCGATCTTACAAACTGCGATTTTGCGATTTGTGATTTGCGACGAATGAGACTATTAATTGCTGCGATACGAATCGCAGAAACCACTCATTGCAAAGTTTCTTCGGTGTGATCTGTAAACCCAAAATCGAGCGTGCACATTAAGGGAAATTAATGATTGCACGCCTGAGTATCCAAAGATGATCGTGTTGCGTTTTTCGAAGAGTCAAGTCATTATGAGTGTCATGATTATGCATTCATTAGAACTTAAAGCTTTCATGTCAATCTTTTCGTCATGTCTCTTTTCCTTTGCGTAAACTGTAAGGCAGCAACTAATATAAATCTATATGCAGGAAACATCTAAGGAAAAGGGGAAAGCGCCAATACTTGAAGAACAGAGAGGAGATGCCTTCGCAAATGGATGCCGCATGCAGTAGAGCCGCGGATTCCAGAGTATCACTCCACAGACACTGATGAAAATAGACTATCCATGACTCAGAGTCAAAGGCACACAAAAGCAACATGTTTGCAAAAGATCCTGAAGCTCAGATTGGATAAAGCAAAAAGAAAAACGCTAAAAAGGGATGATGCTTCAGAAAAGCCTGGAACAAAGAACGAAAGCAATTTTCAATACGTAAGATTGTTCAGGCAACGAAATCCCTAACTCATTGAGTCATTCGCACGGCCGGAAACCGAAATAGCAACAACACAATCAGTTTGAAGGAAATCTGGGTTATACTAAGTATACACATAGCAAATACACCTAGCCAAAGGAAGATTTTCAAAAATATCTTCCGGTTTGTCAGAAAGAGGTGCCAGCTTTTGTTATTTCTACTTTTATCGCTTGAGCAAAAGGAAAAGACAACCAGCCGACTCTTTCCAGGCGAACCTCGTATTGCTTACAGCAATAAGGAGCAGATACAGAAACGGTTAGAAATTAGATTCAATTTTTAGAAATAAATTTTTTTTAGTAAAAGGGCGGTCATTTGAAGCTGTTCCCTAAATTTGTGTAATTAAGATTAGTTAGTTAGTAGTATTTAACCCTTCTCATGGCATTTGGAGAAGGGTCCGGAAATTTGTCAAAGAACTTGTCCTTAGAACATGCACTTTTGCACCCTCGGAGGTGGTTTTTGATGAATGGATGGATCGAGATTTATTTATGTTTACATTTTAATGTCTGCTACTGATGTTGCAGTTCTGTACTCTTAGTAGATGTTAGAAGTAAGTAGAGATAAATCGTTATTGCTTGGAGTTTGTGAGTAAAATCAGTGATAAATGGTACTTTTATCTCTTGATTAATTTCTGCTCATATTCTCAGAGTGATATACAGCTGAGTTGTTTATATGTTGAATGTCTGGGTTACCATTTGGCACTTTTGTACGGTGGAATCATTTGTTTGTGCTTAACATATGAATAACTTATCATGCGATATGCTGTTCACAATTGTTTTGCCTAACTTATTATGCAAAATGGTTTATCTTAATTGATTTATATTCTTATGATAGCTGAATGATATTTATTACCAGTTATTGTATGAAATCTTTTTAGATCGCATGATGAAAGAATCCTACCCCGGGTTAGTATAGATTAGATGTGTTTTTTTTGTTAGATTACAGTAGTATAGAGTTAGCTTTGAGTTTAGAATTAGATTAGCTTGAAATTACCTTTAGATTAGCATCATCAAAATCTACACACACACACACATCCTTTAAATTGGGAAGCTGGTCCCATCATCCCCAGTCGGACCCGCCACACCAAACGGGCAAGGAGCCGCCAACCAGGTTCCGGACCGGGTGGGTATCCCCCTTGTTGTTGACCCGATTTTGGAGCCCTCAACATGGTCCATGTGGCCTCCTTTGGTTCAGATAATAGAGTGATTCAGTGGCTCCTTTGGTTCTCTGATATGCAGCTTTAAGTCCAGGAAAGGAAGGGCACTGATTCGTAGAATGGTATTCTTCACAAATCAAATACACTTCTAGGGAGTGCACTGGACATTCGTTCCTAGGATGCTTTCTAGTACATTTGGGACAAAAATGGCCAAAGCCCTCTTGGCTTCCTCTTGCTTCCTTTGGATCTGCAAGGTATCCAGTTGCATGGCAAGAAGCTGCCTCATGTTGCTCTTGAAATCTTCCATCTGATTTGCAAATTCGTTTTTGGACAAGGTACTGCTCCCAACATTTCTATTTGTAGCCATTTGCTCCAGAGGAATGTTTTCTTCTTCTTATTACCTTGAGGTTCTTCAAATATGTCTTGTTGTCCACCTAAGGGTTCTTTAATCATAGCCATCGAAGAAGAGAGAAGGTTGGTTGTGTCAAGCAATGGGGGTGTTGTGCAATCATTTTTCTGAATTATCTCTACTCCTACAAGGCATGAAAGGAAATCTTTTTGGTTGATTTTTGTTTCTTTTTTGCTGCTCGTACCTACAAAAACTAAAATAGATTGAACTGCAACTAACTATCTTGCTGAAATGAAAACGAGGAATTGAAATGAAAGCAGGAAAGGACTAATCTATTTTGCTCAAATGAAATTGCAGGAATGAAATGCTAGGCTATGCTTGTAGAATTGTAATGCTAATCTACGCTTGCAGAAATGAAATTGCGGAATTGAAATGCTAATCTATGAAAGCGGGAAATGCTAATTTACTTTTGGAGAAACGAAATTTCATAATGGAAATGAAATAAACTACTTAGCAGAAGGTTGTAGTAGAAAAATAGAAGAAAAGCAGCAATCACCAATACTCTGATGCTTCCCCGGCAACGGTGCCAAAAAGAGTGGTGGGCTCCATTATTGCAGCAATAATGTTGCAACTCCTTGGACTCCCTTATTTACTTTTATCAACCTGGTAGTTTGTAACAAACTTGGAAGCGACGGTGTTGTATGCACAAGTACTAGCTCGTGCCGCAGCTGTCACTTGGTTAGCTGGCACAAGTCAGTAGGAGCTTAAGCCAACTTCTATGAGCTCTAAGAAGAAGTTTTTTAACTGATGAATGAAAGCTAACTCAAAGAAGGCTGATCTACTTGCAGAAAGACACTGGAAAGTTGAAAGGAAACGTGAACCCTAGCAAACCCAAATTTTACCAGCTATCCCTGTTGATGTAAGAAAGAGGATGAAAGCTACTGAAAGAAATGCCATTGACTTACAGGAAGGTAAATGCATGTATCTAAGCTACTTCTATAGTAACATCTGAAAAAAAACATCCTTTTGTATTTTTGAATAAGTTGCCAGAATTATCATGCATGCGATTTGACTGTTTTGACTGTGCAGAGGTGGATTGGCGAGAGGAAATGCTTGGAGGAGGTAGGGAAGGTTCAGAGAGGGCCTAAGGGGTCCCTAACACCCTTCCAGAGCGTTTCACAAAGTTTGGCTATCAAGAAACTTCATTCGTTAGGTTCTACAGGAAGTCTATAGGGGTTCTATAGGATGTTCTGGAATTTCTACCGGATGTCTGTAATTTTTCTACAGGATGTTCAGAAATGGGATTTTGGAGGATGGATGGAGGAAGAAAGATGAAGGAGTGAGTAGGGAGGTGATCTAGGGATGTGAGGAGGTCCAGGACTTGGGGAATGGAGCTGAGGAGTAGCAAGGATGGTGGGATTTGTTCAAGACGCAGTGGAGCAATGTTGCACAAGGATATGGGGAATTTGGGCAAAGTGAGCAAATGGAAAACGTGAGGCAAGAATCTGTGTTAGGGGATGGAGAAGATAGGTTAGATGGAGTACGGGTAGATGGAGAAGCATGATAGGCGCTCTGCAAGTTATTTTTTCAAATTGAACAAACAAACACTTGGAAAACTAATGACCTAGTTACTTCACTCTAATCTGACATAAGTAACAACAAAAGGAAATGGACAAAAGTTTATTCACAATGAAATACATGAAATAACTATGCAACTAAGCAATCATAAACTGGAGCATTTAAACACAACTAATATCAACGTCTACAAATGAGAATTCCAACACTAATGATTGCATGACAAAGCAAAAACAGTGTTTTTATTGGTAGCAATGTCACCTTTGTCCCAGCTCACGATCCCACTGAGGGAGAGGTCAGATCAGAGGTGCTTGAGGCCTTTTTCCGAGGATCCTTTTTGTTATTAGCCTATCAAATTGATCTGAACACGAAAAGCTACTTTAATCATCAAAAGCAACCTAAATAACAAAACAAGATTTAAATCTAAATAGCAGATTTTATTCCAAGAATGCAGCAAAGACACATGAAAGTAAACAAAGGACGTACTGGGCACTTGAGATGGGCCCAACCCCAAGAGATACAGCCTCCTAAGAGAGATTTAGAGCTGGTAAAAAGCTGAATTCATCTTTATTGAGCAAGAAAATAAGAGTTACATAAAAAACTATCCTCAATGGGAAGCTTGAAAATGTGTTGAAATGCAAAGCTAATCTACTGACTAAAATCGAACTACAAACTAGCTAACTTCTGCCTACAAAGTGACTAACTGAAATGAGGCCCTAAGCCCTCTTATTTATAGAAATTGAGGACCCCAACAACCCTCCTAAACTTTAGGAACTCGGCTGCCAAAACTTGTAGTTAACAACACTTTTACTAGCACTTGCTTGGCTGCCCTTGCGATAATCGATTTGGTGGCCCTTGAACTCTGAGATAATGGTGGAGAATTTGAGGTAAGGGCCCATAAATGAAGGGGACACCTTCCTACAAATCCTCTCCCTTGTTCTCCCACGAATTTGGATGCCAAGTGCTCATTAAAACCTTTGATTTTGTCTCAAAATTGACTAAAAATCTGCACAAAGCACCCATTAGACTTGTTGGCATAATGACTAACCCAATTCACTCTATTAGCATAAATATAATCAAAAGCATGCAATAAACTAATGAGAATGGTGGATTAAGTCGAATTAGGAGGTTGAATGAGCCCATATAATTATCCATTTTTGGAGCTCATCAGTTAGGTTTTTTGATGTTTAGGGTTTTCCATTGTTTCTCAACAATAAATAGGCCTTCGAGCCTCATTGTAACATAGTTCGAAGGCATGTAGCTGCCACATCTCTTCTCAAAGATAAGCTACCATCGCCCTAGATAGTTTATTTCCATTTCTGTTTGTAAGCCTATTTCATTATTTTACATTAATGAAATGAAGTATTATTTTTGTTGCATCTCTGTATTTATGATTATACTATAATTTGTTGTGTTCCTATTTAAATCTGGATTAATGGTATCAGAGTGGGCTACTCTTTCTCTGTCTTTCTTTGCATGTCCCCAATGAGGTCGGGATATAAGGAGTTAGGGCTTGAATTGGTCGAACCTTTGCAAGGCCAACCTCACAAATCCCGACGACCTCCCATGTCAGATGAAAAGAAAGACGAGGGGGTATGAGATCCCATCAAAATCTTGCTCGAAGAAGCCCTCGAGTGACAAAGGATCACGATGATGGAAAACTTTTCCCAGATCCTTCAGTGGCTACCCAAGGGCGATGCATAGAATTCCATCAACTACTCTGGAAATGCCACACCCTTTAAGGTACAAGTTAATTTTGAAATCCCCATATTCGAGGGTCAAATAGACGTAGATGTCGTAGATAAATGGTTAAATTTGCTAGAAGGGTTTTTTCTTGTTCGTCATTTTTCCAGTCGGGAAAATATTATTTTTTCCCTTCTCAAAGCATCCCCCCACGTCAAGGACTGGTGGAAAACCTACTCCGAGTAGAAGGATGAAAGTACGGGCTCACTATTTTGACTCGCACCCATTTGGTATTCATTCTGGGATGCCATCAAGGAGCAATACTACCCTATCAAGGGATATGAGGACAAATACATAAAGTGGACCATGCTATGGAAAGGAAGGGACCAAGATGTGTCGGAGTTCACAAACATTTTTCATACCCTTCGCACACAGTTGGGTATCAAAGATTTTGAGAAGCATTTGGTACTCAAATAGTGCGATTGCATACACAAGTACATTGAAAATGAGATAGAGTTCTTGAACATATCCTTGCTTGGCACGACGTACTGATACGCTGTGAAGATCGATCAAAATTAAAATAGAAGAAGCAAGACTTTGGATCTGCGAATCCGAAGCAAGGGAAAGGCTTCCCTAAACTACAGAACCAAGGACAAAGCCAAGACGGGGCAACCCAAGACAACCCGTTGAAGCAGCAACAAAAGAACAACACCACGAAGTGAAAGGATGACATAGGAAATTGGCGTGAGTTCCACAAGAGCCCCACTCATAACACAAGTGAGTGTTAGACCAAGCAGTCGTTCGTGGCTGAGTTGAAGGCTTCAGAATCATATGCATGTTCTGACCCTAAGTCAGAACCCGACAAGGGGAATGGCAAAGGGAAGTAGATCATTGACGCGAAGCCCAACGCCACTGTTGCCACTCCCAAGATCCAGAGGAATGAGCCTGAAGATCCAGAGGAAGGGGATTTTCTTTTCCACTCACAAATGTGGGTGAAGGGTTCGCCGCTGCAATTCATTGTTGACAGTGGGAGCCAAAAGAACCTCATTTCAACGAAGGTTGTGAAGTGGTTGGGCCTACTGACTACACCATACCCGCAACCATATAGTATTGGGTGGCTTCACCAAGGATGAGATCTCCGAGTCTGCTAGCAGTGTTGCTTTCCCTAGAGCTTCAAGCCCTTCACAGATGAGGTATTGTGTGATGTTGCACCTCTTGATGTTTATGATGTACTATTAGGCAAACCATAATTATGGAGGTGACATGCTGTGTATGAGTTAAGGCCTCGTGCTATTATTATTTCTTTGGATAATTCATTATGCAGGGTATTGGAGGTAGCGCCACCTACCACCACCTCTTTGATCACTGCTAAGAAATGCTGCAAACTTATCTCATAGACTAGGAAATTCATTTTCTGTCTCGTTTGCTCCCAGAGTAAGTGGGACATTGTTGCCACATCCATGACCCTTGTGAAGGGTTGCTACATACAGCAGCAACAACAGATGGATACGGTCATGAAAGTAGACAGGAACATCTTCTCCTCACCCACAGAGACGTCGTTGCACTATTAGGTCAAGCGTTCATTTAATCTGACTCCTATAGCACCTCTACCCAATGGATCGATATATCCTCGCTCCATTATGGAAAATGCCAAGTACAAGCAGCGACATGATCAACATCAGGTACCACACAAGTTTCAGGTGGGCGACAAAGTTTCACTGCATCTGTAGAAAGAACACCTAAAAGAGCCCATTGGAAGCTCAGACCACTCGGACATGGTCCTTACACTAGTACCAAGGTTGTGGGAAACAATGCTTTGGATCATAGAATTCCCCCTTTCCTGCGCTTGCATCAAGTGTTCAATGTGGACCGCCATCGACCAAGCTTCCCACCATTACTAGACACATCAGAGGCTGCAAAATAGCTCACCAGGGACCAAGTTCAGCAAAAGTTTCCCCATCTCATGGAGGAACGCAACGCAATGGGGACCATTGATCCCTAAGGGGGGAGGAATGATCCAGGTGGATGTTGGTGACCACCCACCTATCCCACTTGGACCCCCACAACTATCTCTTTCAACTTTTGAGTTTCCTTAATTATGACACAATTTACTATTTTTAGCAGTTCTTCCTGTCCTGAACTTCCGGTGCCATTTTGAGGCCCTAAATGACATCTTTTGGGAAACATGGGAGAAACATGGGTCCATGACCCATGTTCCTCTTCCCAAAGTTGTAGTCCTCAGATAGATCTTTCTGATGAGGTATTGTGCACATCAAACAGAGACCGTATGCCAAAGTTACGACCTCGGGAAGTTGATGTACCAATTTACCCAAATTGGGCCCATAGTTTGGCGTTTCATCTCCTAGGGTTAGGTTTTTGGATGTTTAGGGTTTGCCATTTTTTCTCAGCAATAAATAGGCCTTAAAGCCTCATTGTAACATAGTTCAGAGGCATGTAGCTGCCACATCTCTTCTCAGAGATAAGCTACCATCGCTCTAGCCAGTTTATTTCCATTTCTGTTTGTAAGCATATTTCAGTATTTTACATTGATGAAATGAAGTATTATTTCTGCTGCATCTCTGTATTTATGGTTATATATGTAATTTTTTGCATTCCTGTTTAAATACGGATCAATCCACATGACATTGACCTCATATATTTGTCATGACTACTCATCCCATTTGATTCCCATAAGACCAAGAATGTCATCATGCCATTCACCTACATAAGCAATCATTCCTCCACAATAACAATCCCTGACAACCCTGTCAGACAGTGACATAGATACATAGATACATACATAGATACATACATACATACATATACATAACATTAGCATAAACAATCATGATCCTATTAGACAATAATATGCATACATACACATACATACATATAAACATCAACATAAAATAATAATGATCTAGTTAGTTAATGACATACATACATACATATGTACATATAAACATTAGAATAAAATAATCATGATCCATGATGAGCCTGTCAGACATAACATACATGCATACATGTATACATATATAGACATCAACACAATCATGATCATAACGTAATTACTAGATATCATAAGGTCAAGGTTAAGAGAACTCCCTTTATGCACGCAACACATGCACAACATTGAGAAAAATAGTTCCCAACATAGCCAATGCATATGACGCCTCAAATCCATTCACCTTACCTTTCTTGATTACCTTTCCCATGACTATCCTATCATCGTGTATTTACACCAATGGACCCAACCAATCAAATTGGTTGTCATACTCTTGCCTTCACCTTCCCTTTTACATGGATCGACTTCATCTAAGTCTTACATTGCCTACTGGATTTCATTTAGTTCTCCATGAGCTCCATCAAATTTCTTCTTTTCCAACCAATTTCCAAGACTCAAAATGTAAAGGCAGGCACAAGAAACAAACAAGAAGAAGACCATGAAAATTGATAACAATGTGACACCACAAATAAAGTGGCAAGGCCTTGCACTAGACATAAACAAAACCATAAATCAAGCTCAACAAACCACAAAATACCAAAAGCAAAAGACTCTTAATGGACACCATGACTCAATCCCCATGGTTCCCAATGCTTCCAAGTCAAATCTCAACCTGAGCCTTCTTCAATATTTCATGGCAGTCTCTTTGCCATGCAATCCTCTACATCATATTTCCATGAACGCATAAATTTCAGTGCATAAATAAATATAAAAACATACTAGTTACCTTACCTCATTGTGCCAAGCACATTGTTGTAACTGAACACATCCATGCCATCTCTCAAGGGGCTCCAATTCCCTTGATGAATCCATCCATAACTGGAAACTAGCTGATATACCTATCAAATACATGTTCATGACTATTGCACATATCCACATAATGTTAGACAAAATCAAGGTTATGTTGATGTGCTAGAATTTGTCACCAACAGTGAAGGTGATCTCTCTGGTGTAGGTTCCCAACTAGAGCCTACATTGGGTATGCTGGAGATCCCTTCCGGTATGTGGGCCCGATTGCCACTTAGTTTTGCAGAGCTAACCTTGGATAGAGGTTTGATATGAACTTAGTAGAAAGTGTGAGTTTTAAGAAACACAAGAGAATAATTTACAAGTATTCTATGTCATCTGGTAGCAGACCTCTCGTAGAAGAGTCCTATCTGTGGCGAACCTAGGTAGAGCGTGCAGAGGTCTCTGAGTACCAAACACCTTGACTATTGTCCCCTCATCGACTGTCCTCATGGCTCTTTGGGACATGCAAGTGGATCTTCCCTGAACAACAATTGGTATAATGGGATGATAAATGTTTTAGATATTATGTCCAACATGGTTCTATAAACTGTGTCCGAGAAAACCTTGTAGTGGCAGTGGATAGGTAGGGGTGCTGATGAGTCCGAATTGTAGCTCTAGTGTTCAAAGTGACACCTTGAAAAAACAACATCAAGGAGGTACGAAGACATATAAAACTTTGGGGGTTGTTCGGGAGTTGGGTTCTAAGCGACGGCTATGTTGGTTCTCAAAGATGATAACAAGATGCTCACCCAATTGAAAATAGTTCCCTGAGTGGTGATGGCATACATGAGTGGAACCCATGTGCCATAAAACACATCACAGTCTGCTTTTCCATACGACACATCATTGCCTCAATTAACTGATACACACTACTAGCCCTTCAGTCTTGTATGCCTGATCTGTCCTGACCCAGAACTTCACAGGTTCTTGCCACCAATTCCTCGAGATGTCTTCTGCCAGGGTAGTGAATCCAGTGAGACACTTGGTGTTAAAAATCTACTGCTTTTTAGGCAATTTATAGTAGGCGTTGATAGTCGAGGAAGCAATGGTAGCTATAGGCACCCCGTCATGACCCTGATCATCCTGTTTTCTATGCTTGTGCACTGTAAAACCCATTTGATGACTTCAGTACATGGGAATATTGGTGGATGAGTCACTGCTTTATGTAACCTTGACCTTTTGACGTTGATATACATGTGAAACTCCTCTTGTGTCTTCGTGATATCCATATTCATCTGGATCTATTTCCCATGTCCTGCTTCTCGATGCACCTTGAGCGGTTCTAGTAGTTGGATGAACCATCTCATCTTAAAAAGAGGAAATGGAGATGCACTCGAGCTTGACGTCACCTGGTATGTCAAAAATGAAATCCCACGATGAGAGAGAGGGCACAACCATAAACTGAAAATACCAAAAGAAAACTTAGTCAATGAAAAGGGAGGTTGCGGAAATGAAGGAGTCACAAGGTGTCTGATGCAATAGTGTGATCGAGGCCATAGGTCGGGTGTGACCTTGAGGTCAAGATGCAAAGAGGTAGACTGTGGGTCGCAATGGTAGGAGGTCGCGTGGAGACAGGAGTCGCGAGGTCGCGGAGGTAGGAGGTTGGAGGGGACAGGGAGTCGCAGAGTCAAGAAGTCACGGAATCACGGTTTAGGGAAGTCGCGAGGTCACGGAGGTAGGAAGTCATGGGGAACGAGGAGTAGTGAAGTTGTGCAAAATGGAAATCGCGAGGTTGTGGAGTTGCAGAGTCGTGGCAGGGAGGATATTGTGGCCGTAGGGTGTGCGACTAGGGTTTAGATTGTCCCAGAGGAGGCCTCTGGATGACTTAGGGGGGACCTGGGTCACTTTCAAAAAGGTAAGACTTGGGTTTCTTGATCTAACCAGGAGGAACAGGTGTAAGGAGGAGTGAAAGAGTAGGGGAAGGTCAGGGTGATTTATGGGGCACAACCAGGGAGGAGAGCTAAGTAACGAGCTAAACCCTAGGGCAGGAGGCAAGCCAGAGGTCAGGGGATGTAGTTTATGCCATTTGGAGAAAAACAATCATTGCAGGAGAGGTGACCATTACTTACCGAAGTCGGACGCGCGTGCGAAGTCAGTCAGAGGGATTTATGCCTTCTGGTGCAACCAACAGAGCTCTATAAAATGCGACCAGGATGCCCTCTTATTTATAAAATCATCGCATGTGTGGAGGTCGCAAGGGTCGCGAGGAGGTAAAGTGTGACCTTGCGACTCAAGGGTCGCTTGTGACTCAGGGGTCGCGAAGTCGCATGGTCACGAAGTCACCTTGAAAGATGTGAATCGGGAATGTGACCTTGCGACCTTGCGAGTCACGGAGTCGCATGGTCGCTAAGTCACATTGGAAGATGTGAATCGGGAATGCGACCTTGCAACCTTTCAATCTTGTGACCTTGCAAGTCATGAAGTTGCATGGTCGCGTGGAATATAGGTGGTCAAGAGTGCAACCTTGCGACCTTGCAATTGGCGGGTCACCAAGGTCGCGAGGGTTGTCTTAGTCACAAGCATATGCTATTGTCGCATTGCGATTATGCGACCTGACTTTATCTCTTGGAGCTGTGACTTGGTTTAACTTAGTAAAAATTTGGAATTCCCTCGGGTTTACTAATATTGATGAAGCTTTGGGAAGGCCTTAACGGGGCCGAATCTTTTGCTTGAGGTAGGGGGTCCAAAAATTTTATGTTTACGGGGATTTTTGGAGGTGTTGTTGCAACAACTACAACAATTGGTGATTCCCTGGAAGATCCCAGGATCTCTGACATTTATGGGCCTCACTTAAGGGGACTTGAAATAGATATTTCTTGATTGGGTTGTGGGTCCCACTGATGATATTCTAGGTTCTACTTCCAAACTTGGTTAGTTGTCCTGCTTGTTTCAACATGATCTTTACACATGCAAAAGAAAGGGGGAGCTACCTTCTGCTACCTAGGGGCTGAAAGGGGGAACAAAAGTTACAGCATGAGTTTTAGAGTATTCCCGATATAGTGGTCATGGTACTCTGGTGTTGCTCCACTGCTAGCAAGCCTGAAGAGTACCCTAACGGAGTCACCGCCTAGAAATCTTGAACATTGCTCCACTACCAGCAAGCATGAACAGTACCCCGACGAAGTCGTTGCTTCACCTCTTTGCGCAAGAAGCCTTTCTCAGTCCTTTAGCCCTTATTATGAAAGGTGTAGGTGCTCATGAGCACTTATCTTGTCTGTGCGTATATTGCACTTGTAGGTTTTAACCTTGTACAGAAATTACCTGCATACGAATTCTTAAACAAAGAAAATAAACAATGCGAGAGCATAACCCATAAAACACATACGCACAGAGATTTTTCCCTGGATCCCAAAACCGGGACTACCAGCTTGATTTTTCATATGTTCCTTTCAATGTTACAATACATATTTATACATGCCGAAGCATCCAATACCATGGACCGAAAAACCATCGCGTCCAATACCATGGACCGAAAACCATCGCGTCCAAAAAAAAAAACATGTGCGAAAATCATGCACAAAACCATAGGTGGGTCCGCCCAACCTAACATATGGTCCAAAACCAAAATTTTCCGGGGCGCTACCCCGAACCCCATAAAGTGGGGTTACGGGTGCCCTTCAAACCCCCTATTAACTATGTGGAAAGAATATAACACAACCCAACAGCACTTATTTAATGTAGTCTCAAAAACCTGGGCAGATGAGAGATCCCGACTTATTTAACTTGCAAAGAGGTTGTAGAGTTGAGGCTTCTGTGATCCATAGAAGGTTTTTGATAGATTTTTCAGCGAAAATCACATGAGAGATCATTTGTCGACGTGTTTCGAACCAACCAGTGTGGTTCATCGTCAGGACAAGTTGAAGAACAAATCCAGCTTAGCCTGTTTAAATAGCTAGAGCAGGGACACCAACGGTTACCTGGCCAAAGGTTGACTTAAGGAGCAAGGTCAAATTTAGTTATATTAGGTAAGAAATAAATAAATAAATATTATAATATAATAATAAATAAATCAAAAATAAATAAATAAATATATAAATAAAATAATAAATTTATTTATTAACTGAATATATAAATATATAGATAATAATAAATTATATTTGTTTATTTATTAAATAAATAAATAAATATAAAAATAAAATAATAAATATAATAGCAAAAGTAAATTATTTATTTAATTTATATAAATGGTATTATTAGTGAGGTAAATAAATAAAAATATATAAATTTAGTTATATTAGGTGTGAGATAACAAAATAAATATATAAATAAAATAATAATAAATTATTTATTTATTAAATAAATATATAAATATATAAATAATACTAAATTATATTTATTTATTTAATAAAAATATAAATTAATAACTATAATAGCAAAGGTAAATTATATAAATGGTATTATTAGTAAGTTAAATAAATATAAATTCATATATAAATATATAAATATAGTTATATTAGGTGAAGGAAAATAAGAAAATGAAGAAAAATAATAATAAATTACTTATTTACTAAATAAATATATAACTAAATAAAACAAGAATTAAAAATAATAATAATTCTTTATTTATTTATTTATTAAATAAATGAATGAATAAATAAATAAGTGAAAAAATAAATAAAAATAAGAGTAAATACATTTATATAAATGAAAAAATAATAAAAGAAATAAGTTAAAGAAACTAAATAATAATTAAAATAAACCAATAACAAGAAAAACGATTACCAAATAACATTATTTCATAAACGATTATTATATTGCTACCTAGTAGTATTTAGTAATAGTTTATAATTAAATAAATAAATAAATAATAATTAAAATACTAAGGGATTAAGTACATAAATCCTAATACTAATATTACATCATAATAATAACAGAAATAAGTTATTAACAATAAATACTAAATATAAAGAAAAACGCTTACTAGAAAGAAATGTTTAATAGTTTCTTATTTGCATACTAGTAAAAGACTAATAAAAAGTACTAATAATAAAATATAAATAATAAAAAGAGACAGGAAAAACGACTAAGAAGAAAGCGCTGGCACCCAGCACCTGCTGATTTTCCAGCCATCATCTCTATTGAGATTGTTGGATCTCTTTTCAATCTCAATAGCTTCCCTAAATTTCCGATGATGGAAATGAGAAACCTTAGCGATAACACTAGCCTCCTCAATGCAAACATGATGGTTGGTTTTTTCCACATGCTCAGCTAAAGCAGAAGACTTAACTCTCCTATGCTTAAGGTCAGTAGCGTGCTCACTAATCCTCTGATTAATGGAGCAACCAGTTTCACGAATATAAGGGGTCCCACAGGAGCAGGGGATCATATAAACCCCTTTCATATCTTTGGGGTCAATAGGATCCTTAACTGATCTGAGGGATGAACGAATGGTGTTAAGGGGCCTAAAGGTCATGGGGACACTGTGCATCCTGAGAATCCTTGCAACCTTATCAGTGGTCCCTTGAACGTAAGGAAGATGAACACCTGGAATCGCTAAGGTTTCTCATTTCCATCATCGGAAATTTAGGGAAGCTATTGAGATTGAAAAGACATCCAACAATCTCAATAGAGATGATGGCTGGAAAATCAGCAGGTGCTGGGTGCCAGCGCTTTCTTCTTAGTCGTTTTTCCTGTCTCTTTTTATTATTTATATTTTATTATTAGTACTTTTTATTAGTCTTTTACTAGTATGCAAATAAAAAACTATTAAACATTTCTTTCTAGTAAGCGTTTTTCTTTATTTTTAGTATTTATTGTTAATAACTTATTTCTGTTATTATTATGATGTAATATTAGTATTAGGATTTATGTACTTAATCCCTTAGTATTTTAATTATTATTTATTTATTTAATTATAAACTATTACTAAATACTACTAGGTAGCAATATAATAATCGTTTATGAAATACTGTTATTTGGTAATCGTTTTTCTTGTTATTGATTTATTTTAATTATTATTTAGTTTCTTTAACTTATTTCTTTTATTATTTTTTCATTTATATAAATGTATTTACTCTTATTTTTATTTATTTTTTCACTTATTTATTTATTCATTCATTTATTTAATAAATAAATAAATAAAGAATTATTATTATTTTTAATTCTTCTTTTATTTAGTTATATATTTATTTAGTAAATAAGTAATTTATTATTATTTTTCTTCATTTGCTTATTTTCCTTCACCTAATATAACTATATTTATATATTTATATATGAATTTATATTTATTTAACTTACTAATAATACCATTTATATAATTTACCTTTGCTATTATAGTTATTAATTTATATTTTTATTAAATAAATAAATATAATTTAGTATTATTTATATATTTATATATTTATTTAATAAATAAATAATTTATTATTATTTTATTTATATATTTATTTTGTTATCTCACACCTAATATAACTAAATTTATATATTTTTATTTATTTACCTCACTAATAATACCATTTATATAAATTAAATAAATAATTTACTTTTGCTATTATATTTATTATTTTATTTTTATATTTATTTATTTATTTAATAAATAAACAAATATAATTTATTATTATCTATATATTTATATATTCAGTTAATAAATAAATTTATTATTTTATTTATATATTTATATATTTATTTATTTATTTTTGATTTATTTATTATTATATTATAATATTTATTTATTTATTTCTTACCTAATATAACTAAATTTGACCTTGCTCCTTAAGTCAACCTTTGGCCAGGTAACCGTTAGTGTCTCTGCTCTAGCTATTTAAACAGGCTAAGTCGGATCTGTTCTTCAACTTGTCCTGACGATGAACCACACTGGTTGGTTCGAAACGCGTCGACAAATGATCTCTCATGTGATTTTCGCCGAAAAATCTATCAAAAACTTGCAAAGATGTTGTTTCTAGCTTACAGAGTCCTTATTATTTTCCCGGGATATGTGTATACTCATTGCTGGTTCCTTCGGCTCCCCTTTTTGTCCCTAAGACTGTAAGTGAGCTAGAATGACTTTAATAATTTAGATCATGTGGGTAGCATGGATAGACTGACATGGGTGAGAATGAGGACCTATGCATGCCATCGCATTCCCCATTGTTACCAAATACTTCGTACTATACTCTTGTCATACTTAAACTTTGGTCCATTAATGGATCCGGAGAGCGTTTGAGAGACCTAAAGTGTAGGGCTATTTACTTTGACCTACCATCTCTACTTTATTCTAGAAAATAACAAACAATTGTTAAACTAGAGATTGAACTAAATGGCGGTAAATGACAACTATCTATGAAAACAATGGTAGACTATAGTACAAGGGGGGACCTAGCAACTTTGGGGCTGCTAGGTGTAGTAATTTTTAAGGTCATGGCCATTCACTAGAGGGGGTTCCACCCATCCTCCCAGGGTTTGCAATTTGAAAGTGTGATGACCAATTTTTTATACAATCTAGAATGGGCCTAACCACAAGGCTTGAAATTTTGCATGCTTGCCTTTGCCTTCATGAGCATGGTCCCATTTGAGCACTAGGTCACCTACCTCAAACTTGTGGGACCCTGCAGATTTCCCATCAAACCATCTTTTGATCTAGGCTTGGTGAATGACAAACTTCTCCTTAGTTTTGTACCTTTCTTCTTCTAGTTTCACCAGGGTATCCATCTGGCTTTGTATAGATGGGCGAGGTGTGCCTTGCGACTCTTGGGCTAGCTTAAGGGCAGGGAGGTACAGATTAGGGGGTAAGATGGCTTCTTTCCCATAGACTAGGAAGTACATCGATGTGCTTATCGAGGTTTTGGGAGTGACTCGGTCGGCCCAAAGGGTGTTACTGAGGGCATTATGCCAATTCCTTTGTTGTGAAAGCAAGGTTTTTTTGATGATATGAATGAGGTTCTTGTTGGTCGATTCAGCCAATACGTTCCCTTGAGGGTAGTAATTAGCAGAATGTTTTAACACTATGCTAGTTTCTAGAGCTAAATTATATAATTTCAAATACAAAGAGTAAGTAGCGTTATCAAAAACAAGGGAGGTTGGAATGTTGAACCTGGTGATGATGTGCTACTTAATCAAAGATATTACCTCATCATCTTTAACCTTTCGAAGCGGGATTGCCTCTATGCATCGAGTGAAGCAATCAGTGGCCGTGAGTATGTACCTATGCTGCTTTAAGGAGTGAGGAATGATCTCGCCTATGATGTTGAGACCCCATTGTTGAAAAGGTTCCTCAACTGCTATGGGTTGCAAGGGGGCCGATGACCTTGCCTACCTGGCAGCATGCTTCTGGCAGATCAAACACTTTCGTATATAGTCATGAGCATCTTTGAATAGAGTGGGCCAGTAGAAACTTGCCCGCATAATCTTATGCGTTGTGGTGTCATCAGCGTAATGACCTCCTTCTGATCCATCATGTAGAGCTTTGAGCACCCACTGTGCTTCGTCATATTCTAGAAATCTTAGCAACACACCAAGGTGATGCTTCCTTAAGAGGCTCCCCTGGACCATTTGATACGAGGTTGCTTTCAGTCTAATGGCTCTTCTCTGTTTAGCGGACTTTGCTTCAGGCAACGAACCGTGTGTTAGGTATTGTTTCAAATCGAGATACCATGACGGGGAGTCATGTGAGCCAATGAGTTTGTTGTTGTACATTTTGATTTCATGCTCCCATCCTTCTATTTCTTGGGCCAATCGGTCAACTCCCACTCCATGCAGATCCATGGCTTTGGCAGCCATCTTACAAAGACCATGCCCTTTTACAGTGTGGGAGGGCTTAAATTCAAAGTTGTATTCCTGGAGGGATGTCATCCATGTAGATCTTTGAGCACTCGCTATGCTTTGTCATATTCTAGAAATCTTAGCAACACACCAAGGTGATGCTTCCTTAAGAGGCTCCCCTGGACCATTTGATACGAGGTTGCTTTCAGTCTGATGGCTCTTCTATGTTTAGCAAACATTGCTTCAGGAAACGAACCATGTGTTAGGTATTGTTTTAAATCAAGATACCATGACGTGGAGTCATGTGAGCCAATGAGTTCATTGTTGTACATTTCGATTTCATGCTCCCATCCTTCTATTTCTTGGGCCAATCGGTCAGCTCCCACTTCGTGCAGATCCATGGCTTTGGAGCCATCTTACAAAGACCATGCCCGTTTACAGTGTGGGAGGGCTTAAATTCCAAGTGGTATTCCTGGAGGGATGTCATCCAGTTGGCTCTTCTATCCCCCAACTCTTGTTGTATGAAGAGGTATCTAACAGCAGGATGGGGGACCATTACGATGATGTGACTTTTTAGGATGTAAGGCCTGAAGTGCTTCACTGCTTTGTAGACAGCATAAGACTGCTTATTGATGTATGGGTAATTCAGCTCTGCCCCTTGGAGTCCTGTACTCATGAAATATATAGGACGTTCGTCATGGTCGTAGTCCTTTTGAGTGAGGACCACAGCGAGTGATGAATCTGAAGCGAAAGTGTATAAGATAAAATCTTTACCGAAATCGGGGCTTGAGAATGAAGGTGCCCCTGCGATTGCTGCCTTAATCCAATTAAATGATTCCTTTTCTTCCCAGTTCCATTTTAAAAATGTATCTTTTTTTATCATATTTTGCAGAGGTTTGGCAATTTGTGAAAAATCCAAAATAAAATTATGCAGGAAATTAATTTTACCGAGGAAAGTTGCATACCTTTCTTGGTGCTTGGTTGAGGGATTTGCACTATGGCTTTCACGTGGCCAGGGTCAACTGTGATCCCTTTCTTACTGATAATGTGGCCCAGCAAATTGCCTTCTGAGATTGCAAATATGCTCTTCTTGGGGTTGAGTGAGATCCCATATTTCTGGCACGTCTTAGAAATTTGCTTCAAATGCTGAATATGATCGCTTCTTTTTTTCGAAAAACAGTGAAATCATCCAAGTAGACCACCAGGCTCTGACCCATTAACCCCCGAAAAGTGATATCCATAACTCTTTGGAAAGTAGCCCCAACGTCTATTAGCCCAAATGGCATGTGACAAAAAGCGAATGTTCCCCACCTCGTTCAAAACGTGGTTTTAATCTTGTCAGGTTCTGAGACCAGGACCTGATTATAACCGAAGAACCCATCCAATAGAGAGAAGAGCTTAGAACCTGAGACTGTTTTAAGTATCTGCTCCATGGATGGAATAGGGTAGTTATCTTTGTCCGACGCCTGATTAAGGTTCCAGAAATCGACGTAGAGGCATATTTCTCCGGATTTTTTCCTTACTAGTACTAGGTTAGATACCCATGTCGAGTGTCTGACCTTAAAAATAATGCAGGCTTCCAACAATTTCTTTAACTCCTTTTGTCTGAGGGTCTCTAAGATGGGGTGCACCTTCCTTAGTTTTTGCTGAAATGGTTTGACCCCTTTTCTAGTAGGAATGACATTATAAATGGTCTGAGTATCATATGCTTTCAGGTCATTGTAATTCCAAGCAAAGAAATCTTGGTACTTTCGAAACAAACTGATGAAAGCTTGTTTTTCCTCTGGGCATTCTGTTCCTAGGTTAACATATTTGGGGTCACGCTCAGTCCTGAGATTGATTTTCTCATGTAAGAGGGTTGAACTATGCGTCTTGGAATTTTTCAGACCTTTGAAGTGATTCTGGAGGTCAAACAATTTTTCCAATGACACCACCCCTTTCGGTAAGGCATTTCCCTTCCAGGAATCCACCTCATCTTGTAATTTTTTTCATGTTCCTCTTCATCAATAGCTGCATCTTTTAATACTTCACCATTTTCCGTGAATTCTAGAATCTGTTGGTCATCATTAAACATGCATAAGTTCATTATGCTATCTAGTACATCTGGTTTATACAGAATTTCAATAGAAAAACCATCTGTAAGGGGTGTGAACCTAGCTGCGGCATTGGCTAGAGTATCAGCAGCAGTGTTGTTAAACCTAGGAACAAACATGATATTGAAAACTTTAAAGGAATTAATGAGACACCATACCTCTTGTTGGTAGTTCCTTAGATGTGGAGACAAACAATGGATGCTATTGCGTACCTGTCTCGTGATGATTTCTGAATCCACGATGACTTTCAGGCATTCTGCTTTTAATTCAATGGCCATTTTTAGGCCGATCATCAATGCCTCATATTCAACAGTATTGTTGGTACATTGGAATTCTAACCTGCAATAGATCAAAAATCTTTCTCCTTTGGGATTTAGCAGGACGCATTCGGCCCCTACTCCATCGTGGGTTTTGGAATTGTCATAGTACAACATCCACGTCTTCGTGTTGGGAAGGGTAAATCTGATGTATGCAAGTTTAAAGAAAGAATTGTGTCATCGCAGCTTGGGGTTTGCGTGGGGATTTAGATCTGGGTATCCAAGGAGACGATTGAGGTCTGAGGTTGATAGCACCCGAATGAAGATTCGAGGAGGCATATTCATAGATCTTGTTGTGCATAACTGATTGGTTCATTAGAGCTTTCAAGGTCAGAAAAAATATGTTTCATACAAGGTTCACTATTTACCTAGATCTGGTTTTTTTTCCCTTTGTAAGGCAGCCATAAGTGAGACCAATCAGTGGCAAAGTATCCCTGCAACTTGCAAAACCAATCTCTGCTGAGAAGAAGACCATAAGCTTCCGAGATGTCTACGACAATTATGTTAATTCATTGGTGCACTCAAGCATCAGAGGATACTGAATGATGACATGATTTAATCCCCCAATGGCCAGGACTTGAGATATGTCGAGTTGGATAATTTTGGCATCGATTTTCTCTGGTTGAGCATTAAGTTTCTTGCATACCGACCAGGGCATAACCTTGGTAGATGCACAAAAGTCAACGAGGCAGCTGTGGATGTTGAAATTAAGCATCTCAAAGGTTAAGAGGAATGGGAGGGTTGAGCCTCTCGAGTTGGTGCTGGTGGCATTAACTATAGCTTGGAGGTCGACTACGGTTGGGGATTGGCTTACAGGATTCCCCTTGCTCAAAGCAATGGGTTTAACTGGGTCAAGGGAAAAAGTGAGGGATTTGGCTATGAGATCCCACTAAGTCGTCAATTTGCACAACTCGAATAATGAGATGTTAGCTCGCATCTTATTTAAATCTTCGATAATATTGTAATCTAACTCGGCGAGAAAATATTCTGGCATTACGCATGGCGTAGCCACTATAGTCTTAGTAGTAAACCCTTTGGATGCATCCTTAGGTGTGGAGAGGTTTCTTTTCACATTGGCGGGTGATTTGGTCTAGTGTAAATCATCCGTTCCTCTAGGTGAGGGAATAGAGGCTTGACGGGTATCAGTCAAGGGCAAGATCCTACACAACAAAGCCTTCTTATTTTCTTCTAAGGAAGAGTCCGTCACTGTACCTTTATTGCTCAGATTGTAACTTTTGGGGGGATTTCGGGGGACTTCTCCAACACAGGTTTCTTTTGTAGTGCACACGTCTCCACCCTGGAGGATCTCGAGAGTTAGAACAACAGAGGGGGAATCCTCACCAAGGGTGGAATCATCTTCTCTTGATTCATCTGTTTCATCCTCCGCTTTGCGGTGTTCTGGTCTTCTAATAATTGGGTGACTACGGTGGTCATATTATGTAACCATTGCGGGCAAGTTTTCTCAGAGTCTGAAGCCTGATGGAAAGTGCAGAAGTTGTCTTTGCCTAATTATTCCACGTTGAAGTTAGAACTAGGGTTTTGCGAAACTTTAGGGGGAAATTATTGGTTTTTCTGAAAAAGGGATTAGTGGGTTTGGACCCTCTAGATGCATCACGGTTCTTTGCTTTAGCTCAGACACTTCATTGGTTAGTTGTTTTAGCGATTTGGTTAGTCCTTCAAAGTCAAAAGGATCTTTGTCCTTATCGGCTGTTTTACTCGAGGAAGCCTGGTTCCTCTTACTGGAGGACTTTGGATCCTCTCGTGACTCATGTTCCAGGGTGCCAATTGAAAGAAGATCCTTTTTGACCTCGAGTGTCGCGGAAAAATTCTCTACCAGAGTGAGCTTTTCTTCGTGCTTAACAAAAACAACAATGTCCCGTGGCAGGGCCCTTGTGTAATAATCAATCGTGATGGAATCATCAAGAGCTACATCCATGGGGAACTTGTTTAAAATAGTGGTGACACGTTGATTAAAATCCTTTACCTTCTCCTTCTTATTACATTTCAGGGTGTTGAGCTCGGTGAGAAGCATGGAAGGTGTCTTATCATCTGAAAATTTATCTAGAAAGGATTTATGGAACTCATCCCACGTTCGAATGGAGGAGATGGGTAGTGATCGATACCAAGTACCTGCTTTGTTTTCAAGGGTATGTGGGAATAGGTGGCATGCTACATCATCATACTGGACCTTCATCATCTGCAGAGCTAAATAGAAATTGTTGATGTGGTCATCAGCTGAGGTCCCTTTCTCCGGATCTGATTTTGGGAGGTGTTTCTCATAATGACAGGGCATATCATGTAGGAAGCCCCTAAGGTTTCAAGGAGATTGCACCATCCAAGCTAGTGGCGGGGGACGGTGGTTAAGTCTAGTGTTTAAAAAGTGGTAGCGATCATTGCCTTTTGATTCACTATCCATTCCTTACCTGCCACTGGTGCGAGGAGGGCTTCAGGCTTCTCTCCTCAGCACTCTGGGATGCCCTAGATCTCTCGTGTTTCTCACATTCCAGTTGTCTCTTAGGTTCCTAAGGAGATGTTGGTTGTTGTAAAAGTCTATATGGTCTCTAAGATAGTCCCCGGCCTCTTGTCCCAAGATCCCATGAGTCCCCTCGGTGAGAGGTTGATCATTGGCAAGGGTTTCCTCAGTGATTCTCGAATTGTTCCCACGCACTTCCCTCCTATGCGTGTGGTTATTCTTGCCAGTAAAGGTATTCTTAGGCTCTCCCTCTTCATCTTCTGGCTAGCTTTCCAATCCTTCGATAGATAGTATTTCGACAGTGTCTGCATAATCATTCATGGCTAAGCTAATTAACTGTGATAGGGAGTTAACTAGTATGCCCTAACGCGCATGTTGAAGGTTGGAGGTGGAAGAATTGGCTAGGGAGTTAGTGGTGGGGATACATCTTAAACCCCTAGTGAATTGTAATGTGATAGGGCACAAAGCCCTGAGCTGTTCATTAGTGACTTCATACATGGGAAGTTCCTCTACCCCAAGGGTGTCTTCAAGATGGGGAATAAGATTTTCTTCATGGGGGGGTTTTGTGAAGGGCAACCCGAATGGAGGGTTATACCGTACCTCAGGGGGCATGGGTGGCCATGGTTGATTAATTCCTTGATGGGAAGTTTCCGTGTGAGGAAGGATTTTAGTGCTTGCCATGGCCCTCCTTCTAGTGCCAAACCTGTTGATGTGCTAGAATTTGTCACCAATAGTGAAGGGGATCTCTCCAGTGTAGGTTCCCAACTAGAGCCTGCACTGGGTATGTTGGAGATCCCTTTTGGTATGTGGGCCCCATTTCTGCTTAGTTTTACAGAGCTAACTTCAGATAGAGGTGTGATATGAACTTAGTAGAAAGTGTGAGATTTAAGAAACACAAGAGAATAAATGACAAGTATCCTATGTCATATGGTAGTAGACCTCTCATAGAAGAGTCCTATCTGTGGCAAACCGAGGCAGAGCATGTGGAGGTCTGTGAGTAACAAACACCCTGACTACTGTCCCCTCATCAATAGGTAACCAGTGAGCTACTTTAACCATGGTCCTCATGGCTCTTTAGGAAATGCAAGGTGGATGTTCCCCGAACAACAATTGGTATTATGGGATGATAAATGTTTTAGATATTATGTCCAACGTGGCTCTATAAGCCGTGTCCCAGAAAACCTTATGGTGGCAGTGGACAAGTAGGGGTGTTGATGAGTCCCAATTGCAGCTCCAGTGTTCAAAGTGGCACCTTGAACAAACAGCGTCAAGGAGGTACGAAGACATATAAAACTCTGGGTTGTTTGGGAGCTAGGTCCTGAGCGGCATCTATGTTGGTTCTCAAAGATGATGACAAGATTCTCACCCAATTGAAAATAGTTCCCTGAGTGGTGATGACATACATGAGTGGAACCCATGTGCTATAAAACACATCGCAGTCTACTTTTCCATATAGTCGACACATCATTGCCACGATTAACTACTACACCCTACGCAACCCTTCGGTCTTGTATGCCTAATTTGTCTTGACTCAGAAATTCACAGGTTCTTGCCACCAATTCCTCAAGATGTCTTTCATTGAGGTAGTGAATCCGGTGAGCCACTTGGTGTTAAAAATCTGTTGCTGTTCAGGAAATTTATAGTAGGCGCTGATATTCGAGGAAGCAATGGTAACTATTGGCGCCTCATCATTAACCCTGATCATCCAGTCTTTTGTGCTTGTGCACTGTAAAACCCATTCAATGAATTTAGCACATGGGAATATTGCTAGATGAGCCGCCACTTTATGTAACCTTGACCTTTTGACGTTGATATACACGTGAAAATCCTCTTGTGTCTCCAGGATATCCTTCTTAGCAAATTCTTCATATATTTCACACCATGAGAGCATGATGGTCTTACTTATGCTGCACGCCATATCTACAAAGATGGGCGGCTGTTCTTCTAGATCTGTTTCTCATGTCCCACTTCCCAATGCACCTTGAGCGGTTCTAGTAGTTGGATGACCCATCTTGTCTTCAAAAGAGGAAATGGAGATGCACTCGAGCTCGACGTCACCTGGCATGTCAAAATGCAATCCCACGATGAGAGAAAGGGCATAAACATAAACTGGAAATACCAAAAGGAAACTTAGTCAATGAAGAGGGAGGTTGCGGGAATGAAGGAGTCTTAAGGTGTCTAATGCAATAGTGCGACCGAGGCCACTGGTCAGGTACGACCGTGAGGTCGAGATGCGAAGAGGTAGACTATGTGTTATAGACATTTTTGTGCCTCGCGACATGGAGCATGAAATGTCAATAATTACAGGGATCCTCAGTCCCTAAACATGTTGTTCTTACGCCTAAAAGAACAAGGTCATCAAACAACAGCACTTCCAATCAGTTCTCCACCTAAAAACACTTCAAAACAGGCTAATTTTGGATCATGTCAGCTGCTCCACTGAGCATCTGCGCTGGAATGCAACTGCTCCTCTTTGTACCTGCGCTGGAAGTCAAATCTAATGAAGGCTACCTGCGCTGGGCGAGATTGGCCAAGTGGCACAGTCATTCTGCAAGGTGTCAACTGCCCAGGAAGCTTCCAAACTGACACTTGGTTCATGAGATTCGCCCTGTGATGAGTAAGAGGTACTTGATCACCATGTGTAAGCAAGGATCTCCAAGTGGACTCAAGAACTGAAGATTAACTGAAGAGGGAGAGGACACTAGTCAGCTCTATGCCAGCCTCAAGCTGACTCATCCTTTCTTCTTCTCTCCTATATATAGAGCTCTTCTATGAGGTCTAGGGAGGCTGGAATTTTGTGTAAAGCAAGGAGGTGTTGTTGGTTTACAGTTAGAGCTATTGGGTGATTGTTTTACTAGAGGTGAAGAGGAGAGTTCTTGCTGCTGGGGAGGTGCTGCTGGATTGGAGCCATCATTGGTTGTAACCTTCTCAGAACCCTGTTACTTCTATCAATAAAGTTTTGCATGTTCTCCTATATACTTGTATTGCATTGATGTATTGTATTTACATGTATATTTGATTCATCCTAATCCATGCTTCAGTTATGAGTACATGTATCTTGTAGTTTGCACTCTTGTTTTGTGCAGGATCTGTGTGTAGCTGGACCGGTAAAGAAAGCAAGGAGCTGGGAACAAGGGACAAAGAGAGAGGACAAGGATTGACTAAGCGAAAGACACCAGGTTGGTTAATCTTTCTCCATTCTCTCTGTACTTTCATAAAGGAAATCATCAAAACTTTACTTTTAGTTGTTGCTAAAGACTGTCACCTTTAGAGTAGGGATAGGGTCATCCGCATCGGATACTTTTCCCCACAACAAACTGGCGACTCTGCTGGGGAGCCTAGTATCTTGTTGGTGTTTGTAGTATTTTGCTATTCATTTCTTGAAGAAAAGAGTACCAAATCGAAAAGCTTTTGACTATATCAAAAGCGAAGTAGAGGGTCTGCTACTCTTGCTCATTTACTGAGCAAATTCGAGATTTGAAGAGCTTATCTACAAAAGACTCTTTACTCTTTGTGATAGATCTTCATCCTCTTGATCATCCCTTAGCCTGTACTTGACCTATAGCTTTTTATTTCAGCAAAAACAGTGCATTTTTGAGCTTTTTATGACCCGGAATTCTTTGTAGACGAAACTCTCGTGAGTCAGTGCAGGCTGTCCACAGGCAGTCTGCATTACAGCGCAGGTACTCCCTTCAGGAACTGCGCTGAGAGTCAAACTGGCAGACTAGAACCTGCGCTGGTCCAGTTAGCCATTGTCTTGCTCAGCTTTCCCTTTGTGTCTTGGCCCTGTTTTCACTGAGTTTTAGCTGATTGCTTGCTGGTCATTGTACTTGCTGTAGACCACTTCTCCTTGACATTATTCCGCCTCAGTTGTGTGATGAGACTGTGAATGTTCTTTCAGTATTTCTTGCTTCAGTTACAGTTTCCCATTTTGAAAAGCGAACCAGTATAGCTGTGACCTCTTAGATCCTGAACTGTAAAAGTGTCTTTGTGATCTTATGAGCTAGTTTTATTACTATTCATGGCTGTTTGAGTTTGTTTGCTTTTCATTTCATGGTTTGAATCTATACATTTCCTGTGTTTTAAACAAGTCTATCATAAGGTGTCTTTTTGATTGTGGACAAGCTTGTTTATTTCTACTTGAAATTAGATTCAAAATTATACAACAGTTTCCTTTCTGTCTAGCATCAACATTAAGGATAACGAAAAGAAATACATGCATTGTGCATTTTGCATTTGACTGTATGCTTGACGATTTAGGAAGATGTGCATTTTAGTGTGTGTTCTTTGATCTGTGGAAAAAGTTGTGTCTTTCTTTTCCCTCAAGTAGATTAAGGTTTTCAAAGTTGAAAGATTGAAAAGATTTGCTTCTCATTCTTAGATTGCATATAGGAAGTTGTATATATACATCTCGTGGCGAACCTGAAAGGCAAACTGTTAAGAAAGATCAACATTAAAATAAACTCAATTTACATAACAACGCTTTGGAATTTAACGCAAACATCTAGAGGTCTAGGTAGAGACGTGTTCCGGTGTCGTTAAACATAGTGACTGTCGATCTCTACGAAGGTGGGTGATTCCTCCTGAGAGTCGGTGGCACTAACACGGACTTGAGCTCCCGCGTACCGTTGCGTATATTGGGAGACCCCTATAGGCTTTTATCCTTTATCCTTAGGAAACCGTGTCGGCCGCCCTAATGATCACGATGCAGTGAACACAGCATTCACGAAGATCGACCACCCGTACCGTAAAACGTATTCTGTGGTTTCGCGAAAGTTTTGGCACACCCTCTGCCTAGATCTCCAGAGCAGTTTCTTTTGGCCTTTTTCAAACTCTATAACTGAAAAAGTCCAACCGAGCATTTGTCACTTCGGGCTCGTTAATACATCGAAGGCGACTAGAGTCATCTTTAGCTTTTTCTCAACTCTTAAAACATGAAAAAGCAAGTTTGTGTCTAAAAGCGTCGTTAATAAAATTTATTTTAAGCGGAACATAATCACCTGTTATTCCCACGTTGATCTTTCAGTTGAAAAGTATGGAGCCCACCAACCAAGGAAGTAACCTTGGCGGAAGTCCAAATCCCTCCTCCTCTTGGGGAGATGTTGGTGCGCCTCATATGGCTACATTGTCACTTCCAGGATTGACAATCGGCCTCCCTGTATGGCTCTTTTCAACTAATGTAGTCCAGATCGCCACTAATCCTGAGCAGTCGAATCAACAGTCAGAACAATCTAGAACTACCCACCAGCCTTCCACTTCTTATGATACTTCCTCTGATCCTTCATCTTCGCAAGGTAGAGCCGGCAAAAGTCAGCCTCCCAAGGAGAAGAAGGAAAAGAAGAAGAGAGAAAAGAAGCAGAAGGAGCCTCTGGCGAAGGCGACTGGGGGCAAGCAGAAGAAAGCTGACAAAAACCCACACACTGCACCGACCGGGCCTAAATCGCCATGTGTCATTTGCAAAGGGACCCACTTCCATCGTGATTGTCCTTGTATTCCCCGGATACTAAGGGACTGGTCCCCAAGGTTGCACAATCCGGTAGCATCAACCTCTGGTTGTCATGTTGATTGCAATCCGTCAACTAACGAGAGTGAAGGACGAAGAAGGGGACCAAGATCACCCTGTCTATTGTGTGAAGGCAATCATGCCATCCACAAATGTCCATTCTTAGATGAGGCAAAGAGAGTTTTGGAAGATCGTCCGGTATCACCGTTACGACTTCCTCCTGGATACCAAAAACTCGTGCCTAATCCCTCGATAGTTGAAAATCCAGCTGGCCCGCTCAAGTGGTCAGCTGAAGTGTCGGTCATTGAGAATGAACCTACTGAATCCAGACCAGACGAAAGTCTAAAGGTCGAAACGGCAGTTGACCTGGTTCTTCCTTCAGAGGTTCTATCGTCCAATGACTCCGTCATTGAAGACCCGTCTTCAAATGACACCGTCGCCGAAGAGTCGTCTTCATGCGACACCCTCACTGAAGAGAATAAAGATGACACCATCCAGGTTCTTTTCATCAGCACCGACTCCGATGAGCATCAGGGCAATGCGCCCATTCCTTTATCGCAGGAAGGAACATCATCAGAGTCATATCCGGTCGTATATTCGGTCCCACCACCAAGCAACCTGGTTGTATCCTTTGATTGGAATCAACTAGGCAGACCCCGGTTACCAGCCAGTATACCATTCAGAATCATTGTCCAGATCTATAGAATGATTATGGCTGGTACTATCATTGATGAAGGGGCGTCTGTGAGTATCCTTTCCTCTGTTGCTTGGAAAGCACTGGGTTCCCCAGCGCTTTTACCTGAGTTGAGAAATCTCTCAGGTTTTGATAAAGGAACCAGTCGACCATTAGGGATCCTCCCCGATGTACCTGTTACATTGAAAGGGAAGACCGTCAGGATGAACGTGTTGGTAGTTCAAGGACCCTTGGATTATAACCTACTCCTTGGACGCGACTATATTTATTGCATGGGAGCGATAGTCTCCTCACTCTTTAGAGTAATGTGTTTTCCACACGAAGGAAGGGTGGTCAAGCTCGTAGACCAACTTTCGTTTCCGGGATCTCGCATCGCAAATAGTCAAATACCATTCCTAAATGGTTTGTTCACTCAAGATTCGCCTCCACCCCCGGTCCTCCTTCCCGATGAGCGCGAGTGATTCGGAAAGAAAGACTAGGACCCAGGGGGTATGCACCCTGGTCTGCTTCGGGCAGAAGAAACCCCGGGTATAAGAAAGAATTTCCGCAGAAGAATATGACTAGTCCGTACCCCGTCCGAAGGAAGTGGGGTTGTTCTAGAATAATAATCTTTTGTTAAAGTTATGTGTTTGACCAAAGAGTCATTCACCTTTGTCTAAAAAGTGGGCAATGCCCAAGTAGGAATTCCCTTATTGCAACAAGTAGTAACCATCTTTGAGTTCAAGCCTCGCCCATCGAAACATATGTTTTGAAGGATAAGCAGGGGCAGTCTACGAAGAAGGAGACCGTATTGTTGTGACAGAGGGTAACCATCTTTGGACAACCCAATGATAGACACCGCCGAAGAAAGAGATTGATTTGCGGCAGCAAATCGAACCGTCTTTGGAATAATAAGAAAGAGGCAAGCCTCCCTCAATAATACCAATGTTTTGTCTTTGAGTAGTGTTCTTCTATTGTCACAAATAGCTGTTTATTAAAAGTGGGCAAGACCCCTTAGAATAACGAGAAGACAAGTATCGTTAGCATTAGATTGGCAAGATGACAAGTAACTGTGAACACCCAAAGAAAAGCAGAGGTAGGGGAGAGGAGGGGCAGCCTCGAAATTGTATCCTATACCTGGGGGCATGCAAACCTTCTGGAGTGCAAGCTAGGGGCGGTTATTTATCTAGTTTTAAGATTAGCCGTTTCCAAACTTGCATGAAAGAAGCCTGTGGGGCAGAAGTAAAATTTGCCAAAGTGAGCATAGCTGTGGTAAGGCATAAGCTCTATAAAAATTGGTCCTTACGGGAGGCGTTCTTTTTATGACTGGTATATCGAGCAGTTTTAGCATATAGTTCATGCTCGTTAAAAAATAAACGCAAAATTCGAGCAGTTTTATGACTGAATCTATGCTCGTTAAAAAATAGAAAAGTGTGAGCAAAAGTTTCCCCCAGAGTTCAAGCTCATGGAAAAAATGAACCGGTAAATAACCTTTTGAGATCGTAAATTCATTAGCCATAAGAACCTTGATCGTGTTGTCATCCATCACCTCCACCGTTCATTTGGCCGATTATTCACTTCCATTTGTGTGTTTACCTCTTTTGAGAAAGAGCTGCGAAGAGTGATTCCACCTAGCCATCCTCGTAACACTGCCGTGATTGGAAAATTCCAACCTGTACCTGGAATCTGATGCTATCCCTGTTTATCACTCGTTCCTCAAAAGACGAGTCTTCTTTCAGCTCTTTTCACTGACTCGTAAAATATGAAAAGTTTGCCGAGTTGTGGCCTTCCAGCTCGTTAAATGACCGGAACGCTATCCCTCTTCTAAATTTTAATCTTTTTGGACCTGAGGGATTATTGCACAAAAGGATCGAGCGCTTGTCTTGTTCGGCTCGTTAAAAGTACTGAACAACCATCCCTTCTGTATTGTTTTATACTTTTTCGGACTTAAGGGATTTGCTGACGAAAAAGGAATTACGGAGTTAACTTTCTGTACCTTTTCAGACTCTCTAAAAATGAAAAGGACCGAGTTTTCTTTGTCGTTAGACTCGTTAAAATGATTAAATAGCGACAAACTTGTCTTTAGACGAGAACGAGTTTCCCTATCGCTAGGCTCGTTAAATCATAGCGATGGGCTTGCCCGAAGGGCAGGTTATAGAACAAGCATATGTTATCCTCCTCAAGCTTGACAAAAATAAAGAGGTACTGGTCAGAAATGACTGGGGAAAAATTGGGAGAACATCAAAACTTAATGGTAGCAAGTCACTCTTGAACATGACACTTTTCCTCCGTTCCACATCGGGTTGGGTTGTTTCATTCACCGGTCTCATCACCATGGTCCTCGCCAAACCATCCACTTTTGGGGTAATGCTACCGATCCATCGCATCAGTGTCATTATATGTTCAAGAGAGGTCTTTCTGAAAGTGTCAACCGTGTCCCATCCACTGCCATACATTATCCTTCATCCATTCATGATCGCCACCCTGAATCATATGTCACAGTTTGTTTTCACCTCCACTAAAATCATTAGCTCCGTTCCGTGTCATTGATGTGGGATTCATTAAGGCCCTCCTTTGACGGATCGCTTCTTGTCGACTTCAGCTCATTATCCAAGGAGTTGATCTAGGAACAACCCCATCAGTACTTTGAAGCTTGCATGCCTCAATGGCAAGTTTCTCACTTCCGGCGACAGGTATACATCAATGACCTTCGACCAGAAGATTTTGCGTGGCGTTCGACGCCAAATCCTTTATTCACGCCACGTGAATTGTACTGCAGTACCTTGAGGGTCATCGTCATTATTGGTGATTCCTCTCGCGCTTGTTAACGGTTTTCATTATTGACCGGTAATCAAGCGATGTCTTTC
Source organism: Pinus tabuliformis (assembly GCA_031772625.1). NCBI lineage: Eukaryota > Viridiplantae > Streptophyta > Pinopsida > Pinales > Pinaceae > Pinus > Pinus tabuliformis. The sequence continues at coordinate 1,908,249,548 of CM062818.1, forward strand.
CATGTTCGACTTCAGCGCAATTCTCACATGGATCGACTTGTACTTAGAGTGAAGATCGAACGAGTTTGAAGACCCCGGATCTAGTTTCATCCATCCGGGCTGCGATACATATCCAGGAAATATAAAAGCATTTGTCATGTACATCATTGCAGCAGATGATCATCCTACTCAAAGAATGATAATTTCAGCAGAGAATTATCAGTCTACCATCACACGATCGTCTGTTCTATGTACCAAAATGTATTTATAAAGTTGAGCATGGGAATGCCCGCCTCAGCTAGATCATGGAAACAAAATGAAAAATAATGTATTGTATTGTATTGTATTACAGGGCGCCTCCTCAGCACTGGAATGAACTTCGGACCCTCTAGATAAAGCATTTCACCCGATAAACGGCCTCATACTTTAGGGGGCAACTGTTATAGACATTTTTGTGCCTCGCGACATGGAGCATGAAATGTCAATAATTACAGGGATCCTCAGTCCCTAAACATGTTGTTCTTACCCCTAAAAGAACAAGGTCATCAAACAACAGCACTTCCAATCAGTTCTCCACCTGAAAACACTTCAAAACAGGCTAATTTTGGATCATGTCAGCTGCTCCACTGAGCATCTACGCTGGAATGCAACTGCTCCTCTTTGTACCTGCGCTGGAAGTCAAATCTAATGAAGGCTACCTGCGCTGGGCGAGATTGGCCAAGTGGCACAGTCATTCTGCAAGGTGTCAACTGCCCAGGAAGCTTCCAAACTGACACTTGGTTCATGAGATTCGCCCTGTGATGAGTAAGAGGTACTTGATCACCATGTGTAAGCAAGGATCTCCAAGTGGACTCAAGAACTGAAGATTAACTGAAGAGGGAGAGGACACTAGTCAGCTCTATGCCAGCCTCAAGCTGACTCATCCTTTCTTCTTCTCTCCTATATATAGAGCTCTTCTATGAGGTCTAGGGAGGCTGGAATTTTGTGTAAAGCAAGGAGGTGCTGTTGGTTTACAGTTAGAGCTATTGGGTGATTGTTTTACTAGAGGTGAAGAGGAGAGTTCTTGCTGCTGGGGAGGTGCTGCTGGATTGGAGCCATCATTGGTTGTAACCTTCTCAGAACCCTGTTACTTCTATCAATAAAGTTTTGCATGTTCTCCTATATACTTGTATTGCATTGATGTATTGTATTTACATGTATATTTGATTCATCCTAATCCATGCTTCAGTTATGAGTACATGTATCTTGTAGTTTGCTCTCTTGTTTTGTGCAGGATCTGTGTGTAGCTGGACCGGTAAAGAAAGCAAGGAGCTGGGAACAAGGGACAAAGAGAGAGGACAAGGATCGACTAAGCGAAAGACACCAGGTTGGTTAATCTTTCTCCATTCTCTCTGTACTTTCATAAAGGAAATCATCAAAACTTTACTTTCAGTTGTTGCTAAAGACTGTCACCTTTAGAGTAGGGATAGGGTCATCCGCATCGGATACTTTTCCCCACAACACTATGGGTTGCAATGGTCAGAGGTCATGGGGAGACAGGAGTCGTGAGGTCACGGAGGTAGGAGGTCGCAGGGGATGGGGAGTCATGGAGAAGAGAAGTCGCAAAATCGCGGGTCAGGGATATCATGAGGTGAGGGAGGTAGGAAGTCGTGGGGAACAAGGAGTCGCGAAGTCATGGGAGAGGGAAATCACGAGGTCACGAAGTTGTAGAGTCACGACGGGGAGGATATCGCGATTGCAGGGCTCGCAACTAAGATTCAGATTGTCCCGGAGGAGGCCTCTGGACGACTTAGGGGGGACTTGTTTCACTTTCATAAAAGGTAAGACTTGGGTCTCTTGATCTAACAAGGAGGAACAAGCATAAGGAGGAGTGAAAGAGTATGGGAAGGTCAGGGTGATTTATGGGGCACAACCGGGTAGGAGAGCTAACTAACGAGCTAAACCCTAGGGCAGGAGGCAAGCCAGAGGTTAGGGGATTCAGTTTATACCATTTGGAGAAAAAAATCATTGCAGGAGAGGTGACCATTTACTGGAGTCGGACGAACGTGCGAAGTTGGTTGGAGGGATTTATGCCTTCTGGTGTGACCAACAGAGCTCTGTAAAATGCGACCAGGATGCCCTCTTATTTATAAAATCATCGTACATGTGGAGGTCGCAAGGGTTTCGGGGAGGTAAAGTGTGACCTTGCGACTCAAGAGTCGCTTGTGACTGAGGGGTCACGAAGTTGTGTTGAAAGATGTGAATCAGGAATGCGACCTTGTGAGTCGTGGAGTCACATGGTCGCTAAGTTTCTTTGGAAGATGTGAATTGGGAATGCGATCTTGCGACCTTGTGACCTTGTGAGTTGCATGGTCATGTGGAATATAGGCAGTTGGGAGTACGACCTTGGGACTGGAAAGTTACCGAGGTCACGAGAGTTATCTTGGTCGCGGGCATATGCTATAGTCGTGTTGTGAGATGCGACCTGGCTTTATCTCTTGGAGCTGCAACTTGGTTTAACTTAGCCAAAATTTGGAATTCCCTTAGGTTTACTGATATTGACGAAGCTTCGGGAAGGGCCTAATGGGGCTGAAGCTTAGGCTTGATGTTGATCCAGGTGGATATTGGTGGCCACCTGCCAAGTCCACCTGGACCCCCACCATTGTCTTTCTCAGCATTTTCAGTTTCCTTAATTGTAGCACAACTTACTGTTTTTAGCAGTTTTTCGGGTCCTGAACTTCCGGAGCCGTTTTGAGGCCCTAAACGACATTTTTTGGGGAATCTGGGGGCAACACGAGTCCATGGAATGGACTCGTGTTGCCCGTTCCAACAATGATAGTGCTCGGATAGATCTTTCTAATGAGCTATTGTACGCGTCAAACGGAGATCATATGCCAAAGTTACGACCCCGGGAAGTTGATGTACCAACTTAACCCCAAACGGGGCCCACAGTTTGGCGTTTCATCTCCTAGGGTTAGGTTTTGGAATGTTAAGGGTTTTTCCATTGTTTCTCAACAATAAATAGGCCTTCGAGCCTCATTGTAACACAGTTCAGAGGCATGTAGCCATCACATCTCTTCTCAGAGATAAGCTACCATCGCCCTAGCTAGTTTATTGCCATTTATGTTTGTAAGCATATTTCAGTATTTTCCATTAATGAAATGAAGTATTATTTCCGCTGCATCTTTGTGTATATGGTTATCTCTGTAATTTGTTGCGTTCCTGTTTAAATCCGGATCAGTGGTATCAGAGCGGTCTGCTTTTTCTCTGTTTTTCTTTGCATGTCCCCAACAAGGTCGGGATATAAGGAGTTAGGGCTTGAACTGGTTGAACCTTTGCAAGACCAACCTCGCAAATCCCGACGGCCTCCCATGGCGGATGAGAAGAAAGACGAGGGGGCAGGAGATCCCATCAAAATCTTGCTCGAAGAAGCGCTCGAGCGACAACGGAACGCGATGATGGACAGCTTTGCGCAGATCCTTCAGCGGCTACCCAGAAGCGGCGCATCGGCTTCCAGCAGCTCCTCTGGAAACGCCACACCCTTTAAGGTACAAGTTAATTTTGAAATCCCCATATTCGAGGGTCAGATAGACGCCGATGCCGTAAATAAATGGTTAAATCTGCTAGAGGGTTATTTTTCTGTTCATGAATTTTCGAGTCGGGAAAAGATTGTTTTTGCTCTTCTCAAAGCAGCCCCCCACGTCAAGGACTGGTGGGAAACCTACTGCGAGCAGAAGGATGAAAGTACTGGCTCACTATTTTCAGCCGCACCCACCTGGGATTCGTTTCGGGATGCCATCAAGGGGCAGTACTACCCTGTTGGAAGCTATGAGGATGAATACATAAAGTGGACCACGCTGCGGCAGGGAAGGGACCAAGACGTGCCGGAGTTCACCAATCTTTTCCATACCCTTCGTACAAAGTTGGGTATCAAGGATTCGGAGCAACATTTGATACTCAAATACCGTGGCTGCCTGCACAAGTACATCCAGGAAGAAATACAGTTCCTAAACATCCCCTCGCTCGGCCCAGCATACCGGTATGTCGTCAAGGTCGAGCAGAAGTTTAAACAAAAGAAGCGAGACTTTGGATCTGCGAATCCAAAGCAGGGGAAAGGTGCCCCTAAACCACAGAACAAAGGACAAAGCCAAGGCGGGACAACCCAAGACAACCAGCCGAAGCTGCAAGCAAAGAGTAACGCCGCGAAGCCGAGAAAGGACACTGGAAAATGGTGCGAGTTCCATAAGAGCTCCACTCACAACACAAGTGAGTGTCGGGCCAAGCAGTCACTGGTGGCTGAGCTAAAGGTTTCAGAATCAGATGCATGTTCCGACTCTGAGTCAGAACCCGATAAGGGGTATGAAAAAGGGAAGCAGATCATTGATGCGGATCCCAGCGCCACTGTTGCTACCGCAAAGATCCAGAAAAATGAACCCGAAGATCCAGAGGAGGAGGAGCGTCTCTTCCACTCCCAGATGTGGGTAAAGGGCTCCCCGATACAGTTCATTGTTGATAGCGGGAGTCAAAAGAACCTCATTTCGATAGAGGTCGTGAAGCGGTTGGGCTTACCGACCACAGCACATCCACAACCATACACCATTGGGTGGCTTCACCAAGGGCGAGATCTTCGCGTGAGCCAGCAGTGTCGCCTTCCATACAACATCAAGCCCTTCACGGATGAGGTATTGTGTGACATTGCTCCCCTTGAAGTTTGTGATGTATTACTAGGACAACCATACTTGTGGAAGCGACATGCTGTGTATGAATCAAGGCCCCGTGCTGTTATTATTACATTGGGAAATAAGTTGTTCAGGATACCAGAGGTAGCACCACCTGCCGCCATCTCTTTGATTACTGCAAAACAATGCAGTAAGATCATTTCCAAAACCAGGAAATTTGTTTTCCTGATGATACGCCCTCAAGGGAAGAAGAAGACAGTGGCCGCGGCCTCCAAACGGGGTCCCTCTGCACGGCAGCTACAGATGGACAAGATTGTGGAGGAGTACGAAGACATCTTCACCTCCCCGGCAGGGGTTCCTCTGCACTGTCAAGTCAAGCACTCCATCGATCTGACCCCAGGTGCGCCGCTACCCAATGGACCAATTTATCGGCGCTCCGTTCTGGAGAACAATGAAATCAAGAGGCAGATTCAGGAGCTCCTGCAGAAAGGTCACATCCGTCCGAGTTCTTCGCCCTGTGGGAGCCCGATAGTGTTGGTACAGAAGAAGGATGGGACGTGGAGACTCTGTATTGACTATCGGGCGCTGAACAAGATCACTGTCCGTAATAGGTACCCGATCCCGCGGATTGATGACCTCCTAGACCAACTAAAGGGGGCGAAATATTTCAGCAAGATCGATCTGAAGTCAGGATATCACCAGGTACCAATTGAACCCTCAGATGTGTGGAAGACTGCCTTCAAATCCAAGGAGGGCCTCTTCGAATGGTTGGTCATGCCTTTCGGATTGACGAATGCTCCTGCAACCTTTATGAGGCTAATGGATGACATCTTGCGGCCATTCACCAACTCCTTTGTAGTAGTATACTTGGATGACATTCTGATCTTCAGCCAGAGTTGGGAAGAGCACCTCCACCACATCCGACAGGTTCTCCAAACACTGCGGCAACACAAGCTATGTGCCAATTTGGAGAAATGCACTTTTGGCATGACCGAGGTTCAGTATCTGGGATACATCATTGATGAACAGGGGGTGCATGTCGATCCAGCCAAGGTCCAAGTCATTCGGGATTGGCCCTCTCCAACCACTCTAACAGAGCTCCGCAGCTTTCTAGGTCTTGCCAACTTCTACCGCAGGTTTGTGTTGGGATTTTCTCATATTTCTTGGCCCTTGAGTCAAGTCACCAAGGGCGGGGCGAAAGCAAAATTCTTTTGGTCTGAATCTCAACAGAAGGCATTCAGGGAGTTGAAGGATCGCCTCTGCACGGCACCAGTGCTCGCGTTACCAGATTTACAACAACCATTTGAGGTCGAGACAGATGCCTCTGACTATGCTATTGGGGCAGTCCTTACTCAACATGGACATCCAGTGGCATATCACAGTGAAACACTTTCAGACACAGTCCGGAAGTACCCCACTTATGATAAAGAGATGTATTCCATTGTACAGGCCTGCCGACAATGGAAGCATTACATTTTGGGGAAGGAAACGGTCATCCACACAGACCACCGACCTCTGCAGTTCATACAGACCCAAGGGAAATTGCAGAATGATCGCCATCAGAAGTGGTCTACATACCTGCAACAGTTTCACTTGAATATCAAGTATAAAAAGGGCAGCACCAATAATGTTGCAGATTGCCTCAGTCGACCACCGATCATGGCGCTAACCACCGTGCTCAACTCTTGCGGGCACGAGACTTCTGATTGGCCACTTCTCTACAAAAGCGACCCAGAATTCGGCCACACATACCAGACACTCTTGGAGGGTCGGCAGGTTGCAGTTTTTCACCTCCAGGATGCCCTATTATGCCACCTCGGTCACCTTTGTGTTCCTTCAAGCGAGCGTGCCAAGATGATTTGGGAAGCACACTACAGTCGGGCTGCTGGGCATTTCGGGGTCGAGAAAACAGTGGCAGTACTGCAAAACTATTTCTATTGGCCGAATCTTCGACAGGATGTTGGGAAGTACATCCGATCATGTACTGCCTGTGCCATTGCCAAACCGACCATTAAGAAGCAAGGCCTCTATACCCCGTTGCCTACCCCTAGTCGACCTTGGGAATCCATCTCCATGGATTACATGTCAGGCCTTCCTTCCACTAAGCATGGAAATGACTGTGTTTTTGTGGTCGTCGACAGGTTCTCAAAGATGGCCATTATGATGGCCTGCAAGAAGAATATCACAGCAGAAGCCACTGCTAAACTCTTCTTTGAACGAGTGTGGGTGCACTTTGGGATCCCACAGTCTATCATCTCAGATCGGGACAGTCGGTTTCTCAGCACCTTTTGGTCCAGTCTCTGGTCAATGCTGGACACCAAACTCACGAAGTCCACAGCCTTCCATCCTCAAACTGATGGCCAGACAGAGGTTGTCAATAGGATGATTGTGCACATTCTGCGCATGTATAACTCAAAGCATCCACGCACATGGGACGAGAGCCTCCCCTACGTTCAGCACAGCTACAACCGAGCTCTTCACAGCTCCACTGGCCATAGCCCTTTTCAGGTGGGTTTGGGATTCCAGCCACTATGCCCCATTGATGTGGCCATGCCACTTGCAGCTACTCACATGAATTCAGCTCATGTCCAGTCCGAAACAGATAAGGCCACCAGCTTCATTGAGCGCATCCAACATATTCGCCAGCAGGTCCATGACATTCTTGAGAAATCAAATGCCAAGTACAAGCAGCGACATGATCAACATCGGGTGCCACACAAGTTTCAGGTGGGCGACAAAGTCTGGTTGCATTTGCAAAAGGAACGCCTTACTGGAGCCTATCGGAAATTGAGACCACTCCGATATGGTCCTTACACCATTACTAAGGCTATGGGAGACAATGCATTTGAGCTCAGCATTCCCCCATTCCTTTGCCTGCACCCAGTATTTAATGTGGACCGCCTTCGGCCATACTTTCCACCATTGCTAGACACATCCGACATTGCAGAACAGCTCAAACCCACAGAATTAAATCCAGATTGCATGGAACAAGCTGCAACTGATCGGATCATGGACACACAGATCAAGAACACTCGCCAACAGAATATCCAACTGTATCGAGTTGTCAAAGCGGGCCAACTCCTTCAGCAGGGCAAGTGGCTCACCAGGGAACAAGTTCAGCAGAAGTTTCCTCATCTCATGGAGGAGCTCAACGCAATGGGGACCATTGCTTCCTAAGGGGGGAGGAATGATCCAGGTGGATATTGGTGGCCACCTGCCAAGTCCACCTGGACCCCCACCATTGTCTTTCTCAGCATTTTCAGTTTCCTTAATTGTAGCACAACTTACTGTTTTTAGCAGTTTTTCGGGTCTTGAACTTCCGGAGCCGTTTTGAGGCCCTAAACGACGTTTTTTGGGGAATCCGGGGCAACACGAGTCCATGGAATGGACTGGTGTTGCCCGTTCCAACAATGATAGTGCTCGGATAGATCTTTCTAATGAGCTATTGTACGCGTCAAACGGAGATCATATGCCAAAGTTACGACCCCGAGAAGTTGATGTACCAACTTACCCCCAAACGGGGCCCACAGTTTGGCGTTTCATCTCCTAGGGTTAGGTTTTGGAATGTTAAGGGTTTTCCATTGTTTCTCAACAATAAATAGGCCTTCAAGCCTCATTGTAACACAGTTCAGAGGCATGTAGCCATCACATCTCTTCTCAGAGATAAGCTACCATCGCCCTAGCTAGTTTATTGCCATTTCTGTTTGTAAGCATATTTCAGTATTTTCCATTAATGAAATGAAGTATTATTTCCACTGCATCTTTGTGTATATGGTTATCTCTATAATTTGTTGCGTTCTTGTTTAAATCCGGATCAGATGTAGGGTGTCAAAAAATTTTATGTTTACGGGGATTTTCAGAGGTGTTGTCATAACAGCTACAACAAGTTAATAAGACTTCCTATATGCAAAGCCCTCATTTGTTTGGAATTATGGTTTCCAAACATAGCCAAATGAATTCTTGCCCAATTCCTTTCTTCTACCTTTTTACTTTGTTGGAATTGAGGCTTATTATGTGTTGTCACATCAACCAATTGTCAGTGATATAAACACATCAACTATTACCTTGTCATGCTAATACAAAGCATGCTTCTTGCAACTCTTCAGACATGTCAACCACACGTTCCAAATCTCAAGACAATCATATCTATAAGTTTGAAATCAACCTTTACCAAGACCAACAATCATGTCGTAATCCATGGTCAACTCATAATCATTAGACATAATGCTACAACTATTACCTAGTACACTCAAGTACATATTGGTTGTCTCAACACATATGCATTAGTACATACAACCATCTTAAAACAAGATCGTTCATTCAGGAAATTTTATAGACACACACTCATATCATGCAAATAATCAAACATTCAGACAATGGATATGAGACATAATAGACACCAACACTCAAACACCAACTAAATGATATAATCAAATATTCAAGCACAAAGTAGATGACATAAGCAAGCTCATATCTTAATGTATCTCAGGGGAGGCTATCTTGTTTGCACAATCAAGCTCGATTAGCACGATATAACTTCACAACATATCAAGTAAACCACAAATAATATCGTGATATCCATGATAGTAACTAGCTAACATGTTGACATCATAATCTCATAAACATTTGTCATTCATCACTATAATACCGTATGTACGATCAGTCTAGATTAGTATGACATAATATCACAACATAATAATTCATACCTGAATATGATAACCCTAACCATTTACATAAGCCAATCCAAATTAGTGTGATATATGTAACATCAAGATCTGAATGTTATAACCCTAATCATCAAGTAACTAACATATAACAACAATAAGTTAACATATAACATTCTCATCAACAACATATAACATAATCATCAAGCTAACTATCATATAACAAAAACAAATTAAACTATAACATATTCATCAACAACATATAACATAATCATCAAGTTATTTAATATATAACAACAATAGTAATGCATACAACTATATTTTACTATCATTCATGACTATCAAAAACAAGTATATGACTACATCGATCAAATATCATCTATCATGTATGTAACCACAACATCAATAGAATGAAAGGCATACACATAACCATAATGCACATAACAATCCTTAACCTACATAACTACATTCGCAACATACAAACTTGTATGAAGACATGTTCTCTCCTCGAGGTCCAATGCTGCAACTTCACTTTGATAATCTGCATCTCCTGCTCTATCTCAGCCAACACATTGGCATCATATCGGACCAATATCATCATGATTATTTAATCGTATACAATTAATTCAAGATGCATGTCTGACCTACCATACATGCATAACCATAACCATGAAAATTCATGCATAACAACATATAGACACTACCATGCATACAAAATGTGTATACAACTATACACTCATGATGACAATTCCACAACAACACCATCAACCTTCACATGGAAACATCACTACAACCATGATCAACACAATGAAAATGAAATAAGCACATGGGCTTCAAGCAGAAGGAACACATATCAAATGTAGATTAATGCACGACCAACACACAACCCATCTAGTCCGAGGGGTGATCCATGCTCTAATACCACTCTATAACACCCTACTCCCACATCTACACAAGTAACCAGCTAGTCGAGGTAAACATGCGATGAGAGTCCACTATGATATGATCCGACCTCCTAATTCATGTGAAGGAAGAGAAACCCATGGAAACACACCATACAGGCATTCAACATCAGCATTATCACCCTTAGGAACCAATCCAACCTTTCTGCCAACCAACCCCTTGGTCCCACTGAGCTTTTAGACAACTTCACCTCTGGACGCTCTCATGTTATGGGCATGTTAGCATCGAGGGACCTTTGGATGATCTCATGCTATGGGCATGTCAGCATTAAGGGACCTATGGACTTTCTCATAGGCCTCAAATCTAGTGTTTAGAGACTTGTTTGATTAGTGTTGTACCAACGTCTCTGGGATTTAAGCCACATTTTCAGGCCCAGAGCCCAAGTCACTGCCCAGAATTGAATGACACCTTCAGAACAATAAGATAACATGGAAATAACAGTACTAATGCAATTACTTGAATAAGACCTTGACTGGACCCCTACTAGCCATGATAGGAATTTCGTCAAACATATCACAAATATGTAATCTATAGGTGTAAATAATAGATCTGAGCATAGGGGTCTCATACTTATCTGAGATTCGTTATGATGCATTGTTTCCTTGTCACTTTAGCTGCAGTTTCATCCATTAGGCCATAGATACATTTTTCATTCATATACAACTAAAAATATGATGGGAGCCATACCTAGCCACTATCATAATACATATTCATAACCAGAATAATAATAACAGAAATACCAAGACAATAACCATATAATCCACATATAAAACAATACAATACTCATGAGATAACAGGGAGAAATAACATCATATTGATGATGCAAAGTCCAAACCGGGATGGGACTTCCACAGTCCACCCAACCATAGAATGGTTGAGCTAAATCTCTCTTCATCCATTCACCCCCGTGCCGCAATCCATGCATGAATGTGGAATTTCATAGAACACATCAATCTGAAACCATGTAGGGCTTCCAAAGGTTAACCATCTCAACCCATCAAATAGTGATTACACCTCATGATCGAACATCACCAAAACCATCATTAGATCAGTCTCTATCCCAGCCATCCAGGGCTCTAGAGTGTTTGTTCCAACCAAGGCTTCAAGTCTAGTAACTCAACCCACAACTGTCGTCAGGCTCTAGATCATTTGTCCAACCAAGGCTCTAAGACTAGTAACTCAACCCACCAAGGGGTCCAGAGTGTGTTTCCAACCAAGGCTATGAGACTAGTAACTCAACCCAAGTTGTTACAAGGTTCTACAGTGTTTTTCCAACCAAGGATCCAAGAACTAGTAACTTAAACCAAGCTAAGGAAACATGAGAACCAACAAAAGAAAAGAGGAAATAAACCCACAATATCCATGGATATCCAAGAAATGGAAAGACAAGGTAATCCATTTTCAATCCCAGCCATCCTCCATTCTAGTGACACATCATGACAAAAAATCCACATGGATATGCCATGCATGCTAAAACTAGTGAGGAAAACATACATGCAACTTAGTACTTGTAAGAAAATCTCGTTGTAGTTTCTGATCCCAATGTCCTTTTGTGCTTTCCTACTCTTCCTTTTCCTTCTTGCTCCAAAAATCCAAGTATGCCACACCCTCCAAGAGTGCTCCAAGAAAACTATAAGTATCCAAGAGTATGAGAGAGAGATAGAATAATGAGAGAGCTCCAAAATTGAACCGACATAAGCCTACCCACTGATCCTCAAAATCTTTTTTATTAATGAGGCCTCTATTTTCTTCATTTTCCATTATTTTCCTTCATTTTCCTCCTCTCATACAACCTGTGACCTTTCACCTCCCTTTTTTAATGAGGCCTCTATTTTCTATTATTTTCATAAATAAAATGCCAATTAATGTCATTTTTCCTTTCCAAAGCCTTAACCATTGCCTTTGCCAATTTCCTTAGCCATAATAAACCAAGTGAAAACCCATTAGGATGTTTTTCCCAACATTCGGCTTGGAATATGTGTCCCATGACAGTGATCTTATATATTTTACAAGAATTTTTTAGCCAAGGTTGTTACACCTTCCTTTGAGACCACATGTCCCAAGTAATTTACTTTTGTTTGAAATAAGTTACATTTACTGAGCTTAGCGTACGACCGATGCTCTCTAAACAGTCTCAACATTATTGCTAAATGCTCGACATGTTCTTCCTCATTCTTCGAATATATCAAAATGTCATCAATGAATACAATAACAAACTTGTCCATATAAGGATGCAACACACTATTCATCAAGCACATAAAGGTAGCTAGGGCATTAGTCAAACCAAATGGATCTACACAAATTCATAATTCCCATACCTAGTCCAGAAAGTTGTTTTGTAAATTTCCTCTTTCTTGATGCGTACCTGATGATATATGGATCTCAAATCAATATTTGAGAACATAGTTGCTCCCTTTAACTGATCAAATAAGTCATCAATCCTCAGCAACGGGTAGCTGTTCTTGATGGTCAACTTGTTCAACTACCTGTAATCAATGTGTAACCTGAGAGTACCATATTTCTTCTTTACAAAAAATACTGGTGCACCTAAGGTGGTACACTTGGCCTACTGTATATGTTGTCAAGCATTTCCTTCAACTACAACTTAAACTCTACTAGCTCTAGAGTGCTCATTCTCTACTGCGCCTTTGATGTAAGTTATGTCCCTAGTACCAACTCAATAGAGAAATATACTTCCTTGTGGGGTGGCAACGCTGAAACCTCTGCTGGAAACACATCTTGACACTGCTAGAATATCGTGTACCTGCTCAATATCTCTTCATCCCCATCCTCCTTACCTTTATCACTAGAAATGGGTACTACAAATAACACACACCCTTTTCTATGACTACGTTTTTCCTGCATAAATCTCATAATCCTAACTGATGTTTCTTTTTTCTTACCATGCAAGATTCTCTACTCCCCATTGTCATCCAAGCCCTCAATGGATTTTTCATAATAGTCTACTTTGGTCCTATGAATATATATCCAGTTCATACCCATGAGCATACTATATGACCCTAATGGTAATACATTAAGTGTTAGGTCCCTATACTACTAGTGTAATCCATTATTGTTATTAGTACAACCCACTTATTATATTTTTGTACCTGTGTAGTCCCCATATTGTTATTATTGTGCCCTTACATTATTATTGTTATGTCGACTCTGATTATATTATGACCCCTTAGACTCCTATATACAAAAAGGAGGTCTTGTCATTTGTATAATCCAAGAATTGTTCATTTGTGTAATGTAAATGAGGTTTCCCCCTTGAAGAGGTTGAATTCTAAGGCGTTGATATATCTTTTCTATCTTTTTGTGAGCTGGTTTCATAACTTTTGGTATCAGAGCTTTGGATTCTAGGGTTTCGCTGCTCCAAACATGCCATCATGTACTTTTCGCTATAACATTTTTTCTGTGATGTTTCAGAAGCTAAGAAAAAAACCCATTTGAGACAAAATCTCATTGAACCTCGGGTCTGAATTTCAGATCTTGTATCACTATATTTCAGAGATATGATCTAAGGAAGTTAGGGTTTTTGTAAGCTCTAGAATTTCATCTAAAACAGGTCATCGTGGAATTTTTGCTATAACCTTTTTGCTACGAATTTTCAGAAGCTAAACAAAACCCCATTTAAGAAGAAATTGGTTTGAACCTCAGGTCCAAATTTCAAATCTTGTCTCTTTATATTTTTGGATATATGGTTTGAGGAAGTTAGGGTTTTTGCAGACTTCCGAAATACATCCTAAATAGGTGACATTGGGAAAATCATCATAACTTTCTCTCTGAGCATCAGATTGAAATTTCATAAGAAGTTACAGAAAGAGGACAAATTGTATTTCGTTTGGGTATAAGTTTTAAAACCTAATGTTGCAACAGTGACACGTGGCATGTCGTACAAGTTCACTCTACTGAACTAGTCTATAATTAGGTGATCGCGGGAGATTGGGAATAAATCTTTTTTCAAGAATCTAATTGCTATTAGACTTACGAAGTTAGAAAGAGGACTCAGAGGGCTATACACGCCAAAACTTCAGAACTTAAAGATTTGAAATTACAGAGTTACAGTCATTCAAGATTGAGCTCCTAAAATCAAGAAAAAGCGACTCATGAGGAAGTTTGATGGCAAGGATCCATTAAATTGGATACTACAAACGGAGAAATATTTTGATCTACATGGTGTACCACTGTTACAAAAGGTACACATTGCATCTAATTATTTAGAACTAAATCAATTTTTATGGTATAAAGGGCTTTGTTCTCGTAAACCACTTGTCACATGGTAAATTTTCATGGAGGAAATGATAGCATATTATGAATATACTAAGAGCAACACCTTCTTTAGCTAATTGATAAATCTCAAACAAAAGGGTTCAATGGCAGAGCACATTGAGGACTTTAAAAAATTAAATATAAGGGTAAATTATATTCTAGAGAAGCAAAACATAAATAGTTTTATCTATGCCATGGAAGCTGATATTGATGGTATGAAATCATATTATAAGAAAGGCATGGAAGATTTGAAGAAAGACATGGAAGGTTTGAAGGAAGGTGGGAAAAAGCTCCTACAAGAAAGGCCTCCTAATAATGAAAAGGATCAAGAAACGTCAAAAGAAGAGGATATACACTGGGAACCAACCCTAGAGAAATAACAAATGAATCTGACCATCTCTTGTATTGCAATGGTAGGAATTACCACTCCGAAAACTCTCAAGATAGAAGAACATATCAAGAAGAAGAAGGTTCAATAAGTGAAATATCAAGAAGAAAAGTATCAAGAAACATCAAAAGAAAAGGATACTCACCAGAAACCAACCCTAGAGAAAGAAGAAATGAATCCGACGATATCTTGTAACACATTGGTTAGAATTACCACTTCTCAAAATATAAAGATAAAAGGACATATCAAGAAGAAAAAGGTAATAGTGTTGATTGATTCGGGTAGTACCCATAATTTTATTCATTGTAAGATAGCCGAGGAATTGAATTTCCTCCTATATCCAACACCAGAGTGTCAAGTGTTAGTTGTAAGTAGAGGAACCATAAATTTCTCTAGAAAGTTCCATAATATCAAGCTATCCATGGGAGAATATGTATTGAATAGCCCAACGCTTTCCATTCTAATGGGTGGTGCTGATGTTGTACTAGGAGTCCAATGGCTACAATCCTTGGGTACAATAGCTTTTAATTTTCAAGAACTTTTCATGAAATTTTCTTCGGAAGGAAAGGAAGCTGAATTAAGTAGTATCACAGGGAAACCAAGAAATATAATCGGCTCTAACGGAATGACAAAGCTTATAAAGAAAGAACAACGAGGTGTAATTTCACAATTATGTTCACTAATGGTTCCCACATCAAAATCATCTATTTCTCCAGATCTCTAGAAAGTCTTGGACAATCATTACAAGGTATTTGAGACTCCCAAAGGTCTCCCACGTATTCGTGATCATGATCATGCTATTCGTTAGATTCCAAGAAGTGTTCTTCCAAACATCAGGCCTTATAGATATCGATATTCCCAAAGGAGTGAAATTGAACATATGGTTGTAGAAATGGTAGAAGTTGGTATAATTATCCAACCAAATTTGATAAACAAAGCAAGGGATGAATGGAATAATGGCGAAGCAGGGTGGGAACTAATTCAAAAGTTGTCAAAGATCTCAGTTCCAACAATATTTCCAGAATTTGACAAGGAAGGAAAAATTATGTTGGAACTTGAAGCATTCATAGAACCGAGAAGTCGATAGCTACGAAATCGATCAATTTCAGAGTATCTCATCAAGCGGAAGAACTTACTCATTGAAGATTCCAGATGGGAGGACAAGAATTTTATACAGAAGCATCAAGAACTACTCAAGTGTTGAGGACAACACTTTTTGAAGGAGAGGGGCATGTTAGGTCCCTATTCTACTAGTGTAACCCCTTATTGTTATTATTACAACCCCCTTATTATATTGTTGTGCCAGTGTAGCCCCCATATTGTTATTATTGTGCCCGATAGAAGCCCACTATTAGTATTATAGTGTCCTTACATTATTATTTTTATGTCAGCACTGATTATATTATGACCCTTTAGACTCCTATATAGAAAGGAGGTCTTGTCATTTGTATAATCCAAGAATTTTTCATTTGTGTAATGTAAAGGAGGTTGCACCCTCAAAGAGGCTGAATTATAAGGTGTCGATCTATCTTTTTTATCTTTTTGTGAGCTGGTTTCATAACATTAAGATGTGCTGATGTAGGCATACCATTCAATTCAAATGCACAAGCTCTTACCCAACAATGAACTCTCTTCTTTGTACCTATAGCCAACTGTACTAAACAAGATTCTACATGCACTTCTTTATTCAAACCACACTTATTCACCAAGTTAGGACTAATATAGCTATAATTAGATCCAGGGTCAATGAAAATAGAAACAACTTGATCACAAATCTTAGTGTCCATCTCGATGATATATGCCTGATGTTCTACCTACCTATTATCCAGCGCTGCATAGATATGAGGAATCCTTTGCCCAACATCCTCAACAATCTGCGCTTCCTGTGCACTATAGATCTAAGGCCTACCACCCTGATTCTACGAACAATCCCCCTTAATATGCTCCTTACCACATGTCCAACACTCTAGCTATCCTATACCATCACCTCTATTCTGTTATTGTGATCCATATCCCTATATAACTGCATTGAATTTCCTATGTAGTGAAACATTCTCTTTCTCTTATGCATATTTAGGCCTTGTTCTTTTCGGCTGCCATTTACCTTTACTTTTATCTTTTCCCTTCCATCCTTGCTAAGATTTTGGCTTACATTTTGACTGTTCATAGAAATTCTTTATTTTCCCAATAATTCCTCAAGTGATCGAGGCTCATCATACTCAATCCAATCTTTAAATTCTCATGGGAATCCACTAACAAATTTATGAACTTTATCCTTTTCATGTTTAAGATATGGTACATACCTCAATAGATCCAAGAACTTGGTCATATACTCCTCATTTGTCATCGATCCCATGTTGAGCTCATAGAATTCTTTGGATTTTTTGTTATAGTACATTTCTAACAATTACTTATTTCTGAAGAGTCTCTTGAATTCATGCCAACACAACTCCTATGTACTACTGTCTCTGACTCATTTTACATCTTCCCACCATATGTATGTTTTACCTTGCAAGCTAAAGATAGCTATTCTGGCCTTCATATTCTTTGTATACTCATGCAGTTTAAAGAACTTATTCATACCAAGTAACCTAGCCTTTGTATCCTCAGTCTACTTCAACTCTCCATCAAAAGTCAGTGGCTTTGTTTTCTTCAACTCTTCTGGAAAGCATTCCCTATCACTCCTCCTATAACGGTGATAACGACGATGATCATAGTGCTTTTCAGAACCATAACTCTAATAGTACCTGTGTCCATCAGCTCTCCTATCAGGGGTATCCAAGCATCTACCATCTTTGATCATTTCATCTCAATCTGACCTATGACCACCCTGAGAGCTACTCCCATAGGCCCCATTAGTCCCATTCTCCTGTCCATAAATGATCAAGAGTGGTCCTTGTCTCTGCAAGTCTGACAAACTCTGAAGGATTACTGAATTGAATTTTGCTTGTTTTTCCTGTGCCTGCATGATTCTATTATATGTTCTTTATAACTCCTTATTTGTTCCTTCAAACTCATCAATCTATCTGCTAAGTCAAAAGAGTGCCAAAAACCATGCTATTCATCTTATTCATAGGGATAATCTTTTTAGTATACCATTTTTCTAGTCATCTTGATCTCTTCCTGCAAGGCACACTATGTCAACTAAACCAAATAATAAACGAACCTATGTACCTTCGTATAACTTGGGGATGATATCTCATTTGCAAGACCGACCGGATTAGCACAATACATGTATAAACGTAATCATAACAACATGTATATATCATCCAAACCCTAGTCCAGTCATCAATGCGTGACGATATTAACCACACACCATGACCTCATGCATGAAAACTACACCCATACCAATGTATGCATAACAACATATGTATGACACACATGCATACACCATACATACAAACACTGACATGAATATCCAATGCATAACTGACATAAACTCATGATAAACACATCCAACAACAATGCTATTAAATTTTCACATGGCAAAAACACTGCAACCATAACCAAAACCATGCATACACAGCCAGTGCATATACCATAAACATGAGAATACATATGAAAATGACCTAAATGCATTACCAACACACCACCCATCTAGTCCAAGGGTTGAATCATGCTATGATATCACTCTGTAACACCCTCCTCTCACATCTACCCAAGTAACCGTCCAACTGGGGTAAACATGTGACGAGATGCTACTATGATCTGATTCAACCCCCCAGGTCACCTTAAGGAATTGGAACAAAAAAACAACAAAACTAACCATCCACACATCCAACATAACTTCCAGGAGCTACCCCACCTTTCCAAGTTACCAACCCCTGAGGAAAATGAACATTTGAAAGACCTAGATCCCACTCAATCCCTTGCCAAGCCCTCCAAGTGACTGAGGGTCCCAGTCACTCCCATGAGCTTGCCTGAGTGAGATTATAGCCTTTTTCTGATAGTGCTATGCTAGAGACTATGATATTTAAGGCTAAATTCCGGGACTAGGACCCAGTCACTACCCATAACTTCATGGAATTCACAAAAATGAAAATAAACATAGAGACAACGATGCCAATGAAAATTCTTAAACAAGGACTTGACTAGACCCCTACCAGCCATGACAACAATTTTGTAAAACATATCACAATTATTCATTCTATAGGTTTAAACAATAAATATAAGCATAGGTGTCTCATACTTGTCTGAGAATATCTAAGAAGCATTGGTGCCTTATCACATTTGCTGCATTATCATATATTAGGTCATATATTCATTGCTCATTCATTCAAAAATCAAAATATGATGACAACCATACATTTTCATTGTCATAAAACATATTTATAACCAACAAACAAACAATAGAAATAATGAGGATACAACAACCATAAATTCCACATATAATCCAATACATTTTCTCATAAAATACCAAGGAAAGAAACTCTTATTAATGAATGTAAAAGCCAACTCGGTATGGGACTACCATGTTCCACCTGACCGTAGATCGGATGAGCCAAGTCTCTCTTCAAATAATCACCCCCGTTCCATATTCCAAGCATGAACGTGGGACTCAAACCAAAATAAGTAACCAGGTCTTCCTGGGGCCAAACCACCTCATCCTCATCAATAGAATCAGGCTTTACCACAATCCTCACTAGATCACTAGGCTATAAACAATCATGGATACCTCTATATTTCTCCACCTACACTATGAGGAATTTTCCTATCTCCTAGTCTCTAGGCTTTACCACAATCCACAGTCTTATCTAGGGATCACAAGGCCATACTCGAGACACCACCCTACAGGCTTTACCATATATCCTGACATTCACCGATAATTATTCCTAGGCCTAATTAAGGGCAACCAACTCTAGGCTCTACCGTATATCTCGCCATTCATCGGCCAAGGATTCCTTAGCCCACCAAGGCACACAACACCTGGCTTTACCGCAACCCAGATTCAAATTCACGGGTCACTAGGCCAGTGGCTTTACCGCAATCCACAGACCAGTGCAAGGATCACTTGGCCATGTTTTCTTTCATTCAAAGATCCACCTCACTCAATGTCGAATCCATTTGGAAATTCAACTTGAGCAAAACATGAGAACCCCATCTCACCATGACTATTCAGAAATGGCAAGGCAAGGTTGAAAGACACTCTCACACTTGGAAAAACCCATGCCCATGACAAAAAGAGAACACACACGCATATTCATGCATGCCAAATATAGCAAGGAAATCACACATGCAAATCAATACTTGTTATAGACAATTTTGTGCCTTACAGCAACAAGCATGAATTGTCAATAATCCAAGGGATCCAAAGTTCCCTAAACATGATGTTCCTACCCCTAGAGGAACAAGGTCAGCAAACCAACAGCTCTCAGATCAGTTCTCCACCTGAAAACACTCAAAAACAAGCAATCCTGAAATCAAAGCAGGTGCTCCACTAGGTTTCTGCGCTGAAACTCAGTTGCTCCATGGTGTACCTGCGTTGCAAAGCAAGTAAGACAAAGGCCACCTGCGCTGAGCGAGATGGGACAAGTGGCACAATGAGTCATTGCTTTGGAATCTTCCAAAAATGACACTTGGATCAGGTATTTCGCCTTGTGATGAGTCAGAGGCTCTGTTTCTCCAAGTGGAAGCAAAGTTCTCCAAGTGGACTCAAGAACTGAAGATCAACTAAAGATTAACTGAAGAGAGAGAGGACACAAGGCAGCTACACATCAGTTGCAAGCTGACTCATCCTTTCTCAATTCATCTATATATTGAGCTCTCTCCTATGAGCTGAGGAGGCTGGAATTTGGTGCAAAGTAATGATATGCTGTTGGTTTCACTATTGAGTTATTGGGTGATTGTTTGAGAGAGGTGAAGAGGAGCAATTCTTTCTGCTGGGAGGTGTTGCTGGGTTGGAGCCTTCAATGGTTGTAATACTCTCAGAACCTTTATTTCTTCATTAATAAAAGCTATTGAGGTTCTTCTATGTGCTCTTGTTTCAATAATATATTGTGATGATTGCATGTTTGGTTTACACTAATCCATGAACCAGTTATGATTGCATGCCTCTTGTAGTTTCCTTCTTTGTTATTTTGCAGGATCTCATTGTAGCTGGGCAAGCAAAAGAACAAGGAGCTAGGAGCAAGCGGCCAAAGAGAAGAGTTTGGATTCGACATTAAGCGCAAGGCAACGGTTAGTGCATTTCTCCATTCTCTTTTGCTTTCATAAAGAAGTAAACCTTAAGTAGTTTCTTTTACAATTGTTGCTAAGGAACTATCACCCTTAGAGTGGGATAGGGTCATCTGAGTCGGATACTTTTCCCTACAACAAACTGGCGACTCCGCTGGGGATCGTATCCGTTTGATTGGGTTTGTAGTATTTTGCTATTCATTTCCTGAACAAAAGAGTACCAAATCGAAAAGCTTTTGACTATATCAAAAGCGAAGTAGAGGGCAGCTACTCTAGCTCATTTCTGAGCAAGTTCATGATTTGAAGAGCTGATCTACAAGGATCCTTGTAAGCTCTTAGTGATAGCTTTGCACCTTCCTAATCATCCCTTTGAGTGTGCTTGACTGATTGTTTCTGATTTGAGCAAAAACCGTGCATTTTTTAGAAAATTATGACCCGGAAACTGTGAAAACGCAATTCTCGTTTTCCAAAGCAGGTAGTACACAGGCTACCTGCTTTGCAACGCAGGTCCCGAAGGGGCTACCTGCGCTGAGAGCCAGATTGGCTATGCAGCACCTGCGTTGACCCAAATTTGCCTAGTGCATTTGGGGTTTCCTCCCTTTCTCTTGCCTGTTTTCACTTAGATTTTGCTGCTAAGTGTCAGTCTTGTGCCTGTTCTGAAACCAATATTACTTGCCATCATTCTGCCTCTGTTATATAACGAAATTGTACTTGTTATTTGTATTTCTTACTCATTTACAATTTCCCATAACGAAGAGTAAACTAGTCTTGCTTTTGGCCTCTTAGATCTGAACCTGTGTTAGGCATTTTGCTGGTCTAAAGAGTTAGCTTGTTTGCTGTCCATAGCTGATTAGTGATTTTACTTTCGTCAGTATGGTTTGATTTCATGTATTTCCAGTGATTAAGCAAGTGAATCTTAAGGTGTCTTTTGATTTTTGGACAAACTTGTTTGTTTTCGCTCTAAATCGAAATCAAAGTTATATAACCGCTTTCTTTTTGTAATCCATTGACATTAAGAAAGGGAAAAGAAAATACATGCATTGTGCATTTTGCATTTGAAAAAGTTTGCATGATGATTTAGGAGAAAGTGCATTAGTTTGTGCTGTATGAACTGTGTGAAAAGAATTTGCCTTTCTTCTCTCTCAGTAGTTAAGATTTTCATCAGTCAAAAAGATTTGAAAAAGCTTGCTTCTCATCTTAGGCTGCATTTAGGAATTTGTCATATACATCTCGTGGTGAACCTTGAAAGGCAAACTTTAAAAAGATCAACTTAAAATATACTGAATGAACCTAACAACGCATTTGAAACATAACGCAAACATCTAGAGGTCTAGGTAGAGACGTGTTCCGGCGTCGTTAAACATAGTGACTGTCGATCTCTACGAAGGTGGGTGATTCCTCCTGAGAGTCGGTGGCACTAATACGGATTTGTGCTCCCACGTACCGTCGCGTATATATTGGGAGACCCCTATAGGCAATTATCCTTTATCCATAGGAAGCCGTGTCAGCCGCCCTACTGATCGCGATGCAGTGAACACAGCATTCACGAAGATCGACCACCCGTACCGTAAAACGTATTCTATGGTTTCGCGAAAAGTTTGGCACACCCTCTGCCTAGATCTCCAGAGCAGTTTCTTTTGGCCCTTTTCAAACTCTATAACTGAAAAGGTCCAACCGAGCATTTGTCACTTCGGGCTCGTTAATACATCGAAGGAGACTAGAGTCATCTTTAGCTTTTTTTCGACTCTTAAAACATGAAAAAGCAAAGTTATGTTTAAAAGCGTCTAATAAAATTCATTCAAATCGGAAACACAAATTTCCCCCTTCATATTTTAGTTGATCGAGTAATCCGCAATCGTGGAAGAAAGTCAATTGAATATCCGTCGTTCTCGGAGGCTTGCGAGTCAACCGTCTTTGTCTCCGGAATCGAAAACAATCCGGACAAAGCGAGCTCGTCGAACCAGTTCAAAATCTCCTTTAAAAGTTAGAACAAGTGTTCCGACAACATCTGAGATTCTGGTCACTCCAAACATTTCCGGAAACCCTGCCTCCATAGAAGAAGTTCAACCGCCACAGAGGGACAGTAATACTGATCCTAGTCTGGGGGCAAATACTTGTATGACTGAACCAGTTCCATCTGTAACCGGTCCAGAGAGTTTTGTTCCTCAAACATCTGTCGCGGTCGATACAACCCCTTCTTCGGCACCGGAAACCTTTTACGGACCTGACGGTCTTCCTCTTCCACCTGGTCTGATTGCGATAGGGGAAATTATAGAGGAACCACAAGTATCCACTCCAATTCAATTTGGAGTAGGGGTCACTCTATTTCCCGCTACAACAGAAGTTTGTACATCACGAGTGGAAGTTCCTGTAGAATCACTAGGCGATCAATTGGATAGACTAAAAATGACTGAACAACCATCGACATCTAGGACTGTGTCAAATGACACGGCGACGGCAGAATTACCTGCTGCAAATCCAACAATGTTCGCCGGCATACCATCTGTCCCAACTAGCTCTCAGTCGCTAGAAGGAGTCCACCAAGAGACTATCTCGACAGTATGGTCTGTTCCTGTTTGTTCCGGAGTAATGTCTGGTAACTCTCATGGTGAGACTCATCAAATTGACCCTTTTGGGAATCTAATTAGGCCATCCAGTCCTCCAGGACAATCAATTGCCTTGAGTTCTGGATTGCTACCGTATGGGGGGCAGTATGTCCTTTCATTACCCCCTCCGGGAGGGTACCCATACGGGAGTTCTCAACCTTATTCAAGTTATGGCGGAATTGCAACGAGTAGTTGGGTACCTATGCTATCCCAGCCACCGAGAGTTGTATATTCTATGCAACAGTGTGTACCTGTGACAAACATCCCAACTACACCGGCTATTGTGACCGTGTCGCAAGTTCAAACAATGCCTGTTGTATGTCAACCTCAGATTTCTCAGGTTCTCATGCAACAGCCACTTGACCCTGCAACCCAACCACAATCGCCTACTGGTGGGGCAACACAAGTACAGTCGGGTACAACTACCCCACATCTTGGTCCAATGGTTAGTGTAGCGCAACAACCCATGGTGTCGCAACCGTGGATAGTGCAATACCAACAGCCGCAATTCCAACAAGTGTACCAAGGTTCTGAACAGCAAATATTTGCGAATACTGGACAACCATATATTCAAAATGGTCGAAATCAACCACTTTATAGTGGTCAAGTCCATCAACCGTATTCATCATACCAACATCAACTCCATTATGCTGGTATGCAAAGACCGACTGTTCAGGCGATTCCATCGTATCCTGGTTACGCTTCACCTAACTTGAACCAGCAGTTACCATTCGTGGCGACTTTAGAGTTGCCTGATTTACATCGGTTAACCAACGATCCAATTTCTTATGCCCCTTGGTGGCCAGTGATTCCACACAAACTTCCATCCGACATTCCTAAATTCAATGGAAATCCAGGTGAAGACCCGTCGAATCATGTGATGACGTTTCATTTATGGTGTTCGTCGAACACTTTAAATGACGATTCGATAAGGCTTCACCTCTTTCAGAGGACATTGACAGGTCCAGCGGCAAAATGGTATATAGAATTGCCTAGAGCTTCGTTCGACAATTTTGGCTCCCTTGCCACGACATTCTTGACCCACTTTCAATTACCAATAAGGTATGAAACGGGAACAGAGATATTGACTAACTTCAAACAGACAACCGCAACTCATATATCAGATCATATACATGAGTGGCGACGTCGACGAAGAATGGTTAAAACATACGTTCCTGATCAGCTTTTAGCTGAGTGGTTTACAAAGTCGTTACTTCCGGCCATAACGGAAGATGTAGCAAACTTGGGAGGAGTCGTAACAGAAGAGCAAGTTATAGCTCGTGCACAATATTTGGACTTAGTATATACTCAGTCCGGCATGCTTTATGACAAAATACCAGACGCCCCTAGACCAGAGTTTTTAATCCCTCCTCCTCCTAAATCAAATAGTGACTCTCATGCCGGTGATGGCGTGATTGGCACGGCAAACACGAATCCGAAAAAGACCCATCAAAAGAAGGCCCGTAAGGATTCGAATCAAAATGCGCATGAAGAAGTTCTTGCTTCGGAAGTAAATGCCGTATCGACAGATAAGGGCAAAGAAACCAATCAATCAGGAAGCAAGAAGAATCAAAACGAAGGGAAGAAAGATCAAAGAAAGTCATCTCCTCGAAAAAATCCTCGTAGAAAGAAGAAACAACCTAGGAGATGTCACATATGTGACGATGATCATTGGACGGCAGATTGCCCGTACAAAGCTGAGTTTAAAAGATTCGTAAAGAATCCGCACACTCCAGCCGTGTTGACTGATCCATTTCCCGACCCAAGTCAGAATCTGGTTGATAGTGGAAATGCTTCCCCATCACAAGTTATGATGTTGTCAAGTTTTAAGCGCCAAGATGATGCTTTAAATTCAACATTAAACAAAAGCCATGGGAATTCACAGTTGTTGAATGGCGAGAGAAAAGGTCGATCAGGCAGTTCGACAACAACTTCGGCAGAAGTTGTGCCGCCATCCAACACAAGAAGCATTCCAACGATCCATGGAGGCAATCACCCTCTCCCATATATCGGAGTAATTTTCCTAAAAGGCCCTTCTTTAATGGACACTTTTGTCCCACCACCGCCGAGTAATCTTTCGGAGATGGGTGCAACGGAATATGAAGCCTTCTATTTTTAATGGATCTAAAAGTTTCGAGGATAGTTCCTATCTCAAGTCAACCTCGTTTAAAAAATGAAATAAAGAGTAAAGAGGATAGTTCTTCACGATGTCAACCTCATTAAAAAATGAAATGTCCCCTTAAGAATTAGAGGACATATACCTCGTCCACATTTTTATGCTGGGGGCATCAAGAATTGAGCAGTTTTAGCAATGTTCATGCTCGTTAAAAAATAAACGCAAGAATCGAGCAGTTTTTGTGTAGAGTTCATGCTCGTTAAAAAATAAACATAATTTGTGAGCAATCTTTCCCTAGCAGTTCAAGCTCATCCAGAAAAAATGAACCGGTAAACAACCTCGAGAAATGTAACCTTTGAAAGCCATATTAAAAGCCCTTGGTCGTGTTTATATGCCATCACCTCCATCCGTTCATTTGGCCAATCGTTCACCTCCATATGTTTGTTTACCCATTTTGAGGAACAACTGCGAAGAGTGATTTCATTTAGCCATCCTCGTGACACTGCCGTGATTGGAGAATTCCAACCTGTACCTGGAATCTGCTGCTATCCCTGTCCATCACTCGTTCCTCAAAAGACGAGTCTTCTTTGAGCTCTTTTCACTGACTCGTAAAATATGAAAAGTTTGCCGAGTTTTGGCCTTCCAGCTCGTTAAAAGGACCGGAAGAGCTATCCCTCCTCTAGATTTTAATCTTTTTGGACCTGAGGGATTATTGCACAAAAAGATCGAGCGCTTGTTTTGTTCGGCTCGTTAAAGAAATCGAAAATTCATCCCTTCTGTATGGTTTTATACTTTTTCGGACTTAAGGGATTAGAAGACGAAAAAGGAATTTTGGAGTTAACTTTTCGTACCTTTTCAGACTCTCTAAAAATGAAAAGGACCGAGTTTTCCTTGTCGTTAGACTCGTTAAAATGATTAAATAGCGACAAACTTGTCTTTAGACGAGAACGAGTTTCCCTATCGCTAGGCTCGTTAAAACATAGCGATGGGCTTGCCCGAAGGGCAGGTTATAGAACAAGCATATGTTATCCTCCTCAAGCTTGACAAAAATAAAGAGGTACTGGTCAGCAATGACTGGGGAAAAATTGGGAGAACCTCACAGCATTAATGGTAGCAAGTCGCTCTTGAACATGACACTTTGTCCTCCGTATCACATCGGGTTGGGTTGTTTCATTCACCGGTCTCATAACCATGGTCCTCGCCACACCATCCGCAATTGGGGTAATGCTACCAATCCATCACATCAGTGTCGTTATATGTTCAAGAGATGTGGTTCTGTAAAGAGTCAACCGTGTTCCACCCACTGCCATACATTATCCTTCATCCACTTCATGACCGCCACCCTGAATCATACATCACAGTTTGTTTTCACCTCATCACAATCACTAGCTCCGTTCCGTGTCACTGATGTGGGATTCATTAAGGCCCTCCTTTGACGGATCGCTCCTTGTCGACATCAGCTCATTATCCAAGGAGTTGATCTAGGAACACCCCCTTCAGTACTTTGAAGCTTGCATGCCTCAATGGCAAGTTTCTCACTTCCGGCGACAGGTATACATCAATGACCTTCGACCAGAAGATTTTACATGGTGGTCGACACCAAGTCCTTTATTCCCACCATGTGGATTGTATTGCCGTACCTTGAGGGTCATCATCCTTATCGGTGATTCCTCTCGCGCTTGTTAACGGTTTACATCATTGACCGGTAATCAAGCGATGTCTTTCCATGTTCGACTTCAAGAAATTCTCACATGGATCGACTTGTACATCGAGTGAAGATCGGAAGAGATTGAAGACCCCGGATCTAGTTTCATCCATCCGGGCTGCGATATATATTCAGGACATAAGGACATTTGATATGTACATCATTACAGCAGATGATCATCCTTCTCAAAGGATGATAATTTCAGCAGAGAATTATCAGTCTACAATCAGACGATCGTCTGTTCTATGTACCAAAATGTATTTATAAAGCTGAGCATGGGAATGCCCGCCTCAGCTAGATCATGAAAATGTATGAAAAATAATGTATTGTATTGTATCTTATTACAGGACACTTCTCAGCAGATTGAATGAACTTCGGATCCTCTCAATAAAGCATTTCACCCGATAAACGACCTCATACTTTAGGGGGCATCTGTTATAGACAATTTTGTGCCTTACAGCAACAAGCATGAATTGTCAATAATCCAAGGGATCCAAAGTTCCCTAAACATGATGTTCCTACACCTAGAGGAACAAGGTCAGCAAACCAACAGCTCTCAGATCAGTTCTCCACCTGAAAACACTCAAAAACAAGCAATCCTGAAATCAAAGCAGGTGCTCCACTAGGTTTCTGCGCTGAAACTCAGTTGCTCCATGGTGTACCTGCGTTGCAAAGCAAGTAGGACAAAGGCCACCTGTGCTGAGCGAGATGGGACAAGTGGCACAATGAGTCATTTCTTTGGAATCTTCCAAAAATGACACTTGGATCAGGTATTTCGCCTTGTGATGAGTTAGAGGCTCTGTTTCTCCAAGTGGAAGCAAAGTTCTCCAAGTGGACTCAAGAACTGAAGATCAACTAAAGATTAACTAAAGAGAGAGAGGACACAAGGCAACTACACATCAGTTGCAAGCTGACTCATCCTTTCTCAATTCATCTATATATTGAGCTCTCTCCTATGAGCTAAGGAGGCTGGAATTTGGTGCAAAGTAATGATATGCTGTTGGTTTCACTATTGAGTTATTGGGTGATTGTTTGAGAGAGGTGAAGAGGAGCAATTCTTTCTGCTGGGAGGTGTTGCTGGGTTGGAGCCTTCAATGGTTGTAATACTCTCAGAACCTTTATTTCTTCATTAATAAAAGCTATTGAGGTTCTTCTATGTGCTCTTGTTTCAATAATATATTGTGATGATTGCATGTTTGGTTTACACTAATCCATGAACCAGTTATGATTGCATGCCTCTTGTAGTTTCCTTCTTTGTTATTTTGCAGGATCTCATTGTAGCTGGGCAAGCAAAAGAACAAGGAGCTAGGAGCAAGCGGCCAAAGAGAAGAGTTTGGATTCGACATTAAGCGCAAGGCAACGGTTAGTGCATTTCTCCATTCTCTTTTGCTTTCATAAAGAAGTAAACCTTAAGTAGTTTCTTTTACAGTTGCTGCTAAGGAACTATCACCCTTAGAGTGGGATAGGGTCATCCGAGTCGGATACTTTTCCCTACAACAATACTTGCACATAAAGATGTTGTAGTTTCTTGATCCTGCTCTTCCATTCTTGATCTTTGCTTTCTCTTTGTTGTCTTTTCCTTTCTTGGTCCAATGCCGTAGTGCTCCAAGAGAACTGTAAGTGTCCAAGCGTGTGTGAGAGAGAGAATAGAAAGAGAGTGAGCTCCAAAATTAAATTGACAAAAGGTACCAGCTAATCGTCAGAAGCCTTTTTATAAATGTGGTGTCTATTTTCTTCATTTTTCCATTATTTTCCTTCATTTTCCTCCTCGGATGCAACATGTGACCTTTCACCTTCCTTTTCTCCTAATTTCCATTATTTTCATAAATAAATTGGCAAAAATTCCATTTTTCCTTTCCAAATTCTTTTCCATTTCCTCTGCCAAACTACTTAGCCATAATAAACCAAATTAACACCCACACTATGATGTTTTTCCCAACACTCGGCTTGGAATAAGTGTCCCATAACCATGGTTATTATTTTCCCTTTATTAACTTGTATTACATGGAATTTTTAGCAGGGTTGTTACACTTTTGGCCCCATACCTCTCACAATGACCCAACCATGGGTATGTAAAGACCTAACTTACTAAATATGGAATCATGTTATTTCCAACTTGATTTGACTCAACTCTAGCTAACTGTTCCATGCAAAATCACACTAATTTAAACTTCTTCAAATATAGATAAAACTCGAACTAACTCACACTAACTTAAATTAACTCATACTCTTAATATACACTACAATGCATGTGAGAGTAATTAGTTATTTCCAAAAATCACCCTTAATTACGAATGTATGACTCAACATAACTCAATGACTCAAAACTCAAAACTTGTACAATTTTTAATTTTCTTTTTGGTTTCTTCCAAATTCTATATCCTTGGAACTGCTTCATTTTCAGCTGCACTTTCTTGTTGTAAGCTCCATATTGATTCACTTATTGTTGTTGCAATTTATCTTTTCCTTCTCTTGTATTCTTTGTAAGTTTGTCTTCTACAACTTCCTCTGTAAAGATTCGTTCAACCCTCGACCACTGCCACAACTCTTCATCTTCAAAATGTCTTCTTTGTCTGCTTCTTGTGCTTCATATTCTTTATCTTATTTTTGCCATATTTCTTGATAGTAGAATCTAAACTCTTCTTGATTCCATTGTTGAAATATTGTTTCACTGCTTTCTTCTTTGTCTTTAGAAACTTCCATGTCTTTATATTCACTTTCATCATTAGGTACTGCTACTTTTTGCCTGTAATTTGTACATTTAAGATCATCATTAGGCTTACCTATAAAATCATAATCATGCTCCTTTTTCTCATTCACCATTTCATTTAAATTTTATTCTAGTTGTTTCTTTGAGACTATTATAAATTTGTTCAATTGGCTTCTCAATCCATTCTTCAAAGAGCTTCAATTTTTCATCAAACTTATTAATAACTTTCTTTTCAACTTTAACTTCCATGTTATTTTGTACACATTCATATTAAAAAATAGTGTTAAAGACATCTTCATTATGCTCTTATGTGATAGCTTCCTTCTCTTCCTCTTCCTTCTTAGCCTCTTTAACTGTATTCAGACTATCTTACAATATTATGTAGTTAGTGGATACTCCAATAAAAAACTCTTGAATCACTTTATCCTCTTCTGGATCATCAGTTGTTGCTAGATCATGCACTGCTTCATGAGAAGTTCCAATTTCTTCATAACTTGTTGCTGCAATGGAAAATTCAACCTTCAATTCTTCATCAAACATGGCACTTACCATATTGCCACAATCAGTCACTGTTTCAAAAAATATACCACAAGTGTCATTAGTATAATGTTCATCCACCCTATGGTGGGATATTTGAGTATGCATGTTCTCATTAACAATTTCAAATTCAACAAATTCATCAGTTGCGATTGGATTTACCAATTCACATCTCACTTTGCAGTCATCATCCACATGTGTCTCGTCATAGTGGGATTCACCATCATATTCACCATCCATGTTATAGTGGAGCTCATGAACATTTATATGCTCTTTCTCCGCGTCACATATAAAGGCTTCAAATTCTCTCTCTACAATCTTTTCTACAACTTCTTCATATATATGCAATAATTCTCCAAGCTTTGTTATCCTCCCAGAGTCTTGCTCATCTACTCTCAGATCTGGATTTGAATTCTCTATTGATTCTTCGACAAAGTGTGACACAACTTGTTTTTGCATGCCACTTTCCTTTGCACTAAATTTCGTTTCCAAGGTCTTCCATGCTTCGTTGGAAGATGTAGCTTTTTCTAGCTTGCACAAAAAATTCTCATCCAATGCCTATTTTATAAAATCCACTATTAAAGCTACTAAATTTTCAGCCATAAAAAGGTGGCTACCATCTTTCTAGCGCCAGAATGTTGAAGGTGTTAGATCCTACCAAAATATAGGGGATCTCTCCGATATGAAATCTCAATTATACCTCACACCCTTTGGTATAGGAGTCCCACCCAAATTGTGGCCCGACCGCAATTTACTTAAATATATGCCTTGGCTTGGGAAATTAGCATAAGAGAGTATTTGTATGTACTTTTGAATGAGCAAGAAGATATGCATTGTGTAATGCTCAATTACAAATTTATCAACGTTCTTTCACTACAAGGAAACAAAGTGAGTCTCTAAAAGAAAAGTAATAATACTATTCTAGTAAAGATACATGCACATTAATCACATTAATGAGGAAGAACCATTAATAATCAAGAAAAATAGTTCACATAGATTCTATGATCACAACCATCACAATACATTTTCAATGGGATAAGAACCAAAGTTACTTAATTAGTTCAATTTCTATAATGCATAAGAACACTGACATAAACAGTAAACGTTCAAAGAAAAGTCTTGAAACATCCACAATATATGCATGAAAATGTGTCGGCCAAATATGCTTCAAGTATTAGGAAAAATTTCCAAGATACATTAATACAATGAACACCACTTGCTCCAAATAGTGGAGCGTTAGAGCTACCAATTTCTCTCCAAAATAATTATCTCTATCTCTGCAATGCCTTCTGGGAGAAACCGAGGTGAAAATTCCTCTCTTTGAGTAATAAGGCATCTTTTATAACTATAGACATGACTCTCTATATCCTCATGACTCCTCTATATCCTCATGACTCTTGATCTTCTCATATGACTTTTGGACTTCTAAATAACCTTTAGACTTCCAAATGGATTTTACACTTCAACATGACTTTTGGACTTTTGCATGTGACCTTTAGACTTCTACATGTGGTTCTTTTTTCCATACATGACTCTTGGACTTCCACATATTTATATTTACAATAATTACACAATTACATCATTATTTCCACATCATGATGTGGCGACAACAAGACAAGCCACCAACATTAATGACTTGGACCCATAGTGACTTGTGACATGGAATTTCTCGAGAGGTGACAATGTTGCCACCTATGTCTTCAATACTTGATGCAAATTTCTCATTGTTGTTTCCATTTACCCTCCAAAGGGTCTTGAGATTATATGGAGTCTTTATGGATCACTTTGGTCCTTGAAATCTGATGTTCTTTCACTTGTCACAATCATATGTTCTTTTGTCTTTGAATGCTTCTTTGTGTTGCTTCCTTTGACATATCTTCTCATGCCTCCTTGTCATTATGTTCTAGTAATACCAGCAGGTAAGATCACTCATGGAAAGCAAACATCAACCCGAAAAAATTACCCTATTATATCATATTTCATGCAAACTTTCCAACAATGCACTCAAGAAAGAAAGGGAAAGCTTCTAAGAACAAGGCACACTATCAAGAGACAAGGGTTGTGTTTTGAGCACTAATATTATGCTATGCACTCCAATGGGAAGAGGAGGCTTGAAGGAGGGTACAGGGTGCAATCTCAAGGGATTAGGATGCTCAATGATGCTTGTTGATGTGCCATGCGCTAAACTTAGGTGGCTTGAGTCACAAAGAAGGCACAAGGCGTATTGTTAGGGCTCAAGGGAGGCTTGATGTTCACTATTGATGTGCCATATGCTCAGATGAGGGTGAAAGGTGCAATGTCAAGGCTTAAGAAATTCCTAATGAAAATTGTCAGTGCGTTGTGCACTTAGCTGGGTAAGAGGCTTAAAGACTGGTGTGTTTTGAAAGAACAAGGTGAGATTTTGACTTGAGATTGCATTGTGCACCCAAGAGGGAGGGAAGGGCTAGCTTGGGTTCATGGCACATCTTCAACAAACAAGGGGGGGTCCAATTGAGGTTTGGGAGTGCATTGTGCACTCTTCCTTGCCTAGTGGGTAGGCTTGTAGAAACCAAAATTTTTCCAAGTCTGAAAGGTGAAACATGGGAAACACAATGTGTTAGGAGTAAAAATAAGTGCGACATATACCAAATCATGAGTAAAACTCAGACAAGACCCAATACTGAGAAGTATACATCAAAACACTAGTTTACAAACACTCTCCAAGTATAATGGACAAAGTATGTCCGCCTGCAATGAAAAGTGTAATTTTGCGTATAAAAAGTGTATTAAGATTGTGAAATGCATCATGGATGTACTAAATGGTGCAACGACACTTAGGGAAAAACAAGTGCACTTTGAAACACATTAAATAACATTAAATGACACTTGGTGATTGATAGTGACACTTGATATGACAGATGATAGGCTCCAAAATTCTAATGTAACAAAAATTTGGAGGGTGTTGTAGCAGTGAAAACACCGAAATAAAACATAATTTTTGTAGAGGTTCACAACTCTCTATTTTCACACAGTAAAAACCTGTTTTCAC
Source organism: Pinus tabuliformis (assembly GCA_031772625.1). Classification (NCBI taxonomy): domain Eukaryota; kingdom Viridiplantae; phylum Streptophyta; class Pinopsida; order Pinales; family Pinaceae; genus Pinus; species Pinus tabuliformis. The sequence continues at coordinate 1,908,283,351 of CM062818.1, forward strand.
ATGCCCACCTATTTTCTCTCTAGACACAAACTTATAGGAAACCAACTGAAACTATATTTCATGACACCAACTTAATAAACTATTAAAATATCTAATATGTCATATGAGTTGTGCACAATCAATACATTAAATTACATATTAAATACTTCATAATTCCACCTTTGTAGTGTACTTCCTACAATGCATAGTACAATTAAGCATTTACAACTACACCAACTCCGTGCAGGTATTACCAAAGATTTGATTGATGGATGTAATGTAGGGATGATAGACATTGTATGTGGTTTATAAATTCATTTACTTCATATTCCTTTAGCTCGAAGAAAAAAATGCAATCTAATTTTTTAGTACTTCTAAGTGTGGTGCGCATTCAATTCATTCAATTTCAATAGTTGGGATTAATTTCCAACACTCCCCCTTAATCATGACTATTGATATTGACAATTCCCAATTGTCTCTAAGGTGAACAAAAATTTCTTTTGCCAATGGTTTGGTGAAGATATATGCAAAATTCTCTTGCAACCTACAATGATCCAAAACAATTTCTCCATTCTTTATCAACTTCATGATAAAATGGTACTTTGTGTGAATTTGCTTACTTGTTTTGTGAAAACTAAATTCTTAGATAGAGAAACTGCATAATTGTTGTCACAATAAATTTTTGTTGTTCCTTCTTGTTCATGCCATAAATCTTTCAACATTCTTCTCATCCAAATTGTTTGACATGCTACCCGTATTGTTGTGACATCTTCAAATTCAATTTTTGATCAAGTAACTATCAGTTGTTCTTGGAAGCAAACCCATGTGAAAAATATAGTCTGATGTGCTCTTTCTATCATCTACACTTCTTTTTTAATCACTATCATTATATCCAACCATCCTAAAATCATTTTTTGCAGTATACAAAATTCCATATCCTTTAGTTCCATTAACATACCTTAAAATTATTTTAGTTGCTTGCCAATGTGTCTCCTTTGGTGTCTCCATGAATCTTGAAACCAAACTCATTGCATACATTAAATCAGGCCTAGTTGTAGTCAAATACATCAAACTACCAACCATACTTTTGTATAGTGTTGGATTTACATTGTTGCTACAATCTTATTTTCTTAATTTCAAACCCATGGTTGTTGGAGTTGGTGCAAGCTTTTTGTTCTAAATTTTAAACCTCTTCAAAATCTCTAATGCATATTTTTATTGAGAAAAGAAATGGCATCTTCCATTTCCTTCACTTCTATGCCTAGAAAATACTTTAACAATCCCCAATCATAACATTCTTTGATGTATAGTATAGGCTCACCATCACATTTGCTAAATCCATTTTTCAACAAATATGAATCTATCTTGTTATACCATGTGTGCGGCGCTTTCTTAAGACCATAAGGAGCTTTCTTTAGTCTGTACACTTTGTCTTCTTGGCCTTGAACCTCATAACGAGACATATATTGCATATACATTTCCTCTTTGAATAATCCATTCAAAAATATTAACTCCACATCCATTTGATATACCTTCCACTTATGTTGCACAATAATTGCTAAAACTGTCGTTACTACCTCCATCCTTGCGACTGACGCAAATGTCTCCACATAATATCTTTCACATTGCTTTTTGTATCCATTAATAATCAGCCTTGATTTATGTGTTTCTATCCTTCCTTTTGCATTTATTTTGGTCTTATACACCCAATTTACATGTATCAATTTTTTTCCTTGTGGAAGATTCACTGACTCCCCTGTATCATTTTTCTACAGAAAAAAAACAGAGAAGAAAGAGAATTCAAACATGCGCTGTTGTGTTATCCATTTTACTCTTAAATCTCACTCAAATTTATGAATTTTTATATTCTCATGCTTGCTAAAGATGGATTTTATGTCTTACTTGATGTTGAGCTTGGAGAATTTGCGGTTGTTGATCTTTGTTGCACACTTGGAGAAGTATTTGCTTGAATGCACGACAATATCCTATTTCTTCTTCAAGGTGTCACTTGAGGACCACATTGTTGAAATTGAATAGGTGTAGGAGATGTCACCATTGAAGAATTACTTACTACTGTTGATTCATCTCTTTCTTCTTATGGTAGACACACATTTACATTAATTTTCATCTCCAAACTTCCATCTCATGCTTCCTCTTCTATGAATTGTACATTTATGTCGATTATTACCTTTTTGGTTATTAGATTATAGAGCTTATATGCCTTGGGTTCATCACTATAGCCAACTAATGTGCATTTCTCCCCTTTGTTATCCATTTTCCTTCTTAGTTCATCTGGGACGTTTGCATAGGACACACATCCAAACACTCTCATGTGAGTGACACTATGTTTTCTTCCACTCCAAGCTTCTTCAAGAACCATGTTCATTACCCTTTTCGTTGTATAATATAAGTTGTGCAAGATACAACTTCAACCCAATAATAATTTGCAAAATTCTTTTCCTTTAACATACCCCTTGTCATTTCCATAATTGTTCTTATCTTACTTTCTACAACACCATTTTGCTAAGGTGTGTACCTTGTTGTAAATTGTTTGTGAATTCCATGCTCCATTAAAAACATAGAATGTAATTTGATATGTGTTCACCACCACTATCGTTTTTCAAAGCTTTGATGTAGTGCCCACTTTGTCTTTCAACAAGTGCTTTGAATCGATGTAAGTGCTCAAACACTTCATTTTGATGTCCTAGAAAGTAAACCAATGTCTTCCTTGTGTAGTCATCTATAAATGTCAAGAAATAATAACTTCCACCAATTTATGGTGTATGCATTGGTCCACACAAATTTGAATGGATGATTTCCAAGGGTGCCTTTGCCCTTATTGACTTTCCTGATCGAAGTGATTCTCTATGTTGTTTTCCCAACATTCATCCATCACATATTCTGTATGGTTTTTCTATAAGTGGAAAACCCATTACCATTTATTTCGTGTGTAGAAATTTTATACCTCCAAAGCTAAGATACCCAAATCTTAGATTCCATAGCCAATTTTCATCTTTTATCTTTGCTTGAAAAGTTATTTCTGTGATAGATGCAATTTTTCCTTTTTCTTGTTGTGAATTCATTGACAGTCATTCTTGCACACCATATACCTTCAAATCTGGTTTTATCTTTAGGGGGGACACTCTATTGGTGGTCATTTGAACTTTTGCAATGAGTTGTTTGCTTGGAAACTTATTCAAGATTTTGTATTATCCATTTTTGAAAAATAATTTGTACATATTTTGCATAAGATGTCAAATACTTATTAGATTGTGCTTTAAAATTGAAACAAAATACATAACTGAAATATATTTGTTCTCCCCCTTCTTGGTTAGAATATTGATTCCTCCTTTTTCCATGGCACACACTTTGTTATCAGTGCCTAATGTGAATTTACATTTCACACATTCATCCAAATTAGAAATAATTTCTTTTTTTCCTATCATATGATTGTTGCAACCCGAGTCTATAAACTATACATCCTTCTGCTTCTCTTGTGTTGCATTGCAAGCTAAAAAAATACTATCTTGGTTTTGATTTTCTTTTGTAAAATTTTAATTTGGTTTACTAAGATCATATTTCTTCTTTCTACACCCACTTACATAATGTCCATACTTCTCACAATAATGACATTGAACTTGAGATTTATCATACCTTTGTGTTGGATAGTTGGCATTGTCTGGATGGCTAGTGGATGCAAGTGTGTTGGAATTGATGTTAAAAATCATGTTGGGAGACGTGTTGGGAAGTTGACATTGTCTAATAGTTGAAAATAATGTTGGCATTGATGTCAATGAGACTAGAATGGATGTTTTTGGTAGTAGATGTTGAATTTGATATCCACTAGGCTATATGTGATGGAAACATATGGCAGCATTGATATGCTTGATGTGTCAAGATCAGGGGGAGTCCTATGGTTACTGCATTCTCTGGTAGAGAATCACCATAGTAACAGGCTTATTGGAGAAGCCATAAAATGATGACTATGGTGGTTTGGAGTCTAGGATTCCAGGCACAAGAAGAAGGGTCAAGCTACAAAGAACAACAAATATTTTGCAACCATTTTTCAGGTAGAAAATGGGCTCAAAGCCTACAAGGGACCTTCTCCACTAGAAAGTTCTTTGAAAGAGATTTCCAATGGTATGTGGAAGTTTGTAAATGGCCTCCTGGATCAGGAGTTATTCCCAATCAAATTTTGGTGACTTAAGTCCATGATAGTAGAGTAAAAAAGTGATTGGAAGAGTCTTGGTGCATAACCAAAGTTTGTAGAAATTCCAAACTCAACAGAGATGACGGTGGAGCCTCTATATGAAGAAGGAAGTCCTTGGAACCTCGGAAGTCTCAAAACCTTGGAATATTGGAGTTCGTAATATCAGAGGGTCAGAGTCTCAGGAGCCAATTCTCGAAACATTGGATATCGAAAAGGCTAAGTAGGAAGAACATCAGAACCCAATATCAGAAGTCTCATAACATTGAAGCCCAATATCAGAAGGGTTGAATATCATAGCGGGAGAGAACCTTATAATATCAGATCCTAGAGATTTCGGAACCTCGTAAGTCCTTATAAATTTAATTCTTTTAAATGCATCGTGGTTGCAAGGAACAAAGTTTAAAAATGAATTTTCTTGCAAAACCATGCACCCATGGAGCCTTTCTCTCTCCTATAACAGGACACATGGCAGTAGCTAATTGGACCTAAGGAGCTGACAATGGAAGAAGACATCAACATGACGTGGAAGTATGGAGGACATGTGGTAATCATAATCAACACTATTGGGTGGCCTAATGGGGAAAATTCAAGTGACACATGTCACCACTAAGGAGACACCACGTGGGGATGAGGACAAGAGAATGACATCATTTCAGAGGTCAGAATACTAGAGGTTGGGATTTCGTAAATCCTTCTTAATTGATTTTAAAGGAATTCTCGGTACTGGGGAACTTTGATGTTGTTTAGCTCATGGTTGTGGAAACCCAAAGAACTAAGGGAATAGATAAGGGCCTAAAAACTAAGTGCTAAGGAGATGCCACGTAGGTACTTTAAAGGTTGGATATTTCGTAACATATCTATAGTTATAATTTGAATAAAGACCCGATACAAGGAGCTCTGATGTGTTTTGGTGCTTGGTTGTGGAAGCCTAAAAAACCAAGCGCGGAGAGAAAATACACAAGGAGATAGGCCCCCAGCGGGATCTTGAAGGCCTTAGCACCTACGTGTTATGCCACCGGTAATAGCTCCCGGTCCCATGGAGGAAGTGTGATAAGGGGCTAAGCAGAAGGGGCCAAAGGCCAAGATTGGGATATTGTAATATCCTAATCCTGTGTTAATAAAAATTTATGATACGCGGGGCTCAAAAATTCCAACACCACTAGTCACAACACATGGTCCTATAGTGGAAAAACAAAAAGAGGCTAAGTAAAAGGGGTTAAAGGCCAATCAAAAGCTCACGATTAGCTAAGGTCACTTCAATAAAAGTTATGAAATGAGAGGCTTTGATATAAAAACATAGAGGTGTATGGTGAATGAATGGGTCAACGGCTAAGAGATTTAAAAAGGAGTTGGTTGCTAGAATAAATGGCGACTGTAGAGTCATTGGGTTAGTGACAGAGAAGACCACGATTTCTCAGGATGATTCAAAGAAGTTTGTCATCCCCGATCTTTCCTGTGTGCATGCTTCAGGGAATTGAACGAAGATTAAAGCCATGGGGCCAGGAGATGTGTTCACAGAAAGGATAGGTGCCTTGTTGGAGTGTGTAGGTTGATTGAGTATTCATGTCTCAAAATGGAGACACTGAGGTGCCCATTCTCATCTTTAATGCAGAAAAAAAGTTCAAGCAAGAAATGCAAGAGAAACATGGAAAAAAATTAAGGAGTACTCTTGGGTAGTGTAAATAGCAAAGTGATGGCTGATAAAGACAAAATTGATCATAGCACAGCAGAGGAACACAACCCAGGATTACAGTTGAGCAATGTGGGGAAATGCAACATTGGTGAGAGAGCTATGTGGAGAGATTTATGCATGTGCGTGTGATATTGTGTGAGGCCAAGTGAGGCTATTCTGCTGAGAAGAGGTTGAGAGTGCCTAGGTAGAGGAAAGAGACCCTGAGAGAGAGCCTGTGCTATTGTGTGAAAGGTTGAAAGTACCAGAGCAGAAGAAGAAGGCTTAGAGATGAGTGTATGCTGCTAAGAGCATAGCACTGAGAGCAATGGGTTACTACAGAGTGAGTAGAGAACATTAGATTTATGAATCTATTTTGTTCAGAGCAGAGGACAAAGAATGTTACGTGGACCAGGGGATGAAGAGAACAAAGCTGATATCAGGTAGAGTGGCTTCCATAGACAGTGAACATTAGTTGATTAATCAGTGTGGGTAGGAGCCTGCATCAGGAAGTTGGTGCTTCCATATCTAGTGGGTGTTTGAGAAGGGTTGGGGGTTGGTGCCTCCTGCAGGATAGTGCTTGCAACAAATATGTGAATTTGGTGCTTCACATGGTGTTTCTGGCAAGATGATCAGGTGTCTACAAAAGGAGGGAGTTGGTGCTTCCTGCCAGTGGGTGCTAGAAAAAACTCAAAGGGAGTTGGTGCTTTCTGTGAGTGGTAGCTCACAAACAAATCGATCTAATAGAGTAGGTGCTCTTATTTTACATCAATAGCAACAACAAGATTTGGTGGTTTTTTCGTGAACAAGTTTCCACGTAAAACCTCTGTGTCATATTTGTGCTGCTCATGATGTGTATGCTAGTGTTGATTCATATGGTTGATGTTATGGTTTGTTAATGGTTTCTCTCATTTAGTGGATTCCAAGTGAATGAGTGAAAAATAAATTGGCATAAAAAGTAAAATTAGCCTTAACACTGATTCACCCCCTCTCAGTATTAACATTGTTTCCAACACTTTAACCTTGCGCTTGATTTTGCCTTGGATTTTGACAGATTTTGAGTGTTGTCTCTTCCACTTGAGCTTCAAAAGTTGCTTCTTCCACCTCTATGTGGACTTCTTCCTCTACCTCTATATTTTTAGCTTTCTCTATATTTTGATCTTCCTCTACCTTTGCCTTGACCAACTAAGACATCTGTCTTGAAAGCATGTCCTAATGAATTATTTGTTGTTCTACTCAGTCTATGTTCATGAGAAATCAGTGATGCATGAAGCTCATCCACTGAAAAGTATGAGGTATGAATTGTATCCTCTATGGCCACAATAATATTATCAAATTGTTGGTAAACTTCTTTGAAAAATTACAATTATTCTCTTTTCTTCAAGTGTCTCACTATGAGATTTGATTTGAGTTACCACTCCAATAAATTGTGTAAAAAGTGAGTCTATTGCTTCAGACTTCTTCATACATATCATTTCAAAATCTCTTCTCAACATTTGTAGCTTTTTTGTCTTCACCTTTGTAAATTTTTACTATAGATTCAAACTACTTATGTAATATGCTAAAACAAAAGACTTGAATCTACTCTACTCATCAGCGGAAACAAAAATTGATTGATGAAATCACGAAGCAGAAAAGGAATAATTTCAATCACACATAACACAATATTTTTCTGGGGAAATCAACATCTAAAAACCATTCTATCTATATATTGCATTAACCAGAAGACATGAGAAGAAAATATAATGCTTTTTCAACCCAAACAATCTCTGCGCAAGTACAAATTGTCTCACTACTAAACAAATCATCTCAAGCCAATACCTAGCCAAATCTACTGCCTGGCAAGCTTCTACTCCATTACACAGTTTCTAAGGGAATTAGTCCATATTTAATTGGGAAATTCCTCACTGATAACTGCGCAATGCATCCATGGGACTTCTACTGATTTCATGGATCACTTGTTTAATTTAGATGAATTTACAATTGATACTACACTATCCCTGAACTCTAATCTCAACTAGGTCTTCATCTGAACTAACATGCATGAGATATTGTGAGTGAATTATTAGTTATTTGATTGATCACTGCATGTGAATTAAATCCAATTTAATTCACTTTACCACTCACTAGTTCCTCCAATAGTTAGAAATAATTTAATTAAATTAAACTTAGTAAAATTGAATTAAATAATTACAACTCAATAATAACTCAACCTGAGTCGCTAAAATTTAGGGATCACTCTACATGACTCTAGATAGACTTCAAAATTGAATATATATAGCCAACTAAGTTCACTTAACTTAGTTAACTGCTACAAGCTGCCATGAGAATAGACGCACAATTTAATTCCCAATTTAATTTAAGGATATTAAATTATGATTTTCTTATTGATATTTTTAACACTCCCTCTCATAAATAAAGGGATTATCTACTACCCCAATCTTGCCTCTGTGAAACTCTAATTTGCATATTGACAATGCCTTTGTCAAAATATCTGCATCCCACTCCTCTGTAGGAATGTACTCCAGGAACATGATTCTCCTTTCCACACAATCTTGTAGATGGTGATACTAGTTCTTAATATTCTTGGACCGATCATGAAAAACTGGATTTTCAGAGAATTTGATACAACTCTGATTGTCACATTATATCATTGTTGGATCCATCTGCTGACCAAATAAACCAACACAAATTTTCCTCATCCATATAGCCTCACAAGTTGCTTGACTAGTAGCCATGTACTATGTTTCTACTAAAATGAGTGTGTTGGGTTGTGTTATATTCTTTCCACAACTAGCCCACGTAGTTAACCGGGAGGTTAGAGGGGGGGCAGAGCCCCCCTTTTGTTGCACCGATTGTGTAGCGGGGGGGTCACAAGGGGTTTGAGGCATACCCATAACCCCACATTATGAGGTTCGGGGCAGCGCCCCAGAAAATTTTGGTTTTGGACCCTATGTTAGGTTGGGCGGACCCACCTATGGTTTTGTGCATGATTTTCGCACATGTTTTTTGGATGCAATGGTTTTCAGTCCATGGTTTTGGACGCGATGGTTTTCATTCCATGGTATTGGATGCTTCGGCATGTATAAATATGTATTGTAACATTGAAAGGAACATAATGAAAAATCAAGTTGGTAGTCTCGGTTTTGAGATCTAGGGGAAAATCTCTGTGTATATGTGTTTTATGTGTTATTCTCTTGCATTGTTTGTTTTCTGTGTTTTAGAATTCGTACGCAGGTAATTTATGTACGAGGTTAAAACCTACAGAGTGCAACTGATCTTTGCTTCCTGCTATACCAAGAAATAGTTGTTGATCCAATACTAAAGATCCCCCCAGATGTGCTCTTCCTTTTGAATGGAATCCCCTCCCAATCTGCATTTGTGAAGCTTTGAAACTTCACTCCCTTTGTCTGTATATACCAAAGACCAAACTCAGTTGTGCATCTAAGGCATCTCAACACATGTTTAGCTACCTTCCAAAACAGTTTGGATGGATTAACCATGGCTTGAATAATATGGTTAACTGCATAACACATGTCCAGTCGTGTGTTCACTAAATACATAAGTGAAACCACAAGCTATCTATAAATAGTAGCCTCCACTACGTCATGAGAAGTAGCATCCTCCTTCCTCCAGTTACCAGCTAGAGAAGTCTCCATGGGTTTGCATCTCTCCATGTTGAAATTATTTAGTATCTCATTGGAATAGTTACCCTGAGAGACAAACAGTTCCTCATATCCTTGCCATACTTCTATACCAAGAAAGTAGTGCATGATCCCCAAGTACGTCATTTAGAACTCTCTTGCAAAATCCTCTTTGCAATACTTGATCAGCTTTTCATCTCATGTCATAATCAAATCGTCAACTTATAAAACATAAATCAACAATTTACCTTCAACCACAATATGGTAAAGGTTCGCATCTGCTTGACTTTTAGTGAAGCCCAACCCGGTGAAATAACTATCAATCATAGTGTACCAAGCACGATGTGATTTTTTTATTCCATACAATGCTCGCTTGAGTCTGCACACATGCAACTCTCTATTGAAGGTCTTAAAACTTTTTGGCTTCTCAATATACACATCTTCCTCAATCATGTCTTTGAGGAAAGTTGTCTTTACATCCATTTGATGTATCTTCCATCCCGTTTGCACTGATAGTGCTAGAATAGATCTGATTAATGAGTACCTAACTACAGGAGAAAAAAATATCATCGTAAAATTCCCTCCACCTCAGAGAACCCTCTGGCCACAAATATGACCTTGTGTTTCTCCACACTCCCATTTTCTGCTTTCTTTACCTTGTAAAGCCATCTGGAACTCACCATTGACTTGTTTAATGGTCTTGGGACCACTTCCCAAACTCTGTTTTTGATTTTGGAGTCATATTCCTCAACCATGGCATCAACCTACATTTTTGGTTGCATTGCTTCCTCGTATGGGGATGGCTCAATCTCTACACTCTAGTTCATTAGAGCCATGAAGCTAGTGTACCTCTTTGGGTTCCTCCTCTACCTGCGCTATGATGTGGGTGCTCCCACATTCTCTTTAAAATCATACAATAACCTATTAGCCTCTCTCGTGTGCTTTCTCCCATCTCTAGAAGTCTCTGCATGTGGCTACTCCACATCATCTTGAGGTTCCTCCTTTGGAGCTAAAAGCTCCTCAACTACATGAAGTTGAAACTCTCTCTCAAGGGAACATCTCATGGCCTTCTCTTCATCGAACTTCACATCTCTGCGAACCACTGTCATCTTGTTGGTTGCCAGGCACACCCTATAGTTGTGAGGTGTATCAGTGTACCCCAAAAATATACCCATCTCAGTTGTTAGCTCTAGTTTTTCAATGCATCTTTGGTAACATGGCAGTATACTAATGAACCAAAGATCTTGAAGTGTGCCATGTATGGTTTCTTCCTTAAAAAAGCCTCTTCTGGTGTACTTATCTCAAGAATTAGATGAGGTCTTCTGTTTTGCAAATAAACAATTGTGTTGCATGCTTCAGCGCACAAGTGTAATGGCAGGCCCCGATAATGTAACACTGTCCGTGCTACTCCCACAATACTTATGTTTTTCCTTTTAACCACTCCATTCCGCTGTGGGTAATGAGGTGCTATCAACTCCCGTCAAATTCCTTCTGATGCACAAAAATTCTTGAATGCATTCGACACATATTATCCACTCTTATCTCTTCTGAGAGATGTAACTTTCCTGCCAATATCTTTCTTTGACAAGTTCTTTAAATTCACAAAACTTCGTGAATGACTAATATTTCTTCTCCATGAAGAAAATACAACACTTATGAGAAAAATCATCAATAAATATTACATAACACCTATGCTTGGTCAGGGATGCTATCAAGAAAATTCCACACACATCTGAGTGAACATGATAAAGGATCGCTTGTGCTCAATTGTCTTTGTCATGAAAGGAAGATTTGATGTACTTCCCCAATGTACACTCTTTACATGTGTCTCTCTGCACTAGTGTACCCTTGGGAAGTCTTGTAGAAATTTATTGCATGATCTTCAAAGTTCTAGGGTGCAAGTGACCAAATATTCCATAGCACAACTCACCAATGTCTCTACTCTACACCTTATCTACTTTAATGCTCAAAGCAGTGCAATCTTTTACCTCCAATTTGTAGAGTTTCTTCACTTGAACCTCGATCCGTTTCACCTGTCCTATGGCTATGTAACGAAGGAAAGTCTTTCCCTTACTAAATATCACATCATAGCCTCGATCCTCCAACATGGCAATAGAAACCAAGTTCTTATTCAATCCTGGAACATACATGACATCTCTCAATGTGAAGGGAGAACCAGACTCCCTCTGAAAGTTAACTATATCGATGTTGGTTGTGTTATACCTCCCATCATCTCCCATCTCGATATGTATCTGGAGATCCTTCTCCTTCAAGTTACTAGAAAGCTCTTTATTGTCGGTCATATAGAATGAAGCCCCACTGTCCAAGTACCACAAACTATCCATCACCGATGACACCATGCAAGCAATGAGGGTGAAATCCAATTCAAATTGTGAAGCAAGAGCTTCACTTGCTACTCTTCTTGAGGGCTTCTTACCAACCTTCTTGTGCTGACACTTTGTGGCATAGTGTCCCAACTTATGACAGTGAAAACACTTGATTTTCTACATGTCCTTCATTAGGGGAATTTTGTTGTATAAAATGGGCCTCCTAAGGAAATTATAAAATAATAGCGGAAATAATAAAATAAGATTCTAGATTACATCATCAAATTTTAGAGGCAAAAAAGAAAACAACTACCTTTTCAACTCATATTTTCAAGTTCTCTCGCTATGGGTTTACTCAAATTTCGAGTGGGAACACTCATTGTATGAAGATTTTGATTCATCATCCAAGGAGTATCGATGTTGTATATTTTTGATGACCCTACTACAAAAAAAATGAGAAATACATAAAAAACGTGATTGCATGTTGCCTACTTTTGATGGACCCTACTACACAAAAAAGGAGAAATAAATTAAAAATGTGATTGCAATCACGTTTTTTTCATGTATTTCTTATTTTCCGAGTAGCAATGACTATCGAAAGTATGCAACATGAGTACTCCTTGGATGAGGAATTGAATTTTACATCCAATGAGCACTTCCGCCTCAAACTTGAGTAAAACGTTAGGGAGATAAGTTGAAAATACAAGTTGAAAAATAGTTTTATTATTTTATTATTTTTTAATATTTTTAATTTTTTACCCTAAAAATGGTGAATCATCCCCCATGGTTGACATCATCATCTTGAATCCTATTGGTTCTTATAAAGTTTATTTGGTTGTACATTTTTCTTAGGAGACCCATTTTAGACCTCAAAAGTTCTCTAATGCTTGTTGCCGCCTTGACTAGAGTCTGATTTGGAATGGGATGACTTCCTCTTCCCTTTCTTTGCCTCTCCAGCTAAGGCACATTTCTCCTCATCATCATGCTTTGATGAGGATCCATCTCTGGTTCTCTGCTGAATCTCTTCATGTACCAAGTCGTACCACAATTTCTCCTACTTTGGTAGCTTTTCCCTCCTATTAACTAAGTTCTCGTAGTTATGCCATCTCTTGGTAAGTCCTAGAAGTGCTAGACTCACCAGATTGTCTTCTACAACAGTAAGTCCAACACTTCCAAGCTCATTCTGACATTGTGTGAACTTGGTGAAGTACTTTGGAATTGAGGCACCCTTCTCCATCTTGATCATTCTGAGTTTATCCTTTAGTGCCACCTTCATGTGGTCACTGCTATTTTGAAACAGGTTCGTCAATGCCTTCCACATTGCAAATGGAGTTTCCTTACCATGGAGATTCAGGACAATATGATCTAGATCTCCTTCTAAGATAATCCTTCTCGCATTTGCCACACACTTTCTCCATTCAGCCAGATATTTAACATCAGATACTGGAGGCTTCCGGATATCATGATCTATGAACTCCTTCATCATGTTGTCTTCAAACGCTTCCTCCATTATGTCCTTCCAAGAAATGTAATTCGACCTTCCTTCCAAGGGATACTCAAGTCTCAAATTGTAGAACGACATTTTATTAACTTTGATGTATGAAACTGCAAATTTGATTTCACCTACACAACAAAATTGTATTCTCCTCTTCTATAATGATTTCAGTGTTGATACCATGTATATCTTTATTGTAGATTCAAACTGCTTATATAATATGCTTAAACAAAATACTTAAATCTACTCTACTCATCAATGGAAATACAAATTGATTGATGAAATCACGAAGCAGAAAATGAAGAATTTCAATCGTACATAACACAATATTTTTCTGGGGAAATCAACAAATAAAAACCTCGCCATTTGTATATTGCATTAACAAAAAGATTTGAGAAGAAAATACAATGCTTGTTCAACCCGAACAATCTCTGCACAAGTACAAACTTACTCACGGCTTCACAAACCAGCTCAAGCCAATACTTAGCCAAATTTGTTGTCTGCTAAGCTCCTACTTCATTGCAAAGTTTCCATGGGAATTAACCCATATTTAATTAGGAAATTTCTCACTCATAACTGCACAATCTGTCCATAGGCATTCTATTGATTGCATGCATCACTTGTTTAATGCAGAGGAATTTACAACTGATAATAACTGTCCATGAACTCTAATCTCAACGGGTCCTCATCTGAACTGATATGCATGAGCTATTTTGAGTGAATTATCAATGATCTCAAGATCACTGCATGTGAATTAAATCCAATTAGTTTAACTGAATTAAATAATTACAACTCAATAAGAATTAAATCCAATTAGTTTAACTGAATTAAATAATTACAACTCAATAAAAACTCAACCAGGACCCCTAAAATTTAAAGATCACTCTACATGACTCTAGATAGACCTCCAACTCAAACTTAACTTAGTTAACTATTACAAACTGATATAGTAATAGAATTACAATTTAATTCAAGGACAAATTAAATTAGGATTTTCTTGTTGCTATTTTTAACTAGAATTACAATTTAATTCAAGGAAAAATTAAATTAAGATTTTGTTGTTGCTATTTTTAACTGCTACAAACTGCTATGAATAGAATTACAATTTAATTCCCAATTTAATTCAAAGACAAATAAAATTAAAATTTCCTTGTTGCTATTTTTAACAATCTTTGCCATATTTTTATATGTTATTTGGAGAATGTTCCATTTACTTGGACTATATAGAAGACGAATTTGGAATCCTTGTATCACATAGTTCTTGGAACCCATTCTCCACTAAATCCCATATATATAGAGTACAATACAACATCTTCATTGTAATTTCTGAATATTTATTAAACTTATACTTGAAACTGCCATATTTTACTGATATAAATCTTTGACTCGTCCAAGTGTTAAAAAACAGACTTATATTTGAAACTGCCATATTTTACTGATATAAATCTTTGACTCCTTGTCCAAGTGTTAACAGCCTCCGCTTTGAGAAAGTAGTAGACCTACTCTGATCAATCTATTGTCAAACAAAAGCTTCGACACGTGACGACAAATGGTAGAATAATGAGCGGTAAAACACATAAAGTTACACGCTGTAAAAGGCACAAAGCAATGTGTAGGTTCAAACAAAATAAATTCAACGATAGAACATACACAGAGTATTGCCCGGTAATTTTATAATGAGAAATAAAATTCCTACGTAATCACAATAAGATGGGTTGATTATAATTTCATGAGGGCAGAAAATACATTCACCACATAATACAAAGACTTCAACTCCTCTCACCCATAATAAGGTTTACTATTCTCTGTCTTCAGACACACAGTGAAACTCTATTTTCAGACATTTTTCCCTTAATGCAACAATAATACATTCTGACTATGGAGAACATTTTGCCGTGCAAATTTTTTTGTTACAACAACGTTCAAATATATATTTAAAAAAGTAAATAAAATTGTTTATTATTATTTTTGGTCTGGATCTTATTTAGTTTTTGGTCAAATTCATGTTAGTTTCAGTTTGACAAAAAAATTTGCAAATTTGCTATAATCTAAAATTTAAATTTGTTATTTTCAAATAATATTTTGAATTATTTATCTTAAAATTGATTAGATAGATTCTTATTATGTAATCATTATCAATATATACCCACTTGAATCATATTCCGAAATACATACTATGACCTGATGCAATCTGTACCATCCTGTTTTAAAAAAGAATACAGATGCCTAGATAAAGGTAGATTTTAGGATCCACAAATAATTTATTTTTTAAATTATATATTTCAAAAATTAAATAACAAAGTTTATTATTAGTCTTGTCCTCTGCAATAATATTATATTCAAATTTTAGTCAAACCCATATTAGTTTGAATTTGACCAATTTTTTTTACAAATTTACTGTAATAACATAAATTAAAACTTATTATTTTAAATAATATTTTAAACTATTTATCCTAAAATAGATTAATTCTTATTATATAATCATTATCAGTATGTAAAACATACTACCATGCTGTGAAATACATACGATGATTTAATGGAATCTATATTATGATAGACTGCGGATTTAAAGAATGCCCTTGCCTAGGCAAGGGTAGATTTTACGATGGACAAATATATTTTTTTTTAACATTATTCTCGGAGGGTAAGCGAGTGGCATTGATGGGAAACCGGATGGAAGGACGCAATGGTTGTGTAATAAATCTGAAAGGAGAGATATGATGACCTACCTTCATCGTAGTTACAAAGTTCAAAGTTTAATGCTCATGGGACGTGGCCGGTCAACAATATTTTTGGATTTTTTTAAATTTGCTGTTATGATTTTTAGTCGGGACCGTTATATATATATATAGATATATAGATATAAAATTTTGTTCAATAATTTTTTTAAATCTGAATCATTTGTCTTTTGAGTGATTTTTATAATGTTTAATTTTTTTTTTCTGGTTTTCCTAATTTCATAGCATAAGAGTTTTGATGGATATAATTATAATGGGTGTTTTATTGTTATTCCAGTTATATTGTTTATTATTCTTTTCACAAGCACTTAATATTGTATTTAGTTTTTCCTCAAATTCATATTAGTTTAAGTTTAATCAAATTAATTTAAAGTACTACACTTGTGCTTTGTCATGCAAAATAATTATATATAAGCATTCAGACATTGATTTGTCATCTAATTCATTATTTTAGTTTATTATGAATGGATTTTCAGACATTGATTTGTCATCTAATTCATTATTTTAGTTTATTATGAATGGATTTATATTTATTATGAAAGGAATTATCTCATTAAATATTAGATGCAACATTTTTTTATGCGAAAGGATGTGTGTTACTTTTGTTTTTTATTTGAGAGTTAGCAATGTGATAATATAACCGATTTCCACGCAATTTTACTAAATTGTTATTGAGTAACCACTTAACATAAGTGCATAAATATATTGGGTAGTTAATTAATGCTTTAGAAAATTTGAGAAGTCACTAAGTAGCCTCTATATTATGACTTAATATATAATTATAGGTAGGTTATATAATTCTCAAATTTGGAACTCTAAATTTATCTGGAAAAATCTTATGTAATCAATCAACTATGTTATGATTATAAGTGGGACTCGATAGATGTGATACACTTTTTAAAGTAGTGATGCTACTATTAATATTGTTATTACATGACAATTTGAAATTTTGGATTGAGAATTTTTAAACTATTTTATTTAGTAATTAATTTAAAAATAAAATTTAATTAGTAAAAAGTTAAATAAATAAATAAATTTAAAATATATATTTTGAATTTTGCAATTTTAATATTAAATTTAAATTTAATAAAAGTATTTTGTAATTAAATATAATAAAATTATATTTATGTGCCTTTATGTAAAAATGTTCACCAACCACTATTTCTTATATAATCTAATTTTCTAAGGGCAAAAAATAAATGTAGTTTTTTTTTGTTAATCATGGAGTTTTCTTCAAACTCAATGATCATCTTCTATAGTTACTAATAGTAGCAATGCACAATCCAAATGAAAATTTCCAACCATATGTAAATTAACAATTTATCAATGGATTACCTTATCAACTAGCTCTAGGAAAGCAAATGCCAAGACATGAGCTCCATAAACATAAATAAAATCAAACAAATACACAATCAATGTCTTGAAGAAAATGAATAATAAAGTGCTAAAGATGATAAAGTGACCAACGCATAATGACATAGATAAAAATTAATTTATGTTTTATTTATATATATATATATATATATATATATATATATATATATATATATATATATATATACATGAAATTAAATTTCATAAAGACAAAATTATCATTTCACTCATGTATTATAACATGCATGCACATGCATATATACACACAACCTATAATATTATTAGAATACCACATGCTTTATTTAGTCATAGGGTTATTGAAATCATGACATAAACCAACAAATTTGGGTATTTCCAAAATCAGATGTTTATATAGGATTATATCATAAAATTAATTTTTAATTTTCAATTTTGTTTTTGTTTTGGATAACACTTTGCTATATATAAACGAGGAACTTATTAATTGAGAGAAAATTCAAAATCAAAATATCTCAATATTATCCAAATACTTCCTCACTCAAATAAAAAATAATATTATTTTACTCTAATCAAAAGTTTAATTGTTTCACATTTTAAATTTACATATGAATAAAATTAAGTAAATTACTATTACAATTAACGAATAATAAAACCATTTAATCAATCAATATATTAAATTAAAGTAAAATAATAAAACCATTTTTCATTTCATAAATATATGATTGAAGTAAATAAATCCCAATTAAAATCAATAAATAAAATGTAAAACAACTCCATATTTTAATTATTTTAATTTAGTTGTCCAAGGGGTCTTGGATAGACAGTAATTGGGTGCACTGTTAAGGCACTCCTAGATGTTAAGTCACTCATTCAATTCCCCACCCTATTCAATTGTTATTCTTGGACATGACCATGATGTAGCCTCATTGTTGTTGAACTTACATTTTTTTGTTTTTTAAGAGTGAAGTGTACCATTTGTCGATTCAAAGGAGGATAATAAATGATACATCAATTTTTATGAAAGGTTCTGAACATAGATAGCTTTCGTTAGATTTTATCAAGCAAGATCAAAAAATATCAATAAATTGTTTGACAACAATGAATTTGACATTGCAACCATTAGCCCATATAATACTACCATCAGAACTTACAAATAAAGACAAAATCTTTGCATCTTAACCATAGTTAACTAAGATGCCATTTAATTCCAGTCAAACACAATGCCACATTATGCCTACTAAGTTAATATCCAATAAATATCCTGCTCAACTTATACTTACGATAACTTTGACCTTATAACATGAATATTATATAAAAAAAATTGCCATCATTTAATATTAAATAAATAAATATAAAATTTCTTCTTGTTGTCATTCTCTTCAATGTCTATATATATATATATATATATATATATATATAACTCTTACCTACCATAAAATGCTTAATTACATTAAAAAATCAATAAAGAAAAATGGTTAAACAAATATTCATATAACTCATTTTACAATTTTATTATTATTAGAAGTACTTCTTACAACACATCATGACATCAAAATATTTTATTTAAGCTAAATAGGAAACACTAGCTATGCCACCATGTTTTTAATATATTTTTACAATGACAAGTATGAGAATTTTGAAATAAATAAATTTTAAAATACATAACTTTTTTATTTATAGTATAATTTTTTTTAATGTCTTATCAATTTCTAAAATAAGTAAATTTGATTATATTAAAATCTTTACACTTTACACTGATGCAAGATCTTGTAATTTCAAATATAATAAATTTAAATAAATAATATAAAATTAATATTATAATTTTTTGAGAAAACATCCTTACGTCAAATTGAAATGTACTATCCCCGGATGCAGGTGACAAGCTGGACAGGACGCGCGTTTAATGAGGAACACATGCAGGCCATGCGCTGCCTCAAGGATCAAGCATGCGAGCTGATGTGTCGCTGGCCGCCAAGGAATAAAAGGATTGGAGTTCTTCAGAAGCAATTCAATGCTCTGTTCGGCTCACTGGTTCGAATGAAGCAAGCAGTAAAGGCGGACGGGATTCGAGGTGGCGGTGGGGAGGTTAAAAGAGGTGGTGGGTTGGCTCTCTATGCACCGGTTCACGCTCAGTTCATGTTTCTCGGTGTTCAGGCTCTTGCTCGGTTTATGGTTCTTCAGGCAATAGCTCTTCCTGTCAGAGCCATTTCCTTGACTGTTGGGGGCAGTCTTAAGCGTGAACAGTTATTCAATTCCGCATTGCTCTATACCCCTGGTGTTCCTGCAAATATGGTAAGGCCTCGACAGCGAATGCTCAGCCGTCGAGGTTCTCCCCGGGGTGGGTCTTCGCATCCTCCAGTTGATGTATCTCAACCCCATTGTTGCCATTGCCATTGTCATCGAATCTCTGAGGCCATTCCCCTTCAAACTAGCCAATTTCTAGACTCAAGTGCCCCTGATTCTGACCCGGCTCCCATGCCTGCCTTTGGTTCTGCCATTTTCAACTTTAGCAGCTCTCTGAATAAACCCCGAATCAGTGCCCATGTATCGGTTCTCTTCCTCGAAGACTCTCTGGATGGTGGCGATGTTCAATACAGTAAGGGGAAGCAACTTGGTGGCAGCTCAGAGGATGTCATGGAGAAGCCCGCGGATGCTCCAGAGAATGTATCTAATCTTCCTCAGGCTCAGGAGGTGTCGACTAGCAAAGGGGACAATGTCAACATGGACTCCGTTCCCACTACAGAGGAAATTGAGAAGTATGGATGGTGTAGGGTGGTCGAGGAGGAGCCAGACGAATAGTCGCCCATCTGTTCGGAATCCTGACCTCCATCGCTGCTCAGGTCTTGTTTTGGTTTTACTGTTTATGTTATGTTGGCTCAGAGTTTGTTTATGTTATGTCTGTCCTCCCCGAGAGGGATAATGCTGAAGTTCTACTGGTGTCCCTGCGAGGGATGCATTGTTTTGGTCTGGCGCCCCTGCGAGGGCTGTTTAGTTTTGGTTTGGCGCCCCTGCGAGGGCTGTTCATTTTTGGTATGGCGCCCCTGCGAGGGCTGTTCTTTTTGGTCACTCCTATTCCAAAGTGCCACAACTGGCATCTGGTTCTGTTAGCCTTATAAAAGATGTAACTGTTTTTCTTGATACTGTAAATAATAGATTAGTTTTAACGAGAAAAAAATAATAAATTGAAATGCAATATATACAATTTTGCATATTTTTAAAAAGGAATTCTATTATGTAAATACTCTAACATAGAACCATGTACATTCTATTTAGTATAAAAAAAGACATTGAAAAATAAATTTTATGGTTAGGAAAACTTAAATTTCATAGGATCATATACAAATTTTATAAATCAAGTTATATATTCTAAAAGGTAATTCAATTTCCTATATTAAAAGTAAAATTGACGATTAAAATAGTTGGGGTGTTTCTATTCCTCTAACTTAGTCATGATTATTTTTTATTATTTTCATGTCAGTCGTGCATCATGAAACATCATGAGAACCCATTATTAATTTATATCTACTTTTATATATTGAAATAAAATAATTATCATTTTTTCAAGGTTTTATTAAAAATATTTTGCTGTCGATATATTGTATTTTGTGATTGCTTTGAATCAATAATATGGTGTAATAAATTATATTATATTATATTATTTATTTTTTAAATGAAAATAGAAATGGTATAATATATAAAGATATTTTATTAGATATTTATTTATTTTTTAGATGAAAATAAAAATGGTATACTATAAAGATATTTTATTAGGTATTTATTTATTTTTTAAATGAATATAGAAATTGTATAGAAATAATTTTTGATTTTAAATTCAAAGTTAAAGGATATTTTTAATTTAGAAGTAAACCGAAATATTTTAATGTCATGAGTGAAATTATCTTTTTTGAAATAACGTTTTATTTTAATTTTATATTTTAGTAAAAAAATTTATAATTAACTCCACTATTTTTTTTGTTAATCTATATATTTTTAATATTTTTTAATTATATTTGTAAAATAAGAAACAAATAAATTATACTTTGAAATGACATAAAACAATGTATCTATTTTTTTTTGTTAATCTATAAGTTTTTAATATTTTTTAATTATATTTGTAAAATAAGAAACAAATAAACAAATAAATTATACTTTGAAATGACATAAAACAATGTATCTGTAATAAAGTGATGATAAATTTTTTAATATTATTATTATCTAATTTTAAGGTCATTTGTTGGACAAGATGCCTACTTATTTCACTGTGGGTCTAGTAAGACATACATACTCTATCCCTCTAGTTTTTATTTCAGTGCTAAGTCTACAAAGACATACATACTCTACCCCTCTACTTTTGAAACTATGACCTCTTAAGAGGAAACAAATACTCTTAACCATTAAACCCACTCAAACTGTATGTTTTGAAATAATATTTAATAAATTTATATTGAAGAAAGTGATTAACAAATGTTTAAAATATAAAATTAATAAATTAAATAAATATAAAATTTTAACAAGCATATTCAAAATTATAAAATTATATAAATTTTACATAATTAAATATATAACAAATATTTGTTTGGAAATAAAAATATATCAAAAATATTATATTATTTTATAAATGACAATAATTTTTAAATTTTTTAAAAATAAATAATAATATAAAAAATTATAATATTTTATTTTAAAAAATTGGATAGATATTTTTATTTTTATGAGTAATTCATGAACACCAACCGTGCCTTTACTTCCACAGAAACTATCTATGAAGCTTTAAAAAAAAATATTTGGAACTCACTCATTACCAAAGTCTAATTTTATTAATAATGTAACCTAATTTGACCAATTAAGCACCAAAATGTTTTTAATTTTTATTTAAAAATAAAAATCTATTTTTATTTAAAAATAAAAATCTATTTTTAAAAATTTATATTTTTTTAATATTATTATTTATATTTAAAAATAATTAAACTTTCAAAATTTTAATAATATAAAGTCAAAATTGTTTATATTTAGTTCAAAGCTAGTCCAAGACCTAGGCCATCTAAAACCTAGGATTAGAAGCCTACGCTTTTAAACGTTTACTTTCTTATGAGTATAAGGAGTCTATCCTTTTTAAAAGCTTACTTTCTCATTGACTATAAAACCCTGACGTATGTAGTATTAGAAAGGCCGTAGTCTAATTTAACAGAAACCATGAAGACTCATCGAATCAGCGTATCATTGCATTTATAAACACACAAATTTATACATAGATTTAGTTAAAGGTGCTGCAGTGAAATCGGTTTATTGTTTTTTATTTTTCACCGACCCTTATCAATTGACATTAGCGATTCACTGATTCCGTGTTGACTATCATCGTCATACGATTAGGCATGATTAATGTTCTAACACGTCCCCTTAACCACATGTTGAGTGCCCCGAGGTCGGGTCGGGTCAACAACAAGGGGGATACCCACCCGGTCCGGAACCTGGTTGGCGGCTCCTTGCCCGTTTGGAGTAGCGGGTCCGACTGGGGGTAATGGGACCAGTTTCCCAATGTGATGGGTGTGTGTGTGTGTGCGTAGAGTCTGATGGCATTAATCTAAGGAAGGGGGGGAGGATTCTTCTAATCTAGTCTAAATTCTAACTGCTAAATTAACTCTATGCTAATGTAATCTAATGAAGAAAAATACATCTAATCTACGCTAACCCGGGGTGTTTTTCTTTTGTTATGCGATCTAGAAAGATTTCTAACAGCAGTCGGTAATAAAGATCATTCAACTGATATCAGAATATAAATCGATAAAGATGAACCATTCTGCATAAGAAGTTAGGCAGAGTAGTTGTGAACAGCATATCTCATAATCAGTTTTCTATAAGTTAAACATAAATAAATGACCCCACCGTACAGAAGTGCCAAATGGTAATACAGACATTCATGCAATAACATACAAAGAACTCAGCCACATATCACTTTAGGAATACTAGCAGAATCTAGCCAAGAGATAAAAGTACCATTTATGACTAAGTTCACTAATAAACTTCAAGTAACAATGATTTATTTCTACTTGTTCTAACATCTGCTAAGAGTACAGAAGTGCAACATCAGTAACAGATATTAAAATGCAAACATAAATAAATCTCGATCCATCCACTCATCAAAAACCTCCTCTGAGGGTGCAGAAGTGCATGTTCTGAGGAAAAGTTTTTTGACAGATTTCCGGACCCTTCTCCAAAAACCATGAGAAGGGTTAAATACTACTAACTAATCAATATTAATTACATGAAACTAGGGAATCGGCCTCAAATGACCGCCCTTTTACTAAAAGCAACTTTATTTCTAAACTTAAAATCTAATTTCTGACCGTTTCTGTATATTCTCTTTAGTGCCGTCAACAGTGTAATGCTTTCCTGGGAAGAGTCGGCTAGCCGCCTTCTTGTTTCACTCGGGAGATAAAAGTGGAAATAGCAGGAGCTGGCACTTCCTTCCGGCAGACCAGAAGATATTTTCAAAAACCTTTCTCTAGCTGGGTGTATTCGCCGCGTGTATACTTAGCGTGTCCCAATTTCTTCTTGAACTGATTTTGCTGTTGCCGTTTTCGGTTTTCGGTCATGCGGTGGATTGAGTGGGTTAAGAGTCGTGCTGCATGGGCAACTCCCTGTGTCGAAAATTTCTTCCGTTCTTTGTTCCAGGTTTCCCTGAAGCGTTCTCCTTCTCATGCGCTTCTTTCTCTGCTTTACTAAGTCTTAGCTTCAGGATCTTTTCTGAATATGCTGCTTTTGTGCGCTTTTGACTCTGAGTCCCGGATATTCTAATTTCATCAGTGCCGGTTGGCTGATAGCCTGGAATCCGCGGTTCTGCTGCATGCGGCATCCATTTTGTGAAAGCATTCTCTCTTTGCTGATTGGCGCTTTCCTCTTTCCTTCAGATGTTTCCTGCATATAAACTTATATCAGTTGCGTGTCTTGCAGTCTACGCAAAGGAGAAGTGAAATGAAAAGACTTGACGTGAAAGCATTAATCTCTAACGAACGCATAATTATGACATCCATCATCACTTGACTCTTCGATAAATGTAACGCAATCATTTCTAGATACTTAAGCATGCGGTCATTAAATTCTTTCAAGGCGCGCGCTTAATGCATGGGTTTATCGTGTGGTAAGTCTTTTCAGATCGCAGATCGCTGCCATCGCAGATCGCAAATCGCAAATATCGCAAGTTCTCATTTAATGGTTACGTCGCATAGCATAATGCTTGCGATTTGCGATATCGCATATTGGCGATCGCATTGCTCGAAGGTTTTTCTTTTAAGGGGCGCGTGTGAAGTATGCGATGCGATGAACTTCGCATCGCAATTTCGCAGTATTTGTTTTTCGCGCTCGAGTTATGCTTTGGCCTTTCCTTGCGATGCGATTTGAGACTTAGGGAGAGAAATACAAAAAACTTTAGAAAAAATATATTTTTGGGATTTTCGTTCAGGGTCCCCTCTTCACTTGACGTTATTTCTAATGTCAAGTGAAAAAAAGGGGGGTTGTTGGTGACCACAACAATTGACGATTCACTTGGGAGAACCAGTTATCTCTGCTCTTTTTCTATTGACGTTTTCAGACCCTTTTCGAAAAAATTTCTCAGGGAATTCGAACTTTATTATAAAAGGATAAGAGAAATAATACTTTAAAGTGTCAATGATGTTTTGTCTTCGCCCCATTCTATTCCAATTACTTGCATTCCCAGGTTTTTTTCGAGTTCAGATCAGTTATTACTTGGTCTTGCAGAACATAAAAATAAAGTATTCTCTATGTATCAGCCCCTTTTTAAAGAATGTCCCTTTGTCGCAGGTAGAGCCACTGCTGCCAGCAGGCGTCCATAGCCTCGACAGGGTTACCTATTATCCAGGAATGATCCTTTATCCTGCCTTAGTTTCTTGCAACTTTTTCAAAAGAATTATACCTTTCTTGATGCTTTTTTTTTTTTAAATCCTCAAAAGAACAATGCCTTGGTTTGGTGGCCAAAATTATGACACAGTCATTCACTTGATTTATACTTTTGCTGAACAAGCTGCCTCATGATGAGACCCCTTGTCTTTTGATCGCAACAATCTTGAGTCGTTGCCCTGTTTTGGTAGACAGTTTTGGCAAAGTCAACAAGTTATAATATCTGTGATCATGATAAGTCGGCTCGTGATGAGACCTCTTATTCTTCGAGATATAGCATCCTTTCGGGTTATTCTCCTGAATCGTTGCATTCTTCTTCAGCAGGGAGGAAG
Source organism: Pinus tabuliformis (assembly GCA_031772625.1). Taxonomy (NCBI): domain Eukaryota; kingdom Viridiplantae; phylum Streptophyta; class Pinopsida; order Pinales; family Pinaceae; genus Pinus; species Pinus tabuliformis. The sequence goes on from CM062818.1 coordinate 1,908,309,012, forward strand.
TCAAATTCTCTTTCCTTAAGAAAGTTTTGGACGACAATGATAGGGCTACTTTTGATGATGGTTGTTTTCACAGAGAACCTTTATTCTAATATTGATACCTTTTATTGTGCTGATCTAACACGAATTCCTCACTGAGATAGCTTTCTTTAAAATTTTCTGGGTTTGAATTCTAACACCATCTTCCGGGTTAAAGATCTATTGACAATAAAGACCGAATTCCCACAAGCTTAGTTGTTCATAAGAGCCGAAATTCCAAAATCTTTAACAGAGACAGGGTTTCTTTCGGAAACGTCAAATATTGCTTTGCCAGAACAAACTTTTATTTGGGAGAGGCAACCATTCTCTGGGGTTATGTAGAGAATATAACTAACTTTGCCTATCAATTATTGAAAGCAAAACTAATAACTTTAGCTAAACTACTTCTACTCCTATTCTAATTATGTGCAGGAAATAGCTAAGAGAAATGGTATTTCCAGTGGAACCAACGGTTCATTATTATTCCTAGTCGCATAGATTGCCTCAGGATAAAAAAAATGAATCGAATTCCCCATGGATAGGATTTGTTGTTTAGGGGATAGGGAATCATGAATCCAGTTGGAATCTTGTTTGATTTTATTTTCTTGTGATAGGTTTCTTCCAACTGAATACCTATTGGATCGCAGAAATTGGGATGAATTTCTTTTGTGAATGGGTGGTATTTCGATGGAAAGGACAACAAGCCAATCCGTGAGATATGTTCTTCGATTTGGGTGGCTTGTGACCCGTCGATTGTTAATTCTGAGTGTTTAGCGATCTCGTTTGGAATGAAAGCTTTTATAAATAAATCGCCAAAATCTGATCTATCAAAATTTTGGAGTTTTAAAGAGAGATTCGATTTCGTACACAAAGAAAATAAGTGAGAAAGAAAAGATTGGGTAGCTGTATATACAGTGGTGTCGCACATCTGGGAGTTACTTGAAACTCTGTGTTTTTCACAAGAACTGGCCGAGTTCTATGAATCAGGAATTGAATCATGATTGCGATCAGGGATAGAGATCTCCTCTGGATATGAATCGTAGATAGGAGTATCGCTTTGGACAGTGAAATTATTCAAATGAGATTTTGCTTTGAGATGAGGGTCAGATAAAGCAGTTTCTGATCTAAGATGTTTCTTATAACCAGACCCTATTTGAGTTACTTGTGACAATTCAATATCATCATAAATATCAAAGCAACTATCACGAAAGATTTCACAATTTTCCCTAGGTTCCTCTTTTTCATTATATGTTTTTAGACAAGGGAGATGAGGCAGCTCTTGTTTGATATGAATCGTAGACTGTGATATAGTGGTCTCTTTATTTTGGAAACCCAGTGATGTCTCGTTTGAATAGCCCTCTATTGGAATAGACTTGATACTATGAGGGAGAAGATTGTCATTACAAAAAACATCGGGGTAAAGAGAAAAATGTCGATCTGGAACAATATATTTAAAATCATCAAACAAAACTCGTTCATCAGATTCACAATAAGCATCGGGCTTTAGATCGTACCTTTTTGCGTCGATACTTTTCGAAAGAGAAACAGTAGGTGGATCTAACCTTGGCACCAGGAGTTGTTGATTTGAAATGATGTTGTCTGACTTTACATTAAAGTCAACTTCTGATGTCAGGGCACCTTCCCCCTTAGTACTTTCGCCTGCGTTTTCTGATGTTAGAGCATGCAAAACTCCTAGGCTAAATTTTGTCTGATCAGGTGCAGGAGGTGGGAAACACTCATCATAATCCGAAGATTCTTCATCTGTGAGTTCATCTTCAAGATCATATTGTAGACATTTAAGATGAAATCTTATATTGAAATCCCTTACGGGCTCGTCTTGTTTCCGCAGATGGTCGATCTCATCGTATACCTGGTCGTATTCATAGCAATCAAACTCTAAGATGAAAGCTCTAACAAGTTGGTCCCAGCTGTGGACTGATGCAGTTGGGAGGTTCCTGCACCATCTCCTAGCTTCTGCTGTGAACGTGAGAGTAAAAATCCTGCACAGAGCGTCTTCGTCAATTTTCTGAATATCAGCACTAGAGACTCTATGAATGAACTGTAAGGCGTGATGAAATGCAGAAGAATTATTCTCACCATTAAATTTTACCTGAGATAATAGTCTTACCACGTCCGGTGGAGTGTTGGAAGATGTAGGAACCTGGATGAAACTCCAAATGGGAATTCTGTGAGTAGACATCCTTTTCCGGGACTTCTAGTTTTAAACATATCCCAACAGACAATATGCTCAGGCCCTCCTTCTAGCACCAGAAATGTTGAGTGCCCCGAGGTCGGGTCAACAACAAGGGGGATACCCACCCGGTCTGGACCCTGGTTGGCGGCTCCTTGCCCGTTTGGAGTAGCGGGTCCGACTGGGGGTAATGTGACCAGTTTCCCAATGTGATGGGTGTGTGTGTGTGTGTGTGCGTAGAGTCTGATGGCATTAATCTAAGGAAGGGGGGGAGGATTCTTCTAATCTAGTCTAAATTCTAACTGCTAAATTAACTCTATGCTAATGTAATCTAATGAAGAAAAATACATCTAATCTACGCTAACCCGGGGTGTTTTTCTTTTGTTATGCGATCTAGAAAGATTTCTAACAGAAGTCGGTAATAAATATCATTCAACTGATATCAGAATATAAATCAATAAAGATGAACCATTCTGCATAAGAAGTTAGGCAGAGTAGTTGTGAACAGCATATCGCATAATCAGTTTTCTATATGTTAAACATAAATAAATGACCCCACCGTACAGAAGTGCCAAATGGTAATACAGACATTCATGCAATAACATACAAAGAACTCAGCCACATATCACTTTAGGAATACTAGCAGAATCTAGCCAAGAGATAAAAGTACCATTTATGACTAAGTTCACTAATAAACTTCAAGTACCAATGATTTATTTCTACTTGTTCTAACATCTGCTAAGAGTACAGAAGTGCAACATCAGTAACAGATATTAAAATGCAAACATAAATAAATCTCGATCCATCCACTCATCAAAAACCTCCCCTGAGGGTGCAGAAGTGCATGTTCTGAGGATAAGTTTTTTGACAGATTTCCGGACCCTTCTCCAAAAACCATGAGAAGGGTTAAATACTACTAACTAATCAATATTAATTACATGAAATTAGGTAATCGGCCTCAAATGACCGCCCTTTTACTAAAAGAAACTTTATTTCTAAACTTAAAATCTAATTTCTGACCGTTTCTGTATATTATCTTTAGTGCTGTCAACAATGTAATGCTTTCCTAGGAAGAGTCGGCTAGCCGCCTTCTTGTTTCGCTCGGGAGATAAAAGTGGAAATAGCAGGAGCTGGCACTTCCTTCCGGCAGACCAGAAGATATTTTCGAAAACCTTTCTCTAGCTGGGTGTATTCGCCGCGTCTATACTTAGCGTGTCCCAGTTTCTTCTCGAACTGATTTTGCTGTTGCCGTTTTCGGTTTTCGGTTGTGCGGTGGATTGAGTGGGTTAAGAGTTGTGCTGCATGGGCAACTCCCTGTGTCGAAAATTTCTTCCATTCTTTGTTCCAGGTTTCCCTGAAGCGTTCTCCTTCTCATGTGCTTCTTTCTCTGCTTTACTAAGTCTTAGCTTCAGGATCTTTTCTGAATATACTGCTTTTGTGCGCCTTTGACTCTGAGTCCCGGATAGTCTAATTTCATCAGTGCCGGTTGGATGATAGCCTAGAATCCGCGGTTCTGCTGCATGCGGCATCCATTTTGCGAAAGCATTCTCTCTTTGCTGATTGGCGCTTTCCTCTTTCCTTCAGATGTTTCCTGCATATAAACTTATATCAGTTGCGTGTCTTGCAGTCTACGCAAAGGAGAAGTGAAATGAAAAGACTTGACGTGAAAGCATTAATCTCTAACGAACGCATAATTCTGACATCCATCATCACTTGACTCTTCGATAAATGTAACGCAATCATTTCTAGATACTTAAGCATGCGGTCATTAAATTCTTTCAAGGCGCGCGCTTAATGCATGGGTTTATCGTGTGGTAAGTCTTTTCAGATCGCAGGTCGCAGATCGCAGATCGCTACCATCGCAGATCGCAAATCGCAAATATCGCAAGTTCTCATTTAATGGTTACGTCGTATAGCGTAATGCTTGCGATTTGTGATATCACATATCGGCGATCGCATTGCTCGAAGGTTTTTCTTTTAAGGGGCGCGTGTGAAGTATGCGATGCGATGAACTTCGCATCGCAATTTCGCAGTATTTGTTTTTCGCGCTCGAGTTATGCTTTGGCCTTTCCTTGCGATGCGATTTGAGCCTTAGGGAGAGAAATACAAAAAACTTTAGAAACAATATATTTTTGGGATTTTCGTTCAGGGTCCCCTCTTCACTTGACGTTATTGCTAATGTCAAGTGAAAAAAAGGTGGGTTGTTGGTGACCACAACACCACAACAACCTAAACTTTAACTTGCTTGTTGGTCTAAGTCTCAGCTAGGTTTACAAAAAAACGTTTTTTTTTCCTTCTTGCTAAAGGGTCCATGCGTGTTCATTCATTGACGCAGTTTCATCTTCACCTTTCTTGTTTCCCTTATGAGCTCCATGCTCTCGCCACTTTCCATGAGGAGCCACCAAAATGTACTCATTTTCGATCATGAACGACCTTTGAACAACATCCATGGTAGTACACTCCACTGTCACATTCATCTTAGAAGTGGATCCAATCACATTACTAGCAATTGGGTTCTTTGACAAGCAAGTTTTTCTCTGATGCAGGAGCATCTGGACTTAGCCAGCAATGTGAAAGTTTGTTCACGTGTTGTAGCTAAACAAGTTGAATATCATTGACCTGATTGGTCAAAAGTCAGTTTTACTGAGAGGATTGGATTTCTCAAGAAATGAGTTGTATTTCATTATTGTAATAGTTAGAAATTGTCTTATTTTAGGTTCAAAGATAAGTTATTAGCATAGGTGTGTGGTAGAGCTAGGAGTTAAAGATTTGCTATTAGATTGATTAAAAATAGGGATTGAATTGTTCGACACAGAATAGAGTGATATTCGATTGATAAAAAATGGAAAAAATGTAATGAAGGGAGAATTAAGTGGAGTGAGAGTAAGAATAGTGTGTGGATTGTATTTTGAAACAAACATATTTTATTTGTGTAATCGGGAAAAGGCCAAGACTCTGTCATCTCTTTTATTATGAATAATTGATGTTGTGCGTGTGATTAATTACCAAGCCTGCGGAAACCCTCGTTGTGCTTTTGTTTTATTTGTATTTGGGATAGGATTGATGATTTCTCTGTTTTCATACTTCGTAATAGAAAACACAGAGTTAATAGGAAAATCACAGGCCTTTGTAATTTTAACAGTGTTGAGTCAAATAAGATCTCAACCGTTGATTCTAGTTTGAACCAATGGAGCGAACCTTTCCCGACCATTGGATTACCATATATTGCATCGCAAGATTAATTAAGAGAAGAGCAGGTTTTAAACAGTGAAAGTGGTATATCGGGTGGAAAAAAAGCGGTAAGCGGTATTTCGAGGAAGGCCTCCAATTCCACTCACTACCGGACACGTAGCACTCGGGTGGAGAGAGAAAACTGCTTTTTCAGGCGGTTACTCTCTGTGCAAGTTGTGCCTCCGAAATTCTTGTGAACCGTTGGATTTAGTGCGAGTTGATCTACAGTGGAGGATCAACGATTAGTTTCGTTGATCGGGTGTAACGTCAACCGTTGGATCGGTGAATGCAATGGATGGCGGAGATTGATTTGATAGAGTTCAAGTGAAAAGAGTGGATCCAAGAAATTTATAGATGCGGGCATAATGCATTTGAAGTCCAGCCTTATGTGTTGAAGCGCATTTTTTCCTATGTTTCTCGTGTGGTTTCGATTTTATGTGTTGTGGGGTTTTAAGCCAATAACGCTTCTGATAGGTTTTGTGGGCCCATAACCCATAGGTCTGTGCATATTGATTTCAGATTGCAGTTTTGCTGCATCAAAGTGGTATCAGAGCACAAAGATTAAGGTTGATTGCAGAAAAAAAAAAATGCCACCGAGGAGAGGAGCTGGCATTGGTCGAGGAAGACCTGAAGCAAATGCAGTTCTACTAGAAGAGATCTGAAGTCTGTGTATGAGAATGGAAACAATTGAGACTGTTTAGAGAAGAACACCTGATGAAGGAGTTGACAATACTAAAGAAGAATCTTCTGAGAAAGAAGAAGAGGAGGAAAATGAAACTACCAGAGTTATCAAGATGTTGGCGAAAGTAGGAGGAAAACCAAAGATGGAAATTCCTAGGTACAAAGGGAGTCTCAATGCAGAAGAGCTAATGGATTGGATCAATTCATTGGACAAATATTTTGACTATGAAGAGGAAGCTGACGACAAAAATAAGGTGAAATTTACAATTACCAGATTGAAGGGTCATGCAGCTATTTGGTGGGAGGAATTACAAACATCCAGAACGAGAAAAGGAAAATCCAAGATCAAGCAATGGGACAAAATGGTAAGTAAAATGAAAGCCAAATTTATGCCTAAAAACTATCAGTGAATTTTTTTTAAATAATTGCAAAATTTAAGGTAAAAAGGAATGTTTGTTAAAGAATATACAAAAGAGTTTTATAGATTGAGCATTGGAGTAGGAAATGTAGAAGATGACATGGAAAAGTTATCTAGATATATCAATGGCTTAAGGTATGACATCCAGTATGAGATCAATTTGTTGAGTCTGAAGACTATTGAAGATTCTTATCAAGCAGGTTTGAAGGCAGAAGAGAAGATATTAAGAAAACATAATTAGAGGAATAGAGGAAGAAGCTTAGTAAGAGGTAGAGAAACTACCAGACCAAGGGGTCAGCAACATCAGCATGAAGCAGGAAATTCAAGTAGTAGACCACCACAGAGAGGAGAATTTAACAGAGGAAAATTTGCGCCTAGAGGAATAGGCCAAGGAAGAGATATTCGATGTTGTACATGTGGAGAATGGCAACATGTGTCATGGGAATATCCTCATAATAAACCAGCAAGTCAAAGGAATGCGAATGTGGTTAAGGCAAAGCCAGAACCACCTTGACTTATGGAAAAGGAAGAATCCCTTGAAGTAGGAGAATCCCTGTTATTGAGAAGGACCTTGCTTAAGACAGAGAAGGAGATTGAAGACCCAACGCAGAGGAAGAATTTTTTTAGAGCTACCTATAAATCAAAAGGTAAGTATTGTAAAGTGATAATTGATAGTGGAAGCACTGACAACCTTGTTTCTACAAAAATGGTGGACAAGCTCGAATTAGCAAAGAAAATACACCCTTCTCCTTACAAAGTGTCATGGTTATAGAAAGGACATCAGATTATTGTGACAGAACAATGCAAGGTAGAGATACAAATTGGTACGTATAAAGATGTGATATTATGTGATGTAATGCCCATGGATGTATGCCATGTATTATTGGTAAGACTGTGGCAATTTGATCGAAAAGCTATTCATGATGGGAGGAGAAACACTTATACTCTAGAGAAGGATGGAACTAAACATACATTGCTGCCATTGAAGGATGACGCTGACAAAGGAACACCTGGAAGTAGTGTTATGTTGATGAGTGGGAAGGAGTTGTTACAAGAGGTTGAAAAAGGTGAAGAAATGCATTTTGTTGTCATAGGGAGACCTAAGGTAATTTTGACTTCCACAAACTTAGACGATTTACTTGAGGAAATCAAAACTTTGTTGAATGATTTTGCTAATATTGTTGTGGATGAGTTGCCAAATGCATTGCCACCGATCAGGAGTATTAGTCATCATATTGATCTAATACCAGGAGCAAGTTTGCCAAATAAAGCAGCATATAGATTAACTCCTCAAGAGAACGCAGAAGTTGGAAGACAAGTGTAGCAGTTTATGGATAAGGGGCTAATCAGAGAAAATCTTAGTCCATGTGTTGTACCAACAGTACTCAGTCCAAGGAAAGGAGGAGAATAGTGTATGTGCACTAGAGCCATCAACAAGATCACTATCAAGTATAGATTTCCTTTTTCACGCATGGATGATTTAATGGATTATTTGAGTGGATCAAAATATTTTACTAAAATAGATTTTAAGAGTGGATATCATCAAATAAGAATTCGAGAAGGCGATGAATGGAAGATGGCATTTAAAACAAACAGTGGGTTGTATGAGTGGTTGGTGATGCATTTTGGACTCACTAATGCACCTAGCATGTTCATGAGATTAATGAATGAAGTCTTGAAGGAATATGCAAGCAAGTTTTTTATAGTTTATCTTGATGATATTCTAGTTTTTAGTAAAAGTAAAGAAGAACATCTAGAGCATCTTAAATTGGTTCTAAGAATTCTGCAAAAGGAGAAACTACTAATAAATCTGAAGAAATGTAGTTTCGTGAAGGAAGAATTAATTTACTTGGGATTTGTAGTTTCTAAAGAAGGATTGAAAATGGATCAAGAGAAAGTCCAAGTAATTTGGAACTAGCCTATTCCCAGAAATATATTTGAGGTAAGAAGCTTCCATGGTCTTGCAAGCTTTTACAGAAAGTTTATTAAAGTCTTTAGTGAGAATTGTGCACCAATTCTTGAAACAATCAAGGAGACTAATCAACCATTCAAGTGGACAAAAGTAGCATACTTCAATTTTAAGTTGCTAAAGGAGAAAATCACAGAGAAACCAGTTTTAGCTTTACTTGATTTTGAAAAGGTGTTTCAAGTTGAAACAGATGCTAGTGGAGTTGGAATTGGAGCAGTTCTGAGTCAGGAACAAAGACCGATAGAGTACTTCAGTGAGAAATGGAATGAAGCAAAGAAGAAATATTATTCTTATGATAAAGAATTTTATGCTATTGTACAAACCTTGAATAAATGGAGACATTATTTGCTGCCAAAGGAATTCATATTGTATTCAGAGAATCATGCCTTACAGTTCATCATTAACCAGCTGAAGTTGAACCAGAAACATACCAAGTGGGTAGAATTTTTTCAAAGCTTTACTTTTGTGATAAAACACAATACTGGTAAGTCAAATAAAGTCGCTGATGCATTGAGTAGGGTAAGTTTTATTGTGAAAGAATTCAAAGTGGGTGTTGTAGGATTTGAAGAAATGGTTGAAATGTATAAATATGATGCAGATTCCAAAGATATCTATATAACTATTCAAAATCCAATATTTCATAACAGAAGTGAGTGGTTAGATTATCTTATCCAATGAGGGTTTTTGTTTAAAGGTAACAAGTTGTGCATTCCCAAATGTTCTATGAGGGAAAACATAATAAAGGAGAAACATAGTGGAGGATTATCTGGTCACTTTGGACAAGATAAAAACTTTGCTCAGGTGAATGCTTTTTACCATTGGCCAAAGATGCAGACTGATGTTAAGAAATTTGTTGAGAACTGTATGATATGTCAGCATGCTAAAGGGAGAAGCCAGAATACAGGATTGTATCAGCCATTGCCAATACCAATCTGACCATGGGATGCAATTAGCATGGATTTTGTTCTGGGCTTACCTACAATTCAAAGGGGGAATGATTCCATTTATATTGTAGTAGATAGATTTTCCAAGATGGCACATTTCATTACTTGTAAGAAGACTAGTGATGCAACACGTATAGCTAATCTATTTTTTTTCAGAAATTGTAAGATTACATGGATTTCCTGTAAGTATTGTGTCTGATCGAGATACAAAGTTTGTAGGGCATTTCTGGAGAACTATTTGGAAGAAATTGGGAGCTAACCTCAGTTTTAGTTCAGCATACCATCCTTAAACAGATGGACAGATCGAAGTAGTAAACAGGGGCTTGGGAAACATATTGAGAAGTTTAGTGTATCAAAATCCTAAACAGTGGGATTTAGCACTAGCGCAGGCTAAATTTGCTTATAATAATACTCCAAGCCGAAGTACTGGAATGAGTCCATTTCAGATTATTTTTGGAATGAATCTAGGTGGTGCGTATGAGCTCATAAATTTGAGTAAATAGGAGACAATAAGTGCAAACGCTGAAGAGTTTGCAGAACAGATGTAGAGATACAAAAAGATGTCAAAGGCAGATTGCGGGAAAGCAACGACAGATACAAATAGAGGATAGATATGAAAAGAAGAGAGAAAGAATTCCAAGTGGGAGATTTAGTGATGATGTATTTGAGAAAAGAAAGATTTCATGTTAAGACTTACAATAAACTGAAAATGAAAATGATAGGACCATGTAGAATTGTAATAAAGTTTTCAGCTAATGCATATGAAATTGAGTTTCTAGAAGGGATTGGAATATCGCCTATCTTCAATGTTGCAGATTTGTATCCATACAAAGAGGCAGAGACAGAGCTACATGAGGAAACTACAGGAGATGAAGTTCAAACTGTGAACTGGGAAGAACAAATGCCAAAGACAGCTAAGAAAGAAGTGGAAGTTGTTTTGGAGAAAAGAGTATCCAAAAGAACCAGAGGACAGACTTATTTCCAATATCTAGTCAAATGGAAAGGACAACCAGTGGAGGATGCTAGCTGGTTGACAACAACATAATTGCAGAAGTATGGAGTAAGTCTTGAAATTTTGAAGGATGATTCTTTTCTTCCTCGGGAGTATGATGCAGGAGCATCCAGAGTTAGCTAGCAATGTGAAAGAATTTTCACATGTTGTAGCTAAACAAGCTGAATTTCATTGACCTGATTGGACAAAAGTTAGTTTTACTAAGAGGGTTGGATCTCTCAAGAAATGAGTTGTATTTCATTATTTTAATAGTTAGAAATTGTCTTATTTTAGGTTGAAAGATAAGTTGTCAGCATAGGTGTGTGGTAGAGCTAGGAATTAGAGATTTGCTATTAGATTGATTAAAAATAGGGATTGAGTTGTTAGGAACAGAATATAGTAATATTCGATTGATAAAAAGAAGGGAAAGAATGTAGTGAAGGGAGGATTCTGTGGAACGAAAGCAAGAATAGTCTGTGGATTATATTTTGAAACAGAGGTCTTTTATTTGTGTAATCGGGCCAAGGCCGAGACTCTGTAATCTCTTTTATTATGAATAATTGATGTTGTGCGTGTGATTAATTATCAAGCCTGTGGAAACCCTCGTTGTGCTTTTGTTTTCTTTGTATTCGGGATAGAATTGATGATTTCTCTGTTTTCACGCTTCGTAATAGAAAACACAGAGTTAATAGAAAAATCGTGGGCCTTTGTACTTTTAACAGTGTTGAGTCGGATAAGATCTCAGTCGTTGATTCCAGTTTGAACCAATGGAGCGAACCTTTCCCGACCGTTGGATTACCATATATTGCATCACAAGATTAATTAAGAGAAGAGCGGGTTTTAAACAGTGAAAGTGGTATATCGAGCAGACAAAAAGCGGTAAGCGGTATTTTGAGGAAGGCCTCCGATTCCACTCACTACCGGACATGTAGCACTCGGGTGGAGAGAGAAAACCGCTTTTTTGGGTAGTTACTCTACGTGCAAGTTGTGCCTCCAAAATTCTTGTGAACCGTTGGATTTAGTGTGGGTTGATCTATGGTGGAGGATCAACAATTAGTTTCATTGATCGGGTGTAACATCAACCGTTGGATCGACGAATGGAATGGATGGTGGAGATTGATTTGATAGAGTTCGGGTGAAAAGAGTGGACCCAAGAAATTTATAGATGCGGGCATAATGCATTTGAAGTCCAGCCTTATGTGTTGAAGCGTGTTTTTTCCCGTGTTTCTTGTGTGGTTCCGATTTTATGTGTTGCAGGGTTTTAAGCCAATAACACTTTCGATAGGTTTTGTGGGCCCATAACCCACAAGTCCGTGCGTATTGACTTCAGATTGCAGTTTTGCTGCATCATGCTCTCATGTGGAATGGAATCCAACTCTGGATATTTATGGTCATTAATAAAATAATTTTGTTGATCTAATAATTCTTGTGACTCAAAAAGACTACATGAATAAAAAATATTACCAGGCCCAAAAATACTTCCAAATGGGCTCTCTAAAAACGGATTATCGAAAAGATTAGTATCCAACATTATCCCACTCATTGTACTCTAATCAGACTGATGATCTTCTACGGGGCTTTCCACACATGGTGGCATCCACAACTTTACACAAACAATCTTTAACCTTTATCTTCTCCTCTCGGGATTGAGAACAGACAAACTTGTCTTCAAATTGGACGTAGGCACAAATATGTTTCCACTCGCCCTGAAATGGAGCATTAATGCCCACTTTGCTATGCATGCACCAGTCACAGGCTGCAACTCCACGCTCAGCCAATCAGCTTCCACGGTCAGCTCTCCATCTCCTCTAGCCTCAACACACAATCTACTCAGACGCCTCCACAATCGGCCTCTCTGCTCAAGCCCCAGGTATGTTTGCTTAACCCACCACCAAAAAGAACTATGGCAATTTGTTTTCCTTTTCCACAACTGGGTCTTCACTCAATCAACATTCTCACAATGCTCAATGCACAACAACTCAACAAATTTACTCACTACTAGTCTCTAGGCCACATCTGATGACTGTTGCAGGTCCACGCAAGCATAACTGGATCCTTCATAGTAATATCTCCACACAATTTGCAGCTCTTATAGCAGTCACTATCGTGCCCTCAAGTCCTCTCAACACAGTGTTATCGATGCCTCACAACAATGGAACCCAACCAACAACTTCATGCTTTGCGTGCACACCATCGCAGCAAACAAGTCCAAGATTTCACCACACTTCACATCACAACAGGCAACAACGACCTACTTCACAACTCTACCACACTTGGCATCTACAGCTCCTCGGCCTCCATCCTTCACGCTGGGCAGTGCGCTATCACACTTCAACTCCACCTTCACGACATCTCCACACACAAAGGTGGGCAACTTCGAAGACCACGACACTCACAGTCGCTCCTCCACTGTGATATAAAGCCACATGTGTTACTCTTCTTGGCAAGTTGTTCGCTCCTTTACACAAGCAGATAAATCCACTTGCACTGACACTGGCTCCACACGCATTCAAATATAGGATAAACCAATCTTTCGCCAAGTTTGTGAGTTCAAGCCTCTTCCTAGCTCACGCACCTCCACGCTTTACCTTAGTCTGCAACTCTCTAGCACAGAACAACGCCAAACAACATGTTCGCATTTTCGCCCGGCTCCATGGGTGTTTTAGCGCTCTACACTCATTACGAACTCCTTCACGTGGCTCTACACACAACAATAGGTCTTCTCCACACATTGATTTGCAGTGTCTCTGTCAACCACACTCCATGCACGCAAGGATTAGCCAGCTATCCAGGCTGCCATTGGCTTACACACAGTCAGACGAGAGTCCACAACTCTCGCTCTTCATCAAACAACAGCCACACCTGAAACTTTCGGCTCTAATACCATATCAGAGAACATAGTTGACATTCAAAGCTTGCCGAGTTAATTACTAAACATTGCTATTAAATGAATTTTATACGTGCTTGATGAAATTTCTCGATTTTGGTTGTCGATGGCTTCTTTAGGAAGGTATTTAAAGTCTCTAAAAGACTCGAGACAATCTCCTGAATTCTCTAGAAGACTTGAGACCTAACACAGTTAATGCGGACGATGGTTGGAATTAATGTTTTTCCAACACTCCCCCTTAATTCCAACCATAAAATAAACACACAAAATACAATATAACACAATACATAAGACACAAACATACTCTTCATTGACATTCCACAGAGACTCGGTTGTCTTCTCATCTTACCACAACCATAAACAATTTTGGCTCCGATACCATAAGCTAAACCATAAAGACCCATGGAGTGAGCTTATCATCGCATCACAAACACAAAGATTTATACATAGATTTAGTTGGAGTTTCTACAATGAAATCTGCCTACTATCATTTATTTTTCACCGACTCTCGCCCAGTGACAATGATGACTCGTAGGCATGATTAATGTTCTCACATAATTAACTTGATTTGTTTCAAAAATTATGAAAACTTTGTCAACATTTTGATAAAATGTTGTAGGTTTTTTGTAAATCAAAGGTTTTTTTGTAAATCAAAGTTAGATGGTCAAATTTGAAGATTTTAAGTGTTTTAAAAGTTTTTAATATTTGTGTGGCAAACTATTAAATCCTTGATGGTTACTGCAAGAAATCAATAATACCACACACCGAATTCCAAGTTCCCAAAAACGGGAAAGTAAACCGATACTTACAAAAAAATTGGAAAGCATCGTTCCAAATTCCGCCACTATGCGTTGAAATCTGGAGAAATTTCAACCGTTCTCGCTGATCCACCTCTACTATGCTCCAGTTCGTGACACGCCTCTCCTACCTGATCCACCTCTACTATGCTCTTAAGTTTGCGACACGACTCCCCTACCGGATCTAGTACTGATCTCAGATATTCAATATTATAGGTTTCCTGTTTGACAAAGCAAATAACGCCATTGTGTGTTGATATCCAGAGGCAATGCAACCGTTTCTGCTGACTCGACGCTTCTATGCCTTTTAGCCTCCAACACACATCTGCTTTAATTTGTTCCAGTGATCTCAGACCTTCAAGGTTGAGGGTTTCCAACTTGGCACACCCATTTATGTTAAGAAACTTTAGATTTTCAACATTTGTGAATGCCTTTATTTCGGAGCAAAATTCCAGGTTGAGGTATTCCAGTGATCTCAGACCTTCAAAATTCAGGGTTTCCAATTTAACACATCCATTCATGTTGAGAAATTTAAGATTTGAAAGATGTGTTCAATTCGATTCCATGCTTAGTTTTTCTAATGATCTCAGGCCTTCAAGATTCAAGGCTTCGAATTTGATGCACCCATGTATGTTGATATATTTAAGATGTTCAAGATTTGAAAGATATGTCGGTGTGTTTAATTGGAAGCAAAATTCCAAGTTCATGTACTCTAAAGACATTGTAATTTGTACAATTTGGAGCCTTATATTCTCTCAATATAATATTATGGTGCTTTTTTCGTTCTGAAAAGATGTGTGATATTTTATTGCCTCCGTCACATGTACCAATTTAACACAGCCTTTGAAGTTGACATATTGGAGAGTGTATATTTCTCCTAGAATATCACTTGGGATAAACAGATTAACACAGTATTGCTGATAGATATTGGAGACGCAATAATTCAGTGAAGGAATTAGGCAGTTAAGTCAAATTAGCACAACCGGAAGTATTGCAATGATAGATATTGGAGATGCAATGAAGGAATTAGGTAGTTAAGTTTAGCATAATTGGATAAATCTAAATATGTTGGATTTTTTGAAGTTTAATAACTATAATTTGGATTTACAAAAATCCTAGCTAGATTTTCTCTAAATATGACTGGAATAATTACACTAAATATATTATATTCTTCCATAACTAACTATATTATAATATAAAAAGAATGTACACTGACTACCTATAAAAAAAAAAATATTGTCACAGGTTATACGCGTCTCCAAATAAGAATTAAATTTAATTTAAAATTAAAATCAAAATCACAATCCAGTCATCATAATGAATAATATACTATAAGGCGAAAGGAATACAAAGTATCACGGGCTACACAAAGCTCCAAATGTAAATTTATAACAATCTGTCAAATGCTTGTTGAGATTAAAAAGACAAAAAAACCTATGAAACGTCAAGGCCTGCTAGCAATATTAGAGATTACCGTCATGACCGACAAAGTTCTATTAGCTATTCGAGGCTTGACGAGATTACCGTCATGACCGACAAAGTCCTATTAGGGGAGGCATTTTGATTGGCCATGATTTTTTAGGAAGGATTTTGGTTCTCCCATTAAAGTTTTTTCTAAATGATTATAGTCATTTTTATTTACAATTGTAGATTTGGGAAATATTTTAAAATTTAGTGATTTTCTAATTATATTTAGGTTAGTTTTTAATTTCTATATATCTTTTAAATTTGTTAGCAAATTAAGAAAACAAATAAATTGCTTATAGTCATCTTTATTTACAATTGTAAATTTGGAAATATTTTAAAATTTAGTGATTTCTTAATTTTTTTTTTTACACGTCAAAAAAGCTAGATATTATATTATATGAGAGATATAAGAGGCAATATGTTTACATCTGTAGTTGACCCATAACATTGGATCGAAAAAAGGGATTAGCATGGAAGCATAATCAGGTTGGAAGTCGTTGGTTGGGAAGAGAGTACAAAGCTCGCAAGCAACTTTGTGAAAAACGAGTGGGATACAATTTTGGAGAGGGGCGATGGCGTTTCTCAAGGTATTTGTCTTCTTGGAGTCAAGGGAGATAGTTCGGGGGCTGAACTACATCACCGCCTTATCTCGGCGTTGAAGCCTTTCAGTATTTCTGTGAAACATTTCTTCGTGTATAGGAGTTTGAGCGCCGCCTGCGTAGCCTTCTTAGTCAAAGGGGATCGCTGTAATGGCTTTATTTGCACTATCTGGGGTGTGACTGCGGAGGAGATCTACAGCCTCGCTTACACGAGATGTCACAAAAAGTCTCTGAAACACGCTCGGTACATCGTCTCTGATGAGAACCCCAGTATTGAAACCATTCTGGGATCTTATCGATTCGAGAAGGGGCATGAGCTTCTGAGAGGGGTGCACTACAGTCTTGAGAGGGCCACGGACGGACGAATGAAGACTAGCCAGGAGAACTAGACGGTAGTCCTCGCCAGGAAACCTAACCATAGCAGCCAAACCTGTAACTCCACATAATCACTCTACCCCACATAGCCAGTCATACTCAGACCCTTGAAATCAATGCTCACGTCCCAATCAAAGGCCCGAAGGGTGCTAACGCACGCTCGACTAAAAGCTGCCATCTACTCGAAGAACTAAAGGCCGCCATCGAAAGATGTTCAAAAAAGTTGGTTCCTACCAGGATAGACAGATCTGGGAGATCCCCATTTTATATTGATCTAGAGATCATAGAGGGTGCAAATCAACAGCAGAATCAACTATCTGAAGCAAATATACATAAGCAATGACAAAAGAAGAGAATTTTGCTGAGAAAGAAATTATGAAGCAGCATCATAAAACCAAAAAGATCCAAGGAGAACCTGTGAAACAAAGTTATACAACCTAGTAGTCCAGGAGAGAAAACTCTTGGATATAAAAGATTTCCCCTTCAGAAAGAACCTGCAAAAACCATAATCCTGGAGCTGATTGAAGACCCATTTTTGACAGAGAGTCGGCCTGTAAATTTTTGTCCCTACTGATATGGTGAATTGTGCCTCCAACCAAACAACCCCAGAAGAAATTGATCCTATCCATCCAGCCAATCAGGTGAGGCATTAATATATGATTTTTTCTTGAGACGAAATCTACCATTACTTTTGAATCTCCAAATACCGAGACATGCTGAATATCAAGAAAGAGGTAAAATTTTAATAGTCCAGCGAGAGCCATAACCTCCGCTTTACTGTTGGAGCCTTTCCCTCCCTTCTAGTGAATGGAGAAATGAGTGTTTTAATTAATCATAATGAATATACCACAGCCACAAGTGCCTTTCTACTTAGCTCCGCTGAAGAACGCCTTAGGGAAACATGAGAGCTCGTTTGATTGATCAGTACAGGCAACCTTTTTTTGATTGATAGGCTTTTGCGGTAGGGCTTCAAAGGAAGCGACAATTTTAATGAAGATTTCCGAGCAAGTAGTTTTAATGCCATTGAATATACCACTGTTACGCCACTTCCAAATCCTCCATAAAGAAAAGATGAAGATCCTTCTCCATGATTCCTTCTGCTCGCTGCACCATAGAAACATTTCAGAAATTGAAGCATGCGTCATATGCTGAATTCCATTACTGATCTCCAAAGCCTGCCATATTTGTTGCGATTTTTTTCATTCTAAAAACAAGTGTACATTACTTTCCCCCTCTGACCTACATAATGAGCATAGACCTAGCCCGTGCCATCCTCTTTTCATTAAATTTTCCCAGGTTAAATTCTTGTTGTGGAAGGTTAGCCAAGCAAAAAGAATCATTTTTGAAGGGCAACCATCCTTCCAGAAAATTCGAGGGAAAACAAGATTGCGCGCAAGAAGCTTCGAGCCAATTAAATGCTGATATACATCTTTAACTCTTACTACGTTCATCTCTTTCGAAAGATTCCATATAAGATAATCAGAATCCACAGAACGAAAAATGCCACAGTTTCTAAGACCCGCCTTGATGCAATCCCATTGAAGTGCGATTTCCTGAGGCATTTCCAAAATGTCTGCATCTTTCCACAGAGGAATGGGACCCTGCTAGCCAACTATCAAACTATCCCAATAGAAATGACCTCTTCTATGACAGAAATTCAATAAGGACTCTGGTATATTGACCTCCTCAGCGCCACACTTGAATTGATCCTTATCAATAAGAATTTTACTACCAGATTGAAAATGTTGGATTAAGTTCTTCAAAAAATAGTTTTCAATCTTGTGAAAGCTGAGCCAAATTGAAGAACCATATGAGGCCCTGATCTTTCCATTTTTGAACCAGAATGGTAAGTCCTTCCTTCCTAAGTATTTTGACTGAATCATGTTACTCCATGGACCTTCACCATGAACAGCTCTCCACAACGACTTGCATAAAAGGGCCTTTCCGAAGGAGCGCATATCGATCAAACCCCAACCTCCCATGCTCTTTGGTAAAGCGATACTGGCTAGTTTTGTGAGATGGTATTTCCTCCTATCCACTTGACCACCCCAAATGAAGTTAGTTGTTAATCTATTCATGCTATTAATAATACTCGCAGGAAGAAAAAATTAAATGCGCCCAGTAAACCGCGAGTTGATCTAATACTGATTCCACCAGAATCACTCTTCCCATGAAAGAGAGGCATCTGAATTCCCAAGCTGAAATCCTCCTGTAGAATCTATCCAGGATCCATTTCCAATCCGTTTTTAAGTAACCATTAGCTTTTATTAGAAAACCCAAGTATTTAATACCACAACTGATAGATTGCGCATTAATTCCAAAAAGATCAAATAGCCATGCAACATCTTCTTGATTTATATCATTGTGATACACTGTTGACTTCTCATTGTTTACTTGCAAACCCGTAGCCTTTTGGAAATTTTTTATGATTTCATAGAAGCATATCCAAGTGAACCTGCAAAACAATCCAAATAAGATGATATCATCTACAAATAAATTGTGTGAGATTCAGATATTTCTGCAGATTTGTAGGGGACGACACATGTTTTCCTTGACAGCCTTATTGATATGCAGGCTAAGAGAGTTCATTGCCAGAATAAATAAAAGCGGGGAGAGGGAGCATCCCTGACGAAGACCCCTTTCTGCACGGAAGAAAGGGGATGGAATCCCATTGATGATGATCGCATAGTCCACTACGTTCAACGCAGGCCAGATCCAGTTGATCATGTTGGTTCTCAACCCAATCTTTGCGAGCAAACACCTGATGAAGCCCCAATCCAGGCAGTCGTATGCCTTCCAGAGGTCGATCTTGAGAATAATCGCATCACATTTCTTTGAATGAATAGCATAAAGTCCCTCTTGAGTACTTGCAACTGCATCATGAATGTTTCTTCCTTTTAGAAAACTGTGATGCTCCTTTGTTAGGAACTCTGAAAAAACTCCTTTGATTCTCTCAGCTATGATCTTCAAAACAATCTTAAAGGAGATGTTACATAGCAAAATCGGCCTAAAATCCTTCAAAGATTGAGCATCCCCCTTTATGGGAATGAGCGCTATGTAAGTGGAGGAGATTTTTTGGTTGATACTACCCGACATTCTGGTACCCTCTACCATCCTCAATAGATCATCTTTGATGATTTCGAATAAATGAATGAGGATCTCTATCGTCCAGCCATCTAGACCGGGACTCTTTTCCATTTTGAAGGATTTCATAATAGCAAGCAGCTCCTCCTCTGAAACTGGCTGGAAGATTTGATCATTTAAATCACCATCAAACATCCGTGGGAATAGATCAATTCCCCATAGAATATCTTAGATTTTGCATTTATTCGATCTTTTATAGTATTTTTTGAAATATGCCACCGCCTCATTTGTTATATCCTATTGGGAATAAAGGTAGCCCCCTTTTCCGTCACTGATTTTCCATATAGAATTCTTTTCTCTTCTGGAGTTGGCGAAATTATGGAAAAATTTTGAATTCCTGTCTCCTTCTTTCATCTGTATCGCTCTTCTTTTTAACCTCCAGAATGTTTCTTCTTGTTTCAAAATCATCAATTTTTTCTTTTGAAGACCCTTTATTTGACATCTCATTTCAAAAGTTAAGGAATTATAAGACATGGAATCCGCAGCACTGTCTAGCTCCTTTTGAATTTCCCAGAGGTGTTTTTTATTTGCTTGTCTTTTTTGAAACTACCACTTGTTTACAATCTTTCGGATTGATTCCATCTTATCTATGAAAGTCATTAAAGTAGGAAAAGATTTTGAAGACGACATCTCGTTCCAAGCTTTTGAGATAATGTTATTAAACTCTAGATCTTCTAGACATTGCCTGTTGAATTTAAAAGAGTAGCCTTTTCTGAAGCCCTTATCCCTCCATCCTAGTATAATCGGTCTATGATCAGAAATGAAGACATTCTCGATTGTTGAAAAAGGCATGCCCAGGATGTCAATTAGACTGACATGAAGGATAAATCTGTCGATTCTCTTAGCAATATATGCCTTCTCGACCCTTCCATTTTCCCAAGTTGGTAGAATTTTGGGAGGGAGAATGTCAACAAAATTTCTACTTAGAAGCTCATTTTTAATCTTGTCCGCAATAGGATCCTGTTTCTTATTGATGCCCCAGATTTCGTCCATATTAAGAGTGATATTTAGGTCACCTGCAATCAATAAAGATTCAACATCAAAAATTTCTAAAGCAAAGAGACTTTCCCAAAAAGACGATCTGTTCTTGTATGGAGCATATATATTCAGAATATTTATAGGACATTTATGCCCCCTTATCTGAGCTGAAATGAGAATGCCTGCAATGCAGCTATAAGCTTTTGCATTGATCCAGTGTGGATCCCATAACACCGCTAAACCGCCAGATAGGCTGATAGCTTCTACAGCAGAAATTTGCCAGAGGGGATACATTTTCCTGAAGTAATACATTGTTACAGATGCTGCATGCATAGTCTCTTGTATTAATATGATTTTGGGACTTGCCGACAAAAATAAATTCTTTAAGTCCAAAAATTTCAGGTCTTCTCCCAGACCTCTAATGTTAACCGATAAGATGAAATTCATTTCGAAAGCGATCCGACCCTGCTCGCTCTAAGAGGTCTATCATCAGACATATCAATGATTGCAATGTCGATCAGGGAAAGATTACTGATTCCTCTGCCTGTACCGTCTCCCCTCCCCCTGAAATGCCTACTGCCCCTATTATTCTTTCTCCTCACTGTGATATTTCTTGCAGAATTGGCGCTGATCTTAGGAGAGTTACGGTTTCCGGGTTTATGAACAGTGAGCGGCCTGAGGTCAAGAGATTTTTTAGACAAAAGGTAGTCTAGATCACTACCGATAGAGTTTGAAGGCGAAGAAATAGGGGAGTTTACAGGAGTGGGAGCAATCAATGGTTCTTTTCCTTTGCCTGCTGGAGAATCCGCCTGTTTAGGGGGCGACGATGAAGACTGAATGTGGAGGACTTCCTTGTTTATTACGGGCCGAGTAATAGGAAGAGGATTAGGGACAGCATGATCGGAGGATGGTTCCAAAGGAGATTTTGGAGGACGTGGAATCTCATAATCAGAGGCCGTCTCCAACGGGGGCATGGAAGGAGAAATTCTAAACAAGGGATCCGAGACTTTGAGCGGCTGGGGAGATTTCAGATAGTCACCATCAAAATCCTCTTGATGAAAAGACCGAGATTGGCTTTTTGGAGATGCCGATTTCTCCGAATCCAAGTAAGAGGCTTTTAATCTATGAGGCATTTCCGCGAATTTGGTTAGACCATAATGTTTTCGGCCTTTTATAGGACGCCGCATGCAATTCTTGATAAGGTGACCAGTGAGATGGCAAGCAGTGCACCTAAAGGGCACACCCCAGAAGTCTAACCTCTGTCTAATATTTTGCTCATTCCAACAGATATCGATGTGCTCTGGAAAGCCTCCTCTGTAGGCTTTTTCTATCAGTATCCAGGCCATTCTTTTGTCTTTCTCCCCTAAACACCACGGATCAACATAAACACACCTGCCTATAGCATTTCCGATTTCTGTTAAAGTCTCTTTCGACCATAATTCCAGAGGCAACCCGGGAAGTTTAACCCAAATCAGGTTATTATAAGGCGTGTTTTTTAAAGGGTTGTAACCCAAGTACCACCTATGCAAGGCCAGAAAACTACGACCATAGACCCATTGATGTTTCAGAATGGATTCCAGGTCAACCGCGCTAAGAAAGTGAAAGCAATACCACTCTTTTAATAACCTGGCCACAATCGGAACATATCCTATTAAAGGATTCCACTGCAATTCAAGCCAGTCTCTCATATGTTGGTCATCCATCTCCAGGAAATGCCACCGGCCTACCAGAGCTTTATCTTGAAGGCTTCTAATGCGGTCTGCCAAGTGGACGCTGTCAATTTTTATGGCAGCAGGAGGAGGTATTTATTTAACAAGATTTTGACCCTTTTAAGCTCGATCTCCAACATAAGCCTTTCCTTTTAGCTCTTTCTCAAATATATTATCCCCTTGAGGGCCCGATGGACGAATCATCATTTCATCCAACGTGGACTGCCAATCGTTAGACAGTTTGGCCTTTCCTTGGAGGGACTCCGCCTGGATGGCCGCGTGGACCATTGCCTCCATGGCGGATGAGTCCGACAGAAACTCCATTCATAAATAGGCCACCTAATCCTTATCCCATAAGTACAGGAGAAAATCCAAGGGGGATGTGAGTCAGACACTGCAAAACAGACTGGACAGAGGATGTCTGAACAAATATCCTGGAGAGAGAAAGATCAAATACTTCCCAGCTGACCAAAGTACGAGCTAAAGGAAACCTCGAGAAACAAAAGGCACATTCTCGATGGGATATATTTCAAAAAAATAGGCCAGTTGTCCCCCTATTAATAGATGGATGACAGAATCATGAGCTGGATTGTGTCATGATGGAGAGATATTTGAAATATGACGGCTCCATTTGATTCAAGTATTTACTCTCGTCCTGAAATAGACTTAAATGACCTGTAAGGCAAATAGATATGGATCTTGAAAGATCTACCCGAGAAAACCCTGAAAAGTTAAGGGGAATTCAAACCTTGAACCGAAAACCAGAAACCGGCAACCTAGGGAGAAACCAGATCGGGAAAAACCAGGATGGAAGACAGGAGAGAAACAGGAGCCGAATACTCTACTGCAGTTCATAGGACCATCGAGACATGTTCCAGAACCAGAGAAATCCAATTGCTCACCCCTAACTGTGGAGAATTTCCTCATGAAACCTCTTCTGGGAAAACTATACAACAACAGAAAAAATCCTCACATACACACCACCATGGTCCTAGCTTAAAACGAAAGTCAGTGCATGGCTTTGAGATGACACAAAAATTTTGAAATCTTAAGACCCGAAACCATGACCAGCAAGTGAATGGCTTTTCAGACATGAGAAGATATTCATATATCAGAGAAAGAAACTCATTTCCTCTATAAATGATTCTGTCTATTTAGAATAAAATTCACGTAATTCCTTAGTAATCGATAATCACTCCCTGATATTGCTAAATCATGTAAACTGTTCCTTTCCTTTTAATCCAAAGCCATTTAAAAGCAATAAAAATATATTAAAAGATCAGAAGACCAACCTGGAGTCGCAGACGAACCGAAGCCGAGGTGCATTCAGTAAAACAAAGAGAATGTCTCCATAGAAAATAGCCGGAAGATACAACTGAGGGGATATACACACCACTGCATCTTGAGGACGCAGGGAGAAGGAAGTGAATATCAAGGAGCATATGAGAATTAAGGCAGTATATATCAGAGGACATAATATAAGGCACAACTGACAAGGAAATCAGAAAAGAGTCAATTCTACGAGATGAGCTCTTTTAAGGACAGGGAGGAAGGTATGCAGGTCTAGAACAGATGTCGACTGGAGAGAATGCATGAGATGGACTCCATATAAACTAAAGAGGTGTTTCTGGGATATTGAGCTCATGCAAAATTTTATGCACTTGGATAAAGATATGGTTTGTCATACCACAAACGCGACTCTGGTTGGCTGCCATTACCTAAACACCTCCGCTCGGTCGTCGCGCTCCTAATCAAGTGGACCTTTTTCCTACTATGTAACTCGTAAATTCCTATTGTCCTCTGAATGCTCTGCCCCTTGAATGTTGAATGCACTGTATCTTCCTTGTACGCTGAATTCCTGTGAGCTGTGGTCTCATATCCATGTCAGTGATTTCTTAATTATATTTAGATTAGTTTTTAAGTTTTAAATTTCTATATATCTTTCAAATTTGTTAGCAAATTAAGAAAACATAAATAAATTTCTTATAGTCATCTTTATTTACAATTGTAAATTTGGGAAATATTCTAAAATTTAGTGATTTCTTAATTATATTTAGATTAGTTTTTAATTTTTAAATATCTTTTAAATTTGTTAGCAAATAAAGAAAATATAAATAAATTAGGGTTAAATATAATTTTGATTTGATTAAAAATATATATTTTTAGAATCTCTGAAATGCAGCAGTTTAATTAATAAGTGTTTTAGTTTTTTTTGGGTAATCATTTATGAGATTTAAACATTGAATCTTATAATTTACATAATATCTAAATTATGTAAGGCAAGAAGAAAGTTGTTGATAGCACATAGGTAGAGAAAAACTGCAAGATCAAAGCAGATCCACTAGTGTTGAAAGTGATTTTGGAGATTGAGGCTAAGAGGCGACAGGAGGATTGCGTAAAAGAAAAGAGAGAAACAAAGGATGGAGGAAACAAAAAAATGAGTTGTAGGAGTTGAAGTAGCAACTCACGGAAGAACAGGAGCTGTGCATAAGAGAGAAGGAAGCGCAGGAGGAATAGGTACAAAAGAAGGCGCAACATGCACAAATTGATGAAATTGCGCCCATACAGGTTATAGACTCATTTGAGCAGCTGTAACAAAACAGACAATGTGAGAAGTCACAGGAGCAGGACTTAGCTCAAGAGATTGAACAGATGCTAGAGCAGATGGACATGAATATGGTTCAGCGAGAGTCAGATCAGGATATTGACCTGAAGCCTCAGAACCAAGAGGTCACCCCTCTGACTTCACCAAATCTGGAAGCAGAGCAAGTCCCAAGCGATCAAGGAGACACAAAGATCCTTGAAGATAATCTGGAAGCAGATATGCACAACATACCTCTCGACGAGTCACAACACGGAGTTGTGCAGTCGCGTAGAGTGCCCACTTCGGATGTCCATATATCTTCTACGCATTTTGAAGAATGAGTGATCGTATCCAATGTGTGCAAGCTTCCAGCAACATTGGTCGATGCTACCAAAGAATATGTTGAAGCCACCAACTCAAGTGATAGATTCTTGAGAGCTGAGAACGAGCATATAGCTAAGTAGTTACAAGCAGCTAAGCAGGGAGGAGAACAAGTTACAACATCCGTTAGAGAAGAGTTGAGGAGAACAATACTAGATGAAGTATTGTCTCTCAAGACATTCATGCGGATGTTGTACTCCAGATTTGTCACCATTCATAAGTGAGTTGTCCATCTCAATGGTTGGCAGTAGCACTATCCTAAGTGAGCACACATCTTATCAAATAAGCACACTATTTTCGATCGCATGCAAACATGGATAATGAGGTACAAAGGAGCCCTATTGCATTTTACAAAGATGAAGCCAAAGGAGGTAGAGTTTAAGACACACATCTAGAGTCAGATCCAAAACTATGAGGAACTCCCGTAGCTCATCACTAGTTTGCAGGCTTCACATGAACGAGTGTTATGAAGCATGGATGTCATTGTATGCACACACGCGATCCCATCTATTGGCACATTCACTGAGGTGAAGTCAAAGAACCAAGTCTGATTGGAGCTGGATATTTACTTTGATGAGTTGATGTGCATAGCCATCAACGCAGACTTGAAGATCAGCGCAGAGACTATGCATCATTGTGTTGTTGGTCCAGCTACAATCAAGACTATGATGCACATGTTATCAAACGAGTTGGATAGACGTGCCAAATTAGTGTACCCAGATGCAACAAAGGCAAGAGTGTGCTTTCATAAGGATGTCACCATAGAGAATGCAAACACCATAACAGACTACCAAGGTTGGCATCAGTTCACCACCATCGATCATCGCGAGGATGTCGAAGAGATGGTCTTCCCAGAACTGTCTGAGTCTTAGTGGTGTCTTGCATGGATTGCTCAAGCCTATTTTGTCTCACATGGGCACATGGGTAGATTGTAATGTAGCATCTTGTAAGAGTGAAAGACCAAGTGTTCATAGTATAATGTAATAGTCATGTACTAGTTGAAGAGTCATGAGGGTCGGTGAAAAGTCATAAAGTGGAATGTCAAGGGTCACCCCACCCTTTGTTATTTATATAACCTCATAACTCATTTTACATGCTTTTGAGAGCCAATCTTCCAATAGGTGTATCTTAGAGAAATCTTGGAGTGTATTGTAACGAGCCTTGGCTTCTCCACAGTGCATAGCTAGTATATCTCTTTGGAGGAGCAGGCGATAGTGATTATAATGTTCCATTGTTAGGATTAGTGGTTGGTTATGGTTGTACGTATAATTGGATCTTTCACTTTCTTAATATAAAAAAGCCAGCACGTTTCATGCATATGTTGTTATGGTAGTTCAACTATCTTGGTTACTCTAATGATATATGTAGATATTATTTACGCATGTATGTATGGACTTTTCTGTATATGTTTGTATGAATCTTATCAAAATGTGTTGTTGGTATAACCATCACTTTGGATCATCGGCTAACCTGTTTTCCAGCTTGTGATGTCTTGATGCTTGTGTGTTCCCTTTCAATCTGTGTGCTACCACATGTTTCTAAGGGGGCGCACTCACCCCCCGTTCCGTGTGTTAGAGCCTTTCACGAACCTTCCTTGACTTGCTGCACATGTCACTCCCTTGCTACCAACAAGGATATCTTACTCACCTTTGTGCATAACCACATTCAAGGTGATACCATACTACCGACTGCTGGGACTCCTGCACCAAATGGTCTGAGGTGTAGTTGGGCCTTCTTACCGAGGAGATCCCCTGACATGTTGGTGGGTCCAACACCATCAACATTTCTGGTGCTAGAAAGAGGCCCACATGACAAGATGAGTCCCCACATCCTGTTTTGAATATTCACACAACTTTCATGGATATTGTTAGACTCCTCCATCCATAATGTTTATCTAAGGCTGAACCCATCGACATCATGAGGGAATTTTATGATATCTTGTTGGAATTCATGTACGATTGTAAAGGCAAAGTGGCTTGGTCTGAGTACTTACACGACTTCCTTGAATTCTTGGAGGATGTAGGTGAGCTCGATGAAGTCAAGGTCAACTTTCTGCTTTCACACACACTTTGCGAATCCCCGAAATGATGGTGCCACAACCCACCTCACGATTGTGTGCACTCACTTAAGAATTTTTGTGATCTAATTGAATTTACTTTTCGTCATTTTGATCCTAAACCTCTTGATAAAAAACTGTTAAAACAACGGAAGACTCCGCATCAATCGCCTATGGATTTTTGGCAGCGCTTCCGTGCATAACATCATGGCAAGTACACAGAGTGCATCTCATGCAATTTCACTTTTTTCTTTTCTGTGGACACATTTAAGCTCAAAGTGTGTTTGTATTCATTGCTATATCTTTCATATTTGTTGGCTCGCCTAACTGTGCTCTTCGCAAACCATGCCTTCACCAACATGAGTCAATCAATGCACCGATGGCTACATTGGAAATATCACTTTATGTGAGTAGACCCATGCACCATTAGCTTAGGAAATATTCCTTTGCTTCACACATCGGCCATCCATTGCAACATTTTGAATTTCATGCAACAATTTTCATGAAGTCCCAAATTTTCCATTGATGGCTTCTTTAATTTAGGATTTACAAATCACGACCTATCCAATTATGCATCTTTATGAGCCGCTCGGAACTCGAATCAATAAATGGATAATAAGGGTGTTTCGATAACACGATACATTAGCGTTGGAGTCTAGGAATTCTTCTTCTTGTGATGTTTATTTTGAGAATGAATTTTTTTATGAGAAACGACCTATACTATTTGCATGACCTATTTTCCTCCATTGACATCGTGATTGATTAGGAGAGTCACAAGAGAGTAGTAGCACTAATCATAAATATGAAAAGCATTGCTGCAGCCTTTCCCATCTTCAACCAAATGCGATGTTTCTCCCTTACTCGAAATGAAATTGAATGAAAGAGGAGGGAAAGAAAGAACCGAAAAGGCAAAGTAAGGGAGTTGCATGTTATAGAAGTTGTGGTAATCGTTTCAATGCGTAATTTTCTTAATTCTATATGTTATTGTAGCAAATCCACATTGCAAAAGTTCAAGCACTCCATATGGCGCCGGAAGCTCAATCGGAAACCGTACCTAATCCTCGCTCTACGTTTTATACTAATCTTGCAAACCACAGATTTGTGCCTCCTACAAGTTGGTGCTTGCATAAATCCAAATAACTGCAAGTTGGTGCTTGCAACAAATCCATGAAGTTGATTCTTCACATGGTGCTTCTGGTAAGCTGATCAGGTGTCTACAAAAGGAGGGAGTTGTTGCTTCGTGCTAGCGGGTGGTCGAAAACAATAAAAGGGAGTTGGTGCATCCTAGTAGTGGTGTCTCACAAACAAATTGATGTAATATAGTAGGTGATCTTATTTTACATCAATAACAACAAGAAGCTTTGGTGGTTTTTTCTCGAAAGGGTTTCCATGTAAAACCTCTGTATCATATCTATGATGCTCATGATGTGTATGCTTGTGTTGATTCATATGGTTGCTATTATGGTTTGTTAATGGTTGCTCTCATTTAGTGGATGCCAAGTGAAAGAGTGAAAAATAATTTGGCATAAAAAGTTAAAAGTAGCCTTAATACTGATTCACCCCCTCTCAGTATTAACATTGTTTCCAACACTTTAACCTTGTGATGGATTTTGGCTTGGATTTTGACTTAGATTCTGAGTGTTGCCTCTTCCACTTGAGCTTGAAAAGTTGCTTCTTCCACATCTATGTGCACTTATTCCTCTACCTCTATATTTTGATCTTCCTCTACCTCTGCCTTGAAAAACTAAGACTTGTGTCTTGAAAGCATGTTCCAATGAAGTATTTGTTGTTCTACTTAATCTATGTTCGTGAAAAATCAATGATGCATGAAGCTCATCCATTGAAAACTATGAGAGATCATTTGTCTCCTCTATGGCCATAATAATAGGATCAAACCTTGTTGGTAAAATTCTTAGAAAATTTTCAACAATTCTCCTTTCTTTGAGTGTCTCCTTATGAGATTTGATTTGAGTTACCACTCCAATAAATTGTGTAAAAAATGAATCCATTGCTTCAAACTTCTTCATACATATCATTTCAAAATCCCTTGTTAGCATTTGTAGCTTTGTTGTCATTAGCTCTTCCATGCCTTTATATGTTGTTTGGAGAATGTCTCATGCCTGCTCTGACTATGTAGAAGAGGGATTTGGAATCCTTGTTCCTGTTATCTCTAAGCAAACATCTTTTTGCTCGTGTCAATGCATTGTATGTTGTTGCACCACCTAGTTCTTGGAACCCATAATGTATTCCCTAGTTCCCTTCTTTGAGAAGAAAATAATGTCTTCATTGTGATTTCTCAATATTTGTGAAACTTGTACTTGAAACTACCTTATTTTTACTGATATAAATCTTTAACTCCTTGTCCAAGTGTTAAGAGTCTACTCTGATAAATTCTTGTCAAACCAAAGCTCTGGTAAAGTAGTAAACCTACTCCAATCAATCTATTGTCAAACAAAAGCTTCGACATGTGACAACAAAAGGTAGAAGAATGAGTGGTAAAGCACATAAATGTACAAGTTGTAAAAGGCACAAAGCAATGTGTAGGTTCAAACAAAATAAATTCAACGATAGAACATAAAACAGAGTATTGCCCAGTAATTTTATAATGAGAAATAAAATTCATGTGTGGTCATAATAAGATGGGTTGATTATAATTTCATGAGGGAAAAAATAAAATTCACCACATAAAACAAAGACTTCAACTCCTCTTACCCATAGTAAGGTCTACAAACCTCTATTTTCACACAGTAAAACTCTATTTTCATGCACCCACTTATTTTTCATCAAGGCACACAAACTTACAGACAACGAACTGAAACTATATGCGAAACTATATGTCATGATACAAACTTAATAAAATATTAAAAAAAATTAATATGCCATATGACTTTCACATAGTAAACACATTAAATAACATATTAAATGTAGGTTTTAACCCCGTACAGAAATTACTTGCATACGAATTCTAAAACACAGAAAAATAAACAATGCGAGAGCATAACACATAAAACACATATACACGGATATTTTCCCTTCGATCCGAAAACCGGGACTACCAGCTTGATTTTTCATTATGTTCCTTTCAATGTTATAATACATATTTATACATGCCGAAGAATCCAATACCATGGACCGAAAACCATCGCGTCCAATACCATGGACCAAAAACCATCACGTCGAAAAACATGTGCGAAAATCATGCATAAAACCATAGGTGGGTCCGCCCAACCTAACATAGGGTACAAAACCAAAATTTTCTGGGGCGCTGCGCCGGACCCCATAAAGTGGGGTTACGTGTACACCTCAAACCCCCTGTGACCCAACCTCCCCCAGCTACACAATCAACGCAACACAGGGGGGCTCTGCCCCCCCTCTAACCCCCCAGTTAACTACGTAGGCTAGTCGTGGAAAGAATATAACACAACCCAACATTCTCCCACTTGTTGTTTTCTTTCCATAGGGGGCCACAAGAGAGCTTAGTCATTTTTCCAGCCATGAAACGCCCATTCTATCTCTACACCAAGAGAACTTCTCAGAGCTCACAGATTTTGTCAATGCATCTGCAGTATTCTTCAAAGTGTCCACCTTTACCAGCAACACCTTTTTGTCTTCTATCATATCCCTCACAAAGTGATACTGAACATCAATGTGTTTTATCTTTGAATGATATGCAGGGTTCTTTGCAAAGAAAATTGAACTTTGGCTGCCACAGTCTATCCTTATAGCTCTTTGTACTAACCCCATACTTGAACACAATCTCTACAACCAAACTGCTTCCTTGCTTGCATGAGTGGCTGCCATGTATTCTGCCTCTGTAGTTGATAGTGCCACTACAGATTGTTTCTTACTCATCCAACTTACTGCACCTCCAAATAGGTTAAACACATACCCAATTGTAGATATTCTCTAATCCAGATCTCTAGCCTAGTCTGCTTCAACAAAGCCACGAATATCCAACATTCTTTCCAATCCTGATCTTCCTTGGTAGCACAAACCATAATCACTAGTGCCACGCAAATACTTGAAAACCCGCTTCACTACTGTCCAGTGCTCCTTTGCTAGTTTTGACATAAACCTGCTCAATACTCCCACTGGATGTGCAATGTCTGGTCTAGTACAGACCATTGCATACATCAGGCTACCGGATGCACTTGCATATGGAACACGGGACATGTCCTCTTCCTCTTCTTGTGTCTTGGGACACTTTTCAGCAGAAAACCACACACCTACAGGAATAGGAACCTTCACTGGTTTACTATCCTTCATATTAAACCTCTGCAGTATTGTCTCGACATACTTCATATGGTTTAACCAAAGCTTCCTCTTTGCCCGATCTATTTTAATTTCCATGCCCAAAATATAGTTTGCAGCACCAAGATCTTTCATGTTGAATTTGGAGGACAATTGGGTCTTCAAATCCTAGATAATTTCTTTGTCATTTCCAACCAGAAACATATCATCCACATACAAGACCAGATAAATAACACGGTCACCAATTAATTTAAAATATACACATTGATCTGCTTTTCCTCTGGTGAAGCCAAGTCCCCGTATAAATGTATCAAATTTCTGATACCACATCCTTGGTGATTTTTTTAACCCATACAGAGACTTATTTAACTTGAATACCAGTTCTTTCTTACCCTTCACCAAAAAACCTTCAGGTTGCTTCATTTATATTTCCTCTTCCAAATCCCCATGAAGAAATGTTGTCTTCACGTCCATCTGTTCTACCTCAAAATCAAAAGCAGTAGCAATAGATAAAAGTAATCTAATATAAGTTACCTTGGAAACAGGATAAAAAATATCACCAAAATCAGTTCCCGACACTTGGGAATAACCTTTTGCTACCAATCGAGCTTTGTATTTCTCCACCTTTCCTTCTGCATTTTTCTTCTTCTTGAACACCCATTTGTTGCCAATGGGTTTCCTTCCATTCGGCAACTCCACCAGATCCCAAGCCTCATTTTTGTGCAAAGATGCCATTTCATCAACCATGGCCTCTTTCAATAGTTTTCCATCCTTTGAATCTATTGCTTCCTTCACAATTCTAGGATCATCGTCAGTAATAGATAAAGAAAAATTTGAACAGAAATCACATGGCCTATACCTTTCTGGTTGTCCTATTTCTCGAACTGATCTTCTCACGCCTAGAGTTTGTGGCTCTTCATCTTCTAATTCCTCCTCTGTTGTAGAGTCTGATTCTTCCTCCTTTAGCTCAAACTCTATCTTCTCAAGTTCCTTTGGTTGGATTTCATGTTTAATAGCATCTTTCACCTCTTTGAACACCACATCTCAGCTGTACACAACCTTCTTTGTTGCTGGGTTCCAAAGCTTATAACCCTTCAAACCATCATTATACCCAATAAAGATGCACTTTTTAGATTTACTGTCCAAGTTGGTTCGTTTCTCCTTTGGAACATGTACATATGCATCAAATCCAAATACCCTCAGATGTGAAAGAGAGGGTGTCTTACCAGTCCATACCTCTTGTGGAGTCTTATCCTCCAACGCTGATGAAGGTGATCTGTTGACCAGGTAACATGCTATCTCCACTGCCTCTTCCCAGAATTCATGTCCTAACCTAGCACCACTGAGCATGCTTCTTGCCCTTTCCATCAACGTCTTGTTCATTCTTTCTACAACTCCATTTTGTTGAGGTGTATATGGAGTAGTCTTCTGCCATGCTATACCACACTTCTTACAGAATTCTTCAAATTCCTTGTTGCAAAACTCTACACCATTTTCTGTCCTCAGCACCTTTATCTTCTTCTCTATCTGATTTTCCACGAGAGCCTTAAATTCTTTAAACCTATCAAAGGCTTCATATTTCTTCTTAAGGAAATATATCCACGTATTCCTTGAGAAGTCATATATAAATGATACATAGTAGACAGACTTACCCAGTGATGGAACCTTCACACGTCCAAACAAATCACTGTGCACAAGTTCTAATATTTATTTTGCCCTCTTAGTACCAGAGGGGAAACTCACCTGATTCTACTTCCCATATACACAATTTTCACAGAAATTAAATTCCAAAGAGCTATTACTCATACCTTCTACCATACCTTTACCATGAAGTACCCGAAGGCCCTTCTCTCCAATATGTCCAAGCCTTTGATGCCACAACATAGTCTTCTCTCCAGAGACCACTAGATTTTCTGCTCCACTTTCAAGAACCACAAAACTGTTGCACCCTTCAATAACAGTGCTACCTTGCAGCTTGTACAGAGTTCCAATACGAACTCCCCCCATCAATACCAGTGCTCCCTGAACCATTTTGCAGGTATCCTTCTCGAACATTGTTTTTACACCTGCATCATCTAGCTTGCTTATAGAAATCAGATTTCTGGCCAATGCAGGAATATGCATAACGCCTAGAAGTGTTCTAACCCTTCCACCTTGCAACTTCAACTTTAATTTTCCACGACCAATAATTTTAGCCTTCCTATCATCCCCTAAGAAGACATCACCACCATCGTATTTATCATACTCGCAGAACCACTCTCTATGGGGAGTGAAGTGAAAGGATGCACCTGAGTCAATCAACCATGCCTCATGATCTACATGTGTACTTGAAGAAGCCAAGTACACATCCCCACCGTCATCTGAGGTGGTTTTTGCCTCTGTAGAAGGAGCATTATCAGATCCCTTTCCTTTATCAGGAGCTTTATATTTACAGTCCCTTTTGTAGTGCCCTTCCTTTCCGCATTTCCAACACACCACCTTTACAGGTTTTCCAGGAGATTTAGATCTCCCACTCGATGACTTATTTTTGTTTCTGTTCTGGGACCGTCCTCGTACAAACAAGGCATCACCATTTTGGATCTCCATATTTTTCCATCTCATCTCCTATGTTAGCAAGGTTGAGACTATTTCATCAAACTGTAAGGAATTTGCATTGCTACCTATTGCAATAACTAGATTATCCCACGAATCTGGTAGAGAACACAACAAACTAATGCACTTATCTTCATCTAAAATTTTAATATCAACAGATGCTAACTGACTTACCACAGTATTAAATACGTTCAGATGCTCTATCACCAAGTCTCCATCTTTCATCCTCAGGTTATACATCTTTTTCCGCAGGAATAGTTTATTCACCAGAGACTTAGATTGGTACAAAGTCCCTAACTTGTCCCACAAAGCCTTTGTCATAGCTTCGCCTGATACATTCAGCAATACTGAATCTGAGACACACAATCGTATTGTGCTCTTTGCCTTCTGATCCAAATTCTTCCATTCTTTATCAGACACTCTCATTGGTTTAGTACCCGGATCTATCGCAATCCACTGATCTTTGTCCACCAACAGATCCTCCATCTTGAGTTTCCACAACTCAAAACTTTTACCATTAAGTTTCTTGATCTCTATCTTTCCACTGCTCGCCATCTTCTTTTACCACCGGAATTGATCTCGCAGATCTCCCACTGAACAGGGTCTCCCACAGGCCCGAGCGAAACCCCTCAGCAACAAAGGCACCCCCTTGAAACCAAAACTGCTTTGATACCAAATGTAGGTTTTAACCCTGTATAGAAATTACCTGCATACGAATTCTAAAACATAGAAAAATAAATAATGCCAGAGCGTAACACATAAAACACATATACACAGAGATTTTCCCCTGGATCCCAAAACCGGGACTACTAGCTTGATTTTTCATTATGTTCCTTTCAATGTTATAATACATATTTATACATGGCGAAGCATTCAATACCATGGACCGAAAACCATCCCGTCCAAAAACATGTGCGAAAATCATACACAAAACCATAGGTGGGTCCGCCCAACCTAACATAGGGTCCAAAACCAAAATTTTAGTGGGGTTGCGGGTACACCTCAAACCCCCTATGACCCCCCCCCCCAGCTACACAATCGGCGCAACGAAGGGGGGCTCCACCCCCCCTCTAATCCCCTAGTTAACTACGTGGGCTAGTCGTGGAAAGAATATAACACATCCCAACATTAAATTCTTCACAATTCCACCTGCCCAATTCCTACTTACAATATTGTAGTACAATTAAATATTTACCAAAGATTACAAGAGATTGATGGATGTACTGTAGGGATGTCTAAAATCCTCAACATCGAAATAATCAACTAATTTGGAAAATCTAGGTGTTCTAGTTAAAAATAATTGCAATAAAAACAATGAACACAACAAGATCTGGAAATGCAACCTTTATTTATATTAGATAACTGAAGAAAATGTTACATGGACATACAATAAATTTCAAGCCCTGCAATGATATGCACGGTTTCTTAGCAAATGAGAATATAATTGCATTGAAACATAATCGTGGACCCTTGATGGATCCACTAGAAAAAATAACACCCACGGGGTTTTCGTCCCTGGGATCAAACTGGAACTGGACATGCCAAGTTCTCAAGTAAAGCACAACAAGATAAATAAATATGAATGATCCAAATTCTTAGCTTCTATCCCATTTTAGAGGCTTGATGGACTCTCTAAAGACCCTATTTTATTATTTTTCCCTTGAAAACCAAAGGCAAAGACCATGGGCTAAT
Organism: Pinus tabuliformis; assembly: GCA_031772625.1. NCBI lineage: Eukaryota > Viridiplantae > Streptophyta > Pinopsida > Pinales > Pinaceae > Pinus > Pinus tabuliformis. The sequence continues at coordinate 1,908,344,964 of CM062818.1, forward strand.
ACCATGGGAAAATACCACAATAAATACCATGGATATATTCCGTCCATTTTGACCAGATAGATAAAGGGAATATTACAAATCCTCTTGCCGAAATATTGTTTGCCCTCAAGCAATTCACTGTTATCGACAATAGAAGCATTGACACCATGATCCCATACAACATAGTGTGTTATTCCATACCTCCATGCTACATGATCCTGAATGGATCCTTTGATACCTAGATGCAGATTGATCCTTCAATGAATCCTTCCCTCAATTGATTCATATAGATCCAAAATAATCCTTCGGCTAATCCTGGCCCCAATGGATTCTCTTGGATCCCAATCCCACCTAAGTCCTGGGACGTCTGGGTTATGGTACCATCTTAGCCCTGCATCATTTCCCATGCCAAAGGACCCAAGCTACAATATTCCCTTGGCTATGAGTGTCCTCCTAGGAATCAACCCTTAATAGAGTAATAACTCATAATTTCTCATCAATCCATCCCTTCGGAAGGTTAAATACCTGCAAATATACTATGTTGATGTTGTTCAACGCTCAACTCATGCTGCTCCACTCAGTCACCCAACATGATGCTTTTGGAGAACTCTTCCCTACTCTTCCCAATGTATAAGGGGGGTTTGGTAGTGTTGCAAGCCTTATCTATGTACTCTTGAAGAGGGCTGCTCTGGAACTCCCGACTGTACTCTTCCTACCACCTTGTGAGGTACATGAGTCATTCCTCAACACTAGACAATTGGGTCATTGATTCGACACATACCCCTATGAGCTCTTCAATTTTTCTATTCTCCTGTAAGACATTTGTCTTAGTCTTTCCAAACTCTCTTCTTAAAAATCATAAGATCTGTCTTGAAATGCATGATCCTTTCCCGAAATTCCTCTACTAGCAATTCTCGTGCCCTACTAAATGTCTCTGTTGGAAATAATACTGAGAGGTGGGGGGGTGAATCAGTATTATCTAGTCAATTATTTTCTTTTTCACACCCAAATCATATACGCTACTTCAGTTAGGAAAAACCGCGTATATACGCAACTACAGATAAGGAAACCAGCATATACCATGCAGACTTATAATTTAATTTATTCTATAGATGTTGATCATTAATCTGTGTATCAGAGTCATATAAACAGTAACCAAGAACAATAAAATAGAGCAGAAGACAATCACACACAAGAACACAAGATATAAGGTGGAAACCTAATGTGGGTGAAAACCACCTGTTGCAATTCGTCTCTATCTTCTTTTAATTAGAAACTTCTTTTACAATGTTTCTGTACTGGTGCAAACTTATGCCAGTACACAGGCTTCTACTTGCAGAAGGCTACAACCTTCTCTCGTTTTGCAGCTTCTCCTGGAAGGGAGCTACAACCCCCTTAGCTCTTGTACTAGTTCAGGTGCTAGTACGTAGGTGCTAACCTACAGAAGGCTACAACCTTCTCTTTCTTCCAGGGACCTCGTTTCATAAATTTTCATACTGGATCCATGAATAACATCAATCAAACATCAAGAATTTCTGCATCAAACAATCTCCTTTTCACCAATTAAAACTGAATCAAATAGACACTTCTCTGATAGCTGCACCCAGAACACAGTAACAATAACCATACACCAATTCTGAACCCAGATCACTGCAGTAATCAACAGAAGCAGCTAGAACATAATTTAAGAGATGTACACTACTTCAATATTCAGAAACCTACGTGCATATGCTTCTATGTTAAGACCAACCTGCGTATATGCACTTTTGACTTACAGAAACAACGTGTATATGCGCCATTGCTTCACTAAAACTGCGTACAGATCTATAAAGATAATTAACTCCTTCAAATATTCAGACATTAGTTAACCCAGATTATCAAATTTATAGATCAAGCGTGCGCCACATATAACAGATCAAAATCCTACAAAGATCCTATTACTCAAGCCTTAAGATTTTGACCCATCAATAAAACTTATCCTTTTCTTTGCGCTTAGGTTCCTCCTTCATTCAGATCCAGCTCTACACCATAACCCTAATCACTAGTATTCTAGATCTAGCACTGTTGAGCTAATTTGTGTACCTAAATTAACACAATTATTTCTTATCAATCCGGGTTGTTTATTTTTTGAGGCAAGTTCACTATATGTGAAGATCATATGTAATCAAACCTTGAAAGATAAGTTATTCAAAAGCCAAAAGTGATACATCCTATAACTCTAATTCAATTAGTTTAAAAAGAGGAAAAACATTGAAATCGTTCTTGACTCAAGAAGTCCACTTTCGCCTCAATTACCACTTAATGAATCAGAGATTAAAACCAAGAACTTAAGATGGATAAATTATTAATGAAAGAAGCTCTTAACTTAAGAGACACATAAGGTATTCCATCATAATTCATTCATCTCAATATCAAAATCTCAATAAGAAACTACTTGCATGCAAACAAAGGAAACTAGTTTTAATTCATCATTTTAGTAGAAGGAATGCTCAACTTGAACACTTGTTTTTCCAACTTGATAAAGTGATGAATAAGCTAAGAACTAATGAAATCAATCACTATGCATGAACCATAAAGCAATCTGAAATAAAGCTTTGAAAAACCAGTTCTACAATAACCAGATTACAAGGAAATAAAACTAGTTAACAAGGAAGTGTACTTAGCTTGGAATGGGGGCCCTCCACCCTTGACTTGCACACTTGAGAGGTGATATCAGAAGCTTAAATTCAGTCACACATCCATAGCATTGAATAGCAAAATAATAATAACACAAGTCTTCAAATTAACTCCTCAATTCAAAGGTGTCACAACATAAAAGTATAATAAGTCAATACATAAGCCATCAAAGTTTTGGCTTTAAATAAGAAGTCTCATGAAACAAACTGATCTATATTCATTAAAACAAACCCATCTACTCTCATCCACCTATCTAAGTTGAATTCATTACTCCCATCCCAAGAAAGATGACAAATCCTATAGAATCTCAAAACTGCCCTATTTCTATGGGATTTCTGAATGACTAGTCATGATTGACTAGCACCAAATGGGCCTAATAAAGCTTCTTCTGTTCAAACTAAGCATAGCTGGCTTAGTCCTAGTTCCTAATCTATCCTTCCATGCATTCAATTCGTGCCCAAGTGTCCTGCAACCATATCAACCATAGAGCTATTACGGGAATTTCTGAATCTGCCAATTATGCACTAAAAACCAAACTTTCATAAAAACTTTAGAAATTGAGAAATTAAAATTAAATACCTGAATGGATATCAAATATACATCAAAATGGGATAAATGAAGGGAAAATGGATGGGAAATAGATGGATTAGTAAGTTTCTTAGAGCAAAAATAAGACCAAAACTAAGGCCCAACATCTCTCCCTTGCTTATCATCAAACATGTCCCCATGCTTGCTTACTCCTCTTTGACCTTCTTCTCTCTGTAGTAGATGTTGTACCTGTAGATGCTTCTTGTTGTGCTGCCCTAACCAAACAATCCAAACCTATCTCATGTCTTTCCCTGAACAAAGCTACTTTGACCTTCTGTTTTTCATACTTTGCCTGCCACATATTCTTTTCCTTTAGCCATTTAAATGCTTGCTTAGAAAGTAGATCATTTTTCCGTTTCAGCCTCCCCAATTCTTCATTTAACTTTTCATTTTCCTTAACCAATTTAGCATTATCGTTCTTATTTGACTTGTTTTCCTCTTTTAATTGTTTCTCCAAGATTTTGCTAATTTCCAATTGGTCAGTTAAGTCCCTGATTCTTCCCAAATTGATTTCTTTTTCAAAATATTGTGTTGTTTTCATTAGTGATGCTACTGCTGCATCATCATATGAAGAATCCCTCTCAAATACTTCTTGTGCAATGTCATTTTCTTCTTCTTGTCTTGGGGAATATGTTTCTACTTATTTGTCTAAGTCAATGGGACTTTTACCCACGAGGTTTTGGATTGACGGTGAATGGGTGCGCTGTTAAGGCACTCCTTGCGATAGGTCACTGGTTCAATTCCCTGTGGGTACTTAGTTTAGTCTTAACCTAGAAAGAAAAAAAAAAGTCAATGGGACTTTTATTCCTAAATCTTCTAGGAATAGACATAACAGATTTTTCATTTTCCTACATGGCCATGTTATTCTGCTGTTTAGCTCTTGTTCTGGGATACAAGGGTGAATTCATCAATCCTCTGTTTTCCTGCTCTGTTTTGTCCTGTACTTCATTAATCTGTTCAATGAACTGATTTTTAGACATGAACTCTCTCCATACTATGCCCTGTGACCTCACCTGATACTCAACTAGGATTTTGATCAATCCTTGGTGGTAAATCTGTCCTGCTTTAGGCCTGTGTTCATGTTTTACTGTTTCAATCATTCTCAAGAGGCTCCTATATAGGAAATAAGGCAAGTTAATCCTATCCTCTCCCTTAATATGTTGTAGAAGCCTGACATGATACAAGTGGGCAACGCTATATCCTCTATCACAAGTCAAAAACTTCTCGATGAACAAAACCAACTCACCCCATGGTTCATTGAACCATTCCCTGGGTATCCCTTTTGTTCTATCAAAAGTCCCTTTCCGGTTCTTCTCAAGAAAGAAAGTCCAAGCTTTCTCCTTGAAGTGCAGGCCTTTGTAATACTTCTCACCTATCATGGGTAGATCTAAAGCTTGGGAAAGATATTCCTGGGTTACAGGAATAATGACATCTCCTACCCGTGTCTAGTCCTGACTGAAGTTATTTATAAAGTCCCTGGTTATTTGTTCAGAGTGGCCATCAAATTTTTGTAAAAATCTTATCATCCCTGCTTGGTAAAGTTTTTCTATAGTTTCCTTCCCCCAGCTCTCTATCTGAAATTTTGGCTCTACTCTGACTGACATTGTTTCTTCCTCCTCTCAACAATTTAACTCTGATTTCCTTAACCTCTGTTTACTCTTTTCTCTGCAGCAGCACTGTTTTAGTTCCCTGTTCAAGCAAGCAAACACCTGTATACCCCTGTCAATATGCTAATCTCTGTTCTTGAAAACAAAATACATATGCAAACAATGTTCCATGTATGCTCATCGCCTTATACTGTTGCCAAAATCAAACCATAGTTTCACTGTGTATGTACAATCAAGAAAAATAAGGAATGTTTTGACTACAGCGCATGCATATGGCTCTCGGCCTCATCATAAAAGTTTTTTAAATTTCCAAAATGCTCTCGGCCTCATCATAAAAAATTTCAAAAATGCTCTCGGCTGTATCATAAAAAATTTGCAAAAATGCTCTCGGCCTCATCATAAAAGTTTTGGAGATTGCAAACATGCTCTCGGCCTCATCATGAAAGTTTGAAGATTGTAAACATGCTCTCGGCCTCAAAACAAAAATGATAAAAAAACACAGCGCATTTAAATTGAGTTTTAAATGGCTCGGCAAATGAACTCCCTTTGGCAACCAAAAATCGCACATGACATGGCTCGTTCGGCCCTTAGAAACTTCAATCCCCTGTTTCGGTTAAAACAAAAACAAAAACGCGCAGGCAGCAAGGGTTCATAACAGAGACATATGGTGTTTTCATGCATATGATATGTTAGGGATTGACTGTTGTTGAAGTGTTAATGGAACAGCGCGCAATAAAACAAAGTGTATAATCAAAACAAGGCGCAGTGCGCATTTCAACCAATAGCGCGCACAATTCAATCAACAAATACTGCCATGCAACACAAACACGCCATAACAATCATATTTCGGTGCCTCCTCTGTTCATAGACTTCGTTGTGAACACGGCACGCCGTTAAAACTCCACATATAATGCCATACCCTAACGTGTTATCCATGCAATGAGTTCACATTTAAATGCTGCGCGATTCACTAGTAGTTTATGCCATGATTTACGCAGTGAATCAACTGATTTATTGTTGTGGTTTCGGCGTTACCTGTTGTCAACGAGCGCTGAGGAATATCCGGCGCTCCAAATCCCTGTTCAACCGTTCAATTGACTGGTGGCAAGGGCAGAGTAACATAACCATTAATAACAGATAGTTCACAACGTATACTCCACTGTTTGCCGAGCTTAAACAATTATCCCATTACCTGATTGAATCCCGAAAATCGGTGATCACTTGTCGTTAGAACTGGGATGATTTTCCTTCTTAAATCCACCCAAACTCGCTTCTCCCTTATTTTCACTAGTTTGCAACTTCAAACACCATCTTTCTGAGCTATTTGGCAATGAGGAATGAGGTTTAAACAGTGCAAGAACTCGGTTGGTTCATGACCGTTTCATGGGTGTACTATGCGCCTCTCGTTCATTGGTGTTACAGTGCGTGGTTGGTATGGCCGTCCTGTTTGACCAGTCGCCCGACTGTGTCATGAGGATGGCCGAATCATCGTTTTATTTTGAATGGCATGCGCATAACCCTTGTACAGTGCACTGCCCAATGACAACCAGTTGCCATGCCATGGTGTTGACCCCGTACCTGTGTGCTGGCCGTTTGTCGTTTTGGTTATATTCTTTTATTCATTGCTTAACCTTTGGCTGTGTTTAACATTATTGCCACCGTCGTGTGCTCCTCATGCGTGCAATGATATTCAGGCATCGTTTGTATTGCAATGAGTGTGTATGCAATTATCATTTGACAATACCCCGCCGCAATACTTATATGCACAGTCGTGCCATATGGTTTGCGCGCGGCCGTCCACCATTCCTTATATCATATGCGCCCTTCCTAAGTTTATACCATATGCCTTAACTTATGTCATATACCATATGCTTTATATCATATACTATATCCTTTAACTTTATATCATATGCGCTTTAGGTTATGATATATATATGACTATAGCACATGCATACCAATTGAACTATGGCATATAGTTTGATATGGTATATATTTGCTTTGATTTCCATATAGCGCATGAGTTTTGTTTGTTTTGATTATATAGCACATCTTTATAATTTTAAAATGACCATCTTGGGTCATATTTAAAATTATCACCATCACTAATGCTTGAGTTGTATGTGCAGGTTGAAAAGTTGTCCCAGTTTGGTCTTTTTAAGCTCTTAAAGAAAAATACTTAGGGGTTAATGGGGTTAATGATCATGAAATAAATAGGGAATATGTATGGAAATGAAATGGAATATGATGTATAAGGGTTATAGGGTATGTATAGGGAATATAGGATATGAAATGATAATGAATATCCTCAGGTACTAATTTCAACTTAACAAAAACTAAAAATTTCTAAGAAAAATTTGAATTTTCAAGCACAAAATGACTATACATATACTCCCCTGGATGATGTCTGTACAAGTGGGATGAAATCAATTGATCAGATGTTGTAGATGGATCAAAAAGTAAACTTTATTGCTGCTCCTTGTTCTTCATGCTCTGGTTCTTGAATTGTTGGTCAGGTCCCTCTGTAATGATTCTTTGTTTCAGGTCCCTCTGCACTGCTTACAGAATATGTACATGTTGTTATGACATTGGCAGGTCTTTCAGGTCCCTCGGCAATGATTTCTTATTTCAGGTCCCTCTGTTGACAATACAAGTTCCTTCTATACTTCAGCTTTCCAGCTAAAGATCTGATGCAAGTCTCCCCCTTGTTTAAGATGTGACTTGTCCTCAAGTCAGTTGTTGGTGGAGAGTGCCTGCATTGAAATTATGTGAGAACACTAGAACAAGAATAAGGAATTCATAGACAAGTTGCCCTGGTTTTCCCCTATGAATTCGTGTTTGCTAAGTGACAGTTTCCTGGTTTTCACTAGCAAACAAATTATTTGTTTTTTTTTTTTTTTTTATATATGTTTATATATATATATATATATATATATATATATATATATTCAACTACAAGACTGGAATATGGCTGAGCCTGGTGTGGCATGACTTCCAGTTCTGTATCTTCTATCAGTTGTTTCATAAATGCTTCTTTACTGATAGGCCTATTATAAACTTTGAGCCTATGCCCATTCACTATAAATGAGGTGGAGTCCTGGTCGATTGTCCTGATCTTAACTGCTCCATTGTCAAAGATTTCGTCAATTTCATATGGGCCTAGCCAGTGTGTTGTGAACTTTGCTTTGAAGTCTTTGAATTTGGAGTCAAAAAGTAATGCCCAGTCTCCCTTGTGAAATGTATTTGTTTTGATATATCTGTCGTGCCACTTCATTCTTTGTTGTTGCACCAATGTAGTATGTTCTATGGCTTGCTGACGATGCTCATCCAATTGATTCAGTTCCATGATCCACTGTTGTTGTGCTTCTATCAAGTCTAGTCCTAGTTCAGCTGCTAGTCTTTATTTTTGTATCTGAAACTCTATTGGTAATAAGGCCTCTTTTCCATATACTAACTGGTATGGACTAAAACCAGTTGTATTCTTCCATGTGATTCTGTAGACCCATAGTGCATCTTTTAATTTTTTAGACCAATCTTTTCTATTCAGCTGTACTGTTTTTGTCATGATATTTTCTAGGTCTTTATTTGTTGATTCAACCTGCCCATTTGATTGAGGATGATATGGTGTAGATTTCTTGTGTTTGATCTTGTATTTCTCTGTTATATCTCGTACCAGCTTTGATGTAAACTGTATTCCTTGATCTGTTACAATTTGTCTAGGTACTCCATATCTGAAAAAGATTTCTTCAAAAAGAAAGGTGACCACTGTATCTTCTGTTGCTCTGTTCACTGCTTTAGCCTCTCCCCATTTGGTTACATAATATGTACATACTAAGATGTACCTCTTTCCATTTGATGGTGGATTTATAGGTCCAACAAAGTCAAGTTCCCATTGCTCAAATGGTTCTATGAGGACCTGTGGCTTCAGCGGCATCTCATCTGTTGTGATTGGTCTCCCTATTCTTTGGCAACTGTCACATTGCTTGACATATGCCTTAGAGTCTCTGAAGATGGATGGCCAGTAATAGCCCAGTTGCAGCACCTTATATGTTGTTCGTTTGTCTGCAAAATGGCCACCACATGGTTCATCGTGACATGCTCTTAGAATTTCTAATATTTCTTCTTCTCGCACACATTTTCTAATTATCAGATCTGAACCAGTATAAAATAAATCACCATTTACCCAACTATACCTAGAGCTTTCTCTAACAATTTTTCGTTTTTGCTTTTTAGAGAATTGAGTTGGAAACTTTCCAGAAGATAAATAGTTTGCAATGTATGCAAACCATGGTGTTTTTATTGTTATGGCAAACAGGTGTTCATCTGGAAAGTTATCTACAACCGGATTTGGATCGTTGGGTGAATGTATGCGGGACAGAAAGTCAGCCAGTTGATTTTCCTTGCCTGGCCGGTCTTGTATTGTGATATTAAATTCTTGCAATAATAGTAACCATCTTGTTATTCTTCCATTGGTGATGGGTTTATTCATCAAGTATTTGATTGCTGAATGATCAATATGAATGAAAACTTGATATCCTGTTATATAGTGTCTGAATTTGTTTACTGCATGTATAACGGCTAACATTTCTTTCTCTGTGACTGTGTAGTTCAATTCTGCAGGTGTTAGATTCTTGCTTATAAAGTATATTGCATAATTGAACAAGTTTTCTTTCTGCCCAAGAGAGGCACCTATCGCGGTATCAGATGTATCAGTTGTTATATGAAATGGCAAAGACCAGTTTGGCCCATGGAGAATGGGTGCCACTGATAATTTCTCTTTCAGAATTTGAAATGCATTTTGATAGTCATTTGTCCAGTGAAATTCAATATATTTTTCTAATAGTTTGAACAGAGGTTGGGCTATTTTACTAAAGTTTTCAATGAATCGTCTATAATAGCCTGCATAGCCTAAGAAACTTCTTACCTCTTTCTGTGTTGTAGGAGGCATTAAGTTAACTAGGACTTGGATTTTTGTTGGATCCACCTTAATTCCTGAAGCAGAAATATGGTGTCCCAGAACTATTCCTTCTGTCAACATCATATAGCATTTCTCATTGCTTAATGAAAAATTTGTTTCAATGCATCGTTTCAGAACTTTCTCAAGGTTATTTAGGCAATCATTATATGTGTTTCCATAAACTGTGAAGTCATCCATATAAACCTCTACACATTCATGAATTAGATCAGCAAATATTGCAAGCACTGCTCGTTGAAAAGTTGCAGGTTCATTGCATAAACCAAATGGAAAAACATTATATGCATAAGTTCCCCATGGGCAAGTGAATGTTGTCTTGTCTTGGTCTTCTGTTGCTATTCTTATCTGGTTGTATCCGCTAAACCCATCCAAGAAGGAGAAAAATTTCTTTCCAGCTAATGAGTCTAACACTTGATCAATGAATGGTAGAGGAAAATGATCTTTTAGTGTAGCTTTGTTTAGTTCCCGATAGTCCACACATACCCTCCACTTTCCATTTTTCTTTGGTACAATAACCAGTGGAGAAACCCATTGACTATTTGAAATAGGATAGATGAATCCAACATTTAACAATTTTTGCAGTTCCTCTTTTACTATTTCTTTCATCATGGGATTCATTCGTCTTTGAGGTTGTCTTACAGGTTTGAGTTGATCATCTATATAGATGTGCTGGATACATGTGCTAGGATGGATTCCTTGCATGTCAGTATAATCTCAGGCAAAAGCTTTTGAATATTTCTGTAATAATGCAATTACCTCTCGCTCTTATGCTAATTGCAACTCGTTTCCAATGTTTAAATGTTTTCTAGGATATACCTCAATTGTTTTTATTGTTGGATTGGAGATTGTGTTTACAGGAAAGATGTCTATAAAAGATTTCCGCAAAGTTTGAACAGTACAAGTTTCCTGAAAACATTGATTCAAAAGGTTACTTGCAGCTTCATATTGGACTTCTCTAAGCTGCTCTGAAATACTTGGTTCTGAAATGAAAAGATCCATTAAGTCTTCATTCTCTTCTTCTTCTCTAAAATCAAAGAATTGATTTATACTTAAAACTGATTTAGTTTGCTGCTTTTCTTGAGTTTCAAGCACTGATTCTAAAGAAGTTGATTGTGCAGGTGAATAAAGAGCAATGTGTTTCCTTTCATCTCCATGTGAAATAATCATGCTTCCTGATCTGCATCCTATGAAGGCATCAACGGTAGCTAACCATGGTTTGCCTAAGATTAGAGGATGTCCTCCCAAATTTGTTTTTGGTTGCAAGATAATTAAGTCAACGGGATACTCCCATGAATCCAAAGAGACTATGATATCTTCTAATATTCCTTCAGGAACAACTTTAGATCTGTCTGCTAGTTCTAAGATTGTAGAGGTTGATCTAATGTTGTTTAAATGCAAAGTTTTCATTGTCTCCATTGTCATTACATTTATAGCTGCTCCCAAGTCTATTAATGTGTTTGGTACTGAGAAATTATTTATTGATATAGTAACCATAGGGATACCAAGATCAATATATTTCTCTACTATACTTTGTGTAGACATGAGGCTTGCTAGTTTACCAATGACTTGGATTGTAGCAGGATCCTTCTTTTTTTTTCCTGATTTCTTAATGCACAATTCCTTTATTGTTTTAGCATATATTGGTATTTCTTTAATTGCCTTCAACAAAGGAATTTTTACATAAGCATTTTTTAACTCATCTAAGATATCAAACTCAAGAAGGGTTATTTCGTTTTGTTGTTCCACTAACCTTTCAGGATAAGGTGGTATTTGTGTTGTAATGTTTGTTCCTTTCTGAATTTGTATCTCAGTTTGTGATGTTTCAGGTGATTCTCCTTGTTCAGTTGGTTCTTCTATGATTGGAGGAGAATCCTTTTTAAGCACTTTTCCAGACCTTAGATGGACATCATTAAGAGGAAGAATTGAATATGTGGGAAAACATGTTGCTTCCTCTACAATGTATGTAGATTTTTCCACCTTATTATTCGGATTTGCCATTGGTTGGGCTGGTAATTGAGTTGGTCTGGGTTGATTTGTGGGTAGCTGTAACTGTTGTGGTTGGGTCAACAACGGTGGTGGATTCTGCGGTGGAAATGGGATGGATTGTGGATATGCAGAATGTTGTTGTTGAAATGGTATGGATTGTGAATATTGTGGATATGCAAATGGCTGTTGGTATTGTTGCTGGTATTGTTGTTGATACTGTTGAGGTGGTTGGTTTCCATAACCATATCCTCTCCAACCTTGTGCAGGTTGTTGTGAATATTGTTGTGGAGGCCAAGCTTGCCATGGCATTGGAGAGGTCCAAGGATTCTGTGGTGGATAGAGGTAGCTCTGTTGAGGGAATTGTTGTTGATTTTGTTGAGGCATCCTATGTTGCCATGGTCTTCGTGGTGCTACATAATAGAAACCTTCTATTCTTGACACTTCTTCCATTGAGTTCATTTGTAATTCTTTCAATCTTAGACAATTTTCTGTGGAATGATTTTCTGTACAAAGACCACAAACCTGAACACTATCCAAAGGACATTCTCTCAATGGATGTTTCTTTCTACATTTGGAACAAAAGATTGCTAGAGCTTGTTCTTGTTCTTCTTTCTTCTTGTTTGTCTTTAGCACATCTACTTGTGTCCCTAATGTACTCAAGAGATCTGTTTTGAAGTTTTCCAATAAGATTCCTATTTCAGCTCTTGTTATCCCTCCCGCAGCTGACTTTGTTGCTTTTGAACTTGCTTCTCTTCTTCCTGTTTTTGATCTTCCTCTAGAATATTTTTGACATAACTCAACAATTTCTTCGAATGGTAGGTTTGAAATGTCTCCTTTACCAATCACATTCAAAATGTCAAGGTATTCATCCCTTACACCCTTGAGAAATATTGTTCGAATGGTTTCTTGATTTAGAGAGTGTTGTTTAGATTTCTGTAGATTATATGCAAATCTTTCCAAATATTCTTCTAAACTTTCATCTTTTTGTTGTGTCATTCTGAAAACATCTTCCTTTGAATCTCTAGATCTACAATAAGCTTGATATTTTTTAAGGAATACTGATCTCATATCATCCCAAGAAGCTATTGTTTGTTCTCCTAAACCCATAAACCATTTCAAAGCTGTTGCTTTTAATGTTGCAGGGAAAAGACGAAGTTTATGAATGTCATCAGTGTATCCATATGTTCTACATAGAATATCAAATTCAAAAATAAATGCATCAGGATCTTCCGTGGACATTCCATAAAAATTTGGCAATACAGAAGGTGGAATATTTTTCATTTTCACTTCTTCTCCTAATATTGCACTTGTGTCTACTATTGGAAACCCAAAGGTAGTCTCTTGATCATTACCATCTTCTTGTCTTTTCCGATCGTTTTCTATCTTTCTATCATTTTCTTGTTTTGCCTCCTCCTCTCTCTTTCTTCTCCATTCTCTTTGTTATCTTTCATATTCAGCTCGTTGTTCAGGAGTGAAAATAACAGATCCATGTCCCTCTTCTGCCATTGGTTGATTTGTTTCAATTTTGAGTGGAGTTCCAGGTTGTTGGAAGATAGGAGGATTTATGGATGGAAAGACAAGTTGTTTTCCTTTGATAATTTCTTTTTGTTTTCCAGCAATTGAATATTGTTTTTGCTTTGCTTCCCAAGCTAAAAAAATTTGCCTCTCAATCAAAGTTAATCTTTGTCTAGTTCTTTGTTTTTCTGCCAATTCCTCAATTATTGGATTACCAGTAACTGGGGTGTTTGATGATCCTATCTCTATTTGTGGGGGGTTTTTAATAAATCTACCTTGAGGATCTCTATATCTAGGCATAAAGAAACATAACTAAAAAGGGATGTAACTAATGTTTTTGTTTTTTCTAAATTTATCTTTCTATTGACTATGCCGATATTTGCCTCCCCGGCAACGGCGCCAAAATGTTGAGCTAATTTGTGTACCTAAATTAACACAATTATTTCTTATCAATCCGGGTTGTTTATGCTTTGAGGCAAGTTCACTATATGTGAAGATCAGATGTAATCAAACCTTGAAAGATAAGTTATTCAAAAGCTGAAAGTGATACATCCTATAACTCTAATTCAATTAGTTTAAAGGAGGAAAAACATTGAAATGGTTCTTGACTCAAGAAGTCCACTTTCGCCTCAATTACCACTTAATGAATCAGAGATTAAAACCAAGAACTTAAGATGGATAAATTATTAATGAAAGAATCTCTTAACTTAAGAGACACATAAGGTATTCCATCATAATTCATTCATCTCAATATCAAAATCTCAATAAGAAACTACTTGAATGCAAACAAAGGAAACTAGTTTTAATTCATCATTTTAGTAGAAGGAATGCTCAACTTGAACACTTGTTTTTCCAACTTGATAAAGTGATGAATAAGCTAAGAACTAATGAAATCAATCACCATGCATGAACCATAAAACAATCTGAAATAAAGCTTTGAAAAACCAGTTCTACAATAACCATATTACAAGGAAATAAAACTAGTTAACAAGGAAGTGTACTTAGCTTGGAATGGGGGCCCTCCACCCTTGCCTTGCACACTTGAGAGGTGATATCAGAAGCTTAAATTCAGTCACACATCCATAGCATTGAACAGCAAAATAATAATAACACAAGTCTTCAAATTAACTCGTCAATCCAAAGGTGTTACAGCATAAAAGTATAATAAGTCAATACATAAGCCATCAAAGTTTTGGCTTTAAATAAGAAGTCTCATGAAACAAATTGATCTATATTCACTCAAACAAACCCATCTACTCTCATCCACCTATCTAAGTTGAATTCATTACTCCCATCCCAAGAAAGATGACCAATCCTATAGAATCTCAAAACTGCCCTATTTCTATGGGATTTCTGAATGACTAGTCATGATTGACTAGCACAAAATGGGCCCAATAAAGCTTGTTCTGTTCGAACTAAGCATAGCTGGCTTAGTCCTAGTTCCCAAGCTATCCATCCATGCATTCAATTCGTGCCCAAGTGTCCTGCAACCATATCAACCATAGAGCTATTACGGGAATTTCTAAATCTGCCAATTTTGCACTACAAACCAAACTTTCATAAAAACTTTAGAAATTGAGAAATTAAAATTAAATACCTGAATGGATATCAAATATACATCAAAATGGGATAAATGAATGGAAAATGGATGGGAAATAGATGGATTAGTAAGTTTCTTAGAGCAAAAATAAGACCAAAACTAAGGCCCAACAAGCACTTTATCAGATATTCAATAATTCAGATGTTGACCTTGTCTAATGATCTCCCTCCTCTTTTATAGTCTTAGGCCTTTCAGAATACCATGGTCCAAAACCATAACAAATCAATACCATGGACCCAATACTTTGGATCAACACTTCGGATGAGATACCATAGTCTAAAACCATAGGTTCAAATACCAATGACTAAATACCACGGACCAAACATAAGTTCTCCCACATGTACACGCTTTTCCTTGCATGAAAGTGCGTGTATACGCATACACGTCTTTGGAATGTCTAACCCACGTGTATACGCGGCTTGGTCAAGATGAATCTGCATATATATATTTTTCCTTCATTATGAGAGCCTGAACCGAGATCTTTCACCAGAGTGAGTTGCCATTAAGGACAACACCTATGCCATAGCGCCAAATCTGTCACGCGGGTGACCCGGGTTTGGTCCCCGGCAATAGCGCCATGTCGTAATGCCAACAGTCTCTGTATCTGTCTTCATTGGATGCCCCATGATCATAGCTTGAACTTGAACCTTTGACTGACCCTCTAGGAATGATTCATTTTGTACATTATGTTTATCATGTTTCTCCTCATGATCATGGTCATCATGTAGGTTCACTATTGCTAGCTCCTCACTCACATTTCCTTGGCCTCCTCCATCCATGAAGACAATTTGTTGTCCATCCTCTCTAGCTGTCGAACATAGATGCACTTGTGGAATGCTATCTATACTTGATTTTTCATATTCTTTATGGACACCCCCATGGAGACTTATGGACTCAGTTTTATAGGAATCTACGTCTACAATACCATTAGGTATAATTTCCTCATGCACTTCCAATTGCTTGTCATCCTGCAAGTCTCCTTGAATAATATCACATTTTTACTCACCATCCTGAAGATCAATAGATCCAACTACAGAAGACTCCCCATGATCTGAAGGAATCTCCTTTTTTTCTATCTTTGTTTCCTCTTTCCTATCACTTGGACATGAACAGTTAACGGCCCAAGGTCCCTTGCAGATAAATCACACTCCTCTCCTCTTTAGTTCATTCATGCTTCAGGTTTTGTTCTTGCTTTCTCCATCAATCCTTATCAACTCCTTCCTAGTCAGTACCCTTCTGAGAAATTTTATGTTTTACCTGATCAAATTCTCAACTAAATCCTAGGTAGCTGGTGATACCATTGGTTACTTCCTCCGAATGGTCAACAATTGGGATCTTAGTATCTTGCATACATTAGTATCTCCTTTTAAGAATAGGAACAAATTAATATTTTGCACGCATGTATTGACATCGTCTGAATGAGCTGATGTAATATTGGTGTAAAATTTTTGGAGAAACAGAAATATCAATTTGTCACACTCCAAAATCAACATGAATGTGCCAAAGCTAAACTCTCCCATTAGTTCTAGAATTTTGTGTTGCTTTTGAAAGGTAGGAGGAATGATGTTGTTCAACCCTTGAAGGATTTCTACTATGAGTTGCAATATCTCCCTCATGATATCATTGTTTAAGGTGGCAGTGGCAATGTTAAAGCTATGATCTTGTTGAGACAAGATGAAGTTGTGGGTCTAACCATTTTAAAATAATGCTCCAAGAACATTGGTTGTATCAAAGCACCCATTGATGTCTTCAAGGCCCAACTTGAACTTTTCCAATCTGATTTCTCTATTAGGGACAATGTTATATCTAATGTTTCCATCCATAAGAGTATATATTTGAAGTCTATATACTGAAATCCGAATCCAATTTGAAAGAGACACTTGCTTTTTACATCCTCCCTCTTGATGTCCTTTGACTCCTAAAGGATAGCATGGACCTTCCAAGAGAAACGCTTGTTGTTCTATTCGTTAGGGGATTTTTGAGGTCTAAAATGGACCTCCTAAGGAAATTATAAAATAATAGTGGAAATAATAAAATAAGATTAGATTACATCATCAAATTTTAGAGGGGAAAAAAAACACTATTTTTTCAACTCGTATTTTCAACTTATCATCCTATCAATTTAATCAAATTTTGAGTAGCAACACTTTTTGGATGCAAAATTTGATTTCTCATCCAAGGATTACCCATGTTGCATACT
This sequence comes from Pinus tabuliformis, assembly GCA_031772625.1. Taxonomy (NCBI): domain Eukaryota; kingdom Viridiplantae; phylum Streptophyta; class Pinopsida; order Pinales; family Pinaceae; genus Pinus; species Pinus tabuliformis. The sequence continues at coordinate 1,908,362,087 of CM062818.1, forward strand.
TTTGACGAACCCTGCTACATGAAAAATGAGACATACATGAAAAACATGATTGCAATCATGTTTTTTCATGTATTTCTCATTTTTTGTGTAGAAAGATTCATTGAAAGTATGCAACATGGGTACTTCTTGGATGAGGATTCAAATTTTGCATCCAACGAGTACTCCCACTCAAAATTTGAGTAAAACTTTAGGGAGATAAGTTGAAAATTCGATTTGAAAAAGTAGTTTTATTATTTTATTACTTTTTAAACTTTTTACCTTTTTACTCCATAAATGGTGAATCAACCCCCATGGTTGATATCATCATCTTGAATCCTATTGGTTCTTATAAAGTTTATTTTGGTTGTACATTTTCTTAGGAGGCCCATTTTAGACCTCAAAATTCCCCTAATCTTGTTTATGATCTGTAAGTTGTTGTCGTTTTTTATCCACAAAAGTATTGTAGTTGAGAGGATCAACCGATGTAATACCATATCGATTTATAAGGTGATTCCAAAAGTGAAATGATGACATTCTAGCTTGGCATTAATGGATTTTGATACTTAGCCTTTCTTCTCTCTCCTCATCTCTCTTCAATAAAGTGGATTTACACCTGATGATGGTGTTGGACTTGTCAACGTGTAAGGGGATCTCCCCAGTAAGAAGTCCCAATTAGACCTCAGACCGTTTGGTGTAACAGTCCCAGCAGTGGGTCATATAGCAATTCCTTGATCGTGATTTTTCACAAAGACATGTAAGATAACTCTGTTGATAGCAAGGGTGTGACCGTTGCAATGAGTCAAGGAAGGTGCATGAGAGGTTCTAACACATTTGGGTTGAGATGAGTGCACCCCTTGGAAACTTGTAACAATACTCGGATGGGAAGGGAACACACGAGTGAACATGCATCACAAGCTGGAAAGCAATTCAATTGGAAATCCAAAGTGATGGTTAAACCAATCAGCACATTTCAGATACATTCATACATACTCATATGGAACAGTCCATACATGCATGCATAAGAAAGAAAATCCATATGCCATTTAGATTAAACAAGATAGCTGGAATACAATACAACATATGCATGAAACGTGATGGCTCTTATTATATAAAGTGTAAGTTCCAGTCATACAATACATCCATGTAAACCTGCTAGCCCCAATAGTGGAACATTACAGCCACATCGACTTGCTCCTCTAAAGAGATGAACTAGCTACATGTAGTGGAGAAGCCAAGGCATGTTACAATACTGTCCAAGCTCTCTCCAAGATAGTCTTATCAGAAGCTTGGCTGACCAAAATCCTTTACAATGAGTTATGAGGTTCTATTTATAGCAAAGGGTGGGGTGACTGTTGACATCCCCCTTTGTGACAATGTGTCTACCCTCATGGCTCTTCATCTACTCTATGACTAGTACATCCAACTATTGACACTTGAACTTCCACTTGACTGTTGGGTTGTGTTATATTCTTTCCACACAGTTAACAGGGGGTTTGAGGGGCACCCGTAACCCCACTTTATGGGGTCTGGGGTAGCACCTCAGAAAATTTTGGTTTTGGACCCTATGTTAGGTTGGGCGGACCCACCTATAGTTTTGTGCATGATTTTCGCACATGTTTTTTGGACGCGATGGTTTTCGGTCCATGGTATTGGACGTGATGGTTTTCAGTCCATGGTATTGGATGCTTCGGCATGTATAAATATGTATTATAACATTGAAAGGAACATAATGAGAAATCAAGCTGGCAGTCCCGGTTTTGGGATCCAGGGGAAAATATTTGTGTATATGTGTTTTATGTGTTCTGCTCTCGAATTATTTATTTTCTATGTTTTAGAATTCATATGCAGGTAATTTCTCTATGGGGTTAAAACCTACATTTGGTATCACAGTAGATTTGCCTTCAAGGGGATGCCTTGGTTGCTGAGGGGTTTCGCTCAGGCCTGTGGTAGACCCTGTTCAGTGGGAGATCTGCAAGATCGATTCTGGTGGTGAAAGAAGATGCAAGCAGTGGAAAGATAGAGATCGAGAAATTTAATGGTCAGAGTTTTGAGTTGTGGAAACTCAAGATGGAGGACCTGTTGGTGGATAAAGATCAGTGGATTGCGCTAGATCCGGGTACTAAACGAACGGGAGTGTCCAATGAATAATGGAAGAAGTTGGATCGGAAGGCAAAGAGCACAATACGATTATGTGTCTCAGATTAAGTATTGCTAAATGTATCAGGGGAAGCTACAACAAAGGCTTTGTGGGACAAGTTAGGGACTTTGTACCAATTTAAGTCTCTGGTGAATAAACTATTCCTATAGAAAAAGCTGTATAACCTGAGGATGAAAGATGGAGACTCAGTGACAGAGAATCTGAATGCATTTAATATTGTGGTAAGTCAGTTAGCATCTGTTGATATTAAAATTTCAGATGAAGATAAGTGAATCAATTTGTTGTGTTCTCTACCAGATTCGTGGGATAGTCTGGTTATTGCAATAGGTAGCAATGCAACTGCCTTGCAGTTTGATGAAATAGTCTCAGCCTTGCTGACAGAGGAGATGAGATGGAAAAATATGGAGAACCAAAATGGTGATGCCTTTTTTGTATGAGGATAGTCCCAAAACAGAAACAAAAATAAGTCATCGAGTGGGAGATCTAAATCTAGAGGGAGATCTAAATCTCCAGGAAAACCTGTAAAGGTGGTGTGCTGGAAATGCGGAAAGGAAGGCCACTTCAAAAGGGACTGTAAATCTAAAGCTTCTGACAAAGGAAAGGGATCTAATGAGGCTCCTTCTGCAGAGGTGAAAACCACCTCATATGAAGGTGGGGATGTGTACTTGGCTTCTTCAAGTACACATGTAGATCATGAGGCATGGTTGATTGACTCAAGTGCATCCTTTCACTTCACTCCCCATAAAGAGTGGTTCTGTGAGTATGAGAAATATGATGGTGGTGATGTCTACTTGGGGGATGATAGGAAGGCTAGAATCATTGGTTGTGGAAAAGTAAAGTTGAAGCTGCAAGGTGGAAGGGTTAAAACACTTCCCGATTTTCTACATATTCCTCCATTAGCCAAAAATCTGGTTTCTGTTACTAAGCTGGATGATGCAGGTGTAAAAACAGTGTTCGAGAAGGATACCTGCAAGATGGTTTAGGGAGCACTGGTATTGATGCGGGGAGTTTGGATTGGAACTTTGTACAAGCTGCAAGGTATCACTGTTGTTGATGGGTGCAATAGTTCCGTGGTTCCTGAAAAAGGAGCAGAAAATCTAGTGGTCTCTGGAGAAAAGACCATGTTATGGCATCAAAAGCTTGGACAATTGGAGAGAAGGGACTTCGAATACTTCATGGTAAAGGTATGGTAGAAGGTATGAGTAATAACTCTCTGGATTTTGATTTCTGTGAAAATTGTGTATACGGGAAACAGAATCGGGTGAGTTGCCCCTCTGGTGGTAAGAGGGCGAAACATATATTAGAGATTGTGCACAGTGATGTGTTTGGACCTATGAAGGTTCCATCACTGGGTAAGTCTGTGTACTATGTATCATTTATAGATGACTTCTCAAGGAGTACATGGATATATTTCCTTAAGAAGAAATCTAAAGTCTTTGATAGGTTTAAAGAATTTAAGGCTCTAGTGGAAAACCAGACAGAGAAGAAGATAAAGGTTCTGAGGACAGATAATGGTGGAGAGTTTTGCAGTAAGGAATTTGAAGAATTCTGCAAGAAGTGTGGTATAGCACAGTAGAAGACTACTCCATATACACCTCAGCAAAATGGAGTTGCAGAAAGAATGAAGAAGACATTGATGGAAAGGGAAAGAAGCATGCTTAGTGGTGCCAGGTTAGGACAGGAATTCTGGGCAGAGGCAGTGGATACTGCATGTTACCTGGTCAACAGGTCACCTTCATCAGTGTTGGAGGATAAGAATCCACAAGATGTATGGACTGGTAAGAAACCCTCTCTTTCACATCTGAGGGTATTTGGATGTGATGCATATGTACATGTTCCAAAGAAGAAAAGAACAAAGTTGGATAGTAAATCTTAAAAGTGCATCTTTATTAGGTATATGGATGGTTTAAAGGGTTATAAGCTTTGGAACCCAGTAAAAAGGAAGGTTATGTACAGCCGAGATGTGGTGTTCAGAGAGGTGAAAGATGTTATTAAACATGAAGTCCAACCAAAGGAACCTGAGAAGATAGAGTTTGAGATAAAGGAGGAAGAATTAGACTCTATAGCAGAGGAGGAATTAAAAGATGAAGAGCCACAAACTTTGGCTATGAGAAGATCAGTTCGAGAAAGAAGGCAGCCAGAAAGGTATAGTCCATCTGCTTTCTGTTCAAATTTTTCTTTGTCTGTTACTAATGATGATCCCAGAACTGTGAAGGAAGCAGTGGATTCAGAGGATGGAAAACTCTGGAAAGAGGCCATGGTTGATGAAATGGCATCTTTACACAAAAATGAGGCTTGGGATCTGGTGGAGTTGCCAGCTAGAAGGAAACCCATTGGCAACAAATGGGTGTTCAAAAAGAAGACAAATGCAGAAGGAAAAGTGGAGAAATACAAAGCTCGGTTGGTAGCAAAAGGTTATTCCCAGGTGCTGGGAATTGATTTTGGTGATATTTTTTTTGCTATTGTCAAGGTAACTTCTATTAGATTACTTTTATCTATTGTTGCTGCTTTTGATTTTGAGGTAGAACAGATGGATGTGAAGACAACATTTCTTCATGGGGATCTGGAAGAGGAGATATACATGAAGCAACTTGAAGGCTTTGCGGTGAAGGGTAAGAAAGAATTGGTATGTAAGTTAAAGAAGTCTCTATATGAGTTAAAACAATCACCAAGGATGTGGTATCAGAAATTTGATACATTTATAGAGGGACTTGGCTTCACCAGAAGCAAAGCATATCACTGTGTGTATTTTAAATTAATTGGTGACTGTGTTATTTAGCTGGTCTTGTATGTGGATGATATGTTTTTGGTTGGAAATGATAAAGAAGTTATCTAGGATTTGGAGACCCAATTGTCCTCCAAATTCTACATGAAAGATCTTGGTGCTGCAAATTATATTTTGGGCATGGAAATTAAAAGAGATTGGGCAAAGAGGAAGCTCTGGTTAAACTAGAGTAAGTATGTCGAGACAATATTGCAGAGGTTTAATATGCAGGGTAGTAAACCGGTGAAGGTTCCTATTCCTGTAGGTGTGAGGTTATCTGCTGAACAGTGTCCCAAGACACAAGAAGAGGAAGAGGACATGTCCCGTGTTCCATATGCAAGTGCAGTTGGTAGCCTGATGTATGAAATGGTCTGTACTAGACTAGACATTGCACATGCAGTGGGAGTATTGAGCAAGTTTATTTCAAAACCAGTGAAGGAGCATAGGACAACAGTGAAGCGGTTTTTCCGGTATTTGTGTGGCACTAGTGATTATGGTTCATGCTACCAAGGAAGACCAGGATTGGATAGAGTGTTGGATACTCATGGCTTTGTTGATGCAGACTGGGCTGGAGATCTGGATCAGAGAAGATATACAAGTGGGTATGTGTTTAACCTATTTGGAGGTGCAGTCAGTTGGATGAGTAAGAAAAAATCTATAGTGGCACTGTCAACTACAGAGGCAGAATACATGGTAGCCACTCATGCAAGCAAGGAAGCAGTTTGGTTGCAGAGATTGTGTTCAAGTATGGGATTAGTATAGGAAGCTATAAGGATAGACTGTGACAGCCAAAGTGCAATTTTCTTGGCAAAGAACCCCGCATATCATTATAAGACAAAGCACATTGATGTTTAGTATCACTTTGTGAGGGATATGATAGAAGACAAAAAGGTGTTGCTGGTAAAGGTAGACAATTTGAAGAATATTGTAGATGCATTGACAAAATATGTGAGCTCTGAGAAATTATCTTGGTGTAGAGACAATGGGCATTTCAAGGCTAGAAAAATGACTAAGCTGTCTTGTGGCCCCCTGTGGAAAGAAAACAACAAGTGGGAGAATGTTGGGTTATGTTATATTTTTTCCACGTAGTTAACAGGGGGTTTGAGGGGCACTCATAACCCCACTTTATGAGTCCGGGGTAGCGCCCTGGAAAATTTTGGTGTTGGACCCTATGTTAGGTTGGGCGGACCCACCTATGGCTTTGTGCATGATTTTCGCACATGTTTTTTGGACGCGATGGTTTTCGGTCCATGGTATTGGATGCTTCGGCATGTATAAATATGTATTATAACATTGAAAGGAACATAATGAAAAATCAAGCCAGTAGTCCCGGTTTTGGGATCCATGGGAAAATCTTTGTGTATATGTGTTTTATGTGTTCTGCTCTTGCATTATTTATTTTCTACGTTTTAGAATTTGTATGCAGGTAATTTCTGTACGGGGTTGAAACCTACATTGACATGAAGTTACATTACAATGCACATGTGTTCATGTGAGACAAAATATCTTGAGCAAGTCATGCAAGACATCACTGACACTTGGTCTGTTGAGGTGAGACCAACTCTTTGACATGCTTGTGATGGTGAAGGTGGTGCGTTGATTCCAATCTTGGCCGTCTATGATGGTGCGCATGCACGCCATGGTGAAATCTTGCTTAAGCGAATTCTTGACTCTGTTGCAACCAATGCATTAGTTTGACTCCTTCATCCAACTCGTCTTCTAACATGCGCATGGTCTTCTTGGGTGCAACTGAACTGGAAACACACTAACGCATAGTGTCCACACAGATCTTCAAGTGTATGTTAATGGTCATGCGCATCAACTTGCCGAAGTACATGTTCAGCCCTAGTTGGACTTGCTTCTTGTCTTCACCTTGGTGAGTGTGTTGAATGGTTTGGATCACATGCGTGCGCACAATGACATGCATGCTGCTGAAGCCCTTGAATGTGATCAATAATACTACTCACCATGTCTGCTCCATGCCATCTATTGGGATAGATCTAAAACTTGTATGGGCACAGTTTCATCCGTGAGTGCATGTTGCGCACACTGCTATTCTTGTTCTTGTTGCAACTCATTCGTCTGTCTATGTAGCTTCATGTTCTTCGTTGTGTTGTTGCTTCAACACATGCAACTCCTTCTTTGTTCCTTTCTCTGTCTTCACGCGATCTTCATGTCGCGTCGACACCTCATTGCTTGAGTCTCTAAAGTTTCTTTCATCATTAGTGGATCTGCTTAAGCTTGCAACTTTGTTCCATCTCTATGTTGTCAAAAACCTTCCTCTTGCATTTGTCACGTTCATTGCATTCGTTTCATTCATTGCCTTCATTGTGTTTGTTGCATTTGGTATGCTGCCTTTAGCTATTTTTCATGATGTTGCTCGTTGTGATGTTGCTACTATCACATCTTGATGTCCTTGTCTACGAAAAACTTGATATCTTCGTGAGTAGTCAAGCTCATAGACATTATATCGATTGTATCTCTAGGTGTGTTCTGAACGGTGTCTTCGACTCTGCTCTCTTGGAAACCATTATACCTGTACTAGTGAGAGGCAAATGAGCATGTGCTATACCTGGAGACATGGCAACACTCATGGAAAGCAATCCGTCAGTTGAAAACCAAAATAAACTTGAGAAATGACTTGCAACATACTAGTGTGACTGATCAAGAAGGTTGCACAATTTCGGCCTGGAGGTCAGGAGACTGACTTCTGAGACTGCAAAAGGCATACTCTGGCCTGTTGGGAGATTGACTGACTACTAGAACTGTGCAATGCACAGTTGAATCTAGATGCCGATTGCTGGAATTGCACAATGCATAATCTCAACTAGAAACGACTGCAAGCTTAGAGACTGCATTACACAATTTTCTGGGCCAACAACCATTCTCCTTCATAAATGTGCAAAATAGTCCTGGAGGACAGTCACTAGGAAAAAATGTGCATTTCCTGAGAGGAATACATAGCCTTCCCTCTAAGGATTGTGCAATGTCGTCTTGGTGAGGCTCTTGGTGAGGTAGAGTCCGGGCCAAGGCTTCCCAGACTCGTCGACGGGTAACTGAAAGAAAATGTGGAAGTTAATGCATGGCGACACTAAGTGAAAGCACAAGTGATTGATCATGCATGTAAACATTGAGTCAAATATTTAGTAAATAGATCAACATGCATGTGGGTGAAGCGAGTCGTCGAATCGGCCACCATTCGTGCAAAATAGTTTCATGCATGTAACAACGGTGAGAAAGCAAGGAAAACTTAAATGGTACTAGTACAAGATAGTATGTATCAAAATGACAACAAGCATTCAAAGAAATCAAGCAAACAATACTCACACAAGTGAAAACACAAAAGGTGACAGAAATGCAACACAAGGCATGGAAAGCAGGCTTACTGCAAAACAGGTTACTTGAATGTGCTGGCAGCTCCTAGATGTGATGTGGGATGTCATAGCTGCAAGGTTGATGTGAGGAATGAGCTTTGCAGTGTTTGGTTGATGAGTTTTGATAACATCGAGGTTGTGACATGCATGCAACAAATCTAGGGAAAGCAACACTTGCTGGGAGGTTTCTGAAATGATTCTTTCATGTAACCTCCAACTGCTAAAAATATATCCCTGAAACAAGGGATGCCTTTACATGCTTCCTTGGGAGAAGAAGCTCATCCATGCAAGTTAGTTTTCCTCTGTCCTGGAGGGAACCGGTCAACTCAGCTGCACATGCAAGAGACTGCTGGGAGAAAATGCACATTTCTGGCTGGGAGCTGGGCTAGCTACCAAGGATATTTGTGCAATTTCTTGGCAAACCAGACGACTGCTGCCAAGATGTTCACAAATTCTGGGCTAAGCAGCCCTGCTAGGGAAAATTGCGTAATTTTGATTCTGAGTGTTGACTGCCAAAATTGCACAATTCTGGAGCCCAGCAAGGTGCCAGTAAGGATTACCCAATTTATGGAGGGAAGGTTGGTTTCCCTCCAGAATTCTACAATTTCTTGGGGGAGCTACCCAGCTTGCAGCTGGACCAAGTTCGGGTGATCAGCCTGTGAGGGGAATGCATCGAGCTATGATTGACAAGTTTCCTTTGTGCAAGAAAAACACTGAAGCTTGTGAACTTGATGAAGCAAGGCAAGATGCTGTGAAAAGTTGGAAGGGACACTCCAAAACAAAGTAAGGAAAACTTTTGGAGGGTGGTTGTAGCCACTACAACACTTGGTGACACACTGGTAGAACTCCAGCTCTCTGAATGGACCTTGTTCATGAAAATCAAGTCTAACACCTCCAGAAGTATTGTTTAGTTCTCAGCTCCTCTTGGTTTCCACACTAGCTTGATTGTAAGATGTAGCATCTGCCAAGCTCTTGGTCAATTGACACACATTCCAAGCCAAGGAAACACAGTTGTTTTGATTGGGGTTGAGGGGTATATTCATGCACAAGCAGTATATTCGTCAGAGTCTTAGTTTCATCTCTGGTGCTTCTCTGCTGCCAACAAGTCTAGACAGTACCCCAGCAGAGTCACATAGGAACAAAAGCATGGATTTTCTACGAGTGAGCCTGGTTAATACCCCAACAGAGTTACTTGCATCACCTCTCTGCGCAGGAAGCCATTCTCTTCTTTTGCCTTATCCATTTTCATTTTTTTCAATTTTTTTTCACTTTTTCATTTTCTTCATTCTCATCTTCGTAACTGCGCATAGCACTTATTCATTTTAGAGGCAGAAGAGGGATCCCGACTTATTGAGAGTAGAGGAGGCTATTCCTACAAAGAAGTAGTTTATTATACCTTTGATGTGCCTATTGAGGTTTTCCTCGTCACCTTACTCTACTTGACTGAGCTGACAAGAGTTAACAAAAAAACAACTGACTAGAGTAGGTGACATTAGTTAGCATGCCAGCATTGTGTTTTCACCAAGGTTCACCTCGAACATTATGTATTTTCCTTCGATGTATAATGGACTAAAAGTAGCAAGTTCCTCATATAGAGGCAAGATGACAAATAACCAAGTAGTGATAGTTGTACAAGGCCTCTTATACTTTACCCAGCTTGTTTCAAGATTCATACATGGTTTCATGCGAAACTATCCTACAAACAAAACAAGCGAACTAAAAAACAACAAAGCAAAGTAAGAGCAGAAGAAAAAGAGAAAACAAATCAAGTAAGAAACAAAGAATGCAAGAAAACAACTGAAAGAAAACATTACTCCTACTCCTAAGCTATCGGTGCATGGGTCATCTCACGTGAAGTGATACTTCCAATGCAGCAACCAACGCATTGGTTGACCCATGTTGGTGAAGGCATGGTTCGTGAACAAGACAGCTGTGCAAACCAACAAACAAGAAAGATGTAACAGTGAAGAATAACACACTTTGATCCTACAAAAAACCATAGAACAAAGATGAGTGAGATCACATAACATGCATTCTATAGAGCTGCCATGGTAGTGTTCTACACTTTGTGCAGATGTTGAGTGTATGCATTCTCTTGACTATGACATGTAAGCAAACATGAGAAAGGTAGACCACTTGTATTGTGGATGTGTGCTTACTGTGTAGGATTGTTGTAACACATGAGTGATGGGATCATATAGTTCGGTTGGAGGAAGCGAAATTTGGGTGTTTGGTTGATCTTCAATGCAAAGTACAGAGTGATGAGGAGCCTTGGATGTTTCAACAATTTCCTAACCAAAAGTGAAACCAACCTCAGGACAGGGAGGGCCTGACATAACCATTAGCTCGGGCTGAAGTGCCTCGAAAGTTGGGGGGGGGTTCGACCTCATTGATAGATATATCATCGTAGACTAGTGCCTTGGACATATTAATAATGATTAAATCAACATCGTGATTAGATAAGGAAGTGAATAGATCACGACAATCAAGATCAAAGAATTTAGGATGTTTGTCAACTTCCTCATGATTTGATGAATCAGTAAGAGGGGTATATGAAAAGCAAATATGTTCACCCCCTGTGTTTTCAAGAAAGATAGATGACAGATAGAATGGATTTTCTAAGGAAGATGAGTCATATCCACACTGTAATGATATACTGACATTCAAGGTATCCTGTGAATGATTGGAAGTAGAAACATCTAGAAATGGGTTTTCAAAGGGAATATCAGCAGTGGTAGGACCACAAGGGATGTCAGGATAAAATGAGTAAGGCATAGCTGAAATGGAGGCATCCTTCACCACGAGTTCTTCTTTAGATTCCCACCCACACTGATCATGAATGATGGTGCAGGTTGGTTGCATAACACCAACTACGTCGACAACTTGATCCTAGTTCACAGCAGGTGAGGAGTTCGGAATGGAAAAACACAAGAGATTAAAATCTAGAGGATCAACAGAACAGGAGGATGGATGTTGAGGGAACGATTCCACGTGACAACCAACAGGGTTGCAAGCCAAATCTGCACAGATCTATAGAGCAGGTGGGGTGGGAGGATGTGACAGTTCAACATATTTGTGTGCATGATCTCCCACATCACTCCGAGGTGGTGGAGCTATTTGATGAGGTGAAGGTGGAAAGTCACTTGTGTCAGCAACTGTGCCTGCCTATGATTTCGTAACTCCATCACCAAAGTGTGCTGAGCGGGGTTTAGATACATGAAGAAGATACTCAAAAGTTCCATAAATAAATTCCCAATCAATTTCATCTTTAGGAAATCGGTATGCAAGATTACAAAAGCGTGTGTAAAACTGATCAATAGATTCATCAGGTGCTTTCCATAATTTCAGAATTTCTTGATCAAGTGCTTCATGGTCAAAGGGATTGAAAGCATCTATCTCTCTGACTAGATGAATAAGAGAATGAATAGAATTTTCGGGTAGTGTGGCACACCAGTTCATTAGGTTCACTTGAAGCGTGTAGATGAACAATGCGCAACTCATGTATTCCTCAAGGAATCCATGTCTTTTGCATGAGCCTATAACGCCGATTGTGAGCCTAACCAAGGTTGCATAGCCTCCACCGTCATATGTTTCATGAGACAATTCGTTCGAGAGCTCTTTCGAGATAATGAAATCGTTTCCATAAGACATACATTCCGAAAGAGTAACTCAGTAATTAGTCATGATAGATGTGTAGATATTCAAAACAAATGTGAGGACCCAACTTGTGATTTGGCCCTCCTTCTAGTGCCAAAATGTTGACGGTGTTGGACTTGCCAACATGCAAGGGGATCTCCCCGGTAAGAAGTCCTAATTAGACCTCAGACCATTTGGTGTAGGAGTCCCAGCAATGGGTCATATAGAAATGTCTTGACCACAATTTCGCACAAAGGCAAGTAAGATAACTCTGTTGGTAGCAAGGGTGTGACCATTGCAGTGACTCAAGGAAGGTGCATGAGAGGTTCTAACACATGTGGGTTGAGATGAGTGCACCCCTTGGAAACTTGTAACAGTACTCATATGGGAAGGGAACACATGAGCAAAGATGCGTCACAAGCTGGAAAGCAAGTCAGCTGGCAATCTAAAGTGATGGTTAAACCAATCAACACATTTCAAAAATATTAATACATACTCATATGGAACAGTCCATACATGCATGCGTAAGAAAGAAAATACATATGCCATTTAGGGTAAACAAGAAATATGGAATACAATACAACATATGCATGAAAAGTGTTGGCTCTTATTATATAAAGAAGTTTAAGATCCAGCCATACAACACATCCATGTAAACTCACTAGCCCCAATAGTGGAACGCTACAGCCACATCCGCATTCTACTCCAAAGGGATGAACTATCTTTGTGCAGTGGAGAAGCGAAGGCGCATTACAATACTGTCAAGCTCTCTCCAAGATAGTCTTATCAGAAGCTTGGCTGACGAAAATCCTTTACAATGAGTTATGATGTTCAATTTATAGCAAAGGGTGGGGTGACCCTTGACATCCCCCTTTGTGACAGTTCATCTACCTTCATTACTCTTCATCTACTCTATAACCATTACATAGAACTATTGACACTTGAAATTCCACTTGACATGATGTTACATTACAATGCACATTTGCTCATGTGAGACAAAATGGCTTGACACAAGCCATACAAGGCATCACTAATACTCTGTCCATTGAGGTGAGACCAACTCTTTTACATGCATGTGATGGTGAAGGTGGTGCATTGATGCCAAGCTTGGTCATTTGTGATGTTTTGCATGTACCCCATGGTGAAATCTTGCTGAAGTGAACTCTTTCCTCCGTTGCAACTAGTGCATTGGTTCAGCTCCTTCATCCAACTCATCTGGTAACATGTGCATGGTCTTATTGGGTGTGGCTAAGATGGCAACACACTGATGCATAGTGCCCATGCTGAGCTTGAAGTGTGTGCTAGTGGTCATGCGCATCAACTTGCCAAAGTACATGTTCAGCCCCAGTTGGACTTGCTTCTTGTCTTTTCTTTGGTCAGTGTGCTAAATGGGTTGGATCGTATGCGTGCACACAATGACATGCATGCTGCTGAATCCCTTGCAGGTGATCAACAACACTGCTCATAATGTCTGCTCCATGCCAGCTGCTGGGATAGATCTAAAACCTGTACAGGTGCAATTTTATTTGTGAGTGCATGTTGCACCCACCACTATTCCTCTTCAACCTAAAACTCATTCATTTGTCTGTGCAGCTTCATTTTCTTCCTTGAGTTGCTACTTCAACACATGCAACTCCTTCTTTGTTCCTTTCTCTATCTTTGCGTGATCTTCACGTCGCACCGTCACCTCATAGCCTGAGTCTCCAAAGTTGCTTTTATTGTCAATGGATCTGCTTGAGCTTGCAAGTTTGTTCCATCTCCGTGTTGTCAATAACCTTCCTCTTGCATTTGTTTCATTCGTTGCATCCATTTCATTCGTTTCATTCATTGCATTTGTTGCATTCGATATGCTGCCTTCAACTAATGTTAATGATTCTACTTGTTGTGATGTTGTTGTTGTCATGTCTTGATGTCCTTGTCTACGAACAACTTGATATCTTCATGAGTAGACAATCTCATAGACATTTGATCGACTGGATCTCTAGGTGTGCTCTGAATGGTGTCTTCGACTTTGCTCTCTTGGAAACCATTGTACCTATACTGCTGAGAGGTAGATGAACACTTGCAATATCTGGAGACATGGAAACACTCATGGCAAGAAATCTATCAGTTGAAAACCAAAATGAAATTGAGAACTGACTTGCAACATACATGTGTGACTGATGAAGAAGGTTGCGCAATTTCAACCTGGAGGTCGGGAGAATGACTATCGAGACTGCACAAGGCACAGTCTAGGCTACTAGGATACTGAATGACTACTGGAACTACGCAATGCATAGTCCAGTCTGGTTGCTGACTACTGGAATTGCGCAATGCGCAATCTCATCTGGAAATGGTTATAGGCTAAGAGACTGCATTGCGTAATTTTCTGGGCCAGCAGTCACTGTCCCTGAGAAATGCACAAAACAGTCCTGGAGGACAGTCACTGGGTAGAAATGTGCATTTCCTAAGAGGAATATAAAGCCTTCCCTCTCAGGATTGCACAATGTTGTCTTGGTGAGGCTCTTGGTGAGGCAGAGTCTAGACCAAGGCTGCCCAGACTCGCCATTGGACAACTGAAAGAAAATGTGGGAGTGAATTCATGGCGACACTAAGTGAAAGCAGAAGTGATTTATCGTGCATGTAAACATTGAGTGAAAGATTCAGTAAACAAATCAACATGCATGTGGGTGAAGCAAGTCGCCGAATCGGCCACCGTTCATGAAAAACAGTTACATGCACGCGACAACAGTGAGGCAGCAACGAAAACTTAAATGGTGCTAGTACAAGCTAGCATGTATCAAAATGACAACAAGTGTTCAAAGAAATCAAGCAAAAAATAATCACACAAGCGAAAACACAAAAGGCGAGAAAAATGCAACATAAGGCATCGAAAGCAAGCTTACCCCAAAACATCTGAGCTAAATGTGCTGATAGCTCCTAGATGTGATGTGGGATGTTAGAGCTGCAAGTTTGATGTGAGGAATGAGCTCTGCAATGTCTGGTTGATGAGTTTTGATAACATCGAGGTTGTGATGCGCATGCCACAAATCTAGGGAAAGAGAAACTTGGTGGGAGGTTTCTGATATGATTCTTGCGTGCAACCTCCAACTGCCAAAAATAGATCCCTAAAACAAGGGATGCCCTTACATGTTGCCTTGGGAGAAGCAACCCATGAATGAAAGTCAGTTTTTCTCGGTCCTGGAAGGAACCGGTCAACTCAACTACACATGCAAGATATTTCTCAATTGTTGGGAGAAAATACCCATTTATGGCTGGGAGCTGGGCCAGGAAATTTGTGTAATTTCTGAGCAGAGTAGCTGACTTCTGCCCAGATTTCCACAAATTCTAGGCTGAGTAGCCTTGCTAGGGAAAATTGCCCAATTTTCACTTTGAGTGTTAACTTCTAGAATTGCGCAATTCTGGAGCCTAACGGGATGCTAGTAAGGATTGCACAATTTCTAGAGGGAAGGGTGGTTTCCCTCCATAATTGCGCAATTTATTGGGGGAGTTGCTCAGCCTGCAGCTGGACCAACTCTTGGTGATCAGCCTGTGAGGGGAATGCATCGAGCTGTGATCGACAGGCTGCCTTTGTGTGAACAAAACACCGAAGCTTGTGAACTTGACAAACCAAGGCAAGTTGGTGTGAAAAGTTGGAAGGGAGGCTCCAAAATGAAGCTAAGGGAAAATTTTCGAGGGTGGTTGTAGCCGCTACAACAATTGGCGACGCACTGGTAGAACTTAAACTCTCTGAATGGACCTTGTTCGTGAAAAGCAAGTCTAACACCCCTGGAAGTATTGTTCAGTTCTAAGATCCTCTTGGTTTCCATACTAGCTTGATTGTAAGATGTAGCATCTGCCAAGATCTTGGTCGATTGACACACATTCCAAGCCAAGGCCACACAATTGTTTTGATTCGAGTTGAGGGGTATATTGGTATACAAGCAGTATAGTCATCAGAGTCTTAGTTTCATCTTTGGTGTTTCTTCGCTACTAGTAGGCCTAGACACTACCCCCATGGAGTCACATAGGAACACAAGCATGGCTCCACTGACAGCGAGCCTGGTCAGTACCCCGGCGAAGTTACTTGCATCACCTCTCTGCGTAGGAATCCTTTCTATTCTTTCACCTTATCCATTTTCATTTTTTTCAAACTTTTTTCAATTTTTCATTTTCATCTTCGTAACGGTGCATAGCACTTATTCATTTCAGAGGCGAAAGAGGGATCTCGACTTATTGAGATCAGAGGAGGTTGTTCCTATAGAGAAGTAGTTTATTATACCTCTGACATGCATGTTAAGGTTTCCCCCTTGCCTTACTCTACTTGACTGAGCTAATAGGTGTTAACCCAAAAACAACCGACTAGAGTAGGTGACACTAGTTAGCGTGAAAGTGTTGTTTTTCACCAAGGTTCGCTTCGAACAGTACGTATTTTCCTTCAACGTATCATGGACTAAAAGTAACAAGTTCTTCATATAGAGGCAATATGACAGATAACCAAGTAGTGATTGCTGTACAATGCCTCTTATACTTTACCCAACTTGTTTCAAGATTCATACATGGTTTCAAGAGAAACTATCCTACGATTGAAACAAGTGAACCAACAAACAACGAAGCAAAGCAAGTAAGAAAACAGGAATGCAAAAAAACCACTGAAAGAAAATACTACTCCTACTCCTAAGCTAACGGTTCATGGGCCATCTCATGTGAAGTGATACTTCGAAAGAAGCCTCCAACACATTGGTTGACCCATGTTGGTGAAGGCATGGTTCGCGAACAAGAGAACTGTGAAAACCAGGAAACAAGAAAGATGTAACAGTGAAAACAAACACACTTCGAGCTTACAAGCAACCACATAAAAAGGATGAGTGAGAGAGCATGAAATGCATTCTGTGGAGTTGTCATGGTACTGTGCTACACTGTGTGCATATGTTGAGTGTATGCATTCCCTTAACTGTGACATGCAAGAAAATCTTAGAAAGGTAGAACACTTGTGTTGTGCATGTGTTCCTGCTGTGCAAGATTCCTCCAATGCATGAGAGATGGGATCATGTAGTTCAAGTGGAGGAAACAAAATCTAGGTGTTTGGTTGATCTTCAATTCAAAGCAGAGAGCGATGAGGAGCCTTGAGTGTTTCAACAATTTCCTGACCAGAAGTGAATCCAACCTTAGGACAGTTTGGGCCTGACATAACCATCAGCTCAGGCTAAAGTGCCTCAACAATCTGGGGGGTTTCGACCTCATTGACAGATAGATCATCATAGACTAGTGTCTTGGACAAATTAACAATGATTGAATCAACATCGTGATCGAATGAGGAAGTGAATAGATCACGAAAACCAAGATTAGAAAATTTAGGATGTTTGTCAGCATCCTCATGATTTGATGAATCGAGCAGAGGGGTAGATGAGAAGCAAATATGTTCACCCTCTGTTTTTTCAAGAAAGACAGATGATTGATTGAATGGATTTTCTGAGGAAGATGGGTCCTCTTTGCACTGTAATGACAGACTGACATGTGAGGTGTCCTGTGAATGATCGGAAGTAGAAACATCTGGAAATGGGTTTGCACAAGGAATATCAACAATGGTAGAATCACAAGGGATGTAAGGATAAAGAAAATGGGGCACGGTTGAAAGGGAGTCATCCCTCACCGTGAGTTATTCTTTAGATTCCCGCATACACTAATCATGAATGATGGCGTAGGTTGGTTGCATAACAACAACTCCGTCGAAAGCTTGATCCTCATTCACAACAGGTGAAGAGTTTGGAATGGAAGAACACAAGACAATACAATCCAGAGGATCAAAAGAATGCAAGGACGTAGGTCGAGGGAATGATTCCACGTGACAGCCAATAGGCTTGCAAGCCAAATCTATGGAAATATCAAGAGCAGGTGGGGTGGGAGGATGTGAAAGTTCAATATATGTGTGTGCATGACCTCCCACATCACTTCGTGGTGGTGGAGCTGTTTGATGAGATGAAGGCAGACAATCTCTTGTGTCAGCAACTGTGCCTGCCTCTAATTTCAGAGCTGCATCACAGAAGTGTGCTAAGTAGGGTTCAGAGACATGAAAAAGATACTCAAATATTCCATAAAGAAATTCCCAATCGATTTCATCTCCAGGAAATCAATATGCAAGATTACAAAAAAGTGTGTAAAATTGATCAACAGATTCATCAGGTGCTTTCCGTAATTTTAGAATTTCTTGATCAAGTTCTTCATGGTCAAAGTGATTTAAATCATGATCTATCTCTCTGACCATATGAACAAGAGAATGAATAGATTTTTTGGGTAGTGTGGCACACCAGTTGATTAGGTTCCCTTGAAGCGTGTAGATGAACATCGCACAACTCATGTATTCCTCAAATAATCCATGTCTTTCGCATGAGCCTATAATGCTGACTACGAGCCTAATAAAGGATGCATAGCCTCCAACATCATATGCTTCAAGAGACAAGTCATTCGAGAGCTCTTCTAAGATAATGAAATCATTTCCATAAGACATACATTCCGGAAGAATAACTCGATAGTTAGTCATGACAGATGTGTAGAGATTCAAAACATATGTGAGGACTCAGCTTGTTAGTTGGCCCTTCTTCTAGCGCCAAAATGTTGATGGTTATGGACCCACCAACATGTAAGGGGATCTCCCACGTAAGAAGTCCAAATTAGACCTTAGATCATTTGGTGTAGGATTCCCAGCAGTGGGTCGTATAACAATTCCTTGACTATGATTTCGCAAAGAGGCAAGTAAGATAACTCTGTTGGTAGCAAGGGTGTGACTGCTGCAGTGAGTCAAGGGAGGTGCATGAGAGGTTCTAACACATGTGGGTTGACATGTGTGTGCCCCTTGGCAACTTGTAACAATACTCAGATAGGAAGGGAACACACAAGTGAACAACTTGTGGCAATCCAAAGTGTTGGTTAAACCAATCAACCTCTTCATGGAAAAGTTTGAAAAGAAGGCGCTTGACACCTACCCTTTAAAACCTAAATTTTGGATCAGGTTTGTGGATGACACCAGTGTGGATTGGCCCCATGGGGAAGACGAGCTTAAAAACTTTTTAAACCATCTCAATAGCATTTCCAATGACATCAAATTTACTATGGAAACTGAAGAGAATAATTGCATCTCTTTCCTAGACATCCTCCTCATTAGAAACAAGGATGGTTCTATAGGTCACAAAGTGTTCAGGAAAAAGGCACATACTGATAACTACCTTCACGCAGATTCCCACCACCACCCAGCCCAAAAAATGGGGGTTCTTCAAACCCTCTTCACTAGAGCTTGTAGAATTTCTGATGAGAACCACACCAAGGAAGAAATCACGTACTTAAAAAGAGCCTTTTCCAAACTTGGATACAATAATAAAGATATCTTCAGAGCCTTTCAAAAAGCCAAAACTGGAAACAATAAAAACAAAACCAACAATTCCTCAGCCATTAACGCCTACCTTCCATATATTCATGGTGTAACTGACAAACTTGCCAAAATTCTCTTAAAAAAGAATATCAAAACCTCATTCAAACCCTTGACAACTATCAGACAAAGAATGAAATCTGTTAAAGACAACCCAGAACATCTCCAGCAGAAAGGTGTTTATATTATTAACTGTTCCTGTGGAGAACAATATATCGGGGAAACAGGTAGATCAGTCAGTATCAGGCTAAAAGAACATAGTGCTGATATCCGTAGGGAAAGAACCCGTTCCTCAGCCTTGGCGGAACATGCAAGTAAGACAAACCACCATATATGCCTTGAAAACACAAAAGTCATTGCAAATGAAAAACACTATTTCAAGCGAAAAGTCAGGGAAGCCCTTGAGATCATAAAACACCCGCATAACCTCAATAGGGATGGAGGCTTGGAAATTAGTAGGAATTGGACCTCACTCCTCACCCATGGATTAAATTGACACCCTCTCTTTCTCTCTTTAGGGCTAGCTAATAAGCTTTGAAACACATCTTTAACAATTCATTAACATCCTGAGTAATTAAAAACTTGCAAGGATTAAATAAAATAATCTTAATTACCATAAAATTACAATTACTTAAAACAAAATCATTAGGATTAAATTAATAATTATTTTATAAAATATCATAATAAAAAAAAAAACTTATTGAAAAAACAATTTAACTCAAAAAATAAATAAATTAATTAATTAAAAAACAAATAAATAAATAAATAATTTATGAAATAGAATATAATAAAAAACCTAATGCAAAAACAATTTAACTCAAACAATAAAAATAATTATTTTATGAAATAGAATATAATAGAAAAACTTAATGAAAAAATAATTTAAATATATATATATATAAAATAGAATATAATAAATAAAAAACGTAATAAATAAATAATTAATTAATTAATTAAAAAAATATAATTAGTAATTAACTAATTAATAAAGTAATTAATTAATTAATTAATTAATTAATTAATTAAAAATAATTAATTAATTAATTAATTAATCAATGAATTAATTCAGTAATTAATTAATTAATTAATTAATAAAAATAATAATAAATTAAATAAATAAATAAATTATAAAAAATATTATAAAACTAGTTATTTCATATCAGAAAAAAATATATATATATAAAGCTAGTTAATTCAGATCAGTAGTCTGTCGGCTCTCACACTTGACATCTCAACCCTAACCCTATTTATCTCTACTGTCTCTCTCCTTTGTAATTCAAGTCCTGATGATGAGTCTGGGTCTAGACTCGAAACGTCGACAAAGCAAAAAATGGAAACTGTGGAATATCCGAGTACAGATTCTAAAAAACCTAACCACAGAAATCTACAATCCATTACATTTCAGAAAGATTCATACATACTCATATGGAACAGTCCATACATGCATGCGTAAGAAAGCAAATAAATATGCCATTTAGAGTAAACAAGACAATTGGAATAAAATACAACATATGCATGGAATGTGCTAGCTCTTATTATATAAAGAAGTGTAAGTTCCAGTCATACAATACATCCATGTAAACCCGCTAGCCTCAATAGTGGAATGTTACAGCCACATCCGCCTGCTCCTTCAAGGAGATGAACTAGCATTGCATAGTGGAGAAGCCAAGGCGCGTTACAATACAGTCCAAGCTCTCTCCAAGATAGTCTTATCAGAAGCTTGGCTGAGAAAAAGCCTTTACAATGAGTTATGAGGTTCTATTTATAGAAAAGGGTGGGGTGACCCTTGACATCCTCCTTTGTGACACTTCATATACCCTCATGACTCTTCATCTACTCCATGACTGTTACATCCAACTATTAACACTTGAACTTCCACTTGACATGACGTTACATTATAATGCACATGTGCTCATGTGAGATAAAATGGCTTGAGAAAGCCATGCAAGACATCACTGACACTCAATCTGTTGAGGTGAGACCAACTCTTTGACATGATTGTGATGGTGAAGGTGGTGCACTAATGCCAATCTTGGTTGTCTGTGATGGTGTGCATGCACCCCATGGTGAAGTATTATTGAAGCAAACTCTTGCCTCCGTTGCAACTAGTGCATTAGTTTGGCTCCTTCATCCAACTCGTTTACTAACATGCACATGGTCTTCTTGGGTGTGTCTGAACCGGTAACAAACTGATGCATAGTGTCTATGCTAATCTTCAAGTGTTTGCTGGTGGTCATGGGCATCAACTTGTTGAAGTAGATGTTCAGCCCCAGTTGGACTTTCTTCTTGTCTTTGCCTTGGTGGGTGTGCCGAATGGGTTGGATCACATGCGTGCACACAATGAAATGCATGTTGTTGAATCCCTTGCATGCAATCAACAATAATCCTCACCATATCTACTCTGTGACAGCTGCTGGGATATATCTAAAACTTGTACGGGTGCAATTTAATCTGTGAGTGCATGTTGTGCCCACTCATATTGCTGTTCCTGCAGCAAATCATTCATCTGTCTATGCAGCTTCATGTTCTTCCTTGAGTTGATGCTTCAGTACATGCAAATCCTTCTTTGTTCCTTTCTCTGTCTTCGCGCAGTCTTCATGTCACACTGTCACCTCATAATCTGAGTCTCCAAATTTTCTTTCATCATCAGTGGATCTACTTGAGCTTGCAACTTTGTTCCATCTATGTGTTGTCAACAACCTTCCTCTTGCATTCGTTGCCTTCATTGCGTTTGTTGCATTCATTGCATTTGTTGCTTTTTTTGCATTCGTTATGCTGCCTTCAACTGTTGTTCATGATGCTTCTCACTGTGATGTTGCTGATGTAATATCTTCATGTCCCTATTCACGAACAATTTAATATCTTCATGAGTAGGCAAGGTCATAGACATTTGTCGACTGCATCTCCAGGTGTGCTCTGAACAGTGTCTTCGACTCTGCTCTCTTGGAACCATTATACTTGTACTTCTAAGAGGCAGATGAACACCTACAATACCTGGATACATGGCAACACTCATGGAAATAAATATATGAGTTGAAAACAGAAATGAACTTGAGAACTGACTTGAAACATACCTATGTGACTGATCAAGAAGGTTGTTTAATTTCGGTCGGGAGGTTAGGAGATTGACTTCCGAGACTGCACAAGGAACAATTTGGGTTGCTGGGAGACTGAATGACTACTGGAACTGTGCAATGCACAGTCCAGTCTAGCTACTGATGGCAAGAATTGTGTAATGCGTAATCTCAGCTGGCAATGACTGTAGGCTCAGAGACTGCATTGCGCAATTTTCTATGCCACCAGTCACTGTCCCTCAAAAATTTCAAAACAATCCTAAATGATAGTCACTAGGCAGAAATGCACATTTCCTGACAGGAAGACAGAGCCTTCCCTCTCAAGATTGCACAATGTTGTCTCGGTGAGGCTCTTGGTGAGGCAAAGTCCGGGCCAAAGCTGCCTAGACTCTAAGTGAAAGCAGAAGTGATTGATTGTGCATGTAAACATTCAGTGAAAGATTCAGTAAATAGATCAACATGCATGTGGGTGAAGCGAGTTGCCGAATCGTCGACTGTTCATGTAAAGCAGTTTCATGCATGTGACAGCAACGAAAACTTAAATGGTGCTATTACAAGCTAGTATGTATCAAAATGACAACAAGCATTCAAAGAAATTAAGCAAACAATACTCGCACAAGCGAAAACACAAAAGGCAACATAAATTCAACACAAGGCATGGAAAGCGGGCTTATGCCAAAACAACTGAGCTGAATGTGCCGAAAGCTCCTAGATGTGATGTGGGATGTCAGAGTTGCAAACTTGATGTGAGGAATGAGCTCTGCAACATCCGGTTGATGATTTTTTATAATATCGAGGTTGTGATGCGCATGCCACAAATCTACAAAAAGCGACACTTGATGGAAGGTTTCTGAAATGATTCACATGTAACCTCCAACTGTTAAAAATAGATCCCTGAAACAAGGGATGTCTTTACATGCTACCTTGGGAGAAGCAGTCCATGCATGCAAGTCAGTTTTGCTCAGTCTTGGAGGGAACCAGTCAATTTAACTGCACATGTAAGAGATTGCGCGACTGCTCGGAGAAAATGCGCATTTTTGGCTGGGAGCTAGGCTCGCTGCCCAAGAGATTTGTGCAATTTCTTGGCGGAGCAGTGGACTGCTACCCAAATTTTCATATATTCTGGGCTAAGAAAACCTGCTCGGGAAATTGCGCAATTTTCACTGTGAGTGTTGACTGCCAGAATTGCGCAATTCTAGAGCCCACCAGGGTTCCAGTAAGGATTGTACAATTTCTGGAGGGAAGGCTGGTTGCCCTCTAGAATTGTGCAATTTATTTGGGGAGGTACACAGCCTGCAGCTGGACCAAGTCCGAGTCATCAACTTGTGAGGGAAACGCATTGAGTTATGATTGATAGGCTTTGTTTGTGTGAGCAAAACACTGAAGCTTGTGAACTTGATGAAGCAAGGCAAGATGTTGTGAAAATTTGGAAGGGAGGCTCCAAAACAAAGCTAAGGAAAACTTTTGGAGGGTGGTTATAGTTGCTACGACACTTGGCGAAACACTGGTAGAACTCCGGCTCTTTGAATGTACCTTGTTCGTGGAAAGCAAGTTTGACACCTTCGAAAGTATTGTTAAGTTCTCAGCTCCTCTTGGTCTCCACACTAGCTTGATTGTAAGATGTAGCATCTACCAAGATCTTAGTCGATTGACATACATTCCAAGCCAAGGAAATAGAGTTGTTTTGATTGGGGTTGATGGGTATATTGGTGCACAAGTAGTATAGTCGTCAGAGTCTTAGTTTCATCTCCGGTGTTGCTCTGCTGCCAGCAGACCTAGACAGTACCCCGGCAAAGTCACATAGGAACACAAGCATGGCTCCGCTACCAACAAGCCTAGTCAGTACGTCGGTGGAGTTAGTTGCATCACCTCTCTGTGAAGGAAGCCTTTCTCTTCTTTCGCCTTATCCATTTTCATCTTTTTCAAAAAATTTCACTTTTTCATTTTTTTCATTTTCATCTTTGTAACTATGCATAGAACTTATTCATTTCAGAGGTGGAAGAGGGATCCTGACTTATTGAGAGAAGAGCGGGTTGTTCCTGCTGAGAGGTAGTTTATTATACCTATAATGTGCCTGCTAAGGTTTTCCCCCTCACCTTACTCTACTTGACTGAGCTGACAAGGGCTAACCCAAAAACAACTGACTAGAGTAGGTGACACTAGTTAGCATGCAACATTGTGTTTTAACCAAGGTTCACTTCGAACAATACATATTTTCCTTCGACGTATCATGGAATAAATGTAACAATTTCTTCATACAAATGAAAGATGACAGATAACCAAGTAGTGATAGCTATTCAAGGCCTCTTATACTTTACCCAACTTGTTTCAAGAGTCATACATGGTTTCGTGTGAAACTATCCTACGAACGAAACAAGTGAACTAACAAACAATAAAGCAAAGAAAGAGTAGAAGTAAAAGAGAAAAGAAAGAAAGTAAGAAAACACGAATTGAAACAAAGAACTAAAAGCAAACACTACTTCTACTCCTACTCTTAAGCTAACGTTGCATGGGTCATCTCACGTGAAGTGATACCTCCAATGAAGCCACCAACACATTGGTTGACCCATGTTGGTGAAGGCATAGTTCACAAACAAAACATTGTGAGAATGAGAAAACAAGAAATATGTAATAGTGAAGACAAAAACACTCTGAACCGACAAGCAACCACAGAACAAATATGAGTGAGAGCGTATGACATGCATTCTGTGGAGTTGCCATGGTACTATGCTACACTACATGTAGATGTTGAGTGTATGCATTTTCTTCACTGTGACATGCAAGAAAACGTGAAAATTCCAGGCCACTTGTGTTGTGCATGTGTGCTTGCTGTGTAAGATTCATCCAATGCATGAGCGATGGGATCATGTAGTTCTGGTGGAGGAAGCAAAATTTGGGTGTTTGGTTGATCTTCAATGCAAAGAAGAGAGAGATGAGGACCCTTGAGTGTTTCAACAATTTCCTGACCAAAAGTGAAACCAACCTCAGGACAGCGAGGGCCTGACATAACCATCAGCTCGCGCTGAAGTCCCTCGATAGTCTGGGGGGTTTCAACCTCATTGATAGATATATCATCATAGACCAGTGTCTTGGGCAGATTACCAACGATTGAATCAACATTATGATCGGATGAGGAAGTGAATAGATCATGACAACTAAGATCAAGAAATTCAGGATGTTTGTTGACATCCTCATGATTTGATGAATAGGGCAGAGGGGTAGATGAGAAGCAAATATGTTCACCCTCTGTGTTTTCAAGAAAGACAAATGAAAAATTGAACGGATTTTCTAAGGAAGATGTGTCATCTCCACACTGTAAAGATAGACTGACTTCCAAGGTGTCTTGTGAATGATCGGAAGTAGAAACATCCAAAAATGGGTTTTCACAGGGAATATCAGTAGTGGCAAAATGACAGGGATGTCAGGATAAAGCGGATGAGGTGCGACTGAAAGGGAGTCATCCTTCACCACGAGTTCTTCTTTAGATTCCCAGCCACCCTGATCATGAATGATGGTGCAATTTGGCTGCATAACACCAACTTCATCGATAGCTTGATCCTCGTTCACAGCAGGTGAGGAGTCCGGAATGGAAGAACATAAGACAATACAATCTGGAGGATCAACATAACGAGAGGATGGAGGTCGAGGGAACGAGTCCACATGACAACCAATAGGCTTCCAAGCCAAATCTACGTAGATCTCAAGCGCAACTAGGGTGGGAGGATGTGACAGTTCAACATAAGTGTGTGCATGATCTCCCACATCACTGTGCGGTGGTAGAGCTGTTTGATGAGGTGAATTCAGATAGTCACTTGTGTCAACAACTGTGCCTACTTGTGATTTCGTAGCTCCATCACCGAAGTGTGATGAGTGGGGTTCAGATACGTGAAGAAGATACTCAAATATTCCTTAAAGAAATTCCCAATCGATCTCATCTTCAGGAAATCGGTATGTAAGATTACAAAAGCATGTGTAAAAATGATCAACAGATTCATCAGGTGCTTTCCATAATTTCATATTTTCTTGATCAAGTGCTTCATGGTAAAAGTGATTGAAAGCACAGTCTATCTCTCTCACCAGATGAACAAGAGAATGAATAGATTTTTTCGGTAGTGTGGCACACGAGTGCATTAAGTTCCCTTGAAGCGTGTAGATGAACAACGTGCAACTCACGTATTCCTCAAAGAATCCATGTCTTTCATATGAGCCAATAATGCTGACTGCGAGCCTAAGCAAGGATGCGTAGCTTCCACCATAATATGTTTCATGATACAAGTCATTTGAGAGCGCTTCCGAGATAATGAAATCATTTCCATAAAACATACATTATGGAAGAGTAACTCGGTAGTTAGTCATGACAGATGTGTAGAGATTCAAAATAGATTTGAGGACTGAGCTTGTCATTTGGCCCTCCTTCTAGCACCAAAATTTTGACAGTTTTGGACCCTCTAACATGTAAGGGGATCTCCCCGGTAAGAATTCCCAACTAGATCTCAGACCATTTGGTGTAGGAGTCCCAGCGGTGGGTTGTATAGCAATGCCGTGACCATGATTTTGCACAGAAGCAAGTAAGATAACTCTGTTGGTAGCAAGGTTGTGACTACTGCAGTGAGTCAAGAAAGGTGCATGAGAGGTTCTAACACATGTGGGTTGAGATGAGTGTGCCTCTTGGCAACCTGTAACAGTACTCAGATGGGAATGGAACACACGAGCGAAGATGCATCACAAGATGGAAGGCTAGTCAGTTGGCAATCCAAAGTGATGGTTAAACCAATCAACACATTTCAGAAAGATTTAAACGTACTCATACAGAAAAATCCATACATGCATGCGTAAGAAAGAAAATACATATGCCATTTAGAGTAAACAAGACAACTGGAATATAATACAACATATGCATGACACATGTTGGCTCCTATTATATAAAGAAGTGTAAGCTCTAGTAATACAATACATCCATGTAAACCTGCTAGCTCCAATATTGGAGTGTTACAGCCACATCTACCTACTCCTCCAAAGAGATGAACTAGCTTTGTGTAGTGGAGAAGCCAAGGCATGTTACAATATTGTCCAAGCTGTCTCCAAGATAGTCTTATCAGAAGCTTGGCTGACCAAAAGCGTTTATAATGTGTTATGAGGTTCTATTTATAACAAAGGGTGGGGTGACCCTTGACATCCCCGTTTGTGACAGTTCATCTACCCTCATGACTCTTCATGTACTCTATGACTGTTACATCCAACTATTGACACTTGAACTTCCACTTGACATGTTGTTACATTACAATGCACATGCGCTCATGTGAGACAAAATGTCTTGAGTAAGCCATGCAAGACATCTGACACTCGGTCCATTGAGGTGAGACCAACTCTTTAACATGCTTGTGATGGTGAAGGTGGTGCACTAATTCCAATCTTGGTCGTCTGTGACGGTGTGCATGCACCCGATGGTGACGTATTACTGAAGCAAACTCTTGCCTTCGTTGCAGCTGGTGCATTAGTTTGGCTCCTTCATCCAACTCGTCTACTAACATGCACATGGTCTTCTTGGGTGTGGCTGAACTGGTAACACACTGATGCATAGTGTCTGTGCTAATCTTCAAGTGTGTGCTGGTGGTCATGGGCATCAACTTGCTAAAGTACATGTTCAGTCCCAGTTGGAATTGCTTCTTTTCTTCACCTTGGTGAGTGTGTTGAATGGGTTGGATTGCATGCGTGCACACAATGACATGCATGCTGCTGAATCCCTTGTATGCATTCAACAAAACTGCTCACCATGTATGCTATGTGCCAGCTGCTAGGATAGATTTAAAAATTGTACCGACGGAGTTTCATCCGTGAGTGAATGTTGTGCCCATTGTTGTTCCTGTTCCTGCTTCAACTCATTCGTTTGCCTATGTAGCTTCATGTTCTTCCTCGATTTGCTGCTTTAGCACATGCAACTCTTTCTTTGTTCCTTTCTTTGTCTTCGTGCAATCTTCATGTTGAGCCATCACCTCATAGTCTAAGTCTCAAAAGTTTCTTTCATCATCAGTGGATCTTCTTGAGGTTGCGACATTGTCCCATCTCTGTGTTGTCAAAAACCTTCGTCTTGCATTCATTGCATTCATTTCGTTTGTTGCATTCGGTACGCTACCTTCAGTTGTTGTTCATGATGTTTCTCACTGTGATGTTGCTAATGTCATATCTTGATGTCCTTGTCTATGAACAACTTTATATCTTCTTGAGTAGACAAGCTCATAAACATTTGATTGACTACATCTCGATGTGTGCTTTGAACGGTGTCTTTGACTCTGTTATCTTGGAAACCATTGTACATGTACTACTAAGAGGCAGATGAGCACCTGCAATACTTGGAGACATGGAAACACTCCTGGAAAGCAATCGGTTAGTCGAAAACCAAAATGAACTTGAGAACTGACTTGCAACATACCCATGTGATTGATTAAGAAGGTTGTGCAATTTCAGTTGGGGGGTCGGGAGACTGACTGCCGACACTGCACAAGGCATAGTCTAGGCTACTGTTAGACTGACTGACTACTGGAACTGAGCAATGCACAGTTCAGTCTGGATACTGACTGATAGAATTGCGCAATGCGCAATACACAATTTTCTGGGAGAGCAGTCACTGTCCCTCAGAAATACACAAAATAGTTCTGGAGGATAGTCATTGGGCACAAATGCACATTTCTTGAGAGGAAGATAGAGCCTTCCCTCTAAGGATTGTGCAAAGCTTTCTTGGTGAGGCAGAGTCTGAGCCAAGGCTACCCAGACTCGCCGACGGGCAATTGAAAGAAAATGCAGAAGTGAATGCATGTCATCACTAAGTGAAAGATTCAGTAAACAAATCAGCATGCATGTGGGTGAAGAGAGTCACTGAATCAACGATTGTTCATGCAAAACAATTTTATGCATGCAACAACAATGAAAACTTAAACGGTGCTAGTACAAGCTAGTATGTATAAAAACGACAACAGGTGTTCAAAGAAATAAAGAAAACAATAATCACACAAGAGAAAATAGAAAAGGCGATAGAAATGTAACATAAGGCATGGAAAGCGAGCTTACCCCAAAAAAACTGAGTTGAATGTGCCGACAACTCTTAGATGTGATGTGGGAAGTCAGAGATGAAAGGTTTATGTCAGGAATAACCTTTGAAACATCCAGTTGATGAGCTCTGATAACATCGAGGTTGTGACTTGCATGCCACAAATCTAGGGAAAGTGACACTTGGTGGGAGGTTTTTGAAATGATTCTTGCATGTAACCTCCAATAGCTAAAAATAGATCCTTGAAACAAGGGATGCCTTTACATGTTGCCTTGGGAGGGGTAGCCCATGCATGCAAGTCAATTTTGCTTGGTCACGGAGGGAACTGGTCAACTCAGCTGCACATGCAAGAGACTGCTTGACTGCTGGGGGAAAATGCGCATTTCTGGCTGGGAGCTGGGCTGGCTGTCCAGAGATTTGCACAATTTCTGGGCAAAGAAATTGATTGCTACCCAGATTTGCGTAAATTCTGGGCTGAGCAACCCTGCTGGGGAAAATTACGCAATTTTCACTGAGTGTTGACTACCAAAATTGCGCAATTCGAGAGCCCAGCAGGGTGCCAGTCAGGATTGCGCAATTCTTGGAGGGAAGGTTAGTTTCCCTCGAGAATTGCGCAATTTCTTGGGGGAGCTGCTCAGCCTGTACCTGGACCAAGTCTGGGTGATTAGCCTGTGAGGGGAATGCATCGAGCTTTGATCGACAAGTTGCCTTTGTGCAAGCAAAATAATGAAGCTTGTGAAATTGACGAATCAATGCAGGATGCTGTGAAAAGTTGGAAGGGAGGCTCCAAAACAAATCTAAAGCAAAATTTTGGAGGGTGGTTTTAGCCGCTACAACAACACTCTTTTCGAGACATCAATCTATACTGGGCTTAAATCTTCAGCCTGCACATTAGACATAGCTTTGAGACCAGTGTCTTGTAGAGAGATCATCCATTGAAGATGACACATTTAAGTTATGAGAATGCCTTTACTGCTTCTATTATGACGTGAATCTCAAAGGACCTTCTTCTCTTCTTGCAATTAAAGGATTTCTTGTCGATACAAGGATATGTTAGAATATGGTACTTGGAATAGCTAGATATGGTGGTCGTCCAATCAAAATCTGATCTCAACCAAAGGGTAGCCATTCCCAAGGGAAAATGTGAAAAAATCCCTGTTGGGTACTATGAAACAAAAATGTTCACGTAATCTCCCTATTCTTTTAAATTATCCACATACACAACTCGGCACACATCATACCTTAGTTTCTTCACTCAAATGTTTCTGCAGTGCAACGATGCTCCTTGCTGTATGCTAAATCTTCATTTTCCCAACTCTCGAGGCTGATTAAACTCTCTCCATCCAATGATGTATAATATATGTAGGAATGCAATCCCTTTGTCTTTGTGAAGTAGGCTTTCAATACGACAAGACAACAGTAAGACAATTTGTCCAAGATTTTTCCTTCTAAATATATTCTTAGCATGCTAACTACGTTTCCCACACAGTTTTGCCCAAATGAGAACCCCTCTCTTCCCTCTTCACACGCCAATTCAAACCAATCGGCGTCCATAGTTTGAATAACCGAAGATAAATCCTTAGTGAATGTCACAACCTCTAGAAGATTTAAGCATGGATTGACATCTTCCCTAACCTTAGTCTCAGCACCGGTCATAGCCCAATCCCCACGAATACACCTGAGGATGGTGATGCTAATATTGGTACTACGATTTTCTATGGAGGCGGTGCAACATCTGTTGAAGATGATGGAGAATCCTTGAAAGAATGCAGTTGCCCAGGCAAGGGTAGATTTCACGATCCACAAATAATTTATTTTTTAACATTATCCTCCGCCGGTAGTTGTTAGTGGCATTGATGGGAAACCCGATGGAAGAAAGCAATGGTTGTGTGCACTACTTTCATTGTACTTACAAAGTTCAAAGTTTAACGCTCATAGGACCTGGCACTCAAAAATATTTTTGGATTTTATTGTTATTTTTTTTATTCATTATTTTATTTTGTTAGGAATGGAGTTACATTTATTATGAATGTGACAATGTATCCAATTTCTATGCAATTTTATTAAATTTTTATTGAGTAAACACTTAAAATAAGTGTATAAATATATTTGGTAGTTAATTAACATTTTAGAAAATTTGAGAATTAGTTAAGTAGTCTCTATATTATGGTTTAATATATAGTTATAGGTAAGTTATGTAATTTCCAAATTTGGAACTCTGATTTTACTTGAAAAAACTTTAGGTAATCAATCAATCAACTACATTATGATTATAAGTGTGACTTGATAGATGTGATCCACTTTTTAAAGTAGTGGTGCTACTATTAATATTGTTATTAAATGAAAATATGAAATTTTGTTTTGAGATTAATTAAATTATTTTATTTAATAACTAATTTTAAAATAAAATTAAAAATAAAATTTAATTATATATATATATAATTTTGTAATTAAATAAAATACAATTATATTTATGTGTTTTTATGTAAAAATGTTCATCAACAATTATTTTTTTATATAATCTAATTTTCTAAGGGCAAAAAATGAATATAGTTTTTTTTTGGGTTAATCATGGAATTTTCTTCAAACTCAACGATCATCTTCTATAGGTACTAATAGTGGCAATGCACAATCCAAATGAAAATTTCCAACCATATGTAAATTAACAATTTATCAATGGAGTACTTTATCAACTTGCTTTAGAAAAGCAAATGCCAAGGCAATAACTCCATAAACATAAATAAAATCAAACAAATACACAATCAATGTCTTGAAGAAAAAGAATAATAAGGCGTTAAACATGATAAAGTGACCAATACATAATGACATGAATAAAAATTAATTTATGTTTTATTTTTTATTAAAATTATATATATATATATATATATATATATATATATATATATATTGAATTACACTATAAAATATACATGAAATTAAATTTCATAAAGACAAAATTATCATTCATTTCATGTATTATAACATGCATATATATACACACAACCTATAATATTATTTAAATACCACATGCTTTATTTAGTCATGCGGTTATTGAAATCACGACACAAATCAACAAATTTGGGTATTTCCAAAATCAGATGTTTATATAAGATTATATCATAGAATTAAATTTTAATATTAAATTTTCTTTTTGTTTAGGATAACACTTTGCTATATATAAACGAGAAACTTGTTAATCGAGAGAAAATTCAAAATCAAAATATCTCAATATTAACCAAATACGTCCTCTCTCAAACAAAAAATAATATTATTTAAAAATAATTTATTTTACCGTAATCAAAAGCCTAATTGTTTCACATTTTAAATTTACATATGAATAAAATTAAGTAAATTACTATTACAATTAACTAATAATAAAACCATTCAATTAAGCAATATATTAAATTAAAATAAAATAATAAAGTTTTTTCCATTTCATAAATATATGATTGAAGTAAATAAATTCCAATTAAAATCAACAAATAAAATGTAAAACAACTCCATATTTTAATTAATTTAATTTAGTTGTCCAAGGGGTTTTGGATAGATAGTAATTAAGTGCGCACTCCTAGATGTTAAGTCACTCGTTCAATTCCCCACCCTATTCAATTGTTATTCATGGACATGACCATGATGTAGCCTCATTGTTGTTGAACTTACAAAAAAAAATTAGACTGAAGTGTACCATTTGTCGATTCAAAAGAAGATAATAAATGGTTAATCAATTTGTATCAAAGGTTCTGAACATAGGTAGATTTGGTTAGATTTGATCAAGAAAGATCAACAAATATCAGTAAATTGTTTGACAACAATGAGTTTGGCATTGCAAACATTAGCGCATATAACACTACCATCGGAACTTACAAATAAAGACAACATCTTTGCACTTTAACAATAGTTAACTAAGATGTCATTTAATTCCAGTCAAACACAATGCCACATTATGCCTACTAAGTTAATATCTCATAAGTATCTCGCTCAACATAAATTCAATGACAATAACTTTCACCTTATAATTGCCATAATTTAATGTTAAATAAATAAATACAAAAACTTTTATTGTCATTCTCTTCAGTGTCAATTGGATATATATATATATATATATATATATATATATATATTTCTTAAAAAGTTTTTGATAGTAATGAATCTATTTGGCATCAAAAATATGATTCAAACACTTCTAATAAAACAATTTTTTTTTTTTTTTTTTTATATCCAATTCCAATCATTTTAACCTAGCCGCATTAGAAACTTAGTCAAAGTGGTTTGTCTTTTTGTCTCTTACTTATGATTTAGTTATTTAAAATGATATGGTAAGTTAAATTATAATCATATTGGTAAATAGTTTTTTTTATTAAATGTATATTATTTTTGTTTTAATTTATTTTTTTAATTATGATAACATTTTACAAATTATAAAATAATAATCAAATAATAAAGGGTTGTGTTTAGTGTATTTTTTTTACTTTTCAATGTTGGAATCAGGTAAAAAAATTGAAGTGATCCTGATTTGTGTTATTTAAATTCGTTTTTTTAATTGTATATGTAGATTCAGCACACTGGAAAACCCCAGGCATTTGGATTATGCAAAGATTATCTATCAAATTTGTGATTTCAACAAAGTCCCAACAAATTTAAAGAAATTAAACAGAAAAACACTTCAGAAAAAATCTCATTAAAAAATGAAATGAAATTATGTAAATATTTATATTTATAGAAAAAGAAATTGCATATTTTACATCCTGTTTGGATCTGTTCTTATTTTCCCCTTCAAAGATATCGACGCCGCTGCCATACAGTTTGGGAGGTATATTCCTTTTATTTGTGCTTATTTTTCTGTATAATGAAAACGATTACTGCGCAAATGCAGATACCACTCGGTTCCAGACTTGGAAAACCTGCGAATCTATGCCCGTCACGATCCATCCCTTGTCCGCTTCTTCCGCGTCCAATTGGTTTCCTCTGCCATTGCCATCCGTAAAGTGATATATAACAACGGCAAGGGCTAATCAGCCATATATTGAGTCATAAATGTTGGGCCAGCTAATGTATAGCCCTTGCCATACATGCATTCGATATCATGTATTCAACATCACATCCAATATTTCCGACGTCTTTGCCTAATTTTCTGATGACCGCGGAAACAGGCCAATACGGTCCACGTCTCCATCGCCGCCATCATCCTGTCCAGACCGTGCATGCAATTAAAGCATGGATGGACCAAGCTACTATGTGAAATGTAAATTTTGAATTTTCAAACTGCCGCGCCACTAGCCTAGTGTCTCTATTTGAAATTTGAATTCGGATTTTGTGCGCGCGTACATGAATGTCTATGCCTCGGAGGTTGGCTTCCTGTGTGTTTCTTCTTTTTTTGGGCTGGGTGTTGCTGGACGATGGCCTTGCTTTGCTTTGCTTGTGCAAATCTTCACATCTCATCGAAATTTTTAGTGAGATAGAATTGGCAAGAATCAACAGGAATGTTCCCTCCGGTTATTTCAACCACCCCTATCAACGATGGGATCGCATGAGTGGTAGGATTCCTTTGGCAGGTTTCAACTCTCAAGAATCAAACAATGAAAGAGAGTGTAAACCTCTGTTTAGTCTCCTTAATGTGCAATGAAAAAAAATTCAAAATTTTTTGATGTAGGTTTCGAGAGACTTATGTCTCACTATGTAGTGGATGAACGATCAAATCCAAGCGACAAACTTTGGCCCTTCTACAAATTGCTCATCAATTAAAACTGGTACCAAATCAGATTTATCAAATCAGTTTTACTCATTTATTTATTTTTGGAATTATATGTTGCTAACTCTCTCTCTCTCTCATTTTCCTATAATAATCCTATTCACTAATATTTTTTTTGGTCGTCCAGCAAGATATTTTGATAGAGCAGCAAACGCAATGAGCCGTGGATATGGGGCGCACATCGTTCTACAGGGTCACTACATCTTTTCCAAAGAGTTAAGTTCCTTTGCGATCTACAGTTTAGGCAATTGCGATAGATCCAGATCGGTGCGAGTCGTGAACCAATTCCAGTTCCCGAATCAAAGTTAGCAGGTTAGAACCCACTCGGAAGTGAACCACCAGCAACAGATGAAACGAATTAGACAACGTCTGAGAGGAAGCCAGAGGCAAATGGAATAAATTAGATTTTTTTGGTTATTAGACTAATTAATTAATGGATAAGACGTTGGTCTATGAAACCAGAGATTCTGGGTTCCATCCGCAATATGGTTGTTTGTTCCAATTTCACCTTTCCTATTGTTTAATGGCTTCCGATCTTTCATCGATTGGTAATGCTTATAGTTCCAAATTGACCTTGGAACAATGGTTAATACAAAATATCATTCCAGGTAATCACTTTCAAGACTTTTGAAAGATTCTTGATGATGAGCGCAGAGTCTCGTTGGAGGAACAAGAAGTTGAGATAAACAAACTATAATTAGTCTTTCTATTGTGAATTTTCTCATATTTAGTCACATTGTTTTTACTTCAGTAGATGGTGAAGCTTAAATTTCCAATTCACTACTTTATTTTTTTATTATTAAATTAAATATACCTTATTTTTTTATTATTAGATTAAATATTTTTTCTACAGTGAACTTTTTCCTAATACTTAGTTACATTATTTTTACTTGAGTAGATGGTGAATCACATTGAAATTTAGTTATATAGTTATTTTTGTTTTAAGATTTTACACATGGTATATATAATTAGTTTTTTTATAAATTATTTAGAAACGAATTTGCTACTAGAGGAATAATCTCTCGAAGAGAATGCAACTATACTTTCTAAAAATGTAATGAGCGCTACTTTGATCTCTACTCTTGTTTGGCTAGTTCAATTTTTTTTTGGTAGCTTTGACAATTCATGGTTGATCTAATGATGGATATAGTGTGTATATTGGTTTTTGAGGTAAAGAATGTATTCCATTTTCAATTAAGATAGTGATGCAAACACTTAACGAGTTCATTTTTCAAACTAAAATATTGAGTATATTTTTTTGACAAAAAAATATTAGGAACATTCGTAAAAATAAATATCTGGAATAGACAATGTCAACATTATGTGCTTTCTCTTTAACGACATGCAAAAAGTATGGTTATTGATTTTTCTCAAGAATTTCTACGTGCAAAATAATTACACTCAACAATATTGGCATCCATGGTGAGAGTCAATGTTTTTTTAATTACATTCTCTGTAGGACACAAGCAGTGAGAAGCATCAACACTTTGATTACGGTTTTTTAATGACAGAGAAAGGTTATTGCTTTTTCACAATAGCTTTTATTTGCGAAATAATTACATTCAACAATATTAACATTCAATGTGAGAGTCATTGTTTCTTTAATTACATTCTATGTATGACTCAAGTAGTGAGAAGCATCAACATTTTAATTTGGGTTATTTGACATTGTTTTCTATTTCACCAAAGATTGAAACACATTAAGAATACAGTCAAAGAATTTCACAAATTCTGAATTTAAATGATATTTAAAAATTTAAAACACTTAAAATTTCGACTATGGGTAACAAAATTTACCTATAATATTATGTCTCCTAAATCCAACTCTTTATAAAAAAATAGGATTTCTTTCTTTCATGTGAATGGATTTTAAAACATGGAATGAAATTTGTCAACGCACATGTTAAAAGTACTTACTCATTGTCCAAAAAAAAAATCCATAAACATCTATTAATAGGTGTGAAATCATATTAGCACACTAAAATTGTGATTATAGACATATTAATAGGTGTGAAATCATATTAGCACACTAAAATTGTGATTATAGACATTGAATGACGTGAATGGATTTTAAAACATGGAAATGAACTTTTTCAACCCACATGTTAAAAGTATTTACTCATTGCCCAAAAAAAATTCCATAAACATCTATTAATAGGTGTATCATATTAGCACACTAAAATTGTGTTTATAGACACTCAATGTTGATTAAGAGAAGTATTAATTGTTTCTTAACTAGTGTTTTTCTTAAAATATCAATTAAGTGAAATATGTCAAGGGAAAAAATTAAATTAAATTAAATGCTAAAATTGTGATTATAAACATTGAATGTTTATTAAGAGATGTATTAAATGTCTCTTAACCAATGTTTTTCTTGAAATATCAATTAAGTGAAATTTGTAAAGGAAAAAATAAAATAAAATAAAATAATCACAATAACTAGTAAAAATTTACAAATTGCTACAATTTTCATTAACTTTCAATATATATATTGAAATATCAAAAATCCATAATCAAATGTAGTAATGAGTAATTTCAATATCTAATTTTTTCTCTAAAATAAAAATTGTCATTCTTTTTTTCCAAAAAAAGGAGTTGATGTAGTATTTCAGTCCCTAAATCCAAAATATGCATGAAGTAGCTGTTACATATAAGTTGTAGAAAATAAGATTATGATTTATTTTTGTATGACATTAGAATACAAAAGTATTATGATGTAGACCATAATGCACAAAGAAAACACATTTACCCTAAAAAAGCCATTTGGAAAACCCAACAACTTTTAACAAATTCCAGTTTATTATTAAATAATTACACTTTAGAAATTCAACCATAAAAACACAAGGATAGTAGAGACCACAATGCACAAAGAAAACACATTTACCCTAAAAAAACCATTTGGGGAAAAACCCAACAACTTTTTCCTTCGATAATTTTTTAATGTAGTTAGTCAACTATGAGATTAAATTGTCCAACAAGTTATGGTCAAACTTGGTCAAAGAACTCTCTACTCAAGTCAAAATTGTGCCCTTCAATATTTGACCCTTTTAATTTAGTTAGTCAACTATGAGATTAAATTGTCCAACAAGGTATGGTCAAACTTGGTCAAAGAACTCTCTACTCAAGTCAAAAATTTTCCCTTCAATATTTGACCATTTTTTATTTGCCTAGGTCGAATTTTGGCCTCCCATAATATGCCTAGAATTTGGGCATTCCCAGAATATGCCACCAGAAAACTTCCTAGAATTCTTGCTTATGTGTGGTTGAATTATGCCTTGATGAGGTCGAATGATATTTATATATTGTTCTGCCTTTGCGAGGTGTCTCTACACTGGGGCCGACTTGACTTGAGGGACGGTCGACTTGACTAGTTTGAAGCTAAAAATTCAAAATTAGCATTTTGAAATTCTCTGTCAAATCTAACATGAAGAACATGTCTCATATTAATTCTTCCAAGAACTAATCAATGAAAATGAATATTTTTAATTCAATACTCAAAATTTAGGTGACCATAGCTACACAAATTCAATATATATATAATAAAAAACCAATAGACTTTCATATCAATAACACCATTCTCTAGAGAAGACCTTGTTAATAATATAGTCCATGTATCCCATGTAGCATATGTTATAAAGACATTCCAAAATAATAGAAATTACATATATGTTCACTACAACTTAAAGTGAAATAGTTAGTTCTGATTATGGAAATAAAAACAAAAAGGTCCTCATTTTGCAAAAACATACTCATGGAAAGTGGATTTTCCCAGTCACATGATAATTGTCATTGATGAAAGCAGAGTAGATGATCTTCTTAGGATGTTATCTATGGCCAACTTTAGATAGAGCATCAACAATTCCATTATGTTCTTGGAAAATAAGGGTGAATGTCAACCCACCAAACAAACCAATCATCTTCCTAATCCTTTTCATCTAATAGGAAAACATAGGAGGATCAAAGGGAATATTCTCTGCAGTCCATTCAATAATCACTTTGGCATCACCAAATACGTCAATCAACTTAATGGATAACCATTTAGTGCAATATAATACACCCTAGAGTGCAATGATCTCCGCCCTAGCGTTGGAGCCCGCCACAATATTCCAACAAAAATAAAAGTATTGACTAGACTTTAAAACAATGTATGCCCTGCTGCGATATATATTCATATTTGCATCACTATCGAAAAACCCTTCTGAGCATTTTCACTAGATGTCCATAAGTTTGATGCATCTCAGTGGTCCCTTTTTGGCCACAGATCTAATCACATTGAAGTATGAACAAATCATAATGCATATTCACTTTACGTCCAGTGAAATATTTTCAAAAACGCATCTCTACACCTCCAAATGTTCGACATAAGATAGAAAGTAAGAAATAGATGGTCATTGTAGCCCATCTTATAGTCCTAAATACAAGAATCCACAAATGTTGTATTGCAACCAACAAATATATTTAAAATGTTCAACACTGCAATCCATATGGATACCGCAAATGAACAATTTAGCAATAAGATGTGTCATGCCCTCAAGTGCAACCCTACATAATACACACCTGCCCAGTCCAATAAAACCCTATGACATAAATTATCTCAAGTTAATATTTATTTCGCCTGACTGGCCAACCAAAACATTTTAGCTTTAGAGGAAGTTTTCAATCCCAATATTTTCTAAACCACCCGCAATCTATAGGACACTATTGAACATGCGTGATATACCTATAAGCCTCCTTTACAAAGATCAACCGCTATTCAATCTTGCTATCCCACGTGAAAATGTCTTCCTTATCCCTTAATATGATCATACCCTCCATAGATAAGTTCTGTATGTACATGTACCAACACACAACCATTTCCCCAAAAAGACCCAAATCTTGAGAGCATACCCAGGATGGATATTGAAAAATAGGATCATATTCCACTTGGAGATGATTTAAATAATATATTCCCGTATTATGGATATGTTGAATGAGTGTTATAGGCAATGTATGATCACCATTGAATCCTCGAACGGGATATTCGAGCCCAATCTCCAACAGTGTGCTTGATTCAATCTCCCATCTTAAGTTCCCAATCAACCAATGTTTAATTTTCATCAAACCATTCCATATGTATGAAACTGAGCAAGGTGCTCGAGCCTCTGCCTTTATCCACTCAGTTATCGACATATTCCTTTGATATATCTGCTTTATAATACGTTTTCAAATGCCATTTTTGCATAATGCATGCCCTATGCTCTTCACCCCCAAAGCCCAACTAAACTTCTCAATATTAATTATACCCTATCCACAATCCTCTTTCATCTTGGATATATCTTCCAACTGAACCATATGATTTTTTTTTACGATGTTGGAACCAACCTAGATAAAATTAGAAATAATAGAATTAATCCACTTGATGATATTGCGAGGAAATAAATATAGATGCATCTAATAAGAAATGATACTCTACAAGACCGAATGAACTGGAATCAACTTGCCACTTAGTGTCCACCACTTTAGAGACCAATTTGATAATCTCCAATCAAAAAATTCAATTAGCCAACCCCAGTCTCTATTGCCATAATTATTTGATTTCAGATGGAAATCGATGTATTTGAATACCAAATCTATTGGGACTACCTCGACAACAAATATATCAACAATGTTCAGCTCCAATGTTGCATCGATTAACATAGATTTTACATGGATTGTATAAAATCCAAAGGCATGACCAAAAGAAGAGATAATCTGGTATAAATATTTCCATTCCCCAGCAGAAGCCTTCCCAAAAAATAAGAGATCATCCACAAAAATTAAGTGTGTGATGGAAATATTTTTGGTGATCTGCAACCCCAAGAAATAACCCTAGAGATGAGCCTCAGAAATCATTATGTTCATCCCATCAATAACTAGTAAAAATAAAAGAGGGGATAAAGAAAATCCTTGTCTCAAACCCCTAGAGGCTTTGAAAATCCAAGAAGGCACCGCACTAATCAATACTACAAAGTTTACAAAGGTGATACAAGCCGTAATCCAATTGACTATCTCCACCTAGAGACTAATCTTGTGTAGGACCACTTGTAGAAAACACAAGTCAACACATTCATAAGCTTTAATCAGGTCTAATTTTAATAATAAAGCATTCTTCTTTTTCACCTAAATGGAGTGCATAGATTTATGTGCAATCACCACTACATCTTGTATTTTTCATTTTTTTAAGAACCCATATTGTTCTAGTGCAATATATTTTGACAGGGTATCCTTTAGCGACATTGCACTAATCCGAGATCATTTTGTAGGAAATATTGCACAGTGAAATTCGCCTATAATCCATAAAGTATTTTTCCAATGATACTTTAGAAATCAAAGCAATAAACATGGAGTTTATAGCACCAAAATCAATAAACATGGAGTTTCTAGCACCAAATATCTTAAAGAAGACCCTTGATTCGTATATATCTTGTGAAGGAAGATTGAGTGTGCTTTATGCCTACCACTTCATATTGCTCCATGAGTTGAGATTCAAGGCATAATCGCCTCTCCCTCAAAGACTTAATGTTCCCCATTTCATCCTACAGCTAATCATGGAGATGAGTCAATTGAGGGAAGGAAAGCACTAACACTTAGCTCACCATGGCCTCATCAAGTTAATTGTGATAGATGTTTTGAGCCACTTAAGGAACCTTGTTCTATGGACTAAATTTGTGGACATAGGTAGGGAAATTTTCATAAAAACCCAAGCCATCACACCTCGAGAAACCCCAACCTCTAGCACTGGTGATAAAGAAGGAAAAACAGAGGAAGAAGAAGGAGAAAAAAGAGAGGAAGTGGCAGCAAAAATAGAAGAACAGGAAAGAAAAAAAGAGGAAGAGGAGGAAACAAAGACAGAGGAAAGAGAATCATAAATTAAACGAGAAGAGGGGAAGAAACAAGTATAAGGAAAAGTAAGCCCTAAGTATACTTCTAAACCCCAAGAAGTAGAGAAACAACCACATCAAACAAGTCTATATCTAGGGGACACTAAACAAGAAGAAGCTGAAACATTGGCTACATTGGGCACACCTTTCAAGCCCAATAGTTGGAAAACAAGACAAGGTCCCTTGTATTTCAGAACCAGGAAAAGCACCAGAATTAGACAAGGGAAATCACAAACTCCCACAAGGGACACTATCATTATTGATGAATGACCAAGTAAAAAGGAAGATGTAGGACCCGGTGAGGGAAATATTGAGGAGGTCACTTCTCCTAAAACCAAAACTAAGTCACATGTAGCATATGTGGGTAGGCCCACCACTAGGTCAGTGACCTTCAAGAAACCCAGGATACAGGTTGCCTTTTAGCAAGCAGAAGAAGAGAAGCTATAGGAGAGATAAGGTTTGCTACAGGAGAGGAAGAGTTCGCTATAGGAGGAACATGGGAAGCTACAGGAGGAGAAAAATGAACTACAAAAAGAAGAAGCCACCTCAAAGTCAGTTGGAAAGGACCTCCAAGAGCTCCAAGAGCCTGATCCACAGCCTAGCTTGGGGTCCTACTACAAATTTATTGGAGGAAGGATTATCCTTGGAAATTTTGCAATCCCAGTCCTCTATGAGCTGGAGAGAGAGGGGGTCAGAACCCATAGGTGGATGCAAATTGCCAAATCCAAGCATGTGGAATATGTGGGCCTCATGGAGGAGAAATTCATTGAAATGAGAAAGGAATTGAGTGATTTGAGACAAAGGGAGTCTATTATGAAGGAGAAGCTACAGGCATTAAAAACAAGGTTGAGAGAGAGGTTGCATGAGAAATAAACACAACTTTCCACCATGCTGAGTCTCTATATGAAAGTCCTGCAATGTAGGATGTATATTTTTACTTGTAGATTCAATAGCTTATGTGATATGCTAAAATAAAAGACAATAATGTAATCTACTCATTAGCGGAAACCAAAACTGATCGATGAAAACACTAAGAAGAAAAGGAAGAATTTCAATCGCACATAACACAATATTTTTCTAGGGAAAGCAACTGCTCAAAACCTCGACTATATATATTGCATTAAGGAGAAGATTTGAGAAGAAAATAAAATACTTTTTCAACCCAAACAATTCCTACACAAGTACAATCTATCTCTCTACTTCACAAACCAGCACAAGCTAGCACTTAGCCAATTTTGCTGCCTCCCAACCCCTAGCTTCCTTGTGCAATTCCCAAGAGAACTAGCCCATATTTAATTGGGAAAATGCATCACCACAACTTTGCAATCCATCATAGGCCTTCTATTGATTGCATGAACCATATGTACAACTCAGAAAATTATACAATTGATAGTATGTTTTCCCTGTACTCTAATCTCAACTGGGTCTTCCTCTGAAATAACATGCATGAGTTATTTATGAGTGAATCTTCAGTTAACTGGTGGATCAGTGAAGCTGCAATAAAGTTGATCTCCACTACAAGACCTCCTACTAGTTCCTCCAACTGTTTGAACTAGTTTAACTTAATTTAACTCAGTTAAACTAAATTAAATAATTACAACTCAAAAGAACTCAACTTAGGCCCCTAAAATTTAGGAATCACTCTACATGACTCTA
Source organism: Pinus tabuliformis (assembly GCA_031772625.1). Taxonomy (NCBI): domain Eukaryota; kingdom Viridiplantae; phylum Streptophyta; class Pinopsida; order Pinales; family Pinaceae; genus Pinus; species Pinus tabuliformis. The sequence continues at coordinate 1,908,405,823 of CM062818.1, forward strand.
GATATAATTTAAACTCGAACTTATTGAGCCAACTAAGTCAAATTAACATAGTTAACTATTACAAGTTGCTATGAGAATAGAATTTAGATTTAATTCCTAATTTAATTCAAGGACAAATTAAATTAGGATTTCTTGTTACTATTTTTAACACTCCCTCTCAACAAGAAAGGGATTATTTGCTACCCTGATCATGCCTCCATGAAACTCAAATTTTCATCTTGACAATGTCTTTGTCAAAATATATGCATCCCGCTCCTCTGTGGGAATGTACTCCAGCAACATGATTCTCCCCTACACATAATCGCGAAGGTGATGATACTGGATATCAATATGCTTGGACCGATCATGAAAAACTGGATTCTTAGAGAGTTTGATACAACTCTGATTGTCACAATAAATCAATGTTGGAACCCTCTGTTGACAAAACAAACCAACTAGAATCTTCCTCATCTAGATAGCCTCACAATATGCTTGACTGACATCCATGTACTTTTCTTCTGCTGAACTGAGTGCAATTGATATTTGTTACTTCTTGTGCCAAGAAACAATTGTTGACCCAATACTCAAGATCCCCCCTGATGTGCTCTTCATGTCAGATGGACTCCCTACCCAATCTGCATCAGTGAAGCCTTGAAGCTTCACTCCCTCTATCCATCTCTACCAAAGACCAAACTGAGTGGTGCCTTTGAGGTATCTCAACACATGTTTGGCTACCTTCCAATACAATTTGGTAGGCTTAACCATAGCCTGACTAAGCTAGTTAACAGCATAAAACATGTATGCCCGTGTGTTCACTAAATACATGAGTGAACCCACAAGCTGTCTATAAATAGTAGCCTCCACTACTTCACCTGAAGTAGCATCCTCCTTCCTCCAGTTACCAGCTAGAGGAGTCTCCATGGGTTTACTGCTCTCCATGTGGAACTTCTTTAGTATCTCGTTGGCATACCTTCCCTAAGAGACAAACACTTCCTCATCTCCTTGCCATACTTCTATCCCTAGAAAGTAGTGCATGAGCCCCAAGTCCTTCATTTCGAACTCTCTTGCAAGATCCTCTTTGCAAGACTTGATCAACTTATCATCACCTGTCAGAATCAAATCATCGACATATAAAACAATAATCAACAATTTACCTTCAACCACAATATGGTAAAGTTTCGCATCTGCTTCACTTTTGGTGAAGCCTATCCTGGTGAAATAGCTATCGATCTTGGTGTACCAAGGACAAGGTGCTTATTTCAGTCCATACAACGCTCGCTTGAGTCTACACACATGTGACTCTCTGTTGAAGGTCTCAAATCCTTCATGCTGCTCAATATACACCTCTTCCTCAATCATGTCGTTGAGGAATGTTGTCTTTACATCGATCTAATGTATCTTCCATCCCATCTACACTGACAGTGCTAGAATGGATCCGATTGATGAGTACCTTGATACTGGAGCAAAAGTATCATCGTAATCAATCCCCTCCACCTAAGAGAATCATCTCACCACAAACTTGGCCTTTTGTTTCTCCACACTACCATCAGCTGCTTGTTTTACCTTGTAAAGTCATGTCGAACTCACCAATGACTTGTATGTCAGTCTTGGGACCACTTCCCAAACATTGTTGTTGATAATTGAGTCATACTCCTTAGCCATGTCATCAACCCAAACTAGTTGTTGCACTGCTTCCTCAAAACAGGATGACTCAATCTCTACTCTCTCGCTCATCAGAGCCCTGTAGCTAGTGTTCCTCTCTGGTGACCTCCTCTGCCTGCGCTATTAATTGGTGGGGTTGTAAAGCTGCACTGAATTTTATCCCCACTACTAGACCTCCTACTAGTTCCTTCAACTCTTTGAACTAGTTTAACTGAATTTAAATCAGTTAATCTGAATTAGATCATTACAACTCAAAGGAACTCAACTTGGACCCCTCAAATTTAGGAATCACTCTACATGACTCTAGATAGACTTCCAACTCGAATTTTCTAAGCCAACTATGTCAAATTAACTTAGTTAACTATTTACTATGAAAATAGAATTTCGATTTAATTCCTAATTTAATTCAAGGACAAATTAAATTAGGATTTCTTGTTGTTATTTTTAACACAGGAAACCATCAAAATCTTATGCTCACTTCCTCAAAGAACATTGGTTGCAGCTCCAAATAAAAATTATAACACAATATGGGTCTCTTCCTTTTCAGGACTACAGACAGTTTATTGAGTTTTACAAACAAACTAGTATGGAAGGTTCAATAAACTGCCTAGTATGGAATACTAGTTTGTCTGCAAAACTTGTGGATATCTAGCGCAGATACTCGGAAGGGTTTTTTGATAGCGCTGCAAATATGAACATATGTCATAGCAGGGCATACATTATTTTAAAGTCTAGTCAATACTTTTATTTTTGTTGGAATAGTGGGGCGGGCTCCAACACCAAGGTGGAGATCATTGCACTCTGGGGTGTATTATATTGCACTAAATGGTTATCCATTAAGGTGATCGATGTATTTGGTGTCTCCAAAGAGATTATTGAATGGGATGTGGAGAAGATTTCCTTTGATCCTCCTATGTTTTCCTATTAGATGAAAATGATTAGGAACATGATTGGCTTGTTTGGTGGGTTGACATTCACCCATATTTTCCAAGAACATAATGGAATTGTTGATGCTCTATCTAAAGTTGGCCATAGATATCATCCTGAGAAGAACATCTACTCTGCTTTGATCAATGACAATTATCATGCGACCGAGAAAATCTAATTTCCATGAGTACATTTTTGCAGAATGAGGACCTTTTTGTTTTTATTTCCATAATCAGAACTAACATATTTCTCTTTAAGTTGTAGTGAACATATATGTGATTTCTATTGTTTTGGAATGTCTTTATAACATATGCTACATGGGATACATGGACTATATTATTCACAAGGTCTTCTCTATAGGTGGTGTTATTGATATGAAAGTCTATTGATTTTTTTATATATATTGAATTTGTGTAGCCATGGCACTTAAATTTTTAATATTGAATTAAAAATGTTCATTTTCATTGATTAGTCCATTGAAGAATTAACATGAGACATGTTCTTCATGTTAGATTTAAAAGGAAATTTCAAAATTCGAATTTTGAAGTTTTAGCTTCAAACTAGTCAAGTTGACCCTCCCAAGTGAGATTTTTTAGGGTAAATGTGTTTTCTTTGTGCATTGTGATCTCTACTATCCTTGTGCTTTTATGGTTGAATTTCTATAGTGTAATTGTTTTATAATAAATTGGAATTTGTTAAAAAAAAAATCTACATCATAATACTTTTGCATTCTAATGTCATACAAAAATAAATCATAATCTTATTTTCTACAACTTATATGTAAGAGCTACTTCATGCATATTTTGGATTTAGGGACTGAAATTCTACATCAACTAATTTTTTTGGAAAAAAAGAATGACAATTTTTATTTTCAGAGAAAAAGAAAATCATTATTGAATATACTCATTACTACATTTGATGACGGATTTTTGATATTTCAATATATATATTGAAAGTTAATGAAAATTGTAGCAATTTGTAAATTTTTACTGGTTATTGTGATTATTTTATTTTATTTAATTTTTTCCCTTCACAAATTTCACTTAATTGATTTTTTAAGATGAAGATCAGTTAAGAGATATTTAATACATCTCTTAATAAATATTCAATATTTATAATCACAATTTTATCATTTAATTTAATTTAATTTTTTTCCCTTGACAAATTTCACTTAATTGATATTTTAAGAAAAAAAACTGGTGAAGAAACAATCCATACTTCTCTTAATCAACATTGAGTGTCTATAATCACAATTTTAGTGTGCTAATATAATTTCACACCTATTAATAGATGTTTATGGAATTTTTTTTGGACAATGAGTAAATACTTTTAACATGTGGGTTGAAAAAGTTCATTTCCATGTTTTAAAATCCATTCACATCATTAAGTGTCTATCATCACAATTTTAGTGTGTTAATATGATTTCACACCTATTAATAAATGTTTATGGAATTTGTTTTTGGACAATGAGTAAATACTTTTAACATGTGCATTGACAAAGTTTATTTCCATGTTTTAAAATCCATTCACATGAAAGAAAGCAATCCTAATTTTTTTTATAAAGAGTTGGATTTAGGAGACATAATATCATAGGTAAATTTGTTACCCATAGTTGAAATTTTAAATGGTTTATATTTGTAAATATCATTTAAATTCATAATTTGTGAAATTCTTTGACTATATTCTTAATGTGTTTCAATCTGTGTTGAAATAGAAAACAATGTCAAAAAACTCTAATTAAAATGTTGATGCTTCTCACTACTTGAATCATATATAGAATGTAATTAAAGAAACATTGACTCTCACATTGAATGTTGATATTGTTGAATGTAATTATTTCTCACATAAAAGCTATTATGAAAAAGAAATAACCTTTCTCTGTCATTAAAAAATCGTAACCAAAGTGTTGATGCTTCTCACTGTTTGAGTCCTACAAAGAATGTAATTAAAAAAACATTGACTCTCACCATGGATGCCAATATTGTTGAATGTAATTATTTTGCACATAGAAATTATTGAGAAAAATCAATAATCGTACTGTTTGCATGTCATTAAAGAGAAAGCACATAATGTTGACATTATCTATTCCAGATACTTATTTTTACTAAAGTTCATAATATTTTTTGTCAAAAAAATATACTCACTTATTTATTTAAAAAATGAACCCCTTAGGTGTATTGCACTTGCATCACTATCTTAATTGAAAATGGAATACATTCTTTACCTCAAAAACCAATATACACACTATATCCATCATTAGATCAACCATGAATTGTCAAAGCTACCAAAAAAAAATTGAACTAGCCAAACAAGAGTAGAGATCAAAGTAGCGCTCATTACATTTTTAGAAAGTATAGTTGCATTCTCTTCGAGAGATTATTCCTCTAGTAGCAAATTCGTTTCTAATTAATTTATAAGAAAACTAATTATATATACCATGTGTAAAATCTTAAAACAAAAATAACTATATAACTAAATTTCAATGTGATTCACCATCTACTCAAGTAAAAATAATGTAACTAAGTATTAGGAAAAAGTTCACTGTAGAAAAAATATTTAATCTAATAATAAAAAAATAAGGTATATTTAATTTAATAATAAAAAAATAAAGTAGTGAATTGAAAATTTAAGCTTCACCATCTACTGAAGTAAAAACAATGTGACTAAATATGAGAAAATTCACAATAGAAAGACTAATTATAGTTTGTTTATCTCAACTTCTTGTTCCTCCAACTAGACTCTGCGCTCATCATCAAGAATCTTTCAAAAGTCTTGAAAGTGATTACCTGGAATGATATTTTGTATTAACCATTGTTCCAAGGTCAATTTGGAACTATAAGCATTACCAATCGAGAAAGATCGGAAGCCATTAAACAATAGGAAAGGTGAAATTGGAACAAACAACCATATTGCGGATGGAACCCAGAATCTCTCGTTTCATAGACCAACGTCTTATCCATTAATTAATTAGTCTAATAACCAAAAAAATCTAATTTATTCCATTTGCCTCTGGCTTCCTCTCAGACGTTGTCTAATTCGTTTCATATGTTGCTGGTGGTTCACTTCCAAGTGGGTTCTAACCTGCTAACTTTGATTCGGGAACTGGAATTGGTTCACGACTCGCACCGATCTGGATCTATCGCAATTGCCTAAACTGTAGATCGCAAAGGAACTTAACTCTTTGGAAAAGATGTAGTGACCCTGTAGAACGATGTGCGCCCCATATCCACGGCTCATTGCGTTTGCTGCTCTATCAAAATATCTTGCTGGACGACCAAAAAAAAAATTAGTGAATAGGATTATTATAGGAAAATGAGAGAGAGAGAGTTAGCAACATATAATTCCAAAAAAAATAAATGAGTAAAACTGATTTGATAAATCTGATTTGGTACCAGTTTTAATTGATGAGCAATTTGTAGAAGGGCCAAAGTTTGTCGCTTGGATTTGATCGTTCATCCACTACATAGTGAGATATAAGTCTCTCGAAACCTACATCAAAAATTTTTGAATTTTTTTTCATTGCACATTAAGGAGACTAAACAGAGGTTTACACTCTCTTTCATTGTTTGATTCTTGAGAGTTGAAACCTGCCAAAGGAATCCTACCACTCATGCGATCCCATCGTTGATAGGGGTGGTTGAAATAACCGGAGGGAACATTCCTGTTGATTCTTGCCAATTCTATCTCACTAAAAATTTCGATGAGATGTGAAGATTTGCACAAGCAAAGCAAAGCAAGGCCATCGTCCAGCAACACCCAGCCCAAAAGAGGAAGAAACACACAGGAAGCCAACCTCCGAGGCATAGACATTCATGTACGCGCGCACAAAATCCGAATTCAAATTTCAAATAGAGACACTAGGCTAGTGGCGCGGCAGTTTGAAAATTCAAAATTTAGATTTCACATAGTAGCTTGGTCCATCCATGCTTTAATTGCATGCACGGTCTGGACAGGATGATGGCGGCGATGGAGACGTGGACCGTATTGGCCTGTTTCCGCGGTCATCAGAAAATTAGGCAAAGACGTCGGAAATATTGGATGTGATGTTGAATACATGTTATCGAATGCATGTATGGCAAGGGCTATACATTAGCTGGCCCAGCATTTATGACTCAATATATGGCTGGTTAGCCCTTGCCTATAACAACCTTGTAACTTTCATCTTTAAGCAATCTTGGGTCACTTGTTATCATAAATATATGAAGCATTCGTCCACCTGATCCTCTTGGACGGCAGGTGTCGTGCACCTTATATGACTCAGGAGTTTGTACGCCTTCATATGTTGTACGGAAGCCACCATTGGGACTGCTGGTAATAAAGCACATGAATCTTGAAGTGTGTGAATTGGCATTTTCCAGCAATACGGGAGATTTGACTGTGCTTGTTGCAGGGACATCCAACACTGTAATAGAGTCAAGATTATCCAGAATACAGCCTATATCCTTCTCCAGAACAAAGTTACATAAATTCATGTCAGTTGCTTGTCCTGATTCTAAGTTTTAATTATGATATCAATCCAATCCAACTTCATTGGGAAAAATTAAAGACGACTCACCATGTGAACATTGGCTTTTCCAACAAAAAAAACCCGCTGACATGTAAGAGGGCGATATCTGCACAATTTTCCCAAATTCCACTGCTATCATTGAACGGCATAAGTACAATCTATCGCTTTTAATTTCAAACTATTAAATCCCTGATCGTTACCACCAAAAATCAATAATACCACACACCAAATTCCAAGTTCCAAGTTCCAAAAATGGGAAAGTAAACCCATACTTACAAAAAGTTGGAAAGCATCGTTCCAAATTCCGCCGCTATGCGTTGAAATCTGGAGACATTTCAACTGTTCCCGCTGATCCACCTCTACTATGCTCTGCAGTTTGTGACACGCCTCTCCTTCCTGATCCACCTCTACTATGCTCTTCAGTTTGCGACACGCCTCCCCTACTGGATCCAGTAGGGCTCTCATATACTCAATGTTACAGGTTTCCTGTTTGACAAAGCAAATAACGCCATTGTGTGTTGATATCCAGAGGCAATGCAACCGTTTCTGCTGACTCGATGCTTCTATGCCTTTCAGCCTCCAACACGCATCTGCTTTAATCTGTTCCAGTGACCTCATACCTTCAAGGTTGAGGGTTTCCAGCTTGACACACCCATTTATGTTGAGATACTTTAGATTTTCAAGATTTGTGAATGTCTCTATTTCGGAGCAAAATTCCAGGTTGAGGTATTCGAGTGATCTCAGACCTTCAAGATTCAGGGTTTCCAGTTTAACATCCATTCATGTTGAGAAATTTAAGATTTGAAAGATTTGTCAATGTGTTTAATTCGAAGCAAAATTCCATGCTTAGTTTTTCTAATGATCTCAGGCCTTCAAGATTCAAGGCTTCCAATTTGATGCACCCATTTATGTTGAGATATTTAAGATGTTCAAGATTTGAAAGATAGGTCAGTGTCTTTAATTGGAAGCAAAATTCCAAGTTCATGTACACTAAAGACGTTTGATATTTCATTCCCTCCGGCAAGTGTACCAATTTAGCACAGCCTTTGAAGTCAACATATTGGAGAGTGGATATTTCTCCTAGAATATCACTTGGGATAAACAGATTAACGCAGTATTGCAATGATAGATATTGGAGATGCAATAATTCAGAGAAGGAATTAGGCAGTTCAGTCAGATTAGCGCAACCGGATAAATCTAAATACGTTAGATTTTTAAGTTCCCCAAAATCAAGGGGGAATGCTTGTGGAAATCCGGAAAAAGATGTCATTGCGCCTTGCTGAGTGCTAAAGATACTTCGACAGGAATTCATATAATGTTCGATTTCAAGCGGCTTGCGTTTGGTCCAAGCACTTCCAGATGCGGCTCCGCTTGCATCGATTTTCAGCTTACCCAACTCACAAAGAAGCTGCATCGTACATTATCCATTAATGGTTGGAATCTGAAGTGGGAAAAAAAAATGCTATCTACAATCTAAATTACTTACCTCATCAAATATATCGATGAGCTGTTTGAGGTGGTCACTATTGGAATGATAATTTTAAACAGCTGAAAACTGATAGTTGAAAAGCAGCGGCAACGTGACTTCAACGAACTTGCAGATTTTTTTTTCCTGCATCGCACATTTCCTTGTCAACCATTTACTGCGACCCTTTAGATTATTTTGCGATGCGATATTTGCGATGCGATCGCAGATCGCATGATTTAAAGGTCATAGAGGCGGTGGCACATGTTCTCTGTTCTTGCAATGCGATGGTGTGATAAGCCATGCATTAAATTCCAGCAAGATATTTTTTAGGCATGTAATTAATGACATTTACTAGGGTTGGTAAATGTAGGTGAAAACTTAAATTTTATTATTTTTTATTTTCACGGAAGTAGTGAAAAGCAACACGTATTGGAAAATATATTTTTGTGTTGTTCGATATAAAAACAATATGCAAGAGCAGAGACGCGTAGAGAGTATTACCAAGAAGAGCTCCTTCTTCTCTGCAACGCACAGTAGTGCTGGAGATGTAATTTTCTGAGTTAGTGGAATCAAATTTTGGAACTGAAGTTCCTGTTGTAAATCCCTCTGAGTTGAGGAAGACAATTCTATAACAGATTTTATTATTGTTTTATATAATAAAGATCCTGTAGAAAACCAGAGCATTGTTCTCTGTGTGTTATTTTGTGTGTGTTTGAAATGAACAGAAATTTCCAACATGGTATCAGAGCTAGTCTAGGCACTCAGTGAATAAAAAAAACAGAGGCGGTTTTTTCACTGTAGGCGCTGTAAGAAGCTTACTGAACAGATTTTCTCCAGCAGAGAAATTTTTTGCTTTTTTTTATACAGTTCAGTATCTCTTCTTTATTTTTCACAAGTTAAGATCGCAGATGCTGGAACTGGTTTGACAAATCCCCAACTGCCACAGTTTAATGGGAAAAATTACAGTTATTGGTCCATAACAATGAAAGCATTGTTTGCTTCTCAAGGAATATGGGAGCTGGTTGAAACTGGCTATGCTGAACCTGCAGATGCAACAGCGCTGGCTGCTTTGACAGCAGCAGAAAAAGACCAGTTGAAGGGCGACAAGAAGAAGGATGCTAAAGCCCTCTTTTTCCTCTTCCAATCAGTGCATGAAAGTGTTTTTCCGCGCATTGCAACAGCAACAAAATCCAAGGAGGCATGGGATATTCTCAAAATTGCCTATCAAGGCATGGAGAAGGTGAAGACTGCAAAGTTGCAGATGTTGAGGAAAGACTTTGAAAATCTCAGCATGAAGGAATCTGAAACAATAGATTCATTCTTCACTCAGGTTATTGGCTTGATAACCTAGATAAGATCTCATGGTGAGATTCTTGAAGATAGAAGGATTGTAGAGAAAATCTTGAGATGTTTACCCTCAAGGTTTGAATCTATTGTGGTAGTAATAGAAGAAACAAAAGATCTCTCACAGTTCACGGTAGATGAGCTGAGTGCTTCTCTTTTGTCTCATGAACACAGACTGAGTAGAGGAACAGATTCCTCTTTTGAGCAAGCATTCAAGACTCAGATGTCTTTTGGCCAAAGAAGAGGTCAAGGCAGAGCAAATAACAGAGGTCGTGGAAGAAGCCAAAACAGAGGCAGAAATTATCCTGCAAGCACAAGCGGAAGGAGCTGCAATCAGAACCAAGATGAAGGTTCAAGCAAACAGCAAGCTCATGGACAAAGGTATGACAAATCCCAAGTCCAATGTCATTATTGTAAGAAATATGGGCACTATGCCAATGAATGTAGGAAAAAGCAAAGTGACATGAATAATAGGCAGAATGCTAATTTTGCAAATGAAGAAGATAAGAACCCAAAGAACGTGCTGTTAACATGTAACATAGCACAAGATAAACAAGAAGATTTTTTGTTCTTAGACTCAGGTTGTAGTAATCACATGACTGGTAATATTGAAATGTTTGCCAATCTGGATGAAAATGTGAAATCTGAGGTAACAACAGGGACTGATGATATGATATCTGTCAAGGGTAAGGGCAGAGTCAGTATCCGAGCAAAAAATGGAGAACATATGATTGTGCCAGATGTATACTATGTACCTGGTTTGAAATGTAATCTTTTGAGCATTGGACAACTCATTAACAAAGGTTACAATGTGTTCTTCAAAGATGATTTGTGTACAATCAGAGACATACCTCCAAGTAAGAAGATCATTGCACAGGTGCAGATGACCAGCAATAGAATGTTTCCTCTCAAACTCAGGGCAGATTTGAAGGAAAGCAGAACTATTGCGGCTGTAACACAAGAAGTCTTTTAGGAACAACTGAAAGATGTGAATTGGTTGTGGCATTTGAGATTTGGACATCTCAATTTCGGAGGCCTGAATCTGTTGCACAGAAAGGGAATGGTAAAGGGATTACCATTGATTGAGAAACCAGACAGCCTTTGTGAAGGCTGCATCTTGGGCAAGCAACACAGAGAAAGCTTTCCAGCAGAAAAGAGTACAAGGGCAAAAGCACCATTGGAAATTGTTCACTCTGACGTGTGTGGACCGATGCAAACACCATCGTTTGCTGGAAATAAATATGTTTTAACTTTCATTGATGATTACACCAGAAAGACATGGGTGTATATGCTGAAACAGAAGAGTGAAGTGTTTGAGAAATTCCGCCACTTCAAAACTCTTGTTGAGAAGCAGTGTGGGCATTATATCAAAGTGCTCAGAACAGATAGAGGAGGAGAGTACATCTCCCAAGACTTTCTGCGTTTTTGCAGAGAGAATGGCATACAAAAGCAGTTCACCGCAAGGTATACACCTCAGCAGAACGGTGTTGCTGAAAGAAAGAATAGGACCATTCTTAACATGGTCAGGAGTATGCTGAAGGCAACACACTTACCGCATGAGTATTGGGCAGAAGCTGTTACTTGCGCAGTTTACATCTTGAATAGATGCCCAACTAAAGTTGTCATGAACAGAATACCAGAAGAAGCATGGAGTGGTCAAAAGCAGACAGTCACTCACATGAGAGTATTCGGTTGTGTGGCATATGCACATGTACCGGATTAGCTAAGGAAAAATCTTGATAGTAAGGGGGAGAAGTGTGTCTTTATTGGCTACTGTGATGAGTCAAAAGCATACAAACTCTATAATCCATCCACCAAGAAATTAATAGTAAGAAGAGATGTGCAGTTCATTGAAGATGAAGCTTGGGATGGAAGCTTAGAGAAGACAGTGAATGTGAAGACAATTGTGTCTCACGAAGAAGAAGAGAAAGGGACAACAGCAAATAATCCTTCCTTGGTGGCTCCTCCTCCACCACAGCAAGTACAACAAATCACACCACAATCTGGAATTCGAACAGCCTTAAGAAGTCAAGGAAGTGCTTCTCCAAGCACACCACAGGGATCAGATATACCCTCAAGTTCGGATGGAACTCCAAGCACACCAAGAAGACCAAGATTCAGAAATCTGAATGAGATTTATGAACAAGGAGAGGTAAGTAACAATACCGGTCTGAATTCATTATTCGCTTTATATTGTCATGTTGAGTCCATTTTGAAGATGCTGTAAATGAAGATAAATGGATTGAAGCAATGAATGAAGAAATTGGTGCAATTGAGAAAAGTAAAACATGGGAGTTAGTGGACCTCCCTGAAGGCAAAGATGCCATTGGAGTTAAGTGGGTCTATAAGACCAAAAGCAATGTTGAAGGCAAGATTGACAGGCACAAAGCAAGACTTGTTGTGAAAGGCTACAAGCAGCAACAAGGCAAAGACTATGATGAAACCTTTGCACCATTAGCAAGGATGGAAACAGTGAGAACAGTGTTGTCTATTGCAGCACAACACAAATGGAAGATTTATCAGATGGATGTTAAATCTGCATTCCTAAATGGAGTATTAAAAGAAGAGGTTTATGTTGAACAACCTCCAGGCTATGAAGTTGAAGGCCAAGAGCATAAAGTCTGTAAACTGAAGAAGGCTCTTTACGGGCTGAAGCAAGCTCCAAGAGCATGGTACAGCAGAATAGATGCTTATATGATTGAGAATGGGTTTGACAAGTGTGATGGTGAACCCACACTCTACATAAAGGAGAATGACGGTAAGATTCTTATCGTTGTTCTATATGTAGATGATTTGATTTTTACAAGCAATGATGCTTCTCTCATTGCTGATTTTAAAGCAGTCATGAAAAGTGAATTTGAAATGACTGACTTAGGCTTCTTAAGATATTTTCTTGGAATTGAAGTAGACCAAAGTGAAAATGGCGTTTTCATTTCTCAAGATAAATATGTAGACGCAGTGTTAAAGAGATTTAACATGCAGAACAGCAAAGCAGCTGTGACTCCAACTGTAGTGGGGTTGAAGTTGACCAAAGAAGACAGCAGCAAATATTTTGATCCAAAACTGTTCAAGAGCATAGTTGGCAGCCTTATGTACTTGACTGCAACTAGGCCGGACATTATGCATGCTGTGAGTTTAATCTCCAGATTTATGGAAAGACCGAAAGAGACTCATTGGCAGGCAGCCAAGAGGATTCTAAGGTATGTGAATGGAATGAAGGGGTTTGGTATTTTATACTCCTCTTCTAAAAGTTTCATGTTGACAGGTTACACTGACAGTGATTGAGCTGGAAGTATTGATGATAGGAAAAGCACATCAGGATATGTGTTTCATATGGGATCGGGAGCCATCTCATGGGCTTCCAAGAAGCAACCAGTTGTGGCTTTGTCAACAGCAGAGGCAGAATATGTGGCAGCAACAGCAGCAGCATGCCAAGCAGTATGGCTGAGAAGAGTTCTCAGAGACTTGTGTCATGAACAAGGAAAGGGCACAACCATTTACTGTGACAATAGTTCAGCAATAGCATTGTCTAAAAATTCTGTTTTTCATAAAAGGACAAAGCACATAGACACCAAATTTCACTTCATACGTGAATTGGTTAACAATGGTGAGATTGTTTTGCAGCACTGCAGAACAGAAGATCAGCTAGCCGACATCCTGACAAAACCATTGGCAAAGAAAAGCTTTGATCATTTCAGGAAATGCCTGGGTATGCAGAAAAACCCAGCAGTTAAAATTAAGGGGGAGTGTTGGAATGATAATTTTAAACAGCTGAAAACTGATAGTTGAAAAGCAGCGGCAACGTGACTTCAACGAACTTGCAGATTTTTTTTTCCTGCAATGCGATCCCATCGCATCGCACATTTCCTTGTCAACCATTTACTGCGACCCTTTAGATTATTTTGCGATGCGATCGTAGATCGCAGATCGCATGATTTAAAGCTCATAGAGGCGGTGGCACATGTTCTCTCTTCTTGCGATGCGATGGTGTGATAAGCCATGCATTAAATTCCAGCAAGATATTTTTTAGGCATGTAATTAATGAAATTTACTAGGGTTGGTAAATGTAGGTGAAAACTTAAATTTTATTATTTTTTATTTTCATGGAAGTAGTGAAAAGCAACACGTATTGTAAAAGATATTTTTGTGTTGTTCGATATAAAAACAATATGCAAGAGCAGAGACGCGTAGAGAGTATTACCAAGAAGAGCTCCTTCTTCTTTGCAACGCACAGCAGTGCTGGAGATGTAATTTTCTAAGTTAGTGGAATCAAATTCTGGAACTGAAGTTCCTGTTGTAAATCCCTCTAAGTCGAGGAAGACAATTCTATAACAGTTTTTATTATTGTTTTATATAATAAAGATCCTGTAGAAAACCAGAGCGTTGTTCTCTGTGTGTTATTTTGTGTGTGTTTGAAATGAACAGAAATTTCCAACAGTCACCAGGATCGTGAAGTTCCAAAACTCTTAATCTGGACAGAGAAATGGTAGAAGGAATCTAGATGGATGGAAAATTGTTTAAGCGAAGCCATGCCAAATTCCCCGACATTGCAAACGAGGACAAGTCCATGGGATGTTCAACCACCAACAGGCGAACACCCCTAATGTTTATGTCATTCGCGAGTTGGGGCGGATTCTGACCCTTCGGAATGCGAATTCCTCGTGTCAAAAAGGACTCTGATCTGTCCTGACAAGCACATGTATATTGAATTTTAAGCTATTTCTCAAATTTAGAGTTCCACATGAGAATATTGAATTTTAAGCATTTTCTCAAATTTAGAGTTCAACGTGAGAATAGTCCAAGATAGTACAGATTGTAGAACCTAATGGATTGTTGTTCATATTAAAATGTATTTATCAAATTCATTTTGAACAGATACTGGATTCAAATTTGTGGATCAAAAGGTTTTTTTTATGAACAAAATAAAAAGGCACAATGTGAAGACGACGAAGTCGCATACCTGCAACTGAAACATCTCTTCTATATCACTTGAGCAGCTAAGGCGGAAGGGCTTTTGCCTTGCGAATTCGAAGAAGTCCGCTCTTGCAATATGTTTTGTCAATCCCTCCACTTGATTGTGCATCATAACTCGAGAAAGCTTGTACTTGTAATTTATCTGTATCAGCCAGGAAATTAAACAGTTATGGTAGAAGATGAGATTTCATTACTGGCAAACAAAAGAAGAGAGTGATCATTTTCCTTACATCATTGTCAGACTCCACGTCATAATTAAATTCCACAAGGCATTTTTGATGGAGACTTTCAAGGCAGTCTCTGACGTTGGAGTAACCTAATCCCTCTAACACCCGAACTGTTAGTTCTCTGCTTTCTCCCCCCAAGAAACATCCAATGTCCAAAAGCATCTCCTTCTTTTCTTTACTCAGAGCCTCGTAACTGTTGAAGTTGTAATTTCATCTGCGCTTGATCAAAACCACCGGTATCTTCCCCGCAGCACCATTCGCAAAAGGTTGTTTCCGTAAGGAGGGCTTCGACACAATCAGCATGAGACATGCGTCCAGTGTACAACCATGAAACCTCCCATTCCCCGGCCATTAAAAGTAGTTTGAGTTGTGTGAGGTTGGTGTGCGAATTGCGTCCTATCAGGTCGACGCATATGGATTCACTCCAATCTGTAAGAACGTTAATCTTACTTTTACCGCTGGCTTTTAATTAATGCATCTAATGCTTAGTCATAGTTTTAGGTAGAAACTTTTAATTTTATTGTTTTTTAAACTTACGGAGGTATGGGCATATGCAGGTTACGTATTATATTTTTATTGTATTGTATATACAATATACATGTTATGTTTTTGTGTTGTGTTGACCAATTGTAATATGTGAGCCCGGGGCAGCAAAAGAGAACAGAGAGGAGTGCACAACAGTGCATAAGTTATGAATTGAACAACGTGTGAAGCAAGCGTGTGAAGCAAGGAGGAGATGAACGCACAGCAGTGCGAAATATAAAAACCTGATTTTTGTTGGTTGCTCAAAAAAAAGGGAAGAACGAATGAAGATTTGTATGGTGTGAGCAAAGAAATTTTTTTTGTGAATGTAATGAAAAATTTTACTGCATATGTAAAATTATTTTTACAGCAGTATATGTAAAATGCTTTTTACAGCAGTAAAATGTGAACGAAGATTTTACGCAACAGTGTAAAAATCATTTTGTAAAAGAGAGACAGAGTATTTTATTTTGGTGAAAGTTTTTTTGGTAAATCCCTCTGAGTGAAAGAGGAAGAAAATTGTATCAGGCCTTTTTATGAATTAATACAAGTTTATTATGGGTGTGAAAAATCTCTGTTCTCAGAAATTTTATTAGCTTCCTTGTGTTAAAGATCCTGTGGAAAGAGAAACAGAGCATTCCCTCTGTGTTGAGTTTTATTTGTGTTTTTTTGGGATTTTACCACAAAAATCCCCAACATTGGTATCAGAGCAGGTTCAGGCCCCTTGAAGGTGTTCAAGAAGCTGAAGGGAGGAGTCTTTTGTTGCAGCAGTAAATCTTCTCCAGCAAAGTGAAGTCTCAGGCAAAAGATTCA
This sequence comes from Pinus tabuliformis, assembly GCA_031772625.1. NCBI lineage: Eukaryota > Viridiplantae > Streptophyta > Pinopsida > Pinales > Pinaceae > Pinus > Pinus tabuliformis. Next base: position 1,908,422,246 of record CM062818.1, read on the forward strand.
GGTATTCCTCAAAGTTTTTTTGAGTTATTGTTAAAGAAACAGTCAGTGTTTTAAAATACACAGTCAATAAATTGAAGCATAGTTGAGGATGCAAGGAATGGCTAGCACAAGCACTAGCATGGGTATGTTTAACACCCAGCTCCCACAGTTTAATGGGAAGAACTATGAGTATTGGTCAATAACCATGAGAGCTTTATTTATCTCTCAAGATTTATGGGAATTAGTTGAATCTGGGTTTGCAGAACCAGCAGATGAAAATCAATTTAACAACTTAACTCAGGCAGAGAGAGATCTGCTGAAGAGCAATAGGAAGAAGGATGAAAAAGCCATTGTATTGTTGTATCAAGCAGTGGACCAGAGTGTATTTCCAAGGATAGCAGCAGCTAAGACATCCAATGAAGCATGGAAAACTCTCAAGACAGCCTATCAAGGCATGGAGAGAGTGAAGACAGCAAAACTACAATTGCTGAGGAAGGATTTTGAAAATCTGAGCATGAAGGAGTCAGACAACATTGACTCATTCTTCACACATGTGATTGGTCTGATCACACAGATGATGACTCATAGAGAAACCATTGAAGAAAGGAGGATTGTGGAGAAAATATTGAGGGTCTTACCCTCAAAGTTTGATGCGATTGTCACCACCATTGAAGAGACAAAGGATCTCTCAAACTTTTCAGTTGATGAGCTACATGCATCACTGGTAACACATGAGCAGAGGTTGAGTAGGAATGAAAACTCATCTCTAGAGCAAGCCTTCAAGACCCAGATGTATTTTGGAAGAGGAAGAGGTCAAGGCAGAGGAAACAAGAGAGGAAGAGGCAGAAGCCAGAACAGAGGTGGAAGGAACAGCCCAGCAAATGCTCAAGGAAGAGGCAGCAATCCAAATCAGAACCAAGGCCAAGGTAGCAACCAACAAAGAGGACAACATCTTGCTCAAGGACAAAGGTATGAAAAATCCAATGTCCAATGCTATTACTGTAAAAAATATGGGCATTATGCCAGTGAATGTAGGAAGAAGCAGCATGATATGAGTAATAGACAAAATGCAAATGTCACTAGAGAAAACAACAGTCAAGATAATGTGTTCATAGCTTGTAACATGGCTGAAACAAACAGTGAGGACATATGGTTTTTAGAATCAGGTTGCAGCAACCATATGACAGGAAACATAGCTCTCTTTTCTGCCCTAGATAAAAATATGAAATCAGAAGTCACACTAGGAACTGATAACAAAATTTCTGTTATGGGAAAAGGAGAGGTAAAAATATTTACAAAGCAAGGAGAAAGGAAAACCATAGCAGATGTCTACTATGTCCCTGGAATGAGATGTAACCTCTTGAGTATTGGACAACTTGTTCAAAAGGGTTACAATGTTTTCTTTGAAAATGATGTATGCACCATCATGGATATAGCACCCAGCAAACGATGCATTGCTGAAGTGAAGATGACAAGGAATAGGATGTTCCCTCTTAGAATAAGGGCAGATTTGAAAAACAAAGGAGAAATTGCAGCAGTCACCCAAGAGGCTTTCCAAAGCGTGCCAAAGGATGAAAATTGGTTGTGGCACTTGAGATTTGGACATCTCAACTTTGGAGGTCTAAACTTGTTAAGCAGAAAAGGAATGGTAAGAGGATTACCATTGATAGAGAAACCGGACAGCCTTTGTGAAGGTTGCATTTTGGGAAAACAACACAGAGAAAGTTTTCCATCAGGGAAGAGCATAAGGGCAAAGGCACCCTTAGAGATCATTCACTCAGATTTATGTGGACCGATGCAAGCTCCATCATTAGCAGGCAGCCAATATTTCCTAACATTCATTGATGATTTTACAAGAAAAACTTGGGTATATTTCCTTAAAAACAAAAGTGAAGTGTTTGAGAAATTCCAAAATTTCAAGGCATTTGTGGAAAACCAAAGCAGGCTGCACATTAAAGTTTTGAGAACGGATAGAGGAGGCGAGTATATCTCCAAGGAATTCCTAAGATTTTGTAGAGAAAATGGAATTCATAAACAGTTTACAGCTAGGTACACCCCACAGCAAAATGGAGTTGCTGAAAGGAAGAACAGGACCATCATGGATATGGCGAGGAGCATGTTGAAGGCAAAGCATTTGCCAAATGATTATTGGGCTGAAGCTGTACATTGTGCACTTTATATTTTGAACAGGTGTCCTACAAAAGAAGTGATGAACAAAGTGCCAGAAGAAGAATGGAGTGGGAGAAAGCAAGGAGTCACCTACATGAGAGTTTTTGGATGTGTGGCCTATGCACACATTCCAGATCAGCTAAGGAGGAAGTTGGACAGCAAAGGGGAGAAATGTCTTTTCATTGGATACAGTGAGGAATCCAAAGCCTACAGGCTGTATATCCCATCCACCAAGAAGTTTTTTGTCAACAGAGATGTTCAATGCATTGAGGAGGAAGCTTGGGATGGAAGCATAGAGAAAACAGTGAATGTAAAAAACTGTTTGTCTCATGATGAAGATGATGAGGAGGTGGCTGAAATGCATCCCCAAACAGCAGCGCCAACACAAGGACAACAAGGGACACCATTGAGGATAAATGAAAGTGCTTCTCCAAGCACACCACAAGGAGGAAATTCAAGTGTATCTTCAAGCACTTGCACACCAAATGAAAGAGGTAAGAAGTTTAGAAATCTAAGTGACATTTATGATGAAGAAATGAATTCCTTGTTTGTCTTGTATTGTCATGTTGATGATCCTATTCATTTCGAGGATGCAATTAAAGATAGGAAATGGATAGAAGCTATGGATGAGGAGATGAATGCCATAGAGAGACACAAAACATGGGATTTGGTTGAGCTACCAAAAGGCAAAGAAGTCATTGGAGTGAAATGGGTCTACAAGACCAAAAGCAATGCTGAAGGCAAGATAGAAAGGCACAAGGCAAGGCTGGTTGCCAAAGGATACAAGCAGCAGTATGGGAGAGACTATGAGGAGACTTTCGCACCGGTTGCAAGAATGGAAACCGTGAGAGCAGTGCTATCTATAGCAGCTCAAAACAAATGGAAAGTCTACCAAATGGACGTGAAGTCAGCATTCCTAAATGGAGTGTTAAAGGAAGAGGTTTATGTTGAACAGCCTCTAGGCTATGAGAAGAAAGGTGAAGAGCACAAAGTGTGCAAATTGAAGAAAGCTCTTTATGGGCTGAAGCAAGCGCCAAGAGCATGGTACAGCAGGATAGATTCCTATCTATTGGATAATGAATTTGACAAGTGTGAAGGAGAACCCACCGTCTACATCAAAGAAAAAGATGGTAACATTTTAATTGTTGTCTTATATGTTGATGATATTATTTTCACAGGTAATGATGATCAGCTCATTGAGAATTTTAAATCAGTGATGAAAGAGGAATTTGAAATGACTGACATGGGTTTCTTGAGATACTTCTTAGGCATAGAAGTAGATCAAAATGAAAAAGGAATTTTTATCTCACAAGCTAGATATGTAAATCAAGTGTTGGGCAGATTTAACATGCAAGAATGTAAAGGAGCGATCACTCCCACAGTAATGGGATTAAAACTCAGCAGAGAGGACAACAGCAAGGATTCTGATCCTAGTTTGTACAAGAGTATTATTGGCAGCCTTATGTATTTAACAACAACTAGGCCTGACATTATGTTTGCTGTTAGTTTAATTTCCAGATTCATGGAGAGGCCAAAGGAGGCACATTGGCAGGCAGCAAAAAGAATTTTAAGGTATGTCAAAGGTACCAAAATGTTTGGAATTTTATATAATGTCTCAGAACATTCAGATTTAGTTGGATACACTGATAGTGATTGGGCTGGAAGTGTAGATGATCGGAAAAGCACTTCCGGTTATGTTTTTCATATGGGTTCAGGAGCCATTTCATGGGCTTCTAAAAAGAAGTCCATTGTAGCATTGTCTACAGCAGAGGCTGAATATGTAGCAGCTACAGCAGCAGCATGTCAAGCAGTTTGGATGAGAAGAATGTTGAGGAGTTTAGGCCAAGAGCAGGCAAAAGCGACAGTGATTTTTTGTGACAATAGCTCAGCTATTGCATTGTCAAAGAATTCAGTGTTTCATAAGAGAAAGAAACACATTGATACAAGGTTTCACTACATCAGAGAATTGGTGAACAATGGAGAAATTGTTCTAGAACATTGCAGGACTCAGGAACAGGTTGCATAAATTTTGACCAAGCCACTGGACCAGAAAAGATTTGAATTTTTGAGGAAGTGTTTGGGTATGACTGAATTCCCAGCAAGCTGAAATTAAAGGGGAGTGTTGAAGTTGTAATTTCATCTGGGCGTCATCAAAACCACCGGTATCTTCCCCGCACCACCATTCACAAAAGGTTGTTTCCGTAAGGAGGGCTCTGACACAATCAACACGAGACACGCGTCCAGTGTACAACCATGAAACCGCCCATTCCCCGGCCATTAAAAGTCATTTGAGTTGTGTGAGGTTGGTGTGCGAATTGCGTCCGATCAGGTCAACGCATATGGATTCACTCCAATCTGTAAGAACGTTAATCTTACTTTTACCACTGGCTTTTAATTAATGCATCTAATGCTTAGTCATAGTTTTAGGTGGAAACTTTTAATTTTATTGTTTTTTAAACTTACGGAGGTATGGGCATATGCAGGTTACATATTATATTTTTATTGTATTGTATATACAATATACATGTTATGTTTTTGTGTTGTGTTGACCAATTGTAATATGTGAGCCCGGGGCAGCAAAAGAGAACAGAGAGGAGTGCACAGCAGTGCATAAGTTATGAATTGAACAGCGTGTGAAGCAAGGAGGAGATGAACGCACAACAGTGCGAAATATAAAAACCTGAGTTTTGTTGGTTGCTCAAAAAAAAGGGAAGAACGAATGAAGATTTGTATGGTGTGAGCAAAGAATTTTTTTTTGTGAATGTAATGAAAAATTTTACTGCATATGTAAAATTATTTTTACAGCAGTATATGTAAAATGCTTTTTACAGCAGTAAAATGTGAATGAAGATTTTACACAGCAGTGTAAAAATCATTTTGTAAAAGAGAGACAGAGTATTTTATTTTGGTGAAAGTTTTTTTTGGTAAATCCCTCTGAGTGAAAGAGGAAGAAAATTGTATCAGGCCTTTTTATGAATTAATACAAGTTTATTATGGGTGTGAAAAATCTCTGTTCTCAGAAATTTTATTAGCTTCCTTGTGTTAAAGATCTGTGGAGAGAGAAACAGAGCATTGCCTCTGTGTTGAGTTTTATTTGTGTGTTTTTGGGATCTTACCACAAAAATCCCCAACAGTAACTCACTTTTAATGTCTTTATTATGTCATCTGGCAATCGTTTAGAAAACTTTTCCGCCTGCAGCTTCCAATAGGCTTTGTCATCATTGCCCGCAAGATGTCGCCCTAAAACCTTCAAGGACTGAGGCAACCTGCCACAAATTCTTAAGAACTCCCTCACCAAGTCTTCAAATCCTGGAATTGGTTTTGGTAAAAGGAAAGCATGGCGGCAAAAGAGCTCTTGGCCATGCTGTCGATGCAATGGCTTTACATCATATAATAAAGCTTTTGGAGAAGATCTTCTACGTAAATCCCTATCACGAGATGTAAGCAAGATGAGAGTGCCACATCCCACTGCATCCATATCTAGCAGACTATCGATTTGCTCAACATCATCAACATCATCCAGAACAATCAGAGCTTTAAGCCCTATTAAACTACGTTGCAAAATACCCTTTCCTTCGATGGTATTATCAATATGCAAATCATAATCCATTAACAGATCATGAATAAGTTTCTTCTGCAAAGATGGTAAATTCTAGCCTTTCGCGTTGAACAAAAAAGAAAATCGTTTAAAATCAAAACGCCTCACATTGTAGAAATGTTTAGCGAGAGTAGACTTCTCGATGCCGCCCATTCCCGCAATCCCCACAATTTTTGTTTCTTTTGATTCTCTTTGGTACCCAATTTTAATTTGGAAATCCCTAGCTGCTTCCTCCAGTCCAACTGGGTGTGTAGCCAGCTCTAACGGCTCCCGTCGTTTTACCTCTCTGAATACAGCTCTCACAAGTTGCTCCAAATATATCCCATAGTTACTGATAGAAACAGATATAGTTATGAGAACCTGTGATCCGAAAATTATTGAGTTTCAAATAAGATAAGTAATAATTTTACCTTTGATTCGTTTTGACGATGAAACCAGATATACCTGCAGCTTCTTTCAGTGCTTTCTCCCATTCCGTGGTGTCTCGGCCTTCCCGTTGGTGCTTTTGAAAGGCGTCGCCATAAGGTTCTTTCGTAAGGTCGCGAAGGTCCGTAGGCTCAACTTGATAAAATAGTGGTACAATGGTGGCTTTTCCCTCATGAAATGAATTCAAAATCCAGCACAGTTCATTCAAGCACCAACGTGATTCAGCATATTTCTCAGAGAAAATGACAACATGCACAGAGGAACTGCGAATGGCTCCTTCGATTGCAGGGGCCAAACTATCTCCCTTGAGTAGTTCCTCGTCATCAAGAAAGACGCGCAACCCACAGTGCTTGAGACGATGATAGATTAGGCTGACCTGAGTGAGCTTGCCGTTGTTGGGGATTTTTCTGATAAAATCACAAAAACAAATAAAACTGAACACACAGAGGCAATGCTCTGTTTCCTTCTCTCCACAGGATCCTTTGCACAGGGAAGCTTTAAAAAAAAATTCTTGAGAACAGAGTATTACACCACCATAAAAAGATTTCTATTCATTAAAACAAAATGCATGATACATATTCATCCTCTTTTACTGAGAGGAATTTACCAAAAATACATTCAACAAAACTGTCTCCACCTGAGATTTTACACTACTGGTGTGTAAAAACCCATTTTCATTTACTGCTGTAAAATCCTTTTACATTTACTGGTGTGAAAACTATTTCACTCATACTGCTGTAAAACAAATTTTTACATATGCAGTAATAATAAAAAAACATTATGTGCTCACACTTCTCGCACTGTTGTGCAATGTATATACTCCCTTCTTCAAATGTTGGTCTTCATCCTTTTTATTAACATCATGCACTGTTGTGCGTTTTTGTGTCATACTCACACAATGGTCAACACACATTAAAAAGACATATTACAAAGAAAACATATGCCAAAAAAAATTACAGCGGCCAGCACTTTTCGTTTCACTTGTTATATCATATAACCCCAAAACAAAACATATATATGATTCGTTGACTTACCCATTCTTCCGTGCAAGCAATAAAGTATTTTACCTACTATTATGACGATTTTATTAAATGCCTTAATATCAAAAACTGCGGTCAACAAAACTTGAATTTTACTCCATGCAATATTTATTCGTTGCAGGCTCGTATGCTACTTTGGTTGATGGACGGCGGAGAACGATCAAGCAAATCGGACGGTTGACGTCGATTTCGGGAGCCCACTTCATGCTGAACATTAGCGTCCGAAAAGTCAGTTCTGTTGACGTATGCAGAGGACCACGTGGCTGCATTACATTGTATCGGAGTCGATTATACGGAAACCACTCCACACCAAAAGGCGGTCTGAAATTTGACAGGGGTAGTTTCTGGTTTCGCTGTGGCGGTTTGGGCGTTGTAAGTATGCGCAGTTGAAATTAGATTTCAACACTCCCCTTTAATTTCAACTGCTGGGCATTCAGTCATACCCAGACACTTTCTCAAAAATTCAAAGCTTTTCTGATCCAATGGCTTTGTCAAAATGTTTGCAACCTGTTCTTGAGTCCTGCAATGTTCTAGGACAATTTCTCCGTTGTTCACCAATTCTCTGATGTAGTGAAACCTTGTATCAATGTGTTTCGTTCTCTTATGAAACACTGAATTCTTTGACAATGCAATAGCTGAGCTATTGTCACAAAAGATCACTGTCGCTTTTGCCTGCTCTTGTCCTAAGCTCCTCAACATCCTTCTCATCCAAACTGCTTGACATGCTGCTGCTGTAGCTGCCACATATTCAGCCTCTGCTGTAGACAATGCTACAATGGACTGCTTCTTAGAAGCCCATGAAATGGCTCCTGAACCCATATGAAAAACATAACCGGAAGTGCTTTTCCGATCATCTACACTTCCAGCCCAATCACTATTAGTGTATCCAACCAAATCTGAATGTTCTGAGACATTATATAAAATTCCAAACATTTTGGTACCTTTGACATACCTCAAAATTCTTTTTGCTGCTTGCCAATGTGCCTCCTTTGGTCTCTCCATAAATATGGAAATTAAACTAACAGCATACATAATGTCAGGCCTAGTTGCTGTTAAATACGTAAGGCTGCCAACAATACTCTTGTACAAACTAGGATCAAAATCCTTGCTGCTGTCCTCTCTGCTGAGTTTTAATCCCATTACTGTGGGAGTGATCGTTGCCTTGCACTCTTGCATGTTAAATCTGCCCAATACTTGATTTACATATCTTGCTTGTGAGATAAAAATTCCTTTTTCATTTTGATCTACTTCTATGCCTAAGAAGTATCTCAACAAACCCATGTCAGTCATTTCAAATTCCTCCTTCATGACTGATTTAAAATTCTCAATGAGCTGATCATCATTACCTGTGAAAATAACATCACCAACATATAAGACAACAATTAAAATTTTACCATCTTTTTCTTTGATGTAGACGGTGGGTTCTCCTTCACACTTGTCAAATTCATTATCCAATAGATAAGAATCTATCATGCTGTACCATGCTCTTGGCGCTTGCTTCAGCCCATAAAGAGCTTTCTTCAATTTGCACACTTTGTGCTCTTCACCTTTTTTCTCATAGCCTAGAGGCTGTTCAATGTAAACCTCTTCCTTTAACACGCCATTTAGGAATGCTGACTTCACGTCCATTTGGTAAACTTTCCATTTGTTTTGAGCTGCTATGGACAGCACTGCTCTCACGGTTTCCATTCTTGCAATCGGGGCGAAAGTCTCCTCATAATCTCTTCCATACTGCTGTTTGTACCCTTTGACAACCAGCCTTGCCTTGTGTCTTTCTATTTTACCTTCAGCATTGCTCTTAGTCTTGTAAACCCATTTGACTCCAATGACTTCTTTGCCTTTTGGTAGCTCAACCAAATCCCATGTTTTGTTTCTCTCTATGGCATTCATCTCCTCATCCATAACTTCTATCCATTTCCTATCTTTAATTGCATCCTCGAAATGAATAGGATCATCAACATGACAATACAAGGCAAATAAGGAATTCATTCCTTCATCATAAATGTCACTTAGATTTCTAAATTTCTTACCTCGTTCATTTGGTGTGCAAGTGCTTGAAGATGCACTTGAATTTCCTCCTTGTGATGTGCTTGAAGAAGCACTTTCATTTATCCTCAATGGTGTCCCTTGCTGTCCTTGTGTTGCCGCTGTTGTTTGGGGATGCATTTCAGCCACCTCCTCATCATCTTCATCATGAGACAAACAATTTTTAACATTCACTGTTTTCTCTATGCTTCCATCCCAAGCTTCCTCTTCAATGAATTGAACATCTCTGCTGACAAAAAACTTCTTGGTGGATGGAATATACAACCTGTAAGCTTTGGATTCCTCACTGTATCCAATGAAGATGCATTTCTCCCCTTTGCTGTCCAGCTTCCTCCTTAGCTGATCTGGTATGTGTGCATAGGCCACACATCCAAAAACTTTCAAGTGGGTGACACCTTGCTTTCTCCCACTCCATGCTTCTTCCGGCACTTTGTTCAACACCACTTTTGTAGGACACCTGTTCAAAATATACACTGCACAATTTACAGCTTCAGCCCAATAATCATTTGGCAAATGCTTTGCCTTCAACATGCTCCTCGCCATATCCATGATGGTCCTATTCTTCCTTTCAACAACTCCATTTTGCTATGGGGTGTACCTAGCTGTAAACTATTTGTGAATTCCATTTTCTCTACAAAATCGTAGGAATTCCTTAGAGATATACTCACTTCCTTTGTCAGTTCTCAAAACTTTTATATGCAGCCCGCTTTGGTTCTCCACAAGTGCTTTGAAATTTCGGAATTTTTCAAACACTTCACTTTTGTTTTTAAGGAAATATACCCAAGTTTTTCTTGTAAAGTCATCAATGAATGTTAGAAAATATTGGATGCCTGCTAATGATGGAGCTTGCATTGGTCCACATAAATCTGAGTGGATGATTTCTAAGGGTGCCTTTGCCCTTATGCTCTTCCCTGATGGAAAACTTTCTCTGTGTTGTTTTCCCAAAATGCAACCTTCACAAAGGTTGTCCGGTTTCTCTATCAATGGTAGTCCTCTTACCATTCCTTTCCTACTCAACAAATTTAGACCTCCAAAATTGAGATGTCCAAATCTCAAGTGCCACAACCAATTTTCATCCTTTGGCACGCTTTGGAAAGCCTCTTGGGTAACTGCTGCAATTTCATTTTTGTTTTTCAAATCTGCCCTGATCCTGAGAGGGAACATCCTGTTCCTTGTCATTTTTACTTCAGCAATGCATCGTTTGCTGGGTGCTATATCCATGATGGTGCACACATCATTCACAAAGAAAACATTGTACCCCTTTTGAACAAGCTGTCCAATACTCAAGAGGTTACATCTCATTCCGGGGACATAGTAGACATCTGCTATGGTTTTCCTTTCTCCTTGCTTTGTAAATATTTTTACCTCTCCTTTTCCCATAACAGAGATTTTACTATCAGTTCCTAGTGTGACATCTGATTTCATATTCTGATCTAGAGCAGAAAAGAGGGCTATGTTTCCTGTCATATGGTTGCTGCAACCTGAGTCTAAAAACCATATGTCTTCACTGTTTGTTTCAGCCATGTTACAAGATAACAACACATTATCTTGACCGTTGTTTTCTCTAGTGACATTTGCATTTGATCTATTGTTCATATCATGCTGCTTCTTCCTACATTCACTGGCATAATGCCCATATTTTTTACAATAATAGCATTGGACATTGGATTTTTCATACCTTTGTCCTTGAGCATGATGTTGTCCTCTTTGTTGGCTGCTGCCTTAGCCTTGGTTCTGATTTGGATTGCTGCCTCTTCCTTGAGCATTTGCTGGGCTGTTCCTTCCACCTCTGTTTTGGCTTCTGCCTCTTCCTCTCTTGTTTCCTCTGCCTTGACCTCTTCCTCTTCCAAAAGACATCTGGGTCTTAAAGGCTTGCTCTAGAGATGAGTTTTCATTTCTACTCAACCTCTGCTCATGTGTTATCAGTGATGCATGCAGCTCATCAACTGAAAAGTTTGAGAGATCCTTTGTCTCTTCTATGGTGGTGACAATCACATCAAACTTTGAGGGTAAGACCCTCAATAATTTCTCCACAATCCTCCTTTCTTCAAGGGTTTCTCCATGAGTCCTTATCTGTGTGACCAGACCAATTACATGTGTGAAAAATGAGTCAATGGTGTCTGACTCCTTCATGCTCAGATTTTCAAAATCTCTGCTCAGCAATTGTAGTTTTGTTGTCTTTACTTTCTCAATGCCTTGATAGGCTGTTTTGAGGGTTTGCCATGCTTCATTGGATGTCTTAGCTGCTTCTATCCTTGGAAACACACTCTGGTCCACTGCTTGATACAACAATACAATGGCTTTTGCATCCTTCTTCCTATTGCTCTTCAAGAGATCTCTCTCTCCCTGAGTTAATGCATTGAACTCATTTTCATCTGTTGGTTCTTCAAACCCAGATTCAACTAATTCCCATAAATCTTGAGAGATAAATAAAGCTCTCATGGTTATTGACCAGTAGTCATAGTTCTTCCCATTAAACTGTGGGAGCTAGGTAATAAACATACCCATGCTAGTGCTGGTGCTAGCCATTCCTTGCATCCTCAATTATGCTTTAAATTTCTTGACTGTGTGTTTAAAGCACTGACTGTTTCAGCAGTAACAAAAAGAAAACTTTGAGGAATACCTGAATCTTTTGCCTGAGACTTCACTTTGCTGGAGAAGATTTACTGCTGCAACAAAAGACTCCTCCCTTCAGCTTCTTGAACACTTTCAAAGAGCCTAAACCTACTCTGATACCACTGTTGGGGATTTTCTGATAAAATCACAAAAACAAATAAAACTGAACACACAGAGGCAATGCTCTGTTTCCTTCTCTCCACAGGATCCTTTGCACAGGGAAGCTTTAAAAAAAATGACTGAGAACAGAGTTTTACATACCCAGAAAAAGATTTCTATTCATTAAAACAAAATGCATGATACATATTCATCCTCTTTTACTGAGAGGAATTTACTAAAAATATATTCAACAAAACTGTCTCCACCTGAGATTTTACACTGCTGGTGTGTAAAAACCCATTTTCACTGTAAAATCCTTTTACATTTACTGGTGTGAAAACTATTTCACTCATACTGCTGTAAAACAAATTTTTACATACGCAGTAATAATAAAAAAACATTATGTGCTCACACTTCTCGCACTGCTGTGCAATGTATATACTCCCTTCTTCAAATGCTAGTCTTCATCCTTTTTATTAACATCATGCACTGTTGTGCGTTTTTTTGTCATACTCACACAATGGTCAACACACATTAAAAGGACATATTACAAAGAAAACATATGCCAAAAAAAATTACAGTGGTCAGCACTTTTCGTTTCACTTGTTATATCATATAACCCCAAAACAAAACATATATATGATTCGTTGACTTACCCATTCTTCCGTGCAAGCAATAAAGTATTTTACCTACTATTATGACGGTTTTATTAAATGCCTTAATATAAAAAACTGAGGTCAACAAAACTTGAATTTTACTCCACGCAATATTTATTCGTTGCAGGCTCGTATGCTACTTTGGTTGATGGACGACAGAGAACGATCAAGAAAATCGGACGGTTGACGTCGATTTCGGGAGCCCACTTCATGTTGAACATTAGCGTTCAAAAAGTCAGTTCTGCTGACGTATGCAGAGGACCACGTGGCTGCATTACATTGTATCGGAGTCGATTATACGGAAACCACTCCACACCAAAAGGCGGTCCGAAATCTGAGAGGGGTAGTTTCTGGTTTCGCTGCAACGGTTTGGGCGTTGTACGTATGCGCAGTTGAAATCAGATTTCAACAGGCGTCAGGTCCCCTATGGTTTATGAAAACTTGGTATGTTCCAGGTTGAAAGGTCTCCCTTTGGATCACATTCAATACAATTTTCACAATGTCCTCCAAAAATCTCTTATGGTCACTGAAAATACAAACAGATACTCATAGTTGTAATTAAGATCAGGTAAAGTGTAACACACTGAAAATACAAATAGATAGACATAGTTGTAATTAAGATCGGGTAAAGTGTAACATGAATATATTCAGGTGATAAATGCGATAACACTAAGTGTATATATATTCACCTTTCAAATTGATCTGTTTTGAGGATGAACCCAGAAATTTCCGAGGCTTCTCTGAGGGCCGGTTTCCATCGGTCCAGTACCTGGGTGACTCTGCCTCTCTGTTGGTGTCTTTCAAAGGCCTCGGCATAACATCCCTTCTCAATGTAGCGAAGGTTAACAGGCTCAACGTTCCAATAAACGGGTATAATAGTGCGCTCATGAAATGATCTCCAAATCCAACACAACTCATCCAAACTATAATCTGATTCTGCGTAACGTTCAGAGAAGAGGGCAATATGAACAGAGGCACTACTAATGGCTCCCGATATTGCAGGAACGATCATTTCTCCCTCTTCAAGTTCCTCTTTACCCAGAAAAACGCGCAACCCATGGCTTTTGAGAGTACGGTAGATGAGGGTGGCAAGAATGCACTCGGTGTCGGGACCGCCGTAGTTTATGAAAACCTGGTATGCTGCTGGCTCTGCCGCTAGTTCCATACTCAATACCTGATCTTACCGATGGGATCAGACAGTCCGCCGGAGAGAGAGAAATCGAGGAACGCAATTGCTGTCAGGAAAAGCCTCAGAAATATATTTGGCAAAGAAGCATCTTATAAACTTGTCAGTAGTAAATTATATACATACTTTTGCAATGCTGCACAATGAATTTTATGGAGAATATGAGAAGAGGTTAAGATAACCGGCAAGGATTTGCCATGGGATAAATTCAGTAGTAGGTAGACCTGGAATTTGATAAAGTTTTTATTTAATATGCAAATTTGATGACAGTATATTTTTTTGCATTTTCATTTTAATATAATCTATATATAAAATATTCATATCTACTTCTAATATAATAGAATTAATCACCCTAAATATTATTTCCGATCTCTCATACATAACCATTTGTTTTTCATTTACTTTATTACAATATTAAATTTATATTCTAATTCTTAAATCAAAGTAGAAGACCCTTCCCACAATTCTTTACTTATTTTATTAATAAAATTAAATTTAAAATCACAATTCAATAATTACACTAAATATATTATATTCTTGCATAACTAAATATATTATAATATAAGAAGAATTATGCATACTGATTACCTATAAAAAAAAAATTGTCACAAGTTACACAAACTCCAAATAAGAAATAAATCTAATTTAAAATTTAAATCAAAATCACAATCCAGTCATCATATTGAATAAATAATTATAAGGGGAAAGGAATCCGAAGTATCCATACTAATTATCTATTAAAAAAAGTATCACAGGCTACACAAAGCTCCCAATGTAAATTTACAACAATCTGTCAGATGCATGGTATTCAGTTTTTGGAGTTGATATTTTTTATTTTTAAAATAAAAATAAAATATTTTATAAATAAAAAACAAAAATTTATAAAAAACAAAATTGAATATGTATGTTTAGATAGTTTTAATTAAAACATTATAAAATATCAATTGTAAAAATATTATACTCACTATCAGTTATAAATAAAATATTTAGATGTTCATATGACTTAATATAATTTCATATTAATTTTAAAAAGAGATAAAATGATTAAAAAACAAATGAGAGTAAAATATTTAAACTTTATACTTTTTAAAAATATTTTAATAAAGGATTTAAATAAACTATTTGAATATCAATGTTAACTAATTTATGTCCAAATAAACTTCATTTATATCTATATATAAAAAGAAAATATTTCAATGTTTTATATAATAAAGTATTCAATGGCCAAAGAAAAAAAGTAATTGAAAGTTAAAAAGTAAAAAAAAAATATCAAGTACTTCTTAGTAATAAAAATCATAGAGATGTGTAATTCATTCAATTCTTAATATAAAATTAATATCTGAACTTTAAAAATATTTATAATAATAAAAAATTATAATATGGGCCTTCAATAAAATATTTTAATATGCATGATTAAGTAATATTGATGTATACCTAAAAATATATTAATAACAAAAAATGTCACTTTAATGTGGACAATGTAGTCCAAAGATAGATGTTTCAATGCATACATATGTAAAATATTTTAATGTCAACTATATATATATTATATATTGTTTAAAAACAATTATGTATATATCATAAAACTAATTGAAAAAATAAAGTTTTAATGGTTAAAGCATTTAAAGTAGTCTCATTATTTTTCATTAAGTAGTCTCACTATTTTTCATTTTGATCACTTTTTAGTATATTTTTTTTCGAAATTTCCTTTAAATCCAACAAATATTTTTTGGACTTACAAGTTTAAGTTATGTACTTTATATACTATTCAAAAATACAATGTAAACAATGAAAAATGCAATGTAAGTTTTTTTGGAGAGCCACTAGTATTTCACTGCCTCCACGTCAGACCGCACTAATGCCATGCTAGCACCCTCGTCTGTCGTATGGCACATGGTCCTCGCATGCCTCCACCTGTTGCTTGTACATAGCCACTGGTTCAACAGGTTAACAAGGGGTTTAGGGTTTGTAACAACATAGTGTTTGTGGCTTGTTTTGTGCACAATTCATTTCTATTCGATTCTTGTTGTTTTTTGTTTGCGCTGCCAGGTAGTTGCGTGCTGCTGTTGCAATGGCGGTGATTGCCATAATAGTAATCAATGATGCAGGTAGTGGTTTATGGAGAAAAAGAGATAGTCGTACTAGAGGTTCTTCAGTTGTGTTTGATTGTTTTGTCCTGTTTTTTTAACTGGTTTTTCCTCCCTGTTTGGTGGTATGGGCTCGTTATTCGTCTGCATTCCTCACGGATTTATCTCGGCTCAGTGTTGGACATGGTTGTTTCACGCTCCGAAGGGATTTTTCAGGTTTGTAGGTAAATTTGTGAGCTTCAAGTTCACATGTTTTCTAAAAGTTTGGGGATATCTAACCATGTTTGATGCTATCTTGCAGGTTGTTGCAGTCTGAGCTATGATTTTTGGAGCATCTGGGGTTGCTATGGCTCGCTGGCATGGAGAAAGTTAATGAAACAATGAATGGATGACTAGAAGGTAGGAAACTGTCCTACTAGTTTGAAAACCTATGTTTTTTAAACACATTTAGCCGTATTTGATTATTGTGCCTTTGTTTTTCATGTGTATGTGTTTTCAAAACACCTTCAATTGTGTGGGTTTTGGCTAATTTTATGAAATTTAGCTTCAGATGTGTGGATTTTGTGTGGGTTTTGGGTTGTGGAGTTCCTCCATTTAGATACTCTCTTGATGTGCCTCGCCACCTCCTACCTCAAATGAAAAAAAGCTTTGAAGATTCGATTATATATATATATATATATTATATATATATATATTATATATATAATATATATATATATATATATATATATATATATATATATATATATATATATATATATATATTTATTTATTTATTTATATAACATGTGTTTATAAGGGTTCATAGGCATAATTGTCCATGGGGTCTTGAACTTCTTGAACTCAATGATTGAATACATGTAAGGGGAAAAGATTTTATTACAGGATTGTTTGGCTACTGTATTTCCTTTGCAATGATGCTTCATATATAGATCATTTACTTGCTTCAAATTTCTTTGAATTATTTGTACATAGTGTAGGCAATAAAAAACAATCATCCTTTGGACTTGTTTTGCCATATGCCTCAACTCCCAACACCACTACAACCATCCCTTGTGTTCTGTACAAGTCAAAAGAAACATCAATATTCCATGTCCCTACAGTGATTGCTTATCAACCTGTGAATTATATGTTAATTATTTCTTGGTTGCAGTGATCATAATACGAATGAGAAGTGATTCATATCGTTTAACTTTTGAATAGTAGCTTGTGTTCTACAATTTTACGTTTTGTTAATTCATTATAGCCACCTAAGAAAACACACACACACACACACACACACACACACACACACATATATATGGGTCATTCAGCGGGGAAAACAACGACAAAGAAGAAAATGTGATACTCATGTTAATTGCTCAAATGAGTCATGTACCACTAGTGTACTGTTCACAAGGGTGCTGGAACATAGGCATGTATTCAAATCTTCAAAAGGTAGAGGACTGGTTAATTTGAGTGTTGGGTTTGGCATTAGATGAACAATTTGTCTAATTGGGATATAGCGTTATAGTGCATTGGTATCCATAGCTGGCATTGGTCTTGACTTTCCACAGAAATCAATATATAACGTCTCTTATACATTTGTTAGATTTATAGTTAGATACATGAGTCCATTTATAAAGATTGCATCTACCTAGTCCAAACTTCATTTAGTTGTATTTCCTTTGCAATGTGTTTCAAAATGGATTCGATTGATCTTTACTTTATGTAGACGACATAATACAACCCCTTTATTGATCGGTGTAATCACTAGTATATAAATAAAACACTATTCATAATCTCTGAATCATTGGCTTGCTCGAGATTGCTTTAAATACTTTGTACAGAGTGTAGGCAGTCACAAACAACCATCCTTTGGACATGTTCTACCATATGCCTCAACTCCCAGCACCACTACAGCCATCCTGTAATGTCTCCCAAAAACTACCCTAGTAAATTTTTCTTTTAAATATCACTATGGAGTTATTAGGTTAGCACTCTTTTACTACGGTCATCGTTGAAGTTTTCCGACAACCAAACTATTGTTTCATGGTGGTGTTGCTAACTGGTACAGTAGGATATGGGTTCATTAACTCCATATGTACCTAGAAATATCCCGCCTCTTCTTGATCAGTATCATAGCATATATTTGTTACACTTGGTAGTTTCATTGAATATGCTCTGGTTATATTGTACTTGTTGGAATTAATGCTCTGGCTATTGTTGTTAATTTTCCCTACTCGGCCCTCTACGTGGCACGAGCAGGCTCCTCTATCCGCAGTCGTTTACCTCGAGCCCATCACCACATCAATGGAGGATGGGGTGGGTCATGATCCGACGGTACGACCCTTACATGGTTTGGTTCATTCGTCGCTTGGTTATCGGGTTGCATTATCGCCTCCACCGTTTGGCTTGGCTCTGCTCCTCCTCATGGTTTTCTGCAGTTCTGCTCTATCCGTCGCCAGACCTTGGAATGATTTGGAAAACCACCCAGCAGGAGCATATGGTGACTCTTTCATGTCGAAAATTCTAGGTATATATATTTTTGTTTTACTGCATTGTGGCATTTTCATAACTGGAGTTGTTTTACTGCTGAACGCTTCAATTTTTTTACCTGCTAACCAAATTCATAATGCTGTGCAACTGGTTGTAGAGCTTGTCTCCCACGTCCGAGAACCTCAGGCGAGGCCACGGGGTGGCATCTCACTGGTTTTCCTTGCTCACGAAACCCAGGTAAGGGTTTGCTCCCACATGGTTAATTTTTTTGGAATGAGTTTGATTCTTCAGAGGATGTGAGTCTGAGATGGTTGGCTACACTGGTTCTATTGCACAGCCTTCCACGTTCCGAGGGTTTGATGGCTGGTTGAGTTATCAGAGTAATTTTTTTTGTACAGCCACGAGCTGTCGGGGTTGAGAGCTGTTCCCCTTTTACTCGGCAGAGGGTTTTGTTATAGGTTCTTGACATCGGTTGAACAGTGTTGTTCTGATGTAACTTGTGTATATTCTTTTATCTTCCATGGACCTTTTCGGGACCTACCAGGTTGTATCAAATGTGCTTACCAGGTGCCATGAAGCACTCTCAGGAACTCCTGGGTGTAGTTGCTAGAGGCGCCTTGGTTAATTACTCTCTTTGCAATGTTTATTTGTATAACCCATCGTCACAGAGTTATCACCAACTGTTCTTAAATGATGATTTCAAGCTATGTACAACTGTGTATTTAATGATATGGATTTCACACCTGTTTTCTGTATAAATGTTTAGTTTTGTGGAACAGAATAGTCCCTATTCAGATTGCTATTCGATTTAATAGTTGAACGGAATTTGAAAATGAATGTTTAAATGTATGGCACTGTTTCATTTCTCTGTGCTTATCATCTTTGGTTCCTTTCTGGTACTACTACCCCATGCTTATATCTGATAATTAAATTTGATATGCAAGGTTCTCAATTAATTATTTGTTGTGAAAATAGTTGTGGAACCCCACCTAGCATAGTCTTGGCGGTCTGTGTGCATGGTAACCCTTGACGGGCTGGTTTACTTGATATGGGGTTTCCTCCCCTCGTAGCTCTCTGTGGCCCATCAGTTACAATCCGCGGCAGAGAATTTCCTTACATTTTATACACTGTATATGTTTATACTTGTCTGCGTATCCACCTCTTAATTGTAAGAATTGTGTGCATTTTTAAATAATCGGTGTTATTTACCATACCATACCTCCGTATAGTACCCAACGAATGTTATGAACTGGTATCGCTTGGTTTCTACCCTCCTCGTTCTGGTTAGTATTAACAGGGAGGTTCTTGTCTCTTTGGCTCATTTGCTGAGTATGAAATTTATAATTGCAGTTTCAGGGTTACACCTACCCACCAGGGATTTAAATTGTGGTTTGTTAATTACTACACCGACCGCTTCCTAGGGTCGCTTTCCTCATTAACAGAGTTTAGCGTAGTCACTCTTATTCACTTGTTTTCAGATGTTAAACAGTTTATGTATTCCTCTCTCTCTAAATCCTCTAAAAAGACCGCCCACGTTTCCTTTAATTAACGGGTGCATTTTAATTACAGAGTTAATTCTGTACAGAGGTTTAATATTTTATTTCTACTACAATTCTTTCTTTTTTCTCAAAGAATAATACAGAACTTAATCATGCACAACAATTAGAGTTTTTGTTTGATACCTGTGATGTGCTTATTTCACTGAACTATTCACCTCTGTCCCTTCGGAGTTTCGGCCACTCGTAACGCCTTCCAGATTCTGAGCTTTCCTATGTCTCCTGCTTCAATTTGCCACCCAACCTTGAGATTCATCTTTCGAGACCAGAATCTCCCCCCGTGCTCTCTTGCAGGACCACTGTCCCCGGCAAGATATCTGCACTCAGTGCTTGGCTATCTGGTCCTTACCAAACTTAGCCATTTTTCTTTTTTTTCTTTTCTGTCTGTCCTCTACATCACAACCTAACTTCCCCCCCTCTTCCCTTTTTCCTGGAAACCTTTCCAGTCAGGAGAGATAGTTAGGGTTGCAATTATTACAACTGTTTTTCCCAATTTCCCATTCAGAAGTTGCCAGCATTTTTTAGAAAAAAAAACCTTTCTTATCTTATTAAAGAAAATAAAAATATTAAATCTCAAAACAGTTAATAATTTCATATTCAGTTTCTCTTTTTTTAAACCACAGTAAAGTCAAAATAATTACATTTCCCTAGGGCATTACATCTCCCCCTCCTGAAACTGGACATCGTCCCGATGTCTGTTGACCATGAACAACCTTGGGTAAGCTTTTTCCATGAGCTCTTCATCTTCCCAAGTGGCCTCATCAGGCCCAAATTTCTGCCACTACACCTTAACTTGGGTAATAGCTCGCTTCCGCAACAGAACTTCTCTCTGGTCGAGAATGCTCAGCGGCTCGACCAAGACTTCTCCTTCCAGTTGGACCTGCAACATGAAATATTCTAAATCGGTTTCCTTAAAAGAAAAATTTTAGACTGGTCTACTGGAAATAATTCTCACCTGTACATCCTGCCATCTGATCACATGTTTAGGATCATAAACGTATTTTTTTAGTACAGAGACATGGAAGACATTATGGACTCGAATGTGACTTGGTAGGGCAAGCTAGTAAGCCACCGGCCCAATTCTTGCCAAGACCTGGAATGGTCCACAATATCGGGGCACCAGCTTGGTACACCCGCTCCATTGCAGTGTACTCCTCTTTGCCTGAATTCTCACATATACATGATCACAAATTTGGTATTCCTTAAACCTCCTTTTCCAGTCAGCAAAATTCTTTTGCCTATCCTGAGCAACTTTTAAATTAGACCATACCTTTTTGACCATCTCCTCCATTTCCTTAAGCATTTTTGGCCCTAACTTTAATTTGTCTTCAGGCTCACCCCAGCTTGAGGGTGTACGACATTTCCGCCTGTACAAAACCTCAAAGGGGCTCATTTGTAATGAAGTATGATAGCCGTTATTATATGCAAACTCCACCAAGTGTAAGTACTCCTCCCACTTAATTGGTTGTTGCATGGCATAAGCCCTCAACATGTATTCCACCACCTGGTTCACCCGTTCTGTTTTTCCATCAGTCTGGGGGTGATATGCTGTACTGAAGTTCAGCTGTGTCCCCAATTCTGCAAACAATGTCTTCCAAAAGACCAATGTGAATTTCACGTCTCGACCTGAAATCATTGTCTTTGGTAGTCCATGCAATCTAAACACATTCTGCATGAATATATGGGCAATCTGTACAGCTCTGTAGGTGGATTGCACAGGTATAAATTGTGCTGCTTTACTCAATTTGTCTACCACCACCATAATAGAATCATTATTCTTCTTTGTCTTAGGTAGCCTTGTTATAAAATCCATAGAAATGGTTTCCCACTTCCATTCGGAAATGGGTAAGGGTTGTAATAGCCCCGCTGGGTGTTGATGCTCTGCTTTAATTTGTTGACACTCCAAACACCATGCTAAATACTCGGCCACATTCTTCTTCATACCCGGCTAGTAGTATTCCTTTCGAAGCATCGTGATCATTTTCTGATATCCCGGGTGTCCAGCGTAATGACTGATATGGAATTCATCCAAAATCAGATTTTTAAGGCTATTTTGATTGGGTACATATAGCTTCTTCTTGTAGTACAACATTCCAGCATCATCCACCCAATAGCCTTGCTGATTTTCCTCGCTGGTAGACTACTGTACTTGCTGTTTTATTTGCTGGTATACAGTATCTTGTTCTGCTGCTTTTTGTATCATCCCCTCGAAGGGGCTTTTCCATTCGCTATAGGAAATTTCATATAAACACTGTAATTTCTGACTTAAAGCGTCCACCACCCGGTTTTCTTTTCCCTTCAAATGTTTGATTTCAAAGTCAAAACTACTTAGGAAATCCACCCACCGTGCTTGCCTAGCATTTAAAGTGGGCTGGCTAAAATAATTGGTCAGACTGTGGTGGTCTGTCAGTAATAAAAATTTCCTTCCCACAAGATAATGTCGCCACATCTTCAAGGCGTGTATGATGGCTGCCAACTCTAAGTCATAAGCGGAATATTTCTGCTCATGCTCCTTTAGTTTCCTTGACTCGTAAGCAATTACCTTCCCTTCCTGCATCAACACGCCTCCCACACCTTCCTTACTTGCATCAGTGCACACCACATAGTCCTTATTAGGATCAGCTATGCTCAAAATGGGTGCGGTGGTGAGCAGGGGCTTAAGCTGCTCAAAACTTCTTTGACATTTCGGGGTCCATCTGAATGCTCTTCCTTTCTTCTATAAGGAAGTGATAGGATATGCTACTCTTGAGAATCCTTCCACAAATCGTCTGTAGTAACCGGCTAACCCCATAAAGGACCTGATGTCTACTACATCTTTCGGTACGGGCCATTCCATTATGGTCTTTATCTTTTCGGGGTCTACTGCGATCCCTTCCTTCATGATTATGTGGCCCAGATACTGTATTTCTTCCTTGAAGAAGTCGCACTTGTTGAACTTGGCATATAACTGGTGTTCTCGGAGGGTTTGCAGCACCAATCTGAGGTGCTCCTTGTGTTCTTCCATAGTGCGGGAATATATCAATATATCATCAATAAATATGAGCACAAACTTATCCAAATATTGATGAAATATGTTGTTCATCAAGCACATGAAAGTTGCGGGGGCGTTAGTTAACCCAAAGGGTAGCACCACAAACTCGTAATGTCCATACCTTGTTCTAAAAGTTGTTTTAGCTATGTCCTCTTCCTTAATCCTGATTTGGTGATACCCTGATTGCAAATCAATCTTGGAGAATACTGTTGCACCTTTCACCTAGTCGAAAAGTTCATCAATCTGAGGTAGGGGATACTTATTTTTGATTGTCAGTTTGTTCAACTGACGATAATCTATACACATGCGAAGAGTCCCGTCCTTTTTCTTAACAAACAATACTAGAGCTCCCCAAGGAGACACACTGGGGCGAATATAGTTTTTGTCTAACAATTCCTGTAGCTACATTTTTAATTTTGTCAACTCAGGTGTACTCATTTTGTAGGGTGCTCGAGATACCGGGGCTGCCCCTGGTACCAATTCGATAGTAAAGTCTATGTCCCTCTTAGGTGGCAGTCCGGGAATTTCTTCCGGAAATACATCAACGAATTCTTGTATCACAGGGATGTTGTCCAATGTGGCTGTTTTATCTTTCGAGTTAGCATAGCCCACTTGGATGGCATAAATCTGACACCCCTTCTTAATGCATTTTGCTAATTGAGAGGCAGTTATTGGCCGAACCTGTACTGGCCGCTTAATTCCTTGCATCTCTTGCCTTGCTCCCAGCTCATCCCTATAATAAATGGTCTTTGTTTTACAATTGACTAAGGACCAGTGCTTCTCTAGCCAGTCCATCCCGATCAGAACATCATATGAACCAAGGGGGAGCACATTTAAATCTGCCACTACTAGCTGCCCTGCTATCTTTAAAGGGCAGTTATCAACCTTTGCAAGCACTCGCCTCTTGGCCCCTGTAGCCAGCTGTACCAGCCACGGGTTCTTGAATTTAACAGGTTGCAGTTTACAATGTTCTACAACCTTAGGACTAATATAACTTAATGTGGCCCCAAGATCTATTAAAAAAGTTACAGTAAGGTCTGAGATTTTACCTTCGAATTCTGCCATAGTCGGCTGATACTCCGCCTGATGATCGTCCAGGGATGCGTTAATCCTTGGTATACTACATCCTATATCGCCGACTGTTGATGCTTCCTGGATTTGGGATACCTGTTCGGTTCCCTTCCGTTGAGGGCAGTTTTTGACGTACTGAGGCCCTCCGCAACCCTAGCACTGTACTAGAGGCCTTGCTGTCCCTTCACTGTCTAATTTTACAGACTGTTCACCGACTCTGGACTCATTAGCTGGCTTAGACCTGAATGAATTTTTCTGCACAGTTCTGCTGTTCTGCCCCTTGCCAACACCCTTACTACCGCTACTGCGATTCCCTTTATTGTTTCCAGCCAACTTATTACTTTTCTTGTCATTCCATCTTTTACCTGGAATTTCTCCTTTCTTTTTACTCTGCTGATAACAAATCCGGGCTTTACATATTGCTTCGTCCATTGTCTTTGGATTGTCGAACTCAATCCTTTCCCACATATACAAAGGTAAACTACTAACAATGAAGTAAAACGATTAATAAATTCGTCCATGGTCTGTTGTCCCAACCGCAAGTCATGGAATTCTCTAGCCTTTTAGTCATAAAAACGCTCCGTCAAGTATCTTTCCTTAAAGTACCTTTGAAATTTCTCCCAGGTTATGGTTTGTTCACTGACTCCTCTTACGATCTTAACTTCCTCCCACCACAGCCTGGCCTTTCCTTGTAGTTGGAAAATGGCCAACCGTGCCTTGAGGTTGTGATCGTATTCATATAGCTGGAAATATGTGTTCATATTAATCAACCATGCCTCAGCTGAACATATAGCTACTTCCTATGTGTTCTGGAACATATGCGTGTATTTAAATCTTCAAAAGGTAGAGGAATGGTTAATTTGAGCGTTGGGTTTGGCATTAGACGAACAATTTGTCTAATTGGGATATAGTGTTATAGTGCATTGGTATCCATAGCTATCATTGGTCTTGAATTTCCACAACAATCAATATATAACCTCTCTTATACATTTTTTAGATTTATAGTTAGATACATGAGTCCATTTATAAAGATTGCATCTATCCAGTCCAAACTTCATTTAGTTCTATTTTTTTAACAATTTTGTTTCAAACTGGATGGGATTGATCTTTATTTTTTATTATTTTCTCTTGAATTTCCTTTAGTGAGAACAAAGGCATTCTTTTGTTTACTACCTTTGCGATAAGACAAAGGGCTGGTTTCCATTGCACTTCTCAACCACATGCTCCTGGGCAGATATTTCCTTTGAAAATGAAAATGGTCCATAATGTTGAGGGTCCCCATGGTGGAAAGAGCTACAGTGAAGCTTCTACCTATTATTCAACAGTGAATATGTTTGTAATGATCCTAATTACAGTGTTAATTTTTTTATCTTTATATGTGCAATATACAACCTCCCTTGAAATAGGAATTGTCAATATATAGCTTCTCTTGAAATAGGAACAGAGATCTTCCACTCGATAGATGTTATAGATCTCTTTGTCTCTTGTTGAATCCCCTCATGCTCAGTTTCTCGCTGGTTATTAGTATCTTCTATTGGTAACTACTTGTGATTTATGTTCACTTCTTTTCCTTCTTTATTATGTTTCCTTTCATCAAGTAATTACCAAATTAAATGATTATCCTGGTCATACATTTTGTAGTTGGATCTTCACACCGAAATAAAAATAATTTTCAGATCATAATTCCAATTCAAATTCAATATATTTTATAGTTTAGCTTCTACTATGAAAACAATCAACATATTACATCCTTACAAAATTCATATTACGATGTGGTTACAAAAATTAATTTATGCTACCCCTATGCTTGATGGCCTCCATTTCTTGCATTGCCCAAAATTGTTGAGTCTCCTGCCTGACCCAAGTATGGTAGACTACCCAAGATTGTCTAATTAGGATGCATTTGAATTTTACCATATCCTTGACTCCAATTTTCTCCTTTTAGCCATGGAGGGACTAATTAGCCCAAGTTTCCACTTGTGTTACTAATCCCAGCACTGAGTGCAGGTGTCATATAAACACAATTAGGATTTAATCCTATACTGGTAGCGGTATATGAGGTGGGTACAACCCCTGGCTCATACCGAGGGACTTGGATGTTAATCATCTCTTGGTATGATGGTGTGTGCTCTGCAATGTGGTCCAGCGTGTTGGACATCATCCTATTTGCCTCAAACGGGCTTGGACCATAGACTTCCCTTCTTGCTATCCATCGTCCTCTTTCCAACACTTCTTGAACCTTTCTTTCCTCCCTCTCTTGCCTTGCCAATTATTTTTTATGTTCCTTATATTCCCTTTCTTTTTGTCTTTCCATCCTTTCCTTTAATCGAACTTCTATTGTTGTAATCCTTGCAACTCTCTTGTCATCGGCCAACTCCTTCTCTCTCTTTTTAGTTTCCTAAATTTCATTTTTTTTTTTTATGTTCAGACTCAAACAATAATTTCATATAATATTCATATGTGAGAAACTGTGAACTCCTCCCCAAATGAAGACAACCTGCAGTTGAGTTCCTTGATGAGGCCTTCACTCTCTCTACTGGTAGCTTTAGGAATGCACCAAGTATTCTCTAATTTGTTGTCCCATTCTCCCTAGGATCTGACACTTGTATTTCAACCTCTGGTACAACTCATTGGCCCCGATTGTTGGATTCTTCAAGTACTTCATGCTAAATAGGATCCTCTTCCAGTGAACCATTGTCCATAAAATAATGAACAATTTCGATGTTCAACTCTGATGGTTATGAAGGCATGTCCATGCTTTCCTAATTGGCGGTAGACAAATTACGTGTGTTGACATTCATCATGGTCTTTGCCAACCATGATGGTGGGATTACCTAGCTTGGCATGCTCAATTTCTTATTGTTTAATCTTGTTGCATTGTCATTTGAAATCAAGTTTGCATTTTCATTCGCTTCATCAACTGCCTCATATGGAATATCACATGCAAAATTCATAGGTGGTTTAGTGGGTGTGATAACCTCCATGATATTGATAGTTGGTTCATGAATGAATTGTGTCTCACTCACATGTTCATCATCATCACTACATAAGTGCCCTTCATAAAGGGACATTATACCTTCAGCAACAACAACATCTTCTTGGGCATCAACATGGTCTTGTAAGTTCTCTACTTCTTAACCTTCTGCATAAAATGCTTGGGTACAACCAGTATCATGCATAAGAGCATCGACATTAAGCGGTCATATACGAGTACTCCTAAATCTAGCCTTGATACTAGAAGATGTGAGAGCCCTTTTAAATGCTTTACTTGCAATCTCAGCGAGCTCAAATTTCTTTACTTCCACCCCTGGATTCTTTACCATCCACGAAGCTCGCTCAACCCTGAAATAATTCTTGAGAGGCCAAAACATTCTAACATCAAGGGGTTGCAATCTGTGAGTGGTATCAGCCGACAATGTTAATAGGTCAATGCCAAAATTGTCAGCCTCCTCAATTGTATGCACATCCATGTGGCGTCCATGGCCATATAAAATTAGTAGGTCTCTATTTTCAGGTGAGACACCACTTGGTACAGATGCAGCAAAGTGAAAAAGCCAATTCAAGAATAATTTCTCTGTCATCCATGCATGGGGATGTGTTATTATGCATGCACCTGGTGCACATTTTTGTATTTAATTTTTTAGTTGTGTTTTACCTTTGAATAGAAAAAATCTTGGGATTGAAGAACCAATTGTGTTGACACAAGAAATAATAGTGATCCACTCCCTGCTCTTAGGCACGTTTCTTCTCCCTCTCTTGGAAATTACCTGCATACCACAATTCCTTCCTACCTGTAAGCCTATTTCATCACAGTTCCATATATGGTCTTGGGCATATGAGTGTTGCTCATATGCAACAAAAAGAGTGTTATAGAACTTGGGCACAATTTCAAGGCGTAGATTTATAGCGACATCTCTGTTAAGTCCCTAAGTTGTACATAGTACAAGGTCTGGATGCCTTTTTTTAAATCCACTCCACCATGATTTACCAGGAAACCCATCTTTGAAGGGATTTGGCCTCCCTTGATAGATTTGAGATATTGTGGATTTAAGTTGTATAATCTCTAACCCATGTCCCAATTTGGCCATCTCCTTACACCACTCAACCACCTTAGCTTCCTCCTCTTCAGTCATAACTATAATAGGCCCTCTATGCTTCGTATTAGTCAGCCCATTTATCCAATAATGTATGTTAGAGGCAGCAATACCATGTTTCCTTGTAGAGGCATGGATTAAATGTCCCTTAAACTCAATGTCATCAATTACAACTAGCATGTCTTACTTTGTCCAGCCTCTGATGGCACTGATTTTCTTTGTTGAACTTGCACCTTGCACTGTGGTTGAAGGTGGCTTTGTGGTTGATGGTGGGATAACAT
The DNA here is from genome assembly GCA_031772625.1 of Pinus tabuliformis. Classification (NCBI taxonomy): domain Eukaryota; kingdom Viridiplantae; phylum Streptophyta; class Pinopsida; order Pinales; family Pinaceae; genus Pinus; species Pinus tabuliformis. The sequence continues at coordinate 1,908,450,659 of CM062818.1, forward strand.
GATCTACCACCACAGTGTCCTTTTCAATGACATTACTGGGAGCATTGGGAGAATTCACATCACCCCCCATCCTCATCTGATGAACTGGATCGCGTTGGGCCCCCCTCGCCCCTTGCCTCCTCCTATTATTCCCTTTCAAATTCTAAAAGTCTAAGGTGGAGGCATTCATGTACTAGTGTCTCTCGCCTATGTAGTTATTCCCTTTCAAATTCTTAGTCCCCGCCCTTTTTCTTCTTGCAAGTCAAAACCTAAGTCAAATACAAGTAAGATGTTTCTTTCCTTCTTGTTCTTGTTCCTACTCTATCCTAATTATGATAACTAAACTATCACAACTATTACAGTTTGGGTTTTCCACACCTAATGGTGCTCTATATGCCTTCAATGTTTCCCCCACTGTGGTGTAATTCAACCTCAAATAATTTTTTTTTGTTCTATTATGCCTTATCTCTGGTTCTTAGAATCTATTGGCTCAATAGTTGTTAGATGTGTTTCGATGTTTGGTTTGCTTGATGCTTATTTTGATTTCAGATTCACCTCAGTCACATATATTTTTATTTTTTTCCTTTTTCACTCTATGGTATACTGTTGGAAGCATCTGATCTCAATGATCATTAATATAGGTAAGAATTTATCCTTGTTGTTCACTTCTTCAGAGCAAAATCTCACACTGATTTTTTTGTGTGCCAATCAACTTTCATTCTTTTAATACTTATTGATTTGTTAGCAACATACAACACCTAGGGGAACCCCTTGAGACTGAAAAATTATCAGTCCAAACAAAGATGCGTAGTCGTAGTAAGGCTATATGGCCTATAGCTATTAGGTAGGTCCACTAGTGCAAATTTGCATGATAGAAATCTAAAACCTTCACTTTAAGTTTATGCACGACCTTGACAAACCTTAACAAAGATAATATAGCATGTTCTCACAACTATTACAGTTTCAGTTTTCCACACCTAATGGTGCACTATTTGCCTTCAATGTTTCCCCCGCTATGGTGTAATTCAACCTCAAATAATATTTGGTTTCGTTCTATTATGCCTTATCTCTGGTTCTTATAATCTATTTGCTTGATAGTTGCTAGATGTGTTGCAATGTTTGGTTTGTTTGACACTTATTTTGATTCCAGATTCACCTCAAGCACATATATTTTCACTTTTGTCATTGTTCACTCATTGTTATACTATTGGAGGCATATGATCTCAATGATCATTAATATAGGCAAGAAATTATCCTTGTTGTTGACTTCTTAGGGGCAATAGCTCACACTGAGTTTTATGTGTTCCATTCAACTTTGATTCTTTAGAGATTTATGGGTTTTTTGGAAACATAAAACACCTAGGGGACCCCCTTGAGATTGGAAAATTACCAGTCCAAACAGAGAGGTGTAGTTGTGATAAGGCTAGATGGCCTATAATTATTAGGGAGGTCCACTGATGCAGATTTGCATGATAGCACTCTAAAACCTTCACTTTAAGTTTATGTTGGACTTTGACAGACCTTAACAAAGATAAATAGCATGTTCTCACATATATTACAGTTTTGGTTTTCCACACCTAATGGTACATTATATGCTTTCAATGTTGCCCCCACTGTGGTGTAATTAAACCTCAAATAATATCTGGTTTGGTTCTATTATGGATTATCTCTGGTTCATAGAATATATTGGCTCAATAGTTGCTAGATATGTTGCAATGTTTGATTTTCTTGATACTTATTTTGATTTCAGATTCACCTCACGCACATATATTTTTAGTTTTGTCATTCTTCACTCATTGTTATATCGTTAGAGGCATCTAATCTCAATGATCATTAATATAGGTAAGAAATTATCCTTGTTGTTGACTGCTTAGGTGTTGGGTCCCTATAATACTAGTGATTACCCCATTACTATTGTATTTATACCCCTTATTAATATTGTTGTGCCCCTATTGCCCCTATATTGTTATTACTGTGCCCCATAGAATCCCTCTATTGTTATTTTTGTGGCTTTATATTATTATTGTTAGGTCGGTTGGATTATATTGTGACTCCTTAGACTCCTATATATAGAAAGGAGGTTTTGTCATTTGAATCATCCAAGAATTGTTCATTTATGTAATGTAAAGGAGGTTGCCCCCTCGAAGAGGCTGAATTCTAAGGCGTTGATCTATCTTTTCTATCTTTTCTTGAGCTGGTTTCATAACATTTGGTATCAAAGCTTTGGATATAGGGTTTTGCTGCTCCAAATAGGTCATCGTGGAATTTTCACTATAACTTTGTTTCTACGAAGTTTCAGAATTTGAAAAAAAAACCCATTTGAGAAGAAATCGTTCTGAACCTCGGGTCCAAATTTCAGAGCTTTTCGCACTATATTTGCGGAGATATGATCTGAGGAAGTTGGTATTTTTGCAGACTCCTGAATTACATTCCAAACAGGTGACCTGGGGAAAATTGTCATAACTTTCTCTCTGGGGATCGGATTGAAATTTCGTAAAAAGGTACAAAAATAGGACGGACTGTAGTTTCTTTATACATTTTTCAGATCCAAAGGTCGAAACAATGACTCATGGCACGTCGTACAAGTTCGCTCTACTGACTAGTCTATAATCAAGTCACTATGGGAGATTTCGCATAACTCTTCCTTGGAGAATCTAATTTGGGTCAGACTTGTGGCATTGAAAAGAGGACATAGAGGGCTACTGCAGGTCACAAACTCAGAACTGGATGATCCGAAATTACAAAGATACATCAGATTCAATATCAGGCTCCTACAAAGTGAAAAAAGGTGTGTATTTTTTTTAAATTTTTGCATAAGATTGGTTTGAAAAATTAGTTTGAAGGAATTCAAAGGGCATAGTAAAGCATTATTATTGGTAATTGATTCCCTGAGGAAAGAAAATGCAAACACCTAGTAGGCAACTTGAAAGCTCTAGAATGACCCATGAAGAAGAGGAAGAAATGCAACATGATATATCAAAATTAAGAGACAAAGTGCAACAATTGTCACTTGCACAAAAAGGAACAGAATCTAAGATGGATGGTTTAAAGAAAGATGTAGAAGCTAAGATGGATGGTTTAAAGAAAGGCGTAGAAGCTAAGATGGACAATTTGAAGATAGCTTTGAAGACAGACATGGACGAAATGAAGATAAATATGAATAAGTTGCTACAAGAAATGGTCACTAATGGTGAAAGGGTAGTAAAGGAAACTCATGATGACAACAAAAGAAATGTTAATCATGATTCCATAGACTCTAATGTTGGATCGAAGACCCACCATATTCCAAAAATCGATATGAGGAAGTTTGATGGCAAGGATCCCGCTACATGGATATTACAGATGGAGCAATTCTTCGATCTCAATAATGTGCAAAACACACAAAAGGTACGTATGGCAACTTTATATTTGGAACCAAATCAGTTTGTATGGTATCAATGGCTTTGCTCTCGTAAACAATTTATCACTTGGGCAATTTTTACGGAAGAATTGATAGCACATTATGAGGATACAAAAAGCAACACTTTTTTTAGCCAATTGATAAGTCTCAAACAAAAGGGTTCAATAATGGAGCACATTGAGGAGTTCCAAAAATTGAACATAAGGGTAAAAGATATTCCAGAGGAGCATAGGATTGATGTGTTCATAGGGTCTTTAAAGGATAATATCCAACATGATGTTTGCCTTTGGGAACCTGATTCATTAGAGAAGGCATTCAGGTTAGCAAGAAAAATGGAAAGCAAAATTATGGCAACCAGGAAGCATACCACTCACAACTATAAAGACGGAAGTGTTGTTGCCCCTAGTCTTCCACAACCTATAAGGTTGACACCACAACAATTGGAAGAAAAAAGAGCAAAAGGGCTTTGTTACAGTTGTGATAGCAAATACACTAAAGGTCATAAGTGTGCTGAGAAGAAATTATTCTACATAGATTGTGAAGAGGAAGAAGAAAAGGAGCAAGAAAGGTCAAAAGAAGAGGATATACTCCAGGAACAAAGCCTAGATGAAGAAAAAATAAATCTGACCATATCTTGTAATGCATTGGCGGGAATTACCACTCCTCAAACCATCAAGATAGAAGGACAAATCAAGAAGAAAAAGGTAATAGTGTTGATTGATTCAGGAAGCACCCACAATTTTATTCATTGTAAGGTAGCAAAAGAATTGAATTGCTTCCTATATCCAGCACCAGAGTGTCAAGTGATGATTGCAAATGGAGGAACAATAAATTGCTCTGGAAAGTGCCATAATATCAAGCTATCCATGGGAGAATATGTATTGACTAGCCCAATGCTTTCCATTCCAATGGGAGGTGTTGATGTTGTACTAGGAGTCCAATGGCTACAATCCTTGGGTACAATAGCTTTTAATTTTCAAGAACTTTTCATCAAATTTTCTACGGAAGGAAAGGAAGTAATTAATAGTTGAACTTTTCATCAAGGAAGGAAAGGAAGTTGAATTAAGGGGTATTGCAGGAAACCAGGAAAGATAATCAGCTCTAATGGTATGACAAAGCTTCTAAAAAAGGACAAAGAGGTGTAATTGCACAATTATGTTCGCTAGATGTTTCCACATCGGAATCATCTATTTCTCCAGATCTCCAAAAAGTCCTGGACAATCATTCCAAGGTATTTGAGACTCCCAAAGGTCTCCCACCTATGCGTGATCATGATCATGCTATTCATCTGATTCCAGGAAGTGTTCCTCCAAACATCAGGCCGTACAGATATCCCTATGTCCAAAAGAGTGAAATTGAACGTATGGTTGCAGAAATGCTAGAGGCTGGTATAATTCAACCGAGTCAAAGTTCTTTCTCTGCTCCAGTAGTATTGGTGCACAAGAAGGATGGATCATGGCGCATGTGTCCGGATTATAGGGAGCTCAACAAGCTCACTATTAAAGATAAGTTCCCCATTCCTGTCATTGATGAATTACTGGATGAATTGCATGGATCAATTTACTTCACCAAGTTGGATCTTCGTTCAGGATATCATCAAATCAGAATGAAGATTGAAGACATTCCGAAAACAACATTTAGAACTCATGAGGGTCATTATGAATTTTTGGTCATGCCTTTTGGCCTTACCAATGCACCTTCAACATTTCAAGGTTTGATGAATTCAATTTTCAAACCATTCCTTAGAAAATTTGTGTTAGTATTTTTTGATGATATACTAATCTACAGCAAGTCTTGGAAGGATCATGTTGAACATGTTGACAGGGTGCTACAACTATTGGAGGAGAAACAATTATATGCAAAAAGATCCAAATGTTTCTTTGGAGTCCAGGAGGTGGAATATTTGGGTCATATTGTATCTCATGAAGGAGTTAAGGTAGACCCTAGCAAAATTAAAGCCATTAAGGAATGGAAAATCCCCACATCCATAAAGCATCTGCGAGGATTTCTTGGGTTGACAGGGTATTATCGCAAGTTTGTTAAGAATTATGGGAGAATAGCAGCACCTCTAACAACATTATTGAAGAAAGATGCATTTTCATGGACTCGGAAGCAACAAAGGCCTTTGAACATCTTAAAGAGGCAATGTGCCAAGCACCGGTCTTAGCTACACCGGACTTCACAAAAACCTTTATTGTGGAATGTGATGCTTCAGGAAATGGAATTGGTGTTGTTCTAATGCAAGATGAAAGACCCATTGCTTTTGAAAGTCGTCCAATCAAGGGAAAGTTTTTAAGAAAAGCTATTTATGAGAAGGAAATGTTGGCAATACTCCATGCACTTAAGAAATGGCGACCCTACCTAATGGGAAGACACTTCAAGGTAAAAACGGATCATGATAGCCTTAAATACTTTTTAGAACAAAGATTATCCTCTGAAGAGCAACAAAAGTGGGTCACAAAGATGTTGGGTTATGACTTTGAAATCATCTACAAAAAAGGGAAGCAAAATGTGGTGGCAGATGCACTCTCAAGAAAGGATGAGGATGTGGAAGCATTGTTGTGCGCCATTTCTATTATCCAACCAGATTGGATAAATGAAGCAAGGGAGGAATGGAAGAATGACGAAGAAGTGTGGGCACTTATTCGAAAGTTACAACAAGATTCCAGTACGTCTGATACATTTAGCTGGAAAAATGATTCGTTATGGTACAAAGATCGCTTATACCTCTGTAAGAATTCCCAGCTAAAACAAAAGATTCTTATGGAATTGCACACTTCTCCCTTAGGAGGGCACTCAGGATTTTTAAAAACTTACCACAGGGTTAAGAAGGAATTTTTTTGGGATGGCCTTAAATCAGATATTCAAAAGTTTGTGGTAGAATGTTTGGTTTGCCAACAAAATAAAGTTGAAACAATTAAGACACCGGTCTATTACAACCTTTATCCATTCCAAGCCAACGTTGGGAGGAGGTTTCAATGGATTTTATCACAGGTTTACCCAAGTCTGAGGGAAAGAGTGTCATCATGGTGGTAGTTGACAGACTTACCAAGTATGCACACTTTTGTGCATTATCACATCCATTTAAAGCCAGTACAGTTTCTACTGCATTTATGGAAACAATTCAAAAGCTACATGGAAACCCAAAGATTATTGTAAGTGACAGAGATCCCATTTTCACTGGAAATTTTTGGACAAAATTATTTTCTTGTCTTGGTACTCAGTTAGCTCATAGCTCATCTTATCATCCTCAATCTGATGGGCAAACTGAGATAGTAAACAAATGTTTGGAAGGATATCTTCGTTGCTTTGTATCTGATAAACAGACACAATGGGTCAAATGGTTGCCTCTGGCTGAATGGTGGTATAACACTTCCTTCCATACAACAAAAAAAATGACCCCATTTATGGCACTTTATGGGTATCAACCACCATCCATCACATCATATTTAAGAGAAAATTCTAAGGTTCAGGCAGTGGAACATCACATCGAACATCAACAACAAGTCCTCCAACTCTTAAAGGATAACCTCGTGTTGGCACATAATAGAATGAAACAACAGGCAGATCAACATCGCAGTGAAAGAAGTTTTGATGTAGGTGATTGGGTATTCCTACGGCTACAACCATATAAGCAAATGTCCCTCAAGCAAGCTAAGAAGGATAATAAATTATCACCAAAGTATTATGGTCCGTACAAGGTGTTGCAAAAGATTGGTACTATGGCATACAAATTGGAGCTTCCTGCAGCTTCTCGATTGCACCCAGTTTTCCATGTTTCATGTTTAAAGAAGGTTATAGGTGACAAGCTCCCAGTTCAAACAATATTGCCAGAACTTGATGAGGAAGGAAAAATTATATTGGAACCGGAAGCAGTCACAGAAACAAGAACTCGACAGCTACGAAATCGATCAATTTCAGAGTATCTTATCAAGTGGAAGAACTTATCCGCTGAAGATTCCACATGGGAGGATGAGAATTTTATGCAGAAGTATCCAGAACTACTCAAGCGTTGAGGACAACACTTTTTTGAAGGAGAGGGGCATGTTGGGTCCCTATAATACTAGTGATTACCCCATTACTATTGTAGTTATACCCCTTATTAATATTGTTGTGCCCCTATTGCCCCCATATTGTTATTACTGTGCCCCATAGAATCCCTCTATTGTTATTTTTGTGGCTTTATATTATTATTGTTAGGTCGGCTGGATTATATTGTGACTCCTTAGACTCCTATATATAGAAAGGAGGTTTTGTCATTTGAATCATCCAAGAATTGTTCATTTATGTAATGTAAAGGAGGTTTCCCCCTCGAAGAGGCTGAATTCTAAGGCGTTGATCTATCTTTTCTATCTTTTCTTGAGCTGGTTTCATAACATTATGTGACAACTCACACTGAGTTTTCTGTATGCCAATAAACTTTGATTATTTACAAATTTATGGGTTTTTTGGCAACATACAACACATAGGGGACCCCCTTGAGACTAGAAAATTACTAGTCCAAACATTGTGGCGTAGTTGTGGTAAGCTAGATGGCCTATAATTATTAGGCAGGTCCATTGATCCAGATTTGCATGATAGCACTCTAAAACCTTCAGTTTAAGTTTATGCATGACTTTGATAGACCTTAACGAAGATAATATAGCATGTTCTCACAATTATTACAATTTGGGTTTTCCACACCTAATGGTGCAATATATGCCTTCGATGTTTCTCCCATTGTAGTGTAATTCAACCTCAAATAATATTTGGTTTGGTTCTATTATGCCTTAGCCTTATATCTGGTTCTTAGAATCTATTGGCTCAATAAATGTTATATATGTTGCAATGTTTGGTTTTATTGATACTTATTTTGATTTTAGATTCACCTTAGGGACATATCCTTTTAGTTTTGTACTTCTTCACTCATTGTTATACTGTTAGAGGCATCTTCTCTCAATGATCATTAATATAGGTAAGAATTTATCCTTGTTGTTGAATTCTTAGGGAAACAACTCACATTGAGTTTTTGGTGTGCCAATCAACTTTGATTCTCTACAGAGTTATTGGTTTGTTGGTAGTATACAACACCTAGGGGACCCCCTTGAGACTGGAAAACTACTAGTCCAAATAGAGAGGCATAGTCATGGTAGGGCTAGATGGCCTATATTTATTAGTCATGTCCACTGATGCAGATTTGCATGATATCACTCCCAAACCTTCACTTTAAGTCTATACAGGACCTTGACAGACCTTAATGGAGACAAAGATAATATAGCATGTTCTCACAGCTACTACAGTTTGGGTTTTCCACACCTAGTGGTGCACTATATGCCTTCAATGTTACCCCCTTATATGCAGAAGCTCAGGATGGTCCATAAATCAGTTGAACGAAAGTGCGACCTGTCAGTTTTTGGTCCAAAATATCGAGCTTATCTAATTTTTTAGTTCTTCTCTAATTGGAATGGTTAGTCCTCTAATTCCTAATAGTTCTACTCGTACGATCTTGTAGTTATCTTGCCTTAATTTGATATTGTAATAATTTGATATTCTAATAATTAAAAGAGAATTTCTAAACTAATGGGTTTGTTATTCATTTAGAAATGCTTCTCTAACCGAACAGTGAATCTTCCTCACATCAAATTTTTCTCTTTGAAAGGGTTTTCTTTGCTATTCTAGTAGTATGATATTGAATTGCAGGGGTAAAATTTGAGGTTATAGTGGCATCGAAATTGGTTTCTAAATCAATGGGTCCGTTATTAATATAGAAATTCTTCTCAACCTTTTGATCTTTTTAGTAAGTGATGTTGGCTGTAATGGATTTAATTTACCCTTGTTTCTAAAAGAAAATAACATTATTCATTATCCAACAAAAATGGTAACATTATTCAATAAAAAAATACTTGTGTGTCTCCAACAACTGATGAATAGAATGAATGTAACACTGTGCACACACTCTGTTTGTTTGTATGAAGCACCCACAATTTTATTCATTGTAAGGTAGCAAAAGAATTGAATTGCTTCCTATATCCAGCACCAGAGTGTCAAGTGATGATTGCAAATGGAGGAACAATAAATTGCTTTGGAAAGTGCCATAATATCAAGCTATCCATGGGAGAATATGTATTGACTAGCCCAATGCTTTCCATTCCAATGGGAGGTGTTGATGTTGTACTAGGAGTCCAATGGCTACAATCCTTGGGTACAATAGCTTTTAATTTTCAAGAACTTTTCATCAAATTTTCTACGGAAGGAAAGGAAGTTGAATTAATGCTACAATCCTTAGGTACAATAGCTTTTAATTTTCAAGAACTTTTCATCAAATTTTCTACGGAAGGAAAGGAAGTTGAATTAAGGGGTATTGCAAGGAAACCAGGAAAGATAATTAGCTCTAATGGTATGAAAAAGCTTCTAAAAAAGGAACAAAGAGATGTAATTGCACAATTATGTTCGCTAGATGTTTCCACATCGGAATCATTTATTTCTCCAGATCTCCAAAAAGTCCTGGACAATCATTCCAAGGTATTTGAGACTCCCAAAGGTCTCCCACCTATGCGTGATCATGATCATGCTATTCATCTGATTCCAGGAAGTGTTCCTCCAAAAATCAGGCCATACAGATATCCCTATGTCCAAAAGAGTGAAATCGAACGTATGGTTGTAGAAATGCTAGAGGTTGGTATAATTCAACCGAGTCAAAGTTCTTTCTCTGCTCCAGTAGTATTGGTGCACAAGAAGGATGGATCATGGCGCATGTGTCCGGATTATAGGGAGCTCAACAAGCTCACTATTAAAGATAAGTTCCCCATTCCTATCATTGATGAATTACTGGATGAATTGCATGGATCAATTTACTTCACCAAGTTGGATCTTCGTTCAGGATATCATCAAATCAGAATGAATACTGAAGACATTCCGAAAACAACATTTAGAACTCATGAAGGTCATTATGAATTTTTGGTCATGCCTTTTGGCCTTACCAATGCACCTTCAACATTTCAAGGTTTGGTGAATTCAATTTTCAAACCATTCCTTAGAAAATTTGTGTTAGTATTTTTTGATGATATACTAATCTACAGCAAGTCTTGGAAGGATCATGTGAACATGTTGATAGGGTGCTACAACTATTGGAGGAGAAACAATTATATGCAAAAAGATCCAAATGTTTCTTTGGAGTCCAGGAGGTGGAATATCTGGGTCATATTGTATCTCATGAAGGAGTTAAGGTAGACCCTAGCAAAATTAAAGCCATTAAGGAATGGAAAATCCCCACATCCATAAAGCATCTGCGAGGATTTCTTGGGTTGACAGGGTATTATCGCAAGTTTGTTAAGAATTATGGGAGAATAGCAGCACCTCTAACAACATTATTGAAGAAAGATGCATTTTCATGGAATCCGGAAGCAACAAAGGCCTTTGAACATCTTAAAGAGGCAATGTGCCAAGCACCGGTCTTAGCTACACCGGAATTCACAAAAACCTTTATTGTGGAATGTGATGCTTCAGGAAATGGAATTGGTGTTGTTCTAATGCAAGATGAAAGACCCATTTCTTTTGAAAGTCGTCCAATCAAGGGAAAGTTTTTAAGAAAAGCTATTTGTGAGAAGGAAATGTTGGCAATACTCCATGCACTTAAGAAATGGCGACCCTACCTAATGGGAAGACACTTCAAGGTAAAAATAGATCATGATAGCCTTAAATACTTTTTAGAACAAAGATTATCCTCTGAAGAGCAACAAAAGTGGGTCACAAAGATGTTGGGTTATGACTTTGAAATCATCTACAAAAAAGGGAAGCAAAATGTGGTGGCAGATGCACTCTCAAGAAAGGATGAGGATGTGGAAGCATTGTTGTGCGCCATTTCTATTATCCAACCAGATTGGATAAATGAAGCAAAGGAGGAATGGAAGAATGACGAAGAAGTGTGGGCACATATTCGAAAGTTACAACAAGATTCCAGTACGTCTGATACATTTAGCTGGAAAAATGATTCGTTATGGTACAAAGATCGCTTATACCTCTGTAAGAATTCCCAGCTAAAACAAAATATTCTTATGGAATTGCACACTTCTCCCTTAGGAGGGCACTCAGGATTTTTAAAAACTTACCACAGGGTTAAGAAGGAATTTTTTTGGGATGGCCTTAAATCAGATATTCAAAATTTTGTGGTAGAATATTTGGTTTGCCAACAAAAATAAAGTTGAAACAATTAAGACACCGGGTCTATTACAACCTTTATCCATTCCAAGCCAAAGTTGGGAGGAGGTTTCAATGGATTTTATCACAGGTTTACCCAAGTCTGAGGGAAAGAGTGTCATCATGGTTGTAGTTGACAGACTTACCAAGTATGCACACTTTTGTGCATTATCACATCCATTTAAAGCCAGTACAATTTCTACCGTATTTATGGAAACAATTCAAAAGCTACATGGAAACCCAAAGATTATTGTAAGTGATAGAGATCCCATTTTCACTGGAAATTTTTGGACAGAATTATTTCTTGTCTTGGTACTCAGTTAGCTCATAGCTCATCTTATCATCCTCAATCTGATGGGCAAACTGAGATAGTGAACAAATGTTTGGAAGGATATCTTCGTTGCTTTGTATCTGATAAACAGACACAATGGGTCAAATGGTTGCCTCTGGCTGAATGGTGGTATAACACTTCCTTCCATACAACAAAAAAAATGACCCCATCTATGGCACTTTATGGGTATCAACCACCATCCATAACATCATATTTAAGAGAAAATTCTAAGGTTCAGGCAGTGGAACATCACATCGAACATCAACAACAAGTCCTCCAACTCCTAAAGGATAACCTCGTGTTGGCACATAATAGAATGAAACAACAGGCAGATCAACATCACAGTGAAAGAAGTTTTGATGTAGGTGATTGGGTATTCCTACGGCTACAACCATATAAGCAAATGTCCCTCAAGCAAGCTAAGAAGTATAATAAATTATCACCAAAGTATTATGGTCCGTACAAGGTGTTGCAAAAGATTGGTACTATGGCATACAAATTGGAGCTTCCTGTAGCTTCTCGATTGCACCCAGTTTTCCATGTTTCATGTTTAAAGAAGGTTATAGGTGACAAGCTCCCAGTTCAAACAATATTGCCAGAACTTGATGAAGAAGGAAAAATTATATTGGAACCGGAAGAAGTCACAGAAACAAGAACTCGACAGCTATGAAATCGATCAATTTCAGAGTATCTTATCAAGTGGAAGAACTTATCCGCTGAAGATTCCACATGGGAGGATGAGAATTTTATGCAGAAGTATCCAGAACTACTCAAGCGTTGAGGACAACACTTTTTTGAACGAGAGGGGCATGTTGGGTCCCTATAATACTAGTGATTACCCCATTACTATTGTAGTTATACCCCTTATTAATATTATTGTGCCCCTATTGCCCCCATATTGTTATTACTGTGCCCCATAGAATCCCTCTATTGTTATTTATGTGGCTTTATATTATTATTGTTAGGTCGGCTGGATTATATTGTGACTCCTTAGACTCCTATATATAGAAAGGAGGTTTTGTCATTTGAATCATCCAAGAATTGTTCATTTATGTAATGTAAAGGAGGTTTCCCCCTCGAAGAGGCTGAATTCTAAGGCGTTGATCTATCTTTTCTATCTTTTCTTGAGCTGGTTTCATAACATTATGTGACAACTCACACTGAGTTTTCTGTATGCCAATAAACTTTGATTATTTACAAATTTATGGGTTTTTTGGCAACATACAACACATAGGGGACCCCCTTGAGACTGGAAAATTACTAGTCCAAACATTGTGGCGTAGTTGTGGTAAGGCTAGATGGCCTATAATTATTAGGCAGGTCCATTGATCCAGATTTGCATGATAGCACTCTAAAACCTTCAGTTTAAGTTTATGCATGACTTTGATAGACCTTAACGAAGATAATATAGCATGTTCTCACAATTATTACAATTTGGGTTTTCCACACCTAATGGTGCAATATATGCCTTCGATGTTTCTCCCATTGTAGTGTAATTCAACCTCAAATAATATTTGGTTTGGTTCTATTATGCCTTAGCCTTATATCTGGTTCTTAGAATCTATTGGCTCAATAAATGTTATATATGTTGCAATGTTTGGTTTTATTGATACTTATTTTGATTTTAGATTCACCTTAGGGACATATCCTTTTAGTTTTGTACTTCTTCACTCATTGTTATACTGTTAGAGGCATCTTCTCTCAATGATCATTAATATAGGTAAGAATTTATCCTTGTTGTTGAATTCTTAGGGGAAACAACTCACATTGAGTTTTTGGTGTGCCAATCAACTTTGATTCTCTACAGAGTTATTGGTTTGTTGGTAGTATACAACACCTAGGGGACCCCCTTGAGACTGGAAAACTACTAGTCCAAATAGAGAGGCATAGTCATGGTAGGGCTAGATGGCCTATATTTATTAGTCATGTCCACTGATGCAGATTTGCATGATATCACTCCCAAACCTTCACTTTAAGTCTATACAGGACCTTGACAGACCTTAATGGAGACAAAGATAATAGAGCATGTTCTCACAGCTACTACAGTTTGGGTTTTCCACACCTAGTGGTGCACTATATGCCTTCAATGTTACCCCCTTATATGCAGAAGCTCAGGATGGTCCATAAATCAGTTGAACGAAAGTGCGACCTGTCAGTTTTTGGTCCAAAATATCGAGCTTATCTAATTTTTTAGTTCTTCTCTAATTGGAATGGTTAGTCCTCTAATTCCTAATAGTTCTACTCGTACGATCTTGTAGTTATCTTGCCTTAATTTGATATTGTAATAATTTGATATTCTAATAATTAAAAGAGAATTTCTAAACCAATGGGTTTGTTATTCATTTAGAAATGCTTCTCTAACCGAACAGTGAATCTTCCTCACATCAAATTTTTCTCTTTGAAAGGGTTTTCTTTGCTATTCTAGTAGTATGATATTGAATTGCAGGGGTAAAATTTGAGGTTATAGTGGCATCGAAATTGGTTTCTAAATCAATGGGTCCGTTATTAATATAGAAATTCTTCTCAACCTTTTGATCTTTTTAGTAAGTGATGTTGGCTGTAATGGATTTAATTTACCCTTGTTTCTAAAAGAAAATAACATTATTCATTATCCAACAAAAATGGTAACATTATTCAATAAAAAAATACTTGTGTGTCTCCAACAACTGATGAATAGAATGAATGTAACACTGTGCACACACTCTGTTTGTATGTCTCTAGCAGCTGATGAATAAAATGAATGTAACAGTGTGCACACACTCCATTTGTATGTTTCCAACAACTTCTGAATAGAATGAATTTAATAGTGTCCGAACACTCTGATTGTATTCTTCAATAGCTGATGAGTTGAAAGAATGTTTGAAATGAAAACTAGTAAGAGTTGATGTTTTATAGTTTTTTCATATAGAATTTAATTGGTTGGGAAGATTGGTCTGGATTGCCATCTCCCAAATTCAAATGTGTTTTATGGATTGATTTGAACATGATGAAATGGTTGATAATCTTTGATGGCTAATCCTTGTGCTTTGTTGTTTTTAATTCCTGAATTCAAAAGGTTGGTGTGTTTAATACTTGAATTTAAAGGGTTGGTGTCATTTATTGCATCCTATGAACTAATTCCTGAATTGAATGTTGTCATTTATTGTCTTCGATAAGTTTAATGGTTATACACACATGTACATATGGCTAACACACATTTCACCTATTCTTGTGCAGGTATTACTGAGTAATGGGATGTGTTGCTCCAGTGGAAATCAATGGGTGACTGTTTGATGGGACATGTGTACTCTTGAATAGAATTCAATGGAATGTTTTATAGTGCATTTTGACTTATTTGGTAATTCAGGGAGGGAGGTACTTGGGACATTAAGTCTTGCCAACTTGTGATGTTAAGGTTTGGTGTTTGACACTTGTTGGCCCAATCAATATGTGGACCCATTTTGGACTAAATTATATAACTTATATAACTTAATATAAACTATTTATGTGCATCTTTTTGATGGTTTATGAATATTTTTTTATGGATGTGTGGGACCAGTACTTTAACTAGTATTGGTCTATGAATAATAATAGAAGGCTCTTCCCTAGGTGAGGCAAATTGAGGGCCGCATGTTATTCTGTCTATGGAGTTGACACTTGTATTTCTTAAAATAAAAATAAAATATTCTCTAAATAAAAAACAAAAATGAATATGTATGTCTAGATAGATTTAATTAAAAGCATTATAAAATATCAATAATTGTAAAAATATTGCATTCACTCTTATAAATAAAATATTTAGATGTTCATATGACATAATATAATTTCATATCAACTTTAAAAAGAGATAAAGTGATTAAAAAAAGAATGAGGGTAAAATGTTTAAACCTTATACTTTTCTAAAATATTTTAACATGGGATTGAAATAAACTATTTGAATATCAATGTTCACTAATTTATGTCCTTATATTTGTATATAAAAAGAAAATATTTAAATGTTTTATATAATAAAGTATTCAATGTCTAAAGAAAAACAATAATCTAAAGTTAAAAAGTAAAAGAAAAAAATATCAAGCACTTCTTAATAATAAAAATCATAGAGAATGTGTAATTCATTCAATTCTTAATATAAAATTAATATGTGAACTTTAAAAATATTCATAACAATAAAATATCATAATGTGGGCCATCAATAAAATATTTTAATATGCATGATTAAGTAATATTGATGTATACTCAAAATATATTAATAACAAAAAATATCACTTTAACGTGGACAATGTAGTCCAAAGATAGATGTTTCAATGCATATGTATGTAAAATATTTTAATGTCAACTATGTATATATTATATATTGTTTAAAAATAATTATGTATATATCATATAAAGCAATTGAAAAAAAAAATTATGGTTAACGCATTTAAAGTAGTCTCACTATTTTACATTTTGGTCCCATTTTAGTATATTCTTTTTCAAAATTTCCTTTAAATCCAACAAATATTTTTTGGACTTACAAGTTTAAGTTATGTACTTTATATAGTATTCAAAAATACAATTTAAACAATGAAAAATTATATATATATATATATATATATATATATATATATATATATATATATATATATATATATATATGGAGAGAGATTTTCAAATTTTGTATTCTAAAAAAAGATTGCATCTGAAAAGATTTGATCCCTCTCAGAGCATGATAGATTCATGCTTAAATAGATTATACCAATATATTTATCTATAAAATTAAACTTCTATTACAATCCACTTTCTAGATAAATCAAGATTAAATGAAGTGTCTAGCCTATGTTGTAGCATGAAATTTTCACGGTTATTTTTTGATATGAATATTCAATAAAAATTTTATATAATAAGATGAAAATCAAAAGTCCCATGGAGGTCACTCTAAGGCTTGAGATGCTTGTTATGGAATCGAAGTTCCATATGTTCTTTTATAGTTAGAGGAGAGGTACAATAACGTCAAATTAGGATTGAAATTATTTTTCTTTCGGATGTTTTATAAAAAATTTATACTTAAAAATAATATTATAAATTGTAAGTTTTAATTAATTAACAATATTTTGAGAATTAATATAGATCTATCTTAAGCATGAATTTAATATGGGCTAGAAAGGGATCAAATCTCTTCAAGTACAAACTTCTTTTGTAGTGTAAAATTTGAATCTATATATATATATATATATATATATATATATATATATATATATATATATATATATATATATATATATATATATATATATATATATATATATGCGGTGGGCGGGAGGGGGGGCACGCTATATAGAGTACATAATTTAATATAATT
This sequence comes from Pinus tabuliformis, assembly GCA_031772625.1. NCBI lineage: Eukaryota > Viridiplantae > Streptophyta > Pinopsida > Pinales > Pinaceae > Pinus > Pinus tabuliformis. The sequence continues at coordinate 1,908,467,861 of CM062818.1, forward strand.
TGTTCTATTATCATGTATATTTTTAAATGTAACATATAAATTTTATATTAAGAATTCAATAAATTACACATCTCCCTCTTATTATTTTAATTAGGAAGTACTTGATATTTCTTATTTTATTTTTTAAGTTTCAACTACTTTTTTCTCTTGGACATTGAATATTATTAAATACACACATTAGTTATATCTTCAAATAGTTTATTTAAATTTGATTTTTTTTTTTTTAAATATAAGGTTTAAACATCTTACTCACACGTTGAGCATGGACAAAATCATGCATTGCCCACATACTAGGCAGTAAATTTTGTTGCTTGGCATAATTATAGTATCAAAGAGGATTTATATAGGTTTTTATTAAATTTTTATAAAAATTAAAAGTTAATTTAACATATTAAATGAAATTAATAGGGTGAAAGGATTTTTCAAATTAAAGAGTAAACATATTGTCTAGATATGTTCAACACCAAAATTTAGTAAAGGGTTAGAGTGTTAAGCCACCGAACCACAAAATTTTTGAGGTGCAAATATAGCTAGAATCAAGCATCACTAATATTAAGTCTCCTTTAGTCATCTTTTCTGATATGATGACCTCCTCTTCTATTATCTTATAGACTTCCATTGATTTGTTTAATTATATTTCTAATGTAAGTATGTACAAAGTCATAATTCACCATGGGGATGGTTACTCACTTAGTGAATGGTCAACATATCATGCCTTTATTTCTTATTAACCATATTACCTATGCTTCTATCCCATCAATCATATTATCTCATATGATTTAAGGGTCAAAACTAAGAGTCTTACATTTGAGTAGAAGAGTTTTTAGTCAAACAACCTTGATTTCAATCTTGTATAATCTGAAAATTGCTTAAAGACGACATTATTTCTACGATGAAGACATTTACATAGTGTTAGAAATGATTTAATGTTAACCTATTTTATTCTTGGTAGGATGTCATGACATTGTATAAAAGGTACCTTATCTTATCCCCTTGAGGCTATATATCTTCAATAAACCATACCTTTTCTAATTTAAATCATTAGAAGGTTGAAAATAGGAGGGGTTATGTTATAGTTGCTACAAGCACCTTACAAAATTTTGCCCATGCTTTGATTTTGGGGCCTCCTTTCTGTCCACAGGAGGTCATCATTCACTGTCTTCAAGTATTCATGTTATGATCAAGAGTTATATTTTCATGTTTTTCTTGTGATGTCTTAAATTTGATTCTAGTATGAACCTTTTCAAACAAAAGTTATCTTCTATCCGAACCTTGCAACATTGTCAGACTTCCCTCCAGAAATTGCCCAATCTTGGAAAGCAAGCCAACCTTGAGGATCTGAATTTTGTAATCTAGATAGGAAGGATAGCCTAAAGCCCAGAAACTATACAATTCTATGAGACAACGTTACCTTGAGCTCAGAAATTGTGCAAAGCTTCCCTTTCTCTCAAAATTTGTGCAATTCACCGAGTCAAGGAGTTGCCTAGTCCCTTGTGGTTGGGAATTGCATAATCCTTCTTGGCAGTGTGAATGATCGGTTTCTTGAAAAATAAAAAAGAGAAAAATAAATCCCTAGAAATAGGGAGTGATCAATTAGTGTCCCGAAGTGTGGCATAAGTTTTTATTTTTGGACTTTCTCCAAATGTCACTTTTTGCTTGATTTTATGCATGTGCGTCAGAAAATCTAATCATTTTGGATCTATGTAATAGATTCCCTTAAATATAATTTTCATATTCAATCTTGGAGCTCTACCCTTCCCAAGGAGATCAAGGATCCTTCAGTGGAGTTTGCAACGCTTTTTTAGGCGAGTTTTGCTTTTGTTTTCTTTTGTTGCCTTTTATGCCACTTTTTGTCGTTTCACTTTTGTGAGTGTTGTTTTGCTTATTTATTTTTATGGTTTCTATAATTTTAACTTATATTAGCTTGTACAATTATTGATTCAGTCAGTTGTTCACCTTTTACTAGTGTCGAACAACTTTCTTGTTTTTTCCCATTAGCAGTTGTTGTTTTAGTGACTCCTTGTGTATGCCTATTTTTCCTTTTGCATGTTGAATTTCTATGATTGAAACTCACTGATCTATCTTTCCTTAGTTATATATACACTCTAACTTGCACCATCACTTAAATCTTCCACTTTCCCACAGTCTTGTCAGTCAGATCTTCCCTTCCCTTCGCGAGTAGTTGCCTTGCTCAACTGGGCATTAAGCAAGTCCAAGTCTCAAGCCTCATGCTTTTCCTATTAAGCTACTCAATGTGTATTCCTTGGCTTTCCCAAATATGGATTGTGCAGTTCCAGGGCTCAAGTGATCCAGGTGGCTCTAGAAATAGAAGTGGCTTTGAAAAACCTCAAAAATCAAAGTCATTGGATTGAAGTGAAACCAGGATTAGATCATATTTCTTGTCATTCTGACTCCAATGATGTGAAAGAAACTCAAATCTAAGTTCATATGATGAATATATAACCAGTGAAAGTTCTGGTCAAATAGGGCTAGTGGCAATCACTAACGAGGCAACAATTTGGCAAAGGGTCGGTGCATAGAATCTGACCATCAGAATGGGTGAATTTGTCACCTAGTTAGTTTTTTCAGTGACCCTTTTAATTCGACAAAAAGAATTCAAATGATGCCTCCCAAGTTATGAAAAAATAAAAAAAATATTAAAAGACGGTTTGCGGGCTGCCACCCCCACCACCCTTTCCAATGGTACTATTATATTATTCAAAGGTTGGTGGGTTGTAAAACTCCTCCAACTACCAAATAAACATATATTTACTATATCGGGGGAAGACCTGCCACCCATTCATCATATGACAAGTGGAAAGGCATCAGGGCTGGCGGGTTTGAACCCGCTCAGCCAACTGGTCGGCCCGCCTCTTGGACAACCCCATATGATGTATTGCTAACGATAAAACCAAAATAGTGACAAAATATAACGTGCGTCCCTGGATTGGAACCTATGACTTGTGTCACAACCAATGCCTTAACATAACAATGCCAACCAATGAGTTGTTGGCCCGACCTTTGTTAACTCTATTGACCACATACATATAAGCCCATCATTTGTCTAAACATACAGGAGGCATGGCGAATCCAGAGCAATTTAACCCATTTGCAGGTGGAACCAAGAGTGCACCCAGATCTGATCTACGCCCAGGTGGGCACAAATTTTGAGAAAGATTCCCAAGGAATCTTGGGAGAATCTTTTTGCAGGGAATATTAGGGTAATCTAAAGATTATTGAGAGCTCTAGAGGTCACTTGCTTAGAATATGGTCAATTTTATATTCATTTGGCATGACGTCGCACCACAAATCCAATGGTGATGTCCATTTCTGCATCTGATCTTTACATTTTTCATCCATGCCAGAAAATGGAGGTATAAGGGTCATTTATGTAAATTTGATTGTAATTCATTTTTCTACCATTTAATGAGAGATGCCTCCCCACTTTGACCAGAACCTAGAGATGTAGCCCACACTGGGAGAACTTCGTAATCAAATCATTTTGTGCCTTTGTCTCATGGTTTCTTTTGATTTCTACTTCTTTTCATGTGTTTAAGTTACTTGGTTACATGCTCTTTTATATGCAATTCAATATGCATCCTTGAAGAAAAAGATATGAATCAAGTTTGGTATCAGAGGAGGTCTTTTTGATGTGAGTTGCATGAGAAAATTATAACCAGGAATAAACTCCAAAGAGGATAAGGAAAACTTAAATCCTTTGATCCCAAAGCAGGGCATGCAACATGAAGAAAAAACATGGAAGATGAGGAAGCTCAAATGAAGGAAGAGAGAAATTATCATAAGCTCTTATTCATGATGGAAGAGAAAGTTGACAAGTTGTTTATAGAATATGAGGAGACATGCAAGCCTGATAAGAAATAACCAGATGATCAACCCTTAGCAAATCATGAAGGTGGAGGAGAAGAGCCTCCTCCCTCTCCGTCCTCTAGTGAAAGTTCTTATTCTTCCTCTTCTCATCATTCTAATAGACATCATAGGAATGCATCTAAAAATCTATTTTTCAATCTGCATGTTAGGTTTGATTTACCAGTATTTAGTGGAGAATATAATGCAAAAAAGCTACATAACTGGATAAGACAGGTTGAGGTATATTTCCATGTAGAGTTCGAAGATTGTCCTACCATGACATCCATTTTTGCGTAATATTCCTCCCTTTTCCTATATATCTACCACCTAAATAAAGCCATATCCACTAGGTTTTGATGAAAGTATGCAATAATATTTCTTCTTATTCATGTTTGACTTTATACCCTATTGCTTTGTTAAAGAATGCAATTAGCTACTGAATTGGTCTGTTTCCGTAGCTAATATAGATTTTTGTAGCTGCCTCCATTGTTTGCTAGGTTCAGAAGCTCTAGGTCAGTAGCGAAGGATGCCTACGGATAGGGAATGGTTTCCTCATGGACTGCTTCCTATCCCCTTGAAACTATTCATTAAGATAAGCGTAGGAAATCACGGTCAAACTCCAAGTCAACTGCATGATTGTCGCCGAAACGAAATCTGAGTTCAATCAAAATCTTATCAATTTTCTTTCAGAATAAAAAATTGAAGATTTAGTGATATAGTTTAGCTAAGGTAAAGATATTATGCTTAAATTACTCATGTTGTTATGCCAGAGACCTTTTATAAAACTTATGGCCGCCCTGTGATTTGGGTGTGTGCCAGATGATGTAATTTTGAAACAGTGTGTGAATTTTGTTTTCCAACAATAGAATTGGGTTTTTGTGTATGTGTTGTGTTGATTGATGATTGTGCGATGATCTGTGGAGGGCCCCTACAAACAGTGACAGGTCTTAATTAATTGCAATTCAATTTCTTTTCATTCCTTGAATACTTTGTTTTGTGTGAAAATGCAGCATAATGATTTTGTTAATGAATTGTTATTTGCATAAGTACTTTCATCTGCTTCATACCTAGTCAGTCATTTGAATTGCTTTCTACCTAGTATAGCATGGTTATTTCATTTACTTATTATATAGCATAGTTCAAGTGTGTTTACTTCATAGTATATATGTTGTTCAAAATATTTAGTTTGAATGAAAATTGAATAAGTAAAAGTGTGAGAGTTTTCTCCTAAACAAATGAGTTCAGACAATATTTATTCACAATTAAAAGAATAGATTTATTTTTGTACTTAGTGGATTAGAAGCTACAACATAAATATTCAAGAACAAAAATCTCAAAACAATTTAATACAAGTAGGATCACTCTCATATCATCCATAAACTAATTAGATAGAGGATAACTCCCAAGAAACCAGTTAACAACTCTAAGGATTGTAACTCTGATATAATTAACAAACACCACCTCCATATTCATCTTAAGTTTATATCCTAACAAATACATAACGACATACCGAATAAATTCTAGAACATATTGTAAACATGTACATCAACAGTCTACGCACCCTGGTTGACAATTTATGATTGAAAATCTGAAGACATTAAATTGGCCAAACATTTTGGCGTCGTTGCTGGGGAAGTATGAATAGAAGCTAAAAAAAAAATAGCAACATGATATGTGTAGGGACAAAGACTCTAGAGGTAGATTTGTAGGGAGAGGAAGAAGTTAAATTCCCACAAATCCACTCACTTCACCTAGACTTTGAGAATCCACACCACCTACTCAAACCCGAATTCCTTTTAGAGGTCGAAAAAAGCTTCCTGAAATCTCAAGGTCAGAAATCCAATCCAGAACTTCACCCACTTCTTCTACTGAAGCTGTAATTGAAGAAAATTCTACAACCCCAACTACAAAAGTAATCTTTCTATCCTCCACTGGTGAGCAAATTTTGGGAGAAGAATTAGAAGTTCCTAGTGAAGAAGAGGAATTGGAAACTTATTCAGAGCAACCATTGATAGAGGAACTAGAAAGATTAGAAGAACACCATATTAGCTCCGAAGAATCTATCATGGATGAAGAAGGGGAAGGATAAGTACACAATGTCCATGGTGAAGAAGATAGGATTGGAGGAAGAGGAAGAGGAAGAGGAAGAGGTAGCGATAAAGGAGGGGGTAGAGGCAGAGGGAATCAAGATCCTTTGGGATTCCCTATTCTTGATGAAGATACAACCCTCACAATGAAAAATATATCATCCTTGACTCTTCCTAATTTCCACGGGAAAAGAAACGAAGATCCGGAAACATTTCTCTTCGAATTTGTAGTATTATGCAGATCGTATGACTATTTGCATGATGCTCAAAAGTTAAAGTGGTTCCCTGCCACATTAAAAGACTACACATTAAAATGGTTCATGAGTCTAGGAGTGCATTCTATAACAACATGGGGACAAATGAAAGAGGATTTCTTAGGAAAATATAGAGATTATTGTATGCCTAGTAACCTTAAAGATGAAGTCTTCAAAATGACACAAAAAGAAGATGAAAATCTTGAAGACTTGGTAGAAAGGTTTGTTTATAAGGTTAAAATAGAAAAAATGGATAATTTGTATGAAGAAACCTTAAAATATCTCTTACTCAGAGCTATTAAAAATGAATGGATCGATCTCCTTAACCTAACTGGGAAAGTAGATATTTCCCAACTACCATTTGCAGATATTTGTGATTTATGTATACACATCTCAACGGGTAAAGCAAGAGATGGAAGGAGTCCTAGAGACCCTCTCTTATCAATAATTAACAATTCTGCAGCTGGGACAGTCAGCAGGGCAGAAATAGGAAATTTTCTTGACACCCTCAAAACAGATATCTTAGGGAGCCTAAGTGAGCAGATAGACACCCTTAAAATACAAAAAAAGCAAAATTACAAAAATGTTTCATTATCTATCTTCTGTCCCAAATTTCGGAAGAAACATGCTCTAAGAGAGTGTCACTTAGACTCAAAAGCCATAGAAACCCGTGTCATATGTGCATATAATCATGATACAAAGGAATGTCCATCCTTACGAGATCTTAAGGTTGTATTAAATGATGAATGAATCTCATAACCAATAGACACTCTCTACTTTATAGCCAAAAGACCATGGAAAAACCCTAAAACAGATCAATCATAAGGATTTAGACCACAACAATTTTCCCAGTCTTCACAAAATAATTGGAATTCAGCCTCGTAGCCTTGGGCTCTGCCACAATCATAACCTTGGAATCAAGGATGGAAAAATCCTTATGTAGCATATGCTCAATATAAAAAATACTTGCCATCTTACCTTCTACTACCATTCTTACCCCCATCTTCTCAAATTCCTCAAGCTAATCAATTGCCACAAGTTCCAGTTCAAAATCAGAACCAACAACTTTCCCTACCATTTCCACAAAAATCAAATCAACTACCTGCTCAACCACTTCTGAATCCTAATAATAAAATACCACAACAACTAGTGTACAACATGGAGGGTCAAAATCCTCAAACTTATGTATTAACTCCATTAGACCTAAACAATGTCTAATTAAGGTCTGGAAGAGTATTACCAAGAAAACCTCCTGTTGTCATTCAAGAAACAAGATCTAATCTTCAAAGACACAAAAATCAATAAGAAGAAGGGGAGACTTCTCTCCCTCAAAAGGAAAATTAACAAACAGTAGAAATTCCAATAGATACTCCTATCATAGAACAACCCTCGATATCGGTTAAACCACCTTTCTCAGAAAGGTTGAAAATCGATGAAGGAGTAGAGAAACAAATTGTCTTGCATGATTACAATATGATGGATGAATTGAGAAATGCTTGTATTAATGTTCCTTTATTACAAGCCATAAAAGAAATACCAATTTTTGCAAAAACAATTAAGGAATTAAGTACACAAAGATCAGGGAGAAGAAGAAAATATATAAAAAAAAATTAGTTAGTCGGAAAAATTGCAGACATTATGATGGGGAAGATGACAATTCAAAAATATTTAGATCCAGGAAGCCCCATTGTAATAATTCACATCAATGGAACTGAAATACCAAACACATTAATTCATCTAGGAGCAACCATAAACACAATGTGTAAACTTAGGCTTCCTAACCTTTAGTACACACCAACCTTGTTGCAATTAGCATATAGGTCTGTTATGAAACCAGATAGTGGGTTGGGAGATGTTTGTGTATCCTTAGATTCTTGGGAATATCCTGTTGATTTCATGGTCTTAACACCCAAGAATAATTTAGGAGGACATCCATTAATTCTAGGAAGGCCTTGGTTGGCTACAGCTGATGCTTTCATCAACTGTAGATCAGGTGATATGCTTATCTTAGATGGAAATTCCACAAAGAAATTTACATTATATCCACCTGTAAGAACAATAATAGATACTGAAATTGAAGAATGGATAGAGGATGAAGAAGATATACAACCTATTTTCACTACTAAACAGGTAAAGGAGGAAGACCAACTTTTAAATTTACTGGAAAATAATGAATATTCCTCACATTATGATTGTAATCGAAATGAGTATCTCTCATCTAAACAAGTATCATTTCCCTCCATGGAAAAAATTGGGAATTCCCTGATAGAAATCTTTCCAGGAAAAACCTTGAATGTCAATAAAAACCTGGAAGAAGTGCAAAAGAATCAATTGATAAAAATTTTACAGAAATATTCTTCTGCTTTTGCATGGGAATACACTGACATGAGAGGGATTGATCCTAAAACTTGCATACATCATATCTATATTGAACAAAATGCAAGACCAGTTAGACAACCTCAACAAAGAATGAACCCAAACTTAAAAGAATTTTTAAGGAAGAATTGCAGAAACTATTAAATGTAAATTTCATCGTTCCAATATCCGAAAGTAAGTGGGTTTCACCCCTAGTAATCATTCTTAAGAACAATGGAAAATGGAGAGTATGCATTGATTACAGGGAATTAAACAAAGCAACATTAAAAGACCATTTTCTGTTGCCTTTCATGGACCAGGTCTTTGACACTTTAGTAGGAAAAAAATATTTTTCCTTCTTGGATGGGTTCAGTGGAAATAACCAGATTCAGGTAGCCCCTAAAGATCAAGATAAAACCACATTCACTTGTCCATGGGGAAATTATGGTTACCAGGAACTTCCCTTTGGGCTATGTAATGCTCCAACAACATTCCAAAGAGCAGTCCTCGGCATTTTATCTGGCCTTATTCATGATTGTGTGGAAGTGTACATGGATGATTTCACAGTCTATGGGGATTCTTTCAATGAAGCACTGGAAAATTTAGTAAAAGTCTTAAGAAGATTTAAAGAAACAAATCTCTCATTAAGCCATGAAAAATGCTTCATGATGTTTAACGAAGGAATTGTCATCTAAAGTTGAAGTCATTTCTAAGTTATCAGTGCCAAGTTGTCAAAAGGATGTTAGAAGTTTTCTCAGTTTACTGGATACTATAGAAGAGTTATAGAAAACCTCACAAAAATTGCATCCCCACTCTTTAAACTACTCACCAAAGACTATGAATTCAGTTAGGATTCTGAATGTCAAGCTGCCTTTGAAACTTTGAAAAAGAGAATTTCTAAAGCACCCATCTTAAAAGGACCTAACTGGAAATTGCCTTTCCATATCTCAACAGATGCTTCAGATTTAGCCTTAGGAGTTGTGTTAGGACAAAAAGATCTTACTCCTTATGCAATCTATTATACCAGTAAAAATTTAACTCCTGTAGAGTTAAATTATATTGTAACCGAAAAGGAGTTTTTAGTTGTAGTTCATGCCATTAACAAATTCAGACATTATATAATTGGCTATGAAACCTTTGTTCACACATACCATTCTTCCATTAGATACTTAATGAATAAACCAATGACCAATGGAAGAATAACTAGATGGCTCCTAGTTTTACAAGAATTCAACATAACCATTCTAGATAGGTCGGGAAAACAGAACACAATTGTCGATTTTCTATCTAGAATACAAAATGAAAATAATGATCAACCCCTAGAAGATAAATTTCCTGATGAATATCTTTTTACAGTATCCACTAAATCACCTTGGTATGCAGATATTGCTAACTATTTGGCCACAAGAAAAATGCCATTTCATTTATCCCCTAGAGAAAAGAGAAGAATAGTCCACAATAGCACATCCTATTCATGGATAAATGAAGAACTATAAGAGACAAGACCAGATCTCATCATCAGAAGATGTGTTCGGGAGGATGAAATACTGGAGATACTTAAAGCTTGTCATGATGAGCCATGTGGAGGAAATTTTTCTGATAGGAGAATTTCTTACAAAATCTTGCTTTTAGGATATTATTGGCCTTACATTTTCAAGGACACCAAGGAATATGTTAAAAGATGCGCCAATTGTCAGAGAATGGGTAGGTCCCTATAATACTAGTGATTCCCCATTACTATTGTCATTGTATCCCTTATCATTATTGTTGTGCCTCTATTGTCCCCATATTGTTATTATTGTGCCCCATAGAATCCCTCTATTGCTATTTTTGTGCCTTTATATTATTATTGTTAGGTCGACTTGGTTATATTGTGACCTCTTAGACTCCTATATATAGAAAGAAGGTTTTGTCATTTGAATCATCCAAGAATTGTTCATTTTTGTAATGTAAATGAGTTTTCCCGCTCGAAGAGGCTTATCTCTAAGGCATTCATCTATCTTTTCTATCTTTTTGTGAGTTGGTTTCATAACATTTGGTATCATAGATTTGGATTCTAGGGTTTCAATACTCCAAACAGGTCATTGTGGAATTTTTGCTATTCGGTGACGTTTTAGAAGCTAAAAAAACACCGTTTCAGATGAAATCGCGCTGAATCTCTAGTCCGAAGTTTAGATTTTGTCTTGCTACATTTTCGGAGATATAATCTCAGGAAGTTAAGGTTTTTGCAAACCCCCGAATTACATTGAAAATAGGTCACCTTGGGAAAATCGTCATAACTTTCTCTCTGAGCATCAGATTGAATTTTCGTAAGAACTGACAGAAAGAGGACGGACTTTAGTTTTTTTAGGTATCATTTTTAGAACCTAAGGTTAAAATAGTGACCCACAACATGCCATACAGGTTCGCTCTACTGAACCAGTCTATACTCAGGTCATCATGGGAGATTTGGCATAACTCTTCATTGGAGAATACAATCTTGATCAGACTTGCAGAGTTAGAAATATTACTCAGAGCATTACCACAGGAAGCAATTCTAGACCTAGGAGATGCAAAATTACAGAGATACATCAGCTTCAATATCGAGCTCCTACAAAGTGAAAAAAGGTGTGTTGTTTTTTTTAAATTTTTGCATAACCTTGGTTTGAAAAATTAATTTGAAGGAATTCAAAGGGCATAGTGAAACATTATTATTAGTAATTGATGCCACGAAGAAAGAAAATGGAAACACCTAGTAAGCAACCTGAAAGCTCTAGCATGGATCATGAAGAAGAGGAAGAAGTGCAACGTGATACATCAAAATTGCGAGACCAAGTGCAACAAATTTCACTCGCACAAAAAGTAACAGAAAATAAGATGGATGGTTTAAAGAAAGATGTAGAAGCTAATATGGATGGTTTAAAGAAAGGTGTAGAAGTTGCTAGTGTCAGTCTTTGAAGCCTTCCACTAGTGATCAAACATGCTCTTACAAAGTGGTCTTAGGATGTCAACGTCAAATTTTGTCATTTCAGTGAGTCTTCAAGTAAAATTTGGTCATTAGGTATTAGGTCTAGGATTGTTTTCACTCCTTCCAAAGTTTTCTAAATGTCGTTCCATGTCACCATTCGAATGAGTGTACCATCATAAAAGAGTTTTCATTATTATTTCATGTTCCAATGGGTCATTTTACACCTTGTTTGTGCTTCAGCTGTGCTTAGGTATGGCTCATTTCCCTCTCCTAGGGTTTTTGTTTCTGAGCAATAAAAAATGAATTTGGAAAAAGTGAGAGAGGTTTTTGTCCACAATAGGCCAAGTAAAAAAAACCTCCTTCACGTTTTACACAGGTGTCATGGGTTTAGATAAATGTCAAAAATACAGTCGCTACAGGAGAGTTGCTGCACCTCTGGAGCGACCTTGGTAAAATCAATTTTTCTCCTAGATGCAATGACCAAATGACTTTTTTCATGAGTCAACTGATAACTAGACACAAATTTCGTTCCAATGAGCTATCATGAGATCAATTTGGAGTTGAGGAAAACCTTCAAAAGTGACTGCAACATCACTCTGCATTTAGGCAGCCTCATTCTACACATTTTGACCAGTCTTGGGAGATGGGACCTTCACAGGGAAAATGAACTACAAATTGAAAAATTCAAGATGTTCCAGAAAGTAGAATCGACAAGCTTTCCAGCGAGCTGTCACACACCCAATTTCAGCATTAGGAAGGATGTCAAAAGTGAGTTTGAAGTTAGCACTGCGCATAGGAAGGGCACTGCACACCTGGAAAATTCGTACAATGCAAAATTACACTGGCACTATGCATAGGAAGTGTGCTACACACTTGGGAATTTCGCTGCACACCTGTTAACTGAACTTTGAACTTGTTGCAAACTTCATCAACTCGCATCAGAACTCCTACACTCCTCCATTGCAAGTAAGTACCATCACTTTTTCTTACAGACAAGAGTTGTTGCATTGGTTTGAGTTGTGTTGACCCTCTAAAGCATCAAAACCTAATTGGTCACTAAACTGTCCCATATTGTAAAATACAGTCCTAACTATTGTTCCATATCATTAAACCCTAATTGTTGTTGTATATCAAATACAATCATTATTACTGCTGTCCCATATCACCTTTCATTGTTTCCATAAAACTCAATCCTCCCATACATAATCCCCTCCCTAAACTTTTCCTACACCACTCCGAAAACCTACCATTACTCCCATTCTAGTTCACCCTCACCTCCTTTCCTATTTAAAATCTCTTCATACTCATCTTCATTCACCCTTTTCCTTCATTCCACCACTAGTATTAACAGTCATCAAAACCAATGGAGAGGGACAGTGAGTATGAGATAGAAGAAGAAGATACCCTCAGTGACAGTTCTAGGGAAAGAAAGTTGCAGCAGAGGAAGCCTCACAAAGGCGGAAGGATAATCAGGGAGGAGCCCATTAGTTTGAAGGAATTACAAGCCTGCCCATTTGCCATCTCTTGTTTCAAACATCAGTCATGTTTCAGTTTTTGTGAAATGGTGGAAAGGGTTAAGTTTCATCATGAATTAGCGAGGTTGTTTGTGACTGATTTGGACAACAATGTAGTGAACCTTGCAGGAGTTGTTTTCACTTTGTCACCTACTATGATTTTAGAGGCTACATGCATTCCAAATGTAGGTGAGCAATGGAACAAAGGACAGTACATCGAGAGGGAACACTATGAGCCTTACATCAAGGCTAAATACCATAGCAAACTCAACACAGTGTTCCCCTTCAAATTCTTGGAGGACAGGTTTGCTCCACTCATGAAGATCATCATCAAATACTTCACCTATGAAGGTAGGTTTTCTAGATTTTATGCCTACCATATTAGATTGTTGATGCATTTTACTAGAGTGAGGATGATAAACATCCCTTACTTCATGTTCCAAAATATTGAAAATATGGCACTTGATGTCAAGAAGAAGCCAATAGCTAAGCATCATCTTTCATTATTCTTTGATCAAAATTATTGTTGTACATCAGCTGAACCTTCTCAACATACCATGGGAAACCTTCATTTCTCATCAGATGTTCAAAGGCCCTCAAGTCTTTTCATCATTTCCTCATGAAGAGGGTCAACCGTCAGGATATGAAAAGGTCAAAGAAATTGAAACTATTGGAGTTCCAATGTTTGTCACATACCAGAGGGGCACTAGGAGGCTCTTTGTAGCTGCTAGGCAGGTATTATCTCGACAAGGTGTGGAAGGGGTCTCGCCTTCGTCATCAGTCCATAGGCAAGTGCTATCTCCACATGATGTGGAAGGGGCTTTGCCTTCATCTTTAGCTAAGGAGGTACAAGTTGGGCAGCACAACAAGAGCAAAGGTAAAGGCAAGAAAAAAATGCATGAGAAGGATCCTAGTGATGGGCAAGAGAGAGATTTTGACCTTGTTGATCATGAGGAGACAAAAAGAGTTGATGTTATTGATTTAGGAACTCAAGGTACAAAGATAACTAAAGATATGATCATCAAAGAGCAGGAGGCTAATATACAAGCCTTGTCGGTCAATTTAGAGAGGGAAAAGTGGATCATCAACTATCTTGAGCAAGAAAACAAGCTATTGAACGACAAACATGTCCTCATGGAGTTGCAAATAATCAAGGAGAACCGGCAAAAGGCAAAAAGGGAAAAGAAGGCAAAGGTCAAGTTGACCTCCATTGAGCAAGAGATTGAGAATGACCGGGAAACTTGGCTTGAAAGGGTCAACATTCACCTTGAAAAAATTATTGAGAAGACCAATAAAGAAAAGAAGATGCTTCGCCACATTGCCTATCACTACATGACCCGGAACAAAATATGCAATATAAGGATGAGGAAACTTAAGGCAAGGTTGACGAAGGCATTGAGGAGCAAAAATGAGCATGACAAGCTAAAAATCTTGGTTGAGGCCTTACTAGCCCATCAAAGCAACTCATGAGGGAGCCTTGTGCCAAATCTGGGCAAATTTTGGTAAAATTTTGTCATTTCGAAAATTTGAAATTTTAAACATAGGAAATTGCATTAGATGGCACTATGCTTTTGATGGAGACATGTGTTGGAGGAATGGCTTGCATATTCAGATTGAGCATGATGAGAAAAAATGACCTCCAAATGAAAACATTCAAGATTTTCCAGAAACTAGACAAGAATAGCTTTCCAACGAGCTATCGTGGGCTCAATTTGGTCAAGGGGAAGGGCTCCAAAACTTGCTCTGAAGCGACACTGCGCATAGGATGAATTTTGTTAGTTTTGCCTAAAAATCCAATTTTCGCCTAGTTATTCCACAAATTCATTTTTTCTCTCACCATGGGTGAATTTATGAATGTAAATGATGCTATGCTATGTAAATGTAATTGAAAAATGACTTTAGAGGGTAGATTCATTGTTTTGAGGTGGTTAATGGGTAAATGAATAAGTTTCCATAGTTATAGAGGCAAGCTGTTCCACTGCCTATATTCCTGTTTCTTGTTTAGATATGGTTGGAACCACCACTCTTCTCATGGGTTTGACCCCTGATGGATAGAATAGGTGGTTTGATGCCTATATTATGTATTTTCTTAGTCATTTGTAAAGGTTGGACTCTTGTGGATGCTTTGAGCTACATTATACATCTCTACAGCAGTTTGGTAAGGAAATAAACTAGGTTTTGCAGCAATTTTTGTGGGATTCTTGTGGTAATGTGTCTATGCATTATTTCTCCTTCTGTTATTAGTTTCTCTCATGCGTTATATGTGCCAAAATCTATTTCATTCTTCATAACTAAATGAATCAAGATAGATAGGTAGAATACATTGGTAACAGTGCTTTGCCTTGGGAATACATTTAGTTTTTATGTTTTCAGTTGTTTGAAGAGGATTCAAGACCTTTGCTTGCCGTTTTTAACCCCTCACCAGTCTTAGATCTACCATATTATTCAAATTTGAAGTGCTTAAACACCTACCTACCTCTCCCCACAGAACATCCTGCATTTCTGAGTTGATTTCCCGAACCCAAAGCTACCTGCTCCATTTGATCCAGCAAAACCTTCAAAATCAACCAAAAACACTAGAGCTACTATACCTAGCCTAAAATCCATATTTGTTTCAGTCATCTCGACAGAGATTGACAAGGAGAGAGCCCTCTCCTGACCTGGTAGGGATAGCTACTAGGCTAAGCGTGGTTTGTGGTTACCCTAGAATTGCCTCCCTTCAGCCTGAGGTCAATCTAGGTTCTAACAGAAGCTAAGATGGATGGTTTAAAGAAAGGAATAGAAGATAAGATGAATGATGTGGAAGCTAAGATGGACAACATGGAAGCTAAGATGGATGATTTAAAGAAAGGCATGGAAGATTTACAGACAAATTTGACAAAGTTTCTACAAGAAATGCTTACTAATGGCGAAATGGTAGGAAAGGGAACTCATGATGAGAACAAAATAAATGTTAATCGTGATTTCATAGACTCTAACATTGGATCGAAGAACCACCATGTTCCAAAGATCGATATGAGGAAGTTTGATGGCAAGGATCCCAGAACATGGATACTACAGATGGAGAAATTTTTCGATCTCCATAATGTGCAAAACACACAAAAGGTACGCATTGTAACTTTATATTTGGAACCAAATCAGTTTGTATGGTATCGATGGCTTTGCTCTCATAAACAAACTGTCACTTGAGCTCCTTTTATGAATGAAATGATAGCACATTATGAGGATACAAAAAGCAACACTTTTTTTAGTCAATTGATAAATCTCAAACAAAAGGGTTCAATGATGGAGCACATTGAGGACTTCCAAAAATTGAATATAAGGGTAAAAGAGATTCCAAAGGAGCATAGGATTGATGTGTTGATAGGGACTTTAAAATATAACATCCAACATGAGGTCCGCCTTTGGGAACCAAATTCATTGGAGACAACATTCAAGTTGGGAAGAAAAATGGAAAGAAAAATTATGGCAACAAGGAAGCCTACCACTCACAATTCATAAAGATGGAAGTGTTACCACCCCTAGCCATCCACAACCTACAAGGTTGACACCACAACAATTGAAAGAAAAAAGAGCAAAAGAGCTTTGTTACAGTTGTGATCGAAAATACACTAAAGGTCGTAAGTGTGGAGAGAAGAAATTATTTTACATATATTGTGAAGAGGAGGAAGAAAAGGAACAAGAAATGTCGAAATAAGAAGATATACACTAGGAACAAACCTTAGAAAAAAGAAGAAATGAATCTGACCATATCTTGTAATGCATTGGCTGGCATAATTCAACCTAGTCAAAGTTCTTTCTCTGCTCTAGTAGTATTAGTTCACAAGAAGGATGGATCATGGCGCATGTGTCCAGATTATAGGGAGCTCAACAAGCTCACTATTAAAGATAAATTTCCCATTCCCATCATTGATGAATTATTGGATGAATTGCATGGTTTAATTTACTTCACCAAGTTGGATCTTCGTTTAGGATATCATCAAATCAGAATGAAGATTGAAGACATTCCAAAAGCAGCATTTAGAACTTATGAGGGTCATTATGAATTCTTGGTTATGCATTTTGGCTTTACTAATTCACCTTCTACATTTCAAGGTTTGAGGAATTCCATTTTCAAACCCTTCCTGAGAAAAATTGTGTTAGTATTTTTTGATGATATACTAATCTACAACAAGTCTTGGAAGGATCATGCCCAACATGTTGACATGGTACTCAAACTATTGGAGGAGAAACAATTATATGCAAAAATCTCCAAATGTTTCTTTGGAGTACAAGAGGTGGAATATCTGGGTTATATTATATCTCATGAAGGTGTTAAGGTATACCCTCGCAAATTTAAAACCATTAAGGAATGGAAAATCCCAACATCCATAAAGCATCTACGAGGATTTCTCAGGTTGACACGGTATTATCGCAATTTTGTTAAGAATTATGGGAGAATAGCAGCACCTCTAACAACATTATTGAAGAAAGATGCATTTTCATGGACTCTAGAAGCAATGAAGGCCCTTGAACATCTTAAAGAGGAAATGTGCCAAGCACCAGTCTTAGCTACACCAAACTTCACAAAAACCTTTATTGTGCAATGTGATGCCTCAGGAAATGGAATTGGTGCTATTTTAATGCAAGAAGAAAGAGCCATTGCTTTCGAAAGTCATCCAATCAAAGGAAAGTATTTAAACAAAGCTATTTATGAGAAGGAAATGTTGGCAATACTACATGCACTTAAGAAATGGCGACCCTACCTAATGGGAAGACACTTCAAGGTAAAAATGGATCATGATAGTCTTAAATAATTTTTATAACAAAGATTATCTTCAGACGAGCAGCAAAAATGGGTCACAAAGATGTTGGGTTATGACTTTGAAATCATCTACAAAAAATGGAAGCAAAATGTTGTAGCAGATGCACTCTCAAGAAAGGATGAGGATGTCAAAGCATTTCTTTGCGTCATTTCTATTATCCAACCAGATTGGATAAACGAAGCAAGGGATGAATGGAAGAATGACGAGGAAGTGTGGGCACTCATTCAAAAGATACAACAAGATCGTAGTACATCTGATACATTTAGCTAGAAAAATGATTCGTTATGGTACAAGGATCAGTTATACCTATGTAAGAATTCCCAACTTAAACAAAAGATTCTTGGGGAATTGTACACCTCTCCCTTAGGAGGGCACTCAGGATTTCTAAAAACCTACCACAGGGTTAAGAAGGATTTTTTTAGGATGGCCTTAAATCGGATATTCAAAAGTTTGTGGTGGAATGTTTCGTTTGCCAACAAAATAAAGTTGAAACAATTAGGACCTCAAGCCTATTAGAACCTTTATCCATTCCAAGCCAACGTTGGGAGGAGGTTTCAATGGATTTATCACAGGTTTAACCAAGTCTGAAGGAAATAGTGTTATCATGGTGGTAGTTGATAGACTTACCAAGTATGCACACTTTTGTGCATTATCTCATCCATTTAAAGTGAGTACAGTTTCTACTACATTTATGGACACAGTTCAAAAGCTACATGGAAACCCAAAGATTATTGTAAGTGACAGAGATCCCATTTTCAATGGAATTTTTGGACAGAATTATTTTCTTTTCTTGGTACTCAATTAGCTCATAGCTCATCTTATCATCCTCAATCTGATGGGCAAACTGAGATAGTAAACAAATGTTTGGAAGGATATCTTCATTGGCACAATGGGTCAAATGGTTGACTATGGCTGAATGGTGGTATAAGACTTCCTTCCATACTGCAACAAAAATGACCCCATTTATGGCACTTTATGGATATCATCCACCATCCATCACATCATATTTAAGAGAAAATTCTATGGTTCATGTAGTGGAAGATCACATCGAGCATCAGCAACAAGTTCTCCAACTCTTAAAGGATAACCTCACCTTGGCGTAGAATAGAATGAAATAGTAGGTAGATCAACATCGCAGCAAAAGAAGTTTTGATGTAGGTGATTGGGTATTCCTATGGCTACAACCATATAAAAAAATGTCCCTCAAGCAAGCTAAGAAGGATAATAAATTATCACCAAAGTATTATGGTCCGTACAAGGTGTTGCAAAAGATAGGTACTATGGCATACAAATTAGAGCTTCCTGTAGCTTCCCGAGTGCACCCAATTTTCCATGTTTCATGCTTAAAAAAGGTTATAGGTGACAAGCTTCCAGTTCAAACAATATTGCTATAACTTTATGAGGAAGGAAAAATCATATTGCAACCTGAAGCAGTCAAAGAAACAATAACTCAACAGCTACGAAATCAATCAATTTCAGAGTATCTCATCAAGTGGAAGAACTTACCCATTGAAGATTCCACATGGGAGGATGAGAATTTTATATAGAAACATACAGAACTACTCAAGCGTTGAGGACAACACTATTTTTAATGAGAGGGGCATGTTAGGTCCCTATAATACTAGTGATTCCCCCATTAGTATTGTCATTGTATCCTTTAATGTTATTGTTGTGCCCCTATTGTCCCCATATTGTTATTATTGTGCCCCTTAGAATCCCTCTATTGTTATTTTTGTGCCTTTATATTATTATTGTTAGGTCAGCTTGGTTATATTATGACCCCTTAGACTCCTATATATAGAAAGGAGGTTTTGTTATTTGAATCATCCAAGAATTGTTCATTTGTGTAATATAAAGGAGGTTGCCCCCTCGAAGAGGCTTATTTCTAAGGCGTTCATCTATCTTTTCTATCTTTTTGTGAGATGGTTTCATAATGCTTTCAAATGAAATTTCACTACAACCATAGGTACTTATCGAACCATTTGAAAAATGGGCACTGGATTTTGTTGGACCAATCAGCCCACCTTCAAAGCGAAAGAAGTATATTCTGCTATGTACTGATTATGTCACTAAATGGGTAGAAGCTAAAGCACTTCCTTTTGCTACTGAAAATGTTGTAGTTTCATTTCTTTTTGAGGTTATGTTTACTCGTTTTGGTGTCCCAAATTGTAACAGATCAAGGAACACAGTTCACATCCAAACTAGTGCAGAAGCTTGTGGACCAATACAAGATAAAACATTGGAAGTCCACTCCATACCATCCACAAGCCAATGGACAAGTTGAGTCCACAAATAAGGTGATTGAGGCTATCCTTACCAAGACCGTACATTGACACATGAAAGATTGGGTGGAAAAGCTCCCAAAAGCCTTATGGGCCTACAAAACTACATGGAGGAATACGATAGGGCATACTCCATATGAACTTGTTTATGGGAAGCAAGTCTTACTTCTGATAGAGTTCCAGATCCAGACCTATAAGACAACAGTCCAATTAGATCTTTACTTGTCAGAAGCCCATAAGCAAAGGATGAGACAACTAAATGAGCTCGATGAAATCAGATAAGAGGCCTTCCAGAGAACTAGCCTAGTTCAACAACAGAGGTCAATATGGCATGATAAGTACATTAGAGAAAGGAAATTTCATCCTGGAGATTGGGCATTGCTCTTTGATTCAAAATTCAAAAAGTTTCAAGGAAAATTCCAAACCCATTGGCTTGGACCTTATGAAGTTGAAAATGTCCTTGACAATGGTGCGGTCAGAATCAAGACTATTGATGAAGAGAAAACTCCTCTATTATTAAATGGACATTGACTCATGCTTTACCAGAAGCCATTAACAAAAGAGGAATTTGTTTAAATGTTTCAAGATAATTCAGAACTGAAGATGGTCAAGAAGAATTCTTCTTCTTTTCCACCGTAGAATTTTTTACTCAGTTTACTCTTTTATATATATATAAATTATATGTATATATATGCATATATATATATATATATATATATATATATATATATATATATATATATATATATATATATATATATATACACACACACATATAATAATATGAAAAAAAAGGTATAAACATGAAAACCAATTTTTGTTGGCACTTCAAATTTTCCTTTCAAAAAAAAAACAATAATAATAATAATAATAATAATAATAATAATAAAGTCCCTTTATTCTTCTTTCACAGCTGCAGAATCAACAACTTTCCGCAACTTGGACAATTTTCCACAGCTTGGACAACTTTCCGTAGCTACGACAAGTTTCTGTAGCCTAATAAATTTTTGAGCCTACAAGGACACTTGGTGATGTGGATTAAAGGACAACTGACAGAGCAAAGTACGTGCAGGACATCAAAGGACAACAAATAAGGTTAGCAAAATAGATCAAAGGTACGTGCTACTTTAATTTAACAATAGGGAAGGTAATATTGTATATATGATTAAGAAGATATAGTATTGTTGGACATAAAGAATCAATCATTATAACCTAAGGGTGATGGCTACCTAACAAAAATATCATATGCCACCACTTAATTGTCATGTCACATCCCCTTTCCAAATCTGCCAAAGTAATTAACAAATCATCACTTTAAATGCGCCTAATGGTCGAATTCATTACTATAGCCCTTATGATAATTCACCTATTCTTCCCTATTCTTACAGTCGTCTTAACTTTCATAGCTACTCCATCTTTCTGCCACTTAGAAAACCCTACCAGCTCCATTTTCTTGTCAAGGTAACCAGTCTTCAAGGCAAAGCATCCTTTAGAATGGGGATAATTGTTCGAACTGAGCTAGCAGGAAAGAAATTCTTGGAGGGGTACCCACAGACTAAGGGGCTACTGCAAAAGAAACAATGGTTGTAGTTCATTGAAAAATTCAATGGTTTTCACAGGGAAGTATCCAAGACATTTGCACACTCATTTGATAGGACTGAGGTCGAAATATGAGACATTAAGCTCACCATAACAGAGTCCATGATCGTGGAGGCTACTGAGCTACCAAGGAGTGTCGAAAAATGGTTTAAGAACAGGGGAATTGATGGCGAGGATTGGAAGGTCTTCCTCAAAAATCCGAACATGGACACTACTATCTACAAGAAAGGTATTCCCAACATTGCTCTTAAGAATAAATGGAGAAACTTATTACTTGTGCTTTAAAATTTTGTCACTTGTGAGGATAGGTTTGGGAAAATGTATTTTTATCATGTTAGGATGATGATGAATTTCCTTGAAGATCACCAGATGAACCTTCCCTACTTCCTCTTAAATAGTCTCAAGAAAATTTCTACAAACGTTCAAAAGAAAATTTTGTGTATAGAAAACACCATGTATCATCATGGCCTGATAAAAATATTGGTTAAATTTCATCTCCAATGTATAGGGGATAACTGGGAGAGTTTCCAAGTGAGGAACCACTTTGAAGAAAAATTCCCAGAAAAAGAAGGTAGCAATAGGCCCCCCCCAGAGGAAGAAAGAGAACCATAGAAATCATAAGGGAGCAGGCACCTTAGACTCAGACAAAATTATTAGAAGAAGAGTTGCCTATAGTGAATATTTTTCAAAGAATGAAGAGGGGAAACCCTAAAGGAAAGAAAGCCAGCAAAAGTAAATAAGAATTCTCACAAACTAAGCCCCCTCCTGAAGAAGAAATGTCAGAGTCTAAAAGAAGAAAAGTACAAGAAATACAAACGTTAGGATTGAGGAGGAGTACAAGGTTGAGCACAATTCCACAAGCAACCTCAAAAATTACAGAGTACATTGACCTTGAGGGCAATGAGCCAATGGAGAACGAGCCAACAGGGAATGAACCAACAGAGGATGAGCCAATTGCAAATCGTGAAAGTTCTCTGAAAGGGTCACCAAGATCGTCACCGAGAGTATCACCAGAACCATACAGCTCACCTCTAAGAAGCCCAATGCATATTTCGGGTATTGACCCTGTTCAGCACAAAACATATGACTATATAGAGTCATTGAAAAGGAAAGAGACAACAACCAAAGAAATAATTCAGAATCTTGGACAAGGGAGAAACAAGGTAAATGAACAATCAGCCTCAAGCATCTTAAAGCAGGAGATCTTTGAATTAGAAACATTGAACCAGTATCTCAAGAATGAGAATCAAGCATTGAAGACACAAACTGAGATCTAGATTGCAAAAAGTGACAATCTCATCCTTCATTTGAGCTTGTGGTATAAGAAAAAAAAAAGCTGAAGAAGGAAAACAGAATTATCTAAAGAGAGATTATCACCTTAAAATACAAAATTCTCATGAGGAAACCTAGAATGCCAATAACTGCCAAAAAGAAGAAAACAGTGAAAATTGGAGGTGATAAGCAAAAGGCAGAAGTGACTGACAAGGAAGAAGTGTATGAGGACATAAAAAATATCTAGTTTGGGGGAATGTAGAGTTCGAAGATTGTCCTACCATGACATCCCTGTTTGCCTAATATTCCTCCCTTTTCCGATATATCTACCACCTAAATAAACCCATATTCACCATGTTTTGATGAAGATATGCAATAATATGTCTTCTTATTCATGTTTGACTTTATACCCTATTGTTTTGTTAAAGAATGCAATTAGCTACCGAATCGGTCTGTTTCCGTAGCTAATCCAGATTTCTGTAGCTGCCTCCATTGTTTGCTAGCTTTGAAAGCTCCAGGTCATCAACGAAGGATGCGAATGGATAAGGAATGGTTTCCTCGTGGATTCCTTCCTATCCCCTTGAAACTGTTCGTTAAGATAAGCACAAGAGATCATGGTCAAACTCCAAGTCAACTACAGGATTGTCGCCGAAACGAAATCTGAGTTCAATCGAAATCTTATCAATTTGATTTCGGAATAGAAAATTGAAGATTTAGCGATATAGTTTATCTAAGATAAAGATATTAGGCTTAAATTACTCATGTTGTTATGCCAGAGACCTGTTATAAAACTTATGGCTGCACTGTGATTTTGGTGCACGCCAGATGATGTAATTTTGAAACAGTGTGTGAAATTTATTTGCCAGCTATAGAATTGGGTTTGTGTGTATGCGTTGCATTGATTGAATATTGTGAACTGATCTGTGGAGGGCCCCTATGAACAGTGACAGGTCTTAACCAATTGCAATTCAATTTATTTTCATTCCTTGAATACTTTGTTTTGTGTGAAAATGCAGCATAATGAATTCGTTAATGAATCGTTATTTGCATAAGTACTTTCATTTGCTTCATACCTAGTTTGTCATTTGAATTGCTTTGTACCTGGCATAGCATGGTTACTTCATTTGCTTATTATCTAGCATAGTTCAAGTGTGTTTACTTCATAGTATAGATGTTGTTCGAAATATTTAGTTTGAATGAAAATTGAATAAGTAAAAGTGTGGGAGTTTTCTCCTAAACAATTGAGTTCAAACAATATTTCTTTACAATCAATAGAATAGATTTCTTTTTGTACATAGTGGATTAGAAGCTATAGCATAAATATTCAAGACCAAAAATCTCAAAACCATTTAATACAAGTAGGATCACTCTCATATCATCCATAAACTAATTAGATAGAGGATAACTCCCAAGAAATCAGTTAACAACTCTAAGGATTGTAACTCAGATATAATTAACAAACACCACCTCCATATTCATCTTAAGTTTAGATCCTAACAAATACATAACGACATACCGAATAACTTATATCACATATCTTGCACCTGTACTTCAACAGTCTACGCACCCTGGTTGACAATTTAAAGACATTAAACTGGTCAAACATTCCACATACAAAAAATCAAAGAGGATGAAACTAAGATCCATCTAGCAACCCTTCGATTAAGTGGCACTTCTCTCGTCTGGCGGAAAGGAACACTACAGAAAGGTGGTAAGAGTAGTCATAAATTTCTTTCATTTTGGTCTGAGTTTGTCTCTGCTATAAGAGGATAGTTTTACCCATTGGGCTACAAAAAGAAAGCCATGATGACATGGAAACACTTGAAACATAATAAAGGTTAAATTCTTTACAATTCTAGAGAGGAGTTTAGAAAAGAATCATTAGTATTGAATGTTTCATTAGACACTTTTGATACTTTGATGAAATATATTGGCTCTTTGCATAATTATTTGTGTCATTCATTGTTATTATTTGAACCTAAAACTCTTGATGAAGCTATTGTGAAGGTTGTACATCTTAAAAGCAAGGGGGAATCATGAGCAAGAATACCATCCAAAGAGGAAAACAAAAACTAGGAGAAAGGAAGAAAAGCCCTGTTGTACTCATTGTGAAAAAGAGGGGGATGATAAGGAGAATTGCTAGAAATGGCATCCATAATTGAGGAAAAAAAGGAATGACAGAAAAGGGAAACAAAAGACAGCTGCAACTCTGCAACAAGACCAAGAATCTGAATCATAGGATGATGAGAAGATCACAACGGTAGGATTTGCAGGGATAGGACCAACTGACCTGGGATCAAACTCAGGTGAAGAAATGAAGATTTTCGTTCTTGGGATTGCAGAATATGGATGCATTGACTTGGGTTTTGATTCAAGCGAAGAGACAAAGATTTCAGCAGATGTTGTGCCAAAAATGAAAATGACACAAAATGCAGCATGGCTCCAAGAACTCGAAGAAACCAACCAAATCATTTAGGTGGAGAATTTTGAACTAAGGAGATTCCTACAATAAGTAGAGAAGGAGAAACAAAGGTTGCAACATGAGTTACAAGCCAAGGAGGAGGCCTTGCAAATGTTGCAACATAACAAGGCTGAGGTGAAAAGTGATTCTTTAATTTTGTGTACTTTTTATGATGATTATTTCACTTCTTTTGAGAAATATACTACAATGATTCGATCAAAATTGTTGAAGAAAATTGGATATCACGGAAAGGGCCTCAACATTAATTTCCAAGGCATTGTGAATCCCATGAAAGTGGAGGAATTGCCTGGTTATGCAGGACTTGGATATGTCAGAAAAGTGGTTGTGGAATGCTCCAAGACATCCAGTGACCAACCAACGCTAGATGATGAGAGCACTTCTTCACATTCCAGTGATAGTGAGGATTCCATGGGCACTTACCAAAGGCACACCAGGAATATGAATTCCAAGACGATTGAGAAATTTTGGAGGGGAAAGAATCATTGTAGTCACTGCAACGATGGACACCAAAGAGCCATGTGTCAGATGCTTCATGCCAAGAAAGAACCTATGAAGAAACCAACTAGTGAAGATGTTTTACAAGTGAATCCACCACAAGGATATGACCCATTTAGTTTGTTGAGTAAGAGATGGTTTTACTAGATATAGTAGCTTGTCATGACCACATTTGGTAAATCATGTGTTGCAATAATTATAAAAGTGATGATGTGTTTTCCATCGCTCATTCAAGGAGTGTGATGTTTTGGACTTTTATTGATAGCTGGGGTATTGGTTTCTATTATGATGTAAAATTTACCATAGAGTGTGTGTTATAAACTCTTGGCAAGTATGGGGTTGTTTGATTCATGTATGGTTTTTGTTAGAAAATTATATATTGCAGAGCAATGGAACACAAAATATATTGCAGAAGTGTAAACACAAAAAACACATAAAACAAGAGAGACACAAATATATGTGGTTCACCCAATTTGGGCTACTTCGACGGAGAAGTATCCAGTCCTTCCTTTTATATTATCCAGCAAAATGAAGAGATACAATCTACAACAGATCCATTGTAATTCCCTCTTCACTCTCACACAATATCCTCTCTCTTTCTTTCTCAGAATACACATCTACATAGCCACAATACAATTCCCTTATATATAGAAGGGGGTTGCCTTCTAGGGAAAAAACCATAAATTAAACATAACTCCTACTGTCAGATTTATGCCTAATGGTGGCATGCATAAACGGGTTGTGTTTCCATCACATTATGAAATGGGGTCCAATGCAACGATAACTCTGAATAAATAACATAATCAAGCTCCACACCCAACAATTTTGTATGTCATTACAAAAAATGTACTAGATTTGCATGGAATGCAAATGTTGAAAGTATGGCTTGACAAGGACGCATGTAGATTGTAGGATGTGTTCATGCTTTTGGATGAACAAAATCTCCTCGGTGGGGAGGAATGATCTAGGTGGTTCCATAAATAGAAGTGGCTTTGAAAAATCTCAACAAGCAAAGTCATTGGATTGAAGTGAAAGTAGGACTAGATCATAGTCCTCGTCATCTTGATTCCAACGATGTGAATACCACTCAAATTTGAGTTCGTATGCTCAAGACATAGTCAGTCAAAGTTATGGTCAAACTAGGCCCAATGGTAGTCACTAGCGAGGCAAAAAATTGGCAAAGGGCCGGTGCACGGAATCTGGCCACCAGAGCAAGCGAATTTGTCGCATTTTTATTTTTTTCGGTGAACCTTTTAATTCAACAGAAAATTTTCATCTAGTGCCTCCTATGTTATGAAAAAATCAAAGTAAAATATTAAAAGAGGGTTGGCGAGCTGCCACCCCCACCACCCTTTCCAACGGTCATATGAAATTAATCAAAGGTTGGGGGTGCTAAAACCTCGCCAACCATAGAAAAATCATATATATATTATATTGGGGATGGGCCACCATTGGAAAACCGCCACCCATTCAATGTATCATAAGCAGCAAGGAACCGGGGCTGGTGAACCCACCTGACCAGCTGGCCAACCCGCCTCTTGGGCGGCCCCATACGATGTATCACAAATGATAAAACCAAAATAGCAACAAAATATAACATGCATCCATAGATTGGAACCCGCGACCTGCCTCACAACCAACGGCTTAACATAGCACCGCCAACCAAGGAGTCGTTGGCCCAAACTTTGTTAACTACGTCGACCACATACATATCAACCCATCATTCGTCCAAGCATGGGGGACGTGTGGCAGAAACAGAGATGCAGTACCCATTGGTAGGGGGAACTAGGAGTGAGCCCAAGCCGAAACCAGACCTAGGCGGGAATGAATTTCGAGAAAGATTCTTAGGGAATCCTGGGATAATAATTTTGTAGGGAATACAAATATTACTTAGATATCCAAAGGTCACTTTCTCAGAATATGGTCAAGTTCATAGTCGTTTGACATGATTTTCCACCATTGATCTAATGGTGATGTTCGTTTCTGCATCTGAGCTTTGAATTTTTCGTCCATGCTGAAAAATGGAGGTATAAGGGTCATTTATGTAAATTTGATTGTAACTCATTTTTTATGCCATTTAATGAGAGATGCCCCCCCACTTTGAGAAGGGCCCGAAGACGTAGCTCACATTGGTTGAACTTCGTAATCAAATCATTTTGTGCCTTTGATCTCATGTTTCCTTTTGATTTCTGCTTATTTTCATGCGTTTAAGCTACTTGATTACATACTATTTTATATGCAATTCGATATGCATCCTTGAAGTAAAATAAATGGATCATCAAGCCTCATTCTTAGCCACTGAGACTATGTAATGCATAGTCTCTCCCTTAGTTTTCTGAGGTTGAGACTGATCATTGTATAGTCTTAAGCCTCAAGTTGCTCCCCTGGTTGTTGAGAATGTGCAATGAGTAGTTCATGAAGCCAATCTCTCCCAACAGCTAAGGAATTGCGCAGTTTTCCCTCTCAACCTTGTGGTTGTTGCCTTGATCTTCCCTTGTGAGTCAGGGTGCTAACGATAATTTATGTCTTCCATGAGTGCATTTTCCTACCATAGGTATTGATGTTATTGAGCACTTCTCTTGATTATTTATTCTCATCATGGCCATTAAGATATTTTCGTCAAGGGACACTATAGAAAGCAACACCGAGAAGGTAGTTGAGATTACACCAACGAAATTACCAGTTTTGTCAAATACTCAACTATTCATAGAGAAAGAGTCTGATATCACATTGCAGAAAGTGAATGAATAATTCTCAATAAAAAGCTGCAAAGAAGATCTTGAAGACTGGAAAGTGTATATCAATGTGCAAAGGTCAGGGTTACATAAGATTGCATCCAAGTACCCGAATTTTCCATGTATAGACTTTGTTAGTTGGATACCTCCTCATAAAAAATGCAAAGACTATGCCTCGTAGCAATGTCAGTGGAAAAAGGTTTGCCACTTTTTTGGCACTAGATTACCATCTTATGTATAATTTTTTGGAGCCAGAATCACTTATGAATTCACGCTTCCATGTAGTCACCAACCAATTGAGTACAAAGGATGTTTTCAAAAGATGGGTGAAATATCCAACAAAGTTCCATCAGACACCCACCAATACCTACAAGGCCAAATCTCTCAAGAAGGCCTTTCAATACTTGATAGTTCCATGTTGCAGTATCTATAGTCAGCAAAGTACTGAGACCTTCCCCGAATGGTGGGCTTTCTTGCTAAATCAGATTATGAACGAAGGAAAACCGTTCAAATGATCATACATATTGGCTCTACAGTTGAATATCCATGTAGCTAATGCAAAAATACTCCTAAGACAAAGTAATCCAGATTCTACATGTCTTCCTACCTACTAGAAGCAATATGCACTAGCAATTCATTTCCTGGAATGAATTGGACCTGGTCACTGAGAGAGACTATCATACACATTTACTACAAGCTTCTTAGAGACTACAACTATAAATGAGTAATGGAAAAGTTGGTTCATCAATTCCTCATCCCACTGTACAAGGTAATCTTTGAGGAACCACCTTTCATATCACATGAGGCAATGGAACTAGTGTTCATAGTGGTTTGCCTCATCGGATGGCACTTTCCTTAGAGTGTTTGTCACTCAGAAGTCTCCACATCTTTTACTAAGGTATTCCACCGACAGGTTGGTCATGCAAGAAGTTTCTTACCATATTTCGAAGGGGTTATCGGCAGTTGTGTATAGGAGAAAGAAATCACCTTGGCCTATTCTTCCTTCACAAATCAGATTATACAAGATCAAGAATTTGAAGTTTGTAGACACAAAAGGAAAGATGATAAATAAATTCACATTTGATCATATTGAATTCAAAAAGTATGATCGTAGGAATGTTTGTAAAAAACATTGTGCAAGGATTCATTTCTAGTGTCCAAGAAGAACACTTCACAAGCCTGAGGAGGAGGAGATGAAGAATTGTTACAATGCCTCCAAATATCACAATCTAGCCAAATTCATAGGAACATTGTAGGTTACTCCACAGAAGGTAGTCATTGCAGAGGCAGTACCAACAGGAAGGGATAACCTAGTGCATGAAAAGGGCAATAGGAAATTTGGACATAGCCCAATGGAAGAGAAAAGCCGCAAGATGAAAGAAGATCTAGTCATGCTTAAAGTGGCCATAGCAACAGAGAAGAGGATGAAACATAGGAAGCAGGAAGAAAAATATAAGAATAAGGGAGAACAAGATAAGAGGGGATTGGAACAATAAAGGTAAAATAAATAAGAAGAAGAAGAGAGGAAGAGAATAGAAGAAGAAGAAGCACCACGAAGACAAGCCGAAGAACAAGAACAAAACTAACAACTAGAAGAGGAGAGAAAACAGTTGCAGGACAAAGAGCTCCCTCAAGAAATTGACATGTTGATCATGATTCAAGACATGGAGCTGGAACTAGAGCCGTTGAACCAAGATGTTGATATAATTCCAAGCACTTCGTAGGTCACCCTTCAATCTTCCCCTCCTTCGACAGTAGAGCAAGCTCCAAGAAAGGAAGATGAAATTGTTCCTCTTAATGATGGTCTAGTCATGGGCATTTACAATCTGACTTACGACAAGCTTCAGAATAAGATTGTACAAGTAAGAAAGTAATTCTTTCTGGATGATGTTGCATCTCCTACATTCATCAAAGAAAGGGTGATTGTGACTGACACCATAAGGAATCCAAATTCCATTTCCACAACTAAGTTGGCCTTTGCAGGATAAACAAAGTCAAACAAGAAGTATCTGATGGCTAAGAGAAAATAGATGGAAAAGAACTTACAGGTTACGAGGCAAGAAGTTGAACAATTCCAAGTAGATATCGAAAATGCAACTCTTGCACACGTATCAGGAATAACTTAAGACAACCATACTTAGAGAAGTATCGGCATTGGGAGAGATAATGTAGAATATTTATGAGGAGCTTGTCACCATGTATAAAGTAGTTTTCCACTAGCACACCTTGCAGCAGAAGTGTAAATATGATGTAAAATATATCAAGGTTGTACAAACAACTATTGTTGTCATGCATGAGTGGTCAATGCAATGCAAAGTGGCACCGGACGAATTGGGAAAGAAAACAAGGCAATAGGAAGAGTTGGAGAAAGTAAAAGTTCGGATGCTCATTTAGAATAAAAAACAACTCACGTTGTTCATTGCCAACATTCAGGCCTTATACGCATGATTGTATGATAGTGTCGATTTCATGGTTAAATCACACAGGATCCCATGAGTTTGCTCACTCAATGAAGCCAAACACATGAAGTAGGTCAGGAAGGAGCTTGAATAATACTTGGATCACTTCAAATAGATCTCTACCAAGGAAGATCTTGAAGTGAACAATGAGAATATGTTGAAGTACATTGGTGGCCGTTTCCAAATCAGTGCCATGTTTCTCTTGCTAAAGAAGGAAAATCTGACCAGTTCCAAATCAGTGTACCCAGATGCAATGGAGGCTAGAGTCTACTTCCAGCCTAATCCCATCACATAGTTTGGGGAATTCATCGCACAGTAAAAATATTGGCACTACCACGTGACTGATAATATGCAATTTCAAGCTGTTGAGTTGAATTTTCATCAAACTCAAGCTTAACTTAGTTGTGTTATTAGGTT
Source organism: Pinus tabuliformis (assembly GCA_031772625.1). Classification (NCBI taxonomy): domain Eukaryota; kingdom Viridiplantae; phylum Streptophyta; class Pinopsida; order Pinales; family Pinaceae; genus Pinus; species Pinus tabuliformis. The sequence goes on from CM062818.1 coordinate 1,908,499,431, forward strand.
GTCTAGTTGGCTCTACTCAATTTTGTCCTATATGGGTGTGAGTATAATGTAATATTAAAATTCCAAGTGTCAATTGTGGAATGTGAAGAGTTATTTTGTAATGAAGTTGAAGACTCATGAGGGAAGTCCAAGAGTCACATAAGGGAAATGAACAATCACCCCTTTTGTTATAAATATGTCCTCATAACTCATGTAAAGGGAATTTTGGGGAGCCAAGCTTTTGGATAGGATTTTAGCTTAAGATTAGGAGCTTGGAAGTTTTGTTGAGAGCCTTGGTTTCTCTGTATCATAGAGGGAGTATCATTATTTGTAGGAGTAGATGTAGACTCCATGGTCCACTATTGGGACTAGTGGTTCGTCAATGGTATATGTATGCTTGGAACTTTCACTTTAATAAAAGCTCAGATCCGACATGTTTTCGTGCATATGCTGTGAATATAATATAAATATTATTTTTATGTTTGTAATATGTCTTATTTTATTTACGCTAAAGCTTATGGACTATTTTGTTTCCATTAGTATGAATCTTGCTGAATTTGTTTGTTGTATGTTTCCATCATGGTTAACTTGTGAACTATTTTGCAGGATAGCTTGTGATGCCTTTTATGCTCGTGTGTTCCTTTCAATTTGCGTACTATTACAGGCTTCTAAAGCACTCACTCACTACCCCTTAGTCATGTTAGAACTTTTCATGCATCACCCTTCAGCCTTCATGGAGTAACACACTTGTTTACCAAGTTCACGATTATACCATTTTATGCGTTATTGCAACTAAGGAACATCATTAAAACCCACTACTTCGGAAACCAGGATGTATTCCGAATGGGGTTCCTACTCCAAATGGTGTGAGGTCTAATTGGGGCTTCATACTAGGGATATCCCATGAATGTTGGCAACTCCAACACTGTCAACATTTTTAGTGCTAGAAGGAGGGCCAAATGACAAGCTGAGCACGTCAAGTCTGTTTGAACTTTCCTTATATTTTAATGGCTTCATCCCATATATTAACCCCAACATGTTTTTCCATAACTATAAGTCTGAAAGTATCCACAGGAATATTTAATGAATTACAGAATCTGAAATTTGATGGCGAGGGTTGAACAACCATTCCCGAGCACACCACTCACTTTCTTGAATTTTGCACTCAAAACAATATTCACTGTGAGGATATTTCTTACATGTTGTTCGTTCTCACATTAAAAGTGTGCGTTAAGGAATGGTGTTACACATTGCCAACTGCTTCTATACACTCTTTTGAACATCTTGTCAAAGAGCTCTACTAGACCTTTGGAAAGTATAATTACAAATATGTTTATAAAAAATCATGCATCTCAAAAAGGTGTCAGGCCAGGGTAACTCCAGCTATTGATGAACGCAAGACAACTTGATATTTCACATTAGATAACAATTATTTATATACAAAAGAGACGGATCAGTTCATCTTCTAGATGACTGTCCGGCTTCACCTCATCCGTTTCGGATTAGGTGTCAACATTCCCCCCCTTAATCTGAAGGGATGTTGGTGAGTCCAAGCATCGTTCTGAATCTTTCAAGCTTTTCTCTTCCAAGCGCTTTGGTGAAGATGTCTGCAATTTGTTCGTTTGTGGAACAATGACGGAGATGGATTGTTTTGGCCTCAACATGATGTCGGATCAGATGATATTTAGTATTGATGTGCTTAGTACGATCATGGAACTTTGGATTTTTGGCCAACTTTATTGCAGATGTGTTATCAATCATGAGTGGAGTAGATTGTATTTGTTTTACTTGCAAATCTTCAAGAATTTTCCTGAGCCACACAATTTCTTTCGTTGCTTCAGCTGCTGCCACGTATTCTGCTTCTGTTGTGGAATCCGCTGGTACTGATTGTTTGCGTGATCTCCAGGAGACAGCTCCTGATCCAAGACTCATAGCATATCCTGAAGTAGATACCCCAGTTTCTTTGTCTCCATCGAAGTCTGAATCAGAGTATCCAATCAAGTTGAAGTCGTCCACCTGTGTATACTTGATTCCAAGGTCTTGAGTTCCCTTCAAGTACCTTAGAACTCTTTTTGCAGCAGACCAATGTCCCTCACAAGGCTTTTGCATAAACCTGGAGAGGATTCCAACAGCAAATGAAATGTCTGGTCTGGTAGTAGTGAGGTAGATGAGACTTCCTACAAGCTGTCTATACCTTGTTGCATCCTCAAATTCCTTTCCTTCAGTAGATGTGAGCTTCAAGTTTTGTTCCATTGGAGTAGAAAGGGGATTGCACTCTGTCATGCCAAATCTGTATAACAAATCTCCAATGTATTTCTTTTGAGAAAGAAATATGGACTTTGGATGTTGGGTTACTTCAATGCCAAGATAGTAATGAACATAGCCCAAATCAGTCATTTCAAAAAATTTTCCTAATTCTTTCTTTATGGATGCAATATAGCTTTCATTGTTCCCTGTCATTAAAAGATCATCTACATATACCACAAGATATACAACTGTTTTGCCAACTTTCTTGACAAATAAAGTTGCATCATCAAGATCAAAATGTTTGAAGTTGAGTTTCAGAAGATGCTCAGTTAGTTTTTCATACCAGGCTCGTGGTGCTTGTTTGAGGCCATACAAGGACTTCACAAGTTTGCATACTTTGTGTTCATGTCCTTTCACAGCAAATCCTTCAGGCTGGGACATAAAAACATTCTCTTTTAGATCTCCATTCAAGAATGCAGTTTTTACATCCATTTGATGGACTTTCCAACCGTTCTGAGCAGCTAGTGCAAAGAGTGTCCGGATGGTGGCCCATTTTGCTGTGGGAGCAAAAGTTTCCTCGTAATCGACCCCTTCTTTCTGTGCAAAACCTTTTGCCACAAGCCTAGCTTTGTGCTTGTCAAGTGAGCCATCAGCTTTGTACTTGTTCTTGTAGACCCACTTGCAGCCAATTGGTTTGGTTCCAAATGGAGGATCAACCAGCTTCCAAGTGCCATTCTTTATGAGGGCATTATACTCCTTTCTCATTGCTTCTTTCCATTCATCATGAGAAGCAACTTCTTTGAAGGAAGTTGGTTCAAAATCTGTAGACAAGTTCAATTCACAATCATAAGTAACATCCATATCAACAGGTGAATTAGAGTTATCTACATCACCTCCATCTTGTCGGTTTGAATTTCGGGTTCCTGTTTTTCCAATTTCATCCGGATGAACACTTTCAAGTGTCTTTGTCAGCCACTTTGGGGGACCTTTCTGAGATGGTCCAGGCTGTTCTGTTGATTGAGTTGGGTCTGAATCAAGATTGAGTCTCCCAATTCTATCAATTACATCACTTAAAGCATCATCCGTTGTTGGAGTGTCATGCAGGGGAGATTGTTCTTCAGAAGAAGATTCCACATGTTGATCTAGTATAGGAATCCCCCTTCAAGATGTGGAATCTGATTATCAAACTCTTGAAATGATTTCTGTTTTGTGAATCTATCCAAGCGATCAAGTTGCCGCTCAACAACATTGTCAGATTTGGATGATTCAAGAAAAATGACATCTCTAGATAAAACAAACTTTTTATTTACTTCATCATAAAGGCGGTATGCTTTATATGTGTTTGAATACCCCAGGAAGATACACTTACGACTTCTTGCATCAAGTTTGTTTCTATGTACCTTTGGTATTAAAGCATAACAGGTGGAACCAAATATCCTGAGATGTTTTACCGAAGGAACATGTCCATACCACAATTCATAAGGAGTCTTGTTTCTTATAGCACTAGATGGACATCTATTCTTTATATATGCAGCACATAGAACAGCATCAGCCCAAAACATTGTCTTTACATTTTTGAAGAAAAGCATAGATCGTACCATATTCAAAATTGTTCTGTTCATTCTTTCAGCTACACCATTCTGTTGAGGATTATAAGGCACAGTTGTTTGATGTTTAATCCCATGTTGGCGAAGATAGTGTTCAAATTCATTTGATGTATATTCTTTTCCATTATCAGTGCGAATAGACCCAATATGAGATTGTGCATCATTTTCAATCCACTTATGAAAATTCTTAAATGTTTGAAAAGCATCAGATTTGTTCTTCAATAAGTAAACCCAACACATTCTGGTGTAATCATCAATAAATGTCATGATATATTTATTTCCATTTGCAGAAGGAACAGGCATTGGACCACATAAATCTGAATGAATAAGTTCAAGCTTCCTATGTGCTCTTGAATGTGAATCATGAAAAGACTGTTTGCTATGCTTTCCTAGAATGCAAGCATCACATTGTTTATGTTTTCTAGGAATTGTAGGCAAACCAGCAACACCATTTTTCTTCAACAAGCGGAGACTATCATAGTTTAAATGCCCAAATCTAGCATGCCATAATAAACTTGATGGAAGTGTACATTCTTCATGATGAGAAATATATGAGAAATGCTGTGCATGAGCAGAGGTTCCTTGCAGTTTAAGGAGTCTTTCTTCTTCTATACCCCTCATGACAAGTGAGTGGTCAGATGCCTTTCTTACCTCAAGCTTGCCATCAAACATGTGAATGGAGTGACCTTGCTGGCGGATGTGAACCAGGGACAACAAGTTTCTCTTCAGCTGTGGGAGATATAGAACATGATCCAGAAGAAAGTCTGGAAGACCAGGCAGTTTAAGCCTGATTGTGCCAAGCCCTGATGGCTTGATTTTTGACTGATCTGCAAAGTATACTGCTCCATCAACATTGTTAGTGAAATCTTCAAAGAAATCTCTTCTATGAGTCATATGACAAGTTGCTCCTGAATCAAGCAACCAGTCATTTTTCGAAGAAGCAAGTGAAGCATTAAACAAATCTTCATTTACTCCAATATTACATTGTGCCTCAATATAGTGTGCAGATTCGGGTGCTTTACCTTTGTCTGAGTCATCAGTTTTACCTTTCTGCTGATTTCTTCTCTGCTCAACTTTGTCCCATGGTAGCTTGCATGTAGAGGCATCATGTGATCCATTTCGTTTGCAGCGAATGCAATGCAGATCTGCCTTTTCTGCTTGAGGATGTCTGCCCCCCCTGCCTCTGAAGTATCTTCCTCTTCCTCTTCGTCCACCTCTTCCTCTTGTAGAATCTTGAGCAGGCTGCTTTTCTTTATGAGTAAGGTAAACAGTCTCTTCAGAAGATTCAGGGACTGTTTTCTTTCCAAAGGCTTTCTCTCTTTCAGCAAACTTTTTCACAAGAGTGTCAAAGGTTATATCTTTAAGATTTCCATTTGCTTGTAAAGACTCAAGATAGTTAGAGTAGGTAGGATAGAGTGCTTTGAGAAAGGCAATAAGAGAGATATCCAGCTCAACCTTAGTGGATTTAATGTCATGCACTATAGATTTTATTTCAGAAGCAAGAGTAAGAGGATCATTATTTTTCAGTTCAAGAGTGAAGAGTTTAATCATGAGCTGAACAACTTCAAGTGCAGAATGTGTATCATAGAGTTCTTTCAGCTTTTGTAAAGCTTCAAAGGCAGTGGAATATGATGAAATATGACGACTTACTTCCTCATTTACAGATGCTGCGATCAATGCAAAGGCTTTGCTGTTCTTGTTTTCCCAAATGGCGAGTTCTTTGTCTGATGTGGGCTGCACAGGGTCTTTGTCTTCTTCTCCAACACACACTCCTTTCCACAGTTCATTGTAGATGAGGGTGTGTTTCACCATCCGAGACCATTCAGAATAGTTCTCCTTGCCAGTGAGAACTATTCCGACCATTGAAATGATTGAATGCATTCTGTGAAGAAGAGAAAAAAAATCTCTGCCAAAAAACACTTCTGTTGAGAGAAAAAAATCCTTATATGATTGCCTTATGCAACAATATATATATAACAAGGGTGCTCAATACACTGTTCACTGCTCAAAGACTGCTCACATATATGACTGTATTACTGTTTTTTAAAAAAATAAGGACCCTCACCTCAGGAATCTCTTAACGATTTTCACGACTGCTTTATCCATTTTTGTTACAATTTTTTAAAGATTATATTGATTGGAATTTTATGAAAGAGAAGTTTGAATGACTTGTTCATATTTCATTGAATCCAAAAGAATACGAATCTTTCGAAATTCTCCCAACGTACACTGGTTATGGATCTCCTAAATCTATGACAAAGGATGTTGTTGTTCCAAGTGACTCTTCATCTTTCCCTCATCAAACAACTCCATTTACACAGATTGAGGTTGGAGAACTTGAGAGGTCACCTATTGATCTACCACCATCTTCTCTCACCTCACATATTCAAAATTTAGATGCAAGTTTCAAACTGTAGATGTGGTTTTTCTGGGGATGTTCTTTCTCCTCACCCTCCATTCGTTGGTTCCTTTGGTGGATTTTGCAGCACTTTTTCGAGAGAGTTTTTATTTTGTCATTTTTTGTCGCTTTTACTGTCACTTTTTATTGTTTCGCTTCTATGAGTGTTGTTTTTCTTGTTTATTTTCATGGTTGTTGGTGTTTTAAACTAAATTAGCTTTTGCAAGTGTTGGTTTAGTCCATTGTTTGCTTTTTACAAGTGTCCCATCAACTTTCTTGTTTTTTCCCATTAGTGGTCATTATTTCGACAACTTTTTTTTACCTTGTATGTTTACTTTCTACACTTGATTCTCAATTATCTATATCTCCTTAGTTGGAACTACACTCTAACTTACACCATCATCCCATTCTCCCACTTTCCCACCCTCTTTTCAAACAAATCTTCCCTTCACTTGGCCAACAGTTTCCTTGCCAATTGGGCATTGCGCAAGTCCAAGTCTAAAGAGTCATGCTTGGCCTCTGAGACTAAGAAGGTTAACAGGCTCAACGTTCCAATAGACGGGTATAATCGTGCGCTCATGAAGTGATCTCAAAATCCAACACAACTCATCCAAACTATAACTTGATTTGGCGTAACGTTCAGAGAACAGGGCAATGTGAATAGAGGCACTACTAATGGCTCCCGAGACTGCAGGAACGATCATTTCTCCCTCTTCAAATTCCTCTTTACCCAGAAAAATGCGCAACCCATGACTTTTGAGAGTACGGTAGATGAGAGTGGCAAGAGTGCACTCGGTGTAGGGACCGCCGTAGTTTATGAAAACCTGGTATGTTGCTAGCTCTGGCACTAGTTCCATACTCAATACCTGATCTTACCGATGGGATCAGATCGGATGAGAGATCAAGCAGACAGTCCGCCGGAGATAGAAAAATAGAGGAACGCAATTGCGAGCAGAGAGGATGAAGACGAAATTATAAATATGTGTGGCTGTCAGGAGATCTAAAAGCCTCAGAAATATATTTGGCAAAGAAGCATCTTATATACCTGTCAGTAGTAAATATATTTGGCAAACAGGCATCTTATATACCTGTCGATAGTACATTATTTTCAAGCACTACTGCAAAGCTGTTTGCTGTGATACATGATATACAAGCTTTTGCAATGCTGCACAATGAATTTTATAGAGAAGATGAGCAGAGATTAAGATAACCTGCAAGATTTGCCATGGGATAAATTCAGTAGTAGGTAGACCTGGAATTTGATAAAGTTTTTATTTATAGTGAAAATTTGATGATAGTATATTTTTTAATTCTTATACGTACATTTTCATTTTCATTTTAATATAATCTATATATAAAATTTCAAATCTACTTGTAATAATAGAATTAATCACCCTAAATACTATTTTGCTGATCTCTCGTACTTAACCCTTTTTTTTCATTTACTTTATTAAAATATTAAATTTCAATTCTAAATCTTAAATCAAAATAGAATATCTTTCCCACAATTATTTATTTATTTTATTTTTTTCAGTGTGAAAAAAGGATATATATTTCCATATGAGAGCAAATTACATATTTTGTCAATCCAGAAACCATATCAGATACATGAACCATATCAGATAGAACATATATCATTTCTGAGCGAGCATCTAGTGGCCCATCCAATAGACTACACTATTCTATACATCATATTCCACATATAATGGCCCAGAAAGATAAACCATATATAAACAGGGGACATATATAATCAAGTGTACAAATAAAAAGAGTAATTATCTAGAACCACATGTGGAGATATATATATCGCTGCCCATCCAGTAGATTACACTATTCTATACATCATATTCCACATATAATGGTGTGGAACGATAAACCATATATAATCAGGTGTACAAAATAAAATGAGTCATCATCAGAACCACATGTGGAGATATACATATGATCCACAGTTCTCCATGTATCTTATCATCAAATCATAGCCATGGAAAATAGACTAGGCAAATTTTCAACAAAAAAAGACAAGCATAGATTATACAGAAAAAAACAAAACTATAGTTACCCAGGAAATGGAAACACCCCTGCATCCAATGTAGTCCCATCTAGTTGTTCCTATAGACCATCCTTCGACAATCGATCAACTTGTTGGTTGTAATCCCTTCGGATGTGCATAATCGAAGATTTTCTTAAATTTGTCCATATACTGTCTATTTTCCAGAGCCATCCAAGGAGTGCTTGTTGTTTTATTTTAGCGCCTCCTTGTACATGTTCAATAATGATCTTTGAATCACCAAATATGTGGATGTTAGAGATGTTGAGGAAGTGAGAAAACCATAAAAGTCCCCAGAGGGCCATCACTTCAGCCCTTGTATTCGTGTTGCTGCTTGCATTCTTGTGTACCCAAAATACCTTTTTTTGGAAATACCAATCCAAAATCCACATCCACATTTGTTTCTTTGTGCTGCCACATTAAAAAAGTCTGTCGGATATTCCATTTGAGGGTCTGACAACTTGCGAGGTTCCCTTTTGGGCCCAACATCGAGGGAAAAACCCATAGAGTCTCTTGTGACTCTAATTAAAACCAACATAAAACTATCCTAAGAGTTTTAAAAAATATTCTTATTCTGCCATTTCCAAATCATCCAAAATAGGATAGGGGGGATAATCCTCCAATAGGATTTCTGTGTACTCCACAATTGCATACAAGCTTGGATATTATCAAATCGAATACATGGAAAGCCAATTGAATTAGCCAATTGTTGCCATACATGTACCGTGTAGGGGCATTTAAGAAACAGATGCTCATTGTTCTCCTCCACGTTCCTGCAAATCAAGCAGATGCTCGGTCCATGCCAGTGCATCGTTTAAATATTTTCCCATGTGAGGTTTTGTTTTTGCATACCAGTGAGAAAAAGATTATGATTTTGATGGGAATATTTGTTTTCCACAATTTGTAAAAGTCACATACCCCCAGTAGTTGAACCTCCCTTCCGCACGGAGTGGTATAAGTGTCGGCTACCATGATGTTTCCGCCTTTCATCTTACCTATCCATACAATCTGATCATTGTAGTTCTCTCAACATATTCCTAACAAATTCATGCAAGTACAGGTCTGTTCCCATGCCCTCCCATATGCCCGACCAATCCCAGCTCTTTTGTGCACTTCCAGGAGGGACAGGGACCCGTCCAAGTCGATATAACTTGGCTCCAGAAAAATATACCACGACCATTTAAGCATCGGATAAAGTCCTCTGGAATATTGCAATCCTCCCCAAAACTAGTATGTGATCAGATTCAATGATGATGTTATTTCCCGACCGCATGGACCATGCAAGATTCTAGAAAAATAATGTATCTATTCTTTCAAACTATTCTAGATGGTCGAGCCCGATGAGATGCCAATATATCTTCTGTGATACCAAACCAGAAATTCTTGATCCTTTTGTTATTTGTGTCTTATGATCTTGCCCCGGGATCCTTCACCAAAAATCCTCCTCCATAAAGATTTGAGTAATAATGGCCAACCGAAGCATCGCAAGTTCATTATACCCTAGCCCCCCATACACTTCAGGATAGTGTTTTGGAACATCTTAACCAAATAAAACTTGTTTTTGTCCTTGCTATGAGTCCATAGGTATTTAGCCATAATTCTATTGAGGCTCTTCATAATAAAAAATGGGAGATGAAACAGGTGAGCCCAGTAAACTCCCAACCGCATCAGAACAACTTGAGCCAGAATGATGTGACCCCCCAGAGATAAACATCTAAATTCCCATCCATATATCCTTTTGAAGAACCGATCCACAAGCCACGACCAATCTGTCACCTTATAGCCACATGGTTTAATATTGTATCCCAAGTATTTCATACCACTCATCATCAAATCCGCAGCCACCTCGAATATACTTTTAATATAAGAAACAACCTCCATATCACAAATGTTGTGATATAAAATGGACTTTTGAAGATTCATATATATACCAGTAGCTTTTGCAAATTTAGAAAATATGTGAAATAGAGTCAGCCAAGCAAAATGGTTAAGCATACCCATAATAAGAACATCATAGACAAAAAGTTATTTGAAATTTTAATGTAATTTCCCATGTGCAAAGCTTGGAACTATCCCTCCGCCATTGCTTTTTTGATATGCAAAATCAATCCATCCATTGCCAGGATAAATAGGAGTGGCAAAAGTCAGAAACCTTGTTGGAGACCCCTACCAGCCCTGAAGAAATTTGAGGGATATTCATTGATGATGACAACATAATTTATATCTGTGAAGCAGACCATTATCCACTCCACAACCCTAGGTTGTAATCCAATTTTATGAAGGACCAGTCTGAGATATCCCCAATCAAGGCAATCATATGCCTTCTATAAATCCACCTTCATGATGGCAGTGTTTTGTTTTTTTGTATGGATCAAATGTAAGCACTCCTAGGCAATAGCAACAACATCATGTATTTTTCTGTTTTGCAGAAAACAGAACTGTTGAGGAGTAATGAAACGCGACAGGGTACCCTTCATCCTATTTGCAATCGTTTTGGAAATAACCTTGTAAATAAGGTTACAGAGCGAAATGGGCAAGAAATTAGAGAAAGATTCTGATGGGCACCGCTTTGGAATAAGAGCAACATACATGAAATGTATATGCCAGTGAACATATCACTTTGTCCTTGACTCCTCCACCATGCCAAGGAGGTCATTTTTGAATAGATCAAAAAAATGTAAAAATAGTTCCACTTTCCACCCATCCGGGCCTAGGCTCTTATCACCCTTGAAAGATCTTAAAACCTCCAAGAGCTCGTCCTCAGAGACAACTTTGAAAAGCTCCAAGTTTTCATCGGCATCGAACATGATAGGATATAGTTCAACACCCTATATAAGATCCCCCATGCATATCTCATCCTTTTGACTGCAGGCCTTCTGAGAATGTGAGACAACAACATTACATACATCCCTCTGCGACTAACACCGATTCCCATCTTCATCTTTAATCTCCCAAATAGAATTAATTTTACGCCTATGGTTTGCAAATCTATGGAAGAATTTTGTGTTTCGGTCTCCCTCCCTAACCAAAATGGCCTTACTCTTAAGGCGTCAGGTGGATTCATTTACACAGAGTATGTGCTTCTTTTTTAGCTCAATATCATGTATATGACATCTAGTAGCACTCGGGAGGTAATGAGTATACATATCGGAGTGAAGAGCATCTAGTTCTCAGATAATATCATGCAGTTCCTTATTTAGTAAATATTTCTTCCACTTCTGCCATGTTTTTACCTCCCCATGAAGAATACCAAGCTTAGTCAATATATGTGCCACGGGAGATAGGTCTTGTTCTCCATATCATGCCTAGACGTCATGTGCAAGATTATTAAAATCTAGGTCATCCAACCACACCCAGTTGAATTTAAAAGGCATACCATTTCTGTACACTCCCCTCCGCCATTGTAATATAATGGGTCGATGATCAAAGATGAAATTGTTTATCACCATGTATTGTACATTCCCAAGTCGCTCCATAACCTTTTCATGCATAATAAAACGATCCAGTCGCTTCGCAATGTATGCTATCCCCGCCAGACCATTGTCCCATGGAGCAACCACCTTTTGTGGGCATATGTCAACATAATTATATTCCATAATAGCATCTCTAATCACCTCCGCCATAGGGTAAATTTTTCTGGAGTGTCCCCATACCTCACCCAAGCCAATTGTGCAGTTCAAATCCCCCATAATGATGAGAGACACCAGCTCAAGGATCCCCGATGAAAATAGCTTGTCCCAAAAAACATCTCGATTCTTATATGGAGCGTACATATTGAGAACATGTATGCGAACCATAAGACCTATGATATGTCCTTCGAGAATGATACCATCAAAGCATGAAAAAGCCCTAACCTTGACCCATTGAGGGTCCCAAAGTCCCACAAGTCCACCTGATAGACCAGTAGCAGTCATGGCAGCCATGTGGAACTCTAGAAACATCTTTCTGAAATATTTGATCACATTAGGAACTGAGTGCATCGTCTCCTGCAAGAGAATGATATATGGACGAAAAGAAGAATTTTTTTTTTTTAGAGACAGATATTTTGGGTCACCTTCCAATACATGGATGTTTAGAGATAGTATGAAGGTCATGACAAATCCTGTGAGGGCATCCATGGTCCAAGGGCCTGAGAAGAGTTAGTAGCAGGATCTCAACAAGGGAATGGTCATCAGGAGAATTGAAAGGGAGAGGCATGGCGTGCCCCCGGAAATCCCTACTGTCACGATTATGCTTCTGACAGATGGTGATATTGCCTGTGGAGGTGGGGCTGATGTGAGGGGATGTCAAGCCAGGTAGTTTGTGGATGGTAAGGGTACGAAGGTCCAAGGTCTTCCTCTGAAGAAGAAAGTCCAGATCACTACCAACAGAATTAGTAGGTGAGGCAATTGGCGAATTAGGTGGTGTAAGGCTATGTCTATGTCCCTGGGAGGGATGTGTGTAATGGGAGGGAGATGGTGCAGGTGCGTAAATGATATGAAAAGTTGTAGGCACATCATGCAACGTGGAAGGGAGTGGGAAACTATTAGGAGGAAGAGTGTTTCCCAAAGGGGAGGAAGGAATATTCATGGATGGAATATTATCTAACGGAATACCTGGCTCATCAAAAGACAGAGGGGATGAAGGCACTATGATAGGAGAGTAGCCAAATTTCGATGTCTGGTGAGAAGAGGGGTGTAACAAGAAAGGGGCATGTGAAGTACCTGTATTACACTGAGAATCAATTCCATGTTGAGGCGCACCAACTTTGGATCCATGAACGTAATATTCATTTTGTGAAGGCTCAGATGAACCAAAGCAATTCCACCCTTGAGATGAATGTCTACCCCCGAGACGGTGAGGGAACTAATCCAGAAGGTGGCCAGTGCGATGACAATTTAAGCATTGGAACGGAACCCCCCAGAAATCCAAACATTGGGACAAGTTCATATCCCCCCAATGTAGTTCAATATTATCAGGAAAACCGCCTTTATACTCTTTCTCTATCAGAATCCAGGCCACTCTTTTATCCTGAGCCCCCAAACATCTTGGATCAACATATACAAACTTGCCAATCGCATTCCCGATGTCCATGAAGACCTACTTAGTCTAGAATTTGATAGGCAGCCCCAACAATTCAAACCAAATTAATTTTTTCTATGGAGTACCTTTTAGAGGGTTAAACCCAATATACCAAGAGTGGAGCACCAAAAATCTTTTGCCTTTGATCCACATAATGGCCTTAATTTTCATAAGGTCATCCTAGCTAAGAAAATGAAAATTATACCACTCCCGTAGACAACTCACCACTGTAGGCATGTAACTGAGCAAGGTTTTCCATTTTGAATCAACCCATATGCATCTCAGCTTCACTAAGATCTGTAAAGTGCCACCTACCAATTAGCGCTTGTTTCTACAAGCTGGTAATACGACCAATCAACACTTTGTGATCGAAAACTAGAGAAGGTGGTGGGGAGGTAATCTTAATAGAATGATGACCACGTCTAGATCACCATCCAAAATCCACGTGGTTAGCAACATGGAGATGAAAGGCTTCATGCACACCATCTAGCAAAGGGACAACGTCTTGTTGGGCATGCCAAGTGTGCAGATCCCAGGTGCCACCTTGAAGATCCACCCTAGAAGAAGGATGGAAATTAGATTCAGCCTCCATGGTGGCACATATAAATGCCTCATAGGCAGACGTGTCAGAGTCCAGCACATCCGTACCACCAGTATGGAAAAAGGAACAGAGTCCAAAAAGGTATAAAAATTGAAGTAGGGCTCGATAGATAAGAAGGTGTGGTAGAGTGGTAGATATGCCTTAATGAAGAGTGCCGAGAGAGACACCGCCAGTAGTCTAGGGACCAGGAAGACACGACCCCTGAAATAGGTAGACAGGTAGAGAATAAAACCCGCATTGAATAGAAAGGATAGTACCGCCACCGATGCAAAATTCAAAATAGGATTTCTTGTGGAACACGTAATAAAAAATGTAATAGTTGATATGGGGCAATGTACGAGGATCCCAAATCACGTGATCATCAGGTTTGGAAGGCATGTGGGAGTAAAGAGCAGTAGAACAAAGTTCACATCAAGAGAAAATACCACCAACCCCCCGTGAAATTTGAAATTCACCGGATCGAGAATAATTCCAATGCCGGAAAACTTAGAAATTCCAGAGATGGAAGCAGACCAGAGCAACACAAAGAAAATAAGCCAGATGGTCACCAAGCCAAAGTGATAGAGTGAAAGTGGAATTAAAATTCTTCATAGCAGCAGCAACAACAACATCCCCTGCAGGTCCACCACCTATTACAGAAGTGGAAGCCAATATATTTGCACGGGCAGGAGATAATGAAAGAGTTAATCCACCTATGCCAGAGAGAGTGTAAGCTGATAGGATACAGACGTGAACCTTCCCTGAAAGTAGATTGTGGACATACAAGATTTGAAATCTCAGTCTAGATAGACATTGGAACGCTTAGACAAGGGTAAAATATGGGTCATATAGATACAAAAAAAGATGTAAATCACAATTGCGAAAAGCATCAGGATGTGGAAGAATTTCGACTGGATTAGTCCAAAGATAGACATACTATTCATGACCAAGAATGACATAACCATACATAGAAATCCATATAAAAACCTAGACATGAAATGGTGTGGCCCCCAAACACACAAAAACAGATCCAGATTATGCTTATACAGGTATACTGATGGGAAGTTAAGTAATAACTCACTATCTGTAATATCTACATATATCCTTAGCTCATTAAATAACAACCCTGTAGCTCAAAATAAGGATCAAAAAAGAATCTAAACTATGCACCATTCTCTTAAAATGTGATGTTTGAATTAATAAAAAAATACCCACTAGTCAGCTCTATGAAAGAGAGTTTGAACGAGGAGAGTATTGCTCTGCAGAACGCTCTACATTGTCCATGTACATCACACATTAAATTTAGCAATCATGGTTTTAGGGAAGTTAGAACCATACCCTAAGAAATAGAAACTAAATCCTTTCCTGAGGTACCGTGAACCAATTCACTATTCGAGGATATTCTCCATTATCTCTAACACTCCCTCTTAATGGAGAAGGGGTTCACAAATATGCCTAACATCTCCGCAAACATTTCAAACTTAATTTTTCCAAGAGGCTTAGTGAAAATGTCTGCAACATTATCACATGTATTACAATATACAAGATGGATTTCTTTTGATTGTACTTTCACCCTGACAAAGTGGAATTGTATAACAATGTGTTTAGTGTTCTTGTGAAACACCGGATAATTAGCAAGTTTGATTGAACTCTGATTGTCATATCTGATTGTTGTTACATCTTTCTGTTCATCCTCGACATCCTGGAGAAGTGTCAGCAACCAAACTGCATCACATGCCGTTTCACACATAGCTTGATACTCTGCTTCCGTTGAAGACAAGGAAACCGTGTTATGTTTCTTGCTGCTCCATGTAATCACCCCAGATCCAATGATGAATGCATAGCCTGTTATGGATCTGCGGCCGTCTACAATTCCAGCCCAGTCGGAATCTATAAATCCTGTCAATCTAATATCAAAGGAATCAGTATAAATAATACCATAGATTATAGTACCTTGTAGATCCTCAAAACACATTTCGCTGTATTCCAATGACTCTCAAGTGGCTTGGACATGTATTGACTTCGCACACTGACTGCATAAGCCAAATCTAGTCTAGTAGTGGTCAGGTATATTAGGCTCCCAACCAGTTGTCTATAAAGTGTCGCATCTGCCTCTTGAGAGCCATCCTCACTCTGAATTTTAATGTTCTGATGTAATGGTACCACTACAGCCTTACACTGATCCATCCTGAATCTTTACAGTAGACCTTTGACATATTTACCCTGGGATAGAAAATTTTGTCCTAAATCTCTTCAGATCTCAAGAGCCAAACAATATCTTAATTCACCAAGGTCTTTCATTTCGAACACCTGTGACATTTGTTGGTTGATTTATTTGATTAGAGCAATAACATCACCTGTAATAATTAAATCATCTACATACAAAGAAATCAACACTATGCGCCCCTATTCATCTTTCATGGTGTACGGATTAGGGTCGTTTTTACTTCTGTTGTAGCCAAGTTGCAAAAAAAATGAATCAATCTTTTCATACCAAGACCCGGTGCTTGCTTTAGTCCATAAACAACTTTATTTAATCTACAAACTAAATGTTCTTTCCCTTTCTAGACAATCCCCTCAGGTTGCTCTAAATAAACCTCCTCTTTCAATTCTCCATTTAAAAATGCAGACTTTACATCTAGTTGGTGAATCATCCAATGTTTCTTAGTAGTTAAAGCAATCAACATTCTGATGGTATTTAGTTTAGCTACAGGGGAAAATGTTTCTTCATAATCAATGCCTTCTTTTTATGAATACCCCTTTGCTATTAATATAGCTTTTAGTTTATCTAGGTTCTATCTGCATTAATATTTGGTTTATACAACCATTTGCAACCTATGGTTTGTTTCCCTTTAGGAAGTTCAACTAGCTCTCAAAGTGTCGTTCTAGATTATAGATTCATATTCCTGTTTCATAGTTGTTTTCCATTCACTACATTCATTTTCTTCCTTGTAACTAGAAGGTTCAACAACATTCATCATACTAGTTATAAAGGCATTTTCCCTATATCTAGCAGGCAATTGAGATTTCCTACCTGATCTTCTGAGTGTTGGTGTAGCTTCTGACCTATTCTGAGTTTCCTTTGCTGGACTCGGCTTGACTACTGCATCTGAATTCTCTTCTTCTGCCTTTGTCTACTGTTGTTGCTGCTACTCATTTCTGTCACCTGATTCATCACTTCCTTCTTCCACCAAGAACGAAATATTCTATTCCTCATTGCACTTATCAGATTCTTCATGATCCTGCTCATGGAATATGACATCTCTACTAACGAAAATCTTGTGAGTAGAGGGATTAAATAATCTATAAGCTTTATATTGTGAACAATACCCTATAAAGGTACATTTGATGGCTTTTTAATTTAGCTTTCTTCTGTCTTCCTTTGGAATATGCGCAAATGCTTTAGACCCAAACACTCTTAAATGTTTTACTACATGCTTAAATCCATATAATGCTTCATAAAGAGTTTTAAACTCAAGACTCTTTGTAGGACTCCTATTTTTCAAATAAACTAGAGTATTCAATGCTTCAACCAAAAAAACATTGGAAAGATCCTTACCTTTCAACATGTTCCTAACACATTCCACCAATGTTCTGTTGTTTTTTTCCATTACTCCATTCTGCTGAGGAGTATGGGGTACTGTGAATTGTTGTAATATCCCATGGTCTTTAAAATACTTGATAAGTTCATCCTTCCTGTATTCTCCCCCTTGATCGGAGCGGAGATTTTTTATATGCTTCCCTGTTTGCTTTTCAATCATGTTTCTGAACTGCTTAAAGTATTCAAATGTGTGACTTTTCTTACTCAAAAAATATATCGAAGAAAGCTTTGTGCAATCATCAATAAATAGTAAAAAATAGAGTGCACCTTCTAATGACTTTGTTTGCATGGGTCCACAAAGATCTGCGTGCACTAATTCAAGTATGTCTCTCTATTTCTTCTCTACTCGAACATGGAATTCCTCTCTATGCATCTTTCCTAATGTATAAGCATCACAGTCATTATGCACTTGTTTTAACATAGGAAGATCTCTTACCATTTCCTTTTTCTGAAGTAACAACAAATCATTGTAGTTGATATGACCAAATCTCTGATGCCATATCTCTTCTGTAGTCGAACTCGCTACTGTCAAAGCTTGAACTAGTGTTGGTCTTACATCCAATTTGTACAGAGCTCCTGTTCGAATTCCTATAGCAATAGTCTTCATGCCATCTAACAGATCTTTAATATAACGGTTATATTAAAAAATTCAACTTTAAGATCTTGATCTGTAATCATGGATACAGAAATCAGGTTCTTCGTTACACCGGGCACATACATGACATTATGAATTTTTCTTATAGTACCATTAGGTAAAATGATAGAAACCTTCCCACACCCTTTGATCTGATGACTTGTATCATCACCTAGGTAGATTTGTGCTCCGTCGTTGCTTTCTTTAAAATCTTCGAACCATTGCTTGTTCCCCGTCATATGTGTTGATGCTCCTGAATCTACATACCAAATGTCTGCATCAACATTCTCATCAAACTCTGCCATAAACAATTTGAAGTTCTGCACATGATTTTCATTTGCGAGATGACTTGCATGTCGTTTCTGCTTCTGATGTTGTTTATGATATATCTTCTTCGTGCACTCCTTAGCTATATGACCAAGTTTTCCACAATAAAAATATTTAATTTCAGAGTTATTTCTATTCGGATGCATACCTTGAGTCTAATTTGTTCTTTTCTGTGAATTTCCTCCGTTTTGTTGTTGCGGATTTCCTTTTCCTTTGAAGTTCTTTTTCGCCATCAACTCAAGATATGCACTTTGGGGCTTCAGAGTCGATCCTCTTTCTTCTTCTTGCATTAATATTCCTATTATTTCTTCAAACTTTGGGATTTTCTCTTTTGCGTTTATCCCAGTGATAAACATTTTGTAGTCATCGGTCACACCATACATGGAAATGGTTACTAGATCTGTATCTGCAACTGTTTCACTAATGTCTGCCAATTTGTTCTTCAGATATTTGATCCTCACTATGAAGACATCAACTGTTTCATTCTCCTCCATCTTCAGGGATAAGATCTTTCTCTTCAGAAACGGAACACGATTTGTATTCCTAATCTCATACAAATCCTTCAAAATTCTCCAAATTTCAATTGCTGATTTACATTCTCTGATATGTGGTATGATGTAGTGTTTCACTGACATCTTCAACAGCGTCCTTGCTTTACCTTCTCGCTTTTCCCAATCTAGGATCGATGATGATCCAACTTTTCGCTTCTGCGCATCCCCATTTGCAATCGTCCAAGCACTCTGCACTTCTAGCATCTTGAATTTCCAATTCGCATAATTGGAGCAATCGAGCTTGTTATGCTCATTCAAGTATGCTTCGATCATTTGATTATTCATCTTGACGATTAAAAAAAATTGATAGGTAAATATATATATATATGTTAGATTTACCCAATATCTTTATAAAAGACAGTGTTTGTGATAAACAATCTCCAATACTGTTTGATCCCGCAGCGCACACGCAAACCATAGTGGCTTCCTTCATGACTTCTACCACGACCTCCTTTTGACAGACCTCGGCCTCCACGCAGCCTTCTCTCGATAGACCTCAGCTTCCATGCAACCTTCTCTCGGCAGCCACTGCCAAGATGCTACCCCTTTTTTGTTTGCACAGTCGGCGCGATTTAGCACCACGGATTTGCGAGGGTCGGCGTGATGTACAACACAGATTCTCCACGGTCGGCAAAATAAAAATATGCACAAGTCTCAGAGTGGGATCTACGCGATTTTAACTCCAAATACAATTTCGTGTGAGGCATGCCTTTCAAATCCTTCACTCAGCGTAAAGGTTCCTCCATCCTGTAGCTCCAATACCATGTTAAAAAGTGATGTTTGAGTTAATAAAAAATACCCACTGGTCAGCCATACGAAAGAGAGTCTTAACCATGAGAGTCTCTCTGCAAAACGCTTTACATTGTCCATATACATCACACATTAAATAACAATAATGGTTTTAGGGAAATTAGAACCATACCCTAAAAAATAAAAATTATTTCCGCCCCTGAAGTAAGTAATGTGAACCAATTCACTATTCTAGAATATTCTCCATTATCTATAACACATCAAGAATCAGCGCGAATACAAAAGATTATGACCCTCCTCGACCCTATACAAAACTCAAGGCTCTCCTTGACTGATCGTCTCAGTAGCGACTCCACACACACCAATCTCTCGAACTTGTAAAGCTTCAGCGAGCCAAAGTTGCCACTGGTTAAAGAATGGCTTCCTTCTTATGCAGGACGGACGAGACAATGTGGTGGAAAACAGCTTTAAATCCAGGTACCATTGTTCCACGGACGAGACAATCTGGTTAAAAGCCGCTTTAAATCCAGGTACCATTGCTCCACTTGAGGAACGATCGATGGAGAGGTTCGTCTCTCTAGGCCTATTGCACAGATAAGTGTGAAAAAAGCAACCACTAGAATGATTAGTATATCAAAGACAAATGTGGCCTCATTCGCGTGAGAATGATTTCCAAATGTGCTCGACTCCCGTAGGAGAAGCTGATGGGAAAAGGCCATTAAAATTCTTTGAACCAACCATGGAAAATATAAAACACTCGACAACGCGTTAATTATAACGTGTGATCACAATTCTTTACTTATTTTATTAATAAATTTAAATTTAAAATCACAATTCAATAATTACACTAAATATATTATATTATTATATTCTTGCATAACTAAATATATTATAATAGAAGACGAATTATACATACTGATTACTTATAAAAAAATTTGTCACAGGTTACACAAACTCCAAATAAGAATTAAAATAAATCAAAATCACAATCCACTCATCATACTGAATAATATACTATAAGGGAAAAGGTATCACGGCCTGCCAGTAATGGTTATGTTACACAAACTCCAAAATAAGAATTAAATTAAATTTAAAATTTAAATCAAAATCTTAATCCAGTCATCACACTGAATAATGTACTATAAGGGGAAAGGAATCCGAAGTATTCATACTAATTATCTATTAAAATAGTATTACAGGCTAAAGCTCCAAATGTAAATTTATTACAATCTGTCAGATGCGTGTTGAGGTTAAAAAGACAAAAATTCTGTAAAATGTCAACGCCTGCTACTAAGATTCTGACGCTCAACCAGAATACCGCCCTTAATTGTTAGGAAAGAGCGTGATGAAGAAGGTCCCTGTGATCGTTGTGGCGGATAAAGTTTCAACTGTATTTCTTAAAATAATAATAAACTAGCAATTGTTCCAAAAGGTACAAAGAGAGGTTATAGGATTATTAAATTAGAGTTGTCGAATTTCAAATTAGAGTTGTTGAATTTCTCAAAGCTTGTTGAACGGCTATAACGTCCATAGAAATAATCTTCCAAAGTTCTGCTCTCATGTACAAGATCTACACTTTGATATGGACCACTGTTTGATCTGGAAAAATGGACCTTCGATAGATAATATAAATAGTAGAAGTACTACCAAGTTAACAAAAAGAAATAATTCAAATTTACATTTTTAATATTTATTTATTAAAATTTAAATAAAATTATTAAAAGATAAATAAATCTAAAAAAAATTAAACATAATTAATTGTAATTATCTCTTATTATAAATTGTTGTTTCAAATGTATTATCTTATCTAACACATGGACACAAAATATGCAAAGATCATAAACACTTCTGTCTTGTCTAGGCGGGCTAACATGCTAAATCACCCGTTTAATCTATGGAGGCCAGTGTACGAATTTTAAATCTGAAGCATCTAACTGTTTCTGCAATTTTATTGTGAATTTTCGTTCTTTTAGTATATAATGTTGGTGGGTGGACAAAAAAATGGTTATATTTGACAAGCATATTCCATTTGGCTATTAACCTTGAGAGATTCTTCCCCATGGAATGGACATAAATTTAATTTTGATTGTGGTTTTAGTTTATTCATAATTTCTAGCTTAAATCCAAATATGCTAACATTATACATAATGTTGGTGGAATCAAAAGCTCCCTTAAAAAACTAACAACAGTATTATATTATTAACTAGAATATTTTCAAAATAGGGAAAAGGAACTCAGAAAAGGAAGATATTAAATTTTGGTTATGGTTAAATTTTTTATTATGTAAAAATATATTGAATGTAAAATTAACAATTCATTTAAAAAAGTATTTTAGGGTAATTTATAGAAATATTTTTTAGAAAAAATTGCATAAAATATTATAACTTGTATTGGACAATGTTAAATTGATATTGGCTAATAAGGAGATCCAATCCTATATCCTTGATTTGGAGGAACTAATAAATTGAGAAATCTACATATACAATTTTTCTCCTACATAATAATTGTGAAAATTAACTCTCAAATATATTTATTTATATTTTATTCCTTTTTTTTTTTCTTACAAAAACTTCCTTAAATTTTGATAGAGAGTAGCTTTCTTTTATATATATATATATATATCATTTTTAATATATTTTCAGATTAATATAAATAGACATTTATAAAATTTCATATGTGATGAACATGTTCATCACTATTTTTTTTTGGTAAATAGTGGGTGCGTTTTTAACTAATTAAGCAGTCTACTTTATCATTATAACATATTCATTAAAAATAACAACTTTTTAATTTAATTATATATTTAAAATATTATCAATCATATTAAAAAATTCATTGTTTCTTTATTATATATATATATATATATATATATATATATATAACACATTAATTTCACTAGATTAATTGCCTCTCAGAATACTGAAACAGTTCCAACTTCCAACACATCAGGATCCATTTCCTGTAACTGGAAACATATCCCAAATATCAGGAACCATTACCAGTTTAGGATATAATCTCACTTGTAAATGAAAAACGCAGAAAAAGAAACTAATGATGCAGGAGGAAACGGTGGGAAAGAGCTTTTTCCCTGTGACGTAAAAAGGCAGGATTATGAGAGAGAATCAGATATCCCTTCCATTCTGTGCTCCTTAAGCAAAATGTATTGCAAGCTGGCCATTGACTGCGGCGTTTGACAGCTCATCAACTCTCCTATCATGTTTTCTGTGTACACGTTGAAAGGTGATTTCATGAAACTTCCCAGCTGCGTCTATGATTTGATACAGAGTTGGTGTTGGTCCCAAGATGAAGTTTTGGTGTTTGAATGTGCCCTTGACCCGGTCTATGACCAGATTTTAGTTTCCAAAGATTTATCATTTGAAGCTCCCCACCGTTAGCTTTTGGGTTGCTTTGAATGTGGTTGCCATGCTAGGTGCACCTTCATGTGATGAGGCATACATGGTGAAACCCTATCCCTGTAGTTGTATCTTAGAGACTTATATCTTTTGTTTGATGAAATTTGGGTGCACCTTCATGTGATGAGGCATGCATGGTGAAACCCTATCACTGTAGTTGTATCTTAGAGACTTATATCTTTTGTTTGATGACATTTGGAGAGGTTCCTAAATGTTGTTGCTTGACATTAGATGTGGTGCTTATCTTATTTGGCATCAATATCTTCTACATGGTGCATGTGCTGAGGAGGATGGTTGCTTGTATGGGTGTTAGATCTACTTTGGAAGAGAAGAGCTTGGTACTAGGGGAGTGGCTGTTTAGCCCTAGGAGCATTGGGACTGCTTGGCATGAGGGTTTGAGGGCGCATTACTTGGGGTTGTATGTGGACATGGGACACATAAGTGGATGAGTATTGGAACATTAAATGCTTGTCTTGGAATGCAAGGAGCCTTGTGATGAGCAGTGCTTGACATTTGGAGTCCATGCTTGGCGAGTGCATCACTTGAGGAGTCTTGTCTTGACATGTGCACACCTTGGAGAGAGAGTGCTTTGCTTGGAGACCTTAGCTTGAGGATTATATTAGGTTGGTTGTGGAGTTAGTCCATTTTACTATGATTGGCATCTGTCACCTATTCTATATGAATGGAGGAGAGAGTCTTTAGTTGTAATCATGTAGAAGCATGTTAGTGTTCATTAGACCATTTGTATCTTGAAGATGAACTTGTTTTGAGTCTTTGTACTTGTCTTTTTGCAAGGGAGGGAGGTGCTTAGGTTTGTGAGAGCCAACTTGTAGAGGAGACTTGAACTTTTAGGGCTTCATTTCTTGTGTTTGAAGGACATAGGGTTTATGGCAAATGACCCTAAAGGAGACTTGGAGCGCATTGCTTGGAGAGATTGTGTGAGGCAAGCTTGGTGACAGATCAAGGGTGGACTTGATGGTGTCAATGCTAGCTTGTTGTTGAGCCTTGGTTGTTGATAGATAGCTTTGTGGGATGTTTTCTACTCCTTTTTCATTACTGGTCAGGGTTTTCTATTGATGGTCGATGTCTTAGCTATGGTTTGGAGGCATTGGGGGGTCCTAGCTTGTGATAAGCTTGAAGGAATGTCTTTTACCAGCATGTGATAAATTATTGATAAGTACCTGTAGCTTCATTCTTGTGTATATGTGAAGTGTACTTTTCTGTTCAAATTCTATAGTATTTACAGATCTGATTTTCAACTTATATTCTTATGGTGAATGAGTAGTTTTTGTGGTTGTTTGGTATGCTGATTTATCATAAAGAGTTAACAGTTTTGTTGAGTGATTTGACAAGTATATAGAAGCTAAGGGGGCAGTTTTGTGGTTGTAGCAAATATGTTGTTATAAGTTATTTTAGATCTGTTATATGTTAGCTATTGTGCCTGAAGGGATGGAAACATTGTTTAGACAGTGAAATGTATACTGTAGTAAGTTATATTTTAGATTCATCTCTAAAGATGAAAGTTCACAAGAAATAGATTTGAGGAGCCTAAAGAATGAGGTGAAATTTCTGAATTTGCATCAAGCAACATTTTCTTCAAATTTCTACACCATTTGCCTTCTTTATAGTCAGTTTTAATAGGAGTTTTAGAGCATGGAGTTTTTCCGAATTGTTACTACCCACTTCCAAGCAATGTTGACAACATTAGAATGGGCAAAAAATCAGTGAAAAATCAGCAAACATAAAAAATTACTAATATATATATATATATATATATATATATATATATATATATATATATATATATATATATATATTTATTTATTTATTTATTTAAACATATAAAGCAACAATAACATCACATAAACACATTGGCACATAAATATGGAGAAAGCACTACTATATATATGTTGTGGATGCCAAATAAAAAGTGATCCATCATTGTCAATATTGAATCCTCAAGTCTGATAGTTGTCCAATCTGTTGGAAATAATACTGAGGGGGGGGGTGAATCAATATTATCAAATCAAACACTTTTTCATTTTCATACTTAGATTCATATACGCTACTTTAGTGAAGGGAACCCGCGTGTACACACAACTGTGTCTAATGCAACTAGTGTATATCCAGTAAACTTATGATTCAGTTAATCCATTAAATGCTGATCTTTAGTTAGTGCATCAGAACTTTTATTAACCATATGAACAGTAAACAGGTGCAGTAAAACAGAATAGATCATCACACACAAGAAGCACACATGAACACCATGATGTAAGGTGGAAACCCAATGTGAGTGAAAACCACATGTTGCAAGTCATCTCTATCTTCTTTTAATAAGAAACTTCTTTTTACAATATTTCTATATTGGTGCAGTCTTATACCAGTACATAGGATTCTACCCGCAGAAGGCTACAACCTTCTCTCATTCTCCAGCTTCTCCTGGAAGGGAGCTGCAACCCCCTTAGCTCTTCTACTAGCCGATCCTTTTACTAGTACGTAGGTGCCGGCCTACTGAATGCTCCAACATTCACTTGTTTTCCAGCTGCTACTGGAAGGGAGCTACCACCCCCTTAGCTTTTGTACTAGCTGATGTACTAGTACGTAGGTGCCGACCTACAGAAGGCTACAACCTTCTCTTTCTTCCTCCAAGTACCACGTTTCATAAATTTTTTAGACTGGATATTCATGGAACAATCATCATAATTTGAAGGCCACGTTTCATCCAATTTTCATACTGGACCCATCAATATCATTGAAGCACACAATCAATCAACACTAGCATCATCAATCTCTGAATCACCCAATATTGAATCACTGAAACCTAGTCAACAAACTGCAATCACTAAAACATAGAGCAGAACACAGAACTCTGCAACAATGTTCAGATCTAACTGTATCATCAAAAATCATGTATGAGAGTGCATACGCTACTTGGAAGAGCTAAACCAGCGTGTATATCATTCATTACTTACATATAACTTCGTTGCACTTCCTGACTCTAGAAAAGCCCAAATCATTACATATACAAGGATAATAAGTATGTTAGCAACTAGATCTAGTCCATCAGATCACATAAACATAAGTCATTATGATCCTGATCCATTATAGATCTCATCCATCAACACTGAAGCTAAACACAATCAACCAAACTGAATATGCAGAATACTGACAGCAGTAAACAGTCATCAGGACTCATCAACAACCAGAACCACCTGTAACTTCAAACATCATAGCTCATATGGTATACGCTACTTAGATGTATCTAACCTATGTATGTACGCGCTTTTAGCATAGTCAACCAGCATATACATCTGTACATATTCATTCATGATTTGCAGTTATTCCAAACTTGAGTTATACTCAGATCATAATATTTACAGAACATTACATGCGTCAGTATACAGATTTAGAATTAGCAAGATCAAACCGTATAGAGATGATTCATTCCAAGCCATTAGATCCCGATCTATCCTTAGATCTTGTTCTCCATCAACCGCTAAGATTCCTCCTTAGCTCAGATCAAGCAAAGCATCATGAACCCATAACCTGCATACTGGATCTCATACTTCATCAGATATTCAAGATTTTCTCAATTGCCTTTGCCTAATGATCTTCTTCTCCTTTTATAGTCTTAGTCCTTACTCAATACCATGGTCCAAAACCATTTAGAACCAATACTAGGGACCTAATACCTAGGTTCAACACTTCGGACACAATACCAAGGTCCAAAACCATAGGTCTAAATACCACGAACCCAAAAATAATATTTCCCACATATACGCGCTTTTCCGTGCATGAAAGTGCATGCATACGCATACGCAATTTTTTATTAGCAATCCTGCGTGTATACACACCTTTATATATAGTGTACCTACGTGTATAACCTGTGTGTATACACTACTTGGGATATAGCGAACCTGCGTATATATGTGACTTAGTATATAATGAACCTGCGTGTGTACACGACTTGGTATATAGTTAACATGCGTATATACTTTTCTTTCTTCATTCTTTGTAGTGTGATCATCAATTCTTTGCTACTGACCTGCTGCACTATGATCTGTCATCTGTGTGAGTTGCCATCAAGGACAACACTTGTATCATAATGCCAAAAATCTCCCCCTTTGGACTTGATGGCAAAGCTAACTTGCCATACTGAGAACTGTCATCTTAATGAGTTGTCATTGTTCATTACATCTGAACTGATTCCTTTGAGTTGCCCTGCATCCCATGTATTCTGTCACATTTGATATCTCTTCTATAGATTCATCTAGTTATAAGTGAGTTGTTCTTCTACAAGGGGTTGCCATCAAGTACAACACATGCATCATAATGCCAACAATCTCCCCCTTTGGACTTGATGGCAACAACCATACCAAGTCACTCTCCCCCTTTGACATCAAGGGAAAAGGGCGAACCAAGATATTCTCTTCCTTGATATACATTCTGCTGTCCATACTCCCCATGAGTACATACTGAAATCTCTGATTGAGCTCCCCCTTTGTATATGCCAAGGTGTACCAATCTATCGATGCTCCCTCTGAGTACATGCTGAAATCTTTGCTCTGCTGAAATGTGTTGTTCATGCTCCCCCTGACTGTAAGAAAGATCTGCAAAAAGATGTTCTTCAAAAAGAACATGACTCTATACATCATAAATGACCTTCCTATCACCAAAGACTCATACATACATCCATCTCCCAACCAAGTGGGGATATACCAATATTGACTCATCCACCCAACTAAGTGGAGATATACTAGATACCAATTGTTTATACATGACTGAAATATTACATCATTATTCCCATGCATAGTGGGGGTAAAATTTACATCATATGACCAAAAGGGATTCATCAAATTACTACAATAGACAGAGACAAACTATTACATCATGAGTCTTGATATGTCCTTTACATTGAATGATATACGTGACATTTATAACAGAGACCAAAAATATAAAGAAGACCATGATAGTCATCAACAACTATCATACACAGTGTATGATCTGCTCCATAAGCATTTGTCAACAACATCTAGACCAGCAACCTGTATATGTCCATTAGTGTAGATAACATCAACCTGTGACAAGATATGTCTGCATATAGATATCAATTCATCCTCTTGAATATTATCATAGCCTTCCATGAATGAATTCTACATATGACATACAAAATCATTCACATTATATCATATGTGAAGAACACCATAGCCATCTCATCAACATCAAGATCTGCATGATCTTATATATCATCCATGTATCATCACTTGGGAACATCTGCATCAATCAACATATGTAGGTATAAACCTATCATCATATAGGTAAGAACTCATCATCATCATGTCTCCAACAATGCAACTTTGAGTAATCATGCATGTATCCAGCATACTGTATATAGGACTATGTATCTTGATCTCAAGATCTTTTGTCAAGACTTCTTGATATCATCAACAGCAACAATCCTCATCCATGTGAATGCCAAGAACTATAGGAATCTTGCATCATAACTATATTATATGTCGACAGCAGCATATGAGTGACTCATCATCAAGTAATGAAATTGTGTATTCAAGCTTTGTACTTCTCCTTATCCTTATGAAGATCACCATGTAAGCACCATATATGCATCATCAGAGAATCAACCACAAATCTGATCTGAACACCAACTATGTAACCCCAAGAATCATATGAGATTTTATCATGGAAAACTCATAACCATACCATATCAAGATGTATCATTTAGCCATATAAGCATCATCACCAAGGACTACTAACCATAATGCCAACAATGTATTATTAAAAGTATATGCTCCCCCTGAACCTGTGCCATCTTGTTTACTGTTAGATCTGATCATGCATATATCAGCAAGAAGTATCAAGGCATCATCATAAAAAAGTTAGGATCAAAACACTTCTAAACATATTACAAGTATCAAGACATTTCCACACATCATCAGCAAATTGTAACCATCATCAAATAGAGCAAGCAATGGACTGAATCATATCAGACCCTTTTCCTAAGCATGTCCCACTACTTTTCTCAAACTGACATATACGCGATTGTGCACTGTCAAACTCGCGTATGTACACGACTTCTCTTTATGAAACTTGTGTATGAGATTGAGAACACTGAAGTTTTACACTTTCAACTTCCTTTGAGTCTGTTATGTCTGTACATTGTGTTGTGCCACTTCTTTCTAACAGTACTTCCTTCTTCTTCCATATCTTCAAGTGTGATGATGTTTTCTCCTTTTGGTATGGTGCCCGTACTTTGTTCCTGCATTCCTTTGCTATATGTCCAAGCTTGTTACATGCATAACATCTTACATGTTTCATATTCCTTCTGTAGCAATCAACAACTTTGTGACAAAACATATTGAAAGAAAAACAATATCCCTTAAAGTACCTGGAACATGATGATCTTTCTGTGTGATGGTCTTGAACCATTCTACTTCTGCATCTGGTTGCAACATGTCCAAGATTATGACATACATAACATTCAACATTATTCATTGGAGGAGTAAAAGATTTTCTTTGAAGAATTTCTTTCCTTGGTTGTTGATGGGATTGACCTCTCATCTCCTTGTTGAGTATTTCAGATTGTGCATTAGAGTTCCTTGTCTTATTTTGTGAACTAGATTCACCTTCAACAGATTCATGAAAACCAAGACCAGTTTTGATAGCAGGAGACCTTTGACTACTAAGAATATCATCCAAGATCTTAGTACTATCTTGAAATCGTAAGAGCTTATCCTTTTCTTCTAAGTTATCTCTTAGAATATTTACCTCAACCTGAAGTTGCTCTTCCTTTTTACGATACTGCTTATTCATGTTTTCTTCAGCCTTTCTTCCTTATTCCAACTGGTGTCTTAATTCAAGAACTTCGTTTTCTTGTTTTTCAAGAGCTTGGAGTAGTTTTTCATTCTGCTTATTTGATTCTTCAAGATCTTCTTTTAGCGAGAGGATTGTGGCTTCAACACTTTCATAGTAACTAGATCTTTCTCTGAGTTTCTTGATTGTTGTGCTCCTTTCATTTACTTCATTTCTTAATGATGTCACTTCATCCCGCAACTTTTGACATTTTTCCTTGAATAGCTTCCTTACCTTTTTTCCTTCCTCTAGTTGAGCTTTTAGTTTGGTAACTTCTTCTTTGGAGATACATTCCCTTTTGTGCAATAGATCTTGTTGATCTCTAATTTTGTCTATAAGTCTTTTAAATTCTGCCTCTATTTGATATCTTTCATTCTCACCCATAAGAGCAAATTCAGTTGTTTCACTATCACTTTCATCATCTTCAAATGGATGAAGAAATGTATCACCAGAGGATAACAAATTCATACCTGATAGTTCTTTTGCTTGTTCCTCGTCATTCTGAAGTGACTCTGAATCTGAAGTGATTCTTCCACATATTCCCCAATTGATTCTCCCACTGTCATAGTTCTTCTAAGATGTCCTCTTCTTCTTAGGCGCTTTCTTCTTAAGCTTCTTTCCCATTGTGCTACGAATCTCCTTCAAGCGATCAAACTTCTACCAAAGGACCTGCTCTGATACCGATTGTTGGAAATAATACTGAGGGGGGGGTGGTGAATCAGTATTATCAAATCAAACACTTTTTCATTTTCATACTCAGATACATATACGCTACTTCAATGAAGGGAACCTGCATGTACACGCAACTGTGTCTAATGCAACTAGCATATATCCATTAAACTTATGATTCAATTAATCCATTAAATGTTGATATTTATTTAGTGCATCAGAACTTTTATTAACCATATGAACAGTAAATAGGTGCAGTAAAACAGAATAAATCATCACACACAAGAAACACAGATGAACACCATGATGTAAGGTGGAAACCCAATGTGGGTGAAAACCACCTGCTGCAAGTCATCTCTATCTTCTTTTAAAAAGAAACTTCTTTACAATATTTCTGTACTGGTGCAGTCTTATACCAGTACATAGGCTTCTACCTGCAGAAGGCTACAACCTTCTCTCATTCTCCAGCTTCTCTTGGAAGGGAGTTGTAACCCCCTTAGATCTTGTACTAGTCGATGCTTTTACTAGTATGTAGGTGTTGGCCTATTGAACGCTCAAACCTTCACTCGTTTTCCAGCTGCTACTAGAAGGGAGCTACCACCCCCTTAGCTCTTGTACTAGTTGATGTACTATTACATAGGTGCAGACCTATAGAAGGATACAACCTTCTCTTTCTTCCTCCAGGTACCACGTTTCATAAATTTTTTAGACTAGATACTCATGGAACACATCATCATAGTCTGAAGGCCACATTTCATCCAATTTTCATATTAGACCCATCAATATCATTAAAGCACACAATCAATCAACACTAGCATCATCAATCTTTGAATCACCCAATACTGAATCACTGAAACCCAGTCAACAAACTGAAATCACCAGAACATAGAGTAGAACATAGAACTCCATAACAATGTTCAGATCTAACTGTATCATAAAAAATCATGTATCAGAGTGCATACGCTACTTGCAAGAGCCGAACCAGCATGTATATCATTAATTACTCATAACTTCGCTGCACTTCCTGACTCCAGAGAAACCCAGATCATTACATATACAAGGAGAATACGTATGTTAGCAACCAGATCTAGTCCATCAGATCACATAAAGATAAGTCATTATGATCCTGATCCATTATAGATCTCATCCATCAACACTGAAGCTAAACACAAGCAACCAAACTAAATATGCATAATACTAACACGAGTAAACAGTCATCAAAACTCATCAACAACCAGAACCACCTATAACTTCAAACATCATAGCTCATATGGTATACGCTACTTAGACATGTATCTGACCTGTGTATGTACACGGTTTTATCATAGTCAACCAGCCTATACATATGTAAATATTCATTCATGATTTGCAGCTATTCCAAACTTGAGTCATACTCAGATCATAATATTTATAGAACATTACATGCGTCAGTATACAGATCTAGACTTAACAAGATCAAACCATATAGAGATGATTCATTCCAAGCCATTAGATCCCGATCGATCCGTAGATCTTGTTCTCCATCAACCGCTAAGATTCCTCCTTAGCCCAGATCAAGCAAAGCATCATGAACCCATAACGTGCATACTGGATCTCATACTTCATCAGATATTCAAGATTTTCTCAATTTCCTTTGCCTAATGATCTTCTTCTCCTTTTATAGTCTTAGGCCTTACTCAATACCATGATCCAAAACCATTTAGAACCAATACCAGGGACCGAATACCCGAGTTCAACACTTCGAACACAATACCAAGGTCAAAAACCATAGGTCTAAATACCACGGACCCAAAAATAAGCTTTCCCACATGTACGCGATTTTCCGTGCATGAAAGTGTGTGCATACGCATACGTGACTTTTGATCAGCAATCCCGCGTGTATACGCACATTTGTATATAGTGTACCTGCGTGTATACACTACTTGGTATATAGCGAACCTGCATATATACGTGACTTAGTATATAGTGAACCTGTGTGTGTACACGACTTGGTATATAGTGAACCTGTGTATATACTTTTCTTTCTTAATTCTTTGTAGTCTGATCATCAATTCTTTGCTACTGACCTACTGCACTATGATCTGTCATCTGTGTGACTTGCCATCAAGGAAAACACTTGTATCATAATGCCAACACAATCAAGCACTCAAAAATAGAGAATCAATACAAAATGACATGACATATATAAATGTATCTCATCATAATAAGGTAGATTTACTTTGCAATTCATGGTATGAAATTAAAATCTGTAATTTTAAATTGAAAATCATAGGTTGAACTATCCTTTAAAAAAAAGAAGAAATTAAATGTTGGAATATAATAAATGTTATTAACATCTCATTATGGTATAAATATACTTCATAAAAATGCAAGTTTTCCTGTGTATCAAAATCTGATTCAAATACGTGGGAAGGTTACCTAGTTCATTCATGCATTTTATATTCTTTTCTAGCAATTTTTTTCTTTCCTACACAAATTCCAATGTTCAACAATGAATGTCTGCAATAATCTTTCCTTCTGGGTGAACAGAGACTTGGATTTATATTGGTTCAGGGGATTATCAGTTGTTGTCTCCCCTACCTTTACAATGTGATTCCCCCACTGCCCAACAGTGCTATCTACGAGGCATGAAGTTTCACAGAGGTTGATCAATCCAGCATCACAACTTACTTGCCCAGAAGGAATTAAAAGGAAAAAGTTGTGCTTTATGACTTAAAAACAGTGGTTCAGCTTTAGCTTTCAGGTGAGTCTGCAGAACATTGAAAAGAACAAGAAGACATTTTACAGGAAGCATGACAATAAGCAGAAGTGCACTTTCTTGTACAGGTAATGAAAAGATAAAAATAATGTTGATTTTTGACTTGGAAACAGAGTAGCTCAGCTTTAGCTTCATATAGAACAATGCACTTCTTGTACAGGTCATGAAAAGATAAAAATAATGTTGTTTTTGACTTGGAAACAGAGTAGCTCAGCTTTAGCTTCATATAGTACCATTGTTCTAGTAGTAAATGAAAGCAATTATTAGGTAAGTCTGCAGAACATAGAAAAGAACAAGAAGACATTTTACAGGAAAGCATGACAATAAGAAGAGGGGTACCAATACCATATAAAACCTTTAATAGAGTACCGAGAACATGTCTTTGAAGGCATAAAAGTTTTATTAAAGCAAGTGAAAATTTTTCAATGGGGGAAAACACCACTGATGAGTGAACTGAACATTAGGAGCATGACTGTTGCATTTCACTTTAACATATGGTCTACACATAGAGATGTGTTTGGTAGGTTATAACTAAACATATATACAATGAAAGTATTCATTGGCTTCTAAAAATATGTACAATAAAAGAATTCTATCACATATAGATGTAATTGACAATGAGCAGCTAATCATATATGCATGATGGGCCATGGCATCAGCAACACCAATTAGTGTTTATTGTGGTGCCAAATTGTGCGAGTCATTCCTGCAATTGATGCCGCATTTTCTTGTTTGCATCCCTTTCATGGATGTGAAGTTATCTTAATTATTTTTCTTATTTTCTTTAACAACTCAATGGTTGGGCGCAAACGGTAAAGAGGCAACGATTGTTGGGGCAAGATCCTTGTTTGCATATCTTGTAATGTATGTTTTTGTTGCAGAATTTCTTGGCAATACTCATACAACATTTGTAGGTAGCCTCTATCCATACCTGTTTCCATCCAAAAAGGAAACATTGTAAGTGATAATGGATGTGTTTGACGATTTTGTTTGAATATTGCAAATAAAATAAACGATTTCAAACCAATACAAAATCATATGAGGGTAAATGTAATAGCAAGAAAATGTATTTGAAATTTGGTTATGTAGTGAGTGGTGTTTACCATGTGGGTAATTCTGGAAGACATGTTGTACGATTGGCTGGAGTATATTCTCCTGAATAGATTTTGATGCGAGCAATGATTCCTCTTGCTGTCTACGCTTAAGATATGGATTCTTGTGCATTTTTGCAATGTGTGAGAATGGGAATACTGGATTGATGTGAATTTCTGCCAATGACCGCACTCTTGAAATTGCAGTGAATGTTAGCCCTTGGCGTTCTTTGGTGCCGATGTCTACTGTTGCTTTGTCTAATGTCATTCCTTGTGACTTGTGTATCGTTAAAGCCCATGCCATTTGAAGTGGTATCTGACGGCGTGTACCCCTTCTGATGGGAGAAATGGGTACATATGTTGGGTGTGAAATGTCCCATGGTGTTCCTTTGTATTGTCTAAAGTCGACAACCATGAAGGATGGTAATTCTAGGGGCATTGATCCAATTGAATAAAATATTGAGATGACCTTCCCAAGTGCGCCATTGATGAGGCCTGCATGTACCCATAATTTTCTGGTGAGCATAACTTTTTGTTCATTGCATAAGATCACTTTTGCAGGCAGTTTCTCATCTTCTATTGTAGTAGGAGTTTTCTGCCTTTGTTGTTCTACAGAGCAAAGAGCTACTGGGATGTTCAGTTTTTTAAGCATTTTCCTATTATGAAAGACAAATGAGTTGTTTGTTGCATATAGGTGCATGGATTCTTCAAATGTGTGTTTCTCTTCATGTGAGAGATGAACTTGTTCTTGACATTAGGTGTTGCCAATATTCAAGTGTAGATATTCCATTTCTGAGATTTGTAAGTATTTGCCGGAAAGTAACTTGGGACGAGCTACCTCGTAGTTGACGGAAAACGGTTGAAAGTGTTATGAA
Source organism: Pinus tabuliformis (assembly GCA_031772625.1). Lineage (NCBI taxonomy): Eukaryota > Viridiplantae > Streptophyta > Pinopsida > Pinales > Pinaceae > Pinus > Pinus tabuliformis. Next base: position 1,908,534,889 of record CM062818.1, read on the forward strand.
TATGTCGAAGTTGCGCCAAAGTGCAGTGCCACGTGATGTCCCAGTGTATAAAGGAATGTCTTTTACAGGTGGTAGCTGGCCTAAATCTCTGACAAGGATAATTGAGCGATTACCAAATGGTGCATTTTGGTGAAGAGGGAATGCCTCTCTTAGACGATCGTCAATTCGAGAAAGCATTTTTGGACCAATGAAGCTCATTTCATCAACAAGAATGTATTCTACATGACGGAGTTGCTCTTGTAGTGGTAGGAGTGGTTGGCCTTTAAGAGGATGCATTGTTTGGATAGGGATACGAAGGGCAGAGTGAATTGTGAGGGCATTTATGTTGAAAGCTGCAACGCTGGTTGGTGCAAGTAACAACAAAGGGTTTTTGTTTGCTGGTGAGTTTTCCACAAATGCTTGGTGCAGGCATTTAATCAAATGGGATTTTCCTGTCCCAGCTATTCCTTGTATGATGATTTTGCATGGGGGTTTTGGCGAAGGGGTTTTAAAGTGTGAAAAAATAGTGGTAAAAGCTATGTTTTGGGTAGGAGATAATGTGTGATCTTGGGGAAGGTTGGAAAAAGAATGATGTTGGTTTTGAATGGTTGAGCGGTTGAATTCAATGAAATTTATGGCAGTTTCTTGCAAGTGGGGAGGGATAGTATTATGTGACCAATTGTGGTTGGCATCGAAGTCACGGTAGCCAATCATGTCGAGGTCATCAATTGCAACATTGTAACCTGGGTGCAGCTAAGAGAGGATTTTCCATTCATTCATCTGCATTGAATGAGGAGGGGTGTGTGGGGTAGTTTGATCTTCAGTATGTGGGGTTTGTGGGTTCTCAATTTCTCGATGGACATGCCATGGTGTATATGTACCCTTTTTTTGTTCCCAGCGTGCAATAATTTATGCATCAGTTGAACCAATATCATTGGGGAGTGTTTGGAAGGGGAATACAATAGTAATTCACTCCAACAAAAGGTGGCATAAGAAGGATCGTCAGAGGAAGGAATGACACTGTAACGGGGCAAGACATGTACAATCATTGGAGGGAATATGTGTTTCCATTAGTTTTTTCTCTGTTGGGCAGAATATGACCACAAGGGTGCAGCTTCAAGGAGGGGCAGTGATTCTAATGAGACAGTCCTGTTCATATATGCAAGGATAAAGTTTGTTGTCGAACCAGGATTCCCAATATCTTGTGAAACACATTTGAAAATAGTCGTGTTGACATTCAAAGAACGAAATGTACGACTGTAGAGAGAGAGGTAGCTTTTGTAACATATGGCATATTTCTTGTGCACCAATGTCTCTATCTGCAATGGTTTTTGTAAGGAGCTTTCGGATGACAACAACAATAGGTGCTTCTGGAATGAGACTTTATGATAGCCGTGATATCATTGGACAGCAGCTCTCAGATCTTGTTTCTTCTTTTACTGCATACTTTGAAATATATTTCAACACATCATGGTGAGAAAGGACTAGTTGGCAATCAACATTTTCTCTCCAAATAGAGAGTAGATCGGCATTGTGAATATTCAATCTTTCATCATTGCGAGCAGGGATGTAGGTTTTATGACCTATATCATCAATGAAAAGTGAAGAAGTGGACTTCAACTCCCACGATACTCCATATCGGCAGCTAAGTACATTGTCTTTCTTGTGAAGACAAGAAGATTCATGACACTTTGTATGACGTTGAACGCAGTTGATGAGCTCTGTATAGTCTTCAGACTGATTGGACGTGAATATTGATGCTGTGTCAAGAAGACATGGGTTATGAATTGTTGATTGGTGAAGTGGAATATTTCGGTGTTCTGCTTGACATGGATTCCAACCAGTTACGTAGTGGTCGAAATATTTCTATGCATTAGCAACATCTAATGCATTGCCCCAGTCAAGTGTGTCCATGTTTGGTGCATTTTGCAGCCAGAGGAAGCCATGAATGTGTGCGGATCCTCTATGTTTCCATTCGTATCTAAATATAATATGAAGGTTACATTTGGTTAATACATATATATGCAATGTATAAAACTAATGTAGAGGGAAATGGATATTAAATAATACCTGCACCAGTATTCTACTGCATGGAGGCCTTTTTGCAGGATTTCTTCGAGGAAAATTGTAAATTTGCAATGCATATATTGGGTTGTTAGATGTGGGGTTTTAATTATGTTTTGAATTTTCCATTGGAAGTGGTTGACTGAATTAGAAGGAATACTGGTAGGCATGATCGTTTGCAAGTCATGCCATTTAGTATCAGCTACGCTGAGAGTGAAAAATAATGTCGGGCTTCCTATTTGCGTGATCTTGTCAGTCAGCTCAAATCGTTGTTTGTTCCAGAAAGACCGTGTTCCTCGTAAGGCTGAACCGAACCACATTATTTGCTCTGGAAATCTTGAATCTGGAGAGTCACGAAGACACTGGCATAGGTCTAAAACCGTTGTTGGCAAGTTTTTCTCAATGTACTTCTTCACGAAAACACTAGCAGTTTCTTGGCTACGGTGGTGGATTAGAATGTTATAAAGATAGTAGCAGAATCTTGGGTGTTGGCCAAATCGGTTATCATAGTAGTGCATCAAGTGTAAAGCATATTCATGCATCTCAACTTTTGTAAGTCTTGGTTGCATGATCATTGCAATGCCTATAAGGAAGAGTGTGGGGAATGCCATGGCAAAAAGGCCGATGGTGTTGTATTCATTTATAGCAGTTAAAGATATTGGAGGCCAATCGATAGAGCTTGTTGAATTTGAATGGGTCAAGTGAAAATAGTTACAAATGTGCTCAAGCTCAGTACATGAATTTGGGAGTACTGGAACAAAAGAAGAGGGTTGTATTTATAATGGAGGTAGCATGACATCAGTATCATAAGTAGAATCAGTAGTGGTTTGATGGGGTTCAAAAGAGGAGGTGGTTACATTATGCAGAAGAGAAGAAATATCTGTAGGGTGATCTGGTAGCGCAGAAATTACAGATGAATTGAATTGAACATCACAGTAGTAAGGGTCATTTTTTACTTTGTATTCAAGGGCTGCAAGGACACGTGCTTTGCAAACGAAGAATTCGTAAGCCTTTTCATATGGATTTTGCCTTTTCACAATGAGGATGTCTAAGTCAGAAAGCATTCGGGGTAATTATTTGGCAATAGTGGTGATGTCTTGAGGGAATCTAATTGTATGGCCACTATATTTGTATTGACCACCACAGGCATGAGTGACTTGTAGAATGGGGTTGACACATGCAATGAGCATTTCTTCAACTTGTGTTAACTATTGAAGGACATAGGGTTGTTCTCTAGGGTTCACATTGTTCAGTTCAGAAAAATGATTGGTAGATTTAGATGATGCACAACGAAAACAAGAAAGTCTATCGTGGAAAAGCTTTGCTTTCATTCCTAGGTATGATTCCTTGCATATTGTGCAAACATGCATGGTAGAAAGTCCATCAATCCTTTCTCGAAAGTGACGGTGTTATTCATTAAGGAGAGGGTTATATTGGATTTGATGAATGTGAGATGGGTTGGTTTGTATAGTTGGGAGAGCATTTGAGGTGGGAAGGGATGTAGAGGAAGTAGTAGGATTGTTGCGGTTTTCATAAAGTAGTCGTTGTCGTGCATTTATTCTATCCTTTTGCTGTGCATAAAGAAGACGTCGCTGCTCATTTTTGTCTGCATTTTGATTTTTTTTGGAATATCTAAACAAGAACAAATAATTATTGTTAGTTTTCATAAACGAGTAGTGCATGTTTGGAGAATGTATTACATGTTTTAGAATTAAATTTTTTTATTTGAACATGGAATTAATTTTTTTATTTCAACATCGGTGTAGGTGGATTAGGTAGAAGGAAAAACATGCAATTAGGAATACTATTAAATCATATATTATTTCAGCATCTATTATTGAGAGGAGAGAAGCAAGATAACCAATATTTTTCTCCCTTCTTCTTAATTTTTTTTTGACAAGTTTGAATGATAGCATGAATAGATTAGCAAGCAAGAGATCAATGTATAGCATGTAGACAACGAACGGGAAACGTATGTAGTAGCTCTTTACAAATGTCGATATCTATATTATGTAAAATGAAAAGGGTAAACATACATATTTTGGAATAACTGGAAGAGAGTATTTGCAGCAATAGTGTGCATCATAATAACATGGGTGTATAATTTACAACAATATGAAACAATGAGTTGTGCGGAAATGTTTGTTTATGTACAAACAGTAGTGTTAGAAGAGACACTAAAAAACATTTCATAAGCGGCAAACAATAGGTCATTTTGAAGTGGACATTGCTTGAATGTCAGTGAGTGCTTCCTTGCATGCAGAGGCATATTGGATTTCTTTTGAATGATCAGTATTGGTTGCAAGCGCTGAACACCGTTGAGGTAATCTGCTTTAATGGAAAGTGTTAGCAAGAAGCGGTGTCCTGAAATTCGGCCACAAATTTCCTGCAGATCAGTTGGTTCGATAGAAAGAAGGAACATGTATTTTGCTATGATGCCCATGAGCTCATTCCCTGCATCATTGAAAGCTATGACATTCTGTAGGTGCCCGATGTGGTCATGTATCTCAATTTTAAGTTTGTAACAGTAGTCACATTCTGGGAAGTCACCGTTACATTTCGTATAATGCCAAAGATTGTTAGAATGCTCCACAACCTTCTTCATGCATTGTTTTCCATTGAAATCTAATGGACATGCTAGAAAGTAGAAGTTGTCCATATGAAGAGCAGTAATTGTTGCTCGAACTGAAACCCATATTGCTTCATTAGAGGTTTGCATGCCAGAAATTTCATGAAACGCCTTTCGTGGTAGGGCACATTTCGAAGCGACACCATAGTTTCTACTCAAAGATAGAGAAGAAGAGCTATAACCTGTTTCACGGAACCATGCATGTAGTTGGTGATTTTCTTCAACTTATGGATTTATGATGAGAATGCTTTTTGATATCGTCCCTATTGTGGTGCCATTAAATTCAGATACACGACCTCCTTTGATTGCAAGGATTGGTGGGTTGTCAAAAGAGTAGAATTCAGAAAGGTTTTGTCCTATATAGTCACAATGGTCTCCCCATAATGTTACATCAATGCTAAAACCTGACTTGTGTTTTAATATGAGTGTTTTCCTTAATGTTTCACTTCCGTCTTTTCGTCGAATTGTTGATGCAAGTGAAGTGGAGGTAACAACACCAATGACATCCACATTCGTATTTGGACTTGCACTTTTTATTTCAGCAATAGTCTTGAAGTGAAAGCTCTGGTAAGGAAACGTTGGATCATATATGGGACATGGATTGATAGTGGAAGCAGAAAACAAGTAAATTTCCCATTTTTTCTTGAGGTGGTTGTAGTTTGGATTTGATTCTTTCACTGTGCCATTTGAAACAATGTATAGCTGCCCAACTTGAATTAGATTGTAAAGAGATTTAGCTAATTCAACAAATGTAGAAAGGTGGATCTCTTCCTTATCACGATTGATAAGGTCAAATCCAAAAACTTTTCCTGAGCCTCGCACATTGTTGTAAGTCTTCAATGATGCTTTTGCAGATGCCCTAACTTGGATTGACCAATATTTTCGATAAGGACTGAGTGCCGTGAATGGAATCATTGTAGTCGTTGTCGTAATTGGTGGAGTAACTACAAAGGGCAAGGTATCTTCTACTAATGAAGAAATAAACTGGGATGTACCCGCCTTTGCATGTAGTGGCGTCGATGAGTCCTTCGTCAATGCTGCTGAGCGCATCACAACTTCAAGCTCAACAACTTAGAAGGACCTTATGTAAACAAATGAGAAATAAATTAATGAATATTCCATTTTCCTTTTTGTAATGAAAGAAGCGTTTAGAAGGAAAAAAAATAAAAGAGTGTAACTTCAAATGGTGGGCCTTACGAGGAGTTTTGAAGCACTATGCAAGCTGCTTTTTTAAGTAGAATTATCGAGCCAATTTGGATGTCTCCAGATACAACTTGTGGGCTATATGTAGATGGTGGGCTATATGTAGATGGTAGAAAAGTCTTGTGTTGATGTGTTCCATCAGATAGTGTAATGTGGAAGTGTGAGGATCTTGTTTCTAATGAGGTAACATAACCAACATCGATCATTTGAAGTAGTGGTTGAATCTTAGTGAAACCATCCAGCAACAGAGGAATGACATTCGTTGTCAAGGTTGTCTCCATAATATTAGCAGGAGGATTCTTTTTCCTGTGATAGTAGTACCTGCAATTCATCAATTTCACCACAACACAAAATTCTAGTAAAAGAAGATGTGATGTGAATGTGGAATCTAATCTAACAAGGCTAACTTTTGATGGTGAAACAATAATAAGGGCACAACCTAGAGGGGGAGGAGAACAACCTCTCATATTAACCACCCAAGGTAGACCACATTAACAAAATGCCTGTTAATAAGATTCGGTGACAAGGTACATATTGTGCAAATTTGGAAGTACCTCAAGCGACTCAAAGATCCTTATAGTCTTACAGTACCTTTAAAACATGTATGAAATAGAAACATTTGCTAGCCATGCCTCATACTGATCCTTTCAGCAATATTCTGTTCGCACACGATATGCGATCCTTGTAGGAAAAATCCACATGTTTCTTACACGACGTAAAACCCATTAAGAGATGTGTTTCAATCAAGGCATTTGCCATGCATTTCGATCACTTAATTTACCCTTTGCAAACCTCTTTTAAAGGCTGACTGGACTCCTTATGGCTTTGTAATAATATTTTATAAGTGGTTCGTATTAGTAGGCCTTGGAGGCAGCAACATAAAGTGCCCACATTTAGGGCAGGCAATGTAAGACCCATCACTTGGAAGCAGTGTGATTGTTTTGTGAATCTTGTGCATAATTTATGATATTTTAACTATTTTCTGAACAATCCACAATTTATTTTTTATTATGCTATATTCGGTTGTACTCACTATGCTTGTGCAGTTTTTCACATTATAGGGAATCACTTTCATTAATCTTCTCTAAAACTATTAGAAATTTTTTTGGAGAATATTCAATGTTGTCCTCAATAGAGGGAAAGTACTCAAATCTATTGAGCTAATATGAATAGTTTTCTTACAAAAATTAAATATATAAGTAAGAATATAGGGCCATAAAACATATGTCGAATAGTGGCCATTGCATACGACAAACACACTATTCAAACACTATGTATAACTTTCAATAAATTTGTGATTCTGATGCGTGAAAGGGTAGAGCTATTGAATCTGAAAGTTCACACATTCCTTCCGTCCAAGCACTTGCCATGTATTTCGCTCACTTAATTTACCCTTTGCAGACCTTTTATAAAGGCTGAATCTGCCTTCTTCACGGTAGCCAAAGTGGATACGCATAGAGCGTTGTTACCAATCTATTTGGTGAGATGAATTCCTTTGCATATATTGCATGGTCCTAAAGCATACTTTAAGGTCCCATGAACAAATTAGAACTGTTGAAGTTATCTTCAAATACTTATCATATCGGCTAATGCTAAAGGTCTCCATCCTCATTAGCATTTATGACATTTCCGTTTTCTGGTCCTAGCAAAATCCAGGAGACTGGCTGGTTTTTATCTGGTGTAGTCAACCCATAAACCTCGAAGTGTTTTGGTGCACTTGTTAGATCATATGCCACGCTCTGGTCCAGTAAAATGTAATCAAGGAATAGGAGTAGTCAGTGCAGAAATCATCTCAACTGATAAAGAAGAAATTACAAGAGAAACTGAGACCTAAATACAGTGAAAATGTTTCTAATGACATTGACCCAATTACATAATATATATATATATATATATATATATATATATATAGTTTGACAAGAAGAGAAATTTCTAAGTAAAAGCATACTGTCAACTGTCTGTGAGGAAATTAGTGTGGTAGATTAGACAGCCGCATTGTGTAAGCACTAATACCCAAAGAAATTATCCATTAAGCTAAAGGAATGGATAACGTAAACATACAAAGACATCAAGCAATGCTAGCGTGAGAAAGGACACTAATGAGGACCTACGCAATGAAGTGTACCTACAAGATAAAGCTTTAGGACGGTATTGCGTGTAAAGCCATAGGTGGACAAGAAGGGGATTATTGATCATGTGGAATAAAATCTCAATACAAGGATATGATTATTCCAGAATTTTGATAGACATGAGCAAAGTCAACTGATCTTTAAGCGAAGTCAACTGATTTTTGATGGACATGAGAAAAGTCAACTGTTTGACTTTGATCATATCAATCATATCAGGTATTCCACTATAATAAGATAGCTTGCCATCACATATATAACAACTACAAGTCAGATATGGTACACAATGCAGGACACTGAAACCACTGATGTTGTTTGTATTAGAGCAAGAGAAAAATGACATAAATGCATTGTATGATTTTGCACCCGGTATAGCTAGGTAATCCGAAGCTAGCTCTAGAAGTGGGTACGGATATCAACTAATGAGAAACAGAATCTTGTGAGTAAGAATGCTTATCATAGCATAAAGCATTGTAATCTGGTAAGGGTTTTGCTTTCTTTATGGGGTAATGTAAAAGAGTAGTTCTTATGGAAGAGTTCAGCAATTTCTTAGGTCAATTTATAAAATTTCATAAGACCAACGAGGAGAGTAAAATCTTCAATTGCACCTGAACATGCGTAGAACAGTCAACAAAGGTATGCCTCATAGGGTTGACCTAAATTTGAAAGGATCTCAATGAACCCAGCCAGATGACTATGGAAGTACAATCTTCAAATGCAGACTCTGCCAAGATGCAGGCCGTCTAATGACTGCCTGCACAAGAAAGGTACAGCAAGTGGAAGGACATTCAGAGCCATAATAGATCTCCCATAGATGGCCTGCAGTGGGATTCAAAAAGTTGAGAGGACGAAAATAAGACCCGGTTAGATTAGAAGACAACCAAAAGGAAAGCAACCAAAATTATAGAAACAACAGCTACAGAGAAGGCCCATGAAGAAGGAAGAAAACTCCTACAGACTCTCGAGTCTCAGCACAGGAGAAGACCACATTTGAGAATAGGAACCAGGAGAAGAAAATCAACCACAACCGAATTTGTGAAAAAAAGAAATGAAGAAGACCACAGAACATCAAGATCCCTTTTCCAAATCGTCAACAATGGAAAGTGGATACAAAAATCGATTCAAACAAGGAGCAAAAATCAACGTCTATTTGGTGGTTTTGTTTTAGCAGAATAGACATGCCTCATACATGGCTTCTAAGCCAAAGGAAGCCATACTATGCAGTGCAGCTCCTCAGGACATGTTTCTTAAATAGAGAAAAAGCATCAAGCAAACAGAAGTGAACTACTTCAAATAAACAGAAGGAAAAGAGTGCTACCTTGGAGACATGTGCCAGAGTGACTGCTTGAGGGAAAATGGGAATCCTAAGCTTGATGGAGACAAGAACATCACTACCCTTGAGTGGAAGACACCTCCCTGGCTCACTGAATTTGGAGGTCAGTATTTCATTAGCAAGAGGGTGAAGTTTGTTCAAGAAAAATATCCTTCTGGATATCTCTCTCCAAGACAGAGATAATTTATTGCTAGGGTAATATCCTTCATAATGATATAAAACCTTTCCTCCACCACTGGCTACTACATAATCCACTCTCCCTATTCCATCAGTGAAATGTTTCTCAATCTCTGCTTCTTTTGTATGGCGGCATGGAAATCGATGAAACTAATGGCAGAATTCCTATCTGCAACTACAACCTTTTCATTCATAAGAGCATTTATAAGATTCGTGGCATCTCCGACAGTAAGAAGACCATTTCATCGTAACTAGACGGATATTTCTTCCAAATGATAGAGATAAAATATTGTGATATGCACTAACCTAAGTTGCTTGGAGAATCTGAGTGTCATTTCTGCCGCAAAATTACAATAACACATGTAAAACAGGGAAGACCTATTAAAACAAATTAATATGATAGTTGTCCCTAAGTACCTTGGACATTTGTCATTAACTGGGTATTTAACTCTATTTATTGTATTTAAATCTCATTTCCACTTGTTAAACACCATCCATTCATATACCTGACATATAATGGAAAGGACATACACCTGGGTTGTTGCATGGCGACTCCCCTTCTGCCACACACCCTCTACCACATGTTGGCCACATGGAGTAAGGTGGGTAGCATTCTTTGGTTTTAGTGAATGATCCATATTACTCGAGGTAATTGAATGGTTATCCCTAGACATTCAAGCCCTAACCCTTCATGAAGCACCTGGCATTCGTAGTTTTATCAGTGTGTTTGTCGCGTTTGAGAACCAGGGCTATCAAAATACCTTCGGAACAAGAAGTTCATTTAATATTTCCCCTGGAAGCTCGAACGAAATTCCACCCGCTGCTCCCTAAAGGCTTCTACGGGAATAAGATCAGCTTTTCATGCGCAAAGACGACATCGGGAGAGTTGGCTAAAAAACTGTTGTCTTTCACTCTGAAATTGATAAACGAAGGGAAAACGGCTGTGAATGACCAGTATATGCAATCGGTGATAGATTTTATGGAATTGGAAGGGCATTAGTTTCTCTTGAAAATCTCCTGTTCAGAAGTCTTGCAAGGTGCAGCAAGCACAAATTCAACAACAAAGTGATAGCCTTTTGCCTCAAAATCAGGTGGGTTATGACAATTAAGTTTGTCTCTCTTTCTTAATCAATGCCAAGATTCCACCAAGGTATGGTATGTTTTCTTATTCAATGCCCTGTTCTGCTTTGGCTTCTTCTAGTTCAATTTAGAGGACGTTGTACCTGGGCTCAACCAAGCTTATGCCCTTCTTAGACAGGAATTCTCAGATCATTCACTGGAGTCAAAGGGGTTGGAGTCTTGGACTGAGTCTCCTTCCCAAAATTGGTTTGACATTTCCCTCTCCTACCCAACTCTTACATTGTTAACAGGCAGGTGTGCTAATCAGAGTCAGTGAAGAGAAATGGAAATGGCAGGCGCCACTGTACTCTTTGGTGCTTTCTAGACAATGGTACAATTTACTTATCATCTAACAGGACATTGACCATACAGCTAAGAGCAATTTCTCTGCAATATTGTGTAATAAGCTAGGGTAATTTTATGCTACAGTTCTGTGGGACTTTAACAAATTTTCTTCTAGTACATAAATTAATTCAACATCAATAACATCCTCTGCTATAAATAGTGCCAATTGTTATAATAAACTGAAACAGAGCAATAAGTCTTTCACAACAATTAATGTTTCAGTCCAATGTATTGTTTGTATATTCACACCAATAAAACACAAAATTACAATGCGTTCCATGTTCAGTAACCTAAAACGATTTGTCTAATCCTTGATGAGGATTATATCCCTTCTAACTACTAACAGAAACTCGACTAAAATGATTGAGTCTATGTATGAGTATGTTAGTTTAACGCACATACAACCAGGAATCAGGAAAAAACCAGGAAAATGAGGGAGAATGGGATCAGAAAACCCATTTTTGAGAGCACTAACCTAAAATTTAAACAGAAGAATTCTGAGAACCTAGGTGAACAATTTCTAAATAGGAAAACAGAGCTTTACCTGCCATAAAAAAAACCCATAAGAAAACACTGGACAAAGATTAAAACGTTGGAAGCAAAATGAGAGAGAATGGGATCAGAAAACCCATTTTTGAGAGCACTGACCTGAAAATTGAGCAGGAACAATTTCTGAACAGTAAAACGGAGGTGTAAACAGTGTATACTTGAGCACCTGAGTGAACAATTTCTGAACAGTAAAACGGAGGTGTAAACAGTGTATACTGAATAACAGAGGGCTAGGTCGTGCACAACAGATTGCACAGCAAAAACGGGACACATTATTGCAGCAGTAAGTGGAAGAGCACAAAAACATTATTGCAGAGGGCGTGGAAGAGAACAGGAAGAGCAGAAAACGGACGGATATGGTGGAAGAAAACAGGAAGTTCTCCGAAATTGCTGAGAAGAAACAGAAATTGCATGATAGATGTGAACAATTTGCCCGTTGAATGTGCATGCCAGCTGTCAAGCTTAGAAACAAAAAGACAATGAAAGGCTCACTCAAAGGAAGGCCTATTGGCCTAAATATTTTCTAAATAAAAAACAAAAATGAATATGCATGTTTAAATAGTTTTAATTAAAAGCATTATAAAATATTAATAAATTTAAAAATATTGTACTTACTGATATTTATAAATAAAAATATTTGGATGTTTATATAACTTAATATAATTTTAAAAAAAGATGAAGTGATTAAAAAAAAAAAGAATAAAATGTTAAAACTTTAAACTTTTCTAAAATATTTAACATAAAATTTAAATAAACTATTTGAATATCAATATTAACTAATTTATGTCCAAATAAATTTCATTTATATCTATCTATAAAAATAAAATATTTCAATGTTTTATATAATAAAGTATTCAGTATCTAAAAAAATTTAATTGAAAGTTAAAAAGTAAATTAAAAAAATATCAAGTACTTCTTAATAATAAAAATCAGAGAGGTGTAATTCATTCAATTATTAATATAGAATTAATATGTGAACTTTAAAAATATTCATAATAATAAAAAATCATAATGTGGGTTATCAATAAAATATTTTAATATGCATGATTAAGTAATATTGATGTATACCTAAAAATATATTAATAAAAAAAAATCACTTTAATGTGGACAATGTAGTCCAGAGATAGATGTTTCAATGCATATGTATGTAAAATATTTTAATGTCAACTATGTATATATTATATATTCTTTAAAAACAATTATATATATATATATATATATATATATATATATATATATATATATATATATATATATATATATATATATATATATATCATATAAAACAATTGATTTTTTATTTTATTTTTTATGGTTAAAATATTTAAAGTAGTCTCACTAATTTATATTTTGGTCCCTTTTTAGTATAATTTTTTAGGAAATTTCTCTTAAATCCAACAAATATTTTTTGGACTTACAAGTTTAAGTTATGTACTCTATATACTATTCAAAAATACAATGTGAACAATGAAAAATAATATATATATATATATATATATATATATATATATATATATATATATATATATATATATATATATATATAAGAGGAGAGAGATTTTCAAATTTTGTATTCTAAAAAAAGATTGCATCTGAAAAGATTTGATCCCTCTCAAAACATGCTAGATCTATATTTAAATAGATTATACCAATATATTTATCTTAAAAATTAAGCTTCTATTAAAATTTATTTTCTAGAGAAATTATGATTGAATGAAATGTCTAACCTATATTGTAACTTCAATTTTTCAAGGTTATTTTTTTGATATGAATATTCAATAAACATTTTATATAATAAGAAAAAAATCAAAGATCCCATCGAGGCCACTCTAAGGCTTGAGATGCTTGTTGTAGAATCAAAGTTCCATATGTTCTTTTATAGTAAGAGGAGAGGTACAATGACGTCAAATTATGATTGAAATCATTTTTGTTTTGGATGTTTTATAAAGTTTTTATATTTAAAAATAATATTATAAATGGTAAGTTTTAATTAATAAAAAACCAAAATGTGAGACTACATTAAAAATTCTAACCCCACACACATATATTCCTAATTAATATATATCTATATATATATATATATATATATATATATATATATATATATAATTAACATCAAAATATTTTACATAAATTGTGTATTGAGACATTTTTACTACATTCTCCATATTAGAATGAGTTTTCCTTTGTCATTAATATATTTTTAGGTATACATCAATATTTGTTTGATGACTCATATAGTTTTTTTTATTATTATGAATACTTTTAAATGTCACATTAATTTTATATTAAGGATTCAATAAATTACACATCTCCCTCTTATTATTTTAATTAGGAAGTACTTGCTATTTCATATTTTATTTTTGGAGTTTCAACTACTTCTTTCTCTTGGACATTGAATACTATTAAATATATACATTAGTTAGATCTTCAAATAGTTTATTTAAATTTGATTTTTTATTTTGAAAAATATAAGGTTTAAACATCCTACTCACATGTTGAGCACGGAAAAAATCATGCACTTCCCTCATAGTGACTGTAAATTGTATCGTTTGGTTTAATTATGGTTTCAAAAAGGATTTATATGGGTTTTTCTTAATTTTTTATAAAAAATAAAATTCAATTTAACATATTAAATGACATTAATGGGGTGAAAGATTTAATTATGGTTTCAAAGAGGATTTATATAGGTTTTTCTTTTTTGTTTATAAAAAATAAAATTCAATTGAACATATTAAATGACATTAATGGGGTGAAAGAACATAGTTACAGATGAAACGGGAACTATTACCTCAAAACGGGTATTGGAGCCCAAAAACACCAAAAATCATGAAAAAACAACCAAAGAATGAAAATTGTTTATTCCATAACGATGTTTTTTTTAGGGTAAATGTTCAACAATTTTTTTAAATGGAAGTAAAAACCATTTTTCTTTAAAAAATGGATGAAAAAAACACCCTAAAAAAATTGTTTATTCCACAATGATGTTTTTTTTAGCGTAAATTTTAACATTCTTTTTAAATGGAAGAAAAAACCATTTTTTTTTAATGGATGAAAAAACACCCTTAAAAAAATTTGTTTATTCTGGAATAACAAAAAAAAAAAGGGTTACAATTCTGACATTTTTTAGCAATGGAGTTAAAGAGAAAATATCCAAACTCTGAAAAACTGTGAAATTTCAACAATTCTCGAACATGATGTTAAAGATAAAATATCATGTCTCGAATCCCTGATAATTCCAACTATTTCCATCTATATTGTTAAAGATAAAATATCTTAACTCTAAAAAACCTTGAAATTGTAATTGTTTTCGACCATAGCATTAAAGATAAAAAATCATGACATTATGGAAAAATTTTATGACTAAAGAAACTTTAAAAATGAACACCTCAATGAAAGAGTTATTATCCCAAGAGTAACTTTTTTAAAATGTTAAATGTATAGCAATTTTTTTATTTTTGTTTTTAAATGTTAAAATTTACTCTACGGTTCAGAGAGCTGCAGAGATTGTTTCTAATGGAGGGTGGCAAAGGAGGGAGCTCGACTCCCTCCTACAAGGACGCGGTATCCAACAAAGGTAAAACACCGGTGATAAACAGCAAAGGCTTGGCTGAGAAAAAAACAGAGACAATGAAAAGGGGACAGAGGGGACCAAGACCAAGGTAAACAGTAGCATAAAGGACAAGGAGGAAGAAGACAAAAATCAGGGTTCACGAGACCAAAAGCAAAAGGGACCTTGCAAGCCTAAAGCAGAAATCACTCCCAGAGTAATATTAAATGATCCTGCTCTGCAAGCGCACAGAGAACACATGGGGAACTACGCCATTATTTGTAAATTCATGGGACTATGGCCCACTGAAAAAGCTTTACAAACGTGGATCAAGTATCACTGGAAACCCAAAGGAAGCATTGACCTACATCTTGGGTCAAAGGGATTCTTCACAGTAGTGTTCTCAAACATCGAAGACAAAGATAGAATATTCGAAGGAGGACCCTAATTTCATGCAGCAACTGGTCTCTATATGAGGCCTTGGATGATGAACTTCGTCCCAGAGCGGGAGACCTTCACCTAGGTTCCAGTATGGGTAAAGCTCTATTCTCTACCTCTTGATTATTGGCAAACTGAATCGCTAGCAGCTATTGGCAATAAAATAGGGCGTTTTGTCAAAGTTTTTAAAGCCACAAAAAGAGGGAAATATACCTCCTTTGCAAGAATATGTGTGGAAATGGATCTATCAGAAGCTCTTCTGGATGAAGTTATTTTGGAAGTTTTTGATGAGGAGTGGGTACAGACAGTGGACTACGAGCATATCCCATTCAGATGCCATAGATGCCATGAACATGGACATCTGTTCATAGATTGCCCTATCATCAAAGCAGACAACAAAGGGAACCTCAATACTATGAATGATACAGAGAGCTTTCAGAAAGTGGCAAGTAGAGGAAAAGGGGGAAAAAAGGGAATAAAGCAACAACAGAACGAGAAGCAGAAGGTCAGTCAGAAAAAGTTTCAAGTGCTGAAAGAGAATGAAGAAAACACGAAGGAAAATCTATCTCAGGAGGAAGATCCTAATGAAAAAGAAAAGGAAGAAAACAATAAACAATCTCAAGATAAGGGTTATCAAGATGAGACTATTATGAGTGAAACAGAAATGGAGATGGACGAGGAAATGACCCAAAGCGAAATAGATCTAGAAGATCATGAATTACAGAAAATTCTAGACAAGGAAAACCTGAACCTTGAAGGATTCTTGAGGCAAGGAACCAAGGGAGGAATATAATCAATACCTTAAGAAGAATGCTCCAGAATACAGCAGTTGTTTTTATGGAAAACCTTGGAAAGAGGGTTGGATAAAGGTAAAAGTATTCACAAGTAGGAGCATAGAGGTGTGAAAACTATGAAATCAACTCCAGGATTAGCAACTAGAAATCCAAGAAAGAAAAGGGGCAAGAAAAAGTAAAATGAGCTCTTGATGGAGTGTGGAAAGCTAATGATAGATTCGGGTAAGATGAAAGACCTAACTAGTTACTCATTCACAAATCTTTAATTATGAAGTTCATATCTTGGAATATCAGAGGTCTAGGTAGTAAAAGAAAACAAAGAATGCTAAGTAACAGAATGAAAATAGCAACACCGAATATAATCATTTTTCAGGAAACAAAATGCTCCATTCAAAAATTAAAGAAAATCCATAGCAAATGGATGGATAGATTTGAGTTTCTCTAAGTGAAAACAAAGAACACAATGGGAGGCATCCTCACTTTATGGAACCACAAAAAAGTCAGCATATTAAATGTGGAGGCATCAAGAAATTATTTATCTGTAGTTATTCAACCAGTGGGAGTCATGGATACTTTCCTAGTCACAAATGTTTATGGTCCTCAAAGAATAGATGAGAAACTCAGACTCTTAAAAACAATGTAAACTTTGAAACAGGAACTATAAACTCAAAACGGGAGCTCTGGCCAAAAAACCCCGAAAAAACATCAAAAACAATGCTAGAAACGATAAGTGTTGATGTTGGAATAACACCTTTTTTTTTCTAGGGTAAATTTTCAACATGTTTTAAAAATGGCGGTGAAAGCCAGTTTTTTGTGAAAAAATTGTCCAGAAAACACCCTCAAAACGAAGGGTTGATGTTCGAATAACATTTTTTTCAATGGTAAATTTTGTACAAAAAACACCCTCAAAACGAAAAGTGTTGATGCTGGGATAACAAAGTTTTTTTCAAGGGTAAAATTTCAACATTTCTAAATAATAGCGTAAAATATTTTATCATGACCCCGAAAAAAATTAAAATTTCAAAAAAATAATGAAAACATAAAAAAAATAAAAATTAAAAATTAAAACAATTAAAAAACGCAAAAAAAAAAATAACAAAACATAAATAAAAATAAAAAACAAAAAAAATCAAACATCAAAAATAAAAATCAATCATAAAAATGTAAAAAACAAAAACAAAATTAACCTATAAAATATAAGAATTAAAAAACTAGAAAAAATTACAAATTATAAATAAATAAATAGTAAAAAAAACATATTTAAAAAAATGAAAAAAAAAATATGTAAACCATAAAAAAATTTGGGAAAAGAAAAAAAACACATTAAAAAAAACTATAAAACTAATTAGGTAAAAATAGAAAAGAAAAAAAAAAAAACACTAACAAAAAACTAAAAAAAAATTGAAAATTAAAAACAAACTAGATTTAAAACAAAAATGGAAAATTAACAAAAATAAATTAAAAACTAGTGAAATTAAGATTAAAATGATGATTAATTAAAAAAATAAATGTAAAAATATATATATAAAAGAGAAAAAATAAATAAAAAACGTTTGAGAAAAATTGTTTCATAAACCATAAAAGAATTTGGAAAAAAAAAAAAAAAAAATTGAAAAATTTATATATATAAAATTAAGTAAGAAAAAAAAAAAAAATTTAAAAAATCATTAACAAAAACTAGGAAAAAAAAAATGAAAAACAAACTAGATTAAACAAAAATAGAGAATTAACAAAAGAAAAAATAAAAAATTAGTAAAATTAATATTAAAAACATTTAGAACAAACTAAAATGACAAAAATAAGCTCAAATTAAAAATAATATATATATTATATGTCATTTCCAATTAAAAAGAAATGAAAATTAAAAAACATTTTAAACTTACAAAAAAACTGTGTTTTTGATTTAAAAAAAATAAAATAAAATATCATTATTTATTTAAAAACAAACCAAAAAACAAATTTTATATATATATATATATATATAATATATTGAACGAAATTTTGTTTTTTTATTTGAAAAAAATAGTTATTAAACAATTTTAATAAAAAATATTAAACATATTTAATAAAAAAAAGTATTTTATAATTTTAAAAAACATATTTATAATTAAATATTTAATAAATATATTTAATAATTAAAAAAAAAATTATTAAACAATTTTTATTTTATTTTGTAATTTTGTTTTTATTATGAAAAAAAAAAATCGTCCCATGGTCACGTGTAGGCCATTGGCCGATTCTGGGAATCGCCCAATGGTCCGCCCACCGCCCTGTGGTGGCACAGTTAAAAAAAAAATAAAAAAATTAAATTGTTTAATTTGGGAGGAGGGCCACCAATTTTATTTTTTTTAGTATTTACAAAAAAAAATAAAAATAAAAACATTAACTTCCAAATTTTTTTTTTTTTAAATAACTTTTTAAGTTTTAAATTAAAAAATTAAATTTAAAAGAAAAAAAATGAAAATATTTTTTATGATTTGTATTTACTAAATAAAAAATTAAAAAAAATTGTATGAAAAAAAAAAAGATTATAATTTTTTTTAATAAAAAAAGATTGTTTAAAAAAAAATGTAAATTTTAATTTTTTTTTTTCAATATAAAATGTAGGTTTAATAATTTTTATTTTTAAATTAAAAATAATATTAATAATAATAATTGTTTAAAAGAAATTATAATTTTTTTTTAATAAAAAAAAAATTGTTTAATTTTTTTTCCATTTTTTTTTTTTTTTTTAATAAAATATGTATGTTTAATAAAAAATAATACGTTTTTTTTTTTCTTTTTTCTTTTTTTTTCTTAATTCAAATTTATTTTTGTTTTTTCTTAATATTAATTTTAACAATTTTTTAATTTTTTCCATTAATTTTTTTTTTTAAACTAGTTTGTTTTTAATTTTTTTTCCCCAGTTTTTGCTAATGTTTTTTTTAATTTTTATATATATATATATATATATATATATATATATATATATATATATATATTGTTTTTTTTTCCAAATTCTTTTATGGTTTGTGAGATAATTTTTTTTTACCTTTTTTATTTTTTAATTTTGTCTTTTTTATATATATTTTTATATTTGTTTTTTAGAGACAATTCTTTCATGTGGATTGAAAATTTAATTAACGATGTATACATATGTAGAATATCGAAAATGCAAAATGTCAACCTTCTTATTTAAATATGCAAATCAATAAAACCTCACTACAAAAAACTAAAAATAAAAATAAAAATAAAAACAAGAAAATATGAAGAAGAAGACCACTTCCAAAATTATTAAATTTACAAAACAATTATTTACATTTCATACATTAGAAAATTTAAAGTCAAAAAATAGGTCTTTTAAAAAAGGGTCTGATGCAGAATAACCACTTTTTTAAATCATCACGAAAATCACTACCATTCTAAAACGCAATGTACATAAAAAAAAAAATTAAAGTGCCAAAAACTATGCTCTAAAAAACACATGTGTGTTCTGCATCACCCCTTTTCATAATTGGGTCACTTTTTTTCTATCTCTACAAAACGGGTAACAATATCAGTTCCTATTTCAAAGTTTACGTTGATTAAACTCCTTCGCAGAGCTCAGAAGCAGAAATGAAGAAATACCTTGGGTCCAGGGAGGAGATTTTAATATGATTAAATCACTTTGGGAAAAAAAAGGAGGTACCAGATTGCTTAATAAAGGCTCCGAATTGTTCCAAACCTTCACAGATGATATGAATCTGGTTGACTCTGCAACACATAATGGCCTTTTCACTTGGAACAACAAAAGAGGAGGTGAGACTCAGGTCGCCTCCAAGTTAGATAGATTTTTTATCTCAGAGGAGCTTATGCTAGCAAATAGAGAAATAAGAGCTAAAGTTCCCCCCTTTGGAGGCTCTGATCACTAGCCGATTCAATTAGAACTCAAGGGGTTTGATTCTCCCAGGAATAGACCCTTCAGGTTTGAGAATACTTGCCTCTCCTACCTAGATTTCATCAGCAACAGTGAAAAATAGTGGGTAGAAGATCTGCAGATCCAGGGCACTAATATGTTCATCCTACACAAAAGACTTCAGTATATGAAATTTAGAATCAAAGAATGGAACAAGAAGGTTTTTGGTAACATTTTTGTGGATATAAAGGTAGTGGAAACCAAACTACAGAACTCAATCAAGCATTGATCACAGAGGGTTTTGATAAAGTCAAAAGTCAGCAAGCTGATAAACACCATCAAGAATGGGAGAAATTATGCAAACAAGAGGAAATATTTTGGAGACAAAAGTCTCGAATTCAATGGCTCAAAGAAGGTGAACGTAATACTAAATTTTTTCATAGATCCACCATGGCCAATAGAGCTCACAACAGAATCTCTTCGATATTGAACGACAATGGGGAGCTCCAAACCTCTCATAAGAATATCGAAGATGTGTTGGTACAACATTTCAAAAGTATCACTAAGGAAAATAATCCAGACAGAGAGCAATGCATCAAGGAAATTACAAAAAATATCCCTAAGCTGGTGTCAAGAGAGGACAATTTTAACCTGAATAAACCAGTAACCGAAGAGGAAGTCAGTGAGGTTATTAAAGACATGCAGAATGGCAAAGCTCCAGGTCCAGATGGTTTCAATGTAGACTTTTCTAAGGCCTGCTGGAACTTTGTCAAGTGGGGCATTCTAAATGTTGTGGAGGATTCCAGAAGAAGTAGGACTATTCTGAAAGCCCTCAACACCTCCTCCTTCTCTCTGATCCCCAAACATGATTCAGCCCTGACTCCTGATAAGTATAGACCCATTTCTTTATGCAATGTGGTATACAAGATTATATCTAAGGTATTGGCTAGCAGACTCAAACCTATTTTTCCTTCTTTAATCTCAGGTGAACAATCTAGTTATGTGGAAGGCAGACAAATCCTTAATAATATTATTCTAGCCCACGAGGCAGTTCACATGCTAACCAGCAAAAGACAGGCCGGTATGATCATGCAATTAGATATTTCCAAAGCCTATGACAAGGCGAACTAGATCTATATCAAGAAGGTCCTTTCTACTTTTGGGTTCAATCACAACTGGGTCAGATGGGTTATGGCTCTGGTAACCTCTTCCAACTTTTCTATTTTGGTGAATGGCTCACCCTCTGATATCTTCACTCTTAGAGGCCTCAGGCAGGGTGACCCACTCTCTCACTTTCTCTTTATCCTAATGATGGAAGGATTGGGCAGAGCCATTAATCAGGCTAAAGCCTTGGGAAAAATTAAGGGCCTTCAATTAATGGAGAATACTCAGATAATGACTCACCAACAATTTTTGGATGATACAATGCTGCATGGAATTTCTACAGTCAAAGAAGCTTCAGCGTACAAACAAATCCTGAATAACTTTTCCTTGGCTACAGGTATCGAAGTCAATCTCTCCAAATCAATTTTTTTTTCTTAAATACTAAAATTGCCATTCAGAGAAGTATCTCTAGAATTCTGGGCTTTCAAAGGGATTCCCTCCCTTCAAAGTATTTGCGAATTCCCCTTACAGCTAGGCCCCTGAACAAAAGTATTTGGGAATTGGTGCTCAACAAGATGCAAAACAAAGTTAAAAAATGGACTATCAGATCATTGAACTTGGCTGGTAGGTTGATACTAACAAAAGTCCTTTTGCAGTCAATCCCGGTTTTCTTGTTATCAACCCTCCCAGCTCCCAAATGTGTCTTATAGCAATTTAGGAATATGCAGAGAGACATCCTTTGGGGCAAGGAAGAAACAAGGAAGAAATGGGCCCTTGTTTCTTGGGATAAAATATGTAAACCCAAGAGTCACGGGGGTCTAGGCTTAGATGATCAGGACATTCTAAGTAAAGTACTAGGAGCCAAACTCTGGTGGAGATGGGTTAAAGAACCAGAAGCTCAATGGGATAAAACTTGGAAAGAAAAGTATGCAAGTTCGTGGCAAACAACTGATCTTATTAGAATGTATGGAAACGTAGAGGGCTCCTACATATGGAATAAAGCCTGGGAAAACAAAAGCCTAGTAGAAGACAATAGTTTCTGGAAAATCAGAGCAGGAGATCTTGCTCTCTTTTGGGAGGACAAATGGCAACAAGAATCAATGCTATTAAAATAGGACTATATGACCCTCAAGCAGGAAACAGATTCCCAGGGATTAACCAAAGTTAAAGATTTCTAGAATCTTCCTCACAACTCTAGAAAGTGGAGAAATTGGAGAAGCATAGACTGTAGAGATGACAACCCCCTAAAAATAAAAGTTGAGGAAATTATGAGCGTGCTAAGACAAAGGACAATCTTGGTAACAGAGGGGCGGGATCAGTTAAGATGGGGCCTCAATAAAGAAGGTTCCTTTAATCTTAAGGAAGCTAAGAGAATTATCCTGAATCTAGATTCCAGTGATTCAACGAATTCATGGCAACAACTTTGGAGCCACCAAGGGTGGATGAAGATCAAGCTATTCATGTTGTTAGTTCACAACAAAAAAATCTTAGCTTGGGACAACACTAGGAAAAGAAGGATTATTGGGCCTTCTAGATGTCAGCTATGTGAAGCTCAAGAGGAAACAATGGAGCATATTCTTAACAGTTGCACCAATACCACCTGGTTGTGAGATTCTTTTGCCATCATTTTTCAACAGATAGTCAGAGATAAGGGAAGCATCACTAATACCCTGAATAAGTGGAGAAGGAACTTTTCGAAGAATGAGATTCTCAATTTGGCCTAGGCCTTTTTGCCAAGCTTCATTATCTGGAATGTTTGGAAAGAATGGAATAAAAGAATTTTCGAGGATGAAAAAACTATTCCTCTTCATCTGTTGGATCTGAACTTGAAGCAAATTAAGGAGACAGTTAGTACCACTATTTGCAATTATCCCAAAAACCCTCCCATAGAAAATGAGACGAGAACTCTCAGGCAACTAAGGATGCAAGAGATCATTACCAATGGAGTCAGTAGAAGAGAAGGAAATTTGGGAAAGGAAAAGGATTTCTGGCAGCCTCCACCGAAAGGATACCTGAAATACAATAGTGATGGTGTTTCAAAAGGCAACCCTGGAATAGCCAGATATGGAAGGGTGTTAAGGGATGAAGAAGGAATTATAATCTTCATTTTCCACAGCCACTTAGGTAAAGCCACAAACAATATGGTTGAATTAATGGCTTTATAACAATGCTTAGAACTATTAAATCTAAATCACAACTCAAATGTCATTATAGAAGCAGACTTAGAGATCTCCATAAAAGTTATTAAAATAATCAGTTGTGGAGTAGCACCGGAGAAGGTCCCAAATCACTAGAGACTAATACAAGTGTATAAAAGAATTCAAAAACATCTCCTAAGTACACAAACTGTTAGTTTCAGACATGCTAGATGAGAAGCTAACAAACTAGCGGACACTCTAGCCAACCAAGGGGTGATTAATTCAGAGTGCAGATTTGAAATGAAGTGGCAGGAGATGCCTCAGGGCAGTGTAAAATCTCTATGCGAAGAACAAGCGGCAGAAGATAGAGAAATTTTTAAATATTGGGCCAGAGGGAAAGGCACGGAGTGAAGATGTCTAAAGAGGTTCGATCTCAGTTCTCAGGTTGGTACCTGGAAGATGGGCATGCTCAAAGCAGTCATATAACACCCTGGTGGAAAGTGACCAGCTCCCTTTCCCTTCGAATTGCACTACAAGGTTCTATTCACAGTCAGCGACAGTCTCTGTTTTATGTACTAAGGGGAGCTTATGCGGAAAAGGGCAGTTCTAATTTTTCAGCGAAGGCGGTTCCCCTTCATTCCTCTCATGGGTCGGAAAACCAAGCTCAAGCGGTTTTCGGGTGATCGCTCGGATTTGGTATGGTAAGTGGTTTAGAATTTTTGGGAGTGATTCCATTAGGCTCCCGCCACATCGCTAGGGAGGGGTAATGAAACCACCCTCCATCACCTGTTAGGTTTCGCACATCTTAGCTATGCGATATTTCGCTGTGCCGTCCGATTTCAAAGTTTGATTTAACTGTCAGATTTGTAAGTGGTATTTTGTGGGGCCACCAGTCTTGTTAGGCTTGTCACGATAGAGATGTAGGGGGTTAATGGAGCTTTTGATTAGGCTTATGTTTTTTATTGTTCAACCTAGGGTTTGATTTGAAAGATTAATATTGTAAGTTGTAAAGGGGTGGGGCTTCAATATGGCAGCACGCCCTTGGCTTTCCTGAGTCCATGCGGGGGTCATGGTTATTGTATATTCTATAAATTTATTTTTGGTTTAATGAAATAGAAGGAACGACTCTTTCTTAAGCCAAAAAAAAAAAAGATTTTAAAATCTTAGCCTAAGATAGCTTGAGCCATTGCAAAAAAAATTAAAAATCAACTATCAAATTGACACGCAGCGTAAGTGAGCTCAACCTATTCTAATGAAAACTTAAAGACCAACCATGAAATTAACACATTGTGGGGCAGACTCAATTCATTATAATGAAAAATTTAAAATCAACTATGAAATTGCACATAATGGGATCGGGTTGCTAGAGAAGCATCGACACGGACCTTATATATCTATATATATATATATATATATATATATAAGAAAAAAAAAACTCAAATATTGAAAAAAAAATAAAACAAACACAAAATACAAAAGAAAACAAAAATTCATATATTCAAAAATAAAAATAAAAAAAACCACTAATAAAACATAAATAAAACATGACAAATAAAATCAAATATAAAAAATTGTGTATATATATATATATATAAGAAAACAAAAATTCAAATATTCAAAAAAAAAATAACCACTAATAAAACATAAAAAAAACATGACAAATCAAATCAAATATAAAAAATTTATAGTAATGACATAAAAAAAAAACTATGAAATGTAAAATTTCTTAACCATACCATGTAAAATTTAAAAAAAATAGACATAAGAAAAAGAGTAAAATATAAATAAAAAAATTACAAAAATAAAATACAACTTTAAAAAAAATAAAAAACTTACAAAAAAAAAGTTCCACCGCCCACACCCTGAGGCCCAACCGGCCAGGGGTGGCAAGAGAACGATTCATGAAAAGAATAGATTAATAATAATAATAATAATAATAAATGTAGAACAAAAGAAATGAAAATTAACTTGATAAAATGAACAATTTTAATAAAAAGTAAATAAATAAAACAAAAAAATAAATTTAAAAATATAAAACAAAAAACAAAATATATATATATATATATATATATATATATATATATATATATATATATATATATATATATAAAACAAACAAACACCAATTTTTTAAGTTTAAAAAAATCATTTAAAAAAAAGTTAAATAATTAAAAAAAAATTACAAGTAAAAGTTACCAAAAAAAAAAAAAATTAAAAAAGAAAAGTTTAAAATTATAAAAAATAAAAAAAGAAAAATAAAAATGTTTAAATTTAAAAACAAAATTTAAAGAACAAACAAAATTATTAAAAAAGAAAAATAAATAAATTCAAAACAATTAAAAAAAATAATAAATAAAAATAAAATAAAATAAAATTTAAAACATTAAAAAAAATTAAAATTTAAAAACATTTAAATTTCAAAATTAAAAAAAAAATATTTAAAAAAACAATGAAAAGAAATTATTAAAAAAATAATTAAAAAGATATTAAAAAAATGAGCCTCCCTCCGCCCAACCACAACGTCACCTCCCCCACTCCAACCCCGCTCCTCTCCCCTCCCCCAGCTACAGCCCCTGTCTCCCTCACCCCTCGGCCCTCTCTCTCCCTCACCCCTGCGCCCCCTCTCCCTCCCTCAGCCTTGCCCCTGCCTCCCCCCTCCCTCGGCCCTCATCTGTCTCCCACCCCTGTCCCCCTCTCTTCCTCACTCCTCGTCCCTCCCCCTCCCTCCTCCCTCCTCCAACCTCGCCCCCCACCCCCCCGCCCCACCCCCCTACCCCCCACCCCCTCTCCTCGTCCCCTCAGCTGTCCCTCATCCATCAGCCCTCTCCACCCGGCCCTACTCGCCTAGGGCTGGGTGGAGAGGGCAAGCCGATTCCAAGAATCGGCTTGTGACCTCTTGGTCGTTGGCTGGGGACTTAGGCAGGTGGGGAGTTTGGGTTGAGAGGGCCGACAAGTGAGGGAGAGGGGGGGACGGGGATCAGGGAGAGGAGGGAAAGGGCTGAGGGGTAAGGGAGAGGGAGCGGGTTGAGGTGGGAAAGGGAGGGTGAGGGCCGAGGGGTGAGGAAGAGGGGGAGGGTACGAGGGAAGGAGAGAGGTGGGGCAGGCTGGGGGCGGGCGGGTGGGCGGGAGGGCGAGCTAGGTTGGGTCAGAAGGGGAGGAGGGGTGTTGGAGAGGGGAGGAGGGGGAGTTGAGGTGAGAGAGGGGAGCGTGTGCAGGTTGGCGTTGGGCGAAGCGAGGGGGAGGGGATTTCTTTAATTCTTTTTTACTACAGGTGCCCAGAAACAAAGGAATATGCTAGAACCACCTATGCACGCATCTGTGTGGAAATGGACTTCAGCACGTGATTCTTAGCTAAAATAAACCTAACAAGTGAAGACTATGTGGAACCAGAAACTCGATTATGAAAGTGTCCTCTTCAGATGTCAATCCTGCTTTGAGACAGGCCATCTAGCAAAAAATTGCCCAAAAGCCTCCCAGAAAAATTGTGCTAAAAAGAATTACCACAGATCTACATGGTGGGAAGGAGCACAAAAAGAGCATTACATTGTCATCAAGGAAGAATACTCTCCAGAAAACTCTGAATCGCAAGAAATTGGGCAAGAAAGAAACAACTCTCAAGACAAGGAGGGGGAAAGCCCCGCCCAACCGCAAAAAAGTGAACTCGACAACCCCTCAAGCATCAACAGTTATGATGATTTGAATACCACACAAAATAAATATTCATTTAACAACAAAGCAGATCTCCTAGACCAAACTCCTCTGACTATCTTCAAAAGGACGAACACAACAGATCGCGAAGCTAACACACCAATGTCCCAAGAACCAGAAGAGATGAAAGAGATGCCAGATAAAGGAAGTTGGAAGACCATAGAGAAAAAAAGGAAAACTACAACACCAATCTCGCTAAAAAAGACGAGAAGGCAGACAATTGAGAACTAATAAAATTATAGGCTTGATAGACCAATTTGGTCTCAGTGGACGTTAACCACCATCACCGCCACCACCACCATAATTATTTTTTTAATAATTTTTAAATTTAAATATTTTTAATCGTTAATTTATTTTAATGTTTTTAATTTTTAATTTTTAATTTTTGTTTTTTTTGTTTATTTTTATTATTATTGTTATTTTTTAAATTTTATTAATTTAATTGTTTTGAATTTATTTATTTTTATTTTTTGGCTTTTTAATGCTTTTTTTATTTTGTTTTGTTTTTCTTTTTGTTTTTTGTTTTGTTTTGTTTTTTTGTTATTTGTTTGTTTATTTGTTTTGTTTTTTTTTATTTTGGTTTTAAATTTTTATAATTTAATATTATAATTTTTTTTTTCTTTTAATTTTCTTTTAATTTATTTTTATGTTATTTATTTATTCTTATAATTTTAATTTAAAAAAATAATTTTTCATTTTTTATTTTTTATTTATAAATTATTTAATTTAAATATTCTTTTTATTTTTTTATTTTAATTGATTTTATTTTATTTTATTTATTTTCTTAATTTTTTTTATTTGGTTTTTTATTTTGTAATTTTTTATTTTTATTTTCTATTTTTTTAATTTTTTTTTCTTAAAAAAGTTTTTGTTTTTTATTTGTTTTTTAACTTAAAAATATGATTTTAGTATAATTTGTTTTCTTTTAAATTATAATTTATTTTTTTTAATTTTTTCATTTATTTTTTGATATTTTTTAATTTATTTTGTGTTGTTTTCGGTTAATTTTTTTATTTTTACTAGTTAATTTTGTTTTTTTTACATTTTTATATGGTTTTTGTTTTTTTATATTTTTGTAGGTTTTCGTTTTTTGTTTTTCTCTTTATTTATTTATTTTTATATATATATATATATATATATATATATATATATATATATATATAACCATGCTCTGAAATACATACCATGACTTGTATATATTAGGGTAGATTTTACATCCACAAATAATTTGTTTTTAACATTATCCTCCGCCGGCAGTTGCTAGTGGCATTGATGGGAAACCCGATGGAAGGAAGCAATGGTTGTGTGCCCTACTTTCATCGTACTTACAAAGTTCAAAGTTTAAAGCTCATAGGACCTGGCACTCAAAAATATTTTTGGACTTATTGTTATTTGTCCCTTTTTTATCTCTTATTCATTATTTTATTATTTTATTTTATTATGAATGGAGTTACATTTATTATGAATGTGACAATGTAACTCATGTTTATGTAATTTTATGAAATTCAATGTAACTCATGTTTATGTAATTTTATGAAATTTTTATTTAGTAGTATAAATATATTTGGTAGTTAATTAACATTTTAGAAAATTTGAGAATTAGTTAAGTACTCTCTATATTATGGTTTAATATATAATTATAGGTAAGTTATGTAATTTTTAAATTTGGAACTTTGATTTTATTTGAAAAAACCTTAGGTAATCAATCAACTACATTATGATTATAAGTGTGACTTGATACCACTTTTTAAAGTAGTGCTGCTACTATTAATATTTTTATTAAATGAAAATTTGAAATTTTGTTTTGAGATTTTTTAAATTATTTTATTTAATAACTAATTTTAAAATTAAATTAAAAATAGAATTTAATTATTAAAATTTTAAATAAATTATCTATATATATATATATATATATATATATATATATATATATATATAATTTTGTAATTAAATAAAATACAATTATATTTATGTGTTTTTATGTAAAAATGTTTATCAACAATTATTTTTTTATATAATCTAATTTTCTAAGGGCAAAAAAATGAATATAGTTTTTTTTTTGGTTAATCATGGAATTTTCTTCAAAGTCAACTATCATCTTCCATAAGTACTAATAGTAGCAATGCACAATCCAAATGAAAATTTCCAACCATATGTAAATTAACAATTTATCAATGAAATACTTTATCAACTAGCTTTAGAAAAGCAAATGCCAAAGCAACAACTCCATAAACATAAATAAAATCAAACAAATATACAATCAATGTCTTGAAGAAAAAAATAAGGTGTTAAATATGATAAAGTGACCAATACATAATGACATAAATAAAAATTAA
Organism: Pinus tabuliformis; assembly: GCA_031772625.1. Classification (NCBI taxonomy): domain Eukaryota; kingdom Viridiplantae; phylum Streptophyta; class Pinopsida; order Pinales; family Pinaceae; genus Pinus; species Pinus tabuliformis. Next base: position 1,908,564,355 of record CM062818.1, read on the forward strand.
TTTATGTGTATATATATATATATATATATATATATATGAATTACACTATAAAATATACATGAAATTAAATTTCATAAAGGCAAAATTATCATTTCATTCATGTATTATAACATGCATATATATACCCCGAATGCGGGTGGCACTATGGATTTAAATGTTCATCATGCAGAATAATAAATCCCGGTACTGCCAGCTGCAGATCAGCGTGGCTTCCCAAGACTTCACCTCGCGCAAGAGGGATGGAGTTATTAAGGCTGGATCTGGTAGGATATTTTCATTTATGGAGTGCGTTGTTCAACACAACATTCTGGCTATTATAATCATGTCGATCCTGTGTGTTTTCCTCACACCCTACGCTCAATCGCACTGTGTCGAGACCTGGTTAGCTGTGGTCTATGGTGACGGGCTGATTCATGTACACAGAGGCAAGCTCTAGGCCGACTCTCTGTATCTCCGGAAGAGGTTCAGCATGGCTTTCAGGGGTAAGCTCTCCACAGTTCTTGACTTCAGCATTGGCAGTATTGTGTCTTCATCTTGGGCTTTCTTTGTGCATTCAATTCAGTTTCTGTGTCATTTCTACCATCCCTCTATTGTTGTCTCTGGTCTCTCTGTTCTCTCTGCGCCCCACCCTTCGCCTTTCATCATGGTTCGATAGGGTAAAAGGAGTCGCTCAGGGGGGCGTCGAGGCAGTGGCATGCACTCAACTGCCGGTCACTCTGTGGAACCTGAGCAGTCGCCTATTAACCTCCCCCCCTCTCACGAGGCTGTGCCACCTTTAAGCTCTGGGCACAGGCCAATTCCTAATAGCGCTTTCCAAACCACGCATTTTAAATTTCAAAGCAATTTGAACAGGCCTCTGATTACTACTCACATTACTATAATCCTTTCGGAAGAAGAAAATCAAATCTCCCCTCTGGCATGCATCGCTCCTGATCCTTCCCAAAGCAGTGAGCATTCCATGGATAAAGATAGCTCGGAGAATTGGAAGAGTGATAAGTCTGGTCAGGAGGAAATTCCTAAAAGTATTCTGCCCCTTGAAGACATAAGCCTAGTTGATAAGGAAGGGACTCTTGGCGTCACAAGTCACTCCATGGCGATCCCTGTCAGCGAGACGGATGGCAATGAGAGTCTGAGGATCGGCAGTGCGTGTCTGGTTGAGGAGAAGACTCTTGGTAAGGTTAAGGAAGTTTAGCGCCACCTGGGACCGCTTCTTTCCTTTTTGTTTTTTGCTACTGCTCAGATGACCACCTACAGGCATCTTCGCTCACAGTCAAGGTTCAACATTTATGGCCTGTTGTTTTGGCATCCCTTCGGGGAATTGGTGGTTCATTTGCTGGCTGGTCTGCAATGAATTTAAGCTTTTGTTGCCAATGTCTCTACCTCCGCTATGCAAGTCATCCTCTGAGTTCTATGTCTGTTTTCTAGCTATATGTAACTGGTCTCCCCAGCTTCTTTTTGTAAGGGGGCAGTTCTGCTGTGTTAAGTGCCCTCGAGCTCTGATCTCTGAGGCCTCAACTCCATGTAAAAATATTCTTCTTTTCAGTTAATAGAATTTAGTATTTGCAGAGAAAAAAAAACATGCATATATATACAAATAACCTATAATATTATTAAAATACCACATGCTTTATTTAGTCATAGGGTTATTGAAATCATGACACAAATCAACAAATTTGGGTATTTCCAAAATCAAATGTTTATATAGGATTATATCATAAAATTAATTTTTAATTTTAAATTTTCTTTTTGTTTAGGATAAAACTTTGTTATATATAAATGAGAAACTTATTAATTGAGAGAAAATTCAAAATCAAAATATCTCAATATTATCCAAATACTTCCTCACTCAAATAAAAAATAATATTATTTAAAAATAATTTATTTTACTCTAATCAAAAGTTTAATTGTTTCACATTTTAAATTTACATATGAATAAAATTAAGTAAATTACTATTACAATTAACAAATAATAAAACCATTTAATCAATCAATATATTAAATTAAAGTAAAATAATAAAACCATTTTTCATTTCATAAATATATGATTGAAGTAAATAAATCCCAATTAAAATCAATAAATAAAATGTAAAACAACTCCATATTTTAATTATTTTAATTTAGTTGTCCAAGGGGTTTTGGATGGATAGTAATTAAGTGCACACTCCTAGATGTTAAGTCACTCGTTCAATTCCCCACCCTATTCAATTGTTATTCTTGGACATGACCATGATGTAGCCTCATTGTTGTTGAACTTACAAAAAAAAAATTAGACTGAAGTGTACCATTTGTCGATTCAAAGGAAGATAATAAATGGTTAATCAATTTGTATCAAAGGTTCTGAACATAGATAGATTTCGTTAGATTTGATCAAGAAAGATCAACAAATATCAGTGAATTGTTTGACAACAATGAGTTTGGCATTGCAACCATTAGCGCATATAACACTACGATCGGAACTTACAAATAAAGACAACATCTTTGCACTTTAACAATAGTTAACTAAGATGTCATTTAATTCCAGTCAAACACAATGCCACATTATGCCTACTAAGTTAATATCTCATAAGTATCTGGCTCAACATAAGTTCAATGACAATAACTTTGACCTTATAATTGCCATAATTTAATGTTAAATAAATAAATACAAAAACTTTTATTGTCATTCTCTTCAGTGTCAATTGGATATCTATATATATATATCTCATAAGTATCTGCTCAACATAAGTTCAATTACAATAACTTTGACCTTATAATTGCCATAATTTAATGTTAAATAAATAAATACAAAAACTTTTATTGTCATTCTCTTCAGTGTCAATTAGATATCTATATATATATATATATATATATATATATATATTTCTTACCTACCACAAAATGCTTAAGTATTTTAAAAGTTTTTGATAGTAATGAATCTATTTGGCATCAAAAATATGATTCAAACACTTCTAATAGAACATTTTTTTTTTTTTTTTATATCCAATTCCAATCATTTTAACCTAGCCGCATTAGAAACTTAGTCAAAGTGGTTTGTCTTTTTGTCTCTTACTTATGATTTAGTTATTTAAAATGATATGGTAAGTTAAATTATAATCATATTGGTAAATAGTTTTTTTTTATTAAATGTATATTATTTTTGTTTTAATTTATTTTTTTAATTATGATAACATTTTACAAATTATAAAATAATAATCAAATAATAAAGGGTTGTGTTTAGTGTATTTTTTTTACTTTTCAATGTTGGAATCAGGTGAAATAATTGAAGTGATCCTGATTTGTGTTATTTAAATTCGTTTTTTTTAATTGTATATGTAGATTCAGCACCCTGGAAAACCCCAGGCATTTGGATTGTGCAAAGATTACCTATCAAGTTTGTGATTTCAATAAAGTCCCAACAAATTTAAAGAAATTAAACAGAAAAACACTTCGGAAAAAAATGAAATTATGTAAATATTTATATTTATAGAAAAAGAAATTGCATATTTTACATCCTGTTTGGATCTGTTCTTATTTTCCCCTTCAAAGATATCGACGCCGCTGCCATACAGTTTGGGAGGCATATTCCTTTTATTTGTGCTTATTTTTCTGTTGATAATGAAAACGATTACTGCGCAAATGCAGATACCACTCGGTTCCAGACTTGGAAAACCTGCGAATCTGTGCCCGTCACGATCCATCCCTTGTCCGCTTCTTCCGCGTCCAATTGCTTTCCTCTGCCATTGCCATCCGTAAAGTGATATATAACAACCTTGTAACTTTCATCATTAAGCAATCTTGGGTCACTTGTTATCATAAATATATGAAGCATTCGTCCACCTGATCCTCTTGGACGGCAGGTGTCGTGCACCTTATATGACTCAGGAGTTTGTACGCCTTCATATGTTGTACGGAAGCCACCATTGGGACTGTTGGTAATAAAGCACATGAATCTTGAAGTGTGTGAATTGGCATTTTCCAGCAATACGGGAGATTTGACTGTGCTTGTTGCAGGGACATCCAACACTGTAATAGAGTCAAGATTATCCAGAATACAGCCTATATCCTTCTCCAGAACAAAGTTACATAAATTCATGTCAGTTGCTTGTCATGATTCTAAGTTTTAATTATGATATCAATCCAATCCAACTTCATTGGGAAAAATTAAAGACGACTCACCCTGTGAACATTGGCTTTTCCAACAAAAAAACCCGCTGACATGTAAGAGGGCGATATCTGCACAATTTTCCCAAATTCCACTGCTATCATTGAACGGCATAAGTAGAATCTCTCGCTTTTAATTTCAAACTATTAAATCCCTGATCGTTACGACCAAAAATCAATAATACTACACACCAAATTCCAAGTTCCAAGTTCCAAAAATGGGAAAGTAAACCCATACTTACAAAAAATTGGAAAGCATCGTTCCAAATTCCGCCGCTATGCGTTGAAATCTGGAGACATTTCAACTGTTCCCGCTGATCCACCTCTACTATGCTCTGCAGTTTGTGACACGCCTCTCCTTCCTGATCCACCTCTACTATGCTCTTCAGTTTGCGACACGCCTCCCCTACTGGATCCACTAGGGCTCTCACATACTCAATGTTACAGGTTTCCTGTTTGACAAAGCAAATAACGCCATTGTGTGTTGATATCCAGAGGCAATGCAACCGTTTCTGCTGACTCGATGCTTCTATGCCTTTCAGCCTCCAACACGCATCTGCTTTAATCTGTTCCAGTGATCTCAGACCTTCAAGGTTGAGGGTTTCCAGCTTGACACACCCATTTATGCTGAGAAACTTTAGATTTTCAGGATTTGTGAATGTCTTTATTTCGGAGCAAAATTCCAGGTTGAGGTATTCCAGTGATCTCAGACCTTCAAGATTCAGGGTTTCCAGTTTAACACATCCATTCATGTTGAGAAATTTAAGATTTGAAAGATTTGAAAGATTTGTCAATGTGTTTAATTCGAAGCAAAATTCCATGCTTAGTTTTTCTAATGATCTCAGGCCTTCAAGATTCAAGGCTTCCAATTTGATGCACCCATTTGTGTTGAGATATTTAAGATGTTCAAGATTTGAAAGATAGGTCAGTGTCTTTAATTGGAAGCAAAATTCCAAGTTCATGTACACTAAAGACGTTTGATATTTCATTCCCTCCGGCAAGTGTACCAATTTAGCACAGCCTTTGAAGTCAACATATTGGAGAGTGGATATTTCTCCTAGAATATCACTTGGGATAAACAGATTAACGCAGTATTGCAATGATAGATATTGGAGATGCAATAATTCAGAGAAGGAATTAGGCAGTTCAGTCAGATTAGCGCAACCGGATAAATCTAAATACGTTAGATTTTTAAGTTCCCCAAAATCAAGGGGGAATGCTTGTGGAAATCCGGAAAAAGATGTCATTGCGCCTTGCTGAGTGCTAAAGATACTTCGACAGGAATTCATATAATGTTCGATTTCAAGCGGCTTGCGCTTGGTCCAAGCACTTCCAGATGCGGCTCCGCTTGCATCGATTTTCAGCTTACCCAACTCACAGAGAAGCTGCATTGTACATTATCCATTAATGGTTGGAATCTGAAGTGGGAAAAAAAAATGCTATCTACAATCTAAATTACTTACCTCATCAAATATATCGATGAGCTGTTTGAGGTGGTCACCAGGATCGTGAAGTTCCAAAACTCTTAATCTGGACAGAGAAATGGTAGAAGGAATCGAGATGGATGGAAAATTGTTTAAGCGAAGCCATACCAAATTCCCCGACATTGCAAACGAGGACAAGTCCATGGGATGGTCAACCACCAACAGGCGAACACCCCTAATGTTTATGTCATTCGCGAGTTGCGGCGGATTCTGACCCTTCGGAATGCGAATTCCTCGTATCAAAAAGGACTCTGATCCGTCCTGACAAGCACATGTATATTGAATTTTAAGCTATTTCTCAAATTTAGAGTTCCACATGAGAATATTGAATTTTAAGCATTTTCTCAAATTTAGAGTTCAACGTGAGAATTGTAGAACCTAATGGATTGTTGTTCATATTAAAATGTATTTATCAAATTCATTTTGAACAGATACTGGATTCAAATCTGTGGATCAAAAGGTTTTCTTTATGAACAAAATAAAAAGGCACAATGTGAAGACGACGAAGTCGCATACCTGCAACTGAAACATCTCTTCTATATCACTTGAGCAGCTAAGGCGGAAGGGCTTTTGCCTTGCGAATTCGAAGAAGTCCTCTCTCGCAATATGTCTTGTCAATCCCTCCACTTGATTGTGCATCATAACTCGAGAAAGCTCGTACTTGTAATTTATCTGTATCAGCCAGGAAATTAAACAGTTATGGTAGAAGATGAGATTTCATTACTGGCAAACAAAAGAAGAGAGTGATCATTTTCCTTACATCATTGTCAGACTCCACGTCATAATTAAATTCCACAAGGCATTTTTGATGGAGACTTTCAAGGCAGTCTCTGACGTCAGAGTAACCTAATCCCTCTAACACCCGAACTGTTAGTTCTCTGCTTTCTCCCCCCAAGAAACATCCAATGTCCAAAAGCATCTCCTTCTTTTCTTTACTCAGAGCCTCGTAACTCACTTTTAATGTCCTTATTATGTCATCTGGCAATCGTTTAGAAAACTTTTCCGCCTGCAGCTTCCAATAGGCTTTGTCATCATTGCCCGCAAGATGTCGCCCTAAAACCTTCAAGGACTGAGGCAACCCGCCACAAATTCTTAAGAACTCCCTCACCAAGTCTTCAAATCCTGGAACTGGTTTTGGTAAAAGGAAAGCATGGCGGCAAAAGAGCTCTTGGCCATGCTGCCGATGCAATGGCTTTACATCATATAATAAAGCTTTTGGAGAAGATCTTCTAAGTAAATCCCTATCACGAGATGTAAGCAAGATGAGAGTGCCACATCCCACTGCATCCATATCGAGCAGACTATCGATTTGCTCAACATCATCAACATCATCCAGAACGATCAGAGCTTTAAGCCCTGTTAAACTACGTTGCAAAATACCCTTTCCTTCGATGGTATTATCAATATGCAAATCATAATCCATTAACAGATCATGAATGAGTTTCTTCTGCAAAGATGGTAAATTCTGGCCTTTCACGTTGAACAAAAAAGAAAATCGTTTAAAATCAAAACGCCTCACATTGTAGAAATGTTTAGCGAGAGTAGACTTCCCGATGCCGCCCATTCCCGCAATCCCCACAATTTTTGTTTCTTTTGATTCTCTTTGGTACCCAATTTTAATTTGGAAATCCCTGGCTGCTTCGTCCAGTCCAACTGGGTGTGTAGCCACCTCTAACGGCTCCCGTCGTTTTACCTCTGTGAATACAGCTCTCACAAGTTGCTCCAAATATATCCCATAGTTACTGATAGAAACAGATATAGTCATGAGAACCTGTGATCCGAAAATTATTGAGTTTCAAATAAGATAAGTAATAATTTTACCTTTGATTCGTTTTGACGATGAAACCAGATATACCTGCAGCTTCTTTCAGTGCTTTCTCCCATTCCGTGGTGTCTCGGCCTTTCCGTCGGTGCTTTTGAAAGGCGTCGCCATAAGGTTCTTTCGTAAGGTCGCGAAGGTCCGTAGGCTCAACTTGATAAAACAGTGGTACAATGGTGGCTTTTCCCTCATGAAATGAATTCAAAATCCAGCACAGTTCATTCAAGCACCAACGTGATTCAGCATATTTCTCAGAGAAAATGACAACATGCACAGAGGAACTGCGAATGGCTCCTTCGATTGCAGGGGCCAAACTATCTCCCTTGAGTAGTTCCTCCTCATCAAGAAAGACGCGCAACCCACAGTGCTTGAGACGATGATAGATTAGGCTGGCGTGAGTGAGCTTGGCGTCAGGTCCCCTATGGTTTATGAAAACTTGGTATGTTCCAGGTTCAAAGGTCTCCCTTTGGATCACATTCAATACAATTTTCACAATGTCCTCCAAAAATCTCTTATGGTCACTGAAAATACAAACAGATACTCATAGTTGTAATTAAGATCGGGTAAAGTGTAACACACTGAAAATACAAACAGATAGACATAGTTGTAATTAAGATCGGGTAAAGTGTAACATGAATATATCCAGGTGATAAATGCGATAAAACTAAGTGTATATATATTCACCTTTCAAATTGATCTGTTTTGAGGATGAACCCAGAAATTTCCGAGGCTTCTCTGAGGGCCGCTTTCCATCGGTCCAGTACCTGGGTGACTCTGCCTCTCTGTTGGTGTCTTTCAAAGGCCTCCGCATAACATCCCTTCTCAATGTAGCGAAGGTTAACAGGCTCAACGTTCCAATAGACGGGTATAATTGTGCGCTCATGAAATGATCTCAAAATCCAACACAACTCATCCAAACTATAATCTGATTCCGCGTAACGTTCACAGAAGAGGGCAATATGAACAGAGGCACTACGAATGGCTCCCGATATTGCAGGAACGATCATTTCTCCCTCTTCAATTTCCTCTTTACCCAGAAAAACGCGCAACCCATGGCTTTTGAGAGTACGGTAGATGAGGGTCGCAAGAGTGCACTCGGTGTCGGGACCGCCGTAGTTTATGAAAACCTGGTATGCTGCTGGCTCTGCCACTAGTTCCATACTCAATACCTGATCTTACCGATGGGATCAGACAGTCCGCCGGAGAGAGAGAAATCGAGGAACGCAATTGCTGTCAGGAAAAGCCTCAGAAATATATTTGGCAAAGAAGCATCTTATAAACCTGTCAGTAGTAAATTATATACATACTTTTGCAATGCTGCACAATGAATTTTATGGAGAATATGAGCAGAGGTTAAGATAACCGGCAAGGATTTGCCATGGGATAAATTCAGTAGTAGGTAGACCTGGAATTTGATAAAGTTTTTATTTAATATGCAAATTTGATGACAGTATATTTTTTGCATTTTCATTTTAATATAATCTATATATAAAATATTCATATCTACTTCTAATATAATAGAATTAATCACCCTAAATATTATTTTGCTGATCTCTCATACATAACCATTTGTTTTTCATTTACTTTATTACAATATTAAATTTATATTCTAATTCTTAAATCAAAGTAGAATACCCTTCCCACAATTCTTTACTTATTTTATTAATTAAATTAAATTTAAAATCACAATTCAATAATTACACTAAATATATTATATTCTTGCATAACTAAATATATTATGATATAAGAAGAATTATGCATACTGATTACCTATAAAAAAAAAAAATTGTCACAAAGTTACACAAACTCCAAATAAGAAATAAATTTAATTTAAAATTTAAATCAAAATCACAATCACAATCCAGTCATCATACTGAATAAATAACTATAAGGGGAAAGGAATCCGAAGTATCCATACTAATTATCTATTCAAAAAAGGTATCACAGTCTACACAAAGCTCCCAATGTAAATTTACAACAATCTGTCATAGGCATGTTATTCAATGTATGGAGTTGATATTTTTATTTTTTAAAATAAAAACAAAATATTTTATAAATAAAAAACAAAAATTTATAAAAAACAAAATTGAATATGCATGTTTAGATAGTTTTAATTAAAACATTATAAAATATCAATTGTAAAAATATTATACTTACTATCAGTTATAAATAAAATATTTAGATGTTCATATGACTTAATATAATTTTATATTAATTTCAAAAAACGATAAAATGATTAAAAAGCAAATGAGAGTAAAATATTTAAACTTTATACTTTTTTAAAATATTTTAATAGAGGATTTAAATAAACTATTTGAATATCAATGTTAACTAATTTATGTCCAAATAAACTTCATTTATATCTATATATAAAAAGAAAATATTTCAATGTTTTATATAATAAAGTATTCAATGGCCAAAGAAAAAAGTAATTGAAAGTTAAAAAGTAAAATAAAAAAATATCAAGTACTTCTTAGTAATAAAAATCATAGAGATGTGTAATTCATTCAATTCTTAATATAAAATTAATATCTGAACTTTAAAAATATTTATAATAATAATAAATTATAATATGGGCCTTCAATAAAATATTTTAATATGCAGATTAAGTAATATTGATGTATACCTAAAAATATATTAATAACAAAAAATGTCACTTTAATGTGGGCAATGTAGTCCAAAGATAGATGTTTCAATGCATACATATGTAAAATATTTTAATGTCAACTATGTATATATTATATATTGTTTAAAAACAATTATGTATATATCATAAAACTAATTGAAAAAATAAAGTTTTAATGGTTAAAGCATTTAAAGTAGTCTCACTATTTTTCATTAAGTAGCCTCACTATTTTTCATTTTGATCACTTTTTAGTATATTTTTTTTTCGAAATTTCCTTTAAATCCAACAAAAATTTTTTGGACTTACAAGTTAAGTTATGTACTTTATATACTATTCAAAAATACAATGTAAACAATGAAAAATACAATGTAAATTTTTTTGGAGAGCCACTAGTATTTGACTGCCTCCACATGAGACCGCACTAATGCCATGCTACCACCCTCGTCTGTCGTATGGCACATGGTCCTCGCGTGCCTCCACCTGTTGCTTGTACATAGCCACTGGTTCAACAGGTTAACAAGGGGTTTAGGGTTTGTAACAACATAGTGTTTGTGGCTTGTTTTGTGCACAATTCATTTCTATTCGGTTCTTGTTTTTTTTCGTTTGCGCTGCCAGGTAGTTGCGTGCCGCTGCTGCAATGGCGGTCATTGCCATAATAGTAATCGATGATGCAGGTAGTGGTTTATGGAGAAAAGAGACAGTCGTACTAGAGGTTCTTCAGTTGTGTTTGACTATTTTGTCTTGTTCTTTTAACTAGTTTTTCCTCCCCATTTGGTGGTATGGGCTCGTTATTCGTCTGCATTCCTCACGGATTTATCTCGGCTTAGTGTTGGACATGGTCGTTTCACGCTCCGAAGGGATTTTTCAGGTTTGTAGGTAAATTTGTGAGCTTCAAGTTCACATGTTTTCTGCAAGTTTGGGGATATCTAACCATGTTTGATGCTATCTTGCAGGTTCTTGCAGTTTGAGCTATGATTTTTGGAGCATCTGGGGTTGCTATGGCTTGCTAGCATGGAGAAAGTCAATGAAACAACGAATGGATGACTAGAGGGTAGGAAACTGTCCTACTAGTTTGAAAACCTATGTTTCTTAAACACATTTAGCCGTATTCGATTATTGTGCCTTTGTTTTGCATGTGTATGTGTTTTCAAAACACCTTTAGTTGTGTGGGTTTTGGCTAATTTTATGAAATTTAGCTTCAGATGTGTGGATTTTGTGTGGGTTTTTAGTTTTGTGGGTTTTGGGTTGTGGGCTTCCTCCATTTAGATACTCTCTTGATGTGCCTTGCCACCTCCTACCTCAAATGAAAAAAAGCTTTGAAGATTCGATTATATATATATATATATATATATATATATATATATATATATATAAAACATGTGTTTATAAGGGTTCATAGGCATAATTGTCCATGGGGACTTGAACTTCTTGAACTCAATGATTGAATACATGTAAGGGGAAAAGATTTTATTACAGGATTGTTTGGCTACTGTATTTCCTTTGCAATGATGCTTCATATATAGATCATTTACTTGCTTCAAATTGCTTTGAATTATTTGTACATAGTGTAGGCAATAAAAAACAATCATCCTTTGGACTTGTTTTGCCATATGCCTCAACTCCCAACACCACTACAACCATCCCTTATGTTCTGTAGAAGTAAAAAAAAACATCAATATTCCATGTACCTACAGTGATTGCTTATCAACCTGTGAATTATATGTTAATTGTTTCTTGGTTGCAGTGATCATAATACGAATGAGAAGTGATTCATATCGTTTAACTTTTGAATAGTAGATTGCGTTCTACAATTTTACGTTTTGTTAATTCATTATAGCCACCTAAGAAAAGACACACACACACACACACACACACACACACACATACACACACACACACACACACACACATATATATATGGGTCATACAGCGGGGAAAACAATGACAAAGAAGAAAATGTGATACTCATGTTAATTGCTCAAATGAGTCATGTACCACTAGTGTATTGTTCACAAGGGTGTTGGAACATAGGCATGTATTCAAATCTTCAAAAGGTAGAGGAATGGTTAATTTGAGTGTTGGGTTTGGCATTAGATGAACAATTTGTCTAATTGGGATATAGCGTTATAGTTCATTGGTATCCATAGCTGGCATTGGTCTTGAATTTCCACAGAAATCAATATATAACGTCTCTTATACATTTGTTATATTTATAGTTAGATACATGAGTCCATTTATAAAGATTTCATCTACCCAGTCCAAACTTCATTTAGTTGTATTTCCTTTGCATTGTGTTTCAAAATGGATTCGATTGATCTTTACTTTATGTAGACAACATAATACAACCCCTTTATTGATCGGTGTAATCACTAGTATATAAATACAACACTATTCATAATTTCTAAATCATTGGCTTCCTCGAGATTGCTTTAAATACTTTGTACAGAGTGTAGGCAGTCACAAACAACCATCCTTTGGACATGTTCTGCCATATGCCTCAACTCCCAGCACCACTACAACCATCCTGTCATGTCTCCCAAAAACTACCCTAGTAAATTTTTCTTTTAAATATCACTATGGAGTTATTAGGTCAGCACTCTTTTACTACGGTCATCGGTGAAGTTTTTCGACAACCAAACTATTGTTTCATGGTGGTGTTGCTAACTGGTACAGTAGGATCTGAGTTCATTAACTCCATATGTACCCAGAAATATCCCGCCTCTTCTTGATAAGTATCATAGCAGATATTTGTTACACTTGGTAGTTTCATTGAATATGCTCTGGTTATATTGTACTTGTTGGAATTAATGCTCTGGCTATCATTGTTAATTCTCCCTACTCGGCCCTCTACGTAGCACGAGCAGGCTCCTCTATCCGTAGTCATTTACCTCGAGCCCATCGCCACAACAACGGAGGATGGGGTGGGTCACGATCCGACGGTACGACCCTTACATGGTTTGGTTCATTCGTCGCTTGGTTATCAGGTTGCATTATCGCCTCCACCGTTTGGCTTGGCTCTGCTCCTCCTCATGGTTTTCTGCAGTTCTTCTCTGTCTGTCGCCAGACCTTGGAATAATTTGGAAAACCACCCAGCAGGAGCATATGGTGACTCTATCACGTAGAAAATTCCAGGTATATATATTTTTGTTTTACTGCATTTTGGCATTTTCATATCTGGAGTTGTTTTTCTACTGAACGCTTCCATTTCTACCTGCTAACCATATTCGTAATGGTGTGCAATTGGTTGTAGAGCTTGCCTCCCACGTCCGAGAACCTCAGGCAAGGCCACGGGGTCGACATCTCACTGGTTTTCCTTGCTCAAGAAACCCAGGTAAGGGTTTGCTCCCATATGGTTAATTTTGAAAGAGTTTGATTCTTCAGATGGTTCGAGTCTGAGATGGTTGGCTATACTAGTTCTGTTGCACAGCCTTCCGAGTTCCGAGGGTTTGATGGCTTGTTGAGTTAGCAGAGTGATTTTTCTTGTACAACCATGAGCTGTCAGGGTTGAGACCTATACCCTTTTCTACTCGGGCAGAGGGATTTGTTATAAGTTCTTTGGCATTGGTTGGACAGTGTTATTCTGATGTAACTTATGTATATTCTTTTATCTTCCATGGACCTTTCTGGGACTTACCAGGTTGTATAAAGTGAGCTTACCAGGTGCCATGAAGCACTCTCAGGAACTCCTGGGTGTAGCTGCTAGAAGAGCCTTGGTTAACTTACATCCTTTTGCAATGTTTATTTGTATAACCCATCGTCACAAAGTTATCACCAACTGCTATTAGATGATGATTTCAAGCTATGTACAACTGTGTATTTAATGATATGGATTTCACACCTGTTTTCTATTTAAATGTTTAGTTTTGTGGAACAGAATAGTCCCTATTCAGATTGCTATTCGATTTAATAGTTGAACGGAATTTGAAAATGAATGTTTAAATGTATGGCACTGTTTCATTTCTCTGTGCTTATCATCTTTGGTTCCTTTCTGGTACTACTACCCCATGCTTATATCTGATAAATAAATTTGATATGCAAGGTTCTCAATTAATTATTTGTTGTAAAAATAGTTGTGGAACCCCACCTAGCATAGTCTTGGCGGTCTATGTACACGGTGACCCTTGACAGGCTGGTTTACCTGTTATGGGGTTTCCTCCCTTCGTAGCTCTCTGTGGCCCATCAGTTACAATCCACGGCAGAGAATTTCCTTACATTTTATACACTGTATATGTTTATACTTGTCTGCGTATCCACCTATTAATTGTAAGAACTGTGTGCACTTTTAAATAATCGGTGTTGTTTGCCATACCATACCTCCGTATAGTACCCAACGAATGTTATGAACTGGTATCGCTTGGTTTCTACCCTCGTCGTTCCGGTTAGTATTAACAGGGAGGTTCTTGTCTCTTTGGCTCATTTGCTGAGTATGAAATTTATAATTGCAGTTTCAGGGTTACACCTACCCACCAGGGATTTAAATTGTGGTTTGTTAATTAGTACACTGACCGCTTCCTAGGGTCGCTTTCCTCATTAACAGAGTTTAGCGTAGTCACTCTTATTTACTTGTTTTCAGATGTTAAACAGTTTATGTATTCCTCTCTCTCTAAATCCTCTAAAAAGACCGCCCACGTTTCCTTTAATTAACGGGTGCATTTTAATTACAGAGTTAATTCTATACAGAGGTTTAATATTTTCTTTCTACTACAGTTCTTTCTTTTTTTTCAAAGAATAATACAGAACTTAATCACGCACAACAATTAGAGTTTTTGTTTGGTACCTGTTCTTGGATGTCAATGTGCTTATTTCACTGAACTATTCACCTTTGTTTTTAGGAACTTTGGCCACTCGTAACGCCTTCCAGATTCTAAGCTTTCCTCTGTCTCCTGCTTCTATTTGCCGCCCAACCTTGAGATTCGTCTTTCGGGACCAAAATCTCCCCCGTGCTCTCTTGCAGGACCACTGTCCTCGGCAAGATATCTGCACTTAGTGCTTGGCTATCTAGTCCTAACCAAACTTAGCCATTTTTCTTTTTTTTCTTTTCTGTCTGTCCTCTACATCACAGCCTAACTTCCCCCCCTTTTCCCTTTTTCCTGGAAACCTTTCCAGTCAGGAGAGATAGTTAGGGTTGCAATTATTGCAACTGTTTTTCCCAATTTCCCATTCAGAAGTTGCCAGCATTTTTTAGAAAAAAGAACCTTTCTTATCTTATTAAAGAAAATAAAAATATTAAATCTCAAAACAGTTAATAATTTCATATTCAGTTTCTCTTTTTTTAAAACACAGTAAAGTCAAAATAATTACATTTCCCTAGGGCATTACATCTCCCCCTCCTGAAACTGCACATCGTCCCGATGTCTGTTGACCATGAACAACCCTGGGTAAGCTTTTTCCATGAGCTCTTCATCTTCCCAAGTGGCCTCATCAGACCCAAAGTGCTGCCACTACACCTTAACATGGGTAGTAGCTCGCTTCCGCAACAGTACTTCTCTCTGGTCGAGAATGCTCAGCGGCTCGACCAAGACTTCTCCTTCTGGTTGGACCTGCAACATGAAATATTCTAAATCGGTTTCTTTAAAAGAAAAATTTTAGACTGGTCTACTGGAAATAATTCTCACCTGTACATCCTGCCATCTGATCACATGTTTAGGATCATAAACGTATTTTTTTAGTACAGAGACATGGAAGACATTATGGACTTGGATGTGACTTGGTAGGGCGAGCTAGTAAGCCACCAGCCCAATTCTTGCCAAGACCTGGAATGGTCCACAATATCGGGGCACCAGCTTGGTACACCCGCTCCATTGCAGTGTACTCCTCTTTGCCTGAATTCTCACATATACATGATCACAAATTTGGTATTCCTTAAATTTCCTTTTCCAGTCAGCAAAATTCTTTTGCCTATCCTGAGCAGCTTTTAAATTAGACCATACCTTTTTGACCATATCCTCCATTTCCTTAAGCATTTTCGGCCCTAACCTTAATTTGTCTTCAGGCTCACCCCAGCTTGAGGATGTACGACATTTCCGCCTGTACAAAACCTCAAAGGAGCTCATTTGTAATGAAGTATGATAGCCGTTATTGTATGCAAACTCCACCAAGTGTAAGTACTCCTCCCACTTAATTGGCTATTGCATGGCATAAGCCCTCAACATGTCTTCCACCACCTGTTTCACCCGTTCTGTTTTTCCATCAGTCTGGGGGTGATATGCTGTACTGAAGTTCAGCTGTGTCCCCAATTCTGCAAACAATGTCTTCCAAAAGACCAATGTGAATTTCACGTCACGGCCTGAAATTATTGTCTTTGGTAGTCCATGCAATCTAAACACATTCTGCATGAATATATGGGCAATCTGTACATCTCTGTAGGTGGATTGCACAGGTATAAAATGTGCTGCTTTGCTCAATTTGTCTACCACCACCATAATAGAATCGTTATTCTTCTTTGTCTTAGGCAGCCTTGTTATAAAATCCATAGAAATGGTTTCCCACTTCCATTCTGAAATGGGTAAGGGTTGTAATAGCCCCGCTGGGTGTTGATGCTTTGCTTTAATTTGTTGACACTCCAAACACCATGCCAAATACTCGACCACATTCTTCTTCATACCCGGCCAGTAGTATTCCTTTCGAAGCGTCGTGATCATTTTCTGATATCCCGGGTGTCCAACGTAATGACTGATATGGAATTCATCCAAAATCATATTTTTAAGGCTATTTTGATTGGGTACATATAGCTTCTTCTTGTAGTACAACATTCTAGCATCATCCACCCAATAGCTTTGCTGATTTTCCTCGTTGGTAGACTACTGTACTTGCTATTTTATTTGCTGGTATACAGTATCTTGTTCTGCTGCTTTTTGTATCATCCCCTCGAAGGGGCTTTTCCATTCGCTATAGGAAATTTCATATAAACACTGTAATTTCTGACTCAAAGCGTCCACCACCCGGTTTTCTTTTCCCTTCAAATGTTTGATTTTAAAGCCAAAACTACTTAGTAAATCCACCCACCATGCTTTCCTAGCATTTAAAGTGGGCTGGCTAAAATAATTGGGCAGACTGTGGTGGTCTGTCAGTAATAAAAATTTCCTTCGCACAAGATAATGTCGCCACATCTTCAAGGTGTGTATGATGGCTTCCAACTCTAAGTCATAAGCGGAATATTTCTGCTCATGCTCCTTTAGTTTCCTTGAATCGTAAGAAATTACCTTCCCTTCCTGCATCAACACACCTCCCACACCTTCTTTACTTGCATCAGTGCACACCACATAGTCCTTATTAGGATCAGCTATGCTCAAAATGGGTGTGGTGGTGAGCAGGTGCTTAAGCTGCTAAAAACTTCTTTGACATTCCGGGGTCCATCTGAATGCTCTTCCTTTCTTCTATAAGGAAGTGATAGGATATGCTACTCTTGAGAATCCTTCCACAAATCTTCTCTAGTAACCGGCTAACCCCATAAAGGACCTGATGTCTGCTACACCTTTCGGTACGGGCCATTCCATTATGGTCTTTATCTTTTCGGGGTCTACTGTGATCCCTTCCTTCATGATTATGTGGCCCAGATACTGTATTTCTTCCTTGAAGAAGTCGCACTTGCTGAGCTTGGCATATAACTGGTGTTCTCGGAGGGTTTGCAGCACCAATCCGAGGTGCTCCTTGTGTTCTTCCATAATGTGGGAATATATCAATATATCATCAATAAATATTAGCAAAAACTTATCCAAATATTGATGAAATATGTTGTTCATCAAGCACATGAAAGTTGCGGGGCGTTAGTTAACCCAAAGGGTAGCACCACAAACTCATAATGTCCATACCTTGTTCTAAAAATTGTTTTAGCTATGTCATCTTCCTTAATCCTGATTTGGTGATACCCTGATTGCAAATCAATCTTGGAGAATACTGTTGCACCTTACACCTGGTCGAAAAGTTCATCAATCTCAGGTAGAGGATACTTATTTTGTATTGTCAGTTTGTTCAACTGACGATAATCTATATAAATGCGAAGAGTCTCGTCCTTTTTCTTAACAAACAATACTAGAGCTCCCCAGGGAGACACACTAGGGCGAATATAGTTTTTGTCTAACAATTCCTGTAGCTACATTTTCACTTCTGTCAACTCAGGTGTGCTCATTTTGTAGGGTGCTCGAGATACCAGGGCTGCCCCTAGTACCAATTCGATAGTAAAGTCTATATCCATCTTAGGTGGCAGTCCGGGAATTTCTTTCGGAAATACATCAACGAATTCTTGTATCACAAGGATGTTTTCCAATGTGGCTGTTTTATCTTTGAGTTAGCATAGCCTACTTGGATGGCATAAATTTGACACCCCTTCTTAATGCATTTTTCTAATTGAGAGGCAGTTATTGGCCGAACCTGTACTGGCCGCTTAATTCCTTGCATATCTTTCCTTGCTCCCAGCTCATCCCTATAATAAATGGTCTTTGTTTTACAATTGACTAAGGACCAGTGCTTCTCTAGCCAGTCCATCCCGATCGAAACATCATATGAACCAAGGGGGAGCACGTTTAAATTTGCCACTACTAGCTGCCCTGCTATCTTTAAGGACAGTTATCAACCTTTGCAAGCACTTTCCTCTTGGCCCCTGTAGCCAGTTGTACTAGCCACGGGTTCTTGAATTTAACAGGTTGCAGTTTACAATGTTCTACAACCTTAGAACTAATATAACTTAATGTGGCCCCTAGATCTATTAAAAAAGTTACAGTAAGGTCTGAGATTTTACCTTCGAATTTTGCCATGGTCGGCTAATACTCCGCCTGACAATCGTCTAGGGATGCGTTAATCCTTGGTAGACTACATCCTATATCGCCGACTGTCGATGCTTCATGGATTTGGGATACCTGTTCGGTTCCCTTCTGTTGAGGGCAGTTTTTGACGTACTGAGGCCCTCCACAACCCTAGCACTGTACTGGAGGCCTTGCTGTCCCTTCACTGTCTAATTTTACAGACTGTTCATCGACTCTGGACTCATTAGCTGGCTTAGACCTGAATGAATTTTTCTGCACAGTTCTTCTGTTCTGCCCCTTGCCAACACCCTTGCTACCGCTACTGCGATTCCCTTTATTGTTTCCAGCCAACTTATTACTTTTCTTGTCATTCCATCTTTTACCTGGAATTTCTCCTTTCTTTTTACTCTGCTGATAACAAATCCGGGCTTTACATATTGCTTCGTCCATTGTCTTTGGATTGTCGAACTCAATCCTTTCCCACATATACAGAGGTAAACTACTAACAAACCTTTTCACTTTCGCTTTTTCTTCTCTAATATAGGGCACATAACGCAGCAATGAAGTAAAACGATTAATAAATTTGTCCATGGTCTGTTGTCCCAACCGCAAGTCATGGAATTCTCTAGCCTTTTAGTCATAAAAACGCTCCGTCAGGTATCTTTCCTTAAAGTACCTTTGAAATTTCTCCCAGGTTATGGTGTGTTCACTGACTCCTCTTACGATCTTAACTTCCTCCCACCACAGGCTGGCCTTTCCCTGTAGTTGGAAAATGGCCAACCGTGCCTTGAGGTTGTGAGCGTATTCATATAGCTGGAAATATTTGTTCATATTAATCAACCATGCCTCCGCTGCTTCCTCCCGTTCTCTATCAAAGTGTGGTGGTTTAATCTTACGAAATTCCCCTTGCAACTCTATCCATTGCCTTTTTGATGTCTACTGTTCGGATGCATTATTGGATTGTTCCTCCCTTTCCTCCGTCCCTTCAGGTTCTGTATGGTGATGCTTCTCCTTAGACATTCTTTGCTGCTCCGCACTGGGGTTTGTTGGCGGCAGTTTTTGTTTGTCGGATAGCCTTTTTATAATTCTCTCTTGCTCCATAGTTAGTCGTACGTTATCTTCTCGTAACTGGGCCATCTCATTTTCAATTCCTGCACTGACTCCAAGATGGCCATGTTTGTATTTCGAGCCTCCTCTCCGAGCTGTACCCATAGCTCAGGGTTGCTCTCAGGACCAGGTACAGGTCCCTGACCCATCGCATACTTGTGTGATGCACTGTCTGCTCTTCTCATACTGGTAGTCTTCTGATTTTCCTGTTCTGTTCTTAACAAAAAAAAGGGTGACAAAAAGGGAAAAAGTTAACATACGAACTGTTTTCTTGAAATGCACAAATAAAGTCAAAATAAATTGTATGTGTTGTTTTTTGTAATCAACTTTCCATTCCCAAAGGCCTCAATTTTTTAACTGGGCCCTGATACCAACTATCATGTCTCCCAAAAACTACCCTAGTAATTTTTTTTTTAAAATATCATTATGGAGTTATTAGGTCAGCACTCTTTTACTTCGGTCATCGGTGAAGTTTTCCGGCAACAAAACTATTGTTTCATGGCGGTGTTGCTAACTGGTACAGTAGGATCTGAGTTCATTAACTCCATATTTACCTAGAAATCTCCCGCCTCTTCGTGATCAGTATCATAGCGGATATTTGTTACACTTGGCAATTTTATTGAATATGCTCTGGTTATGTTGTACTGTTGGAATTAATGCTCTGGCTATCGTTGTTAATTCTCCCTGCTCGGCCCTCTATGTGGCACGAGTAGGCTCATCTATCCACAGTCATTTACCTCGAGCCCATCACCACATCAATGGAGGATGGGCTGGGTCACGATCCAACGGTACGACCCTTACATGGTTTTGTTCATTCGTTGCTTGGTTACCGAGTTGCATTATCGCCTCCACCGTTTGGCTCCGGCTCTGTTCCTCCTCTTGGTTTTCTACAGTTCTACTTTGTCTGATGAAAGACCTTGGAACAATTTGGAAAACCACCCAGCATGAGCATATGGCGACTCTATCACATAGAAAATTCCGAGTATATTTTTTTTGTTTTACTGCATTTTGGCATTTTCATATCTGAAGTTGTTTTTCTGCTGAACGCTTCCATTTTTACCTGCTAACCATAATTGTAATGGTGTGAAACTGGTTGTAGAGCTTGCCTCACACGTCCGAGAACCTCAGGCGAGGCCACGGGGTCAGCATCTCACTGGTTTTCCTTGCTCAAGAAACCCAGGTAAGGGTTTGCTCCCACATGGTTAATTTTGAATGAGTTTGATTCTTCAGATGGTTTGAGTTTGAGATGGTTGGCTATACTGGTTATGTTGCACAACCTTCCAAGTCCCGAGGGTTTGATGGCTTTTTGAGTTAGCAAAGTGATTTTTCTTGTATAGCCGCGAGTTGTAGGGGTTGAGACCTGTACCCTTTTTACTCGGGCAGAGGGTTTTGTTACAATTTCTTTGGAATTGGTTGAACAATGTTATTCTGATGTAATTATGTATATTCTTTTATCCGCCATGGGCCTTTCCGGGGCTTACCAGGTTGTATCAAGTGAGCTTACCAGGTGCCATGAAGCACTCTCAGGAAACTCCTGGGTGTAGCTGCTAGAAGTGCCTTGTTTAACTTACTCTCTTTTGCAATGTTTATTTGTATAACTTGTCGTCATAATGTTATCACCAACTGCTATTAGATGATGATTTCAAGCTATATACAACTGTATATTTTAATGATATGGATTTCACACTCTGTTTTCTATTTAAATGTTTAGTTTTGTGGAACAGAACAGTCCTTATTCAGATTTCTATTCGATTTAATATTTGAACTAAATTTGAAAATGAATGTTTAAATGTATGGTACTGTTTCATTTTTTTGTGCTTATCATCTTTGGTTCCTTTCTGGTACTACTACCCCATGCTTATATCTGATAATTAAATCTGATATGCAAGGTTCTCAATTAATTATTTGTTGTGAAAATAGTTGTGGAACCCCACCCAACATAGTCTTGGCGGTCTGCATGCACGGTAACCCTTGACGGGTTGGTTTACTTGATATGGGGTTTCCTCCCCTCGCAGCTCTTTGTGGCCCGTCGGTTACAATCTGCGGCAGAGAATTTCCTTATGTTTTATATACTATATATGTTTATACTTGTCTGCGTATCCACCTATTAATTGTAAGAACTGTGTGCATTTTTAAATAATCGGTGTTATTCGCCATACCATACCTCTGTATAGTACCCAACGAATGTTATGAACTGGTATCGCTTGGTTTCTACCCTCCTTGTTCTGGTTAGTATTAACAGGGAGGTTCTCGTCTCTTTGGCTCATTTGCTGAGTATGAAATTTATAATTGTAGTTTCAGAATTACACCTACCCACCAGGGATTTAAATTGTGGTTTGTTAATTACTACACCGACCGCTTCCTAGGGTCTCTTTTCCTCATTAACAGAGTTTAGCGTAGTCACTCTTATTCACTTGTTTTCAGATGTTAAACAATTTATGTATTCCTCTCTCTCTAAATCCTCTAAAAAGGCCACCCACATTTCCTTTAATTAACGGGTACATTTTAATTACAAAGTTAGTTCTGTACAGAGGTTCAATATTTTATATTCTGCTACAGTTCTTTCTTTTTTTCAAAGAATAATATAGAACTTAATCATGCACAACAATTAGATTTTTTGTTTGGTACTTGTTATTGGATGTCAATGTGCTTATTTCACTGAACTATTCACCTATGTTTCTTCGGAACATCGGCCACTTACAACGCCTTCCAGATTCTAAGCTTTCCTCTGTCTCCTGCTTCGATTTGCCACCCAACCTTGAGATTTGTCTTTCGGGACCAAAATCTCCTCCCGTGCTCTCTTGTAGGACCACTGTCCTCGGCAAGATATCTGCACTTAGTGCTTGGCTATCTGGTCCTAACCAGACTTAGCTATTTTTCTTTTTTTTCTTTTCTGTCTATCCTCTACAGCACAGCCTAACTTTCCCCCCCCTCTTCCTTTTTTCCTGGAAACCTTTCTAGTCAGGACAGATATTTAGGGTTACAATTATTGCAACCTTTTTTCCCAAATTTCCATTCAGAATTTGCCAGCATTTTTTAGAAAAAGAACCTCTCTTGTCTTATTAAAGAAAATAAAAATATTAAATTTCAAAACAGTTAATAATTTCATATTCACTTTCTCTTTTTTTTAACCACAGTAAAGTCAAAATAATTACATTTTCCTGGGGCATTACACATCCCCTGCTATTTGTATAAATCAAAACAACATCAATAGGTCATGTGCCTACATCCATTTCTTATCGAGCTATGAATTATATGTTAATTCTTTCTTGGTTGCAATGATCATAATAAGAATGAGAAATGCTTCATATCCTTTAACTTTTGAATAGTAGAGTGTGTTCTACAATTTTACGTTTTGTTAATTCATTATACCCACCTAAGAAAGCATATATATATATATATATATATATATATATATATATATAGATATATATATATATATATATATATATATATATATATATATATATAGATATATATATATATATATATATATATATATATGTATGTATGTATGTATGTATATATGTATGTATGTATGTATGTATGTATGTATGTATGTATGTATGTATACATACATATACATATACATATACATATACATATACATATATATGGGTCATTCAACTCGGAAAACAATGACAAAGTAGAAAACATGATACTCATGTTAATTGCTCAAATGAGTCATGTACCACTGGTGTACTGTTCACAAGAGTGCTGGAACATATGCATGTATTCAAATCTTCAAAAGGTAGAGGAATGGTTAATTTGAGCATTGGGTTTGGCATTAGACGAACAATTTGTCTAATTGGGATATAGTGTTATAGTGCATTGGTATCCATAGCTATCATTGGTCTTGAATTTCCACAACAATCAATATATAACCTCTCTTATACATTTTTTAGATTTATAGTTAGATACATGAGTCCATTTATAAAGATTGCATCTATCCAGTCCAAACTTCATTTAGTTCTATTTTTTTAACAATTTTGTTTCAAATTGGATGGGATTGATCTTTATTTTTTATTATTTTCTCTTGAATTTCCTTTAGTGAGAACAAAGGCATTCTTTTGTTTACTACTTCTGCGATAAGACAAAGGGATGGTTTCCATTGCACTTCTCACCCACATGCTCCTGGGCAGATATTTCCTTTGAAAATGAAAATGGTACATAATGTTGAGGGTCCTCATGGTGGAAAGAGCTACAGTGAAGCTTCTACCTATTATTCAACAGTGAATATGTTTGTAATGATCCTAATTACAATGTTAATTTTTTTATCTTTATATGTGCAATATACAACCTCCCTTGAAATAGGAATTGTCAATATATAGCCTCTCTTGAAATAGGAACAGAGATCTTCCACTGGATAGATGTTATAGATCTCTTTGTCTCTTGATGAATCCCCTCATGCTCAGTTTCTCGCTGGTTATTAGTATCTTCTATTGGTAACTACTTGTGATTTATGTTCACTTCTTTTCCTTCTTTATTGTGTTTCCTTTAATCAAGTAATTACCAAATTAAATGATTATCCTGGTCATACATTTTGTAGTTGGATCTTCACACCGAAATAAAAATAATTTTCAGATCATAATTCCAATTCAAATTCAATATAGTTTATAGTTTAGCTTCTACTATGAAAACAATCAACATATTACATCCTTACAAAATTCACATTACGATGTGGTTACAAAAATTAATTCATGCTACCCCTATGCTTGATGGCCTCCATTTCTTGCATTGCCCAAAATTGTTGAGTCTCCTGCCTGACCCAAGTATGGTAGACTACCCAAGATTGTCTAATTAGGATGCGTTTGAATTTTACCATATCCTTGACTCCAATATTCTCCTTTTAGCCATGGAGGGACTAATTAGCCCAAGTGTCCATTTGTGTTACTAATCCCAGAACTGAGTGCAGGTGTCATATAAACACAATTAGGATTTAATCCTATACTGGTAGCGGTATATGAGGTGGGTACAACCCCTAGCTGATACCGAGGGACTTGGATGTTAATCATCTCTTGGTATGATGGTGTGTGCTCTGCAATGTGGTCCAACGTGTTGGACATCATCATATTTGCCTCAAACGGGCTTGGACCATAGACTTCCCTTCTTGCTATCCATCGTCCTCTTTCCAACACTTCTTGAACCTTTCTTTCCTCCCTCTCTTGCCTTGCCAATTATTTTTTATGTTCCTTATATTCCCTTTCTTTTTGTCTTTCCATCCTTTCCTTTAATCGAGCTTCTATTGTTGTAATCCTTGCAACTCTCTTGTCATCGGCCAACTCCTTCTCTCTATTTTTAGTTTCCTAAATCTCATTTTTTTTTTTTATGTTCAGACTCAAACAATAATTTCATATAATATTCATATGTGAGAAACTATGAACTCCTCCCCAAATGAAGACAACCTGCAGTTGAGTTCCTTGATGAGGCCTTCACTCTCTCTACTGGTAGCTTTAGGAATGCACCAAGTATTCTCTAATTTGTTGTCCCATTCTCCCTAGGATCTGACACTTGTATTTCAACCTCTGGTACAACTCATTGGCCCCGATTGTTGGATTCTTCAAGTACTTCATGCTAAATAGGATCCTCTTCCAGTGAACCATTGTCCATAAAATAATGAACAATTTCGATGTTCAACTCTGATGGTTATGAAGGCATGTCCATGCTTTCCTAATTGGCGGTAGACACATTACGTGTGTTGACATTCATCATGGTCTTTGCCAACCATGATGGTGGGATTACCTGGCTTGGCATGCTCAATTTCTTATTGTTTAATCTTGTTACATTGTCATTTGAAATCAAGTTTGCATTTTCATTCGCTTCATCAACTGCCTCATATGGAATATCACATGCAAAATTCATAGGTGGTTTAGTGGGTGTGATAACCTCCATGATATTGATAGTTGGTTCATGAATGAATTGTGTCTCACTCACATGTTCATCATCATCACCACATAAGTGCCCTTCATAAAGGGACATTATACCTTCAGCAACAACAACATCTTCTTGGGCATCAACATGGTCTTGTAAGTTCTCTACTTCTTAACCTTCTGCATAAAATGCTTGGATACAACCAGTATCATGCATAAGAGCATCGACATTAAGCGGTCATATACGAGTACTCCTAAATCTAGCCTTGATACTAGAAGATGTGAGAGCCGTTTTAAATGCTTTACTTTCAATCTCAGCGAGCTCAAATTTCTTTACTTCCACCCCTAGATTCTTTCCCATCCACGAAGCTCGCTCAACCCTGAAATAATTCTTGAGAGGCCAAAACATTCTAACATCAAGGGGTTGCAATCTGTGAGTGGTATGAGCCGACAATGTTAATAGGCCAATGCCAAAATTGTCAGCCTCCTCAATTGTATGCACATCCATGTGGCTTCCATGGCCATATAAAATTAGTAGGTGTCTATTTTCAGGTGAGACACCACTTGGTACAGATGCAGCAAAGTGAAAAATCCAATTCAAGAATAATTTCTCTGTCATCCATGCATGGGGATGTGTTATTATGCATGCAGCTGCTGCACATTTTTGTATTTAACTTTTTAGTTGTGTTTTACCTTTGAATAGATAAAATCTTGGGATTGAAGAACCAATTGTGTTGACACAAGAAATAATAGTGATCCACTCCCTGCTCTTAGGCACGTTTCTTCTCCCTCTCTTGGAAATTACTTGCATACCACAATTCCTTCCTACCTGTAAGCCTATTTCATCAAAGTTCCATATATGGTCTTGGGCATATGAGTGTTGCTCATATGCAACAAAAAGAGTGTTATAGAACTTGGGCACAATTTCAAGGCGTAGATTTATAGCGACGTCTCTGTTAAGTCCCGAAGTTGTACATAGTACAAGGTCTGGATGCCTTTTTTTAAATCCACTCCATGATTTACCAGGAAACCCATCTTTGAAGGGATTTGGCCTCCCTTGATAGATTTGAGATATTGTGGATTTAAGTTGTATAATCTCTAACCCATGTCCCAATTGGGCCATCTCCTTACACAACTCAACCACCTTAGCTTCCTCCTCTTCAGTCATAACTATAATAGGCCCTCTATGCTTCGTATTAGTCAACCCATTTATCCAATAATGTATGTTAGAGGCAGCAATACCATGTTTCCTTGTAGAGGCATGGATTAAATTTCCCTTAAACTCAATGTCATCAATTACAACTAGCATGTCTTACTTTGTCCAGCCTCTGATGGCACTGATTTTCTTTGTTTCACTTGCACCTTGCACTGTGGTTGAAGGTGGCTTTGTGGTTGATGGTGGGATGAAATGATCTACCACCACAGTGGCCTTTTCAATGACATTACTGGGAGCATTAGGAGAATTCACATCACCCCCCATCCTCATCTGATGAACTGGATCGCGTTGGGCCCCCCTCGCCCCTTGCCTCCTCCTATTATTCCCTTTCAAATTCTAAAAGTCTAAGGTGGAGGCATTCTTGTACTAGTGTCTCTCGCCTATGTAGTTATTCCCTTTCAAATTCTTAGTCCCAGCCCTTTTTCTTCTTGCAAGTCAAAACCTAAGTCAAATACAAGTAAGATGTTTCTTTCCTTCTTGTTCTTGTTCCTACTCTATCCTAATTATTATAACTAAACTATCACAACTATTACAGTTTGGGTTTTCCACACCTAATGGTGCTATATATGCCTTCAATATTTCCCCCATTGTGGTGTAATTCAACCTCAAATAATATTTTGTTTGGTTCTATTATGCCTTATCTCTGGTTCTTAGAATCTATTGGCTCAATAGTTGTTAGATGTGTTTCGATGTTTGGTTTGCTTGATGCTTATTTTGATTTCAGATTCACCTCAGTCACATATATTTTTATTTTTTTCCTTTTTCACTCTATGGTATACTGTTGGAAGCATCTGCTCTCAATGATCATTAATACAGGTAAGAATTTACCCTTGTTGTTGACTGCTTCAAAGCAAAATCTCACACTGATTTTTTTGTGTGCCAATCAACTTTCATTATTTTAATACTTATTGATTTGTTAGCAACATACAACACCTAGGGGAACCCCTTGAGACTGAAAAATTATCAGTCCAAACAAAGACGCGTAGTCGTAGTAAGGCTATATGGCCTATAACTATTAGGTAGGTCCACTAGTGCAGATTTGCATGATAGAAATCTAAAACCTTCACTTTAAGTTTATGCACAACCTTGACAAACCTTAACAAAGATAATATAGCATGTTCTCACAACTATTACAGTTTCAGTTTTCCACACCTAATGGTGCACTGTATGCCTTCAATGTTTCCCCCGCTATGGTGTAATTCAACCTCAAATAATGTTTGGTTTGGTTCTATTATGCCTTATCTCTGGTTCTTAGAATCTATTTGCTTGATAGTTGCTAGATGTGTTGCAATGTTTGGTTTGTTTGACACTTATTTGGATTCCAGATTCACCTCAAGCACATATATTTTCACTTTTGTTATTGTTCACTCATTGTTATATTGTTGGAGGCATATGATCTCAATGATCATTAATATAGGCAAGAAATTATCCTTGTTGTTGACTTCTTAGGGGCAATAGCTCAAACTGAGTTTTATGTGTGCCATTCAACTTTGATTCTTTAGATATTTATGGGTTTGTTGGAAACATAAAACACCTAGGGGACCCCCTTGAGATTGGAAAATTACCAGTCCAAACAGAGAGGTGTAGTTATGATAAGGCTAGATGGCCTATAATTATTAGGGAGGTCCACTGATGCAGATTTGCATGATAGCACTCTAAAACCTTCACTTTAAGTTTATGTTGGACTTTGACAGACCTTAACAAAGATAATATAGCATGTTCTCACATATATTACAGTTTTGGTTTTCCACACCTAATGGTACATTATATGCTTTCAATGTTGCCCCCACTGTGGTGTAATTAAACCTGAAATAATATCTGGTTTGGTTTTATTATGGATTATCTCTGGTTCATAGAATATATTGGCTCAATAGTTGCTAGATATGTTGCAATGTTTGATTTTCTTGATACTTATTTTGATTTCAGATTCACCTCACACACATATATTTTTAGTTTTTTCATTCTTCACTCATTGTTATACCGTTGGAGGCATCTAATCTCAATGATCATTAATATAGGTAAGAAATTATCCTTGTCGTTGACTGCTTAGGTGTTGGGTCCCTATAATACTAGTGATTACCCCATTACTATTGTATTTATACCCCTTATTAATATTGTTGTGCCCCTATTGCCCCCATATTGTTATTATTGTGCCCCATAGAATCCCTCTATTGTTATTTTTGTGGCTTTATATTATTATTGTTAGGTTGGTTGGATTATATTGTGACTCCTTAGACTCCTATATATAGAAAGGAGGTTTTGTCATTTGAATCATCCAAGAATTGTTCATTTATGTAATGTAAAGGAGGTTGCCCCCTCGAAGAGGCTGAATTCTAAGCCGTTGATCTATCTTTTCTATCTTTTCTTGAGCTGGTTTCATAACATTTGGTATGAAAGCTTTGGATCTAGGGTTTTGCTGCTCCAAACAGGTCATCGTGGAATTTTCGCTATAACTTTGTTTCTACGACGTTTCAGAATTTGAAACAAAAACCCATTTGAGAAGACATCGCGCTGAACCTCGGGTCCAAATGTCTGAGCTTTTCGCACTATATTTGCGGAGATATGATCTAAGAAAGTTGGTATTTTTGCAGACTCCTGAATTACATTCCAAACAGGTGACCTGGGGAAAATTGTCATAACTTTCTCTCTGGGGATCGGATTGAAATTTTGTAAAAAGGTACAGAAATAGGACAGACTTTAGTTTCTTTTATACATTTTTCAGATCCAATGGTCGAAACAATGACTCGTGGCACGTCGTACAAGTTCGCTCTACTGGACTAGTCTATAATCAAGTCACTATGGGAGATTTCACATAACTCTTCCTTGGAGAATCCAATTTGGGTCAGATTTCTAGCATTGAAAAGAGGACATAGAGGGCTACTGCAAGTCACAAATTCAGAACTGGATGATCTGAAATTACAAAGATACATCAGATTCAATATCAGGCTCCTACAAAGTGAAAAAAGGTGTGTATTTTTTTTTAAATTTTTGCATAAGATTGGTTTGAAAAATTAGTTTGAAGGAATTAAAAGGGCATAGTAAAGCATTATTATTGGTAATTGATGCCCCGAGGAAAGAAAATGCAAACACCTAGTAGGCAACTTGAAAGCTCTAGCATGACCCATGAAGAAGAGGAAGAAATGCAACATGATATATCAAAATTACGAGACAAAGTGCAACAATTGTCACTTGCACAAAAAGGAACAAAATCTAAGATGGATGGTTTAAAGAAAGATGTATAAGCTAAGATGGATGGTTTAAAGAAAGGCGTAGAAGCTAAGATGGACAATTTGAAGATAGATTTGAAGACAGACATGGATGAATTGAAGATAAATATGAATAAGTTGCTACAAGAAATGGTCATTAATGGTGAAAGGGTAGTAAAGGAAACTCATGATGACAACAAAAGAAATGTTAATCATGATTCCATAGACTCTAATTTTAGATCGAAGACCCACCATATTCCAAAAATCGATATGAGGAAGTTTGATGGCAAGGATCCCGCTACATGGATATTACATATGGAGCAATTCTTCGATCTCAATAATGTGCAAAACACACAAAAGGTACACATGGCAACTTTATATTTGGAACCAAATCAGTTTGTATGGTATCAATGGCTTTGCTCTCGTAAGAAATTTATCGCTTGGGCAATTTTTACGGAAGAATTGATAGCACATTATGAGGATACAAAAAGCAACACTTTTTTTTAGCCAATTGATAAGTCTCAAACAAAAGGGTTCAATAATGGAGCACATTGAGGAGTTCCACAAATTGAACATAAGGGTAAAAGATATTCCAGAGGAGCATAGGATTGATGTGTTCATAGGGTCTTTAAACGATAATATCCAACATGATTTTTGCCTTTGGGAACCTGATTCATCAGAGAAGGCATTCAGGTTAGCAAGAAAAATGGAAAGCAAAATTATGGCAACTAGGAAGCATACCACTCACAACTATAAAGACGGAAGTGTTGTTGCCCCTAGTCTTCCACAACCTATAAGGTTGACACCACAACAATTGGAAGAAAAAAGAGCAAAAGGGCTTTGTTACAGTTGTGATAGCAAATACACTAAAGGTCATAAGTGTGCTGAGAAGAAATTATTCTACATAGATTGTGAAGAGGAAGAAGAAAAGGAGCAAGAAAGGTCAAAAGAAGAGGATATACTCCAGGAATAAAGCCTAGATGAAGAAAAAATAAATCTGACCATATCTTGTAATGCATTGGCGGGAATTACCACTCCTCAAACCATCAAGATAGAAGGACAAATCAAGAAGAAAAAGGTAATAGTGTTGATTGATTCAGGAAGCACCCACAATTTTATTCATTGTAAGGTAGCAAAAGAATTGAATTGCTTCCTATATCCAGCACCAGAGTGTCAAGTGATGATTGCAAATGGAGGAACAATAAATTGCTCTGGAAAGTGCCATAATATCAAGCTATCCATGGGAGAATATGTATTGACTAGCCCAATGCTTTCCATTCCAATGGGAGGTGCTGATGTTGTACTAGGAGTCCAATGGCTACAATCCTTGGGTACAATAGCTTTTAATTTTCAAGAACTTTTCATCAAATTTTCTACGGAAGGAAAGGAAGTTGAATTAACGCTACAATCCTTGGGTACAATAGCTTTTAATTTTCAAGAACTTTTCATCAAATTTTCTACAGAAGGAAAGGAAGTTGAATTAAGGGGTATTGCAAGGAAACCAGGAAAGATAATTAGCTCTAATGGTATGAAAAAGCTTCTAAAAAAGGAACAAAGATATGTAATTGCACAATTATTTTCGCTAGATGTTTCCACATCGGAATCATCTATTTCTCCAGATCTCCAAAAAGTCCTGGACAATCATTCCAAGGTATTTGAGACTCCCAAAGTCTCCCACCTATGCGTGATCATGATCATGCTATTCATCTGATTCCAGGAAGTGTTCCTCCAAAAATCAGGCCATACAGATATCCCTATGTCCAAAAGAGTGAAATTGAACGTATGGTTGCAGAAATGCTAGAGGTTGGTATAATTCAACCGAGTCAAAGTTCTTTCTCAGCTCCAGTAGTATTGGTGCACAAGAAGGATGGATCATGGCGCATGTGTCCGGATTATAGGGAGCTCAACAAGCTCACTATTAAAGATAAGTTCCCCATTCCTGTCATTGATGAATTACTGGATGAATTGCATGGATCAATTTACTTCACCAAGTTGGATCTTCGTTCAGGATATCATCAAATCAGAATGAAGATTGAAGACATTCCGAAAACAACATTTAGAACTCATGAAGGTCATTATGAATTTTTGGTCATGCCTTTTGGCCTTACCAATGCACCTTCAACATTTCAAGGTTTGATGAATTCAATTTTCAAACCATTCCTTAGAAAATTTGTGTTAGTATTTTTTGATGATATACTAATCTACAGCAAGTCTTGGAAGGATCATGTTGAACATGTTGACAGGGTGCTACAACTATTGGAGGAGAAACAATTATATGCAAAAAGATCCAAATGTTTCTTTGGAGTCCAGGAGGTGGAATATCTGGGTCATATTGTATCTCATGAAGGAGTTAAGGTAGACCCTAGCAAAATTAAAGCCATTAAGGAATGGAAAATCCCCACATCCATAAAGCATCTGCGAGGATTTCTTGGGTTGACAGGGTATTATCGCAAGTTTGTTAAGAATTATGGGAGAATAGCAGCACCTCTAACAACATTATTGAAGAAAGATGCATTTTCATGGAATCTGGAAGCAACAAAGGCCTTTGAACATCTTAAAGAGGCAATGTGCCAAGCACCGGTCTTAGCTACACCGGACTTCACAAAAACCTTTATTGTGGAATGTGATGCTTTAGGAAATGGAATTGGTGTTGTTCTAATGCAAGATGAAAGACCCATTTCTTTTGAAAGTCGTCCAATCAAGGGAAAGTTTTTAAGAAAAGCTATTTGTGAGAAGGAAATGTTGGCAATACTCCATGCACTTAAGAAATGGCGACCCTACCTAATGGGAAGACACTTCAAGGTAAAAACAGATCATGATAGCCTTAAATACTTTTTAGAACAAAGATTATCCTCTGAAGAGCAACAAAAGTGGGTCACAAAGATGTTGGGTTATGACTTTGAAATCATCTACAAAAAAGGGAAGCAAAATGTGGTGGCAGATGCACTCTCAAGAAAGGATGAGGATGTGGAAGCATTGTTGTGCGCCATTTCTATTATCCAACCAGATTGGATAAATGAAGCAAAGGAGGAATGGAAGAATGACGAAGAAGTGTGGGCACATATTCGAAAGTTACAACAAGATTCCAGTACGTCTGATACATTTAGCTGGCAAAATGATTCGTTATGGTACAAAGATCGCTTATACCTCTGTAAGAATTCCCAGCTAAAACAAAATATTCTTATGGAATTGCACACTTCTCCCTTAGGAGGGCACTCAGGATTTTTAAAAACTTACCACAGGGTTAAGAAGGAATTTTTTTGGGATGGCCTTAAATCAGATATTCAAAAGTTTGTGGCAGAATGTTTGGTTTGCCAACAAAATAAAGTTGAAACAATTAAGACACCGGGTCTATTACAACCTTTATCCATTCCAAGCCAACATTGGGAGGAGGTTTCAATGGATTTTATCACAGGTTTACCCAAGTCTGAGGGAAAGAGTGTCATCATGGTTGTAGTTGACAGACTTACCAAGTATGCACACTTTTGTGCATTATCACATCCATTTAAAGCCAGTACAATTTCTACTGTATTTATGGAAACAATTCAAAAGCTACATGGAAACCCAAAGATTATTGTAAGTGACAGAGATCCCATTTTCACTGGAAATTTTTGGACAGAATTATTTCTTGTCTTGGTACTCAGTTAGCTCATAGCTCATCTTATCATCCTCAATCTGATGGGCAAACTGAGATAGTGAACAAATGTTTGGAAGGATATCTTCGTTGCTTTGTATCTGATAAACGGGCACAATGGGTCAAATGGTTGCCTCTGGCTGAATGGTGGTATAACACTTCCTTCCATACAGCAAAAAAAATGACCCCATCTATGGCACTTTATGGGTATCAACCACCATCCATAACATCATATTTAAGAGAAAATTCTAAGGTTCAGGCAGTGGAACATCACATCAAACATTAACAACAAGTCCTCCAACTCCTAAAGGATAACCTCGTGTTGGCATGGAATAGAATGAAACAATAGGCAGATCAACATCGTAGTGAAAGAAGTTTTGATGTAGGTGATTGGGTATTCCTACGGCTACAACCATATAAGCAAATGTCCCTCAAGCAAGCTAAGAAGGATAATAGATTATCACCAAAGTATTATGGTCTGTACAAGGTCGTGCAAAAGATTGGTACTATGGCATACAAATTGGAGCTTCCTGTAGCTTCTCGATTGCACCCAATTTTCCATGTTTCATGTTTAAAGAAGGTTATAGGTGACAAGCTCCCAGTTCAAACAATATTGCCAGAACTTGATGAAGAAGGAAAAATTATATTGGAACCGAAAGCAGTCACAGAAACAAGAACTCGACAACTACGAAATCAATCAATTTCAGAGTATCTTATCAAGTGGAAGAACTTATCCGCTGAAGATTCCACATGGGAGGATGAGAATTTTATGCAGAAGTATCCTGAACTACTCAAGTGTTGAGGACAAAACTTTTTTGAACGAGAGGGGCATGTTGGTTCCCTATAATACTAGTGATTACCTCATTACTATTGTAGTTATACCCCTTATTAATATTGTTGTGCCCCTATTGCCCCCATATTGTTATTATTGTGCCCCATAGAATCCCTCTATTGTTATTTATGTGGCTTTATATTATTATTGTTAGGTCGGCTGGATTATATTGTGACTCCTTAGACTCCTATATATAGAAAAGAGGTTTTTTCATTTGAATCATCCAAGAATTGTTCATTTATGTAATGTAAAGGAGGTTTCCCCCTCGAAGAGGCTGAATTCTAAGGCGTTGATCTATCTTTTCTATCTTTTCTTGAGCTGGTTTCATAACATTAGGTGACAACTCACACTGAGTTTTCTGTATGCCAATAAACTTTGATTATTTACAAATTTATGGGTTTTTTGGCAACATACAACACATAGGGGACCCCCTTGAGACTGGAAAATTACTAGTCCAAACATTGTGGCGTAGTTGTGGTAAGGCTAGATGGCCTATAATTATTAGGCAGTTCCATTGATCTAGATTTGCATGATAGCACTCTAAAACCTTCAGTTTAAGTTTATGCACGACTTTGATAGACCTTAACGAAGATAATATAGCATGTTCTCACAATTATTACAATTTGGGTTTTCCACACCTAATGGTGCAATATATGCCTTCGATGTTTCTCCCATTGTAGTGTAATTCAACCTCAAATAATATTTGGTTTGGTTCTATTATGCCTTAGCCTTATAACTAGTTCTTAGAATCTATTGGCTCAATAAATGTTATATGTGTTGCAATGTTTGGTTTTATTGATACTTATTTTGATTTTAGATTCACCTTAGGGACATATCGTTTTAGTTTTGTACTTCTTCACTCATTGTTATACTGTTAGAGGCATCTTCTCTCAATGATCATTAATATAGGTAAGAATTTATCCTTGTTGAATTCTTAGGGGAAACAACTCACATTGAGTTTTTGGTGTGCCAATCAACTTTGATTCTCTATAGAGTTATTGGTTTGTTGGTAGTATACAACACCTAGGGGACCCCCTTGAGACTAGAAAACTACTAGTCCAAATATAGAGGCATAGTCATGGTAAGGCTAGATGGCCTATATTTATTAGTCATGTCCACTGATGCAGATTTGCATGATAGCACTCCCAAACCTTCACTTTAAGTCTATACAGGACCTTGACAGACCTTAATGGAGACAAGGATAATATAGCATGTTCTCATAGCTACTACAGTTTGGGTTTTCCACACCTAGTGGTGCACTATATGCCTTCAATGTTACCCCCTTATATGCAGAAGCTCAGGATGGTCCATAAATCAGTTGAACGAAAGTGTGACCTGTCAGTTTTTGGTCCAAAATATCGAGCTTATCTAATTTTTTAGTTCTTCTCTAATTGGAATGGTTAGTCCTCTAATTCCTAATAGTTCTACTCGTACGATCTTGTAGTTATCTTGCCTTAATTTGATATTGTAATAATTTGATATTCTAATAATTAAAAGAGAATTTCTAAACCAATGGGTTTGTTATTCATTTAGAAATGCTTCTCTAACCAAACAATGAATCTTCCTCACATCAAATTTTTCTCTTTGAAAGGATTTTCTTTGCTATTCTAGTAGTATGATATTGAATTGCACGGGTAAAATTTGAGGTTATAGTGGCATTGAAATTGGTTTCTAAATCAATGGGTCCATTATTAATATAGAAATTCTTCTCGACCTTTTGATCTTTTTAATAAGTGATATTGGTTGTAATGGATTTAATTTACCCTTGTTTCTAAAAGAAAATAACATTATTCATTATCCAACAAAAATGGTAACATTATTCAATAAAAAAATACTTGTGTGTCTCCAACAACTGATGAATAGAATGAATGTAACACTGTGCACACACTCTGTTTGTATGTCTCTAGCAGCCGATGAATTTTGTCTCAAAATTGACTAAAAATCTGCATAAAGCACACATTAGACTTATTGGCATAATGACTAACCCAATTCACTCTATTAGCATAAATATAATAAAAAAAATGCAATAAAATAATGAGAATGGTGGATTAAGTCGAATTAGGAGGCTGAATGAGCCCATATAATTACTCATTTATGGGGCTCATGAATGTAACAGTGTGCACACACTCCATTTGTATGTTTCCAACAACTTCTGAATAGAATGAATTTAATAGTGTCTGAACACTCTGATTGTATTCTTCAATAGCTGATGAGTTGAAAGAATGTTTGAAATGAAAACTAGTAAGAGTTTATGTTTTATAGCTTTTTCATATAGAATTTAATTGGTAGGGAAGATTGGTCTGGATTCCCATCTCCCAAATTCAAATGTGTTTTATGGATTGATTTGAACATGATCAAATGGTTGATAATCTTTGATGGCTGATCCTTGTGCTATCTTGTTTTTAATTCTTGAATTCAAAAGGTTGGTGTGTTTAATACTTCAATTTAAAGGGTTGGTGTCATTTATTGCATCCTATGAACTAATTCCTGAATTGAATGTTGTCATTTATTGTCTTCAATAAGTTTAATCGTTATACACACATGTACATATGGCTAACACACATTTAACCTATTCTTGTGCAGGTATTACTAAGTAATGGGATGTGTTGCTCCAATGGAAATCAATGGGTGACTGTTTGATGGGACATGTGTACTCTTGAATCGAACTCAATGGAATATTTTATAGTGCATTTTGACTTATTTGGTAATTCAGGGCGGGAGGTCTAAATTATATAACTTATATAACTTAATATAAACTATTTATGTGCATCTTTTTGATGGTTTATGAATATTTTTTATGGATGTGTGGGACCAGTACTTTAACTAGTATTGTTCTATGAATAATAATAGAAGGCTCTTCCCTAGGTGAGGCAAATTGAGGGCCGCATGTTATTCTGTCTATGGAGTTGACACTTGTATTTCTTAAAATAAAAATAAAATATTCTCTAAATAAAAAACAAAAATGAATATGTATGTCTAGATAGATTTAATTAAAAGCATTATAAAATATCAATAATTGTAAAAATATTGCATTCACTCTTATAAATAAAATATTTAGATGTTCATATGACATAATATAATTTCATATCAACTTTAAAAAGAGATAAAGTGATTAAAAAAAGAATGAGGGTAAAATGTTTAAACCTTATACTTTTCTAAAATATTTTAACATGGGATTGAAATAAACTATTTGAGTATCAATGTTCACTAATTTATGTCCTTATATTTGTATATAAAAAGAAAATATTTAAATGTTTTATATAATAAAGTATTCAATGTCTAAAGAAAAACAATAATCTAAAGTTAAAAAGTAAAATAAAAAAATATCAAGCACTTCTTAATAATAAAAATCATAGAGAATGTGTAATTCATTCAATTCTTAATATAAAATTAATATGTGAACTTTAAAAATATTCATAACAATAAAATATCATAATGTGGGCCATCAATAAAATATTTTAATATGCATGATTAAGTAATATTGATGTATACTCAAAATATATTAATAACAAAAAAATATCACTTTAACGTGGACAATGTAGTCCAAAGATAGATGTTTCAATGCATATGTATGTAAAATATTTTAATGTCAACTATGTATATATTATATATTGTTTAAAAATAATTATGTATATATCATATAAAGCAATTGAAAAAAAAAATTATGGTTAACGCATTTAAAGTAGTCTCACTATTTTACATTTTGGTCCCATTTTAGTATATTTTTTTTCGAAATTTCCTTACTTTATATACTATTCAAAAATACAATGTAAACAATGAAAAATTATATATATATATATATATATATATATATATATATATATATATGGAGAGAGATTTTCAAATTTTGTATTCTAAAAAAAGATTGCATCTGAAAAGATTTGATCCCTCTCAGAGCATGATAGATTCATGTTTAAATAGATTATACCAATATATTTATCTATAAAATTAAACTTCTATTACAATCCACTTTCTAGATAAATCAAGATTAAATGAAGTGTCTAGCCTATGTTGTAGCATGAAATTTCAGGGTTATTTTTTTATATGAATATTCAATAAACATTTTATATAATAAGATGAAAATCAAAAATCCCATGGAGGTCACTCTAAGGCTTGAGATGCTTGTTGTGGAATCGAAGTTCCATATGTTCTTTTATAGTGAGAGGAGAGGTACAATAACGTCAAATTAAGATTGAAATTATTTTTCTTTGGGATGTTTTATAAAAAATTTATACTTAAAAATAATATTATAAATTGTAAGTTTTAATTAATTAACAATATTTTGAGAATTAATATAGATCTATCTTAAGCATGAATTTAATATGGGCTAGAAAGGGATCAAATCAAGTACAAACTTCTTTTGTAGTGTAAATTTTGAATATATATATATATATATATATATATATATATATATATATATACATATATATATACATATATATATACATATATATATACATATATATACATATATACATATATACATATATATATACATATATATATATATATATATATATATATATATATATATATATATATATATATATATATATATATATATATATAGGGGGTGGGTGGGCGGGAGGGGGGCGCGTGCTATATAGAGTACATGATTTAATATAATTTGTTCTATTATCATGTATATTTTTAAATGTCACATATAAATTTTATATTAAGAATTCAATAAATTACACATCTCCCTCTTATTATTTTAATTAGGAAGTACTTGATATTTCTTATTTTATTTTTGAAGTTTCAACTACTTTTTTCTCTTGGACATTGAATATTATTAAATACATGCATTAGTTATATCTTCAAATAGTTTATTTAAATTTGATTTTTTTTTTTTTTTTTAAATACAAGGTTTAAACATCTTACTCACACATTGAGCATGGACAAAATCATGCATTGCCCACATACTAGGCAGTAAATTTTGTTGCTTGGCATAATTATAGTATCAAAGAGGATTTATATAGGTTTTTATTAAATTTTTATAAAAATTAAAAGTTAATTTAACATATTAAATGAAATTAATAGGGTGAAAGGATTTTTCAAATTAAAGAGTAAACATATTGTCTAGATATGTTCAACACCAAAATTTAGTAAAGGGTTAGAGTGTTAAGCCACCGAACCACAAAAATTTTGAGGTGCAAATATAGCTAGAATCAAGCATCGCTAATATTAAGTCTCCTTTAGTCATATTTTCTGATATGATGACCTCCTCTTCTATTATCTTATAGACTTCCATTGATTGGCTTAATTATATTTGTAATGTAAGTATGTACAAAGTCATAATTCACCATGGGGATGGTTACGCACTTAGTGAATGGTCAACATATCATGCCTTTATTTCTTATTAACCATATTACCTATGCTTCTATCCCATCAATCATATTATCTCATATGATTTAAGGGTCAAAACTAAGAGTCTTACATTTGAGTAGAAGAGTTTTTAGTTAAACAACCTTGATTTCAATCTTGTATAATCTGAAAATTGCTTAAAGATGACATTATTTCTACGATGAAGACATTTACATAGTGTTAGAAATGATTTAATGTTAACATATTTTATTCTTCGTAGGATGTCATGACATTGTATAAAAGGTATCTTATCTTATCCCCTTGAGGCTATATATCTTCAATAAACCATACCTTTTCTAATTTAAATCATTAGAAGGTTGAAAATAGGAGGGGTTATGTTATAGTTGCTACAAGCACCTTACAAAATTTTGCCCATGCTTTGACTTTGGGGCCTCGTTTCTGTCCACAGGAGGTCATCATTCACTGTCTTCAAGTATTCATGTTATGATCAAGAGTTATATTTCCATGTTTTTCTTGTGATGTCTTAAGTTTGATTCTAGTATGAACCTTTTCAAACAAAAGTTATCTTCTATCCGAACCTTGGAACATTGTCAGACTTCCCTCCAGAAATTGCCCAATCTTGGAAAGCAAGCCAACCTTGAGGATCTGAATTTTGTAATCTAGATAGGAAGGATAGCCTAAAGCCCAGAAACTATACAATTCTACGAGACAACGTTACCTTGAGCTCAGAAATTGTGCAAAGCTTCCCTTT
Source organism: Pinus tabuliformis (assembly GCA_031772625.1). Classification (NCBI taxonomy): domain Eukaryota; kingdom Viridiplantae; phylum Streptophyta; class Pinopsida; order Pinales; family Pinaceae; genus Pinus; species Pinus tabuliformis. The sequence continues at coordinate 1,908,605,106 of CM062818.1, forward strand.
CTCTCAAAATTTGTGCAATTCACTGAGTCAAGGACTTGCCTAGTCCCTTGTGGTTGGGAATTGCATAATCCTTCTTGGCAGTGTGAATGATCAGTTTCCTGAAAAATAAAAAAGAGAAAAATAAATCCCTAGAAATAGGGAGTGATCAATTACTTTCCCGAAGTGTGGCATAAGTTGTTATTTTTGGACTTTCTCCAAATGTCACTTTTTGCTTGATTTTAGGCATGTGCGTCAGAAAATCTAATCATTTTGGATCTATGTAATAGATTCCCTTAAATATAATTTTCATATTCAATCTTGGAGCTCTACCCTTCCCGAGGAGATCAAGGATCCTTCAGTGGAGTTTGCAACGCTTTTTTAGGCGAGTTTTGCTTTTGTTTTCTTTTGTTGCCTTTTATGCCACTTTTTGTCGTTTCACTTTTGTGAGTGTTGTTTTGCTTATTTATTTTTATGGTTTCTATAATTTTAACTTATATTAGCTTGTACAATTATTGATTCAGTAAGTTGTTGACCTTTTACTAGTGTCGAACAACTTTCTTGTTTTTTCCCATTAGCGGTTGTTGTTTTAGTGACTCCTTGTGTATGCCTATTTTTCATTTTGCATGTTGAATTTCTATGATTGAAACTCACTAATCTATCTTTCCTTAGTTATATATACACTCTAACTTGCACCATCACTTAAATCTTCCACTTTCCCACACTCTTGTCAGTCAGATCTTCCCTTCACTTCGCGAGTAGTTGCCTTGCTCAACTGGGCATTAAGCAAGTCCAAGTCTCAAGCCTCATGGTTTTCCTATTAAGCTACTCAATGTGTATTCCTTGGCTTTCCCAAATATGAATTGTGCAGTTCCAGGGCTTAAGTGATCCAGGTGGCTCCAGAAATAGAAGTGGCTTTGAAAAACCTCAAAAATCAAAGTCATTGGATTGAAGTGAAACAAGGATTAGATCATATTTCTTTTCATTCTGACTCTAATGATGTGAAAGAAACTCAAATCTAAGTTCATATGATGAATATATAACCGGCGAAAGTTCTGGTCAAATAGGGCTAGTGGCAATCACTAACGAGGCAACAATTTGGCAAAGGGTCGGTGCACAGAATCTGACCATCAGAATGGGTGAATTTTTGACCTAGTTAGTTTTGTCAGTGACCCTTTTAATTCGACAAAAAGAATTCAAATGATGCCTCCCAAGTTATGAAAAAATAAAAAAAATATTAAAAGAGGGTTTGCGAGCTGCCACCCCCACCACCCTTTCCAACGGTACTATTATATTATTCAAAGGTTGGTGGGTTGTAAAACTCCTCCAATTACCAAATAAACATATATTTACTATATCGGGGGAAGACCTGCCACCCATTCATCATATGACAAGTGGAAAGGCATCAGGGCTGGCGAGGTTTGAACCCGCTTAGCCAACTGGTCGGCCCGCCTCTTGGACAACCCCATATGATGTATTGCTAATGATAAAACCAAAATAGTGACAAAATATAATGTGCGTCCCTGGATTGGAACCTATGGCTTGTGTCACAACCAATGCCTTAACATAACAATGCCAACTGATGAGTTGTTGGCCCGACCTTTGTTAACTCTATTGACCACATACATATAAGCCCATCATTCGTCTAAACATATGGGAGGCATGGCGAATCCAGAGCAATTGAACCCATTTGCAGGTGGAACCAAGAGTGCACCCAGCTCTGATCTACGCCCAGGTGGGCACAAATTTTGAGAAAGATTCCCAAGGAATCTTGGGAGAATCTTTTTGCAGGGAATATTAGAGTAATCTAAAGATTATTGAGAGCTCTAGAGGTCACTTGCTTAGAATATGGTCAATTTTATATTCATTTGGCATGACGTCGCACCACAAATCCAATGGTGATGTCCATTTCTGCATCTAATCTTTACATTTTTGGTCCATGCCAGAAAATGGAGGTATAAGGGTCATTTATGTAAATTTGATTGTAATTTATTTTTCTACCATTTAATGAGAGATGCCTCCCCACTTTGACCAGAACCTAGAGATGTAGCCCACACTGGGAGAACTTCGTAATCAAATCATTTTGTGCCTTTGTCTCATGGTTTCTTTTGATTCTACTTCTTTTCATGTGTTTAAGTTACTTGGTTACATGCTCTTTTATATGCAATTCAATATGCATCCTTGAAGAAAAATATCTGAATCAAGTTTGGTATCAGAGGAGGTCTTTTTGATGTGAGTTGCATGAGAAAATTATAACCAGGAATAAACTCCAAAGAGGATAAGGAAAACTTAAATCCTTTGATCCCAAAGCAGGGCATGCAACATGAAGAAAAAACATGGAAGATGAGGAAGCTCGAATGAAGGAAGAGAGAAATTATCATAAGCTCTTATTCATGATGGAAGAGAAAGTTGACAAGTTGTTTATAGAATATGAGGAGACACGCAAGCCTGATAAGAAATAACCAGATGATCAGCCCTTAGCAAATCATGAAGGTGGAGGAGAAGAGCCTCCTCCCTCTCCGTCCTCTAGTGAAAGTTCTTATTCTTCCTCTTCTCATCATTCTAATAGACATCATAGGAATGCATCTAAAAATCTATTTTTCAATCTGAATGTCAGGTTTGATTTACCAATATTTAGTGGAGAATATAATGCAAAAAAGCTACATAACTGGATAAGACAGGTTGAGGTATATTTCCATGTAGAGTTCGAAGATTGTCTTACCATGACATCCATTTTTGCCTAATATTCCTCCTTTTTCCTATATATCTACCACCTAAATAAAGCCATATCCACTAGGTTTTGATGAAAGTATGCAATAATATGTCTTCTTATTCATGTTTGACTTTATACCCTATTGCTTTGTTAAAGAATGCAATTAGCTACTGAATTGGTCTGTTTCCGTAGCTAATATAGATTTTTGTAGCTGCCTCCATTGTTTGCTAGGTTCAGAAGCTCTAGGTCAGTAGCGAAGGATGCCTATGGATAGGGAATGGTTTCCTCATGGACTCCTTCCTATCCCCTTGAAACTATTCATTAAGATAAGCGTAGGAAATCACAGTCAAACTCCAAGTCAACTGCAAGATTATCGCCGAAACGAAATCTGAGTTCAATCAAAATCTTATCAATTTTCTTTTGGAATAACAAATTGAAGATTTAGCGATATAGTTTAGCTAAGGTAAAGATATTATGCTTAAATTACTCATGTTGTTATGCCAGAGACCTTTTATAAAACTTATGGCCGCCCTGTGATTTGGGTGCGTGCCAGATGATGTAATTTTGAAACAGTGTGTGAATTTTGTTTTCCAACAATAGAATTGGGTTTTTGTGTATGTGTTGTGTTGATTGATGATTGTGAGATGATCTGTGGAGGGCCCCTACAAACAGTGAGAGGTCTTAATTAATTGCAATTCAATTTATTTTCATTCCTTGAATACTTTGTTTTGTGTGAAAATGCAGCATAATGAATTCGTTAATGAATTGTTATTTGCATAAGTAATTTCATCGGCTTCATACCTAGTCAGTCATTTGAATTTCTTTATACCTAGTATAGCATGGTTATTTCATTTACTTATTATCTAGCATAGTTCAAGTGTGTTTACTTCCTAGTATAGATGTTGTTCAAAATATTTAGTTTGAATGAAAATTGAATAAGTAAAAGTGTGAGACTTTTCTCCTAAACAAATGAGTTCAGAAAATATTTCTTCACAATTAAAAGAATAGATTTCTTTTTGTACTTAGTGGATTAGAAGCTACAACATAAATATTCATGAACAAAAATCTCAAAACAATTTAATACAAGTAGGATCACTCTCATATCATCCATAAACTAATTAGATAGAGGATAACTCCCAAGAAACCAGTTAACAACTCTAAGGATTGTAACTCTGATATAATTAACAAACACCACCTCCATATTCATCTTAAGTTTATATCCTAACAAATACATAACGACAGACCGAATAAATTCTAGCACATATTGTAAACATGTACATCAACAGTCTACGCACCCTGGTTGACAATTTATGATTGACAATCTGAAGACATTAAATTGGCCAAACATTTTGGCGTCGTTGTTGGGGAAGTACGAATAGAAGCTAAAAAAAAATAGAAAGATGATATGCGTAGGGACAACGACTCTAGAGGTATATTTGTAGGGAGAGGAAGAAGTTAAATTCCCACAAATCCACTCACTTCACCTAGACTTCGAGAATCCACACCACCTACTCAAACCCGAATTCCTTTTAGAGGTCGAAAAAAGCTTCCTGAAATCTCAAGGTCAGAAATCCAATCCAAAACTTCACCCACTTCTTCTACTGAAGCTGTAATTGAAGAAAATTCTACAACCCCAACTACAAAAGTGATCTTTCTATCCTCCACTGGTGAGCAAATTTTGGGAGAAAAATTAGAAGTTCCTAGTGAAGAAGAGGAATTGGAAACTTACTCAGAGCAACCATTGATAGAGGAACTAGAAATATTAGAAGAACACCATATTAGCTCCGAAGAATCTATCATGGATGAAGAAGGGGAAGGAGAAGTACACAATGTCCATGGTGAAGAAGATAGGATTGGAGGAAGAGGAAGAGGTAGCGATAGAGGAGGGGGTAGAGGCAGAGGGAATCAAGATCCTTTGGGATTCCCTATTCTTGATGAAGATACAACCCTCACAATGAAAAATATATCATCCTTGACTCTTCCTAATTTCCACGGGAAAAGAAACGAAGATCCCGAAACATTTCTCTTCGAATTTGTAGTATTATGTAGATCATATGACTATTTGCATGATGCTCAAAAGTTAAAGTTGTTCCCTGCCACATTAAAAGACTACACATTAAAATGGTTCATGAGTCTAGGAGTGCATTCTATAACAACATGGGGACAAATGAAAGAGGATTTCTTAGGCAAATATAGAGATTATTGTATGCCTAGTAACCTTAAAGATGAAGTCTTCAAAATGACACAAAAAGAAGATGAAAATCTTGAAGACTTGGTAGAAAGGTTTGTTTATAAGGTTAAAATAGAAAAAATGGATAATTTGGATGAAGAAACCTTAAAATATCTCTTACTCAGAGCTATTAAAAATGAATGGATCGATCTCCTTAACCTAACTGCGAAAGTAGATATTTCCGAGCTACCATTTGCAGATATTTGTGATTTATGTATACACATCTCAATGGGTAAAGCAAGAGATGGAAGGAGTCCTAGAGACCCTCTCTTATCAAGAATTAACAAATCTGCAGCTCGGACAGTCAGCAGGGCAGAAATAGGAAATTTTCTTGACACCCTCAAAATAGATATCTTAGGGAGCCTAAGTGAGCAGATAGACACCCTTAAAATAAAAAACAAGAAAAATTACGAAAATGTTTCATTATCTATCTTTTGTCCCAAATGTCGGAAGAAACATGCTCTAAGAGAGTGTCACTTAGACTCAAAAGCCATAGAAACTCGTGTCATATGTGCAGATAATCATGATACAAAGGAATGTCCATCCTTACGAGGTCTTAAGGCTGTATTCAATAATGAATGAATCTCAGAACCAATAGACACTCTCTACTTTATAGCCAAAAGACCATAGAAAAACCCTAAAACAGATCAATCACAAGGATTTAGACCACAACAATTTGCCCAGTCTTCACAAAATAATTGGAATTCAGCCTCGCAGCCTTGGGCTCTGCCACAATCATAACCTTGGAATCAAGGATGGAAAAATCCTTATGTAGCATATGCTCAATATAAAAAATACTCACCATCTTACCTTCTACTACCATTCTTACCCCCATCTTATCAAATTCCTCAAGCTAATCAATTGCCACAAGTTCCAGTTCAAAATCAAAACCAACAACTTTCCCTACCATCTCCACAAAAATCAAATCAACTACCTGCTCAACCACTTCTGAATCCTAATAATAAAATACCACAACAACTAGTGTACAACATGGAGGGTCAAAATCCTCAAACATATGTATTAATTCCATTAGAACTAAACAATGTCTAATTAAGGTCTGGAAGAGTATTACCAAGAAAACCTCCTGTTGTCATTCAAGAAACAAGATCTGATCTTCAAAGACACAAAAATCAATAAGAAGAAGGGGAGACTTCTCTCCCTCAAAAGGAAAATAAACAAACAGTAGAAATTCCAATAGATACTCCTATCATAGAACAACCCTCGATATCGGTTAAACCACCTTTCTCATAAAGGTTGAAAATCGATGAAGGAGTAGAGAAACAAATTGTCTTGCATGATTACAATATGATGGATGAATTGAGAAATGCTTGTATTAATATTCCTTTATTACAAGCCATAAAAGAAATACCAATTTTTGAAAAAACAATTAAGGAATTAAGTACACAAAGATCAGGGAGAAGAAGAAAATATATAAAAAAAAATATTTAGTCAGAAAAATTGCAGAAATTATGATGGGGAAGATGACAATTCAAAAATATTTAGATCCAGGAAGACCCATTGTAATAATTCACATCAATGGAACTGAAATAACAAACACATTAATTCATCTAGGAGCAACCATAAACACAATGTGTAAACTTAGGCTTCCTAACCTTTAGTACACACCAACCTTGTTGCAATTAGGATATAGGTCTGTTATGAAACCAGATAGTGGGTTGGGAGATGTTTGTGTATCCTTAGATTCTTGGGAATATCCTGTTGATTTTATGGTCTTAACACCCAAGAATAATTTAGGATGACATCCATTAATTCTAGAAAGGCCTTGGTTGGCTACAACTGATGCTTTCATCAACTGTAGATCAGGTGATATGCTTATCTCAGATGGAAATTCCACAAAGAAATTTACATTATATCCACCTGTAAGAACAACAATAGATACAGAAATTGAAGAATGGATAGAGGATGAAGAAGATATATAACCTATTTTCGCTACTAAACAGGTAAAGGAGGAAGACCAACTTTTAAATTTACTGGAAAATAATGAATATTCCTCACATTATGATTGTAATCGAAATGAGTATCTCTCATCTAAACAAGTATCATTTCCCTCCATGGAAAAAATTGGGAATTCCTTGATAGAAATCTTTCCAGGAAAAACCTTGAATGTCAATAAAAACCTGGAAGAAGTGCAAAAGAATCAATTGATAAAAATTTTACAGAAACATTCTTCTGCTTTTGCATGGGAATACACTGATGTGAGAGGGATTGATCCTAAAACTTGCATACATCATATCTATATTTAACAAAATGCAAGACCAGTTAGACAACCTCAACAAAGAATGAAACCAAACTTAAAAGAATTTTTAAGGAAGAATTGCAGAAAATATTAAATGTAAATTTCATCGTTCCAATATCCAAAAGTAAGTGGGTTTCACCCCTAGTAATCATTCCTAAGAACAATGGAAAATGGAGAGTATGCATTGATTACAGGGAATTAAACAAAGCAACATTAAAATACCATTTTCTGTTGCCTTTCATGGACCAGGTCTTAGACACTTTAGTAGGAAAAAAATATTTTTCCTTCTTGGATGGGTTCAGTGGATATAACCAGATTCAGGTAGCCCCTAAAGATCAAGATAAAACCACATTCACTTGTCGATGGGGAAATTATGGTTACCAGGTACTTCCCTTTGAGCTATGTAATGCTCCAACAACATTCCAAAGAGCAGTCCTCAACATTTTATCTGGCCTTATTCATGATTGTGTGGAAGTGTACATGGATGATTTCACAGTCTATTGGGATTCTTTCAATGAAGCACTGGAAAATTTAGAAAAAGTCTTAAGAAGATTTAAAGAAACAAATCTCTCATTAAGCCATGAAAAATGCTTCATGATGTTTAACGAAGGAATTGTTTTAGGTCATCATATTTCAGGAGATGGAATCAAAGTCGAGTCATCTAAAGTTGAAGTCATTTCTAAGTTATCAGTGCCAAGTTGTCAAAAGGATGTTAGAATTTTTCTCAGTTTACTGGATACTATAGAAGAGTTATAGAAAACCTCACAAAAATTGCATCCCCACTCTTTAAACTACTCACCAAAGACTCTGAATTCAGTTAGGATTCTGAATGTCAAGCTGCCTTTGAAACTTTGAAAAAGAGAATTTCTAAGGCACCCATCTTAAAAGGACCTAACTGGAAATTCCCTTTCGATATCTCAACAGATGCTTCAGATTTAGCCTTAGGAGCTGTGTTAGGACAAAAAGATCTTACTCATGCAATCTATTATACCAGTAAAAATTTAACTCCTGTAGAGTTAAATTATATTGTAACCGAAAAGGAGTTTTTAGTTGTAGTTCATGCCATTAACAAATTCAGACATTATATAATTGGCTATGAAACCTTTATTCACACATACCATTCTTCCATTAGATACTTAATGAATAAACCAATGACCAATGGAAGAATAACTAGATGGCTCCTAGTTTTACAAGAATTCAACATAACCATTCTAGATAGGTCGGGAAAACAGAACACAATTGCCGATTTTCTATCTAGAATACAAAATGAAAATAATGATCAACCCGTAGAAGATAAATTTCCTGATGAATATCTTTTTGCAGTATCTACTAAATCACCTTGGTATGCAGATATTGCTAACTATTTGGCCACAGGAAAAATGCCATTTCATTTATCCCCTAGAGAAAAGAGAAGAATAGTCCACAATAGCACATCCTATTCATGGATAAATGAAGAACTATAAGAGACAAGACCAGATCTCATCATCAAAAGATGTGTTCGGGAGGATGAAATACTGGAGATACTTAAAGCTTTTCATGATGAGCCATGTGGAGGAAATTTTTCTGATAGGAGAATTTCTTACAAAATCTTGCTTTTAGGATATTATTGGCCTTACATTTTCAAGGACACCAAGGAATATGTTAAAAGATGCGCCAATTGTTAGAGAATGGGTAGGTCCCTATAATACTAGTGATTCCCCCATTACTATTGTCATTGTATCCCTTATCATTATTGTTGTGCCTCTATTGTCCACATATTGTTATTATTGTGCCCCATAGAATCCCTCTATTGCTATTTTTGTGCCTTTATATTATTATTGTTAGTTCGACTTGGTTATATTGTGACCTCTTAGACTCCTATATATTGAAAGAAGGTTTTGTCATTTGAATCATCCAAGAATTGTTCATTTTTGTAATGTAAATGAGTTTTCCCGCTCGAAGAGGCTTATCTCTAAGGCATTCATCTATCTTTTCTATCTTTTTGTGAGTTGGTTTCATAACATTTGGTATCATAGATTTGGATTCTAGGGTTTCAATACTCCAAACAGGTCATTGTGGAATTTTTGCTATTCAGTGGCGTTTTAGAAGCTAAAAAAAAATCGTTTCAGATGAAATCGCGCTGAATCTCTAGTCTGAAGTTTAGATTTTGTCTTGCTACATTTTTGGAGATATAATCTGAGGAAGTTAGGGTTTTTGCAAACCCCCCAATTACATTGAAAATAGGTCACCTTGGGAAAATCGTCATAACTTTCTCTATGAGCATCAGATTGAATTTTCGTAAGAACTGACAGAAAGAGGACGGACTTTAGTTCTTTTAGGTATCATTTTTAGAACCTAAGGTTAAAATAGTGACCCGCAACATGCCATACAGGTTCGCTCTACTGAACTAGTCTATACTCAGGTCATCATGGGAGATTTGGCATAACTCTTCATTGGAGAATACAACCTTGATCAGACTTGCAGAGTTAGAAATATTACTCAAAGCATTACCACAGGAAGAAATTCCAGACCTAGGAGATGCAAAATTATAGAGATACATCAGCTTCAATATCGAGCTCCTACAAAGTGAAAAAAGGTGTGTTGTTTTTTTTAAATTTTTGCATAACCTTGGTTTGAAAAATTAATTTGAAGGAATTCAAAGGGCATAGTGAAGCATTATTATTAGTAATTGATGCCCCGAAGAAAGAAAATGGAAACACCTAGTAAGCAACCTGAAAGCTCTAGCATGGATCATGAAGAAGAGGAAGAAGTGCAACATGATACATCAAAATTGCGAGACCAAGTGCAACAAATTTCACTCGCACAAAAAGTAACAGAAAATAAGATGGATGGTTTAAAGAAAGATGTAGAAGCTAATATGGATGGTTTAAAGAAAGGTGTATAAGTTGCTAGTGTCAGTCTTTGAAGCCTTCCACTAGTGATCAAACATGCTCTTACAAAGTGGTCTTAGGATGTCAACGTCAAATTTTGTCATTTCAGTGAGTCTTCAAGTAAAATTTGGTCACTAGGTATTAGGTCTAGGATTGTTTTCACTCCTTCCAAAGTTTTCTAAATGTCGGTCCATGTCACCATTCGAATGAGTGTACCATCATAAAAGAGTTTTCATCATTATTTCATGTTCCAATGGGACATTTTATACCTTGTTTGTGCTTCAGCTGTGCTCAGGTAAGGCTCATTTCCCTCTCCTAGGGTTTTTGTTTCTGAGCAATAAAAAATGAGTTTGGAAAAAGTGAGAGAGGTTTTTGTTCACAATAGGCCAAGGAAAAAAAACCTCCTTCACATTTTACACAGGTGTCATGGGTTAAGAGAAATGTCAAAAATACAGTCGCTACAAGAGAGTTGCTGCACCTCTAGAGCGACCTTGGTAAAATCAATTTTTCGCCTATATGGAATTACCAAATGACTTGTTTGATGAGTCAACTGATAACTAGACACAAATTTTTTTCCAATGAGCTATCATGAGATCAATTTGGAGTTGAGGAAAACCTTCAAAAGTTGACTGCAACATCACTCGGCATTTAGGCAGCCTCATCCTACACATTTTGACCAGTCTTGGGAGATGGGACCTTTGACAGGGAAAATGAACGATAAATTGAAAAATTCAAGATGTTCCAGAAAGTAGAATCGACAAGCTTTCCAGCGAGCTATCACACACCCAATTTCAGCATTAGGAAGGATGTCAAAAGTGAGTTTGAAGTTGGCACTGCGCATAGGAAGGGCACTGTACACCTGGAAAATTCGTACAGTGAAAAATTACACTGGCACTGTGCATAGGAAGTGTGCTACACACCTGGGAATTTCGCTGCACACCTGTCAACTGAACTTTGAACTTGTTGCAAACTTCATCAACTCGCATCAGAACTCCTACACTCCTCCATTGCAAGTAAGTACCATCAGTTTTTCTTACATACAAGAGTTGTTGCATTGGTTTGAGTTGTGTTGACCCTCCAAAGCATCAAAACCTAATTGGTCACTAAACTGTCCCATATTGTAAAATACAGTCCTAACTATTGTTCCATATCATTAAACCCTAATTTTTGTTGTCTATCAAATACAATCATTATTGTTGCTGTCCCATATCACCTTTCATTGTTTCCATACAACTCAATCCTCCCATACATAATCCCCTCCCTAAACGTTTCCTACACCACTCCCAAAACCTACCATTACTCCCATTCTAGTTCACCCTCACCTCCTTTCCTATTTAAAATCTCTTCATACTCATCTTCATTCACCCTTTTCCTTCATTCCACCACTAGTATTAACAGTCATCAAAACCAACGGAGAGGGACAGTGAGTATGAGATAGAAGAAGAAGATACCCTCAGTGACAGTTCTAGGGAAGAAATTTGCAGTAGAGGAAGCCTCACAAAGGGGGAAGGATAATCAGGGAGGATCCCATTAGTTTGAAGGAATTACAAGCCTGCCCTTTTTCCATCTCCTGTTTTAAACATCAGTCATGTTTCAGTTTTTGTGAAATGGTGGAAAGGGTTAAGTTTCATCATGAATTAGCGAGGTTGTTTGTGACTGATTTGGACAACAATGTAGTGAACCTTGCCGGAGTTGTTTTCACTTTGTCACCTACTATAATTTTAGAGGCTACATGCATTCCAAATGTAGGTGAGCAATGGAACAAAGGACAATACATCGAGAGGGAACACTATGAGCCTTACATCAAGGCTAAATACCATAGCAAACTCAACACAGTGTTCCCCTTCAAATTCTTGGAGGAAAGGTTTGCTCCACTCATGAAGATCATCATCAAATACTTCACCTATGAAGGTAGGTTTTCTCAATTTTATGCCTACCATATTATATTGTTGATGCATTTTACTAGAGTGAGGATGATAAACATCCCTTACTTCATGTTCAAAAATATTGAAAAGATGGCACTTGATGTCAAGAAGAAGCCAATAGCTAAGCATCATCTTTCATTATTCTTTGATCAAAATTATTGTTGTACATCAGCTGAACCTTCTCAACATACCATGGGAAACCTTCATTTCTCATCAGATGTTCAAAGGCCCTCAAGTCTTTTCATCATTGCCTCATGAAGAGGGTCAACCGTCAGGATATGAAAAGGTCAAAGAAATTGAAACTATTGGAGTGCCAATGTTTGTCACATACCAGAGGGGTACTAGGAGGCTCTTTGTAGCTGCTAGGCAGGTATTATCTCGACAAGGTGTGGAAGGGGTCTCGCCTTCGTCATCAGTCCATAGGCAAATGCTATCTCCACACGATGTGGAAGGGGCTTTGCCTTCATCTTCAGCTAAGGGGGTACAAGTTGGGCAGCACAACAAGAGAAAAGGTAAAGGAAAGAAAAAAATGCATGAGAAGGATCCTAGTGATGGGCAAGAGAGAGATTTTGACCTTGTTGATCATGAGGAGACAAAAAGAGTTGATGTTATTGATTTAGGAACTCAAGGTACAAAGATAACTAAAGATATGATCATCAAAGAGTAGGAGGCTGATATACAAGCCTTGTCAGTCAATTTAGAGAGGGAAAAGTGGATCATCAACTATCTTGAGCAAGAAAACAAGCAATTGACCGACAAACAGGTCCTCATGGAGTTGCAAATAATCAAGGAGAACCGGCAAAAGTCAAAAAGGGAAAAGAAGGCAAAGGTCAAGTTGACCTCCATTGAGCAAGAGATTGAGAATGACTGGGAAACTTGGCTTGAAAGGGTCAACATTCACCTTGAAAAACTTCTTGAGAATACCAATAAAGAAAAGAAGATGCTTCGCCACATGGCCTATCACTACATGATCCGAAACAAAATATGCAATATAAGGATGAGGAAACTTAAGGCAAGGTTGACGAAGGCATTGAGGAGCAAAAATGAGCATGACAAGCTAAAAATCTTGGTTGAGGCCTTACTAGCCCATCAAAGCAACTGATGAGGGAGCCTTGTGCCAAATCTGGGCAAATTTTGGTAAAATTTTGTCAGTTCGAAAATTTGAAATTTTAAACATAGGAAATTGCATTAGATGGCACTATGCTTTTGATGGAGACATGTGTTGGAGGAATGGCTTGCATATTCAGATTGAGCATGATGAGAACAAATGACCTCCAAATGAAAACATTCAAGATTTTCCAGAAACTAGACAAGAAGAGCTTTCAAACGAGCTATCGTGGGCTCAGTTTGGTCAAGGGGAAGGCCTCCAGAAATTGCTCTGAAGCGACACTGCGCATAGGATGAATTTTGCCAGTTTTGCCTAAAAATCCAATTTTCGCCTAGTTATTCCACAAATTCATTTTTTCTCTCACCATGGGTGAATTTATGAATGTAAATGATTCTATGCTATGTAAATGTAATTGAAAAATGACTTTAGAGGGTAGATTCATTGTTTTGAGGTGGTTAATGGGTAAATGAATCAATTTCCATAGTTATAGAGGCAAGCTGTTCCACTGCCTATATTCCGGTTTCTTGTTTAGATATGGTTGGAACCACCCATTTTCTCATGGGTTTGACCCCTGATGGATAGCATAGGTGGTTTTATGCCTATATTATGTATTTTCTTAGTCATTTGTAAAGGTTGGACTCTTGTGGATGCTTTGAGCTACATTATACATCTCTACAACAGTTTGGTAAGGAAATAAACTAGGTTTTGCAACAATTTTTGTGGGATTCTTGTGGTAATGTGTCTATTCATTATTTCTCCTTCTGTCATTAGTTTCTCTCATGCGTTATATGTGCCAAAATTTATTTCATTCTTCATAACTAAATGAATCAAGACAGATAGGTAGAATACATTGGTAACAGTGCTTTGCCTTGGGAATACATTTAGTCTTTATGTTTTCAGTTGTTTGAATAGGATTCAAGACCTTTTCTTGCCGTTTTTAACCCCTCACCAGTCTTATATCTACCATATTATTCAAATTTGAAGTGCTTAAACACCTACCTACCTCTCCCCATAGAACATCCTGCATTTCTGAGTTGATTTCTCGAACCCAAAGCTACCTGCTCCATTTGATCCAGCAAAACCTTCAAAATCAACCAAAAACACTAGAGCTACTGAACCTAACCTAAAATCCATATTTTTTTTAGTCATCTCGACAGAGATTGAAAAGGAGAGAGCCCTCTCCTGACCTGGTAGGGATAGCTACTAGGTTAAGCGTGGTTTGTGGTTACCCTAGAATTGCCTCCCTTCAGCCTGAGGTCAATCTAGGTTCTAACAGAAGCTAAGATGGATGGTTTAAAGAAAGGAATAGAAGATAAGATGAATGATGTGGAAGCTAAGATGAACAACATGGAAGCTAAGATGGATGGCATGGAAGCTAAGATGGATGATTTAAAGAAAGGCATGGAAGATTTGCAGACAAATTTGACAAAGTTTCTACAAGAAATGCTTACTAATGGCGAAATGGTAGGAAAGAGAACTCATGATGAGAACAAAATAAATGTTAACCGTGATTTCATATACTCTAACGTTGGATCGAAGAACCACCATGTTCCAAAGATCGATATGAGGAAGTTTGATGGCAAGGATCCCAGAACATGGATACTACAGATGGAGAAATTTTTCGATCTCCATAATGTGCAAAACACACAAAAGGTACGCATTGTAACTTTATATTTGGAACCAAATCAGTTTGTATGGTATCGATGGCTTTGCTCTCATAAACAAACTGTCACTTGAGCTCTTTTTACGAATGAAATGATAGCACATTATGAGGATACAAAAAGCAACACTTTTTTTAGTCAATTTATAAATCTCAAACAAAAGGGTTCAATGATGGAGCACATTGAGGACTTCCAAAAATTGAATATAAGGGTAAAAGAGATTCCAAAGGAGCATAGGATTGATGTGTTGATAGGGACTTTAAAATATAACATCCAACGTGAGGTCCGCCTTTGGGAACCAAATTCATTGGAGACAACATTCAGGTTGGGAAGAAAAATGGAAAGAAAAATTATGGCAACAAGGAAGCCTACCACTCACAATTCATAAAGATGGAAGTGTTACCACCCCTAGCCATCCACAACCTACAAGGTTGACACCACAACAATTGGAAGAAAAAAGAGCAAAAGAGCTTTGTTACAGTTGTGATCGAAAGTACACTAAAGGTCGTAAGTGTGGAGAGAAGAAATTATTTTACATATATTGTGAAGAGGAGGAAGAAAAGGAACAAGAAATGTCGAAATAAGAAGATATACACTAGGAACAAACCTTAGAAAAAAGAAGAAATGAATCTGACCATATCTTGTAATGCATTGGCTGGCATAATTCAACCTAGTCAAAGTTCTTTCTCTGCTCTAGTAGTATTAGTTCACAAGAAGGATGGATCATGGCGCATGTGTCCAGATTATAGGGAGCTCAACAAGCTCACTATTAAAGATAAATTTCCCATTGCCATCATTGATGAATTATTGGATGAATTGCATGGTTTAATTAACTTCACCAAGTTGGATCTTCGTTTAGGATATCATCAAATCAGAATGAAGACAGAAGACATTCCAAAAGCAGCATTTAGAACTTATGAGGGTCATTATGAATTCTTGGTTATGCCTTTTGGCTTTACTAATTCACCTTCTACATTTCAAGCTTTGATGAATTCCATTTTCAAACCCTTCCTGAGAAAAATTGTGTTAGTATTTTTTGATGATATACTAATCTACAACAAGTCTTGGAAGGATCATGCCCAACATGTTGACATGGTACTCAAACTATTGGAGGAGAAACAATTATATGCAAAAATCTCCAAATGTTTCTCTGGAGTACAAGAGGTGGAATATCTGGGTTATATTATATCTCATGAAGGTGTTAAGGTATACCCTCGCAAATTTAAAACCATTAAGGAATGGAAAATCCCAACATCCATAAAGCATCTACGAGGATTTCTCAGGTTGACACGGTATTATCGCAATTTTGTTAAGAATTATGGGAGAATAGCAGCACCTCTAACAACATTATTGAAGAAAGATGCATTTTCATGGACTCTAGAAGCAATGAAGGCCTTTGAACATCTTAAAGAGGAAATGTGCCAAGCACCAGTCTTAGCTACACCAGATTTCACAAAAACCTTTATTGTGGAATGTGATGCCTCAGGAAATGGAATCGGTGCTATTTTAATGCAAGAAGAAAGAGCCATTGCTTTCGAAAGTCATCCAATCAAAGGAAAGTATTTAAACAAAGCTATTTATGAGAAGGAAATATTGGCAATACTACATGCACTTAAGAAATGGCGACCCTACCTAATGGGAAGACACTTCAAGGTAAAAATGGATCATGATAGTCTTAAATGTAGGAATTTACAGGGTAAGTTCCTCAGAAAGAACACCAAAAGGACACCGCTCACAACCAGATCACAGATCAATACACCAGTATTTTTGACGTGGTTGAAACCCTCAAATAGGGAAACAGTCCATGGCCTGTGCCAACGTGGCTACTACAGGAAATTTATTAATCAAAGAATGAAAATTTACATAAGCTTCTCTCATGCACGGATTACCCGAAAAATGACCCTCCATGCGCTTCAAATAGAACTCATGGACCAATCAGGTGTCAAGCCACGGATCAAGTGTCAGTAATACCGATGAGAGAGTGAACCGTCGGATCACTACATATTGTGACCGTCGGATTGTAAGTTACAAAATGTACAACGGTAAAGAAACACACTTTACCTAACTCTATACCTAACTCTATACTAGACCAAGTTGAACTTAACTATTTCCTATGTGTCGAAATATCCTAACATCCCCCCTTAAGAACAACTTGGGATAGGATTGAAGGATTTACAAATATGACACAATAGGAGAAGGAAGGAGGCACTAGAGCCTATCCCCCCTTAGTTACAACTTCCTGAACTCCAAGCATATATCGAAGTTTAGTGAACTTCGCCTCTGTGAGAGCCTTTGTGAAGATGTCAGCAACCCGATCATCTGTTGAACAATATTGCACTTCAAGAACATGGTCATGAATGAGCTTTCTGATGAAGTGCATGTGTAGTTCAATGTGTTTGCTGCGCTAAAGCTGGACTGGATCTTTGCATAGCTGAATGGCACTTTGATTATCACACCAAAGTGTGGTTGGATGCTGCTGCTCAAAGCCAAACTCTGATAGGATCTGACAAAGCCACAAGGCTTCCTTACTAGCTTCCACGGCACCACGATACTCTGCTTTTGCTGACGAAAGAGAAATGGTAGCCTGTTTCTTACAAGCCCATGTAATAGGTCCTGAACCAAGAGTGAAGACATAACCGGCAGTAGACTTCCGATCATCAGGGTCACCAGCCCAATCAGAATTAGTGAAACCAACTAATAGAGGAGCTACTTTGGCACTGTAATGAATCCCAAACTGTACTGTACCTCGAACATAATGAAGTATTCTTTTAGCTGCTTTCCAATGACTTTCACGGGGGTTTTGCATAAAACGAGCAACAAGGCCAACAGCAAAGGAAAGGTCGGGATGAGTATGGGCTAAATACAAGATTTTTCCTACAAGTTGACAGTATAAGGTAGCATCAACTTCAGGAGAAGTACAAGAGACTGAAAGTTTGACTCGAGACTGAAAGGGAGAAGGGGCTGGCTTACAGTCTTCCATGTGAAAATGACGAAGAATATCACAAGCATACTTGGACTGGGAAAGGGAAATACCCTCCTTGGATTGCAAGACTTGAAGACCGAGAAAATAGTGTAAGTGTCCTAAGTCTGTCATTTCAAATTTCTTTTTAAGGCTGGAATTCACATGGTTTATAAGGTTGGGATCACTACCAATAAGAATAAGATCATCAACATAAAGAACAAGGATGATAAGAGAGTTGCCCACTTTCTTGGTGTAGACAGTATTGTCAAAATAACACCTAGAAAAGCCAGATTCTAAAAGAAAGCTATCCATTTTGGCATACCAAGCCCGAGGAGCTTGCTTGAGACCATAAAGAGATTTCTTAAGTCGACATACAAGGCTGGAGTCTGTTTGGATGAAGCCAATGGGTTGTTCCATATAGATTTCTTCATGCAAGTCCCCATGCAAGAAGGCAGATTTAACATCCATCTGATGGACTTCCCATTTTAAAGAGGCAGCAAGGGAAAGAACAAGGCGGATAGAGTTCTTCTTGTTCTCTTATTAAAGAATTACGAAAAGAGTCAAAGGAAGGGGCCTTGTAGTCTTTTCCTTGACAAATGAAAGCTTCCCTTGTAGAATGGAAAGTGGAAACAAATACAGGGTAGGTTGGTCCCAACTTAGTAAGGATGGAATAAATAAGGTTACTATCTTCTTTCTTAACCTTAACACCTTCCAAGAGATATCTAAGGGTCTTGAATTTGGACAAGAAATCTTCAATGCAAGAAACATTATTAGGATCCAATGTAAGTAACTCATTTTCAAGTTGATGGGCTCTAATTTCATTTTTAATCCCAAAAACTTTAGTGATTTGTTCCAATGCTTCATGAGGAGTATCAAGTTCTGCAATATGGAATCTAAGATCAGGAGAAATAGACATCCCTATCAAACCACGTGCTTGACCTTGTCTATTTTCCCATTTTGCAGCCTTGTCTTCATCTTTTGGTTTCTTCTCTTGGCCTGTGGCTATTCTGTAGAGACCTTTACTTCTAAGTAAATCTTCCATGTAGGATATCCATTGGAAGTAGTTAGTGCTGTCAAGAATGACTTGGCATGGACTTTCTATTTTAAAAAAACTAAAGCTGAAGATGCTGAAAGTAAGTGTTCCAATAGATAGATCTCGAAAAATTAGGCGGTTTTAAAAAAAACGGCTCTGAAAAAGGCTTCCAGATGAAGAAGTTATGGCTTTTTGAAAAAAAACATTGTTGAAGTTGCTGGCAAAGTGCGCGAATGTGCGGAAATGAAAAAATCTGCCCCCACAAAATGGAGACTTGAACCCAAGACCTCTACTCTCTTAAAATAGCTTTGAACCAATTGATCTATACAAAAAATTTGAGAGAGAGAGAGAGAGAGAGAGAGAGAGAGAGGGGGGGGGTGGGGGGGGGGGGCTTGGTTTGCATGCTTGCCTTGAGAAAGCTCTTTCTCCCTACAAAACACAAAACACAAAACCCAACATGGACATGCAAAGAAAACGAACCTTGTGGCTCGAAGTTAGCTTTAGCCAAAAAACTAGATATTTAAAAAAATGAACCTTGCGACTCAAAAGTTAGCTTTAGCCGAAAAACTAAATAGTTTTCTCAATGTTTCTGATTTTCCGAGATCACGCTAAGGTGCAGGGAAAAGAGCATACGCATGAGAAAAATCCTTCCTTTTTGTTTCTTATTTGCCCAGATCGCACAGAGTCGCAGGGCAAAGAGCATACGCAGAAATGAAAGGTATAGATCCGGTTAAAAAAAAAGCTAAATAAACCGAAACCGAAATAAGCAGAGAGAAAATAACAGTAAACTGCAAATAAAGACTGTATACCTCCAGATCTTAAAAATGACGCAGCTAGGGCTACCGGAAACCTTTTCGCGTGAAACGAAAGGGGTTCCTCACTGGAACAGATGCTCCGAACACAACAGAGCAGTCCTCTCGGCCCGAAAGCAGTCAGAAACAACAGATCTAGGAAACAGCAGTCGGATGCAGTTCTACCGGCTTCAGATTTGGATCACCAACGGACGCGGCCCTCAAATAGCTCTGATACCATGTAGGAATTTACAGGGTAAGTTCCTCAGAAAGAGCACCAAAAGGACACTGCTCACAACCAGATCACAGATCAATACACCAGTATTTTTGACGTGGTTAAAACCCTCAAAGAGGGAAACAGTCCACGGCCTGTGCCAACGTGGCTACTACAGGCAATTTATTAATCAAAGAATGAAAATTTACATAAGCTTCTCTCATGCACGGATTACCTGAACAATGACCCTCCATGCGCTTTAAATAGAACTCATGGACCAATCGGGTGTCAAGCCACGGGTCAAGTGTCGGTAATACCGAGGAGAGAGTGAACCGTCAGATCAGTACATATCGTGACCGTCGGATTGTAAGTTACAAAATGTACAACAGTAAAGAAACACACTTTACCTAACTCTATACTAGACCAAGTTGAACTTAACTATTTCCTATGTGTCGGAATATCCTAACATTAAATACTTTTTATAACAAAGATTATCTTCAGACGAGGAGCAAAAATGGGTCACAAAGATGTTGGGTTATGACTTTGAAATCATCTACAAAAAATGGAAGCAAAATGTTGTAGCAGATGCACTCTCAAGAAAGGATGAGAATGTCAAAGCATTTCTTTGCGCCATTTCTATTATCCAACCAGCTTGGATAAACGAAGCAAGGGATGAATGGAAGAATGATGAGGAAGTGTGGGCACTCATTCAAAAGATACAACAAGATCGTAGTACATCTGATACATTTAGCTAGAAAAATGATTCGTTATGGTACAAGGATCGGTTATACCTATGTAAGAATTCCCAACTTAAAAAAAAGATTCTTGGGGAATTGTACACCTCTCCCTTAGGAGGGCACTCAGGATTTCTAAAAACCTACCACAGGGTTAAGAAGGATTTTTTTAGGATGGCCTTAAATCGGATATTCAAAAGTTTGTGGTGGAATGTTTCATTTGCCAACAAAATAAAGTTGAAACAATTAGGACCTCAAGCCTATTAGAACCTTTATCCATTCCAAGCCAACGTTGGGAGGAGGTTTCAAAGGTTTTATCACAGGTTTAACCAAGTCTGAAGGAAATAGTGTTATCATGGTGGTAGTTGATAGACTTACCAAGTATGCACACTTTTGTGCATTATCTCATCCATTTAAAGCGAGTACAGTTTCTACTACATTTATGGAAACAGTTCAAAAGCTACATGGAAGCCCAAAGATTATTGTAAGTGACAGAGATCCCATTTTCAATGGAATTTTTGGACAGAATTATTTTCTTGTCTTGGTACTCAATTAGCTCATAGCTCATCTTATCATCCTCAATCTGATGGGCAAACTGAGATAGTAAACAAATGTTTGGAAAGATATCTTTGTTGGCACAATGGGTCAAATGGTTGCCTATGGCTGAATGGTGGTATAAGACTTCCTTCCATACTGCAACAAAAATGCCCCCATTTATGGAACTTTATGGATATCATCCACCATCCATCACATCATATTTAAGAGAAAATTCTATGGTTCAAGTAGTGGAAGATCACATCGAGCATCAGCAACAAGTTCTCCAACTCTTAAAGGATAACCTCACCTTGGCGTAGAATAGAATGAAATAGCAGGTAGATCAACATCTCAACAAAAGAAGTTTTGACGTAGGTGATTGGGTATTCCTATGGCTACAACCATATAAAAAAATGTCCCTCAAGCTAGCTAAGAAGGATAATAAATTATCACCAAAGTATTATGGTCCGTATAAGGTGTTGCAAAAGATAGGTACTATTGCATACAAATTAGAGCTTCCTGTAGCTTCCCGAGAGCACCCAATTTTCCATGTTTCATACTTAAAAAAGGTTATAGGTGACAAGCTTCGAGTTCAAACAATATTGCTATAACTTGATGAGGAAGGAAAAATCATATTGCAACCTGAAGGAGTCAAAGAAACAATAACTCAACAGCTACGAAATCAATCAATTTCAGAGTATCTCATCAAGTGGAAGAACTTACCCATTGAATATTCCACATGGGAGGATGAGAATTTTATATAGAAACATACAGAACTACTCAAGCGTTGAGGACAACACTATTTTTAATGAGAGGGGCATGTTAGGTCCCTATAATACTAGTGATTCCCCCATTAGTATTGTCATTGTATCCTTTAATGTTATTTTTGTGCCCCTATTGTCCCCATATTGTTATTATTGTGCCCCTTAGAATCCCTCTATTGTTATTTTTGTGCCTTTATATTATTATTGTTAGGTCAGCTTGGTTATATTATGACCCCTTAGACTCCTATATATAGAAAGGAGGTTTTGTTATTTGAATCATCCAAGAATTGTTCATTTGTGTAATATAAAGGAGGTTGCCCCCTCGAAGAGGCTTATTTCTAAGGCGTTCATCTATCTTTTCTATCTTTTTGTGAGATGGTTTCATAATGCTTTCAAATGAAATTTCACTACAACCATAGGTACTTATCGAACCATTTGAAAAATGGGCACTGGATTTTGTTGGACCAATCAGCCCACCTTCAAAGCGAAAGAAGTATATTCTGGTATGTACAGATTATGTCACTAAATGGGTAGAAGCTAAAGCACTTCCTTTTGCTACTGAAAATGTTGTAGTTTCATTTCTTTTTGAGGTTATGTTTACTCGTTTTGGTGTCCCAAGAGAAATTGTAACAGATCAAGGAACACAGTTCACATCCAAACTAGTGCAGAAGCTTGTGGACTAATACAAGATAAAACATTGGAAGTCCACTCCATACCATCCACAAGCCAATGGACAAGTTGAGTCCACAAATAAGGTGATTGAGGCTATCCTTACCAAGACCATACATTGACACATGAAAGACTGGGTGGAAAAGCTCCCAAAAGCCTTATGGGCCTACAAAACTACATGGAGGAATACGATAGGGCATACTCCATATGAACTTGTTTATGGGAAGCAAGTCTTACTTCTGATAGAGTTCCAGATCCAGACCTATAAGACAACAGTCCAATTAGATCTTTACTTGTTAGAAGCCCAAAACCAAAGGATGAGACAACTAAATGAGCTCGATGAAATCAGATAAGAGGCCTTCCAGCGAACTAGCCTAGTTCAACAATAGAGGTCAATATGGCATGATAAGTACATTAGAGAAAGGAAAATTCATCCTAGAGATTGGGCATTGCTCTTTGATTCAAAATTCAAAAAGTTTCAAGGAAAATTCCAAACCCATTGGCTTGGACCTTATGAAGTTGAAAATGTCCTTGACAATGGTGCAGTCAGAATCAAGATTATTGATGAAGAGAAAACTCCTCTATTAGTAAATGGAAATTGACTCATGCTTTACCAGAAGCCATTAACAAAAGAGGAATTTGTTTAAATGTTTCAAGATAATTCAGAACTGAATATGGTCAAGAAGAATTCTTCTTTTTTTCCACCTTAGAATTATTTACTCAGTTTACTCTTTTATATATATATAAATTATATGTATATATATGCATATATATATATATATATATATATATATATATATATATATATATATATATATATATATATATACACACACACACACACATATAATAATATGAAAAAAAAGGTATAAACATGAAAACCAACAAGTTGTTGGCAAGTTTTTACAGAAAATTTAGAGTGAAAACCAATTTTTGTTGGCACTTCAAATTTTCCTTTCAAAAAAAAAAAACAATAATAATAATAATAATAATAATAATAATAAAGTCCCTTTATTCTTCTTTCACAGCTGAAGAATCAACAACTTTCCGCAACTTGGGCAATTTTCCACAGCTTGGACAACTTTCTGTAGCTATGACAAGTTTCTGTAGCCTAATAAATTTTTGAGCCTACAAGGACACTTGGTGATGTGGATTAAAGGACAACTGACAGAGCAAAGTACCTGCAGGACATCAAAGGACAAAAAATAAGGTTAGCAAAAGAGATCAAAGGTACGTGCTACTTTAATTTAACAATAGGGAAGGTAATATTGTATATATGATTAAGAAGATATAGTACTGTCGGACATAAAAAATCAATCATTATAACCTAAGGGTGATGGCTACCTAACAAAAATATCATATGCCACCACTTAATTGTCATTTCACATCCCCTTTCTAAATCTGCCAAAGTAATTAACAAATCATCACTTTAAATGCACCTAATGGTCGAATTCATTACTATAGCCCTTATGATAATTCACCTATTCTTCCCTATTCTTACAGTCGTCTTAACTTTCATAGCTACTCCATCTTTCCGCCACTTAGCAAACCCTACCAGCTCCATTTTCTTGTCAAGGTAACCAGTCTTCAAGGCAAAGCATCCTTTAGAATGGGGACAATTGTTCGAACTGAGCTAGCAGGAAAGAAATTCTTGGAGGGGTACCCACAGACTAAGGGGCTGCTGCAAAAGAAACAATGGTTGTATTTCATTGACAAATTCAATGGTTTTCACAGGGAAGTAACCAAGACATTTGCACACTCATTTGATAGGACTGAGGTCGAAATATGAGACATTAAGCTCACCATAACAGAGTCCGTGATCACAAAGGCTATTGAGCTACCAAGGAGTGTCGAAAAATGGTTTAAGAACAGGGGAATTGATGGCGAGGATTGGAAGGTATTCCTCAAAAATCCGAACATGGACACTACTATCTACAAGAAAGGTATTCCCAACATTGCTCTTAAGAATAAATGGAGAAACTTATTACTTGTGCTTCAAAATTTTTTCACTTGTGAGGATAGGTTTGGGAAAATGTATTTTTATCATGTTAGGATGATGATGAATTTCCTTGAAGATCACTAGATGAACCTTTCCTACTTCCTCTTAAATAGTCTTAAGAAAATTTCTACAAACATTCAAAAGAAAATTTTGTGTATAGAAAACACCATGTATCATCATGGCCTGATAAAAATATTGGTCAAATTTCATCTCCAATGTATAGAGGATAATTGGGAGAGTTTCCAAGTGAGGAACCACTTTGAAGAAAAATCCCCAGAAAAAGAAGGCAGCAATAGGCCCCCCCAGAGGAAGAAAGAGAACCATAGAAAACATAAGGGAGCAGGCACCTTAGACTCAGACAAAATTATTAGAAGAAGAGTTGCCTATAGTGAAGATTTTTCAAAGAATGAAGAGGGGAAACCCTAAAGGAAAGAAAGCCAGCAAAAGTAAATAAGAATTCTCACAAACTAAGCCCCCTCCTGAAGAAGAAATGTCAGATTCTAAAAGAAGAAAAGTACAAGAAATACAACCTTAGGATTGAGGAGGAGTACAAGGTTGAGCACAATTCCACAAGCAACCTCAAAAATTACAGAATACATTGACCTTGAGGGCAATGAGCCAATGGAGAACGAGCCAACAGGGAATGAACCAACAGAGGATGAGCCAATTGCAAATCGTGAAAGTTCTCTGAAAGGGTCACCAAGATCGTCACCGAGAGTATCACCAGAACCATACAGCTCACCTCTAAGAAGCCCAATACATATTCCGGGTATTGACCCTGTTCAGCAAAAAACATATGACTATATAGAGTCATTGAAAAGGAAAGAGACAACAACCAAAGAAATAATTCAGAGTCTTGGAGAAGGGAGAAACAAGGTAAATGAACAATCAGCCTCAAGCATCTTAAAGCAGAAGATCTTTGAATTAGAAACATTGAACCAGTATCTCAAGAATGAGAATCAAGCATTGAAGACAAAAAATGAGATCTAGATTGCAAAAAGTGACAATCTCATCCTTCATTTGAGCTTGTGGTATAAGAAAAAAAAAAGTTGAAGAAGGAAAACAGAATTATCTAAAGAGAGATTATCACCTTAAAATACAAAATTCTCATGAGGAAACCTAGAATGCCAATAACTGCCAAAAAGAAGAAAACAGTGAAAATTGGAGGTGATAAGCAAAAGGCAGAAGTGACTGACAAGGAAGAAGTGTATGAGGACATAAAAAATATCTAGTTTGGGCGAATGTAGAGTTCAAAGATTGTCCTACCATGACATCCCTGTTTGCCTAATATTCCTCCCTTTTCCGATATATCTACCACCTAAATAAACCCATATCCACCATGTTTTGATGAAGATATGCAATAATATGTCTTCTTATTCATGTTTGACTTTATACCCTATTGTTTTGTTAAAGAATGCAATTAGCTACCGAATCGGTCTGTTTCCGTAGCTAATCCAGATTTCTGTAGCTACCTCCATTGTTTGCTAGCTTTGAAAGCTCCAGGTCATCAACGAAGGATGCGAATGGATAAGGAATGGTTTCCTCGTGGATTCCTTCCTATCCCCTTGAAACTGTTCATTAAGATAAGCACAGGAGATCATGGTCAAACTCCAAGTCAACTACAGGATTGTCGCCGAAACGAAATCTGAGTTCAATCGAAATCTTATCAGTTTTCTTTCAGAATGGAAAATTGAAGATTTAGCGATATAGTTTATCTAAGATAAAGATATTAGGCTTAAATTACTGATGTTGTTATGCCAGAGACCTGTTGTAAAACTTATGGCTGCACTGTGATTTTGGTCCATGCCAGATGATGTAATTTTGAAACAGTGCGTGAGTTTTATTTGCCAGCTATAGAATTGGGTTTGTGTGTATGCATTGCATTGATTGAATATTGTGAACTGATCTGTGGAGGGCCCCTATGAATAGTGACAGGTCTTAACCAATTGCAATTCAATTTATTTTCATTCCTTGAGTACTTTGTTTTGTGTGGAAATGCAGCATAATGAATTCGTTAATGAATCGTTATTTGCATAAGTACTTTCATTCGCTTCATACCTAGTTTATCATTTGAATTGATTTATACCTGGCATAGCATGGTTACTTCATTTGCTTATTATCTAGCATAGTTCAAGTGTGTTTACTTCATAGTATAGATGTTGTTCGAAATATTTAGTTTGAATGAAAATTGAATAAGTAAAAGTGTGGGAGTTTTCTCCTAAACAATTTAGTTCAAACAATATTTCTTTACAATCTATAGAATAGATTTCTTTTTGTACTTAGTGGATTAGAAGCTACAGCATAAATATTCAAGACCAAAAATCTCAAAACCATTTAATACAAGTAGGATCACTCTCATATCATCCATAAACTAATTAGATAGAGGATAACTCCCAAGAAATCAGTTAACAACTCTAAGGATTGTAACTCGGATATAATTAACAAACACCACCTCCATATTCATCTTAAGTTTAGATCCTAACAAATACATAACGACATACTGAATAACTTATATCACATATCTTGCACCTATACTTCAACAGTCTACACACCCTGGTTGACAATTTAAAGACATTAAACTGGTCAAGCATTCCACATACAAAAAATCAAAGAGGATGAAACTAAGATCCATCTAGCAACCCTTCGATTAAGTGGCACTTCTCTCGTCTGGCGGAAAGGAACGCTACAGAAAGGTGGTAAGAGTAGTCATAAATTTCTTTCATTTTGGTCTGAGTTTGTCTCTGCTATAAGAGGATAGTTTTACCCATTGGGCTACAAAAAGAAAGCCATGATGGCATGGAAACACTTGAAACATAATAAAGGTTAAATTCTTTACAATTCTAGAGAGGAGTTTAGAAAAGAATCATTAGTATTGAATTTTTCATTAGACACTTTTGAGACTTTGATGAAATATATTGGCTCTTTGCATAATTATTTGTGTCATTCATTGTTATTATTTGAACCTAAAACTCTTGATGAAGCTATGGTGAAGGTTGTACATCTTAAAAGCAGGGGGGAATCATGAGCAAGAATACCATCCAAAGAGGACAACAACAACTAGGAGAAAGGAAGAAAAGCCCTGTTGTACTCATTGTGAAAAAGAGGGGGATGATGAGGAGAATTGCTAGAAATGGCATTCATAATTGAGGAAAAAAAGGAATGACAGAAAGGGAAACAAAAGACAGCTGCAAATCTGCAAAAAGTCCAAGAATCTGAATCATAAGATGATGAGAAGATCACAACGGTAGGATTTGCAGGGATAGGACCAACTGACCTGGGATCAAACTCAAGTGAAGAAATGAAGATTTTTGTTCTTGGGATTGCAGAATATGGATGCATTGACTTGGGTTTTGATTCAAGCGAAGAGACAAAGATTTCAGCAGATGTTGTGCCAAAAATGAAAATGACACCAAATGCAGCATTGCTCCAAGAACTCGAAGAAACCAACCAAATCATTTAGGTGGAGAATTTTGAACTAAGGAGATTCCTAAAATAAGTAGAGAAGGAGAAACAAAGGTTGCAACATGAGTTACAAGACAAGGAGGAGGCCTTGCAAATGTTGCAACATAACAAGGCTGAGGTGAAAAGTGATTCTTTAATTTTGTGTACTTTTTATGATGATTATTTCACTTCTTTTGAGAAATATACTACAATGATTCGATCAAAATTGTTGAAGAAAATTGGGTATCATGGAAAGGGCCTCAACATTAATTTCCAAGGCATTGTGAATCCCATGAAAGTGGAGGAATTGCCTGGTTATGCAGGACTTGGATATGTCAGAAAAGTGGTTGTGGAATGCTCCAAGACATCCAGTGACCAACCAACGCTAGATGATGAGAGCACTTCTTCACATTCCAGTGATAGTGAGGATTCCATGGGCACTTACCAAAGGCACACCAGGAATATGCATTCCAAGACGATTGAGAAATTTTGGAGGGGAGAGAATCATTGTAGTCACTGCAACGATGGACACCAAAAAGCCATGTGTCAGATGCTTCATGCCAAGAAAGAACCTATGAAGAAACCAACTAGTGAAGATGTTTTACAAGTGAATCCACCACAAGGATATGACCCATTTAGTTTGTTGAGTAAGAGATGGTTTTACTAGATATAGTAGCTTGTCATGACCACATTTGGTAAATCATGTGTTGCAATAATTATAAAAGTGATGATGTGTTTTCGATCGCTCATTCAAGGAGTGTGATGTTTTGGACTTTTATTGATAGCTGGGGTATTGGTTTCTATTATGATGTAAAATTTACCATAGAGTGTGTGTTATAAACTCTTGGCAAGTATGGGGTTGTTTGATTCATGTATGGTTTTTGTTAGAAAATTATATATTGCAGAGCAATGGAACACAAAATATATTGCAGAAGTGTAAACAAAGAAAACACATAAAACAAGAGAGACACAAATATATGTGGTTCACCCAATTTGGGCTACGTCGACGGAGAAGTATCCAGTCCTTCCTTTTATATTATCCAGCAAAATGAAGAGATACAATCTACAACAGATCCATTGTAATTCCCTCTTCACTCTGACACAATATCCTCTCTCTTTCTTTCTTAGAATACACATCTACATAGCCACAATACAATTCCCTTATATATAGAAGGGGGTTGCCTTCTAGGGAAAAAACCATAAATTAAACATAACTCCTACTGTCAGATTTATGCCTAATGGTGGCATGCATAAACGGGTTGTGTTTCCATCACATTATGAAATGGGGTCCAATGCAATGATAACTCTGAATAAATAACATAATCAAGCTCCACACCCAACAATTTTGTATGTCATTACAAAAAATGTACTAGATTTGCATGGAATGCAAATGTTGAAAGTATGGCTTGACAAGGACACATGTAGATTGTAGGATGTGTTCATGCTTTTGGATGAACAAAATCTCCTCAGTGGGGAGGAATGATCTAGGTGGTTCCATAAATAGAAGTGGCTTTGAAAAATCTCAACAAGCAAAGTCATTGGATTGAAGTGAAAGTAGGACTAGATCATAGTCCTCATCATCTTGATTCCAACGATGTGAATACCACTCAAATTTGAGTTCGTATGCTCAAGACATAGTCAGTCAAAGTTATGGTCAAACTAGGCCAAATGGTAGTCACTAGCGAGGCAACAATTTGGCAAAGGGCCGGTGCACGGAATCTAGTCACCAGAGCAAGCGAATTTGTCGCATTTTTATTTTTTTTAGTGAACCTTTTAATTCAACAGAAAATTTTCATCTAGTGCCTCCTATGTTATGAAAAAATCAAAGTAAAATATTAAAAGAGGGTTGGCGAGCTGCCACCCCCACCACCCTTTCCAACGGTCATATGAAATTAATCAAAGGTTGGGGGTGCTAAAACCTCGCCAACCATAGAAAAATCATATATATATTATTTTGGGGATGGGCCACCATTGGAAAACCACCACCCATTCAATGTATCATAAGCAGCAAGGAACCGGGGCTGGTGGATTTGAACCCACCTGACCAGCTGGCCAACCCGCCTCTTGGGCGGCCCCATACGATGTATCACAAATGATAAAAACAAAATAGCAACAAAATATGACGTGCATCCATAGATTGGAACCCGCGACCTGCCTCACAACCAACGCCTTAACATAGCACCGCCAACCAAGGAGTCGTTGGCCCAAACTTTGTTAACTACATCGACCACATACATATCAACCCATCATTCGTCCAAGCATGGGGGACGTGTGGCAGAAACAGAGATGCAGTACCCATTGGTAGGGGGAACTAGGATTGAGCCCAAGCCGAAACCAAACCTAGGCGGGAATGAATTTCGAGAAAGATTCTTAGGGAATCCTGGGATAATAATTTTGTAGGGAATACAAATATTACTTAGATATCCAAAGGTCACTTTCTCAGAATGTGGTCAAGTTCATAGTCGTTTGACAGGATTTTCCACCATTGATCTAATGGTGATGTTCGTTTCTGCATCTGAGCTTTGCATTTTTCCTCCATGCTGAAAAATGGAGGTATAAGGGTCATTTATGTAAATTTGATTGTAACTCATTTTTGATGCCATTTAATGAGAGATGCCTCCCCACTTTGAGGAGGGCCCGAAGACGTAGCTCACACTGGTTGAACTTCATAATCAAATCATTTTGTGCCTTTGATCTCATGTTTCCTTTTGATTTATGCTTATTTTCATGCGTTTAAGCTACTTGATTACATACTATTTTATATGCAATTCGATATGCATCCTTGAAGTAAAATAAATGGATCGTCAAGCCTCATTCTTGGCCACTGAGACTATGTAATGCATAGTCTCTCCCTTAGTTTTCTGAGGTTGAGACTGATCATTGTATAGTCTTAAGCCTCAAGTTCCTCCCCTGGTTGTTGAGAATGTGCAATGAGTAGTTCATGAAGCCAATCTCTCCCAACAGCTCAGGAATTGAAAAGTTTTCCCTCTCAACCTTGTGGTTGCTGCCTTGATCTTCCCTTGTGAGTCAGGGTGCTAACGATAATTTATGTCTTCCATGAGTGCATTTTCCTCCTATAGGTATTGATGTTATTGAGCAATTCTCTTGATTATTTATTCTCATCATGGCCATTAAGATATTTTCGTCAAGGGACACTATAGAAAGCAACACCGAGAAGGTAGTTGAGATTACACCAACGAAATTAGTAGTTTTGTCAAATACTCAACTATTCATAGAGAAAGAGTCTGATATCACATTGCAGAAAGTGAATGAATAATTCTCAATAAAAAGCTGCAAAGAAGATCTTGAAGACTGGAAAGTGTATATCAATGTGCAAAGGTCAGGGTTACATAAGATTGCATCCAAGTACCCGAATTTTCCATGTATAGACTTTGTTAGTTTGATACCTCCTCATAAAAAATGCAAAGACTATGCCTCGTAGCAATGTCAGTGGAAAAAGGTTTGCCACTTTTTTGGCACTAGATTACCATCTTATGTATAATTTTTTGGAGCCAGAATCACTTATGAATTCACGCTTCCATGTAGTCACCAACCAATTGAGTACAAAGGATGTTTTCAAAAGATGGGTGAAATATCCAACAAAGTTCCACCAGACACCCACCAATACCTACAAGGCCAAATCTCTCAAGAAGGCCTTTCAATACTTGATAGTTCCATGTTGCAGTATCTATAGTCAGCAAAGTACTGAGACCTTCCCCGAATGGTGGGCTTTCTTGCTAAATCAGATTATGAACGAAGGAAAACCGTTCAAATGATCATACATATTGGCTCTACAGTTGAATATCCATGTAGCTAATGCAAAAATACTCCTAAGACAAAGTAATCCAGATTCTACATGTCTTCCTACCTACTAGAAGCAATATGCACTAGCAATTCATTTGCTGGAATGAATTGGACCTGGTCACTGAGAGAGACTATCATACACATTTACTACAAGCTTCTTTCAGACTACAACTATAAAGGAGTAATGGAAAAGTTGGTTCATCAATTCCTCATCCCACTGTACAAGGTAATCTTTGAGGAACCACCTTTCATGTCACATGAGGCAATGGAACTAGTGTTCATATTGGTTTGCCTCATCAGATGGCACTTTCCTTAGAGTGTTTGTCACTCAGAAGTCTCCACATCTTTTACCAAGGTATTCCACCGACAGGTTGGTCATGCAAGAAGTTTCTTACCATATTTCGAAGGGGTTATCGGCAGTTGTGCATAGGAGAAAGAAATCACCTTGGCCTATTCTTCCTTCACAAATCAGATTATACAAGATCAAGAATTTGAAGTTTGTAGACACAAAAGGAAAGATGATAAATAAATTCACATTTGATCATATTGAATTCAAAAAGTACGATCGTAGGAATGTTTGTAAAACACATTGTGCAAGGATTCATTTCTAGTGTCCAAGAAAAACACTTCACAAGCCTGAGGAGGAGGAGATGAAGAATTGTTACAATGCCTCCCAATATCACAATCTAGCCAAATTCATAGGAACATTGTAGGTTACTCCACAGAAGGTAGTCATTGCAGAGGCAGTACCAACAGGAAGGTGTAACCTAGTGCATGAAAAGGGCAATAGGAAATTTGGACATAGCCCAACGGAAGAGAAAAGCCGCAAGATGAAAGAAGATCTAGTCATGCTTAAAGTGGCCATAGCAGCAGAGAAGAGGATGAAACATAGGAAGCAAGAAGAAAAATATAAGAATAAGGGATAAAAAGATAAGAGGGGATTGGAACAATAAAGGTAAAATAAATAAGAAGAAGAAGAGAGGAAGAGAATAGAAGAAGAAGAAGCATCACGAAGACAAGCCGAAGAACAAGAACAAAACTAACAACTAGAAGAGGAGAGAAAACAGTTGCGGGACAAAGAGCTCCCTCAAGAAATTGACATGTTGATCATGATTCAAGACATGGAGCTGGAACTAGAGCCGTTGAACCAAGATGTTGATATAATTCCAAGCACTTCGTAGGTCACCCTTCAATCTTCCCCTCCTTCGACAGTAGAGCAAGCTCCAAGAAAGGAAGATGAAATTGTTCCTCTTAATGATGGTCTAGTCATGGGCATTTACAATCTGACTTACGACAAGCTTCAGAATAAGATTGTACAAGTAAGAAAGTAATTCTTTCTGGATGATGTCGCATCTCCTACATTCATCAAAGAAAGGGTGATTGTGACTGACACCATAAGGAATCCAAATTCCATTTCCACAACTAAGTTGGCCTTTGCAGGATAAACAAAGTCAAACAAGAAGTATCTGATGGCTAAGAGAAAATAGATGGAAAAGAACTTACAGGTTACGAGGCAAGAAGTTGAACAATCCCAAGTAGATATCGAAAATGCAACTCTTGCACACGTATATCAGGAATAACTTAAGACAACCATACTTAGAGAAGTATCGGCATTGGGAGAGATCATGCAGAATATTTATGAGGAGCTTGTCACCATGTATAAAGTAGTTTTCCACTAGCACACCATGCAGTAGAAGTGTAAATATGATGTAAAATATCTCAGGGTTGTACAAACAACTATTGTTGTCATGCATGAGTGGTCAATGCAATGCAAAGTGGCACCAGACGAATTGGGAAAGAAAACAAGGCAATAGGAAGAGTTGGAGAAAGTAAAAGTTCGGATGCTCATTTAGAATTAAAAACAACTCACCTTGTTCATTGCCAACATTCAGGCCTTATACGCATGATTGTATGATAGTGTCGATTTCATGGTTAAATCACACAGGATCCCATGAGTTTGCTCACTCACTAAATCCAAACACATGAAGTAGGTCAGGAAGGAGCTTGAATAATACTTGGATCAGTTCAAATAGATCTCTACCAAGGAAGATCTTGAAGTGAACAATGAGAATATGTTGAAGTACATTGGTGGCCGTTTCCAAATCAGTGCCATGTTTCTCTTGCTAAAGAAGGAAAATTGGACCAGTTCCAAATCAGTGTACCCAGATGCAATGGACGCTAGAGTCTACTTCTAGCCTGATCCCATTACATAGTTTGGGCAATTCATCGCACAGTAAAAATATTGGCACTACCATGTGACTGATAATATGCAAGTTCAAGCTGTTGAGTTGAATTTTCATCAAACTCAAGCTTAACTTATTTGTGTTATTAGGTTGTCTAGTTGGCTCTACTCAATTTTGTCCTATATGGGTGTGAGTATATTGTAATATTATTTTGTAATTAATTTGTAAGCAAAATTCCAAGTGTCAATTGTGGAATGTGAAGAGTTATTTTGTAATGAAGTTGAAGACTCATGAGGGAAGTCCAAGAGTCACCAAAGGGAAATGAACAATCACCCCTTTTGTTATAAATATGTCCTCATAACTCATGTAAAGGGAATTTTGGGGAGCCAAGCTTTTGGATAGGATTTTAGCTTAGGATTAGGAGCTTGGAAGTTTTGTTGAGAGCCTTGGTTTCTCTGTATCATAGAGGGAGTATCATTATTTGGAGGAGTAGATGTAGACTCCATGGTCCACTATTGGGACTAGTGGTTCGTCAATGATATATGTATGCTTGGAACTTTCACTTTAATAAAAGCTCAGATCCGACATGTTTTCGTGCATATGTTGTGAATATAATATGAATATTATTTTTATGTTTGTAATATGTCTTATTTTATTTACGCTAAAGCTTATGGACTATTTTGTTTCCATTAGTATGAATCTTGCTGAATTTGTTTGTTGTATGTTTCCATCATGGTTAACTTGTGAACTATTTTGCAGGATAGCTTGTGATGCCTTTTATGCTCGTGTGTTCCTTTCAATTTGCGTACTATTACAGGCTTCTAAAGCACTCACTCACTACCCCTTAGTCATGTTAGAACTTTCATGCATCACCCTTCAGCCTTCATGGAGTAACACACTTGTTTACCAAGTTCACGATTATACCATTTTATGCGTTATTGCAACTAAGGCACATCATTAAAACCCACTACTTCGGAAACCAGGATGTATTCTGAATGGGGTTCCTACTCCAAATGGTGTGAGGTCTAATTGGGGCTTCATACTAGGGATATCCCATGAATGTTGGCAACTCCAACACTGCCAACATTTTTAGTGCTAGAAGGAGGGCCAAATGACAAGCTGAGCACGTCAAGTCTATTTGAACTTTCCTTATATTTTAATGGCTTCATTCCATATATTAACCCCAACATGTTTTTCCATAACTACAAGTCTGAAAGTATCCATAGGAATATTTAATGAATTACAAAATCTGAAATTTGATGGCGAGGGTTGAACAACCATTCCCGAGCACACCACTCACTTTCTTGAATTTTGCACTCAAAACAATATTCACTATGAGGATATTTCTTACATGTTGTTCGTTCTCACATTAAAAGTGTGCGTTAAGGAATGGTGTTACACATTGCCAACTGCTTCTATACACTCTTTTGAACATCTTGTCAAAGAGCTCTACTAGACCTTTGGAAAGTATAATTACAAATATGTTTATAAAAAATCATGCATCTCAAAAAAGCACCTCAGGAATCTCTTAACGATTTTCACGACTGCTTTATCCATTTTTGTTACAATTTTTTAAAGATTATATTGATTGGAATTTTATGAAAGAGAAGTTTGAATGACTTGTTCATATTTCATTGAATCCAAAAGAATACGAATCTTTCGAAATTCTCCCAACGTACACTGGTTATGGATCTCCTAAATCTATGACAAAGGATGTTGTTGTTCCAAGTGACTCTTCATCTTTCCCTCATCAAACAGCTCCATTTACACAGGTTGAGGTTGGAGAACTTGAGAGGTCACCTATTGATCTACCACCATCTTCTCTCACCTCACATATTCAGAATTTAGATGCAAGTTTCAAACTGTAGATGTGGTTTTTCTGGTGATGTTCTTTCTCCTCACCCTCCATTCTTTGGTTCCTTTGGTGGATTTTGCAGCACTTTTTCGAGAGAGTTTTTCTTTTGTCATTTTTTGTCGCTTTTACTGTCACTTTTTATTGTTTCGCTTCTATGAGTGTTGTTTTTCTTGTTTATTTTCATGGTTGTTGGTGTTTTAAATTAAATTGGCTTTTGCAAGTGTTGGTTTAGTCCATTGTTTGCTTTTTACAAGTGTCACATCAACTTTTTTGTTTTTTCCCATTAATAGTCATTATTTCGACAACTTCTTCTGAAGTTTTTTTTTACCTTGTATGTTTACTTTCTACACTTGATTCTCAATTATCTATATCTCCTTAGTTGGAACTACACTCTAACTTACACCATCATCCAATTCTCCCACTTTCCCACCCACTTTTCAAACAAATCTTCCCTTCACTTGGCCAACAGTTTCCTTGCCAATTGGGCATTGCGCAAGTCCAAGTCTAAAGAGTCATGCTTGGCCTCTGAGACTAAGAAGGTTAACAGGCTCAACGTTCCAATAGACGGGTATAATCGTGCGCTCGTGAAGTGATCTCAAAATCCAACACAACTCATCCAAACTATAACTTGATTTGGCGTAACGTTCAGAGAACAGGGCAATATGAATAGAGGCACTACTAATGGCTCCCGAGACTGCAGGAACGATCATTTCTCCCTCTTCAAATTCCTCTTTACCCAGAAGAATGCGCAACCCATGACTTTTGAGAGTACGGTAGATGAGAGTGGCAAGAGTGCACTCGGTGTAGGGACCGCCGTAGTTTATGAAAACCTGGTATGTTGCTAGCTCTGGCACTAGGTCCATACTCAATACCTGATCTTACCGATGGGATCAGATCGGATGAGAGATCAAGCAGACAGTCCGCCGGAGATAGAGAAATAGAGGAACGCAATTGCGAGCAGAGAGGATGAAGACGAGATTATAAATATGTGTGGCTGTCAGGAGATCTAAAAGCCTCAGAAATATATTTGGCAAAGAAGCATCTTATATACCTGTCAGTAGTAAATATATTTGGCAAAGAGTCATCTTATATACCTGTGGATAGTAAATTATTTTCAAGCACTACTCCAAAGCTGTTTGCTGTGATACATGATATACAAGCTTTTGCAATGCTGCACAATGAATTTTATAGAGAAGATGAGCAGAGATTAAGATAACCTGCAAGGATTTGCCATGGGATAAATTCAGTAGTAGCTAGACCTGGAATTTGATAAAGTTTTTATTTATAGTGAAAATTTGATGATAGTATATTTTTTAATTCTTATACTACATTTTCATTTTCATTTTAATATAATCTATATATAAAATTTCAAATCTACTTGTAATAATAGAATTAATCACCCTAAATACTATTTTGCTGATGTCTCGTACTTAACCCTTTTTTTTCATTTACTTTATTAAAATATTAAATTTCAATTCTAAATCTTAAATCAAAATAGAATATCTTTCCCACCATTATTTATTTATTTTATTTTTTCAGTGTGAAAAAGGGATATATATTTCCATATGAGAGAAAATTACATATTTTGTCAATCCAGAAACCATATCAGATACATGAACCATATAAGATAGAACATATATCATTTCTGAGCGAGCATCTAGTGGCCCATCCAATAGACTACACTATTCTATACATCATATTCCACATATAATGGCCCAGAAAGATAAACCATATATAAACAGGGGACATATATAATCAAGTGTACAAATAAAAAGAGTAATTATCTAGAACCACATGTGGAGATATATATATCGCTGCCCATCCAGTAGATTACACTATTCTATACATCATATTCCACATATAATGGTGTGGAACGATAAACCATATATAATCAGGTGTACAAAATAAAATGAGTCATCATCAGAACCACATGTGGAGATATACATATGATCCACATTCTCCATGTATCTTATCATCAAATCATAGCCATGGAAAATAGACTAGGCAAATTTTCAACAAAAAAAGACAAGCATAGATTATACAGAAAAAAACAAAACTATAGTTACCCAGGAAATGGAAACACCCCTGCATCCAATGTAGTCCCATCTAGTTGTTCCTATAGACCATCCTCGACAATCGATCAACTTGTTGGTTGTAATCCCTTCCGATGTGCATAATCGAATATTTTCTTAAAGTTGTCCATATACTGTCTATTTTCCAGAGCCATCCAAGGAGTGCTTGTTGTTTTATTTTAGCGCCTCCTTGTACATGTTCAATAATGATCTTTGAATCACCAAATATGTGGATGTTAGGGATGTTGAGGAAGTGAGAAAACCATAAGCCCTTGTATTCGTGTTGCTGCTTGCATTCTTGTGTACTCAAAATTTCTTTTTTTGGAAATACCAATCCAAAATCCACATCCACATTTGTTTCTTTGTGCTGCCACATTAAAAAGGTCTGTTAGATATTCCATTTGAGGTCCTGACAACTTGCGAGGTTCCCTTTTGGGCCCAACATCGAGGGAAAAACCCATAGAGTCTCTTGTGACTCTAATTAAAACCAACATAAAACTATCCTAAGAGTTTTAAAAAATATTCTTATTCTGCCATTTCCAAATCATCCAAAATAGGATAGGGGAGATAATCCTCCAATAGGATTTCTGTGTACTCCACAATTGCATACAAGCTTGGATATTATCAAATCGAATACATGGAAATCCAATTGAATTAGCCAATTGTTTCCATACATGTACCGTGTAGGGGCATTTAAGAAACAGATGCTCATTGTTCTCCTCCACGTTCCTGCAAATCAAGCAGATGCTCGGTCCATGCCAGTGCATCGTTTAAATATTTTCCCATGTGAGGTTTTGTTTTTGCATACCAGCGAGAAAAAGATTATGATTTTGATGGGAATATTTGTTTTCCACAATTTGTAAAATTCACATACCCCCAATAGTTGAACCTCCCTTCCGCACGGAGTGGTATAAGTGTCGGCTACCATGATGTTTTCGCCTTTCATCTTACCTATCCATACAATCTGATCATTGTAGTCCTCTGAACATATTCCTAACAAATTCATGCAAGTACAGGTCTGTTCCCATACCCTCCCATATGCCCGACCAATCCCAGCTCTTTTGTGCATTTCCAGGAGGGACAGGGACCCGTCCAAGTAGATATAACTTGGCTCCAGAAAAATATACCACGACCATTCAAGCGTCGGATAAAGTCCTCTGGAATATTGCAATCCTCCCCAAAACTAGTATGTGATCAGATTCAATGACGATGTTATTTCCCGACCCCATGGACCATGCAAGATTCTAGAAAAATAATGTATCTATTCTTTGAAACTATTCTAGATGGTCGAGCCCGATGAGATGCCAATATATCTTCTGTGATATTAGACCAGAAATTCTTGATCCTTTTGTTATTTGTGTCTTATGATCTTGCCCCAGGTTCCTTCACCAAAAATCCTCCTCCATAAAGATTTGAGTAATAATGGCCAACCGAAGCATCGCAAGTTCATTATACCCTAGCCCCCCATACACTTCAGGATAGTGTTTTGGAACATCTTAGCCAAATAAAGCTTTTTTTTGTCCTTGCTATGAGTCCATAGGTATTTAGTCGTAATTCTATTGAGGCTCTTCATAATAAAAAATGGGAGATGAAACAGGTGAGCCCAGTAAAGTCCCAACCTCATCAGAACAACTTGAGCCAGAATGATGTGACCCCCCAGAGATAAACATCTAAATTCCCATCCATATATCCTTTTGAAGAACCGATCCACAAGCCACGACCAATCCGCCACCTTATAGCCACATGGTTTAATATTGTATCCCAAGTATTTCATACCACTCATCATCAAATCCGCAGCCACCTCGAATAGACTTTTAATATAAGAAACAACCTCCATATCACAAATGTTGTGATATAAAATGGACTTTTGAAAATTCATATATATACCAGTAGCTTTTGCAAATTTAGAAAATATGTGAAATAGAGTCAGCCAAGCAAAATGGTTAAGCATACCCATAATAAGAACATCATCGACAAAAAGTTATTTGAAATTTTAATGTAATTTCCCATGTGCAAAGCTTGGAACTATCCCTCTGCCATTGCTTTTTTGATATGAAAAATCAATCCATCCATTGCCAGGATAAATAGGAGTGGCAAAAGTGAGAAACCTTGTTGGAGACCCCTACCAGCCCTGAAGAAATTTGAGGGATATTCATTGATGATGACAACATAATTTATATCTGTGAAGCAGACCATTATCCACTCCACAACCCTGGGTTGTAATCCAATTTTATGAAGGACCAGTCTTAGATATCCCCAATCAAGGCAATCATATGCCTTCTATAAATCTACCTTCATGATGGCAGTGTTTTGTTTTTTTGTATGGATCGAATGTAAGCACTCCTAGGCAATAGCAACAACAACATGTATTTTTCTGTTTTGAAGAAAACCGAACTGTTGAGGAGTAATGAAACGTGATAGGGTACCCTTCATCTTATTTGCAATCATTTTGGAAATAACCTTGTAAATAAGGTTACAGAGCGAAATGGGCTGGAAATTAGAGAAAGATTTTGATGGGCACCGCTTTGGAATAAGAGCCACATACATGGAATGTATATGCCAGTGAACATATCACTTTGTCCTTGACTCCTCCACCATGCCAAGGAGGTCATTTTTGAATAGATCAAAAAAATTTGAAAATAGTTCCACTTTCCACCCATCCGGGCCCAGGCTCTTATCACCCTTGAAAGATCTTAAAACCTCCAAGAGCTCGTCCTCAGAGACAACTTTGAAAAGCTCCAAGTTTTCATCGGCATCGAACATGATAGGTATAGTTCAACACCCTATATAAGATCCCCCATGCATATCTCATCCTTTTGACTGCAGGCCTTCTGAGAATGTGAGACAACAACATTACATACATCCCTCTGCGACTAACACTGATTCCCATTTGCGTCTTTAATCTCCCAAATAGAATTAATTTTACGCCTATGGTTTGCAAATCTATGGAAGAATTTTGTGTTTCGGTCCCCCTCCCTAACCCAAATGGCCTTACTCTTAAGGCGTCAGGTGGATTCATTTATACAGAGTATGTGCTTCGTTTTTAGCTCAATATCATGTATATGACATCTAGTAGCACTCGGGAGGTAATGAGTAGACATATGGGAGTGAAGAGCATCTAGTTCTCGGATAATATCATGCAGTTCCTTATTTAGTAAATATTTCTTCCACTTCTGCCATGTTTTTACCTCCCCATGAAGAATACCAAGCTTAGTCAATATATGTGCCATGGGAGATAGGTCCCGTTCTCCATATCATGCCTAGACGTCATGTGCAAGATCATTAAAATCTGGGTCATCCAACCACACCCAGTTGAATTTAAAAGGCATACCATTTCTGTACACCCCCCTCCGCCATTGTAATATAATGGGTCGATGATCAAAGATGAAATTGTTTATCACCACGTATTGTACATTCCCAAGTCTCTCCATAACCTTTTCATGCATAATAAAACGATCCAGTCGCTTTGCAACGTATGCTATCCTCGCCAGACCATTGTCCCATGTAGCAACCATCTTTTGTGGGCATATGTCAACATAATTATATTCCATGATAGCATCTCTAATCACCTCCGCCATAGGGTAAATTTTTCTGGAGTGTCCCCATACCTCACCCAAGCCAATTGTGCAGTTCAAATCCCCCATAATGATGAGAGACACCAGCTCAGGGATCCCCGATGAAAACAGCTTGTCCCAAAAAACATCTCGATTCTTATATGGAGCGTACATATTGAGAACATGTATGCGGACCATAAGACCTCTGATATGTCCTTCGAGAAGGATACCATCAAAGCATGAAAAAGCCCTAACCTTGACCAATTGAGGGTCCCAATGTCCCACAAGTCCACCTGATAGACCAGTAGCAGTCATGGCAGCCATGTGGAACTCTAGAAACATCTTTATGAAATATTTGATCACATTAGGAACTGAGTGCATCGTCTCCTGCAAGAGAATGATATATGGACGAAAAGAAGAAAAATGTTTTTTGAGAGATAGATATTTTGGGTCACCTTCCAGTCCATGGATGTTTAGAGATAGTATGAAGGTCATGACAAATCCTGTGAGGGCATCCATGCTCCAAGGGCCTGAGAAGAGTTAGCAGTAGGATCTCAACAAGGGAATGGTCATCAGGAGAATTGAAAGGGAGAGGCATGGCTTGCCCCCGGAAATGCCTACTGTCACGATTATGCTCCTGACAGATGGTGATATTGCTTGTGGAGGTGGGGCTGATGTGAGGGGATGTCAAGCCAGGTAGTTTGTGGATGGTAAGGGTACGAAGGTCTAAGGTCTTCCTCTGAAGAAGAAAGTCCAGATCACTACCAACAGAATTAGTAGGTGAGGCAATTGGTGAATTAGGTGGTGTAAGGCTATGTCTCTGTCCCTGGGAGGGATGTGTGTAATGGGAGGGAGATGGTGAAGAGTGTTTCCCAGAGGGGAGGAAGGAAGATTCATGGATGGAATATTATCTAACGGAATACCTGGCTCATCAAAAGACAGAGGGGATGAAGGCAATGTGATAGGAGAGTAGCCAAATTTCGATGTCTGGTGAGAAGAGGGGTGTAACAAGAAAGGGGCATGTGAAGTACCTGTATTACACTGAGAATCAATTCCATTTTGAGGCACACCACCTTTGGATCCATGAACGTAATATTCATTTTGTGAAGGCTCAGATGAACCAAAGCAATTCCACCCTTGAGATGAATGTCTACCACCCAGACGGTGAGGGAACTAAGCCAGAAGGTGGCCAGTGCGATGACAATTTAAGCATTGGAATGGAACCCCCCAGAAATCCAAACGTTGGGACAAGTTCATATCCCCCCAATGTAGTTCAATATTATCAGGAAAACCGCCTTTATACTCTTTCTCTATCAGAATCCATGCCACTCTTTTATCCTGAGCCCCCAAACATCTTGGATCAACATATACAAACTTGCCAATCGCATTCCCGATGTCCATGAAGACCTACATAGTCTAGAATTTGATAGGCAGCCCCAACAATTCAAACCAAATTAATTTTTTCTATGGAGTATCTTTTAGAGGGTTAAACCCAATATACCAGGAGTGCAGCACCAAAAATATTTTGCCTTCGATCCACAGAATGGCCTTAATTTTCATAAGGTCATCCTAGCTAAGAAAATGAAAATTATACCACTCCCGCAGCAAGCTCACCACTGTAGGCATGTAACTGAGCAAGGTTTTCCATTTTGAATCAACCCATATGCATCTCAGCTTCACTAAGATCTGCAAAGTGCCTCCTACCAATGAGCGCTTGTTTCTACAAGCTGGTAATACGACCAATCAACACTTTGTGATCGAAAACTAGAGAAGGTGGCGGGGAGGTAATCTTAATAGAATGATGACCACGTCTAGATCGCCATCCAAAATCCACGTGGTTAGCAACATGGAGATCAAAGGCTTCATGCACACCATCTAGCAAAGGGACAACGTCTTGTTGGGCATGCCAAGTGTGCAGATCCCAGGTGCCACCTTGAAGATCCACCCTAGAAGAAGGATGGAAATTAGATTCAGCCTCCATGGTGGCACATATAAATGCCTCATAGGCAGACGTGTCAGAGTCCAGCACATCCGTACCACCAGTATGGAAAAAGGAACAGAGTCCAAAAAGGTATAAAAATTGAAGTAGGGCTCGATAGATAAGAAGGTGTGGTAGAGTGGTAGATATGCCTTAATGAAGAGTGCCGAGAGAGACACTGCCAGTAGTCTAGGGATCAGGAAGACACGACCCCTGAAATAGGAAGACAGGTAGAGAATAAAACCCGCATTGGGTAGAAAGGATAGTACCGCCACTGGTGCAAAATTCAAAATAGGATTTCTTGTGGAACACGTAATAAAAAATGTAATAGTTGATATGGGGCAATGTACAAGGATCCCAAATCACGTGATCATCAGGTTTGGAAGGCATGTGGGAGTAAAGAGCAGTAGAACAAAGTTCACATCAAGAGAAAATACCACCCACCCCCCGTGGAATTTGAAATTCACCGGATCGAGAACAAATTCCAATGTCGGAAAACTTAGAAATTCCAGAGCTGGAAGCAGACCGGAGCAACACAGAGAAAATAAGCCAGATGGTCACCAAGCCAAAGTGATAGAGTGAAAGTGGAATTAAAAGTCTTCATAGCAGCAGCAACAACAACATCCCCTGCAGGTCCACCACCTATTACAGAAGTGGAAGCCAATATATTTTCACGGGCAGGAGATAATGAAAGAGTTAATCCACCTATGCCAGAGAGAGTGTAAGCTGATAGGATACAGACGTGAACCTTCCCTGAAAGTAGATTGTGGAGATACAAGATTTGAAATCTCAGTCTGGATAGACATTGGAACGCTTAGACAAGGGTAAAATATGGGTCATATAGATACAAAAAAAGATGTAAATCAAAATTGCGAAAAGCATCAGGATGTGGAAGAATTTCGACTGGATTAGTCCAAAGATAGACATACTATTCATGACCAAGAATGACATAACCATACAT
The DNA here is from genome assembly GCA_031772625.1 of Pinus tabuliformis. Taxonomy (NCBI): domain Eukaryota; kingdom Viridiplantae; phylum Streptophyta; class Pinopsida; order Pinales; family Pinaceae; genus Pinus; species Pinus tabuliformis. Next base: position 1,908,649,394 of record CM062818.1, read on the forward strand.
AGAAATCCATATAAAAACCTAGACATGAAATGGTGTGGCCCCCAAACACATGAAAACAGATCCAGATAATGCTTATACAGGTATACTGATGGGAAGTTAAGTAATAACTCACTATCAATAATATCTAAGTATATCCTTACCTCATTAACTAACAACCCTGTAGCTCAAAATAAGGATCAAGAAAAAATCTAAACTATGCACCATTCTCTTAAAATGTGATGTTTGAATTAATAAAAAAATACCCACTAGTAAGCTCTATGAAAGAGAGTTTGAACCAGGAGAGTATTGCTCTGCAGAACGCTCTACATTGTCCATGTACATCACACATTAAATAGCAATCATGGTTTTAGGGAAGTTAGAACCATACCCTAAGAAATAGAAACTAAATCCTATCCTGAGGTACAGTGAACCAATTCACTATTCGAGGATATTCTCCATTATCTCTAACACTCCCTCTTAATGGAGAAGGGGTTCACAAATATGCCTAACATCTCCGTAAACATTTCAAACTTAATTTTGCCAAGAGGCTTAGTGAAAATGTCTGCAACATTATCACATGTATTACAATATACAAGATGGATTTCTTTTGATTGTACTTTCACCCTGACAAAGTGGAATTGTATAACAATGTGTTTAGTGTTCTTGTGAAACACCGGATAATTAGCAAGTTTGATTGAACTCTGATTGTCATATCTAATTGTTGTTACATCTTTCTGTTCATCCCCGACATCCTGGAGAAGTGTCCGCAACCAAACTGCATCACATGTCGTTGCACACATAGCTTGATACTCTGCTTCCGTTGAAGACAAGGAAACCGTGTTATGTTTCTTGCTGCTCCATGTAATCACCCCGGATCCAATGATGAATGCATAGCCTGTTATGGATCTGCGGCCGTCTACAATTCCAGCCCCATCAGAATCTATAAATCCTGTCAATCTAATATCAAAGGAATCATTATAAATAATACCATAGATTATAGTACCTTGTAGATCCTCAAAACACATTTCGCTGTATTCCAATGACTCTCAAGTGGCTTGGACATGTATTGACTTCGCACACTGACTGCATAAGCCAAATCTAGTCTAGTAGTGGTCAGGTATATTAGGCTCCCAACCAGTTGTTTATAAAGTGTCGCATCTGCCTCTTGAGAGCCATCCTCACTCTGAATTTTAATGTTCTGATGTAATGGTACCACTACAGCCTTACACTGATCCATCCTGAATCTTTCCAGTAGACCTTTGACATACTTACCCTGGGATAGAAAATTTTGTCCTAAATCTCTTCAGATCTCAAGAGCCAAACAATATCTTAATTCACCAAGGTCTTTCATTTCGAACACCTGTGACATTTGTTGCTTGATTTGTTTGATTAGAGCAATAACATCACCTGTAATAATTAAATCATCTACATACAAAGAAATCAACACTATGCGCCCTTGTTCATCTTTCATGGTGTACAGATTAGGGTCGTTTTTACTTCTGTTGTAGCCAAGTTGCAAAAAAAATGAATCAATATTTTCATACCAAGACCCGGTGCTTGCTTTAGTCCATAAACAACTTTATTTAATCTACAAATTAAATGTTCTTTCCCTTTCTAGACAAACCCCTCAAGTTGCTCTAAATAAACCTCCTCTTTCAATTCTCCATTTAAAAATGCAGACTTTACATCTAGTTGGTGAATCATCCAATGTTTCTTAGTAGTTAAAGAAATCAACATTCTGATGGTATTTAGTTTAGCTACAGGGGAAAATGTTTCTTCATAGTCAATGCCTTCTTTTTGTGAATACCCCTTTGCTATTAATATAGCTTTTAGTTTATCTAGGTTCTATCTGCATTAATATTTGGTTTATACAACCATTTGCAACCTATGGTTTATTTCCCTTTAGGAAGTTCAACTAGCTCTCAAAGTGTTGTTCTAGATTATAGATTCATGTTCCATAGTTGTTTTCCATTCATTGCATTCATTTTCTTCCTTGTAACTAGAAGGTTCAACAACATTCATCATACTAGTTATAAAGGCATTTTCCCTATATCTAGCAGGCAATTGAGATTTCCTACCTGATCTTCTGAGTGTTGGTGTAGCTTCTGACCTATTCTAAGTTTCCTTTGCTGGACTAGGCTTGACTACTGCATCAGAATTCTCTTCTTCTGCCTTTGTCTACTGTTGTTGCTGCTACTCATTTCTGTCACCTGATTCATCACTTCCTTCTTCCACCAAGAACGGAATATTCTATTCTTCATTGCACTTATCAGATTCTTCATGATCCTGCTCATGGAATATGACATCTCTACTAATGAAAATCTTGTGAGTAGAGGGATTAAATAATCTATAAGCTTTATATTGTGAACAATACCCTATAAAGGTACATTTGATGGCTTTTTAATTTAGTTTTCTTCTGTCTTCCTTTGGAATATGCGCAAATCCTTTAGACCCAAACACTCTTAAATGTTTTACTACATGCTTAAATCCATATAATGCTTCATAAAGAGTTTTAAACTCAAGACTCTTTGTAGGACTCCTATTTTTCAAATAAACTAGAGTATTCAATGCTTCAACCAAAAAAACATTCTAAAGATCCTTACCTTTCAACATGTTCCTAACACATTCCACCAATTTTCTGTTCTTTTTTTCCATTACTCCATTCTGCTGAGGAGTATGGGGTACCGTGAATTGTTGTAATATCCCATGGTCTTTAAAATACTTGATAAGTTCATCGTTCCTGTATTCTCCCCTTTGATCGAAGCGGAGATGTTTTATATGCTTCCTTGTTTGCTTTTCAATCATGTTTCTGAACTGCTTAAAGTATTCAAATGTGTGACTTTTCTTACTCAAAAAATATATCGAAGAAAGCTTTGTGCATTCATTAATAAATAGTAAAAAATAGAGTGCACCTGCTAATGACTTTGTTTGCATGGGTCCACAAAGATCTGTGTGCACTAATTCAAGTATGTCTCTCTATTTCTTCTCTACTCGAACATGGAATTCCTCTCTATGCATCTTTCCTAATGTACAAGCATCACAGTCATTATGCACTTGTTTTAACATAGGAAGATCTCTTACTATTTCCTTTTTCTGAAGTAACAACAAATCATTGTAGTTGATATGACCAAATATCTGATGCCATATCTCTTCTGTAGTCAAACTCGCTACTGTCAAAGCTTGAACTAGTGTTGGTCTTACATCCAATTTGTATAGAGCTCCTGTTTGAATTCCTATAGCAATAGTCTTCGTGCCATCTAACAGATATTTAATATAACGGTTATATTAAAAAATTCAACTTTAAGATCTTGATCTGTAATCATGGATACAGAAATCAGGTTCTTCGTTACACCGGGCACATACACGACATTATGAATTTGTCTTATAGTACCATTAGGTAAAATGATAGAAACCTTCCCACACCCTTTGATATGATGACTTCTATCATCACCTAGGTAGATTTGTGCTCCGTCGTTGCTTTCTTTAAAATCTTCGAACCATTGCTTGTTCCCCGTCATATGTGTTGATGCTCCTGAATCTACATACCAAATGTCTGCATCAACATTCTCATCAAACTCTGCCATAAACAATCTGAAGTTCTGCACATGATTTTCATTTGCGAGATGACCTGCATGTCGTTTCTGCTTCTGATGTTGTTTATGATATATCTTCTTCCTGCACTCCTTAGCTATATGACCAAGTTTTCCACAATAAAAATATTTAATTTCAGAGTTATTTTGTATTCGGATGCATATCTTGAGTCTAATTTGTTCTTTTCTGTGAATTTCCTCCGTTTTGTTGTTGCGGATTTCCTTTTCCTTTGAAGTTCTTTTTCGCCATCAACTCAAGATATGCACTTTGGGGCTTCAGAGTCGATCCTCTTTCTTCTTCTTGCATTAATATTCCTATTATTTCTTCATACTTTGGGATTTTCTCTTTTGCGTTTATCCCAGTGATAAACATTTTGTAGTCATCGGTCACACCATACATGGAAATGGTTACTAGATCTGTATCTGCAACTGTTTCACTAATATGTGCCAATTTGTTCTTCAGATATTTGATCCTCGCTATGAAGACATCAATTGTTTCATTTTCCTCCATCTTCAGGGATAAGATCTTTCTCTTCAGAAATGGAACACGATTTGTATTCCTAACCTCATACAAATCCTTCAAAATTCTCCAAATTTCGATTGTTGATTTACATTCTCTGATATGTGGTATGATGTAGTGTTTCACTGACATCTTCAACAACGTCCTTGCTTTACCTTCTCGCTTTTCCCAATCTAGGATCGATGATGATCCAACTATTCGCTTCTGCTCATCCCCATTTACAATCGTCCAAGCACTCTGCACTTCTAGCAGAGTCTGCATCTTGAATTTCCAATTCGCATAATTGGAGCAATCGAGCTTGTTATGCTCATTCAAGTATGCTCCGATCATTTGATTATTCATCTTGACGATTAAAAAAATTGATAGGTAAAAATATATATATATATGTTAGATTTACCCAAGATCTTTATGAAAGACAGTGTTTGTGATAAACAATCTCCAATATTGTTTGATCCCGCAGTGCACACGCAAACCACAGTGGCTTCCTTCATGACTTCTACGACGGCCTCTACCACGACCTCCTTTTGACAGACCTCGACCTCCACGCAGCCTTCTCTCGATAGACCTCAGCTTCCATGCAACCTTCTCTCGGCAACGACTGCCAAGATGCTACCCCTTTTTTGTTTGCACAGTCGGCACGATTTAGCACCACGGATTTGCACAAGTCTCAGAGTGGGATCGACGCGATTTTAACTCCAAATACGATTTCGTGTGAGGCATGCCTTTTAAATCCTTCACTCAGCGTAAAGGTTCCTCCATCCTGTGGCTCCAATACCATGTTAAAAAGTGATGTTTGAGTTAATAAAAAATACCCACTGGTCAGCGATACGAAATAGAGTCTTAACCAGGAGAGTCTCTCTGCAAAACGCTTTACATTGTCCATATACATCACACATTAAATAACAATGATGGTTTTAGAGAAGTTAGAACCATACCCTAAAAAATAAAAATTATTTCCGCTCCTGAAGTAAGTAATTTGAACCAATTCACTATTCTAGAATATTCTCCATTATCTATAACACATCAAGAATCAGCCCGAATACAAAAGATTATGACCCTCCTCGACCCTATACAAAACTCAAGGCTCTCCTTGACTGATCGTCTCAGTAGCGACTCCACACACACCAATCTCTCGAACTTGTAAAGCTTCAGGGAGCCAAAGTTGCCACTGGTTAAAGAATGGCTTCCTTCTTATGCAGGACGGACGAGACAATGTGGTGGAAAACAACTTTACATCCAGGTACCATTGTTCCAGGGACGAGACAATCTGGTGAAAAGCCGCTTTAAATCGAGGTACCATTGCTCCACTTGAGGAACGATCGATGGAGAGGTTCGTCTCTCTAAGCCTATTGCACAAATAAGTGTGAAAAAAGCAACCACTAGAATGATTAGTATATCAAAGACAAAAGTGGCCTCATTCGCGTGAGAATGATTTCCAAATGTGCTCGACTACCGTAGGAGAAGCTGATGGGAAAAGGCCATTAAAATTCTTTGAACCAACCATGAAAAATATAAAACACTCGACAACGCGGTAATTATAACGTGTGATCACAATTCTTTACTTATTTTATTAATAAAATTAAATTTAAAATCACAATTCAATAATTACACTAAATATATTATATTATTATATTCTTGCATAACTAAATATATTATAATAGAAGACGAATTATGCATACTGATTACCTATAAAAAAAAATTGTCACAGGTTACACAAACTCCAAATAAGAATTAAAATAAATCAAAATCACAATCCACTCATCATACTGAATAATATACTATAAGGGAAAAGGTATCACGGCCTGCTAGTAAGGGTTATGTTACACAAACTCCAAATAAGAATTAAATTTAATTTAAATTAAAATCAAAATCTTAATCCAGTCATCACACTGAATAATGTACTATAAGGGGAAAGGAATCCGAAGTATTCATACTAATTATCTATTAAAATAGTATTACAGGCTAAACCTCCAAATGTAAATTTATTACAATCTGTCAGATGCGTGTTGAGGTTAAAAAGACAAAAATTCTGTAAAATGTCAACGCCTGCTACTAAGATTCTGACGCTCAACCAGAATACCGCCCTTAATTGTTAGGAAAGAGCGTGATGAAGAAGGTCCCTGTGATAGTTGTGGCGGATAAAGTTTCAATTGTATTTCTTAAAATAATAATAAATTAGTAATTGTTCCAAAAGTACAAAGAGAGGTTATAGGATTATTAAATTAGAGTTGTCGAATTTCAAATTAGAGTTGTTGAATTTCTCACAGCTTGTTGAAGGGCTAAAACGTCCATAGAAATAATCTTCCAAGGTTCTGCTCTCATGTACAAAATCTACACTTCGATCTGGACCACTATTTGATATGGAAAAATTGACTTTGGATAGATAATATAAATAGTAGAAATACTACCAAGTTTACAAAAAAATAATTCAAATTTACATTTTTAATATTTATTTATTAAAATTTAAATAAAATTATTAAAAGATAAATAAATCTAAAAAAAATTAAACATTAAAAATTAATTGTAATTATGTCTTATTATAAAATTCAAATAAATTGTTGTTTCAAATGTATGACCTTATCTAACACATGGACACAAAATATGCAAAGATCATAAACACTTCTGTCTTGTCTAGGCGGGCTAACATGCTAAATCACCCGTTTAATCTATGGAGGCCAGTGTACGAATTTTAAATCTGAAGCATCTAACTGTTTCTGCAATTTTATTGTGAATTTTGATTCTTTTAGTATATAATGTTGATGGGTGGACAAAAAATGGCTATATTTGACAAGCATATTCCATTTGATTATTAACCTTGAGAGATTCTTCCCCATGGAATGGACAGAAATTTAATTTTGATTGTAGTTTTAGTTTATTCATAATTTTTAGCTTTAATCCAAATATACTAACATTATACATAATGTTGGTGGAATCAAAAGCTCTCTTAAAAAACTAACAACATTGTTATATTATTAACTAAAATATTTTCAAAATGGAGTAAAGGAACTCAGAAAAGGAAGATATTAAATTTTGGTTATGGTTAAATTTTTTATTATGTAAAAATATATTGAATGTAAAATTAACAATTCATTTAAAAAAGTATTTTAGGATAATTTATAGAAATATTTTTTAGAAAAAATTGCATAAAATATTATAACTTGTATTGGACAATGTTATATTGATATTGGCTAATAAGGAGATCCAATCCTATATCCTTGATTTGGAGGAACTAATAAATTGAGAAATCTACATATACAATTTTTCTCGTACATAATACTTCTGAAAATTAACTCTTAAATATATTTATTTATATTTTATGCCTTTTCTTTTTTCTTACAAAGACTTCTTTAAATTTTGATAGAGAGTAGCTTTTATATATATATATATATATATATATCATTTTAAATATATTTTCAGATTAATATAAATAGACATTTATAAAATTTCATATGTGATGAACATGTTCATCACTATTTTTTTTTGGTAAATAGTGGGTGCGTTTTTAACTAATTAAGCAGTCTACTTTATCATTATAACATATTCATTAAAAATAACAACTTTTTAATTTAATTATATATTTAAAATATTATCAATCATATTAAAAAATTCATTGTTTCTTTATTTTATATATATATATATATATATATATATATATATATATATATATATAAAAACACATTAATTTCACTAGATTAATTGCCTCTCAGAATACTGAAACAGTTACAACTTCCAACACATCAGGATCCATTTAGGGCCTCAAAACGGCTCCGGAAGTTCAGGACCCGAAAAACTGCTAAAAATAGTAAGTTGTGCTACAATTAAGGAAACTGAAAATGCTGAGAAGAACAATGGTGGGGGTCCAGGTGGACTTGGTAGGTGGCCACCAATATCCACCTGGATCATTCCTCCCCCCTTAGGAAGCAATGGTCTCCATTGCGTTGAGCTCCTCCATGAGATGAGGAAACTTTTGCTGAACTTGTTCCCTTGTGAGCCACTTGCCCTGCTGAAGGAGTTGGCCTGCTTTGACAACTCGATACAGTTGGATATTCTGTTGGCGAGTGTTCTTGATCTGTGTGTCCATGATCCGATCAATTGCAGCTTGTTCCATGCAATCTAGATTTAATTCTGTGGGTTTGAGCTGTTCTGCAATGTCAAATGTGTCTAGCAATGGTGGAAAGTATGGCCGAAGGTGGTCCACATTGAACACTGGGTGCAGGCCAAGGAATGGGGGAATGCTGAGCTCAAATGCATTGTCTCCCATATCCTTAGTAATGGTGTAGGGACCATATCGGAGTGGTCTCAATTTCCGATAGGCTCCAGTAAGGCGTTCCTTTTGCAAATGCAACCAGACTTTGTCGCCCACCTGAAACTTGTGTGGCACCCGATGTTGATCATGTCGCTGCTTGTACTTGGCATTTGATTTCTCAAGAATGTCATGGACCTGCTGGCGAATGTGTTGGATGCGCTCAATGAAGCTGGTGGCCTTATCTGTTTCAGACTGGACATGAGCTGAATTTATGTGAGTAGCTGCAAGTGGCATGGCCACATCAATGGGGCATAGTGGCTGGAATCCCAAACCCACCTGAAAAGGGCTATGGCCAGTGGAGCTGTGAAGAGCTCGGTTGTAGTTGTGCTGAACATAGGGGAGGCTCTCGTCCCATGTGCGTGGATGCTTTGAGTTATACATGCGCAGAATGTGCACAATCATCCTATTGACAACCTCTGCCTGGCCATCAGTTTGAGGATGGAAGTTTGTGGACTTTGTGAGTTTCGTGTCCAGCATTGACCAGAGACTGGACCAAAATGTGCTGAGAAACCGGCTGTCCCGATCTGAGATGATAGACTGTGGGATCCAAAAGTGCACCCACACTCGTTCAAAGAAGAGTTTAGCAGTGGCTTCTGCTGTGATATTCTTTTTGCAGGCCACCATAATGGCCATCTTCGAGAACCTGTCGACGACCACAAAAACACAGTCATTTCCATGCTTAGCGGAAGGAAGGCCTGACATGTAATCCATGGAGATGGATTCCCAAGGTCGACTAGGGGTAGGCAACGGGGTATAGAGGCCGTGCTTCTTAATGGTAGGTTTGGCAATAGCACAGGCAGTACATGATCTGATGTACTTCCCAACATCCTGTCCAAGATTCGGCCAATAGAAATAATTTTGTAGAACTACCACTGTTTTCTCGACCCCGAAATTCCTAGCAGCTCGACTGTAGTGGGCTTCCCAAATCATCTTGGCATGCTCGCTTGAAGGAACACAAAGGTGACCGAGGTGGCATAATAGGGCATCCTGGAGGTGAAAATCTGGAACATGCCGACCCTCCAAGAGTGTCTGGTATGTGTGGCCGAATTCTGGGTCGCTTTTGTAGAGAAGTGGCCAATCAGAAGTCTCATGCCCGCAAGAGTTGAGCACGGTGGTTAACGCCATGATCGGTGGTCGACTGAGGCAATCTGCAACATTATTGGTGTTGCCCTTATTATACTTGATATTCAAGTGGAACTGTTGGATGTATGTAGACCACTTCTGATGGCGATCATTCTGCAATTTCCCTTGAGTCTGTATGAACTGCAGGGGTCGGTGGTTTGTGTGGATGACCGTTTCCTTCCCCAAAATGTAATGCTTCCATTGTCGGCAGGCCTGTACAATGGAATACATCTCTTTATCATAAGTGGGGTACTTCCGGACTGTGTCTGAAAGTGTTTCACTGTGATATGCCACTGGATGTCCATGTTGAGTAAGGACTGCCCCAATAGCATAGTCAGAGGCATCTGTCTCGACCTCAAATGGTTGTTGTAAATCTGGTAACGCGAGCACTGGTGCCGTGCAGAGGCGATCTTTCAACTCCATGAATGCCTTCTGTTGAGATTTAGACCAAAAGAATTTTGCTTTCGCCCCTCTCTTGGTGACTTGAATCAAGGGCCAAGAAATATGAGAAAACCCCAATACAAACCTGCCGTAGAAGTTGGCAAGACCTAGAAAGCTGCGGAGCTCTGTTAGAGTGGTTGGAGAGGGCCAATCCCGAATGACTTGGATCTTCGTTGGATCGACATGCACCCCCTGTTCATCAATGATGTATCCCAGATACTGAACCTGGGTCATGCCAAAAGTGCATTTCTCCAAATTGGCACAAAGCTTGTGTTGCCGCAGTGTTTGGAGAACTTGTCGGATGTGGTGGAGGTGCTCTTCCCAACTCTGGCTGAAGATCAGAATGTCATCCAAGTATACTACTACAAAGGAGTTGGTGAATGGCCACAAGATGTCATCCATTAGCCTCATGAAGGTTGCAGGAGCATTCGTCAATCGGAAAGGCATAACCAACCATTCGAAGAGGCCCTCCTTGGATTTGAAGGCAGTCTTCCACACATCAGAGGGTTCGATTGGTACTTGGTGATATCCTGACTTCAGATCGATCTTGCTGAAATATTTCGCCCCCTTTAGTTGGTCTAGGAGGTCATCAATCTGCGGGATCGGGTACCTATTACGGACAATGATCTTGTTCAGCGCCCGATAGTCAATACATAGTCTCCACGTCCCATCCTTCTTCTGTACCAACACGATCGGGCTCCCACAGGGCGATGAACTCGAACGGATGTGACCTTTCTGCAGGAGCTCCTGAATCTGCCTCTTGATTTCATCGTTCTCCAGAACGGAGCGCCGATAAATTGGTCCATTGGGTAGCGGCGCACTTGGGGTCAGATCGATGGAGTGCTTGACTTGACAGTGCAGAGGAACCCCTGCCGGGGAGGTGGAGATGTCCTCGTACTCCTCCACAACCTTGTCCATCTGTAGTTGTCGTGCAGAGGGACCCCGTCTGGAGGCCGTGACCACTGTCTTCTTCTTTCCTTGAGGGTGTATCATCAGGAAAACAAATTTCCTGGTTTTGGAAATGATCTTACTACATTGTTTTGCAGTAATCAAAGAGATGGCGGTAGGTGGTGCTACCTCTGGTATCCTATACAACTTATTTCCCAATGTAATAATAACAACATGGGGCCTTGATTCATACACAGTATGTCGCTTCCACAAGTATGGTTGTCCTAGTAATACATCACAAACTTCAAGGGGAGCAATGCGACACAATACCTCATCCGTGAAGGGCTTGATGTTGTATGGAAGGCGACACTGCTATCTCACGCGAAGATCTCGTCCTTGGTGAAGCCACCCAATGGTGTATGGTTGTGGATGTGCTGTGATCGGTAAGCCCAACCGCTTCACGACCTCTGCCAAAATGAGGTTCTTTTGACTCCCGCTATCAACAATGAACTATATCGGGGAGCCCTTTACCCACATCTGGGAGTGGAAGAAACGCTCCTCCTCCTCTGGATCTTCGGGTTCATTTTTCTAGATCTTTGCGGTAGCAATAGTGGCACTGGGATCCGCATCAATGATCTGCTTCCCTTTTTCATTCCCCTTCTTGGGTTCTGACTCAGAGTCGAAACATGCATCTGATTCTGAAACCTTTAGCTCAGCTACCAGTGACTGCTTGGCCCGACACTCACTTGTGTTGTGAGTGGAGCTCTTATGGAACTCGCACCATTTTCCAGTGTCCTTTCTCGGCTTCGCGGCGCTGTTCTTTGCTTGCAGCTTCGGCTGGTTGTCTTGGGCTGTCCCGCCTTGGCTGTGTCCTTTGTTCTGTGGTTTAGGGGCACCTTTCCCCTGCTTTGGATTCGCAAATCCAAACTCTCGCTTCTTTTTTTTAAACTTCTTCTCAACCTTGACGGCATATCGGTATGCTGCGCCGAGCGAGGAGATGTTTAGGAATTGTATTTCTTCTTGGATGTACTTGTGCAGGCAGCCACGGTATTTGAGTATCAAATGTTGCTCCAAATCCTTGATCCCAACTTTGTGCGAAGGGTATGGAAAAGATTGGTGAACTCCGGCACGTCTTGGTCCCTTCCCTGCCGCAGCGTGGTCCACTTTATGTATTCATCCTCATAGCTTCCAACAGGGTAGTACTGCTCCTTGATGGCATCCCAGAACGAATCCCAGGTGGGTGTGGCTGAAAATAGTGAGCCAGTACTTTCATCCTTCTGCTCGCAGTAGGTTTCCCACCAGTCCTTGACGTGGGGGGCTGCTTTGAGAAGAGCAAAAACAATCTTTTCCCGACTCGAAAATTCATGAACAGAAAAATAACCCTCTAGTAGATTTAACCATTTATCTAGGGCATCTGCGTCTATTTGACCCTCAAATATGGGGATTTCAAAATTAACTTGTACCTTAAAGGGTGTGGCGTTTCCAGAGTAGCTGGTAGAAGACGATGCATTGCTTCTGGGTAGCCGCTGAAGGATCTAGGTAAAGCTGTCCATCATCGCGTTCCGTTGTCGCTCGAGGGCTTCTTCGAGCAAGATTTTGATGGGATCTCTTGCCCACTCATCTTTCTTCTCATCCGCCATGGGAGGCCGTCGGGATTTGCCAGGCTGGTCTTGCAAAGGTTCAACCAGTTCAAGCCCTAACTCCTTATATCCCGACCTTGTTGGGGACATGCAAAGAAAAACAGAGAAAAAGCAGTCCGCTCTGATACCACTGATCCAGATTTAAACAGGAACGCAACAAATTACAAAGAGAACCATATACACAAAGATGCGGCAGAAATAATACTTCATTTCATTAATGGAAAATACTGAAATATGCTTACAACCAGAAATGGAAATAAACCAGCTAGGGCGATGGTAGCTTATTTCTGAGAAGAGATGTGATGGCTACATGCCTCTGAACTGTCTTACAATGAGGCTCGAAGGCCTATTTATTGTTGAGAAACAGTGGAAAAACCCTTAACATTCCAAAACCTAACCCTAGAAGATGAAACGCCAAACTATGGGCCCCGTTTGGGGTAAGTTGGTACATCAACTTCCCGGGGTCGTAACTTTGGCATACGATCTCCGTTTGACGCATACAATAGCTCGTTAGAAAGATCTATCATTGTTGGAACAGGCAACATCGGTCCATTCCATGGACCCATGTTGCCCCCGGATTCCCCAAAAAATGTCGTTTAGGGCCTCAAAACGGCTCCGGAAGTTCAGGACCCGAAAACCTGCTAAAAATAGTAAGTTGTGCTACAGTTAAGGAAACTGAAAATGCTGAGAAGAACAATGGTGGGGGTCCAGGTGGACTTGGCAGGTGGCCACCAATATCCACCTGGATCAATGCTAGCTTGTTGTTGAGTCTTGGTTGTTGATAGATAGCTTTGTGGGATGTTTTCTACTCCTTTTTCATTACTGGTTAGGGTTTTCTATTGATGGTCGATGTATTAGCTATGGTTTGGAGGCATTGGGGGGTCCTAGCTTGTGATAAGCTTGAAGGAATGTCTTTTTCCAGCATGTGATAAATTATTGATAAGTACCTGTAGCTTCATTCTTGTGTATATGTGAAGTATACTTTTCTGTTCAAATTCTGTAGTATTTACAGATCTGATTTTCAGCTTATATTCTTATGGTGAATGAGTAGTTTTTGTGGCTGTTTGGTATGCTGATTTATCATAAAGAGTTAACAGTTTTCTTGAGTGATTTGACAAGTATATAGAAGCTAAGGGGGCAGTTTTGTGGCTGTAGAAAATATGTTGTTATAAGTTATTTTAGATCTGTTATATGTTAGGTATTGTGCCTGAAGGGATGGAAACATTGTTTAGACAGTGAAATGTATACTGTAGTAAGTTATATTTTAGATTCATCGCTAAAGATGAAAGTTCACAAGAAATAGATTTGAGGAGCCTAAAGAATGAGGTGAAATTTCTGAATTTGCATCAAGCAACATTTTCTTAAAATTTCTACACCATTTGCCTTCTCTATAGTCAGTTTTAATAGGAGTTTTAGAGCATGGAGTTTTTCTGAATTGTTACTACCCACTTCCAAGCAATGTTGACAACATTAGAATGGGAAAAAAATCAATGAAAAATCAGAAAACATAAAAAATTACTAATATATATATATATATATATATATATATATATATATATATATATATATATTTATTTATTTAAACATATAAAGCAACAATAACATCACATAAACACATTGGCACATAAATATGGAGAAAGCACTAGTATATATATGTTGTGGATGCCAAATAAAAAATGATCCATCATTGTCAATATTGAATCCTCAAGTCTGATAGTTGTCCAATCTGTTGGAAATAATACTGAGGGGGGGGGGGGGGGGGGTGAATCAGTATTATCAAATCAAACACTTTTTCATTTTCATACTCAGATTCATATACGCTAATTTAGTGAAGGGAACCCGCATGTACACGCAACTGTGTCTAATGCAACTAGCGTATATCCAGTAAACTTATGATTCAGTTAATCCATTAAATGTTTATCTTTAGTTAGTGCATCAGAACTTTTATTAACCATATGAACAGTAAACAGGTGCAGTAAAACAGAATAGATCATCACACACAAGAAGCACACATGAACACCATGATGTAAGGTGGAAACCCAATGTGAGTGAAAACCACATGTTGCAAGTCATCTCTATGTTCTTTTAATAAGAAACTTCTTTTTACAATATTTCTATACTGGTGCAGTCTTATACCAGTACATAGGATTCTACTCGCAGAAGGCTACAACCTTCTCTCATTCTCCAGCTTCTCCTGGAAGGGAGCTGCAACCCCCTTAGCTCTTCTACTAGCCGATCCTTTTACTAGTACGTAGGTGTCGGCCTACTGAATGCTCCAACATTCACTCGTTTTCCAGCTGCTACTGGAAGGGAGCTACCACCCCCTTAGCTCTTGTACTAGCTGATGTACTAGTACGTAGGTGCCGACCTACAGAAGGCTACAACCTTCTCTTTCTTCCTCCAAGTACCATGTTTCATAAATTTTTTAGACTGGATATTCATGGAACAATCATCATAATTTGATGGCCACGTTTCATCCAATTTTCATACTAGACCCATCAATATCATTGAAGCACACAATCAATCAACACTAGCATCATCGATCTCTGAATCACCCAATATTGAATCACTAAAACCTAGTCAACAAACTGCAATCACTAAAACATAGAGCAGAACATAGAACTCTGCAACAATGTTCAGATCTAACTGTATCATCAAAAATCATGTATCAGAGTGCATACGCTACTTGGAAGAGCTAAACTAGCGTGTATATCATTCATTACTTACATATAACTTCGTTGCACTTCCTAACTCTAGAAAAGCCCAGATCATTACATATACAAGGATAATAAGTATGTTAGCAACCAGATCTAGTCCATCAGATCACATAAACATAAGTCATTATGATCCTGATCCATTATAGATCTCATCCATCAACACTGAAGCTAAACACAATCAACCAAACTGAATATGCAGAATACTGACACCAGTAAACAATCATCAGGACTCATCAACAACCAGAACCACCTGTAACTTCAAACATCATAGCTCATATGGTATGCACAACTTAGATGTATCTAACCTACGTATGTGCGCGCTTTTAGCATAGTCAACCAGCATATACATCTGTACATATTCATTCATGATTTGCAGTTATTCCAAACTTGAGTTATACTCAGATCATAATATTTACAGAACATTAGATGCGTCAGTATACAGATCTAGAATTAGAAAGATCAAACCGTATATAGAGATGATTCATTCCAAGCCATTAGATCCCGATCTATCCTTAGATTTTTTCTCCATCAACCGCTAAGATTCCTCCTTATCTCAGATTAAGCAAAGCATCATGAAGCCATAGCCTGCATACTGGATCTCATACTTCATAAGATATTCAAGATTTTCTCAATTGCCTTTGCCTAATGATCTTCTTCTCCTTTTATAGTCTTAGGCATTACTCAATACCATGGTCCAAAACCATTTAGAACCAATACTAGGGACCCAATACCTAGGTTCAACACTTCAGACACAATACCAAGGTCCAAAACCATAGGTCTAAATACCACGAACCCAAAAATAATATTTCCCACATATACGCGCTTTTCCGTGCATGAAAGTGCATGCATACGCATACACAATTTTTTATCAGCAATCCTGCGTGTATACACACCTTTATATATAGTGTACCTACGTGTATAATCTGTGTGTATACACTACTTGGGATATAGCGAACCTGCGTACATATGTGACTTAGTATATAATGAACCTGCGTGTGTACACGACTTGGCATATAGTTAACCTACGTATATACTTTTCTTTCTTCATTCTTTGTAGTATGATCATCAATTCTTTGCTACTGACCTGCTGCACTATGATCTGTCATCTGTGCGGGTTGCCATCAAGGACAACACTTGTATCATAATGCCAACAATCTCCCCCTTTGGACTTGATGGCAAAGCTAACTTGCCATACTGAGCACTGCCATCTTAATGAGTTGTCATTGTTCATTACATCTGAACTGATTCCTTTGAGCTGTCCTGCATCCCATGTATTCTATCACATTTGATATCTCTTCTATAGATTCATCTAGTTATAAGTGAGTTGTTCATCTATAAGGGGTTGCCATCAAGTACAACACATGCATCATAATGCCAACAGTCTCCCCCTTTGGACTTGATGGCAACAACCATACCAAGTCACTCTCCCCCTTTGACATCAAGGGCAAAGGGCAAACCAAGATATTCTCTTCCTTGATATACATTCCACTGTCCATACTCCCCATGAGTACATACTGAAATCTCTGATTGAGCTCCCCCTTTGTATATGCCAAGGTGTACCAATCTATCGATGCTCCCTCTGAGTACATGCTGAAATCTTTGCTCTGCTGAAGTGTGTTGTTCATGCTCCCCCTGACTGTAAGAAAGGTCTGCAAAAAGATGTTCTACAAAAAGAGCATGACTCTATACATCATAAATGACCTTCCTATCACCAAAGACTCATACATACATCCATCTCCCAACCAAGTGGGGATATACCAATATTGACTCATCCACCCAACTAAGTGGAGATATACCAGATACCAATTGTTTATACATGACTGAAATATTACATCATTATTCCCATGCATAGTGGGGGTAAAATTTACATCATATGACCAAAAGGGATTCATCAAATTACTACAATAGACAGAGACAAACTATTACATCATGAGTCTTGATATGTCCTTTACATTGAATGATATACGTGACATTTATAACAGAGACGAAAAATATAAATAAGACCATGATAGTCATCAACAACTATCATACACAGTGTATGATCTGCTCCATAAGCATTTGTCAACAACATCTAGACCAACAACCTGTATATGTCCATTAGTGTAGATAACATCAACCTGTGACAAGATATGTCTGCATATAGATATCAATTCATCCTCTTGAATATTATCATAGCCTTCCATGAATGAATTCTGCATATGACATACAAAATCATTCACATTATATCATATGTGAAGAACACCATAGCCATCTCATCAACATCAAGATCTGCATGATCTTATATATCATCCATGTATCATCACTTGGGAACATCTGCATCAATCAACATATGTAAGTATCAACCTATCATCATATAGGTAAGAACTCATCATCATCATGTCTCCAACAATGCAACTTTGAGTAATCATCCATGTATCCAGCATATTGTATATAGCACTATGTATCTTGAGCTCAAGATCTTTTTTCAAGACTTCTTGATATCATCAACAACAAAAATCCTCATCCATGTGAATGCCAAGAACTATAGGAATCTTGCATCATAACTATATTATATGTCGACAGCAGCATATGAGTGACTCATCATCAAGTAATGAAATTGTGTATTCAAGCTTTGTACTTCTCCTTATCCTTATGAAGATCACCATGTAAGCACCATATATGCATCATCAGAGAATCAACCACAAATCTGATCTGAACACCAACTATGTAACCCCAAGAATCATATGAGATTTTATCATGGAAAACTCATAACCATATCATATCAAGATGTATCATTTAGCCATATAAGCATCATCACCAAGGACTACTAACCATAATGCTAACAATGTATTATTAAAAGTATATGCTCCCCCTAAACCTATGCCATCTTGTTTACTGTTAGATCTGATCATGCATATATCAACAAGAAGTATCAAGGCATCATCATAAAAAAGTTAGGATCAAAACACTTCTAAACATATTACAAGTATCAAGACATGTCCACACATCATAAGCAAATTGTAACCATCATCAAATAGAGCAAGCAATGGACTAAATCATATCAGACCCTTTTCTTGAGCCTGTCCCACTACTTTTCTCAAACTGACATATACGCGATTGTGCAATGTCAAACTCGCGTATGTACACGACTTCTCTTTATGAAACTTGTGTATGAGATTGAGAACACTGAAGTTTTACACTTTCAACTTCCTTTGAGTCTGTTATGTCTGTACATTGTGTTGTGCCACTTCTTTCTAACAGTACTTCCTTCTTCTTCCATATATTCAAGTGTGATGACGTTTTCTCCTTTTGGTATGGTGCCCGTACTTTGTTCCTGCATTCCTCTGCTATATGTCCAAGCTTGTTACATGCATAACATCTTACATGTTTCATATTCCTTCTGTAGCAATCAACAACTTTGTGACCAAACATATTGCAAGAAAAACAATATCCCTTAAAGTACCTGGAACGTGATGATCTTTCTGTGTGATGGTCTTGAACCATTCTACTTCTGCATCTGGCTGCAACATGTCCAAGATTATGACATACATAACATTCAACATTATTCATCGGAGGAGTAAAAGATTTTCTTTGAAGAATTTCTTTCCTTGGTTGTTGATGGGATTGACCTCTCATCTCCTTGTTGAGTATTTCATATTGTGCATTAGAGTTCCTTGTCTTATTTTGTGAACTAGATTCACCTTCAACAGATTCATGAAAACCAAGACCAGTTTTGATAGCAGGAGACCTTTGACTACTAAGAATATCATCCAAGATCTTAGTACTATCTTGAAATCGTAAGAGCTTATCCTTTTCTTCTAAGTTATCTTTTAGAATATTTACCTCAACCTGAAGTTGCTCTTCCTTTTCACGATACTGCTTCTTCATGTTTTCTTCAGCCTTTCTTCCTTATTCCAACTGGTGTCTTAATTCAAGAACTTCATTTTCGTGTTTTTCAAGAGCTTGGAGTAGTTCTTTATTTTGCTTATTTAATTCTTCAAGATCTTCTTTTAGCGAGAGGATTGTGGCTTCAACACTTTCATAGTAACTGGATCTTTCTCTGAGTTTCTTGATTGTTGTGCTCCTTTCATTTACTTCATTTCTTAATGATGTCACTTCATCCCGCAACTTTTGACATTTTTCCTTGAATAGCTTCCTTACCTTTTTTCCTTCCTCTAGTTGAGCTTTTAGTTTGGTAACTTCTTCTTTGGAGATACATTCCCTTTTGTGCAATAGATCTTGTTGATCTCTAATTTTGTCTGTAAGTCTCTTAAATTCTGCCTCTATTTGATATCTTTCATTCTCACCCATAAGAGCAAATTCAGTTGTTTCACTATCACTTTCATCATCTTCAAATGGATGAAGAAATGTATCACCAGAGGATAACAAATTCATACCTGATAGTTCTTTTGCTTGTTCCTCGTCATTCTGAAGTGACTCTGAATCTGAAGTGCTTCTTCCACATATTCCCCAATTTATTCTCCCACTGTCATAGTTCTTCTAAGATGTCCTCTTCTTCTTACGTGCTTTCTTCTTAAGCTTCTTTCCCATTGTGCTACGAATCTCCTTCAAGCGATCAAGCTTCTACCAAAGGACCTGCTCTGATACCAATTGTTGGAAATAATACTGAGAGGGCGGGGGTGGTGAATCAGTATTATCAAATCAAACACTTTTTCATTTTCATACTCAGATTCATATACGCTATTTCAGTGAAGGGAACCTACATGTACACGCAACTGTGTCTAATGCAACTAGCGTATATCCATTAAACTTATGATTCAATTAATCCATTAAATGTTGATATTTATTTAGTGCATCAGAACTTTTATTAACCATATGAACAGTAAATAGGTGCAGTAAAATGGAATAAATCATCACACACAAGAAACACAGATGAACACCATGATGTAAGGTGGAAACCCAATGTGGGTGAAAACCACCTGCTGCAAGTCATCTCTATCTTCTTTTAAAAAGAAACTTCTTTACAATATTTCTGTACTGGCGCAGTCTTATACCAGTACATAGGCTTCTACGTGCAGAAGGCTACAACCTTCTCTCATTCTCCAGCTTCTCCTGGAAGGGAGTTGTAACCCCCTTAGATCTTGTACTAGTCGATGCTTTTACTAGTATGTAGGTGTTGACCTATTGAATGCTCCAACCTTCACTCGTTTTCCAGCTGCTACTAGAAGGGAGCTACCACCCCCTTAGCTCTTGTACTAGCTGATGTACTAGTACATAGGTGCAGACCTACAGAAGGCTACAACCTTCTCTTTCTTCCTCTAGGTACCACGTTTCATAAATTTTTCAGACTAGATACTCATGGAACACATCATCATAATCTGAAGGCCACGTTTCATCCAATTTTCATATTGGACCCATCAATATCATTAAAGCACACAATCAATCAACACTAGCATCATCAATCTTTGAATCACCCAATACTGAATCACTGAAGCCCAGTCAACAAACTCAAATCACCAGAACATAGAGTAGAACATAGAACTCCGCAATAATGTTCAGATCTAACTGTATCATAAAAATCATGTATCAGAGTGCATACGCTACTTGGAAGAGCCGAACCAGCGTGTATATCATTAATTAATCATAACTTCACTGCACTTCCTTACTCCAGACAAACCCAGATCATTACATATACAAGGAGAATACGTATTTTAGCAACCAGATCTAGTCCATCAGATCACATAAAGATAAGTCATTATGATCCTGATCCATTATAGATCTCATCCATCAACACTGAAGCTAAACACAAGCAACCAAACTGAATATGCATAATACTAACACCAGTAAACAGTCATCAAAACTCATCAACAACCAGAACCACCTGTAACTTCAAACATCATAGCTCATATGGTATACGCTACTTAGACATGTATCTGACCTGTGTATGTACGCGGTTTTATCATAGTCAACCAGCGTATACATATGTAAATATTCATTCATGATTTGCAGCTATTCCAAACTTGAGTCATACTCAGATCATAATATTTATAGAACATTACATGTGTCAATATACAGATCTAGACTTAACAAGATCAAACCGTATAGAGATGATTCATTCCAAGCCATTAGATCCCGATCGATCCGTAGATCTTGTTCTCCATCAACCGCTGAGATTCCTCCTTAGCCCAGATCAAGCAAAGCATCATGAACCCATAACCTGCATACTGGATCTCATGCTTCATCATATATTCAAGATTTTCTCAATTTCCTTTGCCTAATGATCTTCTTATCCTTTTATAGTCTTAGGCCTTACTCAATACCATGATCCAAAACCATTTAGAACCAATACTAGGGACCAAATACTCGAGTTCAACACTTCGAACACAATACCAAGGTCCAAAACCATACGTCTAAATACCACGGACCCAAAAATAAGCTTTCCCACATGTACGCGATTTTCCGTGCATGAAAGTGTGTGCATACGCATACGTGACTTTTGATCGCCCTGGGGACGCAGGGCGATCAAGGTTCAGGTGCGTCTCTGAAGCAGAAAGACGCGGCGCGAAAGTGTCTTCAGGTGCGTCTCTGTAGCGAAAGACGCGGTGCGATAGTATCTTTGGGTGCGTCCCTGAAGCAACAGAACGCAGAGCAGTCAAAGGAACAGTGCGTGGGCACGCAGCGGAGCAGAAGGATATCTGCGTGTGGACGCAGAGTAGCAGAAGGTTAACGGCGTCTGGTCGCAGGCCACAGAAAGAAAAACTGCGTCTCTGTTTTAAGATGTTCTGTTGATTGAATTTCTCTATTGATAAGGTGTTCTGGGTTAGTTCTGTTGTTGCTGATCTGATATCTGTAGTGATCTATATCTGTTATGTACTTGTTGATTATCTGATGCTTTATGAAAAGAAGTAGGGGGTTGTAGCTCCCTTCCAGGAGTAGACTGGAAAACGAGAAAGAGAGAGAGTTGTAGCTCTCTGCAGGTTGCAGCCTGCGTACTGGTAAAGGACTGCACCAATACAAAATCATTGTAAAAGAAGTTTCTAAATTGAAAGAAGATAGAGACATATTGCAGCAGGTGGTTTTCACCCACATTGGGTTTCCACCTTACATCTTGTGTTCTTTGGTGTGACTATTTGCTTTTCATGCTTATTATTTTATGGTACTGACATGCTAAAATAATTCAAAGATCAAATAAGGAAGATTTATTTAATTGCTAGATAATACTGATTCACCCCCCCTCTCAGTATTATTTCCAACAATTGGTATCAGAGAAGGTCCTTCAGAGAAGCTTGATCGCTTGAAGGTAGATCGTTCATCATGAGCAACTACGAGAGAGAAGCATCAATCAGGCCACCGATTTTTGATGGGACAAACTTCAATTATTGGAAGGTAAGAGTTACTGCATATCTTCAATCTCTTGGTACAGAAGTTTGGGACATTGTAGAAATAGGCTATGCTTTTCCTTCAGCTACTCCTACAGATCCAGCTAAGAAAAAGAAGTATGAAACGAATGCAAAAGCAGTCAGTACTCTATTAGGAAGTATATCCCAAACAGAATTCATGAAGGTAATGCACTTCAAATCAGCAAAAGAGATATGGGACAAAATGGTCACAAGCTATGAAGGAGATGAACAGGTAAAACAAGCTAAACTTCAAACTCTCAGGATTCAATATGAGACTCTCAAGATGTATAATGATGAAAGTGTTGCTAATTATTTTCTTCGGGTAGATGAGATTGTCAATTGTATGAAAAATTTGGGTGAAGAAATAAAAGAGGCTATAGTAGTTCAAAAGATTCTAAGATCATTATCCCCCAAGTTTGAATCTAAAGTATCTGCAATAGAAGAAAAGGAAAATCTCCGTGTTCTCACTATGTCTCAGCTACATGGAATTCTAACTGCTTATGAAATGAGAAAGGGAGGTCCATCAGACAGAAGGGAAGCTGCTTTTAAGGCATCAGGCAAAGAAGATTACTATGAAGCAAGCCATGTTCCAGAAGAAGAGGAAGAAGAATCAAATTTTGTCAGAAATCTTCAAAGGGGTTCTGGAAGGTTCAGAGGTAAGCTACCTTTCAAATGCTTTGCTTGTGGAAGGGTAGGTCATTATGCTGCAAAATGTCCTTATAAGGATAAAGGAAAGGAACCTGTTAGATGGAACAAGAAACAAAGTGCAAATAAGAAAAGCTACTACACCCATGAAGATAGTGATGGTTTATCAAACAGTGATGAAGATGAACAAGGTAATAAATATAAGTTGTTAATGGCATTTGAAGATGATGATTATGAGGATGCTGTAGATGTGAATAACCTCTATGATGAAATTACTAGACTCAAGAGATGTATAGAAGAAAAGAATGTGATCATTGATACTCTACAATTTCAAATTGATGAAAAAGAAAAACATCTTGAAAAACTAGAAGGTGAAATTGTTGGTCTCAGAAAAGAAATTGAGAAAACAAAAGCTATTAATCTTAAGTTTGTCAAAGGATCTGAAACTTTGGATGAGATTATCAATGTGCAGCGGTCTCCTCTAAACAAGACAGGTTTGGGTTACAATGGAGAAACCTCTCAAGCATCCACCTCAAAAAGTTATCTTGATGCAGCAAGAAGAAATGAGCAGAAGAACAATGAAGATAATCAGGTAAAGCAGGGACAAAATACAAATAGAAATTATCAGGGGCAATCCATCTTAAGGGTAAACAAAAGCCACAACCAGCCACAGGTAAAATCTTCTCAGTTTGATTCAAGAATAAATGAAAATAGAAATTACAATCAGTTGGCAGGTAGATTCAATAACCGCAGAAGCTTCTTCAATGGACAATGCTTTTCTTGCCATAATTTTGGTCACAAAGCAGCTCAATGTGTTGCATATAAAACAATCATGACTAGGGAAGCTCAAAAACAAAGAAGTATGACAGGGATGACAAAAAGGACCTATAACAACTTTTCGGTTCTTGAAAATGAAGTCGAATGTTCTATTTGCAATAACTTTGGTCATGAAGAATCTGAATGCAGGAGCAGGTTTCAGCAGAAAAAGGAGCAAGCCTCAAGCACCAAAACATGGAGAATAAAGGAACCTCAAACAGAAAGATGTGGAATAGCATTTTATGCAGAGGGACAAGAAAATCTATGGTACATTGACAGTGGATGTTCGAAGCATATGACAGGTGATAAAGAAAAACTTGAATCTTATTATGTTCTAGAAAAAGGAAAGAAAGTCTCTTTTGGAAACGATACTCCCGCAACTATAAAAGGAAAAGGCATTGCTCAGTTAAAAGGAAAGGTCAAGGCTGGAAATGTTTTGTATGTTGATGGATTGAAGCATAATCTTCTAAGTGTCAGCCAGATGTGTGATCAAAGGACCGAGGTTATTTTCAGATCAAATGGATGTCTTGTTCGTGATCTTGATACAGGTAAAACAGTTCTCAAAGGCAAAAGAACTCCAAATAATCTGTACATATTTGAAGAAGGACAACAACAATGCTATCTGAGCAAGGATGAAGAGCACTGGTTATGGCATCGAAGGTTGGGACATCTAAGCTTCTCACAAATAAGGAAAGCATGCAAATATCAGGCAGTTCGCGATCTTCCAGATATCAAAATTCCTGACAACACCATATGCAGATCATGTCAGTTTGGAAAACAAACCAGGACTAACTTTCCAGAGAAGGAAGGATCAGCTAGCATGCCTCTTGAGCTAGTATATACAGATACATGTGGTCCATTCAGGAAAAGAACACCTAGAGGAGAGGAATACTTGATATTATTTATTGACGATTTCTCCAGGTTTGTCTGGTTAGGACTTATGAAGCACAAAGATGAAGCTTTCGAAAAATTCAAATCCTTCAAAGCCTTGGTTGAAAATGAATCAGGTCACAAAATTAAGTGCCTCAGATCCGACAGAGGTGGGGAATTTACTTCAAATGAATTTTTCGATTTCTGTGATGAACATGGCATAAGGAGAGAATTCTCTACAGCTAGAACTCCTCAGCAAAATGGAGTTGTTGAAAGAATGAACAGAACAATCCAACAAATGGCTCGTGCTATGCTTGATGAATCAGGAACTCCCGCAACTTTCTGGGGTGAAGCTGCACATGCTGCGGTTATTATTCTCAACAAGACAAATGTCCGGGTAAACAGCACTCAAACTCCTCATGAGCTCTGGAGTGGTAAAACTCCTTCGGTAAAGCATTTCAAAATCTTTGGGAGCAAATGCTATATCAAGAATACTGATGAGCAGCTTGGAAAACTTGAACCTAGAGCAGATGAAGGCATTCTTCTTGGTTACTCTCCACATAGCAAAGCATACAAGTGCTACAATAAAAGACTTGGCAGAATTGTTGACAGCATTGATGTGGTGGTTGATGAGAAGGGATACATTCCTAGGCAAGTACATCGGGAAGATATCGAAGAAGATGAAGGCTACCCTCAAAGACAGAATGATGAAGAAGAAGAACCTCAAGAAGAAACTCAAGAAGAACCAGAGGAGCAGACAAGAATATAAGAGAAAACTCCATCCAGATATGTTCAGAAGAATCATCCAGAATCTCAGATTGTGGGGCAGAAAGAAGCAGGTGTACAAACAAGAAGAACAGTTGCAGAAGCCTCAAGCTATTTGGCATTACTATCCTCTACTGAACCACAAAATGTGAAAGAAGCATGCAAAGATGAATGTTGGGTAAAAGCAATGGATGAAGAACTTGAGCAAATCGAAAAGAACAACACTTGGGAGCTGGTTCCTAGACCAAAGGATAAGAATGTTATCGGAACAAAATGGGTCTTCAAAAATAAATTGAATGAAAATGGAGAAGTAATTAGAAACAAAGCCAGACTTGTTTGTAAAGGGTATGCGCAGCAAGAAGGAATAGACTTTGAAGAAACTTTTGCTCCTGTTGCAAGACTTGAGGCCATCCGAATGTTCCTTGCTCTCTCAAGTTTTCAAAACTTCAAAGTATTTCAAATGGACGTGAAATCAGCCTTTCTGAATGGAGACTTGGAAGAAGAAGTGTACATTGAACAGCCAGATGGGTTCATTCTTGGAAATGATCCAAATCTTGTATGTCGATTGAAAAAGGCTCTCTATGGTCTCAAACAAGCTCCAAGGGCTTGGTACTACCGTTTGGACAAATATCTTCATCAACAAGGTTTTTCAAAAGGTTCAGCAGATAGCAATCTGTATATAAAAGTTGAAAATGACAAATTGCTAATACTTGTTGTATATGTAGATGACATCATTTTTGGCAGCAATGAAGAAGCTATGAGTCAAAGTTTTGCCTTGGTCATGCAGAAAGAATTTGAAATGTCCTTACTAGGAGAACTGACATATTTCCTTGGTTTGCAAATCCAACAAAAGGAAGGAGGAATCTTTTTATCTCAAACCAAGTATCTCAAACAGATTTTGAAGAAATATGGCATGGAAGATGCAAAACCAGTATGTACACCCATGGTCACAGGATGTAGTCTCAGTGCAAATGATGAATCTGCAGCAGTACATCAACCAACCTACAGATCTATGATTGGAAGTTTACTATATTTGACAGGTACCCGACCGGACATCATGCATGCAGTTGGAATAGTTGGAAGATTTCAGGCAAATCCGAAGGAGACTCATCTTCAGGCAGTAAAGAGAATCTTCAAATATCTTCAAGGGACTCAAAATTATGGCTTATGGTATCCTAGAGATACAGATCTTTTTCTTCATGCTTATACAGACGCAGATTGGGTCGGAAGCGTGGATGACAGGAAAAGCACAAGTGGTGGTGCGTTCTTTATGGGTTCCAGACTGGTATCTTGGTTCAGCAAGAAACAGAGTTCGATCGCCTTGTCTACAGCTGAAGCGAAATATGTCGCTGCTACATCTTGTTGCACCCAACTTCTTTGGATGATGCAGACTTTGCAGGATTTTCAAATCACTTGTACACCATCAATCCCCATCTTATGTGATAATACAAGTGCAATCAGCATCTCAAAGAACCCTGTTATGCATTCAAAAACCAAGCACATACCAATCAAGTACCATTTTCTCCGGGAACAAGTGCTTGAACAGAAAGTCAAGTTGGAGTATGTTCCTTCCAAGGAACAAGTTGCTGATATTCTCACCAAACCATTGCCTAGGGACACGTTTGAATACCTCAGGCAAAAGCTGGGGGTTGTTGATGCATCATCTTATTGATTGTTGGTGGTACAGGCTCAGGGGGAGCACATAATGCATTGTTGGCATTATGGAGAAGGAGATCTTGGAAATAGCTGCAATATGTCTCTATCTCTTTCATGGTGGATCTCTGGTTATTTGTTGCAGATCTGGAGGAGCATGAGCTTAGGGGGAGCATACCCTTTGCCCTTGATGTCAAAGGGGGAGAATGAAGCTGAAGTTTGTAAGGTTGCCATCAAGTCCAAAGGGAGAGATTGTTGGCATTATGTTTTCTGGTATGACTGTATGTTACAGATGTTGTACTTGATGTCAACTCCAGTGGCAAGGCTCTCAGTTTGTTGAAAATTAAGAAGGACGCAGGAAACCAGTTCAGGAGGTGCGTACCCGCAGGTACACCATGCAGGGTTCGCGTCCAGAGACGCTGGCCAGCCGTTCAGGAGGTGCGTCCACCCAGTGCACACATTTCAAGACAGAGAAAAAGCATGTGGGGGTTTCTTGTGTGGTATCTAGCCGACGGTTTTGTGTTTCTATGGTGTCGGCTCGTGGTATTGTTCCATGTTTTGGGGAGGAGCTTGCCTATATAAAGCAAAGGAGTTCATTTGGATTGTGCAATTGTCTTGGGTTGAATATCTTATTTGGTGAGATCTAGTCCAGATCTAAGAGGGCGAATCTTCTAATGGACTGTGATCTCTATGGCACATGATCAGATCTGTAGATCTGACTGTTTGGGTTTGTTCTGAAGCCTTCATATCATTTATATCTAAAGGGTCGCAGGTTCAGTGAAGGGAAAGTGCGCCGGGACGCAGGTACTGTAAAGGGCAAGTGCGCCGAGACGCAGCACAGTAGAGAGAGACCTGCGTGGGGACGCAGGGCGATCAAGGTTCAGGTGCGTCTCTGAAGCAGAAAGACGCGGCGCGAAAGTGTCTTCAGGTGCGTCTCTGTAGCGAAAGACGCGGCGCGATAGTATCTTTGGGTGCGTCCCTGAAGCAACAGAATGTAGAGCAGTCAAAGGAACAGTGCGTGGGCACGCAGCGGAGCAGAAGGATATCTGCGTGTGGACGCAGAGTAGCAGAAGGTTAACGGCGTTTGGTCGCAGGCCACAGAAAGAAAAACTGCGTCTCTGTTTTAAGATGTTCTGTTGATTGAATTTCTCTATTGATAAGGTGTTCTGGGTTAGTTCTGTTGTTGCTGATCTGATATCTGTAGTGATCTATATCTGTTATGTACTTGTTGATTATCTGATGCTTTATGAAAAGAAGTAGGGGGTTGTAGCTCCCTTCCAGGAGTAGACTGGAAAACGAGAAAGAGAGAGAGTTGTAGCTCTCTGCAGGTTGCAGCCTGCGTACTGGTAAAGGACTGCACCAGTACAAAATCATTGTAAAAGAAGTTTCTAAATTGAAAGAAGATAGAGACATATTGCAACAGGTGGTTTTCACCCACATTGGGTTTCCACCTTACATCTTGTGTTCTTTGGTGTGACTATCTGCTTTTCATGCTTATTATTTTATGGTACTGACATGCTAAAATAATTCAAAGATCAAATAAGGAAGATTTATTTAATTGCTAGATAATACTGATTCACCCCCCCTCTCAGTATTATTTCCAACAATACGCACCTTTGTATATAGTGTACCTGCGTGTATACACTACTTGGTATATAGTGAACCTGCATATATACGTGACTTAGTATATAGTGAACCTGCGTGTGTACACGACTTGGTATATATTGAACTTGCGTATATACTTTTCTTTCTTCATTCTTTGTAGTCTAATCATCAATTCTTTGTTACTGACCTGCTGCACTATGATCTGTCATCTGTGTGAGTTTCCATCAAGGAAAACACTTGTATCATAATGCCAACACAATCAAGCACTCAAAAATAGAGAATCAATACAAAATGACATGACATATATAAATGTATCTCATCATAATAAGGTAGATTTACTTTGCAATTCATGGTATGAAATTAAAATCTGTAATTTTAAATTGAAAATCATAGGTTGAACTATCCTTTAAAAAAAACAAGAAATTAAATGTTGGAATATAATAAATTTTATTAACATCTCATTATGGTATAAATATACTTCATAAAAATGCAAGTTTTCCTGTGTATCAAAATCTGATTCAAATACGTGGGAAGGTTACCTATTTCATTCATGCATTTTATATTCTTTTATAGCAGTTTTTTTCTTTCCTACACAAATTCCAATGTTGAACAATGAATGTCTGCAATAATCTTTCCTTCTGGGTGAACATAGACTTGGATTTATATTGGTTCAGGGGATTATCAGTTGTTGTCTCCCCTACCTTTTCAATGTGATTTCCCCACTGTCCAACAACGCTATCTACTAGGCATGAAGTTTCAGAGAGGTTGATCAATCCAGCATCACAACTTACTTACCCAGAAGGAATTAAAAGGAAAAAGTTGTGCTTTATGACTTAAAAACAATGGTTTAGCTTTAGCTTTCAGGTGAGTTTGCAGAACATTGAAAAGAACAAGAAGACATTTTACAGGTTGCATGACAATAAGCAGACGTGCACTTTCTTGTATAGGTAATGAAAAGATAAAAATAGTATTGATTTTTGACTTGGAAACAGAGTAGCTTAGCTTTAGCTTCATATAGAACAATGCACTTCTTGTACAGGTCATGAAATATAAAAATAATGTTGTTTTTGACTTGGAAACAGAGTAGCTTAGCTTTAGCTTCATATAGTACCATTGTTCTAGTAGTAAATGAAAGCAATTATTAGGTAAGTCTACAGAACATGGAAAAGAACAAGAAGACATTTTACAGGAAAGCATGACAATAAGAAGAGGGGTACCAATACCATATAAAACCTTTAATAGAGTACCGAGAACATGTCTTTCAAGGCATAAAAGTTGTATTAAAGCAAGTGAAACTTTTTCAATGGGGGAAAACACCACTGATGAGTGAACTGAACATTAGGAGCATGACTGTTGCATTTCACTTTAACATATGGTCTACACATAGAGATGTGTTTGGTAGGTTATAACTAAACATATATACAATGAAAGTATTCGTTGGCTTCTAAAAATATGTACAATAAAAGAATTCTATCACATATAGATGTAATTGACAATGAGCATCTAATCATATATGCATGATGGGCCATGGCATTAGCAACGCCAATTAGTGTTTATTGTGGTGCCAAATTGTGCGAGTCATTCCTACAATTGATGCCGCATTTTCTTGTGTGCATCCCTTTCATGGATGTGAAGTTATCTTAATTATTTTTCTTATTTTATTTAACAACTCAATGGTTGGGCGCAAACGGTAAAGAGGCAATGATTGTTGGGGCAAGATCCTTGTTTGCATATCTTGTAATGTAAGTTTTTGTTGCAGAATTTCTTGGCAATACTCATACAACATTTGTAGGTAGCCTCCATCCATACCTGTTTCCATCCAAAAAGTAAACATTGTAAGTGATAATGGATGTGTTTGACAATTTTGTTTGAATATTTCAAATAAAATAAACGATTCCAAACCAATACAAAATCATATGAGGGTAAATGTAATAGCAAGAAAATGTATGTGAAATTTGGTTATGTAGTGAGTGGTGTTTACCATGTGGGTAATTCTGGAAGACAGGTTGTACGATTGGCTAGAGTGTATTCTCCTGAATAGATTTTGATGCGAGCAATGATTCCTCTTGCTGTCTACGCTTAAGATATGGATTCTTGTGCATTTGTGCAATGCGTGAGAATGGGAATGTTGGATTGATGTGAATGTCTGCCAATGACCGCACTCTTGAAATTGCAGTGAATGTTAGCCCTTGGCGTTCTTTGGTGCCGATGTCTACTGTTGCTTTGTCTAATGTCATTCCTTGTGACTTGTGTATCGTTAAAACCCATGCCATTTGAAGTGGTATCTGACGGCGTGTACCCCTTCTGATGGGAGAGATGGGTACATATGTTGGGTGTGAAATGTCCCATGGTGTTCCTTTGTATTGTCTAAAGTCGACAACCACGAAGGATGGCAATTCTAGGGGCTTTGAGCCAATTGAATAAAATATTGAGATGACCTTCCCAAGTGCGCCATTGATGAGGCCTGCATGCACTCATAATTTGCTGGTGAGCATAACTTTTTGTTCATTGCATAAGATCACTTTTGCAGGCAGTTGCTCATCTTCTATTGTAGTAGGAGTTTTCTGCCTTTGTTGTTCTACAGAGAAAAGAGCTACTGGGATGTTCAATTTTTTAAGCATTTTCCTATTATGAAAGACAAATGAGTTGTTTGTTGCATATAGGTGCATGGATTCTTCAAATGTGTGTTTCTCTTCATGTGAGAGATGAACTTGTTCTTGACATTAGGTGTTGCCAATATTCAAGTGTAGATATTCCATTTCTGAGATTTGTAAGTATTTGCTGGAAAGTAACTTGGGACGGGCTAGCTCCTAGTTGACAGAAAACGGTTGAAAGTGTTATGAATATGTCGAAGTTGCGCCAAAGTGCAGTGCCACGTGATGTCCCAACGTATAAAGGAATGTCTTTTATAGGTGGTAGCTGGCCTAAATCTCTGACAAGGATAATTGAGCGATTACCAAATGGTGCATTTCGGTGAAGAGGGAATGCCTCTCTTAGACGATCGTCAATTCGAGAAAGCATTTTTGGACCAATGAAGCTCATTTCATCAACGAGAATGTATTCTACATGACGGAGTTGCTCTTGTAGTGGTAGGAGTGGTTGGCCTTTAAGAGGATTCATTGTTTGGATAGGGATACGAAGGGCAGAGTGAATTGTGAGGGCATTTATGTTGAAAGCTAGAACGTCGGTTGGTGCAAGTAACAACAAAGGGTTTTTGTTTGCTGGTGAGTTTTCCACAAATGCTTGGTGCAGGCATTTAATCAAATGGGATTTTCCTGTCCCAGCTATTCCTTCTATGATGATTTTGCATGGGGGTTTTGGCGCAGGGGTTTTAAAGTGTGAAAAAATAATGGTAAAAGCTATGTTTTGGGTAGGAGATAATGTGTGATCTTGGGGAAGGTTGGAAAAAGAATGATGTTGGTTTTGAATTGTTGAGCGATTGAATTCAATGAAATTTATGGCAGTTTCTTGCAAGTGGGGAGGGATAGTATTATGTGACCAATTGTGGTTGGCATCGAAGTCACGGTAGCCAATCATGTCAAGGTCATCAATTGCAACATTGTAACCTGGGTGCAGCTAAGAGAGGATTTTCCATTCATTCATCTGCATGGAATGAGGAGGGGTGTGCGGGGTAGTTTGATCTTCAGTATGTGGGGTTTGTGGGTTCTCAATTTCTCGATAGACATGCCATGGTGTATATGTACCCTTTTTTTGTTCCCAGCGTGCAATAATTTATGCATCATGTTGTTGGGAAAAGTATCCAATACGGAATGACCCTATCCCACTCTAAGGGTGATAGTACCTCAGCAACAACTGAATGCAAAGCTATTCAAGATTACTTCTTTATGAGATGTAAGAGAGAGGAGAAAGGGATCCACTAACCGTTATCTTCCGCTAATGGTTGATCCAATCTTCCCTCTTTGCTGCTTGCTCCTAGCTCCTTGCTCTTTCACTGGCCCAGCTACACAAAGATCCTGTAAAAGCACAAGAAAAGGAAACTACAAGAAGCATACATCCATAATCGATTCAAGGATTAGAACAAATCAAATATACAAGCATCAATACACCATTGAGACACATGCACATAGAAGAACCTCAAATGCTTTATTAATGGAAGAAGTAAAGTTCTGAGAGTGTTACAACCATAAGAGGCCCAATCCAGCAACACCTCCCAGCAGAAAGAAATCTCCTCTTCACCTCCTTCAAGCAAATCACCCAATAGTTCTATACTCAAACCAACAGCACTTCCTTACATACACAAGATTCCAGCCTCCCTAGACCTCATGAGAGAGCTCTATATATAGGAGTTTTGGAGAAAGGATGAGTCAGCTTGAGGCTGGCATGAAACTGACTAGTGTCCTCTCCCACTTCAGTTATTCTTCAGTTCTTGAGTCCACTTGGAGTTTCTTGCTTTCACTTGGAGATCTAGATCCTCTTACTCATCACAAGGCGAATTCCCTGATCCAAGTGTCATTTTGGAAGCTTCCTGGGCATTTGACACCTTGCAGAATAACTGTGCCACTTGGCCAATCTCGCCCAGCGCAGGTAGCCTTCATTACTTTTGACATTCAGCACAGGTACAGAGTGGAGCAGTTGACATTCAGCGTAGATGCTCAGTGGAGCAGCTGACATGATCCAGAAATAGCTTTTTTTTTAGTGTTTTCAGGTGGAGAACTGATTTTTAGTGCTGTGGTTTGTTGACCTTGTTCCTCTAGGGGTAGGAACAACATGTTTCGGGACTTTGGATCCCTTAGATTATTGACATTTCATGCTTCATGCTGTTAGGCACAAAAATGTCTATAACAGTTGCCCCCTAAAGTATGAGGTCGTTTATCGGGTGAAATGCTTTATCAGGAGGATCCGAAGTTCATTCAATCGCTGAGAGGTGCCCTGTAATAAAATACAATACAATACATTATTTTTCATTCTGCTTTCATGATCTAGCTGAGGCAGGCATTCCCATGCTCAGCTTTATAAATTCATTTTGGTACATATAACAGACGACCGTCTGATAGTAGACTGATAATTCTCTGCTGAAATTATCATCCTTTGAGTAGGATGATCATCTGCTGCAATAATGTACATATCAAATGCCTTTATATTTCCTGAATATATATCGCAGCCCGGATGGATGAAACTAGATCCGGGGTCTTCAAAATCATTCGATCTTCACTCTAAGTACAAGTCGATTCATGTGAGAATTGCGCTGAAGTCGAACATGGAAAGACATCGCTTGATTACCGGTCAATAACGTAAATCGTTAACAAGTGCGAGAGGAATTACCGATAATGATAATGACCCTCAAGGTACTGCAGTAAAATTCACGTGGTGTGAATAAAGGACTTGACGTCGAACACCACGCAAAATCTTCTGGTCGAAGGTCATTGATGTATTCCTGTCGCCGGAAGTGAGAAACTTGCCATTAAGGCATGCAAGCTTCAAAGTACTGGGGGGGGGTGTTCCTAGATCAACTTCTTGGATAGTGAGCTAAAGTTGACAAGAAGCGATCTGTCAAAGGAGGGCCTTAATGAATCCCACATCAGTGACACGGAACGGAGCTAATGACTTTAGTGGAGGTGGGAACAATCTGTGAGATATGATTCAGGGTGGTGATCATGGGTGGATGAAGGATAATGTATGGCAGTGGATGGGACATGGTTGACTCTTTCTGAACAACATCTCTTGAACATATAACGACACTGATGTGATGGATCGGTAGCATTACCCCAAATGCAGATGGTTTGGCGAAGACCATGGTGATGAGACCGGTGAATGAAACAACCCAACCCGATGTGATATGGAGGACAAAGTGTCATGTTCAAGAGCGACTTGCTACCATTAAAGCTTTGAGGTTCTCCCAATTTTTCCCCAGTCATTTCTGACCAGTACCTCTTTATTTTTGTCAAGCTTGAGGAGGATAACATATGCTTGTTCTATAACCTACCCTTCGGGCAAGCCCATTGCTATGTTTTAACGAGCCTAGCGATAGGGAAACTCGTTCTTGTCTAAAGACAAGTTTGTCGCTACTTAATCATTTTAACGAGTTTAACGATAAGGAAAACTCGGTCCTTTTCATTTTTAGAGAGTCTGAAAAGGTACAAAAAGTTAACTCCAAAATTCCTTTTTCGCCATCTAATCCCTTAAGTCCGAAAAAGTATAAAACAATACAGAAGGGATGAGTTTTCGATAACTTTAACGAGCCGAATAAAACAAGCGCTTGACCTTTTTGTGTAATAATCCCTCAGGTCCAAAAAGATTAAACTCTAGAGGAGGGATAGCTCTTCCGGTCCTTTTAGCGAGTTGGAAGGCCAAAACTCGGCAAACTTTTCATATTTTACGAGTCAATTGAAAAGAGCTCAAAGAAGACTCGTCTTTTGAGGAACGAGTGATAAACAGGGATAGCAGCAGATTCCAGGTACAGGTTGGAATTTTCCAATCACGGCAGTGTCACAAGGATGGCCAAGTGAAATCACTCTTCGCAGTTGTTCCTCAAAATGGGTAAACAATCATATGGGGGTGAACGATCGGCCAAATGGAATGGAGGTGGCAGGTGCAAACATGACCAAGGCTTTTTATGGCTAATAAATTTACAATCACCATGGTTATTTACCGGAATAGGTTCATTTTTTAATGAGCTTAAACTCTGGAGGAAACTTTTGCTCACGTTTTTCTATTTTTTAACGAGCATAAATTCCACGGTAAAACTGCTCGATCTTATGTTTATTTTTTAACGAGCATGAACTATGTATAAAACTGCTCGGTTCTCGCTTTTCTATTTTTTAACGAGCATAAATTCCGCGGTAAAACTGCTCGATTTATATGGTCACACTTTGATTTTTTCACCATTACTAGCTTTTCTCTTTTCAAATATAGTACTGCATTTTCAATTGCTGCAACAAATTTTGTTAGAAATGAATAATATTTGCATGAAAATGAGATTATAACCCTAATATTTTACTTTGAACTACGTAAAAAGCCATTAAAAGGTGTTTTTACCTCCCAGTTACCATTTCATTTGCATTTGGTTTGTTGGAGCCCTAGAGGTGCCTCTTCCCCCTTGTTTTTCATCAGCTGATTCTGGGAGATTCTGCGGACGATTTTTGGCGCCGTCTGGACCAGGTAGGAGTTAAACCCTAGCTCTTTCTTTTCACGGTTTCATTTTCTTGTTTCATGCCTCTTTTCCGGTCTTTTTGAGCCCCTGGGGTTTTGCCAGGGCGCCCTAGGTTCAGCGCAGGTTCCCCATTCGAAACCTGCACTGAAGGTCAAGCTGCCTTAAGGCAGCCTGACCCTCAGCGTAGGTGGGGGACCTTCTGCCTGCGCTGGGCTCAAAAAGACTGAGTTTTAAGGTTATTTTTGATGATTTTTTCGCCAGTCTTTTCATCAAAACAGGAATTCACTCTTTCTCTTGTTTGCTTTGCAGGGAATATTGAACAAAATGTCCCTTACATGGCGAGAATGATAACATGAAGAGGAGGACATGATTGCCCTCCATGACCCGGTCACGGTGAACGCGCTGCGGAACTGTGGCCTGCTGAAGTTCTTCCGTATCTCTAGCATGAGAGCACATATTTCTTTACTGCAGTATATGCTTGATGCTTGGGATCCTGTTAACCAAGTGTTCCAGATTAGGGGAAAGGCCATCTCCTTGACCATAGAGGAAATGTACTTCTTGACTGGATTGTCAAGACGAGGTGCCCCCATTTCCTTATCAGGTACGGCTCGGGGGACTGATTCCACCAGAGATTATGTCCACTAGTATTGCAGGGAAGGATCTCAACCGAGCAGAGACGACAAGATTGTTATCCGTGAGATTACTGACCGGGCTCTCAGGTCCATTCTGTTCACTATTGGTAGGATGGCCGGCAGCGCAGCCCTACATGTTGCCAACAGGTCTTATATGCAGCACGCCTTGGAGTGTCTCCAACCGAAAGTATTCAACTGGTGTGATGCAGTACTTGCTCAAATGAAAAGTCAATTGACCAAGGTAAAGGACGGGAAGCTGAAGAAATTTGGATTTGGTTCTATTCTGACTGTCTTCGCCTTGGAGAAAATCCCACTGATGCAGCCTCAGTATATCATACTTGACTTTCCTTCTTCGACCGAGCCACGCATGCAGAGGTGGGTCGACCACATGTCTAGGCATGCTGGTCAACCTCAGATTACTTTTACTGAGGCCTTGTTTAGGTGGTTCGAGTGCCAGGAGATGGCGTTTTCTGAGTATCCATATGTGGGTATGGATTTCCGAGGTGATCCAGATTTGGTGCTACCGGATGGCGAGCAGTGGGGCGCCATTGGTAAACTCCTTGACCATATTACTGTTTATTGTTGTCATTCATAATGTTGCTGTGCTTTATTCTATCAAGACTTTTAATTGTACTCTTGGGTGCATGCAGATATTGGTCCTGTTCGTCCAGCAGTTCGTCCGAGGTCGCCAGCTGCTGCCCCGGCAGTGGAGCCTGCTAGGAGAGTCGTTATTCACGATCTTGATGATACTGAGACACTTACAGCTGTGCAGGAGCAGGTTGAGAGCCTTACTCGTGGTCTTCCGGATGTACAGATTGACGAGTTACCTTTACAGCTGCAGCGGCATACTATTGGTGTGCCTAGACGATGGACTCGTCTCTTGCGCATGATTGCACAGGCCGTGACGTACTATCATGAGCACCACTAGGCTAGGGTGCCCCCTAGCATCTTTTTGAGTTTTAGGTCATATGACCGATTTTGTCTGGGTTACAGAACATTATGTATGAACTTTATATAAACAGCTTATATATTTTGATTTTCGGGTTTTATTCTGGTTGATTTATACGATCCATATGTACAATCTTTGATGATGTGTCCTTTTTATAGATGTTGCAAATGTCTATCTAACACATAGTTTGCTAATGAGTCGGTTAATGTGTTTAAGTTTCTTGAAATATGTTGATATTGAATTGAATCAAATCATCTTTCCAAGATCTTAACCCTTAGGAACATGCGATAAATAGCTGGATTGCGAACAGAATATATACCATTGAGTTGTAGTATTACGAGCTGTGAGTCTAGCCTGACAATTAGTCGGCGTATGCCACGTGTGATGGCATCAGAGAGTAGTTCTATCAACGCGCTATACTCAGCGATGTTATTCGTTGATTTCCCAATACATACACCTCTGAAACTTACTAACTCGCCGCTTGGATCAAAGATGGCCCAGGCCGCGGAAGACAGGTTCCGCGAACTACGACTCGCTCCGTCGGCATATCCAACACATGTCTCCATAAGGTTCGACATCTGCCACAAATGAAAAAGGTGGATCATTCGACCAGAACAAACACTTTAGCGAAAACAAAATACAACAAAAGCATGCAGGTTACTATTTAAGCATAGTAACGCTTGAGGTACAACCTGTTGCGGGGCTGCGCCAGTGGAATTCCATCGTAATCCATTAACTCATAGGCTCCTTTTTCTAACACCCTTTTAACAATATAGGGGCCCATCCATAAGGACTTGAATTTACCTGCTCCCAATTTATCGGATTCTTGGTCATAAAGCAAGACCAAATCACCTTCTGAGAAGACACGGGGTTTGACATTTTTGTCAAACTGAGCCTTGACTTATTTCTTATGAGCCTCGTTAGCCAAAGCGGCGTCATGACAGGTTTCATCCAACTGGATTAATTCTAAGAAACGAGCCTCTTCCTCTGAAGTTCCGGGGAGGAGATCGATTGCGAGTTTAAGCGACGAAATTTTGCACTGGATTGGCAAGATTTCTTCCAGGCCATACACCAGTTGAAAAGGTGTGAACCCGGTTGCGTACTTTACCGAGGTTCGGTAAGCCCACAAAGCTGAGTACAGGATTAGGTGCCACCTTCTTTTATGAACCCCGATCATCCTTTGCAACATACGCTTCAGGACCTTGTTGATTGCCTCAACTTGTCCGTTGGCTTGCGGGTAATATGGGGTAGAGCTGTCGTGAGATAGCCCTAGCTTGGCAGCTAATTCGACCATCATGTGATTGCGAAAATGTGATCCATGATCTGTAACTATAGCCTGTGGTACGCCGAACCTGGCGACTACATGATTGAAAAAGAAAAGGGCAGCTGTTTCACTAGTGTTATCCAATGTAGGCATCGCCTCGGCTCATTTGGTAAAATAGTCAATAGCGACTATAATATACCCATGCCCCCCGGTCGAGGTGGGGTTACATTGCATGAAATCGATGCCCCACTTGGCGAAGGGCCCAACAGCAACTATCGGCTGTAAAGGTGCGGGTGGTCGTCTGGTTTTGCTATCAAATATTTGACAAGCATGGCAACTTCTGACTACGGTTATGCAATCTTTGAACATGGTTGGTCAAAAGTATCCTGCTCATAAGATTCTTTGTGCTGTTGCATATCCAGACTGATGCCCCCCACACGCGCTTGAATGACAATCATTTAGGGCTTTTTCGGCCTCCTCATGGGTAAGGCACCTCCTTAGAACTGTATCGACACCACGACGGTAAAGTGTATCACCGGCGATCATGTAGTCTTTTGCTTGGTATCGTATACGTTTTTGTTCGGAGTGAGCGGTGTTAGGCCTAAACTTTTGGGTTTGGAGATAAATTATGATATCTCCATACCACTCATCGCTTATAGATATCAGAAACAAACTTTCGTCCACGATTGACTCTTCCAATGTTTCATCGTTGGATGACGATGGGAGATCGCACAATAATTCTGCGAAAACTAGAGCATTCTTTGATTTGGATTTTACAAATTCCAGATCAAACTCTTGAAGGATTGCTATCCATTTTGAATACTTGCCCCCGAGCAACTGTCGCGACAGTATATAAGTCATGGGGTTGCAATCTGACAAAACGGTAGTTTTCCGAAAGAGGACATAATGTCGAAACCTTTGAATCGCTTGAATAGCTGCAAGCACTAGTTTTTCAACATAAGAATATTTACTTTCTGTATCGTTTAAGTTTTTACTTAAATAATAGATGGGATGTTCAATTCCATCGACTTCTTGAACTAAAACCATCGCAATGGTCGTATCCGCTGCAGCCAGATACAGGTTAAAATCTCTTTGATAGTTTGGGGCGTACATTAATGATGCTTTTACTAGACAACCTTTCAGAGCATCAAAGGAAGCTTGCGCCACTTGGTCCCAGACAAAAGGTACATCCTTTTTCAAAAGACAAGTGTAACCCTTAGCAAGTTCTGCGTAATTTGGAATGAACCTCCTCAGAAAGTTTGCTTTCCCTTGGAGTTTCTGAATCTGAAGCAAATTTGAAGGTGGAGGCAAATTAATGATTGCCTGAACCTTACAGGGATCGAGACGAATCCCATCCTTAGAGACTACAAAGCCAAGTAAACGACCAGAACCGATGCAAAACACACATTTGTGTGGATTGAGTCTTATCTTGTAGTGTCAGCAACGTAGAAATATCGCTCTTAAATGCTGTAGATGATCAGTCCGCTTTCGCGAATGAGCTGGAAGATCGTCGAGATAAGGTTGAACAATGTTCTTGATGTCATGGAAGGCATAATTCATCGCCCTCTGAAACGTCGCCCCTGCGTTCTTTAACCCAAAGGGTAATTTTCGATAAGCGAATGTGCCCCACGGACAAATAAATGCAGTCTTTGACTGGTCCTTTGGGCGGATATTTATTTGATTATACCCAGAAAATCCATCCATAAATGAAAAGATTTCACATCCGGCGCATTCATCAATTATCTGGTCGATGAAGGGTGTAGGGTAGTTGTCCTTCGGACAAGCTTGGTTTACATCCCTATAGTCGACACACACTCTAATCGTCCCTTGTTTTTTCATAACAGGGACAATATTCGATACCCAATCGGTTAGAGGAACCAGGTAGATGAACCCAGCATGGAGAAGTTTTTCAACTTCTGCCTTAATGGCAGCGGCTTTCTTCGGGTGCACTTGCCGAAGCCGTTGTCTTACTGGTTTGACATCAGGATACATTTTAATTTCATGTTCAACGATACTCGAGTCAATGCCTGGCATTTCATCATACGACCAAGCGAAGACATCTCTAAATTCACGAAAAAGAGCGTTATATATTTCCAGTTCTGAAGGGGAACAACCTTTTCCGACATAAATATTCTCTACAACATCTGTTTTAGTCGAGATATTTATGGCTATAGTCTCTTCAATATTGGATAGGTTTCACTCGGAATCCACCGTATTTACAGTATTCGTTAGGAACTCAAATACTGAAGGGTGATAAAGGTCACTTTGAGTATCTTCTTCATATTCCGGAAGAAGGGAACGATGGTGGTGATCATTCCATGGTGCCCCCTCAATCATCATTGATTGTAAGATTCCTTCGTCAGTCCCATGTACTTTCGACCAAGGATCTAATGGGGTTCCATATTCCCTAGACCTATCTACCCAAACGCTTGACGAGCGTTGATTTGGGCTCGCCTCCCATGCCTGA
Organism: Pinus tabuliformis; assembly: GCA_031772625.1. Lineage (NCBI taxonomy): Eukaryota > Viridiplantae > Streptophyta > Pinopsida > Pinales > Pinaceae > Pinus > Pinus tabuliformis. Next base: position 1,908,690,714 of record CM062818.1, read on the forward strand.
AACATTGATTGCTACAATATTTCCAAAGGGCTTGGGGGCAACACCATTGCATGATCCATGTTGACCTCCGTGGAAGATATCATGTTGCAGGTTGCTACAAACGGTACATTTCCTGTATAAATAGGAGGTGGTAGCGCGAAAGTTCCCATCAATGTGGGGTCTTTCAATAATCCTACTCCGATATCTTGAATTGAATGGTTACTTTCATGGATCATGGGAATGCTTCCCTTAACTTGTGAACCATTAGGGAGGAAATTCTGTTGGTCGACGATTGTAATCCCTCCTTCAAACGGGAATGCGATCTTCCTAAAATAAGTCGACACGACAGCGGCCATGGCATAAATCCATGGTCTTCCCAGTAGGATGTTATAGTCAAGATTTCCATCAATGACCTCAACATCAATTTCTACTGTCTTTCCTCCTAGTTCAACTTTCAAGTTATTAAGGATACCATATGGGGTATAAGTCCTTCCGTCGAAAGCTTTTAATGTCGTCGAAGATCGCAACAAGGTTGGAGATCCTAGAGTTTTCCAGTAGCTCATCGACATAATACATGTCGATGCCCCCTCATCAATAATCGTTCTGTGAACAGTTTTGTTGAGGGCTTTCACTTGAATAAGGAAAGCTAGTTGAGCTGGTAACTGAGGATCATATCCCTTGTGATCAAAGGATACAAGATTGGAATCCTTAGGATCAACCCCACCAATTGTTGACAACAACGCCTGCCTTTGGGTTGGACAATTTTGTAGCACTTCAAGAGTCGACATAGCGGATGGCGATTGAGCCAAATCTTCCACTATGTTATAATGTTGCGCCGCTCTAGCGCGAGGATTAAATGTCGACTTGTGTACTACACCCCTTGGCAGTTTTATTGTTAATTCAGGGATGATGGGTGGTACAACTTCTGTCGAAGTTGTCGTTGAACTACTTGGTTGATCTTTATCTTTTTCGTTCGACAGCTGAGGATTCCCATAATCTTTGTTCCTTGTCGAAATCAAAGCATCATTCTGCTGTTTCGAAACCGACAACATAAGTACTTGCGACGGGGAAGCATTCCCACTATCAACCAGATTTTGACCTGGGTTGGGAAATGGATCAGTTAACACAGCTGAGGTTTGGGAACTTTTAAAGAACCTCTTTAACTCAGCTTTGAATGGGAAATTCTTTGTGATATGATCCTTATCATCACATATTAGACATGGATAATTTTGTTTTCCTTTCCTAGGAGGGTTTGAAGAATTTTTCCCAGGGGATGACTCACCCTGTTTCTTCTTCTTCCCTTTGTTTTGTTTCTTCTTGCTTCTTGGTTGATTGGTTTCTTTTCCTTTATCTTCTGATACGGCATTTACTTCCGAAGCAAGAATTTCTTCTTTTGCATTTTGATCCGAATTCTTACGGGCTTTCTTTGACGAAGCCTTTATCGATTTCGTGTTTGTTGTGCCAATCACGCCATCACCGGCATGAGAGTCACTATTTAATTTAGGAGGGGGAGGGATTGAAAATTCCGGTCTAGGGGCGTCAGGTATTTTGTCGTAGAGCGTGCCGGACTGAGTATAAACTAAGTCCAAATATTGTGCACGAGCAATAACTTGCTCCTCTGTTACGACTCCCCCCTTGGCCACATCTTCTGTAGTAGCCGGAAGTAACGACTTTATAAACCATTCAGCTAACAGCTGATTGGGAACATATGTTTTCACCATCCTACGACGATGACGCCACTCATGTATATGATTAGATATATGGGTGGTAGTTGTCTACTTGAAGTTGGTTAATATTTCTGTTCCTGTTTCATACCTTATCGGTAATTGAAAATGGGTTAAGAAAGTCGTGGCTAGGGAACTAAAATTGTCGAAACAGGCTCTTGGCAATTCAATATACCATTTGTCCGCCGAACCTGTCAATGTCCTCTGAAAAAGGCGAAGCCTTATCGAATCGTCATTTAGGGTGTTCGACGAGCACCACAAATGAAAAGTCATCACGTGATTCGATGGGTCTTCACCTGGATTTCCATTGAATTTAGGAATATCAGATGGAAGTTTATGAGGAATCGCTGGCCACCAGGGGGCATAAGCAATCGGATCGTTGGTTAACTAGTGTAAATCGAGTAATTCTAACGTTGCCACGAATGGTAACTGTTGATTCAGGTTAGGCGAAGCGTAACCAGGGTACGATGGAATCGCTTGAGCAGTGGGCCTTTGCATACCAGCATTATGTAATTGATGTTGGTATGACTGATACGGTTGGTGGACTTGACCACTGTAAAGTGGTTGGTTTTGACCGTTTGGATATACGGTTGTCCACTATTCACAAAGATCTGCTGCTCAGAACCTTGGTATACTTGCTGGAATTGCGGTTGTTGGTATTGTACAAGCCATGGTTGTGAAGCCATGTTTTGTTGCGCCATGCTAACCGTTGGGCCAAGGTGTGGGGTAATTGTACCCGTTTGTACTTGTGTCGCCCCACCAGTTGGCGATTGTGGTTGTGACCCATGATCAAGTGGCTGTTGCATTACAACCTGAGAAATCTGAGGTTGACATGCAACAGGTATCGCTTGAACTTGTGACACTGTTACAATAGCCGGTGTGGTTGGGATGTTCGTCACAGGTACACACTGTTGCATAGAATATACAACCCTTGGTTGTTGAGGTAGCATAGGTACCCAACTACTTGATGCAATTCCAGTATAACCTGAATACTGTTGAGAACTACCGTATGGATATCCTCCCGGAGGAGGTAATGAAACGGCATACTGCCCCCCATACGGTAGCAATCCTGTACTCAGAGGGATTGTTAGTCCTTGAGGACTAGATGGCCCAAATTTACCTCCATGAGGATCAATCTGTCGAGTCTCAACATAAGAGTTGCCGGGTATTACTCCGGATGAACAAACTGGAACAGACCACACTGTCGAAAAAGTCCCTTGGTGGACTCCTTCTAGCTGTTGAGAACTAGTTGGGACAGCTGGTATGTCGGCAAACATCGTTGGAGTGACGGCAGGGGCTTCTGCTGTCGCTGTGTCATTCGACACAGTCCTAGATGATGACGGTTGTTCAGACATTTTAAGTCTATCCAATAGATTGCCTAGCGATTCTACAGGAACTTCCACTTGTGGTGGATTAACTTCTGATGAAGGAAATAGAGTGACCCCAACTCCAAAATGAGTTGGAGTACTTGCTTGCGGATCCTCTGCAATTTCCTCTATCGCAATCAAACCCGGTGGAAGAGGAAGACCGTCAGGTCCGTAAAATATTTCTGGTGCCAAAGAAGTGGTTGCTTCGACAGTGACAGTTGTTTGAGGAGCAAAACTCTCCGGACCGGTTACAGACGGAACTGGTTCAGTTATACAAGTATTTGCCCCCAGACCAGGATCTGTATTAGTGTCCTTCTATGGCTGTTGAACTTCTTCTATAAAGGCAGGGTTTCCAGAAATGTTTGGAGTAACCGGAACCTCCGATGTAGTTGGAGCACTTGTCCTAACCTTTAAAGGAGATTTTGAACCGGTTAAACGAGTTCGCTTTGCCCATACTATTTTCGATTCCGGAGAAAAAAACGGTTGACTCGTAAGCCTCCGCGAACGACGGGGTTTCAATTGACTTTCTTCCACGATTGCGGATTACTCGATCAACCAAAATATTAAAAGGGAAATTTGTGTTTCCGAATTGAATGAATTTTATTAGACGCTTTTAGACACAACTTGCTTTTTCACTTTTTAAGAGTCGAGAAAAAGCTAAAGATGACTCTAGTCTCCTTCGATGTATTAACGAGCCCGAAGTGACAAATGCTCGGATGGACTTTTTCAGTTATAGAGTTTGAAAAAGGCCAAAAGAAACTGCTCTGGAGATCTAGGCAGAGGGTGTGCCAAACCTTTCGCAAAACCACAAAATACGTTTTACGGTACGAGTGGTCGATCTTCGTGAATGCTGTGTTCACTGCATTGCGATCAGTAGGGCGGCCGACACGGTTTCCTATGGATAAAGGCTTTGATCCTATAGGGGTCTCCCAATATATACGCGATGGTACGTGGGAGCACAAGTCCGTATTAGTGCCACCGACTCTCAGGAGGAATCACCCACCTTCGTCGAGATCAATAGTCACTACGTTTAACGACACCGGAACACGTCTCTAGCTTAGACCTCTATGTGTTTGCGTTATGTTTCAAAGCGTTGTTAGGTTCATTCAATATATTTTAAGTTGATCTTTTTAAAGTTTGCCTTTCAAGGTTCACCACGAGATGTTTTGATACAAATTCCTAAATGCAGTCTAAGATGAGAAGCAAGCTTTTTCAATCTTTTCAACTTATGAAAATCTTAACTACTGAGGGAAAAGAGAGATAAAATCTTTTCACACAGATCAAAGAGCATACACTAATGCACTTTTTCCCTAAATCAACATACAAACTTATATGCAAAATGCAAAATGCAGGTATTTCTTTTCTCTTTCTTAATGTTTGTGTGACACAAAAGAAAGCTGTTGTATAATTTTGAATTCAATTTCAAGTGAAAGCAAACAAGCTTGTCCAAAATCAAAAGACACCTTAAGATTTACTTGTCTCGACACTAGAAATATATAAATTCAAACCATATGACGAAAGCAAAAGCTCAATCAACTATGAACAACAAACAAACTAACTCTTAAGATCAAAACGACACTTAATCACAGGTCTAGATCTAAGAGGCCACAGCAAGACTAGTTCACTTTCGTTATGGGAAATTGTAAATGTACAAGAAATACACAAAGAACAAACATAGTTTCTTTATATAACCGAGGCGGAATAGTGGCAAGGAAAGTTGGTTTCAGATAGGCACATTGACTGGTAACAGGCAGCAAAAAACAAGAGTGAAAACAGGGCAAGAAACAGCAGGAAACCCCAGTAGCACAAGGCAAGACTGGTCCAGCGCAGGTGGTACACAGGCAGTTTGACCTTCAGCGCAGGTAGCCCCTTCGGGAACTGCGCTGAAATGCAGACATCCTTCACACAGCCTGCACTGAAGAACGAAACTTTCGTTTCTCTTGGTTTCCTGGTCACAGATTGCTAAAAAATTCACAGTTTTTGGCCAAATCAGAAGCTATCAGTCAAGTACACACTAAGGGATGAAAAGGGGGATGAAAAGCTATCACTAAGAGCTATTTAGAGTCCTTGTGGATCAGCTCTTCAAATCATAAACTTGCCCAGAAATTGAGCTAGAGTAGCTGCCCTCTACTTTGCATTTGAAAGATCCAAATGCAGTTCGATTCGGTACTCCCTTTGTTTATGAAATGAATAGCAAAAAACACAAACAACCAACAAGATACATTCCCCAGCGGAGTCGCCAATTTGTTGTTGGGAAAAGTATCCAATACGGAATGACCCTATCCCACTCTAAGGGTGATAGTACCTCAGCAACAACTGAATGCAAAGCTATTCAAGATTACTTCTTTATGAGATGTAAGAGAGAGGAGAAAGGGATCCACTAACCATTATCTTCTGCTAATGGTTGATCCAATCTTCCCTCTTTGCTGCTTGCTCCTAGCTCCTTGCTCTTTCACTGGCCCAGCTACACAAAGATCCTGTAAAAGCACAAGAAAAGGAAACTACAAGAAGCATACATCCATAATCGATTCAAGGATTAGAACAAATCAAATATACAAGCATCAATACACCATTGAGACACATGCACATAGAAGAACCTCAAATGCTTTATTAATGGAAGAAGTAAAGTTCTGAGAGTGTTACAACCATAAGAGGCCCAATCCAGCAACACCTCCCAGCAGAAAGAAATCTCCTCTTCACCTCCTTCAAGCAAATCACCCAATAGTTCTATACTCAAACCAACAGCACTTCCTTACATACACAAGATTCCAGCCTCCCTAGACCTCATGAGAGAGCTCTATATATAGGAGTTTTGGAGAAAGGATGAGTCAGCTTGAGGCTGGCATGAAGCTGACTAGTGTCCTCTCCCACTTCAGTTATTCTTCAGTTCTTGAGTCCACTTGGAGTTTCTTGCTTTCACTTGGAGATCTAGATCCTCTTACTCATCACAAGGCGAATTCCCTGATCCAAGTGTCATTTTGGAAGCTTCCTGGGCATTTGACACCTTGCAGAATGACTGTGCCACTTGGCCAATCTCGCCCAGCGCAGGTAGCCTTCATTGCTTTTGACATTCAGCGCAGGTACAGAGTGGAGCAGTTGACATTCAGCGCAGATGCTCAGTGGAGCAGCTGACATGATCCAGAAATAGCTTGTTTTTGAGTGTTTTCAGGTGGAGAACTGATTTTTAGTGCTGTGGTTTGTTGACCTTGTTCATCTAGGGGTAGGAACAACATGTTTAGGGACTTTGGATCCCTTAGATTATTGACATTTCATGCTTCATGCTGTTAGGCACAAAAATGTCTATAACACATCAGTTGAACCAATATCATTGGGAAGTGTTTGGAAGGGGAATACAATAGTAATTCACTCCAACAAAAGGTGGCATAAGAAGGATCGTCAGAGGAAGGAATGACACTCTAACGGGGCAAGACATGTACAATCATTGGAGGGAATATGTGTTTCCATTAGTTTTTTCTCTGCTGGGCAGAATATGACCACAAGGGTGCAGCTTCAAGGAGGGGCAGTGATTCTAATGAGACAATCCTGTTCATATATGCAAGGATAAAGTTTGTTGTCGAACCAGGATTCTCAATATCTTGTGAAACACATTTGAAAATAGTCGTGTTGACATTCAAATAACGAAATGTACGACTGTAGAGAGAGAGAGATGTATCTTTTGTAACATATGGCATATTTCTTGTGCACCAATGTTTCTATCTGCAATGGTTTTTGTAAGGAGATTTCGGATGACAACAACAGTAGGTGCTTCTGGAATGAGACTTTATGATAGCCGTGATAGCATTTGACGGCAACTCTCAGATCTTGTTTCTGCTTTTGCTGCATACTTTGAAATATATTTCAACACATCATGGTGAGAAAGGACTGGTTGGCAATCAACATTTGCTGTCCAAATACAGAGTAGATCGGCATTGTGAATATTCAATCTTTCATCATTTCGAGCAAGGATGTAGGTTTTATGACCTATATCATCAATGAAAAGTGAAGAAGTAGACTTCAACTCCCACGATACTCCATATCGGCAGCTAAGTACAATGTCTTTCTTGTGAAGACAAGAAGATTCATGACACTTTGTATGACGTTGAACGCAGTTGATGAGCTCTGTATAGTCTTCAGCCTGATTGGACGTGAATATTCATGCTGTGTCAAGAAGACATGGGTTATGAATTGTTGATTGGTGAAGTGGAATATTTCGGTGTTCTGCTTGACATGGATTCCAACCAGTTACGTAGTGGTCGAAATATTTCTATGCATTAGCAACATCTAATGCATTGTCCCAGTCAAGTGTGTCCATGTTTGGTGCATTTTCCAGCCAGAGGAAGCCATGAATGTGTGCGGATCCTCTATGTTTCCATTCGTATCTGAATATAATATGAAGGTTACATTTGGTTAATACATATATATGCAATGTATAAAATTAATGTAGAGGGAAATGGATATTAAATAATACCTGCACTAGTATTCTACTGCATGGAGGCCTTTTTGCAGGATTTCTTCGAGGAAAATTGTAAATTTGCAATGCATATATTGGGCTGTTAGATGTGGGGTTTTAATTATGTTTTGAATTTTCCATTGGAAGTGGTTGACTGAATTAGAAGGAACACTGGTAGGCATGATCGTTTTCAAGTCATGCCATTTAGTATCAGCTACGCTGCGAGTGAAAAATAATGTCGGGCTTCCTATTTGCATGATCTTGTCAGTCAGCTTAGATCGTTGTTTGTTCCAGAAAGACCGTGTTCCTCGTAAGGCTGAACCGAACCACATTATTTGCTCTGGAAATCTTGAATCTGTAGAGTCACGAAGACACTATCATAGGTTTGAAATCGTTGTTGGCAAGTTGTTCTCAATGTACTCCTTCACGAAAACACTAGCAGTTTCTTGGCTACGGTGGCGGATTAGAATGTTATAAAGATAGTAGCAGAATATTGGTTGTTGGCCAAATCGGTTATCATAGCAGTGCATCAAGTGTAAAGCATATTCATGCATCTCAACCAGGGAAAATTTTAAGAACCCCCCCTAAATTTATAAATATAATAAATGGGCGAATCTCCATGGCATATAGGAAAAATGGAAGGCGATTTTATCAATAATATAATATGTATATATAATTTTTTGGCGAATCTCTCACCAGGCATGGCGAATATTTTACTCAATTATAAAATCTTGTAAGATCTTGCCGAGTCTTTCACTAAATAATAAAACTTTGTAAAGTCCTACTGAATCTTAGCATAGGCTACATGCTGGTTTAATTCCCCCATTTAAATAGGCTACATTCCAGGTGAATACCATGGGTCAATACCATGTTCCATTTTGGTGAATACCATGGGTCAATACCATGTGCCATTTTTATTTTTATTAATTCTAATATTAGGGTTAATAATGGTTTTTTGCATGGTATTAATAAAAATCTAGTCCATGGTATTTGTCCCATAGTATTTTGGCCATAGGTTTCACCTAAATATAACCCATTTTTTGTATGGAGTAAATATAAAAAAATGTTTTATTTGTTTACCATACCTCTCGTTTATTTATATTTTTATTAATTTACCATACCTCTTTTACAAATATGGTATTTGGCCCATAGGATTCACTTAAATAAAACCTTTTTCTTGAGCCTTCATAAATAGAACGAGGGTTATGGACTAAATATAAAAAGAGGTTTTATTTATTTATGATACGTCTAGTTTATTTATATTTTTATTTATTTACCATACCTTTTGAGTAAGTATAAAAAGACGTTTTATTTATTTACCATACCTCCACTTTACTTATATTTTTATTTGTTTACACCCTTACATGTATATAAGGTGACTTATGGAGTCAATATAAAAATGATTTATTTATTTACCATACCTCTCATTTATTTATATTTTTATTAATTTACCATACCTCTTTTATAAATATGGTATTTGACCCATAGGATTCACTTAAATAAAACCTATTCTTGAAAATGGGCGAATGGATTCACTTAAATAAAACCTATTCTTGAAAATGGGCGAATGGAAGGTTGTAAGTCCTAATTTCAAGGGCTAGATTTACCTTTTTTACCCTCTCCCTTAAAATAAGGTGGGCTATTTGAGGTGATTTGTAAAAATGTACTATGATACAAAATATTCGCCCACTAAAAAATTAAAACCCCTTAATTTCGCCAAAGGGCGAACATTCGCCCCTAAAATTATCATTGATCTCAACTTTTGTAAGTCTTGGTTGCATGATCATTGCAATGCCTATAAGGAAGAGTGTGTGGAATTCCATGGCAAAAAGGCCGATGGTGTTGTATTCATTTATAGCAGTTAAAGATATTGGAGGCCAATCGATAGAGCTTGTTGAATTTGAATGGGTCAAGTGAAAATAGTTACAAATGTGCTCAAGCTCAGTACATGAATTTGGGAGTACTGGAACGAAAGAAGAGGGTTGTATTTATAATGGAGGTAGCATGACATCAGTATCATAAGTAGAATCAGTAGTGGTTTGATGGGGTTCAAAAGAGGAGGTGGTTACATTATGGAGAAGAGAAGAAATATCTGTAGGGTGATCTGGTAGCGCAGAAATTGCAGATGAATTGAATTGAACATCACAGTAGTAAGGGTCATTTTTTATTTTGTATTCAAGGGCTGCAAGGACACGTGATTTGCAAACGAAGAATTCGTAAGCCTTTTCAGATGGATTTTGCCTTTTCACAATGAGGATGTCTAAGTCAGAAAGCATTCGGGGTAAGTATTTGGCAATAGTGGTGATGTCTTGAGGGAATCTAATTGTATGGCCACTATATTTGTATTGACCACCACAGGCATGAGTGACTTGTAGAATGGGGTTGACACATGAAATGAGCATTTCTTCAACTTGTGTTAACTGTTGAAGGACATAGGGTTGTTCTCTAGGGTTCACGTTGTTCAATTCAAAAAAATGATTGGTAGATTTAGATGATGCACAACGAAAACATGAAAGTCTATCGTGGAAAAGCTTTGCTTTCATTCCTGGGTATGATTCCTTGCATATTGTGCAAACATGAATGGTAGAAAGTCCATCAATCCTTTCTCAAAAGTGACGATGTTCTTCATTAAGGAGAGGGTTATATTGGATTTGATGAATGTAATATGGGTTGGTTTGTATAGCTGGGAGAGCATTTGAGGTGGGAAGGGATGTAGAGGAAGTAGTAGGATTTTTGCGGTTTTCATAAAGTAGTCGTTGTCGTGCATTTATTCTATCCTTTTGTTGTGCATAAAGAAGACGTCGCTGCTCATTTTTTTCTGCAGTTTGATTTTTTTTGGAATATCTAAGCAAGAACAAATAATTATTGTTAGTTTTCATAAACGAGTAGTGCATGTTTGGAGAATGTATTACATGTTTTAGAATTAAATTTTTTTATTTGAACATGGAATTAATTTTTTTTATTTCAACATCGGTGAAGGTAGGTGGATTAGGTAGAAGGAAAAACATGCAATTAGGAATACTATAAAATCATATATTATTTCAGCATCTATTATTGAGAGGAGAGAAGCAAGATAATCAATATTTTTCTCCCTTCTTCTTAATTTTTTTTTGACAAGTTTGAATGATAGCATGAATAGATTAGCAAGCAAGAGATCAACGTATAGCATGTAGACAATGAACGGGAAACGTATGTAGTAGCTCTTTACAAATGTCGATATCTATATTATGTAAAATGAAAAGGGTAAACATACATATTTTGGAATAACTGGAATAGAGTATTTGCAGTGACAGTGTGCATCATAATAACATGGGTGTATAATTTACAACAATATGAAACAATGAGTTGTGCGGAAATGTTTGTTTATGTACAAACAGTAGTGTTAGAAGAGACACTAAAAAACATTTCATAAGCGGCAAACAATAGGTCATTTTGAAGTGGACATTGCTTGAATGTCAGTGAGTGATTCCTTGCATGCAGAGGCATATTGGATTTCTTTTGAATTGATTAGTATTGGTTGCAAGCGCTGAACACCGTTGAAGTAATCTGCTTTAATGGAAAGTGTTAGCAAGAAGCGGTGTCCTGAAATTCGGCCACAAATTTCCTACAGATCAGTTGGTTCGATAGAAAGAAGGAACATGTATTTTGCTATGATTCCCATGAGCTCATTCCCTGCATCATTGAAAGCTATGACATTCTGTAGGTGCCCGATGTGGTCATGTATCTCAATTTTAAGTTTGTAACAGTAGTCACATTCTGGGAAGTCACCGTTACATTTCGTATAATGCCAAAGATTGTTAGAATGCTCCACAACCTTCTTCATGCATTGTTTTCCATTGAAATCTAATGGACATGCTAGAAAGTAGAAGTTGTCCATATGAAGAGCAGTAATTGTTGCTTGAACTGAAACCCATATTGCTTTATTAGAGGTTTGCATGCCAGAAATTTCATGAAACGTCTTTCGTGGTAGGGCACGTTTCGAAGCGACACGATAGTTTCTACTCAAAGATGGAGAAGAAGAGATATAACCTGTTTCACGGAACCATGCATGTAGTCGGTGATTTTCTTCAACGTGTGGATTTATGATGAGAATGCTTGTTGATATCATCCCTATTGTGGTGCCATTAAATTCAGATACACGACCTCCTTTGATTGCAAGGATTGGTGGGTTGTCAAAAGAGTAGAATTCAGAAAGGTTTTGTCCTATATAGTCACAATGGTCTCCCCATAATGTTACATCAATGCTAAAACCTGACTTGTCTTTTAATATGAGTGTTTTCCTTAATGTTTCACTTCCGTCTTTTCGTCGAATTGTTGATGCAAGTGAAGTGGAGGTAACAACACCAATGACATCCACATTCGTATTTGGACTTGCACTTTTTATTTCAGCAATAGTCTTGAAGTGAAAGCTCTAGTAAGGAAACATTGGATCATATATGGGACATGGATTGATAGTGGAAGCAGCAAACAAGTAAATTTCCCATTTTTTCTTGAGGTGGTTGTAGTTTGGATTTGATTCTTTCACTGTGCCATTTGAAACAATGTATAGCTGCCCAACTTGAATTAGATTGTAAAGAGATTTATCTAATTCAAAAAATGCAGAAAGGTGGATCTCTTCCTTATCACGATTGATAAGGTCAAATCCAAAAACTTTTCCTGAGCCTCGCACATTGTTGTAAGTCTTCAATGATGCTTTTGCAAATGCCCTAACTTGGATTGACCAATATTTTCGATAAGGACTAAGTTCCGTGAATGGAATCATTGTATTTGTTGTCGTAATTGGTGGAGTAACTACAGAGGGCAACGTATCTTCTACTAATGAAGAGATAAACTGGGATGTACCCGCCTTTGCATGTAGTGGCGTCGATGAGTCCTTCGTCATTGCTGCTGAGCGCATCACAACTTCAAGCTCAACCACTTAGATGGACATTATGTAAACAAATGAGAAATAAATTAATGAATATTCCATTTTCCTTTTTGTAATGAAAGAAGCGTTTAGAACGAAAAAAAATAAAAGAGGGTAACTTCAAATGGTGGGCCTTACGAGGAGTTTTGAAGCACTATGCAAGCTGCTTTTTTAAGTAGAATTATCGAGCCAATTTGGATGTCTCCAGATACAACTTGTGGGCTATATGTAGATGGTAGAAAAGTCTTGTGTTGATGTGTTCCATCAGATAGAGTAATGTGTAAGTGTGAGGATCTTATTTCTAATGAGGTAGCATAACCAACATCGATCATTTGATGTAGTGGTTGAATCTCAGTGGAACCATTTAGCAACAGAGGAATGACATTCGTTGTCAAGGTTGTCTCCATAATATTAACAGGAGGATTCTTTTTCCTGTGATAGTAGTACCTGCAATTCATCAATTTCACCACAACACAAAATTCTAGTAAAAGAAGATGTGATGTGAATGTGGAATCTAATCTAACAAGGCTAACTTTTGATGGTGAAACAATATTATGGGCACAACCTAGAGGGGGAGGAGAACAACCTCTCATATTAACTACCCAAGGTAGACCACATTAACAAAATACCTGGTAATAAGATTCGATGACAAGGTACATATTGTGCAAATTTGGAAGTACCTCAAGCGACTCAAAGATCCTTATAGTCTTACATTACCTTTAAAACATGTATGAAATAGAAACATTTGCTAGCCATGACTCATACTGATCCTTTCATCAATATTCTGTTCGCACATGATATGCGATCCTTGTAGGAAAAATCCACATGTTTCTTACACGACGTAAAACCCATTAAGAGATGTGTTTCAATCAAGGCATTTGTCATGCATTTCGATCACTTAATTTACCCTTTGCAAACCTCTTTTAAAGGCTGACTGGACTCCTTATGGCTTTGTAATAATATTTTATAAGTGGTTCGTATTAGTAGGCCTTGGAGGCAGCAACATAAAGTGCCCACATTTAGGGCAGGCAATGTGAGACCCATCACTTGGAAGCAGTGTGATTGTTTTGTGAATCTTGTGCATAATTCATGATATTTTAACTATTTTCTGAACAATCCACAATTTTTTTTTATTACGCTATATTCGGTTGTACTCACTATGCTTATGCAGTTTTGCACATTATAGGGAATCACTTTCATTAATCTTCTCTAAAACTATTAGGAATTTTTTTGGAGAATATTCAATGTTGTCCTCAATAGAGGGAAAGTACTCAAATCTATTGAGCTAATATGAATACTTTTCTTACAAAAATTAAATATATAAGTAAGAATATAGGGCCATAAAACATATGTCGAATAGTGGCCATTGCATATGACAAACACACTATTCAAACACTATGTATAACTTTCAATAAATTTGTGAGTCTGATGCATGAAAGGGTAAAGCTATTGAATCTGAAAGTTCACACATTCCTTTAGTCCAAGAACTTTCCATGTATTTCTCTCACTTAATTTACCCTTTGCAGACCTTTTATAAAGGTTGAATCTGCGTTCTTCACGGTAGCCAAAGTGGATACGCATAGAGCGTTGTTACCAATCTATTTGGTGAGATGAATTCCTTTGCATATATTGCATGGTCCTAAAGCATACTTTAAGGTCCCATGAACAAATTAGAAATGTTGAATTTATTTTCAAATACTTATCATATCGGCTAATGCTAAAGGTCTCCATCCTCATTAGCATTTATGACATTTCCGTTTTCTGGTCCTAGCAAAATCCAGGAGACTGGCTAGTTTTTATCTGGTGTAGTCGACCCGTAAACCTCGAAGTGTTTTGGTGCACTTGTTAGATCATATGCCATGCTCTGGTCCAGTAAAATGTAATCAAGGAATAGGAGTAGTCAGTGCAGAAATCATCTCAACTGATAAAGAAGAAATTACAAGAGAAACTGAGACCTAAATACAGTGAAAATGTTTCTAATGACATTGACCCAATTACATAATATATATATATATATATATATATATATATATATATATATATATATATATATATATATATATATATATATATATATATATATATATATATATATATATATATATATATATAGTTTGACAAGAAGAGAAATTTCTAAGTAAAAGCATATTGTCAACCATCTGTGAGGAAATTAGTGTGGTAGATTAGACAACCGCATTGTGTAAGCACTAATACCCAAAGAAATTATCCATTAAGCTAAGGGAATGGATAACGTAAACATACAAAGACAGCAAGCAATGCTAGCGTGAGAAAGGACACTAATGAGGACCTACGAAAAGAAGTGTACCTACAGGATAAAGCTTTAGGACGGTATTGCGTGTAAAGCCATAGGTGGACAAGAAGGGGATTATTGATCATGTGGAATAAAATCTCAATACAAGGATATGACTATTCCAGAATTTTGATAGACATGAGCAAAGTCAACTGATCTTTAAGCGAAGTCAACTGATTTTTGATGGACATGAGAAAATTCAACTGTTTGACTTTGATCATATCAATCATATCAGGTATTCCACTATAATAAGATAGCTTGCCATCACATATATAACAACTACAAGTCAGATATGGTACACAAGGCATGGCACTGAAACCACTGATGTTGTTTGTATCAGAGCAAGAGAAAAATGACATAAATGCATTGTATGATTTTGCACCCGGTATAGCTAGGTAATCCGAAGCTAGCTCTAGAAGTGGGTACGGATATCAACTAATGAGAAACAAAATCTTGTGAGTAAGAATGCTTATCATAGCAGAAATCATTGTAATCTGGTAAGGGTTCTGCTTTCTTTATGGGGTAATGTAAAAGAGTAGCTCTTATTAAGATTTCAGCAATTTCTTAGGTCAATTTATAAAATTTCATAAGACCGACGAGGAGAGTAAAATCTTCAATTACACCTGAACATGCGTAGAATAGTCAACAAAGGTATGCCTCATAGGGTCGACCTAAATTTGAAAGGATCTCAATGAACCCAGCCAGATGAATATGGAAGTACAATCTTCAAATGCAGACTTTGCCAAGATGCAGGCCATCTAATGACTGCCTGCACAAGAAAGGTACAGCAAGTGGAAGGACATTTAGAGCCATAATAGATCTCCCATAGATGGCCTGCAGTGGGATTCAAAAAGTTGAGAGGACGAAAATATGACCCGGTTAGATTAGAAGACAAGCAAAAGGAAAGCAACCAAAATTATAGAAACAACAGCTACAGAGAAGGCCCATGAAGAAGGAAGAAAACTCCTACAGACTCTCGAGCCTTAGCATAGGAGAAGACCACATTTGAGAACAGGAACCAGGAGAAGAAAATCAACCACAACTGAATTTGTGGAAAAAAGAAATGAAGAAGACCATAGAACATCAAGATCCCTTTTCCAAATCGTCAACAGTGGAAAGTGGATACAAAAATCGATTCAAACAAGGAGCAAAAATCAACGTCTATTTTGTGGTTTTGTTTTAGCAGAATAGACATGCCTCATACATGGCTTCTAAGCCAAAGGAAGCCATACTATGCAATGCAACTCCTCAGGACATGTTTCTTAAATAGAGAAAAAGCATCAAGCAAACAGAAGTGAACTACTTCAAATAAATAGAAGGAAAAGAGTGCTACCTTGGAGATATGTTCCAGAGTGACTGGTTGAGGGAAAATGGGAATCCTAAGCTTGATGGAGACAAGAACATCACTACCCTTGAGTGGAAGACACCTCCCTGGCTCACTGAATTTGGGGGTCAGTATTTCATTAGCAAGAGGGTGAAGTTTGTTTAAGAAAAATATCCTTCTGGATATCTCTCTCCAAGACAGAGATAAGTTATTGCTAGGGTAATATCCTTCATAATGATATAGAACCTTTCCTCCACCATTGGCTACTACATAATCCACTCTCCCTATTCCATCAGTGAAATGTTTCTCAATCTCTGCTTCAACCGTCTTTTGTACGGCGGCATGGAAATCGATGAAACTAATGGCAGAATTCCTATCTGCAACTACAACCTTTTCATTCATAAGAGAATTTATAAGATTTGTGGCATCTCCGACAGTAAGAAGACCATTTCATCGTAACTACACAGATATTTCTTCCAAATGATAGAGATAAAATATTGTGATATGCACTAACCTAAGTTGCTTGGAGAATCTGAGTGTCATTTCTGCCACAGAATTACAATAACACATGTAAAGCAGGGAAGCACTATTAAAACAAATTAAAACGATAGTTGTCCCTAATTACCTTGGAAATTTTTCATTAACTGGGTATTTAACTCTATTTATTGTATTTAAATCTCATTTCCACTTGTTAAACACCATCCATTCATATACCTGACATATAATGGAAAGGGCATACACCTGGGTTGTTGCATGGCGACTCCCCTTCTGCCACACACCCTCTACCACATGTTGGCCACATGGAGTAAGGTGGGTAGCATTCTTTGGTTTTAGTGAATGATCCATATTACTCGAGGTAATTGAATGGTTATCCCTAGACATTCAAGCCCTAACCCTTCATGAAGCACCTGACATTCATAGTTTTATCAGTGTGTTTGTCGCGTTTGAGAACCAGGGCTATCAAACTACCTTCGGAACAAGAAGTTCATTTAATATTTCCCCTAGAAGCTCGAACGAAATTCCACCCGCTGCTCCCTAAAGGCTTCTATGGGAATAAGATCAGCTTTGCATGCGCAAAGACAACATGAGGAGAGTTGGCTAAAAAATTGTTGTCTTTCACTCTGAAATTGATAAACGAAGGGAAAACAGCTGTGAATGACCATTATATGCAATCGGTGATAGATTTTATGGAATTGGAAGGGCATTAGTTTCTCTTGAAAATCTCCTGTTCAAAAGTCTTACACGGTGCAGCAAGCACAAATTCAACAGCAAAGTGATAGCCTTTTGCCTCAAAATCAGGTGGGTTATGACAATTAAGTTTGTCTCTCTTTCTTAATTAATGCCAAGATTCCACCAAGGTATGGTATGTTTTCTTATTCAATGCCCTGTTCTGCTTTGGCTTCTTCTAGTTCAAATCAGAGGACGTTGTACCTGAGCTCAACCAAGCTTATGCCCTTCTTAGACAGGAATTCTCAGATCATTCACTGGAGTCAAAGGGGTTGGAGTCTTGGACTGAGTCTCCTTCCCAAAATTGGTTTGAAATTTCCCTCTCCTACCCAACTCTTACATTGTTAACAGGCAGGTGTGCTAATTAGAGTCAATGAAGAGAAATGGGAATGGCAGGCGCCACTGTACTATTTGGTGCTTTCTAGACAATGGTACAAGTTACTTATCATCTAACAGGACATTGACCATACAGCTAAGAGCAATTTCTCTGCAATATTGTGTAATAAGCTAGGGTAATTTTATGCTACGGTTTTGTAGGACTTTAACAAATTTTCTTCTAGTACATAAATTAATTCAACATCAATAACATCCTCTACTATAAATAGTGCCAATTGTTATAATAAACTGAAACAAATCAATAATTCTTTCACAACAATTAATGTTTTAGTCCAATGTATTGTTTGTATATTCACACCAATAAAACACAAAATTACAATGCGTTCCATGTTCAGTAACCTAAAACGATTTGTCTAATCCTTGATGAGGATTATATCCCTTCTAACTACTAACAGAAACTGGACTAAAATAATTGAGTCTATGTATGAGTATGTTAGTTTAACGCACATACAACCAGAAATCAGGAAAAAAACAGGAAAATGAGGGAGAATGGGATCAGAAAACCCATTTTTGAGAGCACTAACCTAAAATTTAAACAGAAGAATTCTGAGAACCTAGGTGAACAATTTCTGAATAGGAAAACAGAGCTTTACCTGCCATAAAAAAAACCCATAAGAAAACACTGGACAAAGATTAAAACGTTGGAAGCAAAATGAGAGAGAATGGGATCAGAAAACCCATTTTTGAGAGCACTGACCTGAAAATTGAGCAGGAACAATTTCTGAACAATAAAACGGAGGTGTAAACAATGTATACTTGAGCACCTGAGTGAACAAACAATTTCTAAATAGTAAAACGGAGGTGTAAATAGTGTATACTGAATAACAGAGGGCTAGGTCATGCACAACAGATTGCACAGCAAAAACGAGACACATTATTGCATCAATAAGTGGAAGAGCACAAAAACATTACTGCAAAGGGCATGGAAGAGAACAAGAAGAGCAGAAAACGGACGGATATGGTTGAAGAAAACAAGAATTTCTCCGAAATTGCTGAGAAGAAACAGAAATTGCATGAAAGGTGTGAAGAATTTGCCCGCTGAATGTGTATGCCAGCTGTCAAGCTTAGAAACAAAAAGACAATGAAAGGCTCACTCAAAGGAAGGCCTATCGGCCTAAATATTTTCTAAATAGAAAACAAAAATGAATATGCATGTTTAAATAGTTTTAATCAAAAGCATTATAAAATATTAATAATTTTAAAAATATTGTACTTACTCATATTTATAAATAAAAATATTTGGATGTTTATATAACTTAATATAATTTAAAAAAAAGATGAAGTGATTAAAAGAAATAAGAATAAAATGTTAAAACTTTAAACTTTTCTAAAATATTTAACATAAAATTTAAATAAACTATTTGAATATCAATATTAACTAATTTATGTCCAAATAAATTTCATTTATATCTATCTATAAAATAAAATATTTCAATGTTTTATATAATAAAGTATTCATTATCTAAAAAAAAAATTAATTGAAAGTTAAAAAGTAAATTAAAAAAATATCAAGTACTTCATAATAATAAAAATCAGAGAGGTGTAATTCATTCAATTATTAATATAGAATTAATATGTGAACTTTAAAAATATTCATAATAATAAAAAATCATAATGTGGGTTATCAATAAAATATTTTAATATGCATGATTAAGTAATATTGATGTATACCTAAAAATATATTAATAAAAAAAAAATCACTTTAATGTGGACAATGTAGTCCAGAGATAGATGTTTCAATGCATATGTATGTAAAATATTTTAATGTCAACTATGTATATATTATATATTCTTTAAAAACAATTATATATATATATATATATATATATATATATATATAGAGAGAGAGAGAGAGAGAGAGAGAGAGAGAGAGAGAGATAAAACAATTGATTTTTTTTTTTATCTTTTATGGTTAAAATATTTAAAGTAGTCTCACTAATTTATATTTTGGTCCCTTTTTAGTATAATTTTTTAGGAAATTTCTCTTAAATCCAACAAATATTTTTTGGACTTACAAGTTTAAGTTATGTACTCTATATACTATTCGAAAATACAATGTGAACAATGAAAAATAATATATATATATATATATATATATATATATATATATATATATATAAGAGGAGATAGATTTTCAAATTTTGTATTCTAAAAAAAGATTGCATCTGAAAATATTTGATCCCTCTCAAAACATGCTAGATCTATATTTAAATAGATTATACCAATATATTTATCTTAAAAATTAAGCTTCTATTAAAATTTATTTTCTATAGAAATCATGATTGAATGAAATGTCTAACCTATATTGTAACATCAATTTTTCAAGGTTATTTTTTTGATATGAATATTCAATAAACATTTTATATAATAAGAAAAACATCAAAGATCCCATGGAGGCCACTCTAAGGCTTGAGATGCCTGTTGTAGAATCAAAGTTCCATATGTTCTTTTATAGTAAGAGGAGAGGTACAATGACGTCAAATTATGATTGAAATCATTTTTGTTTTGGATGTTTTATAAAGTTTTTATATTTAAAAATAATATTATAAATGGTAAGTTTTAATTAATAAAAAACCAAAATGTGAGACTACATTAAAAATTCTAACCCCACACACACACACACACACACACACACACACACATATATATATAACATCAAAATATTTTACATAAATTGTGCATTGAGACATTTTTACTACATTCTCCATATTAGAATGAGTTTTCCTTTGTCATTAATATATTTTTAGGTATACATCAATATTTGTTTGATGAATCACATATAGTTTTTTTTTTATTATTATGAATACTTTTAAATGTCACATTAATTTTATATTCAGGATTCAATAAATTACACATCTCCCTCTTATTATTTTAATTAGGAAGTACTTGCTATTTCATATTTTATTTTTGGAGTTTCAACTACTTCTTTCTCTTGGACATTGAATACTATTAAATATATACAGTAGTTAGATCTTCAAATAGTTTATTTAAATTTGATTTTTTATTTTGAAAAATATAAGGTTTAAACATCCTACTCACATGTTGAGCACGGAAAAAATCATGCATTTCCCTCATAGTGACTGTAAATTGTGTCGTTTGGTTTAATTATGGTTTCAAAGAGGATTTATATGGGTTTTTCTTAATTTTTTATAAAAAATAAAATTCAATTTAACATATTAAATGACATTAATGGGGTGAAATATTTAATTATGGTTTCAAAGAGGATTTATATAGGTTTTTTTTTTTGTTTATAAAAAATAAAATTCAATTGAACATATTAAATGACATTAATGGGGTGAAAGAACATAGTTACAGATGAAACGAGAACTATTACCTCAAAACGGGTATTGGAGCCCAAAAACACCAAAAACCATGAAAAAATAACCAAAGAATGAAAATTGTTTATTCCATAACGATGTTTTTTTTAGGGTAAATGTTCAACATTTTTTTTTAAATGGAAGTAAAAACCATTTTTCTTTAAAAAATGGATGAAAAAAACACCCTAAAAAAATTTGTTTATTCCACAATGATGTTTTTTTAGCGTAAATTTTAACATTCTTTTTAAATGGAAGCAAAAACAATTTTTTTTTAAATGGATGAAAAAACACCCTTAAAAAAATTTGCTTATTCTAGAATAACAAAAAAAAAAATGGTTACAATTCTGACATTTTTTAGCAATGGAGTTAAAGAGAAAATATCCAAACTCTGAAAAACTGTGAAATTTCAACAATTCTCGAACACGATGTTAAAGATAAAATATCATGTCGCGAATCCCTGATAATTCCAACTATTTCCATCTATATTGTTAAAGATAAAATATCTTAACTCTAAAAAACCTTGAAATTGTAATTGTTTTCGACCATAGCATTAAAGATAAAAAATCATGACATTATGGAAAAATTTTATGACTAAAGAAACTTTAAAAATGAACACCTCAATGAAAGAGTTATTATCCCAAGAGTAACTTTTTTAAAATGTTAAATGTATAGCGATTTTTTTATTTTTATTTTTAAATGTTAAAATTTACTCTACAGTTCAGAGAGTTGTAGAGATTGTTTCTAATGGAGGGTGGCAAAGGAGGGAGCTTGACTCCCTCCTACAAGGACGCGATATCCAACAAAGGTAAAACACCGGTGATAAACAGCAAAGGCTTGGTTGAGAAAAAAACAGAGACAATGAAAGGGGACAGAGTAGACCAAGACCAAGGTAAACAATAGCATAAAGGACAAGGAGGAAGAAGACAAAAATCAGGGTTCATGAGACCAAAAGCAAAAGGGACCTTGTAAGCCTAAAGCAGAAATCACTCCCAGAGTAATATTAAATGATCCTGCTCTGCAAGCACACAGAGAACACATGGGGAACTACACCATTATTTGTAAATTCATGGGACTATGGCCCACTGACAAAGCTTTACAAACGTGGATCAAGTATTACTGGAAACCCAAAGGAAGCATTGACCTACATCTTGGGTCAAAGGGATTCTTCACAGTAGTGTTCTCAAACATCGAAGACAAAGATAGAATATTCGAAGGAGGACCCTAATTTCATGCAGCAGCTGGTCTCTATATGAGGCCTTGGATGATGAACTTCGTCCCAGAGCGGGAGACCTTCACTTAGGTTCCAGTATGGGTAAAGCTCTATTCTCTACCTCGTGATTATTGGCAATAAACTAGGGCGTTTTGTCAAAGTTTTTAAAGCCACAAAAAGAGGGAAATATACCTCCTTTGCAAGAATATGTGTGGAAATGGATCTATCAGAAGCTCTTCCGGATGAAGTTATTTTGGAAGTTTTTGATGAGGAGTGGGTGCAGACAGTGGACTACGAGCATATCCCATTCAGATGCCATAGATGCCATGAACATGGACATCTGTTCAGAGATTGCCCTCTCAGCAAAGCAGACAACAAAGGGAACCTCAATACTATGAAGGATACAGAGAGCTTTCAGAAAGTGGCAAGTAGAGGAAAAGGGGGAAAAAAGGGAATAAAGCAACAACAGAACGAGAGGCAGAAGGTCAGTCAGAACAAGTTTCAAGTGCTAAAAGAGAATGAAGAAAACACGAAGGAAAATCTATCTCAGGAGGAAGATCCTAATGAAAAAGAAAATGAAGAAAACAATAAACGATCTCAAGATAAGGGTTATCAAAATGAGACTATTATGAGTGAAACAGAAATGGAGATGGACCAGGAAATGACCCAAAGCGAAATAGATCTAGAAGATCATGAATTACAGAAAATTCTAGACAAGGAAAACCTGAACCTCGAAGGATTCTTAAGGCAAGGAACCAAGGGAGGAATATAATAAATACCTTAAGAAGAATGCTCCAGAATACAACAGTTGTTTTTATGGAAAACCTTGGAAAGAGGGTTGGATAAAGGTAAAAGTATTCACAAGTAGGAGCATAGAGGTGTGAAAACTATGAAATCAACTCCAGGATTAGCAACTAGAAATCCAAGAAAGAAAAGGGGAAAGAAAAAGTAAAATGAGCTCTTGATGGAGTGTGGAAAGCTAATGATAGATTCTCGTAAGATGAAAGACCTAACTAGTTACTCATTCACAAATCTTTAATTATGAAGTTCGTATCTTGGAATATCAGAGGTCTAGGTAGTAAAAGAAAACAAAGAATGCTAAGTAACAGAATGAAAATAGCAACACCGATATAATCATTTTTCAGGAAACAAAATGCTCCATTCAAAAATTAAAGAAAATCCATAGCAAATGGATGGATAGATTTGAGTTTCTCTAAGTGAAAACAAAGAACACAACGGGAGGCATCCTCACTTTATGGAACCACAAAAAGTCTGCATATTAAATGTGGAGGCATCAAGAAATTATTTATCTGTAGTTATTCAACCAGTGGGAGTCGTGGATACTTTCCTAGTCACAAATGTTTATGGTCCTCAAAGAATAGATGAGAAACTCAGACTCTTAAAAACAATGTAAACTTTGAAACAGGAACTATAAACTCAAAACGGGAGCTCTGGCCAAAAAACCCCGAAAAAACATCAAAAACAGTGCTAAAAACGATAAGTGTTGATGCTGAAATAACACCTTTTTTTTTCTAGGGTAAATTTTCAACATGTTTTAAAAATGGCGGTGAAAGCCAGTTTTTTATGAAAAAATTGTCCAAAAAACACCCTCAAAACGAAGTGTTGATGTTCGAATAACATTTTTTTTCAATGGTAAATTTTGTACAAAAAACACCCTCAAAATGAAAAGTGTTGATGCTAGAATAACAAAGTTTTTTTCAAGGGTAAAATTTCAACATTTCTAAATAATAGCGTAAAATATTTTATCATGATCCCAAGAAACATTAAAGTTTCAAAAAAATAATGAAAACATAAAAAAAATAAAAATAAAAATAAAAAAATTAAAAAAATTAAAAAACGTAAAAAAAAAAAAAAAAAAACATAAATAAAAATAAAAAACAAAAAAAATCAAACATCAAAAATAAAAATCAATCATAAAAATGTAAAAAACAAAAACAAAATTAACCTATAAAATATAAGAATTAAAAAACTAGAAAAAAATTACAAATTATAAACAAATAAATAGTAAAAAAAACATATTTAAAAAAATGAAAAAAAAAAAATGTAAACCAGAAAAAAATTTGGGAAAAGAAGAAAAGCACATTAAAAAAAACTATAAAACTAATTAGGTAAAAAAAAAAAAAAAAAACATTAACAAAAAACTAAAAAAAAATTGAAAATTAAAAACAAACTAGATTTAAAACAAAAATGGAAAATTAACAAAAATAAATTAAAAACTAGTGAAATTAAGATTAAAATGATGATTAATTAAAAAAATAAATTTAAAAAAATATATATATATATATATATATATATATATATATATATATATATATAAAAGAGAAAAAATAAATAAAAAATGTTTAAGAAAAATTGTTTCATAAACCATAAAAGAATTTGGAAAAAAAAAAAAACAAAACAAAATTGAAAAATTATATATATATATATAATTAAGTAAGAAAAAATAGAAAAATTAAAAAAATCATTAACAAAAACTAGGGAAAAAAAAATGAAAAACAAACTAGATTAAACAAAAGTAGAGAATTAACAAAAGAAAAAATAAAAAATTAATATTAAAAACATTAAGAACAAACTAAAAAGACAAAAATAAGCTCAAATTAATATATATATATATCAAAATTTTAAAATTATATGTCATTTCCAATTAAAAATAAATGAAAATTAAAAAACATTTTAAACTTACAAAAAAAATGTGTTTTTGATTTAAAAAAAATAAAATAAAATTTCATTACTTATTTAAAAACAAACCAAAAAATAAATTATATATATATATATATATATATATATATATATATATATATATATATATATATATAACGAAATTTTGTTTTTTTATTTGAAAAAAATAGTTATTAAACAATTTTAATAAAAATTATTAAACATATTTAATAAAAAAAAAATGTATTTAATAATTTTAAAAAACATATTTATAATTAAATATTTAATAAATATATTTAATAATTAAAAAAAAAATTATTAAACAATTTTTTTTTTTTTTTTTATTATGAAAAAACAAATCATCCCACGGTCACGTGTAGGCCGTTGGGCGATTCTGGGAATCGCCCAATGGCCCGCCGACCGCCCGTAGGTGGCACAGTTAAAAAAAAATTAATAAATAAATTAAATTGTTTAATTTGGGAGGAGGGCCACCAATTTTATCTTTTTTAATATTAAAAAAAAAAAGAAAAAAAAAAAAATTAACTTTCAAAAAAAAAATTTAAATAATTTTTTAAATTTTAAATTAAAAAAGTAAATTTAAAAAAAAAATGAAAATATTTTTTATGATTTGTATTTAATAAATAAAAAATTAAAAAAAATTGTTTGAAAAAAAAAGATTATAATTTTTTTTTAATAAAAAAAAGATTGTTTAAAAAAGATGTAAATTTTAATTTTTTTTTTTCAATATAAAATGTAGGTTTAATAATTTTTATTTTTAAATTAAAAATAAAATTAATAATAATAATTGTTTAAAAGAAATTATAATTTTTTTTAATAAAAAAAAAGATTGTTTAATTTTTTTTTCCAATTTTTTTTTTTTTAATAAAATATGTATGTTTAATAAAAAATAATACGTTTTTTTTTTCTTTTTTCATTTTTTTTTTCTTAATTCAAATTTATTTTTGTTTTTTTTTAATATTAATTTTAACAAATTTTTAATTTTTCCGTTAATTTTTTTTTTAAACTAGTTTGTTTTTAATTTTTTTCCCCAGTTTTTGCTAATGTTTTTTTTAATTTCTTTATTTTTACTTACTTATATATATATATATATATATATATATATATATATATATATATATATATATATATATATATATATATATATTGTTTTTTTTTCCAAATTCTTTTATGGTTTGTGAGATAATTTTTTTTTATCTTTTTTATTTTTTAATCGTCTTTTTTATATATATTTTTATATTTATTTTTTAGAGACAATTCTTTCATGTGGATTGAAAATTTAATTAACGATGTATACATATGTAGAATATCGAAAATGCAAAATGTCGACCTTCTTATTTAAATATGCAAATCAATAAAACCTCACTACAAAAAAATAAAATAAAAATAAAAACAAGAAAATATGAAGAAGAAGACCAGTTCCAAAATTATTAAATTTACAAAATAATTATTTACATTTCATACATTAGAAAATCTAAAGTCAAAAAATAGGTCTTTTAAAAAAGGGTCTGATGCAGAATAACCACTTTTTTAAATCAGCATGAAAATCACTACCATTCTAAAACGCAATGTACAAAAAAAAAAAAAAAAAAAGTGCCAAAAACTATGCTCTAAAAAAAACATGTGTGTTCTGCATCACCCCTTTTCATAATCGGGTCACTTTTTTTCTATCTCTACAAAACGGGTAACAATATCAGTTCCCGTTTCAAAGTTTACGTTGATTAAACTCCTTCGCAGTGCTCAGAAGCAGAAATGAAGAAATACCTTGGGTACAGGGAGGAGATTTTAATATGATTAAATCACTTTGGGAAAAAAAGGAGGTACCAGATTGCTTAATAAAGGCTCCGAATTGTTCCAAACCTTCACAGATGATATGAATCTGGTTGACTCTGCAACACATAATGGCCTTTTCACTTGGAACAACAAAAGAGGAGGTGAGGCTCAGGTCGCCTCCAAGTTAGATAGATTTTTTTATCTCAGAGGAGCTTATGCTAGCAAATAGAGAAATAAGAGCTAAAGTTCTCCCCTTTGGAGGCTTCGATCACTAGCTGATTCAATTAGAACTCAAGGGGTTTGATTCCCCCAGGAATAGACCCTTCAGGTTTGAGAATACTTGGCTCTCCTACCTAGATTTCATCAGCAACAGTGAAAAATAGTGGGTAGAAGGTCTGCAGATCCAGGGCACTAATATGTTCATCCTACACAAAAGACTTCAGTATATGAAATTTAGAATCAAAGAATGGAACAAGAAGGTTTTTGGTAACATTTTTGTGGATATAAAGGTAGTGGAAACCAAACTACAAGAACTCAATCAAGCATTGATCAGAGAGGGTTTTGATAAAGTCAAAAGTCAGCAAGCTGATAAACACCATCAAGAATGGGAGCAATTATGCAAACAAGAGGAAATATTTTGGAGACAAAAGTCTCGAATTCAATGGCTCAAAGAAGGTGAACGTAATACTAAATTTTTTCATAGATCCACCATGGCCAATAGAGCTCACAACAAAATCTCTTCGTTATTGAACAACAATGGGGAGCTCCAGACCTCTCATAAGAATATCAAAGATGTGTTGGTATAAGATTTCAGAAGTATCACTAAGGAAAATAATCCAAACAGAGAGCAATGCATCAAGGAAATTACAAAAAATATCCCTAAGCTGGTGTCTAGAGAGGACAATTTTAACCTGAATAAACCAGTAACCGAAGAAGAAGTGAGTGAGGTTATTAAAGACATGCAGAATGGCAAAGCTCCAGGTCTAGGTGTTTCAATGTAGACTATTTTAAGGCCTACTGGAACTTTGTCAATTGGGGCATTCTAAATGTTGTGGAGGATTCCAGAAGAAGTAGGACTATTTTGAAATCCCTCAACACCTCCTCCTTCTCTCTGATCCCCAAACATGATTCAGCCCTGACTGCTGATAAGTATAGACCCATTGCTTTATGCAATGTGGTATACAAGATTATATCCAAGGTATTGGCTAGCAGACTCAAACCTATTTTTCCTTCTTTAATCTCAGGTGAACAATCTAGTTATGTGGAAGGTAGACAAATCCTTAATAATATTATTCTAGCCCACGAGGCAGTTACAAGCTAACCATAAAAAGACAGGTCGGTATGATCATGCAATTAGATATTGCCAAAGCCTATGACAAGGTGAACTAGATCTATATCAAGAAGGTCCTTTCTGCTTTTGGGTTCAATCACAACTGGTTCAAATGGGTTATGGCTCTGGTAACCTCTTCCAACTTTTCTATTTTGGTGAATGGCTCACCCTCTGATATCTTCACTCTTATAGGCCTCAGGCAGGGTGACCCACTCTCTCGCTTTCTCTTTATCCTAATGATGGAAGGATTGGGCAGAGCCATTAATCAGGCTAAAGCCTTGGGAAAAATTAAGGGCCTTCAATTAATGGAGAATACTTAGACAATGACTCACCAACAATTTTTGGATGATACAATGTTGCATGGAATTTCTATAATCAAAGAAGCTTCAACGTACAAACAAATCCTGAATAACTTTTCCTTGGCTATAGGTATCGAAGTCAATCTCTCCAAATCAATTTTTTTTTCTTAAATACTAAAATTGCCATTCAGAGAAATATCTCTAGAATTCTGGGATTTCAAAGGGATTCGCTCCCTTCAAAGTATTTGGTTATTCCCCTTACAGCTAGGCCCCTGCACAAAAGTATTTGGGAA
The DNA here is from genome assembly GCA_031772625.1 of Pinus tabuliformis. Taxonomy (NCBI): domain Eukaryota; kingdom Viridiplantae; phylum Streptophyta; class Pinopsida; order Pinales; family Pinaceae; genus Pinus; species Pinus tabuliformis. Next base: position 1,908,719,317 of record CM062818.1, read on the forward strand.
CTGGTGCTCAACAAGATGCAAAACAAAGTTAAAAAATGGACTATCAGATCATTGAACTTGGCTGGTAGGTTGATACTAACAAAAGTCATTTTGCAGTCAATCCCAGTTTTCTTGTTATCAACCCTCCCAACTCCCAAATGTGTCTTATAGCAATTCAGGAATATCCAGAGAGACTTCCTTTGGGGCAAGGAAGAAACAAGGAAGAAATGGGCCCTTGTTTCTTGGGATAAAATATGTAAACCCAAGAGTCACGGGGGTCTAGGCTTAGATGATCAGGAAATTCTAAGTAAAGTACTAGGAGCCAAACTCTGGTGGAGGTGGGTTAAAGAACCAAAAGCTCAATGGGATAAAACTTGGAAAGAAAAGTATGCAAGTTCGTGGCAAACAACTGATCTTATTAGAATGTATGGAAACATAGAGGGCTCCTACATATGGAATAAAGCCTGGGAAAACAAAAGCCTAGTAGAAGACAATAGTTTCTGGAAAATCAGAGCAGGAGATCTTGCTCTCTTTTGGGAGGACAAATGGCAACAAGAATCAATGCTATTAAAATAGGACTATATGACCCTCAAGCAGGAAACAGATTCCCAGGGATTAACCAAAGTTAAAGATTTCTAGAATCTTCCTCACAACTCTAGAAAGTGGAGAAATTGGAGAAGCATAGACTGTGGAGATGACAACCCCCTAAAAATAAAAGTCGAGGAAATTATGAGCGTGCTAAGACAAAGGAAAATCTTGGTAACAGAGGGGCGGGATCAATTAAGATGGGGCCTCAATAAAGAAGGTTCCTTTAATCTTAAGGAAGCTAAGAGAATTATCCTGAATCTAGATTCCAGTGATTCAACGAATTCATGGCAACAACTTTGGAGCCACCAAGGGTGGATGAAGATCAAGCTATTCATGTGGTTAGTTCACCACAAAAAATCTTAACTTGGGACAACGCTAGGAAAAGAAGGATTATTGGGCCTTCTAGATGTCAGCTATGTGAAGCTCAAGAGGAAACAATGGAGCATATTCTTAACAGTTGCACCTATACCACCTGATTGTGAGATTCTTTTGCCATCATTTTTCAACGGACAGTCAGAGATAAGGGAAGCATCACTAATACCCTAAATAAGTGGAGAAGGAACTTTTCGAAGAATGAGATTCTCAATTTGGCCTAGGCCTTTTTGCCAAGCTTCATTATCTGGAATGTTTGGAAAGAATGGAATAAAAGAATTTTCGAGGATGAAAAAACTATTCCTCTTCACCTGTTGGACCTGATCTTGAAGCAGATTAAGGAGACAGTTAGTACCACTATTTGCAATTATCCCAAAAACCCTCCCATAGAAAATGAGACGAGAACTCTCAGGAAACTAAGAATGCAAGAGATCATTACCAATGGAGTCAGTAGAAGAGAAGGAAATTTGGGAAAGGAAAAGGATTTCTGGCAGCCTCCACCGAAAGGATACCTGAAATACAATAGTGATGGTGTTTCAAAAGGCAACCCTGGAATAGCCAGATATGGAAGGGTGTTAAGGGATGAAGAAGGAATTATAATCTTCATTTTCCACAGCCACTTAGGTAAAGCCACAAACAATATGGTTCAATTAATGGCTTTATAACAATGCCTAGAACTATTAAATCTAAATCACAACTCAAATGTCATTATAGAAGCAGACTTAGAGATCTCCATAAAAGTTATTAAAATAATCAGTTGTGGAGTAGCGTCGGAGAAGGTCCCAAATCACTAGAGACTAATACAAGTGTATCAAGGAATTCAAAAACATCTCCTAAGTACACAAACTGTTAGTTTTAGACATGCTAGATGAGAAGCCAACAAACTAGCGGACACTCTAGCCAACCAAGGGGTGATTAATTCAGAGTGCAGATTTGAAATGAAGTGGCAGGAGATGCCTCAGGGCAGTGTAAAAGCTCTATGCGAAGAACAAGCGGCAGAAGATAGATAAAATTTTAAATATTGGGCCAGAGGTAAAGGCACGGAATGAAGATGTCTAAAGAGGTTCGATCTCAGTTCTCAGGTTGGTACCTGGAAGATGGGCGTGCTCAAAGCAGTCATATAATACCCTAGTGGAAAGTGACCAGCTCCCTTTCCCTTCGGATTGCACTACAAGGCTCTATTCACAGTCAGCGACAGTCTCTGTTTTATGTACTAAGGGGAGCTTATGCGGAAAAGGGCAGTTCTAATTTTTCAGCGAAGGCGGTTCCCCTTCATTCCTCTCATGGGTCGGAAAACCAAGCTCAAGCAGTTTTCAGGTGATCACTCGGATTTGGTATGGTAAGTGGTTTAGAATTTTTGGGAGTGATTCCATTAGGCTCCTGCCACATGGCTAGGGAGGGGTAATGAAACCACCCTCCATCGCGTGTTAAGTTTCGCACATCTTAGCTATGTGATATTTCGCTGTGCCGTCCGATTTCAAAGTTTGATTTAACGGTCAGATTTGTAAGTGCTATTTTGTGGGGCCACCGGTCTTGTTAGGCTTTTCACGATAGAGATGTAGGGGGTTAATGGAGCTTTTGATTAGGCTTATGTTTTTTATTGTTCAACCTAAGGTTTGATTTGAAAGATTAATATTGTAAGTTGTAAAGGGGTGGGGCTTCAATATGGCACCACGCCCTTGGCTTTCCTGAGTCCATGCGAGGGTCATGGTTATTGTATATTCTATAAATTTATTTTTGGTTTAATGAAATAGAAGGAACGACTCTTTCTTAAGCCAAAAAAAAAAAAATTTTAAAATCTTAGCCTAAGATAGCTTGAGGCATTGCAAAAAAAAATTAAAAATCAACTATCAAATTGACACGCAGCGTAAGTGAGCTCAACCTATTGTAATGAAAACTTAAAGACCAACCATGAAATTAACACATTGTGGGGCAGACTCAATTCATTATAATGAAAAATTTAAAATCAACTATGAAATTGCACATAATGGGATCGGGTTGCTAGAGAAGCATTGACACGGACCCTATATATATATATATATATATATATATATATATATATATAAGAAAACAAAAACTCAAATATTGAAAAAAAAATAAAACAAACACAAAATACAAAAGAAAACAAAAATTCAAACATTAAAAAAAAAAAATAAAAAAAAACCGCTAATAAAACATAAAAAAACATGACAAATAAAATTAAATATAAAAAATTGTATATATATATATATATATATATATATATATATATATATATATATATATATATATATATAGATAGATATATAAGAAAACAAAAATTCAAATATTGAAAAAAAAAAAAAACACAAAATACAAAAGAAAACAAAAATTCAAATATTCAAAAAAAAAAATAACCACTAATAAAACATAAAAAAAACATGACAAATCAAATCAAATATAAAAAATTTATAGTAATGACATAAAAAAAAAACTATGAAATGTAAAAAAGCTTAACCATACCATGTAAAATTAAAAAAAAAAAAAAGACATAAAAAAAAGAGTAAAATATAAATTACAAAAATAAAATACAACTTTAAAAAAAATAAAAAACTTACAAAAAAAAAAAGTTCCACCGCCCAAGGTCCAACCGGCCAGGGGTGGCAAGAGAACGATTCATGAAAAAAATAGATTAATAATAATAATAATAATAATAAATGTAGAACAAAAAAAATCAAAATTAACTTGATAAAATAAACAATTTTAATAAAAAGTAAATAAATAAAACAAAAAAATAAATTTAAAAATATAAAACAAAAAACAATATATATATATATATATATATATATATATATATATATATATATATATAAAACAAACAAACAAATACCAATTTTTTAAGTTAAAAAAAATCATTTAAAAAAAAGTTAAATAATTAAAAAAAAAGGTAAAAGTAAAAGTTACAAAAAAAAAAATTAAAAAGAAAAGTTTACAAATATTTAAATTAAAAAAATATATATATATATATTATAAAATTTAAATTATAAAAAATAAAAAAATAAAAAAAAAGTTTTAAATTTAAAAACAAAATTTAAAGAACAAACAAAATTATTAAAAAAAGAAAAATAAATAAATTCAAAACAATTAAAAAAAATAATAAATAAAAATAAAATAAAATAAAATTTAAAACATTAAAAGAATTTAAAATTTAAAAACATTTAAATTTCAAAATTAAAAAAAATATTTAAAAAAACAATGAAAAGAAAATATTAAAAAAATAATTAAAAAGATATTAAAAGAATGAGCCTCCCTCCGCCCAACCACAGCGTCACCTCCCTCACTGCAACCTCGCTCCTCTCCCCCTCCCCAGCTACAGCCCCTGTCTCCCTCACCCCTCGGCCCTCTCTCTCCCTCACCCCTGCGCCCCCTCTCCCTCCCTCAACCTTGCCCCTGCCTCCCCCCTCCCTCGACCCTCATCTGTCTCCCACCCCTGTCCCCCTCTCTTCCTCACTCCTCGTCCCTCCCTCCTCCTGGGGACTTAGGCAGGTGGGGAGGTTTGGGTTGAGAGGGCTGACGGGTGAGGGAGAGGGGGGGACGGGGATCAGGGAGAAGGGGGAAAGGGCTGAGGGGTAAGGGAGAGGGAGCGGGTTGAGGTGGGAAAGGGAGGGTGAGGGCCGAGGGGTGAGGAAGAGGGGGAGGGCACGAGGGAGGAGAGAGGTGGGGCAGGCTAGGGGCAGGCGGACGGGCGGGCGGGCGAGCTAGGTTGGGTTAGAAGGGGAGGAGGGGTGTTGGAGAGGGGAGGAGGGGGAGTTGGGGTGAAAGAGGGGAGTGTGTGCAGGTTGGCGTTGGGCGAAGCGAGGGGGAGGGGATTTTTTTAATTATTTTTACTACAGGTGCCCAGAAACAAAGGAATATGCTAGAACCACCTATGCACGCATCTGTGTGGAAATGGACTTCAGCATGTGATTCTTAGCTAAAATAAACCTAACAAGTGAAGACTATGTGGAACCAGAAACTCGATTATGAAAGTGTCGTCTTCAGATGTCAATCCTGCTTTGAGACAGGCCATCTAGCAAAAAATTGCCCAAAAGCCTCCCAGAAAAATTGTGCTAAAAAGAATTACCACAGATCTACATGGTGGGAAGGAGCACAAAAAGAACATTACATTGTCATCAAGGAAGAATACTCTCCAGAAAAATCTGAATCGCAAGAAATTGGGCAAGAAAGAAACAACACTCAAGACAAGGAGGGGGAAAGCCCTGCCCAACCACAAAAAATTGAACTCGACAACCCCTCAAGCATCAACAATTATGATGATTTGAATACCACACAAAATAAATATTCATTTAACAGCAAAACAGATCTCCTAGACCAAACTCCTCTGACTGTCTTCAAAAGGACGAACACAACAGATCGCGAAGCTAACACACCAATGTCTCAAGAACCAGAAGAGATGAAGGAGATGCCAGATAAAGGAAGTTGGAAGACCATAGAGAAAAAAAGGAAAACTACAACACCAATCTCGCTAAAAAAGACGAGAAGCCAGACAATTGAGAACTAAGAAAATTATAGGTTTGATAGACCAATTTGGTCTCAGTGGACGTTAACCACCATCACCGCCACCACCACCATAATTATTTTTTTAATAATTTTTAAATTTAAATAATTTTTATCTTTAATTTATTTTAATGTTTTTTATTTTTTATTTTTTATTTTTGTTTATTATTATTATTATTGTTATTTTTTAAATTTTATTAATTTAATTGTTTTTGTTTTTAAATTGTTTTGAATTTATTTATTTTTATTTTTTGGATTTTTAATGCTTTTTTTGTATTTTGTTTTGTTTTTGTTTTTTGTTTTGTTTTGTTTTTTTGTTATTTGTTTGTTTATTTGTTTTGTTTTGTTTTTAATTTTGGTTTTAAATTTTTATAATTTAATATTATAATTTTCTTTTTTCTTTTAATTTAATTTTATGTTATTTATTTATTCTTATAATTTTAATTTAAAAAAATAATTTTTCATTTTTTATGTTTTATTTATAAATTATTTAATTTAAATATTCTTTTTATTTTTTTATTTTAATTGATTTTATTTTATTTTATTTATTTTCTTAATTTTTTTATTTGGTTTTTTTTGTAATTTTTTATTTTTATTTTCTATTTTTTTAATTTTTTTTTTCTAAACTTTTTTTTATTTTTTATTTGTTTTTTAACTTAAAATATGATTTTAGTATAATTTGTTTTCCTTTAAATTATATATATATATATATATATTTTCATTTATTTATTTATTTATTGATATATATTTTTTTTCATTTATTTATTTATTGATATTTTTTAATTTATTTTGTGTTGTTTTCAGTTAATTTTTTTATTTTTACGAGTTAATTTTGTTTTTTTTAATTTTTATATGGTTTTTGTTTTTTTTATTTTTTATAGGTTTTTCGTTTTTTGTTTTTCTCTCTTTTATATATATATATATATATATTTATACAACCATGCTCTGAAATACATACCATGACTTGTATATATTAGGGTAGATTTTACGATCCACATTAATTTGTTTTTCACATTATCCTCCACCGGCACTTGCTAGTGGCATTGATGGGAAACCCGATGGAAGGAAGCAATGGTTGTGTGCCCTACTTTCATCGTATTTACAAAGTTCAAAGTTTAATGCTCATAGGACCTGGCACATAAATAAAAATTAATTTATGTGTATGTGTATGTATGTATGTATGTATGTATGTATGTATGTATCTATCTATATATATATATATAGATTGAATTACACTATAAAATATACATGAAATTAAATTTCGTAAAGGAAAAATTATCATTTCGTTCATGTGTTATAACATGCATATATATACCCTAGATGCGGGTGGCACTATGGATTTAAATGTACATCATGCAGAATAATAAATCCTGGTACTGCCAGGTGCAGAGCAGCGTGGCTTCCCAAGACTTCACCTCGCGCAAGAGGGATGGTTGTGTGCCCTACTTTCATCGTACTTACAAAGTTCAAAGTTTAATGCTCATAGGACCTGGCACTCAAAAATATTTTTGGACTTATTGTTATTTGTCCCTTTTTTATCTCTTATTCATTATTTTATTATTTTATTTTATTATGAATGGAGTTACATTTATTATGAATGTGACAATCTAACCAATTTTTATGTAATTTTATGGAATTTTTATTTAGTAGTATAAATTTATTTGGTAGTTAATTAATATTTTAGAAAAATTTGAGAATTAGTTAAGTATTCTCTATATTATGGCTTAATATATAATTATAGGTAAGTTATGTAATTTTTAAATTTGGAACTCTGATTTTATTTGAAAAAACTTTAGGTAATCAATCAACTACGTTATGATTATAAGTGTGACTTGATACCACTTTTTAAAGTAGTGCTGCTATTATTAATATTTTTATTAAATGAAAATTTGAAATTTTGTTTTGAGATTTTTTAAATTATTTTATTTAATAACTAATTTTAAAATTAAATTAAAAATAAAATTAAATTATTAAAGAATTAAATAAATAAATTATATATATATATATATATATATATATAACTATTTAATTTTGTAATTAAATAAAATACAATTATATTTATGTAATTATATTTATGTGTTTTTATGTAAAAATGTTTATCAACAATTATTTTTTTATATAATCTAATTTTCTAAGGGAAAAAAATGAATATAGTTTTTTTTTTGGTTAATCATGGAATTTTATTCAAATTCAACTATCATCTTCCATAGGTACTAATAGTAGCAATGCACAATCCAAATGAAAATTTCCAACCATATGTAAATTAACAATTTATCAATCAAATACTTTATCAACTAGCTTTAGAAAAGCAAATGCCAAAGCAACAACTCCATAAACATAAATAAAATCAAACAAATACACAATCAATGTCTTGAAGAAAAAAATCAGAAGGTGTTAAATATGATAAAGTGACCAATACATAATGACATAAATAAAAATTAATTTATGTGTATGTGTATGTATATATATATATATATCTATATATATATATATATATATATATATATATATATATATATATATATATATATATATTGAATTACACTATAAAATATACATGAAATTAAATTTCATAAAGGAAAAATTATCATTTCGTTCATGTGTTATAACATGCATATATATACCCTGGATGCGGGTGGCACTATGGATTTAAATGTTCATCATGCAGAATAATAAATCCTGGTACTGCCAGCTGCAGAGCAGCGTGGCTTCCCAAGACTTCACCTCGCGCAAGAGGGATGGAGTTATTAAGGCTGGATCTGGTAGGATATTTTCATTTATGGAGTGCGTTGTTCAACGCAACATTCTGGCTATTATAATCATGTCGATCCTGTGTGTTTTCCTCACACCCTACGCTCAATCGCACTGTGTCGGGACCTGGTTAGCTGTGGTCTATGGTGACGGGCTGATTCATGTACACAGAGGCAAGCTCCAGGCCGACTCTCTGTATCTCCGGAAAAGGTTCAGCACGACTTTCAGGGGTAAGCTCTCCACAGTTCTTGACTTCAACATTGGCAGTATTGTGTCTTCGTCTTGGGCTTTCTTTGTGAATTCAATTCGGTTTCTGTGTCATTTCTACCATCCCTCTATTGTTGTCTCTGGTCTCTCTGTTCTCTCTGTGCCCCACCCTTCGTCTTTAATCATGGTTCGACAAGGTAAAAGTAGTCGCTCAGGGGGGCGTCGAGGCAGTGGCATGCACTCAACTGCCGGTCACTCTGTGGAACCTGAGCAGTCGCCTATTAACCTCCCCCCCTCTCACGAGGTTGTGCCACCTTTAAGCTCTGGGCACAGACCAATTCCTAATAGCGCTTTCCAAACCACGCATTTTAAATTTCAAAGCAATTTGAACAGGCCTCTGATTACTACTCACATTACTATAATCCTTTCGGAAGAAGAAAATCAAATCTCCCCTCTGGCATGCATCGCTCCTGATCCTTCCCAAAGCAGTGAGCATTCCATGGATAAAGATAGCTCGGAGAATTGGAAGAGTGATAAGTATGGTCAGGAGGAAATTCCTAAAAGTATTCTGCCCCTTGAAGACATAAGCCTAGTTGATAAGGAAGGGACTCTTGGCGTCACAAGTCACTCCATGGCGATCCCTGTCAGCAAGACGGATGGCAATGAGAGTCTGAGGATCGACAGTGCGTGTCTGGTTGAGGAGAAGACTCTTGGTAAGGTTAAGGAAGTTTAGTGCCACCTGGGACCGCATCTTTCCTTTTTGATTTTTGCTATTGCTCAGATGACCACCTACAGGCATCTTCGCTCACAGTCAAGGTTCAGCATTTATGGCTTGTTGTTTTGGCATCCCTTCGGGGAATTGGTGGTTCATTTTCTGGCTGGTTTGCAATGAATTTAAGCTTTTGTTGCCAATGTCTCCACCTCCGCTATGCAAGTCATCCTCTGAGTTCTATGTCTGTTTTCTAGCTATATGTAACTGGTCTCCCCAGCTTCTTTTTGTAAGGGGGCAATTTTGCTGTGTTAAGTGCCCTCGAGCTTTGATCTCTGAGGCCTCAACTCTATGTAAAAATATTCTTCTTTTCAGTTAATAGAATTTAGTATTTGCAGAGAAAAAAAAACATGCATATATATACAAATAACCTATAATATTATTAAAATACCACATGCTTTATTTAGTCATAGGGTTATTGAAATCATGACACAAATCAACAAATTTGGGTATTTCCAAAATCATATGTTTATATAGGATTATATCATAAAATTAATTTTTAATCTTAAATTTTCTTTGTGTTTAGGATAACACTTTGTTATATATAAATGAGAAACTTATTAATTGAGAGAAAATTCAAAATCAAAATATCTCAATATTATCCAAATACGTCCTCACTCAAATAAAAAATAATATTATTTAAAAATAATTTATTTTACCGTAATCAAAAGTTTAATTGTTTGACATTTTAAATTTACATATGAATAAAATTAAGTAAATTACTATTACAATTAACAAATAATAAAACCATTCAATCAATCAATATATTAAATTAAAATAAAATAATAAAACTTTTTTCATTTCATAAATATATGATTGAAGTAAATAAATTCCAATCAAAATCAACAAATAAAATGTAAAACAACTCCATATTTTAATTAATTTAATTTAGTTATCCAAAGGGTTTTGGATAGATAGTAATTAAGTGCACACTCCTAGATGTTAAGTCACTCATTCAATTCCCCACCCTATTCAATTGTTATTCTTGGACATGACCATGATGTAGCCTCATTGTTGTTGAACTTACAAAAAAAAATTAGACTGAAGTGTACCATTTGTCGATTCAAAAGAAGATAATAAATGGTTAATCAATTTGTATCAAAGGTTCTGAACATAGATAGATTTCGTTAGATTTGATCAAGAAAGATCAACAAATATCAGTAAATTGTTTGACAACAATGAATTTGGCATTGCAACCATTAGCGCATATAACACTACCATCGGAACTTACAAATAAAGACAACATCTTTGCACTTTAACAATAGTTAACTAAGATGTCATTTAATTCCAGTCAAACACAATGCCACATTATGCCTACTAAGTTAATATCTCATAAGTATCTAGCTCAACATAAGTTCAATGACAATAACTTTGACCTTATAATTGCCATAATTTAATGTTAAATAAATAAATACAAAAACTTTTATTGTCATTCTCTCCAGTGTCAATTGGATATATATATATATATATATATATATATATGTATATATATATATATATATATATATATTTCTTACCTACCACAAAATGCTTAAGTATTTTAAAAGTTTTTGATAGTAATGAATCTATTTGGCATCAAAAATATGATTCAAACACTTCTAATAGAACATTTTTTTTTTTTTTTATATCCAATTCCAATCATTTTAACCTAGCCGCATTAGAAACTTAGTCAAAGTGGTTTGTCTTTTTGTCTCTTACTTATGATTTAGTTATTTAAAATGATATGGTAAGTTAAATTATAATCATATTGGTAAATAGTTTTTTTTATTAAATGTATATTATTTTTGTTTTAATTTATTTTTTTAATTATGATAACATTTTACAAATTATAAAATAATAATCAAATAATAAAGGGAAGGGTTGTGTTTAGTGTATTTTTTTTACTTTTCAATGTTGGAATCAGGTGAAAAAATTGAAGTGATCCTGATTTGTGTTATTTAAATTCGTTTTTTTTAATTGTATATGTAGATTCAGCACCCTGGAAAACCCCAGACATTTGGATTGTGCAAAGATTACCTATCAAATTTGTGATTTCAAGAAAGTCCCAACAAATTTAAAGAAATTAAACAGAAAAACACTTCCGAAAAAATCTCATTAAAAAATGAAATGAAATTATGTAAATATTTATATTTATAGAAAAAGAAATTGCATATTTTACATCCTGTTTGGATCTGTTCTTATTTTCCCCTTCAAAGATATCGACGCCGCTGCCATACAGTTTGGGAGGCATATTCCTTTTATTTGTGCTTATTTTTCTGTTGATAATGAAAACGATTACTGCGCAAATGCAGATACCACTCGGTTCCAGACTCGGAAAACCTGCGAATCTGTGCCCGTCACGATCCATCCCTTGTCCGCTTCTTCCGCGTCCAATTGGTTTCCTCTGCCATTGCCATCCGTAAAGTGATATATAACAACCTTGTAACTTTCATCATTAAGCAATCTTGGGTCACTTGTTATCATAAATATATGAAGCATTCGTCCACCTGATCCTCTTGGACGGCAGGTGTCGTGCACCTTATATGACTCAGGAGTTTGTACGCCTTCATATGTTGTACGGAAGCCACCATTGGGACTGTTGGTAATAAAGCACATGAATCTTGAAGTGTGTGAATTGGCATTTTCCAGCAATACGGGAGATTTGACTGTGCTTGTTGCAGGGACATCCAACACTGTAATAGAGTCAAGATTATCCAGAATACAGCCTATATCCTTCTCCAGAACAAAGTTACATAAATTCATGTCAGTTGCTTGTCATGATTCTAAGTTTTAATTATGACATCAATCCAATCCAACTTCATTGGGAAAAATTAAAGACGACTCACCCTGTGAACATTGGCTTTTCCAACAAAAAAACCCGCTGACATGTAAGAGGGCGATATCTGCACAATTTTCCCAAATTCCACTGCTATCATTGAACGGCATAAGTAGAATCTCTCGCTTTTAATTTCAAACTATTAAATCCCTGATCGTTACGACCAAAAATCAATAATACCACACACCAAATTCCAAGTTCCAAGTTCCAAAAATGGGAAAGTAAACCCATACTTACAAAAAATTGGAAAGCATCGTTCCAAATTCCGCCGCTATGCGTTGAAATCTGGAGACATTTCAACTGTTCCCGCTGATCCACCTCTACTATGCTCTGCAGTTTGTGACACGCCTCTCCTTCCTGATCCACCTCTACTATGCTCTTCAGTTTGCGACACGCCTCCCCTACTGGATCCACTAGGGCTCTCACATACTCAATGTTACAGGTTTCCTGTTTGACAAAGCAAATAACGCCATTGTGTGTTGATATCCAGAGGCAATGCAACCGTTTCTGCTGACTCGATGCTTCTATGCCTTTCAGCCTCCAACACGCATCTGCTTTAATCTGTTCCAGTGATCTCAGACCTTCAAGGTTGAGGGTTTCCAGCTTGACACACCCATTTATGTTGAGAAACTTTAGATTTTCAGGATTTGTGAATGTCTTTATTTCGGAGCAAAATTCCAGGTTGAGGTATTCCAGTGATCTCAGACCTTCAAGATTCAGGGTTTCCAGTTTAACACATCCATTCATGTTGAGAAATTTAAGATTTGAAAGATTTGAAAGATTTGTCAATGTGTTTAATTCGAAGCAAAATTCCATGCTTAGTTTTTCTAATGATCTCAGGCCTTCAAGATTCAAGGCTTCCAATTTGATGCACCCATTTGTGTTGAGATATTTAAGATGTTCAAGATTTGAAAGATAGGTCAGTGTCTTTAATTGGAAGCAAAATTCCAAGTTCATGTACACTAAAGACGTTTGATATTTCATTCCCTCCGGCAAGTGTACCAATTTAGCACAGCCTTTGAAGTCAACATATTGGAGAGTGGATATTTCTCCTAGAATATCACTTGGGATAAACAGATTAACGCAGTATTGCAATGATAGATATTGGAGATGCAATAATTCAGAGAAGGAATTAGGCAGTTCAGTCAGATTAGCGCAACCGGATAAATCTAAATACGTTAGATTTTTAAGTTCCCCAAAATCAAGGGGGAATGCTTGTGGAAATCCGGAAAAAGATGTCATTGCGCCTTGCTGAGTGCTAAAGATACTTCGACAGGAATTCATATAATGTTCGATTTCAAGCGGCTTGCGCTTGGTCCAAGCACTTCCAGATGCGGCTCCGCTTGCATCGATTTTCAGCTTACCCAACTCACAGAGAAGCTGCATTGTACATTATCCATTAATGGTTGGAATCTGAAGTGGGAAAAAAAATGCTATCTACAATCTAAATTACTTACCTCATCAAATATATCGATGAGCTGTTTGAGGTGGTCACCAGGATCGTGAAGTTCCAAAACTCTTAATCTGGACAGAGAAATGGTAGAAGGAATCGAGATGGATGGAAAATTGTTTAAGCGAAGCCATACCAAATTCCCCGACATTGCAAACGAGGACAAGTCCATGGGATGGTCAACCACCAACAGGCGAACACCCCTAATGTTTATGTCATTCGCGAGTTGCGGCGGATTCTGACCCTTCGGAATGCGAATTCCTCGTATCAAAAAGGACTCTGATCCGTCCTGACAAGCACATGTATATTGAATTTTAAGCTATTTCTCAAATTTAGAGTTCCACATGAGAATATTGAATTTTAAGCATTTTCTCAAATTTAGAGTTCAACGTGAGAATTGTAGAACCTAATGGATTGTTGTTCATATTAAAATGTATTTATCAAATTCATTTTGAACAGATACTGGATTCAAATCTGTGGATCAAAAGGTTTTCTTTATGAACAAAATAAAAAGGCACAATGTGAAGACGACGAAGTCGCATACCTGCAACTGAAACATCTCTTCTATATCACTTGAGCAGCTAAGGCGGAAGGGCTTTTGCCTTGCGAATTCGAAGAAGTCCTCTCTCGCAATATGTCTTGTCAATCCCTCCACTTGATTGTGCATCATAACTCGAGAAAGCTCATACTTGTAATTTATCTGTATCAGCCAGGAAATTAAATAGTTATGGTAGAAGATGAGATTTCATTACGGGCAAACAAAAGAAGAGAGTGATCATTTTCCTTACATCATTGTCAGACTCCACGTCATAATTAAATTCCACAAGGCATTTTTGATGGAGACTTTCAAGGCAGTCTCTGACGTCGGAGTAACCTAATCCCTCTAACACCCGAACTGTTAGTTCTCTGCTTTCTCCCCCCAAGAAACATCCAATGTCCAAAAGCATCTCCTTCTTTTCTTTACTCAGAGCCTCGTAACTCACTTTTAATGTCTTTATTATGTCATCTGGCAATCGTTTAGAAAACTTTTCCGCCTGCAGCTTCCAATAGGCTTTGTCATCATTGCCCGCAAGATGTCGCCCTAAAACCTTCAAGGACTGAGGCAACCCGCCACAAATTCTTAAGAACTCCCTCACCAAGTCTTCAAATCCTGGAACTGGTTTTGGTAAAAGGAAAGCATGGCGGCAAAAGAGCTCTTGGCCATGCTGCCGATGCAATGGCTTTACATCATATAATAAAGCTTTTGGAGAAGATCTTCTAAGTAAATCCCTATCACGAGATGTAAGCAAGATGAGAGTGCCACATCCCACTGCATCCATATCGAGCAGACTATCGATTTGCTCAACATCATCAACATCATCCAGAACGATCAGAGCTTTAAGCCCTGTTAAACTACGTTGCAAAATACCCTTTCCTTCGATGGTATTATCAATATGCAAATCATAATCCATTAACAGATCATGAATGAGTTTCTTCTGCAAAGATGGTAAATTCTTGCCTTTCACGTTGAACAAAAAGGAAAATCGTTTAAAATCAAAACGCCTCACATTGTAGAAATGTTTAGCGAGAGTAGACTTCCCGATGCCGCCCATTCCCGCAATCCCCACAATTTTTGTTTCTTTTGATTCTCTTTGGTACCCAATTTTAATTTGGAAATCCCTGGCTGCTTCGTCCAGTCCAACTGGGTGTGTAGCCACCTCTAACGGCTCCCGTCGTTTTACCTCTGTGAATACAGCTCTCACAAGTTGCTCCAAATATATCCCATAGTTACTGATAGAAACAGATATAGTCATGAGAACCTGTGATCCGAAAATTATTGAGTTTCAAATAAGATAAGTAATAATTTTACCTTTGATTCGTTTTGACGATGAAACCAGATATACCTGCAGCTTCTTTCAGTGCTTTCTCCCATTCCGTGGTGTCTCGGCCTTTCCGTCGGTGCTTTTGAAAGGCGTCGCCATAAGGTTCTTTCGTAAGGTCGCGAAGGTCCGTAGGCTCAACTTGATAAAACAGTGGTACAATGGTGGCTTTTCCCTCATGAAATGAATTCAAAATCCAGCACAGTTCATTCAAGCACCAACGTGATTCAGCATATTTCTCAAAGAAAATGACAACATGCACAGAGGAACTGCGAATGGCTCCTTCGATTGCAGGGGCCAAACTATCTCCCTTGAGTAGTTCCTCCTCATCAAGAAAGACGCGCAACCCACAGTGCTTGAGACGATGATAGATTAGGCTGGCGTGAGTGAGCTTGGCGTCAGGTCCCCTATGGTTTATGAAAACTTGGTATGTTCCAGGTTCAAAGGTCTCCCTTTGGATCACATTCAATACAATTTTCACAATGTCCTCCAAAAATCTCTTATGGTCACTGAAAATACAAACAGATACTCATAGTTGTAATTAAGATCGGGTAAAGTGTAACACACTGAAAATACAACAGATAGACATAGTTGTAATTAAGATCGGGTAAAGTGTAACATGAATATATCCAGGTGATAAATGCGATAAAACTAAGTGTATATATATTCACCTTTCAAATTGATCTGTTTTGAGGATGAACCCAGAAATTTCCGAGGCTTCTCTGAGGGCCGCTTTCCATCGGTCCAGTACCTGGGTGACTCTGCCTCTCTGTTGGTGTCTTTCAAAGGCCTCCGCATAACATCCCTTCTCAATGTAGCGAAGGTTAACAGGCTCAACGTTCCAATAGACGGGTATAATTGTGCGCTCATGAAATGATCTCAAAATCCAACACAACTCATCCAAACTATAATCTGATTCCGCGTAACGTTCACAGAAGAGGGCAATATGAACAGAGGCACTACGAATGGCTCCCGATATTGCAGGAACGATCATTTCTCCCTCTTCAATTTCCTCTTTACCCAGAAAAACGCGCAACCCATGGCTTTTGAGAGTACGGTAGATGAGGGTCGCAAGAGTGCACTCGGTGTCGGGACCGCCGTAGTTTATGAAAACCTGGTATCCTGCTGGCTCTGCCGCTAGTTCCATACTCAATACCGATGGGATCAGACAGTCCGCCGGAGAGAGAGAAATCGAGGAACGCAATTGCTGTCAGGAAAAGCCTCAGAAATATATTTGGCAAAGACGCATCTTATAAACCTGTCAGTAGTAAATTATATACATACTTTTGCAATGCTGCACAATGAATTTTATGGAGAATATGAGCAGAGGTTAAGATAACCGGCAAGGATTTGCCATGGGATAAATTCAGTAGTAGGTAGGCCTGGAATTTGATAAAGTTTTTATTTAATATGCAAATTTGATGACAGTATATTTTTTTGCATTTTCATTTTAATATAATCTATATATAAAATATTCATATCTACTTCTAATATAATAGAATTAATCACCCTAAATATTATTTTGCTGATCTCTCATACATAACCATTTGTTTTTCATTTACTTTATTACAATATTAAATTTATATTCTAATTCAAATCAAAGTAGAATACCTTTCCCACAATTCTTTACTTATTTTATTAATAAAATTAAATTTAAAATCACAATTCAATAATTACACTAAATATATTATATTCTTGCATAACTAAATATATTATAATATAAGAAGAATTATGCATACTGATTACCTATAAAAAAAAATTGTCACAAGTTACACAAACTCCAAATAAGAAATAAATCTAATTTAAAATTTAATTCAAAATCACAATCCAGTCATCATATTGAATAAATAATTATAAGGGGAAAGGAATCCGAAGTATCCATACTAATTATCTATTAAAAAAAGGTATCACAGGCTACACAAAGCTCCCCATGTAAATTTACAACAATCTGTCGGATGCATGTTATTCAATCTATGGAGTTGATATTTTTATTTTTTAAAATAAAAACAAAATATTTTATAAATAAAAAACAAAAATTTATAAAAAGCAAAATTGAATATGCATGTTTAGATAGTTTTACTTAAAACATTATAAAATATCAATTGTAAAAATATTATACTCACTATCAGTTATAAATAAAATATTTAAATGTTCATATGACTTAATATAATTTCATATTAATTTTAAAAAGAGATAAAATGATTAAAAAACAAATGAGAGTAAAATGTTTAAACTTTATACTTTTCTAAAATATTTTAACAGAGGATTTAAATAAACTATTTAAATATCAATGTTAACTAATTTATGTCCAAATAAACTTCATTTATATCTATATATAAAAAGAAAATATTTCAATGTTTTATATAATAAAGTATTCAATGGCCAAAGAAAAAAGTAATTGAAAGTTAAAAAGTAAGATAAAAAAATGTCAAGTACTTCTTAGTAATAAAAATCATAGAGATGTGTAATTTATTCAATTCTTAATATAAAATTAATATAATAATAAAAAATTATAATATGGGCCTTCAATAAAATATTTTAATATGCATGATTAAGTAATATTGATGTATACCTAAAAATATATTAATAATAAAAAAATGTCACTTTAATGTGGACAATGTAGTCCAAAGATAGATGTTTCAATGCATACATATGTAAAATATTTTAATGTCAACTATGTATATATTATATATTGTTTAAAAACAATTATGTATATATCATAAAACTAATTGAAAAAATAAAGTTTTAATGGTTAAAGCATTTAAAGTAGTCTCACTATTTTTCATTAAGTAGTCTCACTATTTTTCATTTTGATCACTTTTTAGTATATTTTTTTTTTCGAAATTTCCTTTAAATCCAACAAATGTTTTTTGGACTTACAAGTTTAAGTTATGTACTTTATATACTATTCAAAAATACAATTTAAACAATGAAAAATACAATGTAAATTTTTTTGGAGAGCCACTAGTATTTGACTGCCTCCACGTCAGACCGCACTAATGCCATGCTAGCACCCTCGTCTGTCGTATGGCACATGGTCCTCGCATGCCTCCACCTGTTGCTTGTACATAGCCACTGGTTCAATAGGTTAACAAGGGTTTAGGGTTTGTAACAACATAGTGTTTGTGGCTTGTTTTGTGCACAATTCATTTCTATTCGGTTCTTGCTGTTGTTCGTTTGCACTGCCAGGTAGTTGTGTGCCGCTGTTGCAATGGCGGTCATTTCCATAATAGTAATCGGTGATGCACGTAGTGGTTTATGGAGCAAAATAGATAGTCGTACTAGAGGTTCTTCAGTTGTGTTTGACTGTTTTGTCCTGTTTTTTTAACTGGTTTTTCCTCCCCGTTTGGTGGTATGGGCTCGTTATTCGTCTGCATTCCACGCAGATTTATCTCGGCTCAGTGTTGGACATGGTTGTTTCACACTCCATAGGGATTTTTCAGGTTTGTAGGTAAATTTGTGAGCTTCAAGTTCACATGTTTTCTGCAAGTTTGGGGATATCTAACCATGTTTGATGCTATCTTGCAGGTTGTTGCAGTCTAAGCTATGATTTTTGGAGCATCTGGGGTTGCTGTGGCTTGCTGGCATGGAGAAAGTTAATGAAACAACGAATGGATGACTAGAAGGTAGGAAACTGTCTTACTAGTTTGAAAACCTATGTTTTTTAAACACATTTAGCCGTATTCGATTATTGTGCCTTTGTTTTACATGTGTATGTGTTTTCAAAACACCTTCAGTTGTGTGGGTTTTGGCTAATTTTATGATATTTAGCTTCAGATGTGTCGATTTTGTGTGGGTTTTTAGTTTTGTGGGTTTTGGGTTGTGGGCTTCCTCCATTTAGATACTCTCTTGATGTGCCTTGCCACCTCCTACCTCAAATGAAAAAAAGCTTTGAAGATTCGATTATATATATATATATATATATATATATATATATATATATATATATATATGTGTTTATAAGGGTTCGTAGGCATAATTGTCCACGGGGTCTTGAACTTCTTGAACTCGATGATTGAATACATGTAAGGGGAAAAGATTTTATTCCAGGATTGTTTGGATACTGTATTTCCTTTGCAAAGCATGCTTCATATATAGATCATTTACTTGCTTCAAATTGCTTTGAATTATTTGTACATAGTGTAGGCAATAAAAAACAATCATCCTTTGGACTTTTTTTGCCATATGCCTCAACTCCCAACACCACTACAACCATCCCTTGTGTTTTGTACAAGTCAAAAACAACATCAATATTCCATGTACCTACAGTGATTGCTTATCAACCTGTGAATTATATGTTAATTGTTTCTTGGTTGCAGTGATCATAATACGAATGAGAAGCGATTCATATTGTTTAAATTTTGAATAGTAGATTGTGTTCTACAATTTTACGTTTTATTAATTCATTATAGCCACCTAAGAAAACACACACACACACACACACATATATATATGGGTCATTCAACGGGGAAAACAATGACAAAGAAGAAAATATGATACTCATGTTAATTGCTCAAATGATTCATGTACCACTAGTGTACTGTTCACAAGGGTGCTGGAACATAGGCATGTATTCAAATCTTCAAAAGGTAGAGGAATGGTTAATTTGAGTGTTGGGTTTGGCATTAGATGAACAATTTGTCTAATTGGGATATAGCATTATAGTGCATTGGTATCCATAGCTGGCATTGGTCTTGACTTTCCACAGAAATCAATATATAACGTCTCTTATACATTTGTTAGATTTATAGTTAGATACATGAGTCCATTTATAAAGATTTCATCGACCCAGTCCAAACTTCAGTTAGTTCTATTTCCTTTGAAATGTGTTTCAAACTGGATTCGATTGATCTTTACTTTATGTAGAAGACATAATACAACCCCTTTATTGATCGGTGTAATCACTAGTATATAACTACAACACTATTCATAATCTCTAAATCATTGGCTTGCTCGAGATTGCCTTAAATACTTTGTACAGAGTGTAGGCAGTCACAAACAACCATCCTTTGGACATGTTCTGCCATATGCCTCAACTCCCAGCACCACTACAGCCATCCTGTCATGTCTCCCAAAAACTACCCTAGTAATTTTTTCTTTTAAATATCACTATGGAGTTATTAGGTCAGCACTCTTTTACTCCGGTCATTAGTGAAGTTTTCCGAAAACAAAACTATTGTTTCATGGCGGTGTTGCTAGCTGGTACAGTAGGATCCGGGTCCATTAACTCCATATGTGCCTAGAAATCTTCCGCCTCTTCGTGATCAGTATCATAGCAGATATTTGTTACACTTAGCAGTTTCATTGAATATGATCTGGTTATATTGTACTTGTTGGAATTAATGCTCTGGATATCGTTGTTAATTCTCCCTGCTCGGCCCTCTACGTGTCACGAGCAGGCTCCTCTATCCGCAATCGTTTACCTCAAGCCCATCGCCACATCAATGGAGGATGGGGTGGGTCACGATCCGACGGTACGACCCTTAGATGGTTTGGTTCATTCGTCGCTTGGTTACTGAGTTGCATTATCGCCTCCACCGTTTGGCTCCAGCTCTGCTCCTCCTCTTGGTTTTCTGCAGTTCTTCTCTGTTTGTCGCAAGACCTTGGAACAATTTGGAAAACCACCCAGCGTGAGCACATGGCGACTTATCACATAGAAAATTCCGGGTATATTTTTTTTGTTTTACTGTATTTTGGCATTTTCATATCTGAAGTTGTTTTTCTGCTGAACGCTTCCATTTCTACCTGCTAACCATAATGGTAATGGTGTGCAACTGGTTATAGATCTTGCCTCACACGTCCGAGAACCTCAGGCAAGGCCATGGGGTCGGCATCTCACTGGTTTTCCTTGCTCAAGAAACCCAGGTAAGGGTTTGCTCCCATATGGTTAATTTTGAATGAGTTTGATTCTTCTGTTGCACAGCCTTCCGAGTCTCGAGGGTTTGATGGCTTGTAGAGTTAGTAGAGTGATTTTTCTTGTACAGCCGTGAGCTGTCGGGGTTGAGACCTATACCCTTTTCTACTCGGGCAGAGGGTTTTGTTATAAGTTCTTTGGCATTGGTTGAACAATGTTATTTTGATGTAACTTATGTATATTCTTTTATCTGCCATGGACCTTTCCAGGACTTACCAGGTTGTATCAAGTGAGCTTACCAGGTGCCATGAAGCACTCTCAGGAACTCCTGGGTGTAGTTGCTAGAAGAGCCTTGGTTAAATTACTCTCTTTTGCAATGTTTATTTGTATAACTCGTCGTCATAGAGTTATCACCAACTGCACTAGATGATGATTTCAAGCTATGTACAACTGTGTATTTAATGATATGGATTTCACACCTGTTTTCTGTTTAAATGTTTAGTTTTGTGGAACAGAACAATCCCTATTCAGATTTCTATTCGATTTAATAGTTGAACTGAATTTGAAAATGAATGTTTAAATGTATGGCACTGTTTCATTTCTCTGTGCTTATCATCTTTGGTTCCTTTCCGGTACTACTACCCCATGCTTATATCTGATAATTAAATTTAATATGCAAGGTTCTCATTTAATTATTTGTTGTGAAAATAGTTGTGGAACCCCACCCAGCATAGTCTTGGTGGTCTGCGTGCACGGTAACCCTGGACGGGCTGGTTTACTTGATATGGGGTTTCCTCGCCTCGCAGCTCTCTGTGGCCCGTCAGTTACAATCCGCGGCAGAGAATTTGCTTATGTTTTATACACTGTATATGTTTATACTTGTCTGCATATCCACCTATTAATTGTAAGAACAATGTGCATTTTTAAATAATCGGTGTTATTCACCATACCATACCTCCGTATAGTACCCAACGAATGTTATGAACCAGTATCGTTTGGTTTCTACCCTCCTCGTTCTGGTTAGTATTAATGGGGAAGTTCTTGTCTCTTTGGCTCATTTTCTAAGTATGAAATTTATAATTGCAGTTTTAGGATTACACCTACCCACCAGGGATTTAAATTGTGGTTTGTTAATTACTACACCGACTGCTTCCTAGGGTCGCTTTTCCTCATTAACAGAGTTTAGCATAGTCACTCTTATTCACTTGTTTTCAGATGTTAAAATGTATTCCTCTCTCTCTAAATCATCTAAAAAGATCGCCCACGTTTCCTTTAATTAACGGGTACATTTTAATTACAGAGTTAATTCTGTACAGAGGTTTAATATTTTCTTTCTACTATAGTTCTTTCGTTTTTTTCAAAGAATAATAAATAACTTAATCACGCACAACAATTATAGTTTTTGTTTGGTACTTGTTCTTGGATGTCAATGTGCTTATTTCACTGAACTATTAACTTTTGTTTCTTTGGAACTTCGGCCACTCGCAACACCTTCCAGATTCTGAGCTTTCCTCTGTCTCCTGCTTCTATTTGCCACCCAACCTTGAGATTCGTCTTTCGGGACCAGAATCTCCCCCCGTGCTCTCTTGCAGGACCACTGTCCTCGGCAAGATATATGAACTTAGTGCTTGACTATCTAGTCCTAACCAAACTTAGCCATTTTTCTTTTTTTTCTTTTCTATTTGTCCTCTACATCACATCCTAACTTTTCCCCCCTCTTCCCTCTTTCCTGGAAACCTTTCTAGTCAGGAGAGATAGTTAGGGTTGCAATTATTGCAACTGTTTTTCCCAACTTCCCATTCAGAAGTTGCCAACATTTTTTAGAAAAAAGAACCTTTCTTATCTTATTAAAGAAAATAAAAATATTAAATCTCAAAAAAGTTAATAATGACATATTCAATTTCTCTTTTTTTTAACCACGGTAAATTCAAAATAATTACATTTCCCTAGGGCATTACATCTCCCCCTCCTGAAACTGGACATCGTCCTGATGTCTGTTGACCATGAACAACCCTGGGTAAGCTTTTTCCATGAGCTGTTCATCTTCCCAAGTGGCCTCATCAGGCCCAAAGTGCTGCCACTGCACCTTAACTTGGGTAATAGCTCGCTTCCGCAATAGTACTTCTCTCTGGTCGATAATGCTCAGTGGCTCGACCAAGACTTCTCCTTTCGGTTCGACCTGCAACATGCAATATTCTAAATCAGTTTCTTTAAAAGAAAAATTTTAGACTGGTCTACTGGAAATAATTCTCACCTGTACATCCTGCCATCTGATCACATGTTTAGGATCATAAACATATTTTTTTAGTACAGAGACATGGAAGACATGATGGACTCGGATGTGATTTGGTAGGGCGAGCTGGTAAGCCACCGGCCCAATTCTTGCCAAGACTTGGAATGGTCCAGAATATCGGGGTGCCAGCTTGGTACACCCACTCCATTGCAGTGTACTCCTCTTTGCTTGAATTCTCACATATACATGATTACCAATTTGGTATTCCTTAAACCACCTTTTCCAATCAGCAAAATTCTTTTGCCTATCTTGAGCGGCTTTTAAATTAGACAGTACCTTTTTGACCATCTCCTCCATTTCCTTAAGCACTTTTGGCCCTAACATTAATTTTTCTTCAGGCCCACCCCAGCTTGAGGGTGTACGGCATTTCCGCCTGTACAAAACCTCAAAGGGGCTCATTTGTAATGAAGTATGATAGCCGTTGTTGTATGCAAACTCCACCAAGTGTAAGTACTCCTCCCACTTAATTGGTTGTTGCATGGCATAAGCCCTCAACATGTCTTCCACCACTTGGTTCACCCGTTCTGTTTGTCCATAAGTCTGGGGGTGATATGATGTACTGAATTTCAGTTGTGTCCCCAATTCTGCAAACAATGTCTTCCAAAAAACCAATGTGAATTTCATGTCACGGCCTGAAATTATTGTCTTTGGTAGTCCATGCAATCTAAACACGTTCTGCATGAAGATATGGGCAATCTGTACAGCTCTGTAGGTGGATTGCACAGGTATAAAATGTGCTGCTTTACTCAATTTGTCTACCACCACCATAATAGAATCGTTATTCTTCTGTCTTAGGCAACCCTGTTATAAAATCCATAGAAATGGTTTCCCACTTCCATTCCGAAATGGGTAAGGGTTGTAATAGCCCCGTTGGTTGTTGATGCTCTGCTTTAATTTGTTGACACTCCAAACACCGTGCCAAATACTCAGCCACATTCTTCTTCATACCTGGCCAGTAGTATTCCTTTCTAAGCGCCGTGATCATTTTCTGATATCCCGGGTGTCCAGCGTAATGACTGATATGGAATTCATCCAAAATCAGATTTTTAAGGCTATTTTGATTGGGTACATATAACTTCTTCTTGTAGTACAACATTCCAGCATCATCCACCCAATAGCTTTGCTGATTTTCCTCGCTGGTAGACTGTTGTACTTGTTGTTTTATTTGCTGGTATACAGTATCTTGTTCTGCTGCTTTTTGTATCATCCCCTCGAAGGGGCTTTTCCATTTGCTAGAGGAAATTTCATATAAACACTGTAATTTTTTACTTTAAGCGTCCACCACCCAGTTTTCTTTTCCCTTCAAATGTTTGATTTCAAAGTCAAAACTACTTAGTAAATCCACCCACCGTGCTTGCCTAGCATTTAAAACGAGCTGGCTAAAATAATTGGTCAGATTATGGTGGTCTGTCAGTAAAAAAATTTCCTTCCCACAAGATAATGTCGCCACATCTTCAAGGCGTGTATGATGGCTGCCAACTCTAAGTCATAAGTGGAATATTTCTGCTCATTCTCCTTTAGTTTCCTTGACTCGTAAGCAATTACCTTCCCTTCCTGCATCCACACGCCTCCCACACCTTCTTTACTTGCATCAGTGCACACCACATAGTCCTTATTAGGATTAGCTATGCTCAAAATGGGTGCGGTGGTGAGCAAGTGCTTAAGCAGCTCGAAACTTCTTTGACATTCCGGGGTCCATCTGAATGCTCTTCCTTTCTTCTATAAGGAAGTGATAGGATATGCTACTCTTGAGAATCCTTCCACAAATCGTCTGTAGTAACCAGCTAACCCCATAAAGTACCTGATGTCTGCTACACCCTTCGGTACGGGCCATTCCATTATGGTCTTTATCTTTTCGGGGTCTACTGCGATCCCTTCCTTCATGATTATGTGGCCTAGATACTGTATTTCTTCCTTGAAGAAGTCGCACTTGCTGAGCTTGGCATATAACTGGTGTTCTCGGAGGGTTTGCAGCACCAATCTGAGGTGCTCCTTGTGTTCTTCCATAGTGTGGGAATATATCAATATATCATCAATATATTGATATATTGCGGAGAGAGAAATCGAGGAACGCAATTGCTGTCAGGAAAAGCCTCAGAAATATATTTGGCAAAGAAGCATCTTATAAACCTATCAGTAGTAAATTATATACATACTTTTGCAATGCTGCACAATGAATTTTATGGAGAATATGAGCAGAGGTTAAGATAACCGGCAAGGATTTGCCATGGGATAAATTCAGTAGTAGGTAGGCCTGGAATTTGATAAAGTTTTTATTTAATATGCAAATTTAATGACAGTATATTTTTTTGCATTTTCATTTTAATATAATCTATATATAAAATATTCATATCTACTTCTAATATAATAGAATTAATCACCCTAAATATTATTTTGCTGATCTCTCATACATAACCATTTGTTTTTCATTTACTTTATTACAATATTAAATTTATATTCTAATTCTTAAATCAAAGTAGAATACCTTTCCCACAATTCTTTACTTATTTTATTAATAAAATTAAATTTAAAATCACAATTCAATAATTACACTAAATATATTATATTCTTGCATAACTAAATATATTATAATATAAGAAGAATTATGCATACTGATTACCTATAAAAAAAAATTGTCACAAGTTACACAAACTCCAAATAAGAAATAAATCTAATTTAAAATTTAAATCAAAATCACAATCCAGTCATCATATTGAATAAATAATTATAAGGGGAAAGGAATCCGAAGTATCCATACTAATTATCTATTAAAAAAAAGGTATCACAGGCTACACAAAGCTCCCAATGTAAATTTACAACAATTTGTCAGATGCATGTTATTCAGTCTATGGAGTTGATATTTTTATTTTTTAAAATAAAAATAAAATATTTTATAAATAAAAAACAAAAATTTATAAAAAACAAAATTGAATATACATGTTTAGATAATTTTAATTAAAACATTATAAAATATCAATTGTAAAAATATTATACTCATTATCAGTTATAAATAAAATATTTAGATGTTCATATGACTTAATATAATTTCATATTGATTTTAAAAAGAGATAAAATGATTAAAAAACAAATGAGAGTAAAATGTTTAAACTTTATACTTTCCTAAAATATTTTAACAGAGGATTTAAATAAACTATTTGAATATCAATGTTAACTAATTTATATCCCAATAAACTTCATTTATATCTATATATAAAAAGAAAATATTTCAATGTTTTATATAATAAAGTATTCAATGGCCAAAGAAGAAAAGTAATTGAAAGTTCAAAAGTAAAATAAAAAAAATCAAGTACTTCTTAGTAATAAAAATCATAGAGATGCGTAATTCATTCAATTCTTAATATAAAATTAATATCTGAACTTTAAAAATATTTATAATAATAAAAAATTATAATATGGGCCTTCAATAAAATATTTTAATATGCATGATTAAGTAATATTGATGTATACCTAAGAATATATTAATAACAAAAAATATCACTTTAATGTGGACAATGTAGTCCAAAGATAGATGTTTCAATGCATATGTATGTAAAATATTTTAATGTCAACTATGTATATATTATATATTGTTTAAAAACAATTATGTATATGTCATAAAACTAATTGAAAAAATAAAGTTTTAATGGTTAAAGCATTTAAAGTAGTCTCACTATTTTTCATTTTGATCCCTTTTTAGTATATTTTTTTTGGAAATTTCCTTTAAATCCAACAAATATTTGTTGGATTTACAAGTTTAAGTTATGTACTTTATATACTATTTAAAAATACAATGTAAACAATGAAAAATACAATGTAAATTTTTTTGGAGAGCCACTAGTATTTGACTGCCTCCACGTCGGACTGCACTAACGCCACGCTAGCACCCTCGTCTATTGTATGGCACATGGTCCTCGCATGCCTCCACCTATTGCTCGTACATAGCCACTGGTTCAACAGGTTAACAAGGGGTTTAGGGTTTGTAACAACATAGTGTTTGTGGCTTGTTTTGTGCACAATTCATTTCTATTCAGTTCTTTTTGTTGTACGTTTGCGCTGCCAGGTAGTTGTGCGTCGCTGCTGCAATGGTGGTCATTGCCATAATAGTAATCGGCGATGCAGGTAGTGGTTTATGGAGCAGAAGAGATAGTCATACTAGAGGTTCTTCAGTTGTGTTTGACTGTTTTGTCCTATTTTTTAAACTGGTTTTTCCTCCCCGTTTGGTGGTATGGGCTCATTATTCGTCTACATTCCTCCCAGTGGTAGATTTATCTCGGTTCAGTGTTGGACATGGTCTTTTCACACTTCGAAGGGATTTTTCAGGTTTGTAGGTAAATTTGTGAGCTTCAAGTTCACATATTTTTTGTAAATTTTGGGATATCTAACCATGTTTGATGCTATCTTGTAGGTTGTTGTAGTCTGAGCTATGATTTTTGGAGCATCTGGGATTCCTGTGGCTTGTTGGCATGGAGAAAGTCAATGAAACAACAAATGGATGACTAGAAGGTAGGAAAATGTCCTACTAGCCTGAAAACTTATGTTTTTTAACACATTTAGCCGAATTGGATTATTGTGCCTTTTTTTTGCATGTGTATGTGTTTTCAAAACACCTTCAGTTGTGTGGGTTTTGGCTAATTTTATGAAGTTTAGCTTTAGATGTGTGGATTTTGTGTGGGTTTTCAGTTTTGTGGGTTTTGGGTTGTGGGCTTCCTCCATTTAGATACTCTCTTGATGTGCCTCGCCACCTCCTACCTCAAATGAAAAAAATCTTTGAAGATTCGATTATATATATATATAACATGTGTTTATAAGGGTTCATAGGCATAATTGTCCATGGGGTCTTGAACTTCTTGAACTGGATGATTGAATACATGTAAGGGAGAAAGATTTTATTCTAGGATTGTCTGGCTACTGCTTTTCCTTTGCAATGATGCTTCATATATAGATCATTTACTTGCTTCAAATTGCTTTGAATTATTTGTACATAGTGTAGGAAATAAAAAAAATCATCCTTTGGACTTGTTTTGCCATATGCCTCAACTCCCAACACCACTACAACCATCCCTTGTGTTTTGTACAAGTAAAAAACAACATCAATACTCCATGTACCTACAGTGATTTCTTATCAACCTGTGAATTATATGTTAATTGTTTCTTGGTTGCAATGATCATAATACGAATGAGAAGTGATTCATATCGTTTAACTTTTGAATAGTAGAGTGCGTTCTACAATTTTACGTTTTGTTAATTCATTATAACCACCTAAGAAAACACACACACACACACACACACACACATATATATATGGGTCATTCAACGGGAAAACAATGACAGAGAAGAAAACGTGATACTCATGTTAATTGCTCAAATGAGTCATGTACCATTGGCGTACTGTTCACAAGGGTGCTGGAACATAGGCATGTATTCAAATCTTCAAAAGTTAGAGGAATGGTTAATTTGAGTGTTGGGTTTGGCATTAGATGAACAATTTGTCTAATTGGGACATAGCGTTATAGTGCATTGGTATCCATAGCTAGCATTGGTCTTGACTTTCCACAGAAATCAATATATAATGTCTCTTATACATTTGTTAGATTTATAGTTAGATACATGAGTCCATTTATAAAGATTTCATCTACCCAGTCCAAACTTCATTTAGTTCTAGTTCCTTTGCAATGTGTTTCAAACTGGATTCGATTGATCTTTACTTTGTGTAGACGACATAATACAATCCCTTTATTGATCGGTGTAATTGCTAGTATATAAATACAACACTATTCATAATCTCTAAATCATTGGCTTGCTTGAGATTGCTTTAAATACTTTGTACAGAGTGTAGGCAGTCACAAACAACCATCATTTGGACATGTTCTACCATATGCCTCAACTCCCAGCACCACTATAGCCATCCCATGCTATTTGTATAAATAAAAAACAACATCAATAGGTCATGTGCCTACATCCATTTCTTATCGACCTATGAATTATATGTTAATTGTTTCTTGGTTGTAGTGATCATAATAAGAATGAGAAATGCTTCATATCCTTTAACTTTTGAATAGTAGAGTGTGTTCTACAATTTTACGTTTTGTTAATTCATTATAGCCACCTAAGAAAGCATATATATATATATATATTATATGGGTCATTCAACTCGGAAAACAATGACAAATTAGAAAACATGATACTCATGTTAATTTCTCAAATGAGTCATGTACCACTGGTGTATTGTTCACAAGAGTGCTAGAACATATGCATGTATTCAAATCTTCAAAAGGTAGAGGGATGGTTAATTTGAGTGTTGGGTTTGGCATTAGACGAACAATTTGTCTAATTAGGATATAGTGTTATAGTGCATTGGTATCCATAGCTAGCATTGGTCTTGAATTTCCACAACAATCAATATATAACCTCTCTTATACATTTTTTAGATTTATAGTTAGATACATGAGTCCATTTATAAAGATTGCATCTACCCAGTCCAAACTTCATTTAGTTCTATTTTTTTAAGAATGTTGTTTCAAAATGGATGGGATTGATCTTTATTTTTTATTATTTTCTCTTGAATTTCCTTTAGTGAGAACAAGGCATTCTTTTGTTTACTGCCTCTACGATAAGACAAAGGGTTGGTTTCCATTGCACTTCTCACCCACATGCTCTTGAGTAGATATTTCCTTTGAAAATGAAAATGGTTCATAATGTTGAGGGTCCCCATGGTGGAAAGAGCTACAGTGAAGCTTCTACCTATTATTCAACTGTGAATATGTTTGTAATGATCCTAATTACAGTGATAATTTTTTATCTTTATATGTGCAATATACAACCTCCCTTGAAATAGGAATTGTCAATATATAGTCTCTCTTCAAATAGGAACAGATATCTTCCACTGGATAGATATTATAGATCTCTTTGTCTCTTGATGAATCCCCTCATGCTCAGTTTCTCGTTGGTTATTAGTATCTTCTATTGGTAACTACTTGTGATTCATGTTCACTTCTTTTCCTTCTTTATTATGTTTCCTTTAATCAAGTAATTACCAAATTAAATGATTATCCCAGTCATACATTTTGTAGTTGAATCTTCACATTGAAATAAAAATAATTTTCAGATCATAATTCCAATTCAAATTCAATATAGTTTATAGTTTAGCGTCTACTATGAAAACAATCAACATATTACATCCTTACAAAATTCACATTATGATTGGTTACAAAAATTAATTCATGCTACCCCTATTCTTGATGGCCTCCATTTATTGCATTGCCCAAAATTGTTGAGTCTCCTGCCTGACCCAAGTATGGTAGACTACCCAAGATTAGCTAATTAGGATGTGTTTGAATTTTACCATATCCTTGACTCCAATTTTCGCCCTTTAGCCATGGAGGGACTAATTAGCCCAAGTGTCCACTTGTGTTACTAATCCTGACACTAAGTGCAGGTGTCATATAAACACAAATAGGATTTAATCCTATACTGGTAGGGGTATATGAGGTGGGCACAACCCCTCGCTGATACCGAGGGACTTGGATGTTAATCATCTCTTGGTATGATGGTGTGTGCTCTGCAATGTGGTCTAGCGTGTTGGACGTCATCCTATTTGCCTCAAACGGGCTTGGACCATAGACTTCCCTTCTTGCCATCCGTCGTCCTCTTTCCAACACTTCTTGAACCTTTATTTCCTCCCTTTCTTGCCTTGCCAATTATTTTTTATGTTCCTTATATTCCCTTTCTTTTTGTCTTTCCATCCTTTCCTTTAATCGAGCTTCTATTGTTGTAATCCTTGCAGCTCTCTTGTCATTGGTCAACTCCTTATCTCTCTTTTTAGTTTCCTAAATTTCATTTTTTTTTATTTTTATTTTCTATGCTAAGACTCAAACAATAATTTCATATAATATCCATATGTGAGAAACTGTGAACTCCTCCCCAAATGAAGAAAACCTACACTTGAGTTCCTTGATGAGGCCTTCACTCTCTCTACTGGTAGCTTTAGGAATGCACCAAGTATTCTCTGATTTTTTGTCCCATGCTCTCTAGGATCTGACACTTGTATTTCAACCTCTGGTACAACTCATTGGCCCTAATTGTTGGATTCTTCAAGTACTTCATGCTAAATAAGATCCTCTTCCAGTGAGCCATCGTCCTTAAAATAATGAACAATTTCGATGTTCAACTCTGATGGTTATGAAGGCATGTCCATGCTTTCCTAATTGGTGGTAGACACATTACGTGTGTTGACATTCATCATGGTATCTGCCAACCATGATGGTGGGATTACCTGGGTTTGCATGCTCAATTTCTTATTGTTTAATCTTGTTGCATTGTCATTTGAAATCAAGTTTGCATTTTCATTCGCTTCATCAATTGCCTCATATGGAATATCACATGCAAAATTGGTAGGTGGTTTAGTGGGTGTGACAACCTCCATGATATTGATAGTTGGTTCATGACTGAATTGTGTCTCACTCACATGTTCATCATCATCACCACATAAGTTCCCTTCATAAAGGGACATTATACCTTCAGCAACAACAACATCTTCTTGGGCATCAACATGGTCTTGTAAGTTCTCTACTTCTTAACCTTCCACATAAAATGCTTGGATACAACCAGTATCATGCATAAGAGCATCGACGTTAACCGGCCATATACGAGTACTCCTAAATCTAGCCTTGATACTAGAAGATGTGAGAGCCCTTTTAAATGCTTTACTTGCAATCTCAGCTAGCTCAAATTTCTTTACTTCCACCCTTGGATTCTTTGCCATCCATGAAGCTCGCTCAACCCTGAAATAATTCTTGAAAGGCCAAAACACACTGACATCAAGGGGTTGCAATCTGTGAGTGGTATGAGCCGACAATGTTAATAGGTCAATGCCAAAATTGTCGGCCTCCTCAATTGTATGCACATCCATGTGGCGTCCATGGCTATCTAAAATTAGTAGGTGCCTATTTTCAGGTGAGACACCACTTGGTACAGATGCAGAAAAGTGAAAAAGCCAATTCAAGAATAATTCCTTTGTCATCCATGCATGGGGATGTGTTATCATGCATGCACCTGGTGCACATTTCTGTATTTAATTTTTTAGTTATGTTTTACCTTTGAATAGATAAAATCCTGGGATTGAAGAACCAATTATGTTGACACAACAAATAATAGTGATCCACTCCCTGATCTTAGGCATGTTTCTTCTCCCTCTCTTGGCAATTACTTGCATACTACAATTCCTTCCTACCTGTAAGCCTATTTCATCACAGTTCCATATATGGTCTTGGGCATATGAGTGTTGCTCATATGCAACAAAAAGAGTGTTATAGAACTTGGACACAATTTCGAGGCGTAGATTTACAACGATGTCTCTGTTAAGTCTTTAAGTTGTACATAGTACAAGGTTTGGATGCCTTTTTTTAAATCCACTCCACCATGATTTACCAGGAAACCCATCTTTGAAGGGATTTGGCTCCCTTGAAAGATTTGATATAATGTGGATTTAAGTTGTATAATCTCTAACCCATGTCCCAATTGGGCCATATCCTTACACAACTCAACCACCTCAGCCTCCACCTCTTCAATCATAACTATAATAGGCCCTCTATGCTTCGTATTAGTCAACCCATTTATCCAATAATGTATGTTAGAGGAAACAATACCATGTATCCTTGCAGAGGCATGGATTAAATGACCCCTAAACTCGATGTCATCAATTACAACTAGCATGTCTTACTTTGTCCACCCTCTAATGGCACTGATTTTCTTTGTTGAACTTGCACCTTGCACTGTGGTTAAAGGTGGCTTTGTGGTTGATGGTGGGATGAAATGATCTACCACCACAGTGGCCTTTTCAATGACATTACTGGGAGCATTGGGAGCATTCACATCACCCCCCATCCTCATCTGATGAACTGGATCGTAGTTGGGCCCCCCTTGCCCCTCGCCTCCTCCTATTATTCCCTTTCAAATTCTAAAAGTCTAAGGTGGAGGCGTTCATGTATTGGTGTCTCTCGCCTATGTAGTTATTCCTTTTCAAATTCTTAGTCCCAGCCCTTTTTCTTCTTGCAAGTCAAAACCTAAGTCAAATACAAGTAAGATGTTTCTTTCCTTCTTGTTCTTGTTCCTACTCTATCCTAATTATGAGAACTAAACTATCACAGTTATTACAGTTTGGGTTTTCCACACCTAATGGTGCTATATATGCCTTCAATATTTCCCCCACTGTGTTGTAATTCAACCTCAAATAATATTTTTTTTGGTTCTATTATGCCTTATCTCTGGTTATTAGAATCTATTGGCTCAATAGTTGTTAGATGTGTTTCGATGTTTGGTTTGCTTGATGCTTATTTTGATTTCAGATTCACCTCAGTCACATATATTTTCATTTTTTTCCTTTTTAACTCTGTGGTATATTGTTGGAGGCATCTAATCTCAATGATCATTAATATAGATAAGAATTTATCCTTGTTGTTGACTGCTTCAGAGCAAAATCTCACAGTGGTTTTTTTGTGTGCCAATCAACTTTGATTCTTTTCATACTTATTAGTTTGTTAGCAACATACAACACCTAGGGGACCCCCTTGAGACTAAAAAATTATCAGTCCAAACAAAGATGCATAGTCGTAGTAAGGCTATATGGCCTATAACTATTAGGTAGGTCCACTAGTGCATATTTGCATGATAGAAATCTAAAACCTTCACTTTAAGTTTATGCATGACCTTGACAAACCTTAACAAAGATAATATAGCATGTTATCACAACTATTACAGTTTCAGTTTTCCACACCTAATGGTGCACTATATGCCTTCAACGTTTCCCCCACTATGGTGTGATTCAACCTCAAATAATATTTGGTTTGGTTCTATTACGCCCTATCTCTGGTTCTTAGAATCTATTCACTTTATAGTTGTTAGATGTGTTGCAATGTTTGGTTTGTTTGACACTTATTTTGATTCCAGATTCACTTGAGGCACACATATTTTCACTTTTGTCATTGTTCACTCATTGTTATACTGTTGGAGGCATATGATCTCAATGATCATTAATATAGTCAAGAAATTATCCTTGTTGTTGACTGCTTAGGGGCAATAGCTCACACTGAGTTTTATGTGTGCCATTCAACTTTGATTCTTTAGAGATTGATGGGTTTGTTGGAAACATAAAACACCTAGGGGACCCGCTTGAGACTGGAAAATTACCAGTCCAAACAGAGAGGTGTAGTTGTGATAAGGCTAGATGGCCTATAATTATTAGGGAGGTCCACTGATGTAGATTTTCATGATAGCACTCTAAAACCTTCACTATAAGTTTATGCGGGACTTTGACAGACCTTAACAAAGATAATATAGCATGTTCTCACATCTATTACAATTTTGGTTTTCCACACCTAATGGTGCATTATATGCTTTCAATGTTGCCCCCACTGTGGTGTAATTAAACCTCAAATAATATCTGGTTTGGTTCTATTATGGATTATCTTTGGTTCGTAGAATATATTGGCTCAATAGTTGCTAGATATGTTGTAATGTTTGCTTTTCTTGATACTTATTTTGATTTCAGATTCACCTCACGCACATATATTTACAGTTTTGTCATTCTTCACTCATTGTTATACTGTTGGAGGCATCTAATCTCAATGATCATTAATATAGGTAAAAAATTATCCTTGTTGTTGACTGCTTAGGTCACAACTCACACTGAGTTTTCTGTATGCCAATAAACTTTAATTATTTACAAATTTATGGGTTTTTTGGCAACATACAACACATAGGGGACCCCCTTGAGACTGGAAAATTACCAGTCCAAACATTGTGGCATAGTTGTGGTAAGGCTAGATGGCCTATAATTATTAGGCAGGTCCATTGATGCAGATTTGCATGATAGCACTCTAAAACATTCACTTTAAGTTTATGCAGGACTTTGATAGACCTTAAAGAAGATAATATAGCATGTTCTCACAATTATTACAATTTGGGTTTTCCACACCTAATGGTGCAATATACGCCTTCGATGTTTCTCCCGTTGTAATGTAATTCAACCTCAAATAATATTTGGTTTGGTTCTATTATGCCTTATATCTGGTTCTTAGAATCTATTGGCTCAATAAATGTTATATGTGTTGCGATGTTTGGTTTTATTGATACTTATTTTGATTTTAGATTCACCTTAGGGACATATCCTTTTAGTTTTGTACGTCTTCACTCATTTTTATACTATTAGAGGCATCTTCTCTCAACGATCATTAATATAGGTAAGAATTTATCCTTGTTGTTGAATTCTTAGGGGTAACAACTCACACTGAGTTTTTTGTGTGCCAATCAACTTTGATTCTCTACAGACTTATTCGTTTGTTGGTAGCATACAACACCTAGGGGACCCCCTTGAGACTGGAAAACTACTGGTCCAAATAGAGAGGCATAGTCATGGTAAGGCTAGATGGCCTATATTTATTAGGCATGTCCACTGATGCAGTTTTGCATGATAGCACTCCCAAACCTTCACTTTAAATTTATGCTGGACCTTGACAGACCTTAACGGAAACAAAGATAATATAGCATGTTCTCACAGCTATTACAATTTGGGTTTTCCACACCTAGTGGTGCACTATATGCCTTCAAGGTTACCCCCTTATATGCAGAAGCTCAGGATGGTCCATAAATCAGTTGAACGGAAGTGCGATCTGTCAGTTTTTGGTCCAAAATATCCAACTTATCTAATTGTTTAGTTCTTATCTAATTGGAATGGGTAGTCCTCTAATTCCTAATAGTTCTACTCGTACAATCTTGTAGTTATCTTGCCTTAATTTGATATTGTAATAATTTGATATTCTAATAATTAAAAGATAATTTCTAAACCAGTGGGTTTGTTATTCATTTGGAAATGCTTCTCTAACCAAACAATGAATCTTCCTCGCATCATATTTTTCTCTTTGAAAGGATTTTCTTTGCTATTATAGTAGTCTGATATTAAATTGCAGGGGTAAAATTTGAGGTTATATTGGCATTGAAATTGGTTTCTAAATCAATGGGTCTGTTATTAATATAGAAATTCTTCTCGACCTTTTGATCTTTTTAACAAGTGATATTGGCTGTAATGGATTTAATTTACCCTTGTTTCTAAAAGAAAATAACATTATTCATTATCCAACAAAAATGGTAACATTATTCAACAAAAAATACTTGTGTGTCTCCAACAATTGTTGAATAGAATGAATGTAACATTGTGCACACACTCTGTTTGTATGTCTCTAGCATCCGGTGAATAAAATGAATGTAATAGTGTGCACACACTCCATTTGTATGTTTCCAACAACTTCTGAATAGAATGAACTTAATAGTGTCTGAACACTCTGATTGTATTCTTCAATAGCTGATGAGTTGAAAGAATGTTTGAAATGAAAACTAGTAAGAGTTGATGTTTTATAGTTTTTTCATATAGACTTTAATTGGTAGGGAAGATTGGTATGGATTTCCATCTCCCAAATTCAAATG
Organism: Pinus tabuliformis; assembly: GCA_031772625.1. Classification (NCBI taxonomy): domain Eukaryota; kingdom Viridiplantae; phylum Streptophyta; class Pinopsida; order Pinales; family Pinaceae; genus Pinus; species Pinus tabuliformis. The sequence continues at coordinate 1,908,756,245 of CM062818.1, forward strand.
TGTTTTATGGATTGATTTGAACATGATCAAATGGTTGATAATCTTTGATGGCTGATCCTTGTGCTTTCTTGTTTTTAATTCCTGAATTCAAAAGGTTGGTGTGTTTAATACTTGAATTTAAAGGGTTGGTGTCATTTATTGCATCCTATGAACTAATTCCTGAATTGAATTTTGTCATTTATTGTCTTCAATAAGTTTAATGGTTATACACACATGTACATATGGCTAACACACATTTCACCTATTCTTATGCAGGTATTACTGAGCAATGGGATGTGTTGCTCCAATGGAAATCAATGGGTGACTGTTTGATGGGACATGTGTACTCTTGAATAGAACTCAATGGAATGTTTTATAGTGCATTTTGACTTATTTGGTAATTCAGGGTGGGAGTTACTTGGGACATTAAGTCTTGCCAACTTATGATGTTAAGGTTTGGTGTTTGACACTTGTTGGCCCAATCAATATGTGGACCCATTTTGGACTAAATTATATAACTTAATATAAACTATTTATGTTCATCTTTTTGATGGTTTATGAATATTTTTTATGGATGTGTGGGACCAGTACTTTAACTAGTATTGTTCTATGCACAATAATAGAAGGCTCTTCCCTAGGTGAGGCAAATTGAAGGCCGCATGTTATTCTGTCTATGGATTTGACACTTGTATTTCTTAAAATAAAAATAAAATATTCTCTAAATAAAAAACAAAAATGAATATGTATGTCTAGATAGATTTAATTAAAAGCATTATAAAATATCAATAATTGTAAAAATATTGCACTCACTCTTACAAATAAAATATTTAGATGTTCATATGAAGAAATATAATTTCATATCAACTTTAAAAAGAGATAAAGTGATTAAAAAAAGAATGAGGGTAAAATGTTTAAACCTTATACTTTTCTAAAATATTTTAACATGGGATTGAAATAAACTATTTGAATATCAATGTTCACTAATTTATGTCCTTATATTTGTATATAAAAAGAAAATATTTCAATGTTTTATATAATAAAGTATTCAATGTCTAAAGAAAAAAATATCAAGTACTTCTTAATAATAAAAATCATAGAGAATGTGTAATTCATTCAATTCTTAATATAAAATTAATATGTGAACTTTAAAAATATCCATAACAATAAAATATCATAATGTGGGCCATCAATAAAATATTTTAATATGCATGATTAAGTAATATTGATGTATACTCAAAATATATTAATAACAAAAATATCACTTTAACGTGGACAATGTAGTCCAAAGATAGATGTTTCAATGCATATGTATGTAAAATATTTTAATGTCAACTATGTATATATATATTATATTGTTTAAAAATAATTATGTATATATCATATAAAGCAATTGAAAAAAAAAATTATGGTTAAAGCATTTAAATTAGTCTCACTATTTTACATTTTGGTCCCATTTTAGTATATTTTTTTCGAAATTTCCTTTAAATCCGACAAACATTTTTTGGACATACAAGTTTAAGTTATGTACTTTATATACTATTCAAAAATACAATGTAAACAATGAAAAATATTATATCTATATATATATATATATATATATATATATATATGGAGAGAGATTTTCAAAATTTGTATTCTAAAAAAAGATTGCATCTGAAAAGATTTGATCCCTCTCGGAGCATGATAGATTCATGCTTAAATAGATTATACCAATATATTTATCTATAAAATTAAACTTCTATTACAATCCACTTTCTAGATAAATCAAGATTAAATGAAATGTCTAGCCTATGTTGTAACATCAAATTTTCACGGTTATTTTTTTATATGAATATTCAATAAACATTTTATATAATAAGAAGAAAATAAAAAATCCCATGGAGGCCACTCTAAGGCTTGAGATGCTTGTTGTGGAATCTAAGTTCCATATGTTCTTTTATAGTGAGAGGAGAGGTACAATAACATCAAATTAGGATTAAAATTATTTTTCTTTCAGATGTTTTATAAAAATTTTATACTTAAAAATAATATTATAAATTGTAAGTTTTAATTAATTAACAGTATTTTGAGAATTAATATAGATCTATCTTAAGCATGAATTTAATATGGGCTAGAAAGGGGTCAAATCTCTTCAAGTACAAACTTCCTTTGTAGTGTAAAATTTGAATATATATATATATATAATTTTATTTTTTTTTTTGGGGGGGGGGGGGGGGGGGGGCGCGCTATATAGAGTACATGATTTAATATAATTTTTTCTATTATCATGTATATTTTTAAATGTCACATATAAAGTTTATATTAAGAATTCAATAAATTACACATCTCCCTCTTATTATTTTAATTAGGAAGTACTTGATATTTGTTATTTTATTTTTGAAGTTTCAACTACTTTTTTCTCTTGGACATTGAATATTATTAAATACACACATTAGTTATATCTTCAAATAGTTTATTTAAATTTGATTTTTTTTTTTTTTTTGAAAAATATAAGGTTTAAACATCTTACTCACATGTTGATCATGGACAAAATCATGCATTTCCCACATACTAGGCGGTAAATTTTGTTTCTTGGCATAATTATAGTATCAAAGAGGATTTATATAGGTTTTTATTAAATTTTTATAAAAATTAAAAGTTAATTTAACATATTAAATAAAATTAATAGGGTGAAAGGATTTTTCAAATTACAGAGTAAACATATTGTCTAGATATGTTCAACACCAAATTTAGTAAAGGGTTAGAGTGTTAAGCCACTGAGCAACCAAAAATTTGAGGTGCAAATATAGCTAGAATCAAGCATCGCTAATATTAAGTCTCCTTTAGTCATCTTTTCTGATATGATGACCTCCTCTTCTATTATCTTATAGACTTTCATTGATTTGTTTAATTATATTTCTAATGTAAGTATGTACAAAGTCATAATTCACCATGGGGATGGTTACTCACTTAGTGAATGGTCAATATATCATGCCTTTATTTCTTATTAACCATATTACCTATGCTTCTATCCCATCAATCATATTATCTCATATGCTTTAAGGGTCAAAACTAGGAGTCTTACATTTGAGTAGAAGAGTTTTTAGTCAAAGAACCTTGAATTCAATCTTGTATAATCTGCAAATTGTTTAAAGATGACATTATTTCTACGATGAAGACATTTAAATAGTATTAGAAATGATTTAATGCTAACCTATTTTATACTTGGTAGGATGTCATGACATTGTATGAAAGGTATCTTATCTTATCCCCTTGAGGCTATATATCTTCAATAAACCATGCCTTTTCTAATTTAAATCATTAGAAGGTTGAAAATAGGAGGGGTTATGTTATAGTTGCTACAACCACCCTACAACATTTTTCCCATGCTTTGATTTTGGGGCCTCCTTTCTGTCCACAGGAGGTCATCATTCACTGTCGTCAAGTATTCATGTTATGATCAAGACTTATATTTTCATGTTTTTCTTGTGATGTCTTAAGTTTGATTCTAGTATGAACCTTTTCAAACAAAAGTTATCTTCTATCCCAACCTTGCAACATTGTCAGACTTCCCTCCAGAAATTGCCCAGTCTTGGAAAGCAGGCCAACCTTAAGGATCTGAATTTTGTAATGTAGACAGGAAGGATAGCCTAAAGCCCAGAAACTATACAATTCTAGGAGACAACGTTACCTTCAGCTCAGAAATTGTGCAAAGCTTCCCTTTCTCTCAAAATTTGTGCAATTCACTGAGTCAAGGAGTTGCCTAGTTCCTTGTGGTTGGGAATTGCATAATCCTTCTTGGCAGTGTGAATGATCGGTTTCTTGAAAAATAAAAAAGAGAAAAATAAATCCCTAGAAATAGGGAGTGATCAATTAGTTTCCCAAAGTGTGGCATAAGTTGTTATTTTTGGACTTCCTCCAAATGTCACTTTTTGCTTGATTTTAGGCATGTGCGTCAGAAAATCTAATCATTTTGGATCTATGTAATAGATGCCCTTAAATATAATTTTCATATTCAATCTTGGAGCTCTACCCTTCCCAAGGAGATCAAGGATCCTTCAGTGGAGTTTGCAACACTTTTTTAGGCGAGTTTGCTTTTGTTTTCTTTTATTGCCTTTTATGCCACTTTTTGCCGTTTCTCTTTTGTGAGTGTCATTTTGCTTATTTATTTTTATGGTTTCTATAATTTTAACTTATATTAGCTTGTACAATTATTGATTCAGTCAGTTTTTCACCTTTTACTAGTGTCGCACAACTTTCTTGTTTTTTCCCATTAGCGGTTGTTGTTTTAGAGACTCCTTGTGTATGCCTGCTTTTCCTTTTGCATGTTGAATTTCTACGATTGACACTCACTAATCTATCTTTCCTTAGTTATATATACACTTTAACTTGCACCATCACTTAAATCTTCCACATTCCCACACTCTTGTCGGTCAGATCTTCCCTTCACTTTGTGAGTAGTTGCCTTGCTCAACTGCGCATTAAGCAAGTCCAAGTCTCAAGACTCATGCTTTTCCTATGAAACTACTCAATGCGTATTTCTTGGCTTTCCCAAATATGCATTGCACAGTTCCAGGGCTCAAGTGATCCAGGTGGCTCCAGAAATAGAAGTGGCTTTGAAAAACCTCAAAAATCAAAGTCATTGGATTGAAGTGAAACCAGGATTAGATCATATTTCTTGTCATTCTGACTCCAACGATGTGAAAGACACTCAAATCTAAGTTCATATGCTGAATATATAACCGGTGAAAGTTCTGGTCAAATAGGGCTAGTGGCAATCACTAACAAGGCAACAATTTGGCAAAGGGTCGGTGCATAGAATCTAATCATCAGAATGGGTGAATTTGTCACCTAGTTAATTTTGTTAGTGACCCTTTTAATTCGACAAAAAAAATTCAAATGATGCCTCCCAAGTTATGAAAAAATAAAAAAAATATTAAAAGAGGGTTTGCGGGCTACCACCCCCACCACCCTTTCCAACGGTACTATTATATTAATCAAAGGTTGGTGGGTTGTAAAACTCCTCCAACTACCAAATAAACATATATTTATTATATCAGCGGAAGGCCCGCCACCCATTCATCATATGACAAGTGGAAAGGCATCGGAGCTGGCGGGGTTTGAACCCACTCAACCAACTGGTCGGCTCGCCTCTTGGACAACCCCATATGATGTATTGCGAATGATAAAACCAAAATAGTGACAAAATATAACGTGCGTCCCTGGATTGGAACCTATGACCTATGTAACAACCAATGCCTTAACATAACAATCCCAACCAATGAGTTGTTGGCTTGACCTTTGTTAACTCTATTAACCACATACATATAAGCCCATAATTCGTCCAAACATAACGGAGGCATGGTGAATCCAGAGCAATTGAACCCATTTGTAGGTGGAACCAAGAGTGCACCCAGATCTGAACTACGCCTAGGTGGGCACAAATTTTGAGAAAGATTCCCAAGGAATCTTTAGAGAATCTTTTTGTAGGGAATATTAGGGGAATCTAAAGATTGTTGAGAGCTCCAGAGGTCACATGCTCAGAATATGGTGAATTTTATAGTCATTTGGCATGATGTCGCACCACAAATCCAATGGTGATGTCGATTTCTGTATCTGACCTTTACATTTTTTTCCATGCTAGAAAATGGAGGTATAAGAGTCATTTATGTAAATTTGATTGTAATTCATTTTTGCTACCATTTAATGAGAGATGCCTCCCCACTTTGACCAGGACCTAGAGATGTAGTCCACACTAGGAGAACTTCGTAATCAAATTGTTTTGTGCCTTTGTCTCATGGTTTCTTTTGATTTCTACTTCTTTTCATGTGTTTAAGTTACTTGGTTACATGCTCTTTTATATGCAATTCAATATGCATCCTTGAAGAAAAAGATCTGAATCAAGTTTGGTATTAGAGGAGGTCTTTTTTATGTGAGTTGCATGAGAAAATTAAAACCAGGAATAAACTCCAAATAGGATAAGGAAAACTTAAATCCTTTGATCCCAAAGCAGGGCATGCAACACGAAGAAAAAACATGGAAGATGAGGAAGCTCGAATGAAGGAAGAGAGAAATTATCATAAGCTCTTATTCACAATGGAAGAGAAAGTTGACAAGTTGTTTACAGAATATGAGAAGACAAGGAAGCCTGACAAAAAATAACCAGATGATCAGCCCTTAGCAAATCATGAAGGTGGAGGAGAAGAGCCTCCTCCCTCTCCATCCTCTAGTGAAAGTTCTTATTCTTCCTCTTCTCATCATTCTAATAGACATCATAGGAATGCATCTAAAAATCTATTTTTCAAGTTGCATGTCAGGTTTGATTTACCAGTATTTAGTGGAGAATATAATGCAAAAAAGCTACATAACTGGATAAGATAGGTTGAGGTATATTTCCATGTAGAGTTCGAAGATTTTCCTACCATGACATCCCTTTTTGCCTAATATTCCTCCCTTTTCCTATATACCTACCACCTAAATAAAGCCATATCCACCAGGTTTTGATGAAAGTATGCAATAATATGTCTTCTTATTCATGTTTGACTTTATACCCTATTGCTTTGTTAAAGAATGCAATTAGCTACTGAATTGGTCTGTTTCCATAGCTAATCCAGATTTCTGTAGCTGCCTCCATTGTTTGCTAGCTTCAGAGGCTCCAGGTCAGTAGCAAAGGATGCCTATGGATAGGGAATGGTTTCCTCATGGACTCCTTGCTATCCTCTTGAAATTGTTCATTAAGATAAGCGTAGGAGATCACGGTCAAAATCCAAGTCAACTGCAGGATTGTCACCGAAACAATAATCGAGTTCAATCAAAATCTTATCAATTTTCTCTCAGAAAAAAAAAATTGAAGATTTAGCGATATAGTTTAGCTAAGGTAAAGATATTATGATTAAATTACTCATGTTGTTATGCCAGAGACCTGTTATAAAACTTATGGCCGCACTATGATTTGGGTGCGTGCTAGATGATGTAATTTTGAAACAGTGTGTGAATTTTGTTTGCCAACAATAGAATTGGGTTTTTTTGTATGCGTTGCGTTGATTGAAGATTGTGAGATGATCTGTGGAGGGCCCTTACGAAGAGTGACAGGTCTTAACTAATTGCAATTCAATTTCTTTTCATTCCTTGAATACTTTGTTTTGTGTGAAAATGCAGCATAATGAATTCGTTAATGAATCGTTATTTGCATAAGTACTTTCATTTGCTTCATACCTAGTCAGTCATTTGAATTGCTTTATACCTGGTATAGCATGGTTACTTCATTTACTTATTATGTAGCATAGTTCAAGTGTGTTTACTTCATAGTATAGATGTTGTTCGAAATATTTAGTTTGAATGAAAATTGAATAATTAAAAGTGTGAGAGTTTTCTCCTAAATCAATGAGTTCAGAAAATATTTCTTCACAATTAAAAGAATATATTTCTTTTTGTACTTAGTGGATTAGAAGTTGCAGCATAAATATTCAAGAACAAAAATCTCAAAAAAATTTAATACAAGTACGATCAATCTCATATCATCCATAAACTAATTAGATAGAGGATAACTCCCAAGAAATTAGTTAACAACTATAAGGATTGTAACTCGGATATAATTAACAAACACCACCTCCATATTCATCTTAAGTTTAGATCCTAACAAATACATAACGACATACTAAATAAATTATAGCACATATTGTAAACCTGTACATCAACAGTCTACGCACCCTGGTTGACAATTTATGATTGACAATCTGAATACATTAAATTGGCCAAACATTTTGGCATCGTTGCCGAGGAAGTACGAATAGAAGCTAAGAAAAAATCGAAACATGATATGTGTAGGGACAAAGACTCTAGAGGTATATTTGTAGGGAGAGGAAGAAGTTAAATTCCCACAAATCCACTCACTTCACCTAGACTTCGAGAATCCACACCACCTACTCAAACCTGAATTCCTTTAGAAGGTCGACAAAGACTTCCTCAAATATCAAGGTCAGAAATCCAATCCAGAACTGCACCCACTTCTTCTACTGAAGCTGTAATTGAAGAAAATCCTACATCCCCAACTACAAAAGTAATCTTTCTATCCTCCACTAGTGAGAAACTTTTGGGAGAAAAATTAGAAGTTCCTAGTGAAGAAGAGGAATTGGAAACTTATTCTGAGCAACCATTGATAGAGGAACCAAAAATATTAGAAGAACACTATATTAGCTCTGAAGAATCTATCATGGCTGAAGAAGGGGAAGGAGAAGTACACAATGTCCATGGCGAAGAAGATAGGATTGGAGGAAGAGGAAGAGGAAGAGGTAGAGGTAGAGGAGGGGGTAGAGGCAGAGGAAATCAAGATCCTTTGGGATTCCCTATTCTTGATGAAGATACAACCCTCACAATGAAAAATATATCACCCTCAACTCTTCCTAATTTCGACGGGAAAAGAAACGAAGATTCGGAAACATTTCTCTTCGAATTTGAAGTATTATGCAGATCGTATGACTATTTGCATGATGCTCAAAAGTTAAAGTTGTTCCCTGCCACATTAAAAGACTACACATTAAAACGGTTCATGATTCTAGGAGTGCATTCTATAACAACATGGGGACAAATGAAAGAGGATTTCTTAGGCAAACATAGAGATTATTGTATGCCTAGTAACCTTAAAGATGAAGTCTTCAAAATGACACAAAAAGAAGATGAAAATCTTGAAGACTTGGTAGAAAGGTTTGTTTATAAGGTTAAAATAGCAAAAATGGATAATTTGGATGAAGAAACCTTAAAATATCTCTTACTCAGAGCTATTAAAAATGAATGGATTGATATCCTTAACCTAACTGGGAAAGTAGATATTTCCCAACTAGCATTTGCAAATATTTGTGATTTATGTGTACACATCTCAACGTGTAAAGCAAGAGATGGAAGGAGTCGTAGAGACCCTCTCTTATCAAGAATTAACAAATCTGTAGCTGGGATAGTCAACAGGGCAAAATAAGGAAATTTGCTTGACACCTTCAAAACAGATATCTTAGGGAGCCTGTTATCGGGAAATCTAGTGTCCACTCGGATCTGCTAGTCCCACTAAGACTGGTAGCTATCTCAGAAACAAACAAACTAAAACCACTTTCTTTTTCCTTTATGAGAAGTAGATAAGAGTGGAATGAAGGACACCAACCTCAGTCTTGCGCTTGGTTCCTTGTTGTTTCCTCTCCTTTGTGACAGATCTTTGCTGCTTCTCTTTCGTCTACCCAGCTTCAAAGAGCACCTGTGAAATCGAAGCAGCATAATACTATCGAAGAACAGGGATCTACAATCATAAAAAATATAGGACCAGATATATATTGACCACACAAATGCGTATATCATCAAACATACAAGAATGTGGAGGAAAACTTGAATAGCTTTATTAATAATCGAGAATAACAGAGAGGATTACAACCAATTGTTTTGATCCAGCATCATCCTCAGCATGAAAGCCCTTCTTTCACCTCATGAAAATCTTAGATCACCCAACACTATGATATTCCAACAAGAAACCAACAACACTTCCTTACAAGATACAAAATTCCAGCCTCTGGATCTCTGGGATGAGGGATCCATATATAGATGATTGTAGGGAGGTGAGTCAGCTTTTGATATTTGATTAGTGTCCTCTCTATGATAGTTCTTGATTCCACTTGGAGATTGATGATCACTTACTCATCCCTGGGCGATTTCAGAGAGGAAAGTGTCATAGAAGAAGTTTCTAGAAGATTCCATGTCGAACCACCTTGCAAACTATCTCTGCCATTTTTCCACTCTCGCTCATCGCACCCTGCAGAAGAGCTATCCAGTATGCATCGCACCTTTTTCTTTGGGCAGGTGGGATGCATCGTACCTTCTGCACTGGGCAGTCTGTATGGTCCAGATTTGACCAGTGTTGAGTAGTTTTCTATGGAGAACTTCTGGGAGATGATGTAATCAGCTGACCTTGTTCCTTTAGAGTGCGAAGCAACACTTATAGGGACTTAGGAGCCCTTGGTTTATGGACATATATGATTGGGGTTGCAGTGTCGAAAAATGTCTATAACAATTTCCCCCTAAAGCATGAGGTCGTTAATCTTTTGATGTCGGGTGAAATGCTTTATCATGAGGATCCGATGTTTTTTCGAGCTGGAAGGCGACCTGTAATAAGATACAATACAATACATTATCTTCATAATATTTTCATTATCTAGCTGAGGTGGGCATTCCTCATGCTCAGCTTTATAAATTCATTTCCATGTACATAGGACAGACAATCGTCTGTGTGCAGACTGATGATTCTGATAGAGCCATCATCCCTTAGTTTGGATGATTATCTGTGCAGCATTGATGTACATTTGATGTCTTTATTTTCCTGAATATATATCGCAGCCCAGATGGATGAAACTAGATACGGGGTCTTCAATCTCGTTCGATCTTCACTCAAAGTACAAGTTGATCCATGTGAAAAATGTTCTGGAGTCGAACATGGAAAGAAATCACCTGATTACCAGCCAGTGATGTAAGCTGTTAACAGGCACGAGAGGAATCACCGATAATGATGATGACCCTCAAGGTATGAAAGTACAATTCACGTGGTGTGAAAAAGGGACTTGGCGTCGAACACCACGCAAAATATTTCGGTCGAAGGCCATTGATGTAAACCTATCGCCGGAAGTGAGAAACTTGCCATTGAGGCATGCAAGCTTCGAAGTACTGAAAGGGTTGTTCCTACATCGACTTCCTGGATAATGAGCTGATGTCGACAAGAAGCGATCCGTCGTAGGAGGGCCTTAATGAATCCCACATATACGACACGGAATGGAGCAAATGATTTTAATGGAGGTGAAAACGATCTGATGATATAAGGTTCAGGGTGGCGGTCATGAAAGAATGGAGCGTGAAGGTATTGTAGTGGATGAGACACAGGTGAATTCTCTTAGTGACTTCTCTTGAACATACTGGCGACACTAACATGATGGATTGGTAGCGTTAACCCCAAATGTGGATGGTGTGATGGACCAATGGTGATATGACCGGTGAACTGAACAACCCAACCCAACTCGGATGCGGAGTGAAAGTGTCATGTTCAAGAGCGACTTGCTACCAATAAAGTTTCTTCAAGTTTTCTTCCCAATTTTTCCCCAGTCATTACTGACCAGTACCTCTTTATTTTTGTCAAGCTTGAGGAGGATAACATATGCTTGTTCTATAATCTTCCCTTCGGGCAAACCCATCGCTATGTTTTAACGAGCCTAGCAATAGTGAAACTCGTTCTTGTCTGTATGGACAAGTTTGTCGCTATTTGGTTTTAACGAGTTTAACGACAAAGATAACTCGGTCCTTTTCAATTTTAGAGAGTCTGAAAGGGATGTAAAGAAAACTCCAATAATCATTTTTCGTCATATAATCCCTTAGGTCTGCAAAAGTATAAAATAATACGAAAGGGATGAATTTTCGGTAATTTTAATGAGCCGAACAAAACAAGCGCTCGATCTTTTTGTGTAATAATCCCTCGGGTCCAAAAAGATTAAAATCTAGAGGAGGGATAGCACTTCTGGTCACTTTAACGAGCCAGAGAGGCCAATTGCTCGGAAATATTTTCATATTTTACGAGTCAGATGAAAAGAGCTTAAAGGAGACTCGTTTTTCGAGGAATGAGTGATAAATTTGGGTAGCAGCTGATTCCAGGTAAGGTTTGGAATTTTCCAATCACGACAGTGTCACAAGGATGGCTGACAGGATCTCTCTTCGCAGCTGTTCCTCAAAAAAGGGTAAACAATCATGGACGTGAATGATCGGCCAAAACAGAGTGGAGGTGATGATGAGAACACAACCAAGGTTCAAAGTTTGATGATGATGCATTCACGATGGTTATTTACCCGAAATTGGTTCATTTTTTAATGAATGAGCTTAAACTCTGGGGGAAACATTTGCTCACTGCTTACGTTTAATTTTTAACGAGCTTGAACTCCACATAAAAACTGCTCGATCTAGTTGTATAATAAGGATGTCTCATCTAAGATACCATTTTTTATGGGGCTTGCACCTTACACAGCTTTGCCCCGCATCCTTTCTTTATGCAAGTTAGGAAACGACCAATCCTACAAGTTTAAAGGGTTAGAGGACCTATAAATTTAAAAAATAAATGGTCGCTCTTTGCTTACATGCCAAAAGGTTTGCATGCCCCCGGGTATAGCGAAAAATTTCCAGGTTACCAAAGATTGTTCCATCCGCATTGCAGACAAAACACTTCCTCGGCGATGTCTACCGAAATAAACAAAGGTGAGTGGCGCAACTTGCCTCCACTCACATAACTTTGACGAAGGAATCTTATTCCAGTCTAATCTCATAAACTAGTCATATATCCTTCGCGGAAACCTACCCTATGCCCAAGGTTTTCCTGTCGAAGCAGACTAGGGTGCATGCCCCTTGGGTTTTAGTCATGTCCTCCCGAATCACTCGGGCTCATCAGGTGGATGGACTGGGGATTGATGAGACATTCTTTGCGTGAAAAGACCATTCAGAGATGGTATTTGACTATTTTTTATGTGTGAGTCGGGGAATGAAAGCTAGTCTACGAGCTTGACCACTCTTCCTTCATGCAGAAAACACATTACTCTAAAGAGCGAGGAGACAATGGCTCCCATGCAATAAATATAGTCGCGTCCAAGGAGTAGATTATAATCTAGGGGTCCTTGGACTACCATTACGTTCATGTGAACGGTTTTCCTTCTCAATGTTATCGGCACATTGGGAAGGATCCCTAATGGTTGACTGGTTCCTTTGTCAAAGCCTGTTAGATTTCTCAACTCAAGAAAAAGCGATGGAAAACCAAGCGCTTTCCAAGCAGTCGAGGAAAGGATACTCACAGAAGCCCCTTCATCTATGATGGTATCGGCCATGACCATTCTGTATATTTGTACAATGATTCGAAATGGTACACTAGCCGGTAAATGGGGTCTTCCTAGTAGATTCCAATCGAAGGAAACAACTAGGTTGCTTGGAGGTGGGACCAAGTAGACGACCGGATATGACTCTAACGAATTTCCTTCCTGTGGTAAAGGAACAGGTAGACTGCCCCCATGTTCATCGGAGTCTGTTTTTACGAAGAGAATTTGAACGGTGTCGTTCTTGTTCTCTCCGATGACTGTATCATCTGAAGATGGACCTTCTGAAGGCAAGACCGGGTCAACTGCGACCTCGACCTTTTGACTTTCGTTTGGTGTGAATTCAGATGGTTTATCTTCAATGATAGATGCTTCGACCGATGACAATGGCGTGTCAGTCAGATTTTCAACTAGTGATGGACTTGGCAAGAGTTTCTTATATCCAGGAGGAAGCCGTAACGGTGAAACCGGACGATCGTCCAAAACTCTTTTAGCCTCGTCTAGGAAGGGACAACGGTGGATGGCGTGATTTCCTTCACACAGTTTACAAGGGAATTTACTTTTCCTTTTCTGTCCCGACATTTTGCTTTCACTAGTTGACGGTGTACTTTCAACATGATCATCAGAGGTTGTTGACACTGGATTGTGCAAACGAGGAGACCAGTCCCTTAAGATCCGAGGGATGCAAGGACAATCTCGATGATAGTGATCTCCTTTGCAGATGACACATGGAGATTTAGGCTTTGACAGTGTAGTGTGTGGATTTTCACTATATGATGCCTGGTTGCCCCTTTTCGTGGGGCAAACACGGCTTCCTATGGATAAAGGATATAGCCTATTGTGGTCTCCAAATATATACTTGACGGTACGTGGGAGCACAAGTCCGTACTGGCACTTGTCGTCTCAAAGTGGAGGAATCACCCAACTAGCAATGAAAACAATAGTTACCAGGCTTTACGACGCCGGAATACGTCTCTAGCCTAGACTTCTAAATGTTGTGCATTAGGTTCCAAAGTGTTTTTAGATTCATTAAATTTATTTTGCAGTTGATCTTGTTTAAGAAATTTGCCTTTCAGGTTCACTGCGTAATGTAGATATACAATTCCTAAAATGTAATCTAAGATGATAAACAATCGTTTAATCTTCTTTTTGCAATGAAAATCCTAGCTACTAAAGAAAGAGAGATGATATTCTTTCAACATAGAGTAGAGATCACACATTATATGCACTGTCCTAAATCAAACCAACAAACAGCACATGCCTGTATTTTTTTTCAGCCTTCTTAATGTGTGAATGATAAAAAGAAAGCTAAGCGCAAATCTGAATTATTTTTCAAAGCGACATTACTAACAAGCTTCTTTTCAAGACAAAATGAAGACAATGACGACACTTTGTGATTTGGAATTGAAAACTTGCTTTCGAAACATGAAAAACTACTAATTCAAATCAAATACAAGAGTAACAGTGTAATCGACTATCAAGAACAATCAGATTCTCTTCTATGACTGAAAAAGACACTTGCGACACTTCCAAATCAAGAAACGACAATTCAATTACGCTACTTCTTTGTAAAAGAGAATTGAAAATGGCTCACAATACATAAAAACATTTACAGTTCTTTGCACAATGGAGGCGGAATGATGGAAGGAAGGGGGTTTCCATAGTGGCATACTGATCACAGACAGCAAAACTCCAGAATAGAGCTGAAAAGAATAAAGAAAAACCAAGACCTGGAGGCAAAATTAGCCTTTTCTGATCACCTGTAACACAGGGAAACAGGGATGCATCCCACCTACTGCACATGGGAAGTGTGATGCATCTATATTTCCTTGAAGAGAGGGTGTGATGGTACCAGGAAAAGACTTTACTTGGCTCTTGGTCACAGTTTGCAACTCAGTTCAGGGATTTAGGCCGAGCAAATGATGTACAGTAAATAGAAATCACAGGGGATGATCTAATGAGGTTACTAGAGCCACCACTTAGGGCAACTAGAGAGTTTGTAAATCGATTGTTTAGTTCATAAACAAAACCCGGAGATAGACTGAAGCAACATTGATCTACTTTGCAATTGCATAGCAAATGCAGTTCGAAGGCTAGTTGGCTTGACTTTAGGCTCCATTTGTAAGTTTATAAAGCAAACAAATATAGACAAACAAACAATCTATTCACTCCCCAGTGGAGTCGCCATTTTGTTATCGGGAAATCTAGTGTCCACTCGGATCTGCTAGTCCCACTAAGACTAGTAGATATCTTAGAAACAAACAAACTAAAACCACTTTCGTTTTCCTTTATGAGAAGTAGATAAGAGTGGAATGAAGGACACCAACCTCAGCCTTGCGCTTGGTTCCTTGTTGCTTCCTCTCCTTTCTGACAGATCTTTGCCGCTTCTCTTTCATCTACCCAGCTTCAAAGAGCACCTGTGAAATCAAAGCAGCATAATACTATCAAAGAACAGGGATCTACAATCATAAACAATATAGGACCAGATATATATTGACAACACAAATGCGTATATCATCAAACATACAAGAATGTGGAGGAAAACTTGAATAGCTTTATTAATAATCGAGAATAACAGAGAGGATTACAACTAATTGTTCTGATCCAACATCATCCTCCAGCATGAAAGCCTTTCTTTCACCTCATGAAAAGCTTAGATCACCCAACACTATGATATTCCAACAAGAAACCAACAACACTTCCTTACAAGATACAAAATTCCAGCCTCTGGATCTCTGGGATGAGGGATCCATATATAGATGATTGCAGGGAGGTGAGTCAGCTTTTGAGATTTGATTAGTGTTCTCTCTCTGATAGTTCTTGATTCCACTTGGAGATTGATGATCTCTTACTCATCCCTGGGCAAATTCAAAGAGGCAAGTGTCATAGGAGAAGTTTCTAGAAGATTCCATGTCGAACCACCTTGCAAACTGTCTCTGCCATTTGTCAACTCTCACTCATCGCACCCTATAAAAGAGCTATCCAGTATGCATTTCACCTTTTGCTCTGGGCAGGTGGGATGTATCGCACCTTCTACATTGGGCAGTCTGTATGGTCCAGATTTGACCAGTTTTGAGTAGTTTTCTGTGGAGAACTTCTGGGAGATGATGTAATCAGCTGACCTTGTTCCTTTAGGGTGTGAAGCAACACTTTTAGGGACTTAGGAGCCCTTGGTTTATGGACATATATGATTGGGGTTGCAGTGCCCAAAAATGTCTATAACAGAGCCTAAATGAGCAGATAGACACCCTTAAAATACAAAACAAGAAAAATTACGAAAATGTTTCATTATCTATCTTCTGTCCCAGATGTCGGAAGAAACATGCTGTAAGAGAGTGTCACTTAGACTCAAAAACCATAGAAACCTATGTCATATGTGCAGATAATCATGATACAAAGGAATGTCCATCCTTACAAGGTATTTAGGCTATATTCAATGATGAATGAATCTCAGAACCAATAGACACTCTCTACTTTATAGCCAAAATACCATGGAAAAACCCCAAACCAAATCAATCACAAGGATTTAGACCACAACAATTTGCCTAGTCTTCACAAAATAATTGGATTTCAGCCTCGCAGCCTTGGGCTCTGCCACAGTCACAACTTTGGAATCAAGGATGGAAAAATCCTTATGGAGTGTATGCTCAATATAAAAAATACTCGCCATCTTACCTTCTACCACCATTCTTACCCCCATCTAATCAACTTCCTCAAGCTAATTAATTGCCACAAGTTCCAGTCCAAAATCAAAACCCACAACTTTCCCTACCATTTCCACAAAAATCAAATCAACTACCCACTCAACCACTTCTGAATCCTAATAATAAAATACCACAACAACTAGTGTACAACATGGAGGGTCAAAATCCTCAAACTCATGTATTAACTCCACTAGACCTAAACAATGTCTAATTAAGGTCTGGAAGAGTATTACCAAGAAAACCTCATGTTGTCATTCAAGAAACAAGATCTGATCTTCAAAAACACAAAAATCAATCAGAAGAAGGGGATACTTCTCTCCCTCAAAAAGAAAATAAACAAACAGAAGAAATTCCAATAGATACTCCTATATCAGTTAAACCACCTTTCTCAGAAAGGTTGAAAATCGATGAAGGAGTAGAGAAACAAATTGTCTTGCATGATTACAATATGATGGATGAATTGAGAAATGCTTGTATTAATATTCCTTTATTACAAGACATAAAAGAAATACCAATTTTTGCAAAAACAATTAAGGAATTAAGTACACAAAGATCATAGAGAAGAAGAAAATATATAAAAAAAATTAGTTAGTCGGAAACATTGCAGACATTATGATGGGGAAGATGACAATTCAAAAATATTTAGATCCAGGAAGCCCCATTGTAATAATTCACATCAATGGAACTGAAATACCAAACACATTAATTGATCTAGGAGCAACCATAAACACAATGAGTAAACTTAGGCTTCTTAACCTTTAGTACAGACCAACCTTGTTGCAATTAGCATATAGGTCTGTTATTAAACAAGATAGTGGGTTGGGAGATGTTTGTGTATCATTAGATTCTTGGGAATATCCTGTTGATTTCATGGTCTGAACACCCAAGAATAATTTAGAAGGACATCCATTAATTCTAGGAAGGCCTTGTTTGGCTACAGCTGATGCTTTCATCAACTGTAGATCAGGCGATATGATTATCTCAGATGGAAATTCCACAAATATTTACATTATATCCCCCGGTAAGAACAATAATAGATACAGAAATTGAAGAATGGATAGAGGATGAAGAAGATATACAACCTATTTTCGCTACTAAATAGGTAGAGGAAGACCAACTTTTAAATTTACTTGAAAATAATGAATCTTCCTCACATTATGATCGTAATCGAAATGAGTAGCTCTCATCTAAACAAGTATCATTTCCATCCATGGAAAAAATTGGGAATTCCTCGATAGAAATCTTTCCAGGAAAAACCTTGAATGTCAATAAAAACTTGGAAGAAGTGCAAAAGAATCAATTGATAAAATTTTTATAGAAACATTCTTCTGCTTTTGCATGGGAATACACTGACATGAGAGGGATTGATCCTAAAACTTTCATACATCATATATATGTTGAACAAAATTCAAGACCAGTTAGACAACCTCAGCAAAGAATGAACCCAAACTTAAAAGAATTTTTAAGGACGAATTGCAGAAACTATTAAATGTAAATTTCATCTTTCCAATATCTGAGAGTAAGTGGGTTTCACCCCTGGCAATCATTCCTAAGAAGAATGGAAAATGGAGAGTATGCATCGATTACAGGGAATTAAACAAAACAACATTAAAAGACCATTTTCTGTTACCTTTCATGGACTAGGTCTTAGACACTTTAGTAGGAAAAAAATATTTTTCCTTCTTGGATGGGTTCAATGGATGTAACCAGATTCAGGTAGCCCCTAAAGATCAAGATAAAACCACATTCACTTGTCCATGGGGAACTTATGGTTACCAGGTACTTCCCTTTGGGCTATGTAATGCTCCAACAACATTCCAAAGAGCAGTGCTCAGCATTTTATCTGGCCTTATTCATGATTGTGTTGGAAGTGTACATGGATGATTTCACAGTTTATGGGGATTCTTTCAATGAAGCACTGCAAAATTTAGAAAAAGTATTAATAATATTTAAAGAAACAAATCTCTCATTAAGCCATGAAAAATGCTTCATGAAGTTTAACAAAGGAATTGTTTTAGGTCATCATATTTCAGGAGATGGAATCAAAGTCAAGTCATCTAAAGTTGAAGTCATTTCTAAGTTATTAGTGCCAAGTTGTCAAAAGGATGTTAGAAGTTTTATTACTTTACTGGATACTATAGAAGAGTTATAGAAAAATTCACAAAAATTGCATCCCCACTCTTTAAACTACTCACCAAAGACTGTAAATTCAGTTGGGATTCTGAATGTCAAGCTGCCTTTGAAACTTTGAAAAAGAGAATTTCTAAGGCACCCATCTTAAAAGGACCTAATTGGAAATTGCCTTTCGATATCTCAACAGATGCTTCAGATTCAGCCTTAGGAGTTGTGTTAGGACAAAAAGATCTTACTCCTTATGCAATCTATTATACCAGTAAAAATTTAACTCCTACAGAGTTAAATTATATTGTAACTGAAAAAGAGGCTTTAGTTGTAGTTCATGCCATTAACAAATTCAGACATTATATAACTGGCTATGAAACCTTTGTTCACATAGACCATTCTTCCATTAGATACTTAATGAATAAACCAGTGACCAATGGAAGAATAACTAGATGGCTCCTACTTTTACAAGAATTCAACATAACCATTCTAGATAGGTCGGGAAAACAGAACACAATTGCTGATTTTCTATCTAGAATACAAAATGAAAATAATGATCAACCCCTAGGAGATAAATTTCCTGATGAATATCTTTTTGCAGTATCTACTAAATCACCTTGGTATGTAGATATTGCTAACTATTTGGCCACAGGAAAAATGCCATTTCATTTATCCCCTAGAGAAAAGAGAAGAATAGTCCACAATAGCACATCCTATTCATGGATAAATGAAGAACTATACAAGACAAGACTAGATCTCATCATCAGAAGATGTGTTTGGGAGGACGAAATACTGGAGATACTTAAATCTTGTCACAATGAGCCATGTGGAGGAAATTTTTCTGACAGTAGAATTGCTTACAAAATATTTCTTTTAGGATATTATTGGCCTTACATTTTCAAGGACACCAAGGAATATGTTAAAAGATGCGCCAGTTGTCAGAGAATGGGTAGGTCCCTATAATACTAGTGATTCCCCCATTACTATTCTCATTGTATCCTTTATTATTATTGTTGTGCCTCTATTGTCCCCATATTGTTATTATTGTGCCCCATAGAATCCCTCTATTGCTATTTTTGTGCCTTTATATTATTATTATTAGGTCGACTTGGTTATATTGTGACCTCTTAGACTCCTATATATAGAAAGGAGGTTTTGTCATTTGAATCATCCAAGAATTGTTCATTTGTGTAATGTAAATGAGGTTTCCCCCTCGAAGAGGCTTATCTCTAAGGCGTTCATCTATATTTTCTATCTTTTTGTGAGTTGGTTTCATAACATTTGGTATCATAGATTTGGATTCTAGGGTTTCGCTGCTCCAAACAACTCATCATGGAATTTTCGCTATTTGGTGACGTTTTAGAAGCTAAAAAAAAACCAATTGAGACGAAATAGTGCTGAACCTCCAGTCCAAAGTTTAGATTTTGTCTTGCTACATTTTCGGAGATATAATCTGAGGAAGTTAGGGTTTTTGCAAACCCCATGGTTACATTCAAAATAAGTCACCTTGGGAAAAACGTCATAACTTTCTCTCTAAGCATCAGATTGAATTTTCGTAAGAACTGACAGAAAGAGGATGGACTGTAGTTTTTTTGGGTATCATTTTTAGAACCTAAGTTTGAAATAGTGACCCGCGGCATGCCATACAGGTTCACTATACTGAACCATTCTATACGCAGGTCATCATGGGAGATTTGGCATAACTCTTTGTTGGAGAATCCAATCTTGATCAGACTTGTGGAGTTAGAAATATTACTTAGAGAGTTACCATAGGAAGCAATTTCAAACCTAGGAGATATAAAATTACAAAGATACATCAACTTCAATATCGAGCTCCTACAAAGTGAAAAAAGGTGTGTAGTTTCTTTTAAATTTTTGCATAACCTTGGTTGGAAAAATGAATTTGAAGGAATTCAAAGGGCATAGTGAAGCATTATTATCAGTAATTGATGCCCCAAAGAAAGAAAATGGAAACACCTAGTAAGCAACCTGAAAGCTCTAGCATGAATCATGAAGAAGAGGAAGAAGTGCAACATGATATATCAAAATTGCGAGACGAAGTGCAACAAATTTCACTCGCACAAAAAGTAACATAAAATAAGATGGATGGTTTAAAGAAATATGTAGAAGCTAAGATGGATGGTTTAAAGAAAGGCGTAGAAGCTGTTAGTGTCAGTCTTTGAAGCCTTCCACTAGTGATCAAACATGCTCTTACAAAGTGGTCTTAGGATGTCAACGTCAAATTTTGTCATTTTAGTGAGTCTTCAAGTAAAATTTGGTCACTAAGTATTAGGTCTAGGATTGTTTTCACTCCTTCCAAAGTTGTCTAAATGTTGGTCCATGTCACCATTCTAATGAGTGTACCATCAT
The DNA here is from genome assembly GCA_031772625.1 of Pinus tabuliformis. Classification (NCBI taxonomy): domain Eukaryota; kingdom Viridiplantae; phylum Streptophyta; class Pinopsida; order Pinales; family Pinaceae; genus Pinus; species Pinus tabuliformis. The sequence goes on from CM062818.1 coordinate 1,908,777,267, forward strand.
AAAAGAGTTTTCATCTCTATTTCATGTTCCAATGGGTAATTTTACACCTCGTTTGTGCTTCAGCTGTGCTCGGGTAAGGCTCATTTCCCTCTCCTAGGGTTTTTGTTTCTGAGCAATAAAAAATGAATTTGGAAAAAGTGAGGGATGTTTTTGTCCAAAATAGGCCAAGGAAAAAAAACCTCCTTTACGTTTTACACAAGTGTCATGGGTTTAGAGAAATGTCAAAAATACAGTCGCTACAAGAGAGTTGTTGCATCTCTGGAGCAACCTTGGTAAAATCAATTTTTCTCCTACATGGAATGACCAAATGACTTGTTTGATGAGTCAACTGATAACTAGACACAAAGCGCTTTCCAATGAGCTATCATGAGATCAATTTGGAGTTGAGGAAAACCTTCAAAAGTTGACTGCAACGTCACTTTGCATTTAGGTAGCCTCATTCTGCACATTTTGACCAGTCTTGGGAGATGGGACTTTTGACAAGGAAAATGAACTCCAAATTGAAAAACTCAAGATGTTCTAGAAAGTAGAATCGACAAGCTTTCCAAGGAGCTATCACACGCCCAATTTCAGAATTGGGAAGGCTATCAAAAGTGATTTTGAAGTTGGCATTGTGCATAGGAAGGGCGCTACGCACCTGGCAAATTCGCACAGTGCAAAATTACACCGGCACTGTGCATAGGAAGTGCGCTGCGCACCTGGGAATTTTGCTGTACACCTATCAACTAAACTTTGAACTTGTTGCAAACTTCATCAACTCACATCAAAACTCCTACACTCCTCCATTTCAAGTAAGTATCATCACTTTTTCTTGCAGACAAGAGTTGTTGCATTGGTTTGAGTTGTGATGACCCTCCAAAGCATCAAAACCTAGTTGGTCACTAAATTGTCCCATATTGTAAAATACAGTCCTAACTATTGTTCCATATCATTAAGCCCTAATTTTTGTTCTCTATCAAATACAATCATTACTGCTGTTGTCCCATATCACCTTTCATTGTTTCCATACAACTCAATCCTCCCATACATAATCCCCTCCCTAAACTTTTCCTACACCACTCCCAAAACCTACCATTACTCCCATTCTAGTTCACCCGCACCTCCTTTCCTATTTAAAATCTCTTCATACTCATCTTCATTCACCCTTTTCCTTCATTCCACCACTAGTATCCACAGTCATCAGAACCAATGGAGAGGGACAGTGAGTATGAGATAGAGGAAGAAGATACCCTCAATGACAGTTCTAGGGAAAGAAATTTGCAGCAGAGGAAGCCTCACAAAGGGGGAAGGATAATCAGGGAGGAGCCCATTAGTCTGAAGGAATTGCAGGCCTGCCCTTTTGCCATCTCCTGTTTCAAACATTAGTCATGTTTCAGTTTTTGTGAAATGGTGGAAAGAGTTAAGTTAAAAGAGTTAAGTTTCATCATGAATTAGCTAGGTTTTCCGTGACTCATTTGGACAACAATGTAGTGAAACTTGTTGGAGTTGTTTTCACTTTGTCACCTACTATCATTTTAGAGGCTACAGGAATTTCAAATGTAGGTGAGCAATGGAACAAAGGACAGTACATCGACAGGGAACACTATGAGCCTTACATCAAGGCTAAATACCATAGGAAACTCAAGAGAGTGTTCCCCTTCAAATTCTTGGAGGACAGGTTTGCTCCACTCATGAAGATCATCATCAAATACTTCACCTATGAGGGTAGGTTTTCTGGGTCATATGCCTACCATATTAGATTGTTGACGGATTTTACTAGAGTGAGGATGATGAACATCCCTTACTTCATGTTTCAAAATATTGAAAAGATGGCACTTTTTGTCAAGAAGAAGCCATTTCCCCAATAGCTAAGTAGCATCTTTCATTATTCTTTGATCAAAATTATTATTGTACATCAACTGAACCTTCTCAACATACCATGGGAAACCTTCATTTCTCATCAGATGTTCAAAGGCCCTCAAGTCTTTTCATCACTACCTGATGAAGAAGGTGAATCATCAGGATATGAAAAGGTCAAAGAAAATGAAACTGTTGGAGTGCCAATGTTTGTCACATACCAGAGGGGCACTAGGAGGCTCTTTGTAGCCGCTAAGCAGGTATTATCTCCACAAGGTGTGGAAGGGGTCTCGCCTTCGTCATCAGGCCATAGGCAAATGCTATCTCCACACGATGTGGAAGGGGCTTTGCCTTCATCTTCAGCTAAGGAGGTACAAGTTTGGCAGCACAACAAGAGCAAAGGTAAAGGCAAGGAAAAAATGCATGAGAAGGATCCTAGTGATGGGCAAGAGAGAGATTTTGACCTTGTTGATCATGAGGAGACAAAAAGAGTTGATGTTATTGATTTAGGAACTCAAGGTACAAAGATAACTAAAGATATGATCATCAAAGAGCATGAGGCTAATATACAAACCTTGTCGGTCAATATAGAGAGGGAGAAGTGGATCATCAACTATCTTGAGCAAGAAAATAAGCAATTCACCAACAAACAATTCCTCATGGAGTTGAAAATGATCAAGGAGAACTGGAAAAAGGCAAAAAGGGAAAAGAAGGCAAAGGTCAAGTTGAACTCCATTGAGAAAGAGATTGAGAATGACCGGGAAACTTGGCTTGAAAGGGTCAACATTCACCTTGAAAAACTGCTTGAGAAGACCAATAAAGAAAAGAAGATGCTTCGCCACATGGCCTATCACTACATGACCCAGAACAAAATATGCAATATAAGGATGAGGAAACTTAAGGTAAGGTTGAGGAAGGCATTAAGGAGAAAAAACGAGCATGACAAGCTAAAAATATTGGTTGAGGCCTTACTAGCCCATCAAAGCAACTAATGAGGGAGCCTTGTGCCAAATCTGGGCAAATTTTGGTAAAATTTTTTCATTTCCAAAATTTGAAATTTTAAACACAGGAAATTGCATTCGGTGGTGCTGCACTTTTGATGGAGACATGTGTTGGAGGAATGGCTTGCATATTCAGATTGAGCATGATGAGAAAAAATGACCTCCAAATGAAAGCATTCAAGATTTTCCAAAAACTAGACAGGAAGACCTTTCCAACGAGCTATCTTGGGCTAAATTTGGTCAAGGGGAAGGCCTCCAAAACTTTCTCTGAAGCGGCATTGCGCATAGGATTCTGGTGTCGCGCATAGGATAAATTTTTCCAGTTTTGACTAAAAATCCAATTTTCAACTAGTTATTCCACAAATTCATTTTTTCTCTCACTATGGGTGAATTTATGAATGTAAATGATACTATGCTATGTAAATGTAATTGAAAAATGACTTTAGAGGGTAGATTCATCATTTTGAGGTGGTTAATGGGTAAATGAATCAGTTTCCATGGTTATAGAGGCAAGCTGTTCCGTTGCCTATATTCCTGTTTCTTGTTTAGAAATGGTTGGAACCACCCCTTTTCTCATGGGTTCGACCCCTGATGGCTAGCATAGTTGTTTTATGCCTATATTATGTATTTTCTTAGTCATTTGTAAAGGTTGGACTCTTGTGGATGCTTTGAGCTACATTGTACATCTCTACAACAGTTTGGTAAGGAAATAAACCATGTTTTGCAATAATTTTTGTGGGATTCTTGTGGTAATGTGTCTATGAATTGTTTCTCCTTCTGTCATTAGTTTCTCTCATGTGTTATATGTGCCAAAATCTATTTCATTCTTCATAACTAAATGAATCAAGATAGATAGGTAGAATACATTGGTAACATTGCTCTGCCTTGGGAATACATTTAGTTTTTATGTTTTCAGCTGTTTGAAGAGGATTCAAGACCTTTGCTTGCCATTTTCAACTACTCACTAGTCTTAGATCTACCATATTATTCAAATTTCAAGTGCTTAAACACCTACCTACCTCGCCCCACAGAACATCCTGCATTTTTTAGTTGATTTCCTGAACCCAAAGCTGCCTGCTCCATTTGATCCAGAAAAACCTTCAAAATCAACCAAAAACACTAGAACTACTATACCTAGCATAAAATACATATTTGTTTTAGTCATCTCGACAGGGATTGACAAAGAGAGATCCCTCTCCCGACCTGGTAGGGCTAGCTACCAGGTTAAGCGTGGTTTGTGGTTACCCTAGAATTGCCTCCCTTCAGCCTGAGGTCCATCTAGGTTCTAACAGAAGCTAAGATGGATGGTTTAAAGAAAGGAATATAAGATAAGATGAATGACGTGGAAGCTAATATGGAAAACGTGAAGCTAAGATGGATGGTGTTGAAGCTAAGATGGATGATTTAAAGAAAGGCATGGAAGATTTGCAGACAAATTTGAAGACAGATTTGACAAAGTTTTTACAAGAAATGCTTACTAATGGAGAAAGTGTAGGAAAGGGAACTCATGATGAGAACAAAATAAATGTTAATCATGATTTCATAGACTCTAACGTTGGATCGAAGAACCACCATGTTCCAAAGATCGATATGAGGAAGTTTGAAGGCAAGGATCCCAGAACATGGATACTACAGATGGAGCAATTTTTCGATCTCCATAATGTGCAAAACACACAAAAGGTATGCATTGCAACTTTATATTTGGAACCAAATTAGTTTGTATGGTATCGATGGCTTTGCTTTCGTAAACAAACTGTCACTTGAGCTCTTTTTACAAATGAAATGATAGCACATTATGAGGATACAGAAAGAAACACTTTTTTTAGTCAATTGATAAGTCTCAAACAAAAGGGTTCAATGATGGAGCACATTGAGGACTTCCAAAAATTGAATATAAGGGTAAAAGAGATTCCAAAGGAGCATAGGATTGATGTGTTGATAGGGACTTTAAAAGATAACATCCAACATGAGGTCTGCCTTTGGGAACCAAATTCATTGGAGACAACATTCAGGTTGGCAAGGAAAATGGAAAAAAAAAATTATGGCAACAAGGAAGCCTACCACTCACAATCATAAATATGGAAGTGTTACCACCCCTAGCCATCCATAACCTACAAGGCTGACACCACAAAAATTGGAAGAAAAAAGAGCAAAAGAGCTTTGTTACAGTTGTGATAGAAAATACACTAAAGGTCATAAGTGTGGAGAGAAGAAATTATTTTACATAGATTGTGAAGAGGAGGAAGAAAAGGAACAAGAAATGTCAAAAGAAAAAGATATACACCAGGAACAAACCTTAGAAAAAAGAAGAAATGAATATGACCATATCTTGTAATGCATTGGCTGGCATAATTCAACCTAGTCAAAATTCTTTCTCTGCTCTAGTAGTATTAGTTCACAAGAAGGATGGATCATGGCGCATGTGTCCAGATTATAGGGAGCTCAACAAGCTCACTATTAAAGATAAATTTCCCATTCCCATCATTGATGAATTATTGGATGAATTGCATGGATTAATTTACTTCACCAAGTTGGATCTTCGTTTAGGATATCATCAAATGAGAATGAAGACTAAAGGCATTCCAAAAGCAGCATTTAGAAATTATGAGGGTCATTATGAATTTTTGGTTATGCCTTTTGGCCTTACTAATTCACCTTCTACATTTCAAGGTTTGATGAATTCCATTTTCAAACCCTTCCTTAGAAAAATTGTGTTAGTATTTTTTGATGATATACTAATCTACAAAAATTCTTGGAAGGATCATGTCCAACATGTTGACATGGTACTCAAACTATTGGAGGAGAAACAATTATATGCAAAAATATCCAAATGTTTCTTTGGAGTACAAGAGGTGGAATATCCGGGTTATATTGTATCTCATGAAGGTGTTAAGGTAGACCCTCACAAAATTAAAACCATTAAGGAATGGAAAATCCCCACATCCATAAAGCATCTACAAGGATTTCTCAGCTTGACAGGGTATTATTACAATTTTGTTAAGAATTATGGGAGAATAGCAGCACCTCTAACAACATTATTGAAGAAAGATGCATTTTCATGGACTCCAGCAGCAATGAAGGCCTTTGAACATCTTAAAGAGGAAATGTTCCAGGCACCAGTCTTAGCTACACCAGACTTCACAAAAACCTTTATTGTGGAATGTGATGCCTCAGGAAATAGAATTGGTGCTATTTTAATGCAAGAAGAAAGAGCCATTTCTTTCGAAAGTCGTCCAATCAAAGGAAAGTACTTACACAAAGCTATTTATGAGAAGGAAATGTTGGCAATACTACATGCACTTAAGAAATGATGACCCTACCTAATGGGAAGACACTTCAAGGTAAAAATAGATCATGATAGTCTTAAATACTTTTTATAACAAACATTATCTTCAAACGAGCAGCAAAAATGGGTCACAAAGATGTTGGATTATGACTTTGAAATCATCTACAAAAAAGGGAAGCAAAATGTTGTAGTAGATGCACTCTTAAGAAGGAATGAGGATGTCAAAGCATTTCTTTGCGCCATTTTTATTATCCAACCAGATTGGATAAATGAAGCAAGGGATGAATGGAAGAATGACGAGGAAGTGTGGGCACTCATTCAAAAGATACAACAATATCACAGTACATCTGATACATTTAGCTAGAAAAAGGATTCGTTATGGTACAAGGATCGGTTATACCTATGTAAGAATTCCCAACTCAAACAAAAGATTCTTGGGGAATTGTACACCTCTCCCTTAGGAGGGCACTCAGGATTTCTAAAAACCTACACAGGGTTAAGAAGGATTTTTTTAGGATGGCCTTAAATCAGATATTCAAAAGTTTGTGGTGGAATTTTTCGTTTGCCAACAAAATAAAGTTGAAAAAATTAGGACCTCGGGACTATTAGAACCTTTATCCATTCCAAGCCAACGTTGGGAGGAGGTTTCAATGGATTTATCACAGGTTTACCCAAGTCTGAAGGAAATAGTGTTATCATGGTGGTAGTTGACATACTTACCAAGTATGCACACTTTTGTGCATTATCTCATCCATTTAAAGAAAGTACAGTTTCTACTGCATTTATGGAAACAATTCAAAAGCTACATGGAAACCCAAAGATTATTGTAAGTGACAAAGATCCCATTTTCACTGGAAATTTTTGGACAAAATTATTTTCTTGTCTTGGTACTCAATTAGCTCATAGCTCATCTTATCATCCTCAATCTGATGGGCAAACTGAGATAGTAAACAAATGTTTGGAAGGATATCTTCGTTGGCACAATGGATCAAATGGTTGCCTATGGCTGAATGGTGGTATAACACTTCCTTCCATACTGCAACAAAAATGACCCCATTTATGGCACTTTATGGATATCATTTACCATCCATCACATCATATTTAAGAGAAAATTCTATGGTTCAAGCAGTGGAAGATCACATCGAGCATCAACAACAAGTTCTCCAACTCTTAAAGGATAACCTCACCTTGGCGCAGAATAGAATGAAATAGTAGGTAGATCAACATATCAGCGAAACAAGTTTTGACGTAGGTGATTGGGTATTCCTATGGCTACAACCATATAAAAAAATGTCCCTCAAGCAAGCTAAGAAGGATAATAAATTATCACCAAAGTATTATGGTCCGTACAAGGTGTTGCAAAAGATAGGTACTATTGCATACAAATTGGAGCTTCCTGTAGCTTCTCGAGTGCACCCAATTTTCCATGTTTCATGCTTAAAAAAGGTTATAGGTGACAAGCTTCCAGTTCAAACAATATTGCTATAACTTGATGAGGAAGGAAAAATCATATTGCAACCTGAAGCAGTCAAAGAATCAAGAAATCAACAGCGACGAAATCGATCAATTTCAAAGTATCTCTTCAAGTGGAAGAACTTACCCGTTGAAGATTCCACACGGGAGGATGAGAATTTTATATAGAAACATCCAGAACTACTCAAGCATTGAGGACAACACTATTTTTAAGGAGAGGGGCATGTTAGGTCCCTATAATACTAGTGATTCCCCCATTAGTGTTGTCATTGTATCCCTTAATGTTATTGTTGTGCCCCTATTGTCCCCATATTGTTATTATTGTGCCCCTTAGAATCCCTCTATTGTTATTTTTGTGCCTTTATATTATTTTTGTTAGGTCAACTTGGTTATATTGTGACCCCTTAGACTCCTGTATATAGAAAGGAGGTTTTGTTATTTGAATCATCCAAGAATTGTTCATTTGTGTAATATAAAGGAGGTTGCCCCCTCGAAGAGGCTTATTTCTAAGGCATTCATCTTTCTTTTCTATATTTTTGTGAGATGGTTTCATAATGCTTTCAAATGAAATTACACTACAACCATAGGTACTTATCGAACCATTTGAAAAATGGGCACTGGATTTTGTTGGACCAATCCGCCCACCTTCAAAGCAAAAGAAGTATATTCTGGTATGTATTGATTATGTCACTAAATGGGTAGAAGCTAAAGCACTTCCTTTTGCTACTGAAAATGTTGTAGTTTCATTTCTTTTTGAGGTTATTTTTACTCATTTTGGTGTCCCAAGAGAAATTGTAACAAATCAAGGAACAAAGTTCACATCCAAACTAGTGCAAAAGCTTGTGGACCAATACAAGATAAAGCATTGGAATTCCACTCCATACCATCCACAAGCCAATGGACAAGTTGAGTCCACAAATAAGGTGATTGAGGCTATCCTTACCAAGACCGTACATCAACACATGAAAGACTGGGTGGAAAAGATTCCAAAAGCCTTATGGGCCTACAGAACTACATGGAGGAATACGATAGGGCATACTCCATATGAACTTGTTTATTGGAAGCAAGTCTTACTTCTGATAGAGTTCCAGATCCAGACCTATAAGACAACAATCCAGTTAGATTTTTACTTGTCAGAAGCCCAGAAGCAAAGGATGAGACAACTAAACGAGCTCGATGAAATCAGATAAGAGGCCTTCCAGAGAACTAGCCTAGTTCAACAACAGAGGTCAAGATGGCATGATAAGTACATTAAAGAAAGGAAATTTCATCCGGGAGATTGGGCATTGCTCTTTGATTCAAAATTCAAAAATTTTCAAGGAAAATTCCAAACCCATTGGCTTGGACCTTATGAAGTTGAAAATGTCCTTGACAATGGTGCAGTTAGAATCAAGACTATTGATGAAGAGAGAACTCTTCTATTAGTGAATGGACATCGACTCAGGCTTTACCAGAAGCCATTAACAAAAGAGGAATTTTTTAAAATGTTTCAAGATAATTTAGAACTGAAGATGGTCAAGAAGAATTCTTCTTCTTTTCCACCTTAGAAATTTTTACTCAGTTTACTCTTATATACATATATATATATATATATATATATATAGACATATAATAATATGAAAAAAAAGGAGGTATAAACATGAAAACCAATTTTTGTTGGCACTTCAAATTTTCCTTTCTAAAAAAAAAAAACGCAAAAGAAATAATACTAATAAAGTCCCTTTATTCTTCTTTCACAGCTGCAGAATCAACAACTTTCCGCAGCTTGGACAATTTTCCACAGCTTGGACAACTTTCCGTAGCTATGACAAGTTTCTGTAGTCTAATAAATTTTTGAGCCTACAAGGAGACTTGGTGATGTGGATTAAAGGACAGCTGACAGAGCAAAGTACCTGCAGGACATCAAAGGACAACAAATAAGGTTAGCAAAAGAGATCAAAGATACGTGCTACTTTAATTGAACAATAGGGAAGGTAATATTGTATATATGATTAAGAAGATATAGTACTGTCAGACATCAAAATTCAATCATTATAACCTAAGGGTGATGGCTACCTAACAAAAATATCATATGCCACCACTTAATTGTCATTTCACGTCGCCTCTCCAAATATGCCAAAGTAATTACCAAATCATCACTTTAAATGCGTTTAACGGTCGAATTCATTAGTATAGCCCTTATGATAATTCACCTATTCTTCCCTATTCTTACACTCCTCCTAACTTTCATAGCTACTCCATCTTTCCACCACTTAGCAAACCCTAGCAACTCCATTTTCTTGTCAAGGTAACCAGTCTTCAAGGCAAAGAATCCTTTAGAATGGGGATAATTGTTCAAACTGAGCTAGCAAGAAAGAAATTCTTGAAGGGGTACCCAAGACTAAGGGGCTGCTGCAAAAGAAACAATGGCTGCAGTTCATTGAAAAATTCAATGGTTTTCATAGGGAAGTAACCAAGACATTTGATAGGACTGAGGTCGAAATAGGAGACATTAAGCTCACCATAACAGAGTCCGTGATTGCGGAGGCTATTGAGCTACCAAGGAGTGTTGAAAAATGGTTTAAGAATAGGGGAATTGATGGCGAGGATTGGAAGGTCTTCCTCAAAAATTCGAACATGGACACTACTGTCTACAAGAAAGGTATTCCCAACACTTCTCTTAAGAATAAATGGAGAAACTTATTACTTGTGCTTCAAAATTTTGTCACTTGTGAGGATAGGTTTGGGAAAATGTATTTTTATCATGTTAGGATGATGATGCATTTCCTTGAATATCACTAGATGAACCTTCCCTACTTCCTCTTAAATAGTCTCAAGAAAATTTATACAAACGTCCAAAACAAAATTTCGTGTATAGAAAACACCATGTATCATCATGGCCTAATAAAAATATTGGTCGAATTTCATCTCCAATGTATAGGGGATAATTGGGAGAGTTTCCAAGTGAGGAACCACTTTGAAGAAAAATCCCCAGAAAAAGAAGGCAACAATAGGGCCCCTAGAGGAAGAAAGAGAACCATAGAAATCATAAGGGAGCAAGCACCATAAACTCAGACAAAATTATCAGAAGAAGAGTTGCCTATAGTGAATATTTTTCAAAGAATGAAGAGGGGAAACCCTAGAGGAAAGAAATCCAGCAAAAGTAAAGAAGAATTCTCACAAACTAAGCCCCCTCCTGAAGAAGAAAGGTCAGAGTCTAAAAGAAGAAAAGTACAAGAAATACAAACCTTAGGATTGAGGAGGAGTACAAGGTTGAGCACAATTCCACAAAGAATCTCAAAAATTACAGAGTACATTGACCTTGAGGGCAATGAGCCAATGGAGAACGAGCCAACATAGAATGAACCAACAGAGGATGAGCCAATTGAAAACCTTGAAAGTTCTCCGAAAGGGTCACCAAGATCGTCACCGAGAGTATCACCACAACCATATAGCTCACCTCTAAGAAGCCCAATGCATATTCTGGGTATTGACCATGTTTAGCACAAAACATATGACTATATAGAGTCATTGGAAAGGAAAGAGACAACAACCAAAGAAATAATTCAGAGTCCTGGAGAAGGGAGAAACAAGGTAAATGAACAATCAGCCTCAAGCATCTTAAAGCAGGAGATCTTTGAATTAGAAACATTGAACCGGTATCTCAAGAATGAGAATCAAGCATTGAAGACACAAAATGAGATCTAGATTGCAAAAAGTGACAATCTCATCCTTCATTTGAGCTAGTGGTATAAGAAAAACAAAAAACTGAAGAAGGAAAACAGAATTATCTAAAGAGAGATTATCACCTTAAAATACAAAATTCTCATGAGGAAACCTAGAATGCCAATAACTGCCAAAAAGAAGAAAACAATGAAAATTGGAGGTGATAAGCAAAAGGCACAAGTGACTGACAAGGAAGAAGTGTATGAGGACATAAAAAATATCTAGTTTGGGGGAATGTAGAGTTTGAAGATTGTCCTACCATGACATCCTTGTTTGCCTAATATTCCTCCCTTTTCCTATATATCTATTGCCTAAATAAAGCCATATCCACCAGGTTTTGATGAAGGTATGCAATAATATGTCTTCTTATTCCTATTTGAATTTATACCCTATTGTTCTGTTAAAGAATGCAATTAGCTACCAAATCGGTCTATTTCCGTAGCTAATCCAGATTTTTGTAGCTGCCTCCATTGTTTGCTAGGTTCAAAAGCTCCAGGTTAGCAGTGAAGGATGCGAATGGATAGGGAATGGTTTCCTCGTGGATTCCTTCCTATCCCCTTGAAACTGTTCGTTAAGATAAGCACAGGAGATCATGGTCAAACTCCAAGTCAACTACAGGATTGTCACTGAAACGAAATCTGAGTTCAATTGAAATCTTATTAGTTTGCTTTCAGAATAGAAAATTGAAGATTTAACGATATAGTTTATCTAAGATAACGATATTAGGCTTAAATTATTGATGTTGTTATGCCAGAGACTTGCTATAAAACTTATGGTTGCACTGTGATTTGGGTGCGCACCGGATGATGTAATTTTGAAACAGTGTGTGAGTTTTATTTGCCAGCTATAGAATTGGGTTTGTGTGTATGCGTTGCACTGATTGAAGATTGTGAACTGATTTGTGGAGGGCCCCTATGAATAGTGACAGGTCTTAACCAATTGCAATTCAATTTATTTTCATTCCTTGAATAATTTTTTTGTGTGAAAATGCAACATAATGAATTCGTTATTTGCATAAGTACTTTCATCTCCTTTATACTTATTTTGTCATTTGACTTGCTTTATATCTGATATAGCATGGTTACTTCATTTGCTTATTATCTAGCATAGTTCAAGTGTGTTTACTTCATAGTATAGATGTTGTTCAAAATATTTAGTTTGAATGAAAATTGAATAAGTAAAAGTGTGAGAGTTTTCTCCTAAACAATTGAGTTCAAAAAATATTTCTTTACAATCGATAGAATAGATTTCTTTTTGTACTTAGTGGATTAGAAGCTGCAACATAAATATTCAAGACCAAAAATCTCAAAGCCATTTAATACAAGTAGGATCACTCTCATATCATCCATAAACTAATTAGATAGAGGATAACTCACAAGAAATCAGTTAATAACTCTAAGGATTGTAACTCGGATATAATTAACAAACACCACCTCCATATTCATCCTAAGTTTAGATCCTAACAAATACATAACGACATACCGAATAACTTCTAGCACATAGTGTGCACCTGTACTTCAACAGTCTATGCACCCTGGTTGAAAATTTAAAGACATTAAATTGGTCAAACATTCCACATACAAAAAATCAAAGAGGATGAAGCTAAGATCCATCTAGCAACCCTTCGATTAAGTGGCACTTCTCTCGTCTGGCGGGAAGGAACACTATAGAAAGGTGATAAGAGTAGTCATAAATTTCTTTCGTTTTGGTCTGAGTTTGTCTCTGCTATAAGAGGATAGTTTTACCCATTGGTCTACAAAAAGAAAGCCATGATGGCATGGAAACACTTGAAACATAATAAAGGTTAAATTCTTTACAATTCTAGAGAGGAGTTTAGAAAAGAATCATTAGCATTGAATGTTTCACTAGACACTTTTGAGACTTTGATGAAATATATTGGCTCTTTGCATAGTTATTTGTGTCATTCATTGTTATTATTTGAACCTAAAACTCTTGATGAAGCTATTGTGAAGGTTGTACATCTTAAAAGCAGGGGGGAATCATGAGAAAGAAGACCATCCAAAGAGGACAACAACAACTAGGAGAAAGGAAGCAAAGCCTTGTTGTACTCATTGTGAAAAAGAGGGGGATGATGAGGAGAATTGCTAGAAATGGCATCCATAATTGGGAAAAAAAAGAATGATAGAAAAGGGAAACAAAAGACAGCTGCAACTCTGCAACAAGACCAAGAATCTAAATTAGAGGATGATGAGAAGATCACAACGGTATGATTTGCAGGCATAGGACCAACTGCCCTGGGATCAAACTCAGGTGAAGAAATGAATATTTTCGTTCTTGGAATTGAGAATATGGATGCATTGACTTGGGTTTTGATTCAAGTGAAGAGACAAAGATTTCAGCAGATGTTGTGCAAAAAATGAAAATGGCACCAAATGCAGCACGGCTCCAAGAACTCGAAGAAACCAACCAAATCATTTAGGTGGAGAATTTTGAACTAAGGAGACTCCTACAATAAGTAGAGAAGGAGAAACAAAGGTTGCAACATGAGTTACAAGCTAAGGAGGAGGCCTTGCAAATGTTGCAACATAACAAGGCTGAGGTAAAAAATGATTCTTTAATTTTGTGTACTTTTTATGATGATTATTTCACTTCTTTTAAGAAATATACTATAGTAATTCGATCAAAATTGTTGAAGAAAATTGGGTATCATGGAAAGGGCCTCGGAATTGCCTGGTTATGCAGGACTTATATATGTCAGAAAAGTGGTTGTGCAATGCTCCAAGACATCCAATGACCAACCAACGCTAGATGATGAGAGCACTTCTTCACATTCCAGTGATAGTGAGGATTCCATTGGCACTTACCAAAGGCAGACCAGGAATACGCATTCCAAGACGATGGAGAAATTTTGGAGGAGAAAGAATCACTATATTCATTGCAATGATGGACACCAAAGAGCCATGTGCCAGATGCTTCATGCCAAGAAAGAACCTATGAAGAAACCAACTGGTGAAGATGTTTGACAAGTGAATCCACCACAAGGAGATGACCCATTTAGTTTGTTGAGTAAGAGATGGTTTTACTAGATATAGTAGCTTTTCATGACCACATTTCGTAAATCATGTGTTGCAATATAATTATAAAAGTGATGATGTGTTTTCCATCACTCATTCAAGGAGTGTGATGTTTTGGACTTTTACTGATAGCTGGGGTATCAGTTTCTATTATGATGTAAACTTTACCGTAGAGTGTGTGTTATAAACTCTTGGCAAGTATGGGGTTGTTTGATGCATGTATGGTTTTTGTTAGAAAATTATATATTACAGAGCAATGGAACACAAAATATATTGCAGAAGTATAAACACAGAAAACACTTAAAACAAGAGAGACACAAATATATGTGGTTCACCCAATTTGGGCTACGTCGACAAAGAAGTATCCAGTCCTTCCTTTTCTATTATGTGGAAAAATGAAGAGATACAACCTACAACAGATCCGTTGTAATTCCCTCTTCACTTTCACACAATATCCTCTCTCTTTCTTTCTCAGAATACACATCTACATAGTCGCAATACAATTCCCTTATATATAAAAAGGGGTTGCCTTCTAGGGAAAAAACACTAAATTAAACGTAACCCCTACTGTCAGATTTATGCCTAATGGTGGCGTGCATAAATGGGTGGTGTTTCCATCACATTATGAAATGGGGTCCAATGAAATGATACCTCTGAATAAATAACATAATCAAGCTCCACACCCAACAATTTTGTATGTCATTACAAAGAATGTACTAGATTTGCATGGAATGAAAATGTTGAAAGTATGGCTTGACAAGGATGCATGCAAATTGTAGGATGTGTTCATGCTTTTGGATGAAAAAAATCTCGTCAGTGGGGAGGAATGATCTAGGTGGTTCCATAAATAGAAGTGGCTTTGAAAAATCTCAACAATCAAAGTCATTGGATTGAAGTGAAAGTAGGACTAGATCGTAGTCCTCGTCATCTTGATTCCAACAATGTGAATACCACTCAAATTTGAGTTCGTATGCTCAAGATATAGCCAGTCAAAGTTATGGTCAAACTAGGCCCAATTGTAGTCACTAACGAGGAAAATTTTTGGCAAAGGGCCGGTGCACGGAATCTGGCAAATAGAGCAAGCGAATTTGTCACATTTTTTTTTTTTCGGTGAACCTTTTAATTCGACAGAAAATTTTCAGCTAGTGCCTCCTATGTTATGAAAAATCAAAGTAAAATATTAAAAGAGGGTGGGCGCGCTGCCACCCCCACCACCCTTTCCAACGGTCATATGAAATTAATCAAAGGTTGGCAGGTGCTAAAACTTCGCCAACCACAGAAAAATCATATATACGTTATATCGTGGATGGGCCACCATTGGAAAACTGCCACCCATTCAATGTATCATAAGCGGCAAGGAACTGGGGCTAGTGGATTTGAACCTGCCCGATCAGCTGGCCAACCCGCCTCTTGGGCAGCCCCATGCGATGTATCGCAAATGATAAAACCAAAATAGAAACAAAATATAACATGCATCCACAGATTGGAACCCGCGACCCACCCCACAACCAATGCCTTAACATAGCACCAACAACCAAGGAGTCGTTGGCCCAAACTTTGTTAACTATGTCAAACACATACATATCATACCATCATTTGTCCAAGAATGGGGGACGTGTGGCAGGACCAGAGATGCAGTACCCATTGGTAGGGGGAACTAGGAGTGAGCCCAAGCCGAAACCACACCTAGGCGGGAATGAATTTCGAGAAAGATTCTTAGGGAATCCTGGGAGAATCATTTTGTAGGGAATACAAATATTACTTAGAGCTCTAGAGGTCACTTTCTCATAATATGGTCAAGTTCATAGTCGTTTGATAGGATTTGCCACCATTGATCTAATGGTGATGTTTGTTTTTGCATCTGAGCTTTGCATTTTTCGTCCATGCTGAAAAATGGAGGTATAAGGGTTATTTATGTAAATTTGATTGTAATTCATTTTTGATGCCATTTAATGAGATAGGCCTCCCCACTTTGAGCAGGGTCCGAAGACGTAGCTCACACTGGTTGAACTTTGTAATCAAATTATTTTGTGCCTTTGATCTCATGTTTCCTTTTGATTTCTGCTTATTTTCATGTGTTTAAGCTACTTGGTTACATGCTATTTTATATGCAATTCGATATGCATCCTTGAAGTAAAATAATTGGATCATCAAGCCTCATTCTTGGCCACTAAGACTATGTAAAGCATAGTCTCTCCCTTAGTTTTCTGAGGTTGAGACTGATCATTGTATAGTCTCAAGCCTCAAGTTTCTCCCCTAGTTGTTGAGAATGTGCAATGAGTAGTTCATGAAGCCAATCTCTCCCCACAGCTCAGGAATTGCATAGTTTTCCCTCTCAACCTTGTGGTTTCTGCCTTGATCTTCCCTTGTGAGTCAGGGTGCTAAGGATAATTTATGTCTTCCGTGAGTGCATTTTCCTCCTATAGGTATTGAAGTTATTGAGCACTTCTCTTGATTATTTATTCTCATCATGGCCATTAAGATATTTTTGTCAAGGGACACTATAGAAAGCAACACTGAGAAGGTAGTTGAGATTACCCCAGTGAAATTACCAGTTTTGTCAGATACTCAACTATTCATAGAGAAAGAGTTTGATATCACATTGCAGAAAGTGAATGAATAATTCTCAGTGAAAAGCTACAAAGAAGATCTTGAAGACTGGCAGGTGTATATCAATGTGCAAAGGTCAGGGTTACATAAGATTGCATCCAGGTACCTGAATTTTCCATGTAGAGACTTTGTTAGCTGGATACTTCCTCATAAAAAATGCAAAGACTATGCCTCTTAGCAATGTCAGTGGAAAAAGGTTTGCCACTTTTTTGGCACTAGATTACCATCTTATGTATAATTTTTTGGAGCCAGAATCACTTATGGATTCACACTTCCATGTAATCACCAACTACTTGAGTACAAAGGATGTTTTCAAAAGATGGGTGAAATATCCAACAAAGTTCCATCAGACACCCACCAATACCTACAAGACCAAATCTCTCAAGAAGGCCTTTCAATACTTGATAGTTATATGTTGTAGTATCTATGGTCAGCAAAGTACTGAGACCTTCCCCGGAGGGTGGGCTTTCTTTCTAAATTAGATTATGAATGAAGGAAAACCATTCAAATGATCATACATATTGGCTCTACAGTTGAATATCCATGTAGCTAATGCCAAAAATACTCCTAAGGCAAAGTAATCCAGATTCTACATGTCTTCCTACCTAGTAGAAGCAATATGCACTAGCAATTCATTTCCTGGAATGAATAAGACCTGGTCACTGAGAGAGACTATCATACACATTTACTACAAGCTTCTTTCAGACTGCAACTATAAAGGAGTAATGGAAAAGTTGGTTGATCAATTCCTCATCCCACTGTACAAGGTAGTCTTTGAGGAACCACCTTTCATGTCACGTGGGGCAATGGAACTAGTGTTCATATTGGTTTGCCTCATCGGATCGCACTTTCCTTAGAGTGTTTGTCGCTCAGAAGTCTCCACATATTTTACCAAGGTATTCCACTGACAAGTTGGTCATGCAAGAAGTTTCTTACCATATTTCCAAGGGGTTATCAGTGGTTGTGCACAAGAGAAAGAAATCACCTTGGCCTATTCTTCCTTCACAAATCAGATTATACAAGATCAAGAATTTGAAGTTTGTAGACACTGAAGGAAAGATGATAAATAAATTCACATTTGATCATATTGAATTCAGAAAGTACGATAGTAGGAATGTTTTTAAAAAACATTGTGCAAGGATTCATTTCTAGTGGCCAAGCAAAACATTTCACAAGCTCGAGGAGGAGGAGATGAAGAATTGTTACAATGCCTCCAAATATCGCAATCTAGCCAAATTCATAGGAACATCGTAGGTTACTCCACAGAAGGTAGTCACTGCAGAGGCAGTACCAATAGGAAGGCGTAACCTAGTGCATGAAAAGGGCAATAGGAAATTTGGACATAGCCCAGTGGAAGAGAAAAGCCGCAAGATGAAAGAAGATCTAGTCATGCTTAAGGTGGCCATAGCAACAGAGAAGAGGATGAAACATAGGAAGCAGGAAGAAAAATATAAGAATAAGGGAGAATAAGATAAGAGGGGATTGGAACAATAAAGGTAAAATAAATAAGAAGAAGAAGAGAGGAAGAGAATAGAAGAAGAAGAAGCATCACGAAGACAACCCGAAGAACAAGAACAAAACTAATAACTAGAAGAGGAGAGAAAATAGTTGCAGGACAAAGAGCTCCCTCAAGAAATTGACATGTTGATATAATTCCAAGCACTTCATAGGTCACCATTCAATCTTCCCCTCCTTCGACAGTAGAGCAAGCTCCAAGAAAGGAAGATGAAATTGTTCCTCCTAATTATGGTCTAGTCATGGGCATTTACAACCTGACTTACGATGAGCTTTAGAATAAGATTGTACAAGTAAGAAAGTAATTCTTTCTGGACGATGTCGCATATCCTACATTAATCAAAGAAAGGGTGATTGTGACTGACAACAGAAGGAATCCAAATTCCATTTCCAAAACTAAGTTGGCCTTTGCAGGATAAACAAAGTCAAACAAAAAGTATCTGACGGCTGAGAAAAAATAGATGGAAAATAACTTACAGGTTACGAGGCAAGAAGTTGAACAATTCCAAGCAGATATCGAAAATGCAACTCTCGCACACGTATATCAGGAATAACTTATGACAACCATACTTGGAGAAGTATCGGCATTGGGAGAGATCATGCAGAATATTTACGAGGAGCTTGTCACCATGTATAAAGAAGTTTTCCACTTGCACACCTTGCAGCAGAAGTGTAAATATGATGTAAAATATCTCAAGGTTGTACAAACAACTATTGTTGTCATGCATGAGTGGTCAATGCAATGCAAAGTGGCATCGGACGAATTGGGAAAGAAAACAAGGCAATAGGAAGAGTTGGAGAAAGTAAAAGTTCGGATGCTCATTTAGAATAAAAAACAACTCACCTTGTTCATTGACAACATTCAGGCCTTATACGCATGATTGTACAATAGTGTCGATTTCATGGTTAAATCGCACAGGATCCCATCAATTTGCTCACTCACTGAAGCCAAACACATGAATTAGGTCAGGAAGGAGCTTGAATAATACTTGGATCAGTTCAAATAGATCTCTACCGAGGAAGATCTTAAAGTGAACAATGATAATATGTTGAAGTACATTGGTGGCCATTTCCAAATCAGTGCCATGTTTCTCTTGCTAAAGAAGGAAAATCATACGGTTCCAAATAAGTGTACCCAGATGTAATGGAGCCTAGAGTTTGCTTCCAGCCTGATCCCATCACATAGTTTGGGGAATTCATCGCACAGTAAAAATATTGGCACTACCATGTGACTGATAATATGCAAGTTGAAGCTGTTGAGTTGAATTTTCATTAAACTCAAGCTTAACTTATTTGTGTTATTAGGTTGTCTAGTTGGCTCTACTCAATTTTGTCCTATATGGGTGTGAGTATATTGTAATATTATTTTGTAATTAATTTGTAAGCAAAATTCCAAGTTTCAATTGTGGAATGGGAAGAGTTATTTTGTAATGAAGTTGAAGACTCATGAGGGAAGTCCAAGAGTCACCAAAGGGAAATGAACAATCACACCTTTTGTTATAAATATGTCCTCATAACTCATGTAAAGGGAATTTTGGGGAGCCAAGCTTTTGGATAGGATTTTAGCTTAGGATTAGGAGCTTGGGAGTTTTGTTGAGAGCCTTGGTTTCTTTGTATCATAGAGGGAGTATCATTATTTGGAGGAGTAGACGTAGACTTCATGGTCCACTATTGGGACTAGTGGTTCGTCAATGGTATATGTATGCTTGGAACTTTCACTTTAATAAAAGCTCAGATCCGATATGTTTTCATGCATATGTTGTGAATATAATATGAATATTATTTTTATGTTTGTAATATGTCTTATTTTATTTACGCTAATGCTTATGGACTATTTTGTTTCCATTAATATGAATCTTGTTGAATTTGTTTGTTGTATGTTTCCATCATGGTTAACTTGTGAACTATTTTGCAGGATAACTTGTGATGCCTTTTATGCTTGTGTGTTCCTTTCAATTTGCGTACTATTACATTCTTCTAAAGCACTCACTCAGTACCCCTTAGTCATGTTAGAACCTTTCATGCATCACCCTTCACCCTTCATGGAGTAACACACTTGTTTACCAAATTCATGATTATACCATTTTATGCGTTATTGCAACTAAGGCACATCATTAAAACCCACTACTTCGGAAACCAGGATGTATTCCGAATGGGGTTCATACTCCAAATGGTGTGAGGTCTAATTGGGGCTTCATACTAGGGATATCCCATGAATGTTGGCAACTCCAACATCGTCAACATTTTTAGTGCTAGAAGGAGGGCCAAATGACAAGCTGAGCATGTCAAGTCTGTTTGAACTTTCCTTATATTTTAATGGCTTCATCCAATATATTAACCCCAACATGTTTTTCCATAACTACAAATATGAAAGTGCCCACGGGAATATTTAATGAATTGCAAAATCTGAAATTTGATGGCGAGGGTTGAACAACCATTCTTGAGCACACCGCTCACTTTCTTGAATTTTGCACTCAAAACAATATTCACTGTGAGGATATTTTTTACATGTTGTTCATTCTCACATTAAAAGTGTGCGTTAAGGAATGGTGTTACACATTGCCAACTGCTTCTATACACTCTTTTGAACATCTTGTCAAGGAGCTCTACCAGACCTTTGAAAAGTATAATTACAATTATGTCTATAAAAAATCACGCATCTCAAAAAAGCACCTCAGGAATCTCTTAACGGTTTTCACGACTACTTTATCCATTTTTGTTACGATTTTTTAAAGATTATATTGATTGAAATTTCATGAGAGAAGTTTGAATGACTTTTTCATATTTCATTGAGTCCAAAAGAATACGAATCTTTTGAAATTCTCCCAACATACACTGGTTATGGATCTCCTAAATCTACGACAAAGGATGTTGTTGTTCCAAGTGACTCTTCATCTTTCCCTCATCAAACAACTCCATTTACACAGGTTGAGGTTGGAGAACTTGAAAGGTCACCTGTTGATCTACCACCATCTTCTCTCACCTCACATATTCATAATTTAGATGCAAGTTTCAAACTATAGATGTGGTTTTTCTGGTGATGTTCTTTCTCCTCACCCTCCATTCGTTGGTTCCTTTGGTGGCATTTGCAACACTTTTTCGAGAGAGCTTTTCTTTTGTCATTTTTTGTCACTTTTTATTGTTTCGCTTCTATGAGTGTTGCTTTTCCTGTTTATTTTCATGGTTGTTGGTGTTTTAAATTAAATTACCTTTTACAAGTGTTGGTTTAGTCCATTGTTTGCCTTTTACAAGTGTCACGTCAACTTTCTTGTTTTTTCCCACTAGTGGTCGTCGTTTCGCCAAATCCTTGTGGATGTTTTTTTTCTACCTTTTTTATGTTGACTTTCTACACTTGATTCTCAATTATCTATATTTTCTTATTTGTAACTACACTCTAGCTTACACCATCATCCAAATCTCCCACTTTGCCACCCTCTTTTCAAGAAAATCTTCCCTTCCCTTGGCCAACAGTTTCCTTGCCAATTGGGCATTCCGCAAGTCCAAGTCTAAAGAGTCATGCTTGGCCTCTGAGACTAAGAATGTTAACAGGCTCAACGTTCCAATAGACGGGTATAATCGTGCGCTCATGAAGTGATCTCATAATCCAACACAACTCATCCAAACTATAACTTGATTCGGCGTAACGTTCAGAGAAGAGGGCAATACGAATAGAGGCACTACTAATGGCTCCTGAGATTGCAGGAACGATCATTTCTCCCTCTTCAAGTTACTCTTTACCCAGAAAAATGCGCAACCCATGACTTTTGAGATTATGGTAGATGAGAGTGGCAAGAGTGCACTCGATGTCGGGACCGCCGTAGTTTATGAAAACCTGGTATGTTGCTAGCTCTGGCACTAGTTCCGTACTCAATACCTGATCTTACCAATGGGATCAGATTAGATGAGAGATCAAGTAGACAGTCCGCCGGAGATAGAGAAATAGAGGAACGAAACTGCGAGAAGAGAGGATGAAGACGAGATTATAAATATGTGTGGCTGTCAGGAGATCTAAAAGCCTGAGAAATATATTTGGCAAAGAAGCATCTTATATACCTGTCAGTAGTAAATATGTTTGGCAAAGAAGCATCTTATATACCTGTCGCTAGTAAATTATTTTCAAGCACTACTGCAAAGCTGTTTGCTGTGATACATGATATACATACTTTTTCAATGCTACACAATGAATTTTATGGAGAATATGAGCAGAGATTAAGATAACTTGCAAGGATTTTCCATGGGATAAATTCAGTAGTAGGTAGACCTGGAATTTGATAAAGTTTTTATTTATAGTGAAAATTTGATGATAGTATATTTTGTAATTCTTATACCTACATTTTTATTTTCATTTTAATATAATATATATATAAAATTTCAAATCTACTTGTAATATAATAGAATTAATCACCCTAAATATTATTCGTACTTAACCCTTTTTCTTCATTTACTTTATTAAAATATTAAATTTCAATTCTAAATCTTAAATCAAAATAGAATATCTTTCCCACACTTATTTATTTTATTTTTTTCAATATGAAAAAAGGGATATATATTTCCATATGAGAGAAAATTACATATTTTGTCAATCCAAAAACCATATCAAATACATGGACCATATCAGATAGAACATATATCATTTCTGAGCGAGCATCTAGTGGCCCATGCAGTAGACTACACTATTCTATACATCATATTCCACATATAATGGCCCAGAAAGATAAACCATATATAAACAGGGGACATATATAATCAGGTGTACAAAATAAAAAGTGTAATTATCTAGAACCACATGTGGAGATATATATCTCCCTTCCCATCCAGTAGATTACACTATTATATACATCATATTCCACATATAATGGTGTGGAACGATAAACCATATATAAACAGGGGACATATATAATCAGGTGTAAAAAATAAAATGAGTAATCATCTAGAACCACATGTGGAGATATACATATGATCCATAGTTCTCCATGTATCTTATCATCAAATCATAGCCATGGAAAATAGACTAGGCAAACTTTCAACAAAAAAAGACAAGCATAGATTATAAAGAAAAAAACAAAACTATAGTTACCCAGGAAATGGAAACACCCCCGCATCCAATGTAGTCTCTCCCAACTTGACTTCAACGTGCATACCATCTAGTTGTTCTTATAGACCATCCTTCGACAATCGATCAACTTGCTGGTTGTAATCCCTTCTGATGTGCATAATCGAGGATTTTCATAAAGTTGTCCATATACTGTCTATTTTCCAAAGCCATCTAAGGAGTGCTTGTTGTTTTATTTTAGCGCCTCCTTGTACATGTTCAATAATGATCTTTGAATCACCAAATATGTGGATGTTAGGGATGTTGAGGAAGTGAGAAAACCATAAAAGTCCACAGAGGGCCATTGCTTCAGCCCTTGTATTTTTGTCACTGCTTGCATTCTTGTGTACCCAAAATTTCTTTTTTTGGAAATACCAATCCAAAATCCACATCCACATTTGTTTCTTTGCACTGCCACATTAAAAAAGTCTACCGATATTCCATTTGAGGGCCTGACAACTTGCGAGGTTCTCTTTTGGGCCAAACATCAAGGGAAAACCCATAGAGTCTCTTATGACTCTAATTAAAAACGACATAAAACTATCCTAAGAGTTTTAAAAAATATTCTTATTCCGCCATTTCCAAATCATCCAAAATAGGATGGGGGGATAATCCTCCAATAGGATTTCTGTGTGCTCCACAATTGCATACAAGCTTGGATATTATCAAATCGAATACATGGAAAGCCAATTGAATTAGCCAATTGTTGCCATACATGTACTGTGTAGGGGCATTTAAGAAATAGATGCTCATTTTTCTCCTCCACGTTCATGCAAACCAAGCAGATGCTCGGTCCATGCCAGTGCATCGTTTAAATATTTTCCCATGTGAGGTTTTGTTTTTGCATACCGACGAGAAAAAGATGATGATTTTGATGGGAATATGTTATGAAACCAGCTCAAGAAAAAGATAGAAAAGATAGATCAACGCCTTAAAATTCAGTCTCTTCGAGGGGGAAACCTCCTTTACATTACATAATGAAAAATTCTTGGATGATACAAATGAAAAAACCTCCTTTCTATATGTAGGAGTCTAGGGAGTCACAATATAACCCAGCCAACCTAACAATAATAATATAAAGCCACAAAAATAACAATAGAGGGATTCTATGGGGCACAGTAATAACAATATGGGGATAATAGGGGCACAACAATATTAATAAGGGGTACAATTACAATAGTAATGGGGTAATCACTAGTATTATAGGGACCCAACATGCCCCTCTCCTTCAAAAAAGTGTTGTCCTCAATGCTTGAGTAGTTCTGGATACTTCTGTATAAAATTCTCATCCTCCCATGTGGAATCTTCAGTGGATAAGTTCTTCCACTTGATAAGATACTCTGAAATTGATCGATTTCATAGCTGTCGAGTTCTTGTTTCTGTGACTGCTTCCGGTTCCAATATAATTTTTCCTTCCTCGTCAAGTTCTGGAAATATTGTTTGAATTGGGAGCTTGTCGCCTATAACCTTATTTAATCATGAAACATGGAAAACTGGGTGCAATCAAGAAGCTGCAGGAAGCTCCAATTTGTATGCCATAGTACCAATCTTTTGCAACACCTTGTATGGACCATAATACTTTGGTGATAATTTATTATCCTTTTTAGCTTGCTTGAGGGACATTTTCTTATATGGTTGTAGCCGTAGGAATACCCAATCACCTACATCAAAAATTCTTTCACTGCGATGTTGATCTGCCTGTTGTTTCATTCTATTCTGTGCCAACACGAGGTTATCCTTTAAGAGTTGGAGGACTTGTTGTTGATGTTCGATGTGATGTTCAACTGCCTGAACCTTACAATTTTCTCTTAAATATGATGTGATGGATGGTGGTAGATACCCATAAAGTGCCATAAATGGGGTCATTTTTGTTGCTGTATGGAACGAAGTGTTATACCACCATTCAGCTAGAGGCAACCTTTTGACCCATTGTGTCTATTTATCAGATACAAAGCAACGAAGATATCCTTCTAAACATTTGTTTACTATCTCAGTTTGCCCATCAGATTGAGGATGATAAGATGAGCTATGAGCTAACTGAATACCAAGACAAGAAAATAATTATGTCCAAAAATTTCCAATGAAAATGGGATCTCTGTCACTTACAATAATCTTTGGGTTTCCATGTAGCTTTTGAATTGTGTCCATAAATGCAGTAGAAACTGTACTGGCTTTAAATGGATGTGATAATGCACAAAAGTGTGCATACTTAGTAAGTCTGTCAACTACCACCATGGTGACACTCTTTCCCTCAGACTTGGGTAAACCTGTGATAAAATCCATTGAAACCACCTCCGAACTTTGGCTTGGAATGGATAAAGGTTGTAATAGACCCGGTGTCTTAATTGTTTCAACTTTATTTTGTTGGCAAAATAAACATTCCACCACAAAATTTTGAATATCTGATTTAAGGCCATCCCAAAAAAATTCCTTCTTAACCCTGTGGTAAGTTTTTAAAAATCCTGAGTGCCCTCCTAAGGGAGAAGTGTGCAATTCCATAAGAATCTTTTGTTTTAGCTAGGGATTCTTACAGAGGTATAAGCGATCTTTGTACCATAACGAATCATTTTGCTAGCTAAATGTATCAGACGTACTGGAATCTTGTTGTAACTTTCGAATAAGTGCCCACACTTCTTCGTCATTCTTCCATTCCTCCCTTGCTTCGTTTATCCAATCTGGTTGGATAATAGAAATGGTGCACAACAATGCTTCCACATCCTCATCCTTTCTTGAGAGTGCATCTGCCACCACATTTTGCTTCCCTTTTTTGTAGATGATTTCAAAGTCATAACCCAACATCTTTGTGACCCACTTTTGTTGCTCTTCAGAGGATAATCTTTGTTCTAAAAAGTATTTAAGGCTACCACGATATGTTTTTACCTTGAAGTGTCTTCCCATTAGGTAGGGTCGCCATTTCTTAAGTGCATGGAGTATTGCCAACATTTCCTTCTCAGAAATAGCTTTGTGTAAAAACTTTCCCTTGATTGGACGACTTTCAAAAGCAATGGGTCTTTCATCCTGCATTAGAATAGCACCAATTCCATTTCCTGAAGCATCACATTCCACAATAAAGGTTTGTGTGAAGTCCGGTGTAGCTAAGACCGGTGCTTGGCACATTGCCTCTTTAAGATGTTCGAAGGTCTTTATTGCTTCCGGAGTCCATGAAAATGCATCTTTCTTCAATATTGTTGTTAGAGGTGCTGCTATTCTCCCATAATTCTTAACAAACTTGTAATAATACCCTGTCAACTCGAGAAATCCTCGCAGATGCTTTATGGATGTGGGGATTTTCCATTCCTTAATGGCTTTAATTTTGCTAGGGTCTACCTTAACCCCTTCATGAGATACAATATGACCCAAATATTCTACCTCTTGGAGTCCAAAGAAACATTTGGATCTTTTTGCATATAATTGTTTTTCCTCCAATGGTTGTAGCACCCTGTCAACATGTTCAACATGATCCTTCAAAGACTTGCTGTATATTAGTATATCATCAAAAAATACTAACACAAATTTTCTAAGGAATGGTTTGAATTTTGAATTCATCAAACCTTGAAATGTTGAAGGTGCATTGGTAAGGCCAAAAGGCATGACCAAAAATTCATAATGACCCTCATGAGTTCTAAATTTTGTTTTCAGAATGTCTTCAATCTTCATTCTGATTTGATGATATCCTGAACGAAGATCCAACTTGGTGAAGTAAATTGATCCATGCAATTCATCCAGTAATTCATCAATGACAGGAATGGGAAACTTATCTTTAATAGTGAGATTGTTGAGCTCCCTATAATCCGGACACATACGCCATGATCCATCCTTCTTGTGCACCAATACTACTGGAGCAGAGAAAGAACTTTGAATCTGTTGAATTATACCAGCCTCTAGAATTTCTGCAACCATACATTCAATTTCACTCTTTTGGGCATAGGGATATCTGTACGGCCTGATGTTTGGAGGAACACTTCCTGGAATCAGATGAATAGCATGATCATGATCACGCATAGGTGGGAGACCTTTGGGAGTCTCAAATACCTTGGAATGATTGTCCAGGACTTTTTTGAGATATGGAGAAATAGATGATTCCGATGTGGAAACATCTAGCGAACATAATTGTGCAATTACACCTCTTTGTTCCTTTTTTAGAAGCTTTGTCATACCATTAGAGCTGATTATCTTTCTTGGTTTCCCTGCAATACCCCTTAATTCAACTTCCTTTCCTTCCATAGAAAATTTGATGAAAAGTTCTTGAAAATTAAAAGCTATTGTACCCAAGGATTGTAGCCATTGGACTCCTAGTACAACATCAGCACCTCCCATTGGAATGGAAAGCATTGGGCTAGTCAATACATATTCTCCCATGGATAGCTTGATATTATGGCACTTTCCAGAGCAATTTATTGTTCCTCCATTTGCAACCATCACTTGACACTCTAGTGCTGGATATAAGAATCAATTCAATTCTTTTGCTACCTTACAATGAATAAAATTGTGGGTACTTCCCGAATCAATCAACACTATTACCTTTTTCTTCTTGATTTCTCCTTCTATCTTTATGGTTTGAGGAGTGGTAATTCCCGTCAATGCATTACAAGATATGGTTGGATTCATTTCTTCTTTATCTAGGCTTTGTTCTTGGAGTATATCCTCTTCTTTTGACCCTTCTTGTTCATTTTCTTCTTCCTCTTCACAATCTATGTAGAATAATTTCTTCTCAGCACACTTATGACCTTTAGTGTATTTGCTATCACAACTGTAACAAAGCCCTTTTGCTCTTTTTTCTTCCAATTGTTGTGGTGTCAACCTTATAGGTTGTGGAAGACTAGGGGCAACAACACTTCCGTCTTTATAGTTGTGAGTGGTATGCTTCTTGGTTGCCATAATTTTGCTTTCCATTTTTCTTGCTAACCTAAATGCCTTCTCTAATGAATCAGGTTCCCAAAGGCGAACATCATGTTGGATATTATCCTTTAAAGACCCTATGAACACATCAATCCTATGCTCCTCTGGACTATTTTTTACCCTTATGTTCAATTTTTGGAACTCCTCAATGTGCTCCATTATTGAACCCTTTTGTTTGAGACTTATCAATTGGCTAAAGAAAGTTTTGCTTTTTGTATCCTCATAATGTGCTATCAAGTTTTCCGTAAAAATTGACCAAGTGATAAATTGTTTACGAGAGCAAAGCCATTGATACCATACAAACTGATTTGGTTCCAAATATAAAGTTGCAATACGTACCTTTTGTGTGTTTTTCACATTATTGAGATCGAAAAATTGTTCCATTTGTAATATCCATGTTGCGGGATCCTCGCCATCAAACTTCCTCATATCGATTTTTGGAATATGGTGGGTCTGCGATCCAACATTAGAGTCTATGAAATCATGACTAACATTTATTTTGTTCTTATCATGAGTTTCCTTTACTACCCTTTCACCATTAGTAAGCATTTCTTGTAGAAACTTTGTTAAATCTGTCTTCAAATCTTCCATGCCTATCTTCAAATCTTCCATGCTTGTCTTCAAATCTATCTTCAAATCATCCATCTTAGCTTCCACGTCAATCATATTAGCTTCTACGCCTTTCTTTAAACAATCCATCTTAGCTTCTACACCTTTCTTTAAACCATCCATCTTAGCTTCTACATCTTTCTTTAAACCATCCATCTTAGATTCTGTTCCTTTTTGTGCAAGGGAAAGTTGTTGCACTTGGTCTTGTAATTTTGATATATCATGTTGCATTTCTTCCTCTTGTTCATGAGTCATGCTAGAGCTTTCAGGTTCCTTACTAGGTGTTTTCATTTTCTTTCCTCGGGGCATCAGTTACCGATAATAATGCTCTACTATGCCCTTTGAATTCTTTCAAAATAAATTTCAAACCAATCTTAAGCAAAAATTTAAAAGAATCTACACACCTTTTTTCACTTTGTAGGAGCTTGATATTGCCTCAGATGTATCTTTGTACATTCAAATCATCCAGTTCTGAAATTGTGACTTGCAGTAGCCCTCTTTGTCCTCTTTCCAATGCCACCAGTCTGATCCAAATTGGATTCTCCAAGGAAGAGTAATACAAAATCTCCTACAGTGACCTGATTATAGACTAGTTCAGTAGAGCGAACTTGTACGATGTGCCACGAGTCACTGTTTCGACCTTTGGCTCTGCAAAATATATGCAAGAAACTATAGTTCGTTCTATTTCTATAGCTTCTTATGAAATTTCAATCTGATGCTCAGAGAGAAAGTTATGACGATTTTCCCCAGGTCACCTGTTTGGAATGTAATTTAGGAGTCTGCAAAAAGACCAACTTCCTCATATCATATCTCCACAAATATAGCGTAAAAAGCTCTGAAATTCGGACCCAAGCTTCAGTGCGATATCTTCTCAAATGGGTTTTTTTTAGCTTTTGAAATGTCGCAGAAAAAAAGTTATAGCAAAAATGCCACGATGACCTGTTTGGAGCAGCGAAACCCTAGAATCCAAAGCTCTGATATCAAATGTTATGAAACCAGCTCAAGAAAAAGATAGAAAAGATAGATCAACGCCTTAAAATTCAGCCTCTTTGAGTGGGCAACCTCCTTTACATTACATAAATGAACAATTCTTGAATGATACAAATGACAAAACCTCCTTTCTATATATAGGAGTCAAAGGAGTCACAATATAACCCGACCGACTTAACAATAATAATATAAAGCCACAAAAATAACAATAGAGGGATTCTATGGGGCACAGTAATAACAATATGGGGATAATAGGGGCACAACAATATTAATAAGGGGTACAATTACAATATTAATGGGGTAATCACTAGTATTATAGGGACCCAACAGAATATTTGTTTTCCACAATTTGTAAAAGTCACATACCCCCAATAGTGGAACCTCCCTTCTGCACAGAGTGGTATAAGTGTCGGCTACAATGATGTTTCCCCCTTTCATCTTACCTATCCATACAATCCGATCATTGAAGCCCTCTCAACATATTCCTAACAAATTCATGCAAGTACAGCTCTGTTCCCATACCTTCCCATATGCCCGACCAATCCCAGCTCTTCTGCGCACTTCTAGGAGGGACAGGGACCCCTCCAAATAGATATAACTTGGCTCCAGAAAATATACCACGACCATTTAAGCATCGCATAAATTCCTCTGGAATATTGCAATCCTCCCCAAAACCTAGTATGTGATCAGATTCAATGATGATGTTATTTCCCGACCCCATGGACCATGCAAGATTCTAGAAAAATAATGTATCTATTCTTTGAAACTATTCCAGAT
This sequence comes from Pinus tabuliformis, assembly GCA_031772625.1. Lineage (NCBI taxonomy): Eukaryota > Viridiplantae > Streptophyta > Pinopsida > Pinales > Pinaceae > Pinus > Pinus tabuliformis. The sequence goes on from CM062818.1 coordinate 1,908,808,095, forward strand.
GGTCGAACCCGATGAGATGCCAATATATCTTCCGCGATACCAAACCAAAAATTCTTGATCCTTTTGGTGTTTGTGTCTTATGATCTTGCCCCGAGTTCCTTCACCAAAAATCCCCCTCCATAAAGATTTGAGTAATAATGGCCAACCAAAGCATCGCAAGTTCATTATACCCTATCCCCCCATACACTTCAGGATAGTGATTTGGAACATCTTAGCCAAATAAAACTTGTTTTTGTCCCTGTTATGAGTCCATAGGTATTTAGCCGTAATTCTATTGAGGCTCTTCATAATAAAAAATGGGAGATGAAACAGGTGAGCCGAGTAAACTCCCAACCGCATCAGAAAAACTTGAGCCAGAATGATGTGACCCCCTAGAGATGAACATCTAAATTGCCGTCCATATATCCTTTTGAAGAACCGATCCACAAGCCATGACCAATCCACCAACTTATAGCCACATGGTTTAATATTGTATCCCAAGTATTTCATACCACTCATCATCAAATCCACAGCCACCCCGAATAGACTTTTAATATAAGAAACAACCTCCATATCACAAATGTTGTGATATAAAATGGACTTTTGAAGATTCATGTATCTACCAGTAGCTGTTGCAAATTTAGAAAATATGTGAAATAGAGTCGGCCAAGAAAAATGGTTAAGCATACCCATAATGAGAACATCATCGACAAAAAGTTACTTGAAATTTTAATGTAATTTCCCATGTGCAAAGCCTGGAACTGTCCCTCCACCACTACTTTTTTGATATGCAAAATCAATCCATCTATTGCCAGGATAAATAGGAGTGGCAAAAGTGAGAAGCCCTGTTGGAGACCCCTACCAGCCCTAAAGAAATTTGAGGGATATTCATTGATGATGACAACATAATTTATATTTGTGACGTAGACCATTATCCACTCCACAACCCTGGGTTGTAATCCAATTTTATGAAGGACCAGTCTGAGATATCCCCAATCAAAGAAATCATATGCCTTCTATAAATCCACCTTCATGATGGCAGTGTTTTGTTCTTTTGTGTGGATCGAATGTAAGCACTCCTAGGCAATAGCAACAACATCATGTATTTTCCTGTTTTGATGAAAACCGAACTATTGGGGAGTAATGAAACGTGACAGGGTACCCTTCATCCTATTTGCAATCATTTTGGAAATAACCTTGTAAATAAGGTTACAGAGCGAAATGGGCTGGAAATTAGAGAAAGATTCCAATGGGCACTACTTTGGAATAAGAGCAATATACGTGGAATTTATATGCGGGTGAACATATCACTTTGTCCTTGACTCCTCCACCATGCCAAGGAGGTCAATTTTTGAATAGATCAAAAAAATGTGAAAATAGTTCCACTATCCACCCATCTGGGCCCAGGCTCTTATCACCCTTGAAAGATCTTAAAACCTCCAGGAGCTCGTCCTCAGAGACAACTTTGAAAAGCTCCAAGTTTTCATCTGCATCGAACATGATAGGATATAGTTCAAAACCCTATATAAGATCCCCCACGCATATCTCATCCTTCTGATTGCAGGGCTTCTGAAAATGTGAGACAACAACATTACATACATCCCTCTCCAACTGACATTGATTCCCATCTGCATCTTTAATCTCCCAAATAGAATTAATTTTACGCCTATGGTTTGCAAATCTATGGAAGAATTTTGTGTTTCGGTCCCCTCCCTAACCAAAATGGCCCTGCTCTTAAGGCGTCAGGTGGATTCATTTATACAGAGTATGTGCTTCTTTTTTAGCTCAATATCATGTATATGACATCTAGTAGCATTCGCGAGGTAATGAGTAGACATATGGGAGCGAAGAGCATCCAGTTCTCTGATAATATCATGCAGTTCCTTATTTAGTAAATATTTCTTCCACTTCTGCCATGTTTTTACCTTCCCATGAAGAATACCAAGCTTAGTCAATATATGTGCCATGGGAGATAGGTCCCATTCTCCATCTCATGCCTAGACGTCGTGTGCAAGATCATTAAAATCTGGGTCATCCAACCATACCCAGTTGATTTTAAAAGGCATACCATTTCTGTACACTCCCCTCCGCCATTGTAATATAATGGGTCGATGATCAGAGATGAAATTGTTTATCACCACATATTGTACATTCCAAAGTTTCTCCATAACCTTTTCATGCATAATAAAATGATCCAGTCACTTCGCAATGTATGTTATCCCCGCCAGAAAATTGTCCCATGTAGGAACCACCTTTTGTGGGCATATGTCAACATAATTATATTCCATAATAGCATCTCTAATCACCTCCACCATAGGGTCAATTTTTCTGGAGTGTCCCCATACCTCATCCAAGCCAATCATGCAATTCAAATCCATTGTAATGATGAGAGACACCAGCTCAAGGATCCCCGATGAAATTAGCGTGTCTCAAAAAACATCTCGATTCTTATATGGAGTGTACATATTAAGAACATGTATGCAGCCCATAAGACCTCTGATATGTCCTTCGAGAAGGATACCATCAAAGCATGAAAAAGCCCTAACATTGACCCATCGAGGGTCCCAAAGTGCCAAGAGTCCCCCTAAAAGACCAGTCGCAGTCGTGGCAGCCATGTGGAACTCTAGAAACATCTTTCTGAAATATTTGATCACATTAGGAACTGAGTGCATCTTCTCTTGCAAAGAATGATATATGGACAAAAAAAATAAAAAAGTTTTTTGGGAGCCAGATATTTTGGGTCACCTTCCAGTCCATGGATGTTTAGAGATAGTATGAAGGTCATGACAAATCCTGTAAGGGCATCCATGCTCCAAGGGCCTGAGAAGAGTTAGCAGCAGGATCTCAACAAGGGAATGATCATCAAGAGAATTGAAAGGGAGAGGCATGGCCCGCCCCCGAAAATGCCTATTTTCACGATTATGCTTCCGACAGATGGTGATATTGCCTGCGGAGGTGGGGCTGATTGGAGGGGATGTCAAGCCAGGTGATTTGTGGATGGTAAGGGTACGAAGGTCCAAGGTCTTCCTCTGAAGAAGAATGTCCAGATCACTACCAACAGAATTAGTAGGTGAGGTAATTGGCGAATTAGGTGGTGCAAAGCTATATCTATGTCCCTGGGAGGGATGTGTGTAATGGGAGATGGTGGAGGAGCGTAAATGATATGCAAAGTTGTAAGCACATCATGCAACGTGGAAGGGAGTGGGAAACTATTACGAGGAAGAGTGTTTCCCAGATGGGAGGAAGGAATATTCATGGATGGAATATTATCTAACGGAATACCTGGCTCATCAAAAGACAGAGGGGATGAAGGAATTGTGATGGGAGAGTAGCCAAATTTCGATGTCCGGTGAAAAGAGGGGTGTAACAAGAAAGGGGCATGTGAAGTACTTGTATTACTCTGAGAATCAATTCCATGTTGAGGCACACCACCTTTGGATCCATGAACGTAATATTCATTTTGTGACGGATCAGATGAACCAAAGCAATTCCACCCTTGAGATGAATGTCTACCACCCAGACGGTGAGGGAACTAAGCCAGAAGGTGGCAAGTGCGATGAAAATTTAATCACTGGAACGGAACCCCCCAGAAATCCAAACGTTGGGACAAGTTCGTATCCCCTCAATGCAGTTCAATATTATCAGGAAAACCACCTCTATACTCTTTCTCTATCAGAATCCAGGCCACTCTTTTATCCTGAGCCCCCAAACATCTCAGATCAACATATACAAACTTTCCAATCACATTCTCGATGTTCATGAAGACCTACTTAGTCTAGAATTTGATAGGCAACCCCGAAAATTCAAACCAAATTAATTTTTTCTGTGGAGTATCTTTCAAAGGGTTAAACCCAATATACCAGGAGTGGAGCACCAAAAATATTTTTCCTTTGATCCAAAAAATGGCCTTAATTTTCATAAGGAAATCCTACCTGAGAAAATGAAAATTATACCACTCCCGCAGCAAGCTCACCATCGTAGGCATGTAACTGAGCAAGGTTTTCGATTTTGAATCAACCCATATGCATCTTAGTGTCACTAATATCCGGAAAGTGCCACCTACCAATGAGCGCTTGTTTCTACAAGTTGGTAATACGACCAATCAACACTTCATGATAAAAAACCAGAGAATGTGGTGGGGAGGTAATCTTAATAGAATGATGACCATGTCTAGATCACCGTCCAAAATCCACATGGTCAGCAACATGGAGATCAAAGGCCGCATGCGCACCATCTAGCAAAGGGACAACGTCTTGTTGGGCGTGCCAAGTGTGCAGATCCCAAGTGCCACCTTGAAGATCCACCCCAGAAGAAGGATGGAAATTAGATTCAGCCTCCATGGTGGCACGTATAAATGCCTCATGGGCAGACATGTCAGAGTCTAGCACATCCATACCACTAGTATGGAAAAAGGAATAGAGTCCAAAAAGGTATAAACTTTGAAGTAGGGCTCGATAGATAAGAAGGTGTGGCAGAGTGGTAGATATGCCTTAATGAAGAGTGCCCAGAGAGACACTTCCAGTAGTCTAGGGACCAGGAAGACATGACCCCTGAAATAGGCAGACAGGTAGAGAATAAAACCCGCATTAGGCAGAAGGGATAGTACCACTTCCGGTGCAAAATTCAAAATAGGATGTTTTGTAGAATACGGAATAAAAAAGTAATAGTCGATATGGGGCAATGTACGAGGATCCCAAATCACGTGATCATTAGGTTTGGAAGGCATGTGGGAGTAAAGAGCGATAGAACAAAGTTCACGTCAAGAGAAAATACCACCCACCCCCTGTGAAATTTGAAATTCACTAGATCGAGAACAAATTCCAATGCCGGAAAACTTAGAAATTCCAAAGCTGGAAGCAGACCAAAGAAACACAGAGAAAATAAGCCAGATGGTCACCAAGCCAAACTGATAGAGTGAAAGTGGAATTAAAAGTCTTCACAGCAGCAACAACAACAACAACCCTTGCAGGTCCACCACCTATTACAGAAGTGGAAGCCAATATATTTGCACGGGCTGGAGATAATGAAAGAGTTAATCCACCTATGCCAGAGAGAGTGGAAGTTGATAGGATACAGACGTGAACCTTCCCCGAAAGTAGATTGTGGACATACAAGATTTGAAATCTCAGTCTAGATAGACATGGGAATGCTTAGACAAGGGTAAAATACGGGTCATATAGATACAAAAAAAGATGTAAATCGCAATTGCAAAAAGCATCAGGATGTGGAATAATTTTGACTGGATTAGTCCAAAGATAGACATACTATTCATGACCAAGAATGACATAACCATACATAGAAATCCATATAAAAACCCAAACATGAAATGGTGTGGCCCCCAAACACACGAAAATAGATCCAAATAATGCTTATACAGGTATACTGATGGGAAGTTAAGTAATAACTCACTATCAGTAATATCTACGTATATCCTTACCTCATTAACTAACAATCCTGTAGCTCAAAATAAGGATCAAGAAAACATCTAAACTATGCACCATTCTCTTAAAAAGTGATGTTTGATAATAAAAAAATACCCACTGGTCAGCTCTATGAAAGAGAGTTTGAACCAAGAGAGTATGGCTCTGCAGAACACTCTACATTGTCCATGTACATGACACATTAAATAGCAATCATGGTTTTAAGGAAGTTAGAACCATACCCTAAGAAATAGAAACTAAATCCTATCCGAGGTACCATGAACCAATTCAATATTCTAAGATATTCTCCATTATCTCTAACACTCCCCCTTAATGGAGAACGGGTTCACAAATATGCCTAACATCTCTGTAAACATTTCAAACTTAATTTTGCCAAGAGGCTTAGTGAAAATGTTTGCAACATTATCACATGTATTACAATATACAAGATGGATTTCTTTTGATTGTACTTTCTCCCTGACAAAGTGGAATTGTGTAATAATGTGTTTAGTGTTCTTGTGAAACACCGGATTATTAGCAAGTTTGGTTGAACTCTGATTGTCATATCTGATTGTTGTTGCATCTTTCTGTTCTTCCCTGACATCCTGGAGAAGTCTTCACAACCAAACTGCGTCACATGTCGTTGCACACATAGCTTGATACTCTGCTTCCACTGAAGACGAGGAAACTGTGTTATGTTTCTTGCTACTCCATGTAATCACCCCGGATCCAATGATGAATGCATAGCCTGTTATGGATCTGCGGTCATCTACAATTCCAGCCCAGTCGGAATCTGTAAATCCTGTCAATCTAATATTAAAGGAATCAGTATAAATAATACCATATATTATAGTACCTTGTAGATACCTCAAAACACATTTCGTTGTATTCCAATGACTCTCAAGTGGCTTGGACATGTATTGACTTAGCACACTGATTGCATAAGCCAAATCTAGTCTAGTAGTGGTCAGGTAGATTAGGCTCCCAACCAGCTGTCTATAAAGTGTTGCATCTGCCTCTTTAGAGTCATCCTCACTCTGAATTTTAATGTTCTGTTGTAATGGTACTACTGCAGCCTTACACTGATCCATCCTGAATCTTTCCAGTAGACCTTTGACATACTTACCCTGGGACAGAAAATTTTGTCTTGAATCTCTCCAGATCTCAAGAGCCATACAATATCTTAATTCACCAAGGTCTTTCATTTTGAACACCTATGACATTTGTTGCTTGATTTCTTTGATTAGAGAAATAACATCACCTGCAATAATTAAATCATCTACATACAAAGAAATCGACACTATGCACCCATGTTCATCTTTCATGGTGTACAGATTAGGGTCGTTTTTACTTCTGTTGTAGCCAAGTTGCAGAAAAAATGAATCAATCTTTTCATACTAGGACCTGGTGCTTGCTTTAGTCCATAAACAACTTTATTTAATCTACAAACTAAATGTTCTTTCCCTTTCTAGAAAAACCCCTCAGGTTGCTCTAAATAAACCTTCTCTTTCAATTCTCCATTTAAAAATGCAAACTTTACGTCTAGTTGGTGAATCATCCAATGTTTCTTAGTAGCTAAAGCAATCAACATTCTGATGGTATTTAGTTTAGCTACAGGGGCAAATTTTTCTTCATATTCAATGCCTTCTTTTTGCGAATACCCCTTTGCTATTAATATAGCTTTTAGTTTATCCATGGTTCTATCTCCATTAATATTTGGTTTATACAACCATTTGCAACCTATGGTTTGTTTCCCTTTAGGAAGTTCAACTAGCTCCCAAGTGTCGTTCTAGATTATAGATTCATATTCTTGTTCCATAGTTGTTTCCCATTCACTACATTCATTTTCTTTCTTATAACTAGAAGGTTCAACAACATTCATCATACTAGTTATAAAGGCAGTTTCCCTATATCTCGCAGACAATTGAGCTTTCCTACCTGATCTTCTGAGTGTTGGTGTAGCTTCTGACCTATTCTAAGTTTCCTTTGCTGGACTCGGCTTGACTAGTGCATCTGAATTCTCTTCTTCTGCCTTTGTCTACTGCTATTGCTGCTCATTTCCGTCACCTGATTCATCACATCCTTCTTCCATCAAGAGCAGAATATCCCATTCCTCATTGCACTTATCAGATTCTTCATGATCCTACTCATGGAATATGACATCTCTACTAACGAAAATCTTGTGAGTAGAGGGATTAAATAATCTATAAGCTTTATATTGTGAACAATACCCTATAAAGGTACATTTGATGGCTTTTTAATTTAGTTTTCTTCTGTCTTCCTTTGGAATATGTGCAAATGCTTTAGACCCAAACACTCTTAAATGTTTTAGTACAGGGTTAAATCCATATAATGCTTCATAAAGAGTTTTAAACTCGAAACTCTTTGTAGGACTCCTATTTTTCAAATAAACTAGAGTATTCAATGCTTCAACCCAAAAACCATTCGAAAGATCCTTACCTTTCAACATGTTCCTAACACATTCCACCAATGCTCTATTCTTTCTTTCCGTTACTCCATTCTGCTGAGGAGTATGGCGTGTTGTGAATTGTTGTAATATCCCATGGTCTTTAAAATAATTGATAAGTTCATCCTTCCTGTATTCTCCCGCTTGATCGGAGCAGAGATTTTTTATATGCTTCCCTGTTTTCTTTTCAATCATGTTTCTGAACTGCTTAAAGTATTCAAATGTGTGACCTTTTTTACTCAAAAAATATATCAAAGAAAACTTTGTGCAGTAATCAATAAATAGTAAAAAATACAGTGTACCTCCTAATGACTTTGTTTGCATGGGTCCACAAAGATATGCGTGCACTAATTCAAGTATGTCTCTCTATTTCTTCTCTACTCGAACAGGGAATTCCTCTCTATGCATCTTTCCTAATGTACAAGCATCACAATCATTATGCACTTGTTTTAACATAGGAAGATCTCTTACCATTTCATTTTTCTGAAGTAACAACAAAACATTGTAGCTGATATGACCAAATCTCTGATGCCACAGTTCTTCTGTAGTCAAACTTGCTACTGTCAAAGCTTGAACTAGTGTTGGTCTTACATCCAATTTGTATAGAGCTCGTGTTCGAATTCCTATAGCAATAGTCTTCATGCCATCTAACAGATCTTTAATATAATAGTTAGATTAAAAATTCAACTTTAAGATTTTGATCTGTAATCATGGATACAGAAATTGGGTTCTTCGTTACACTGGGCACATACATGACATTATGAATTTGTCTTACAGTACCATTAGGTAAAATGACAGAAACCTTCCTAGACCTTTTGATCTGATGACTTCTATCATCACCTAGGTAGATTTTTGCTCCGTCGTTGCTTTATTTAAAATCTTTGAACCATTGCTTGTTCCTCGTCATATGTGTTGATGCTCGTGAATCTACATACCGGATGTCTGCATCAACATTCTCATCAAACTCTGCCATAAATAATCTGAAGTTCTGCACATGATTTTCATTTGCGAGATGACCTGCATGTCGTTTCTGCTTCTAATGTTGTTCATGATATATCTTCTTCCTGCACTTCTTAGCTATATGACCAAGTTTTCCACAATAAAAAAATTTAATTTCAAAGTTATTTCTATTCGGATGCATACCTTGAGTTTGATTTATTCTTTTCTGTGAGTTTCCTCTGTTTTGTTGTTGCGGATTTCCTTTTCGTTTGAAGTTCTTTTTCGCCATCAACGCAAGATCTGCACTCTAGGGCTTCAGAGTCGTTCCTCTTTCTTCTTCTTGTATTAATATTCCTGTTAGTTCTTCAAACTTTGGGATTTTCTCTTTTGCGTTTATCCAGTGATAAACATTTTGTAGTCATCGGTCACACCATACATGGAAATGGTTACTAGATCTATATCTGCAACCGTTTAACTAATGTCTGCCAATTTGTTCTTCAGATATTTGATCCTCGCTATGAAAACATCAACTGTTTCATTCTCCTCCATCTTCAGGGATAAGATCTTTCTCTTCAGAAACAAAACTCGATTTGTATTCCTAATCTCATACAAATCCTTCAAAATTCTCCAAATTTCGATTGCTGATATACATTCTCTGATATGTGGTATGATATAGTGTTTCACTGACATCTTCAACAACGTCCTTGCTTTACCTTCTCGCTTTTCCCAATCTAGGATCGATGATGATCCAACTGTTGGCTTCTGCTCATCCCCATTTGTAATCGTCCATGCACTCTGCACTTCTAGCAGAGTCTGCATCTTGACTTTCCAATTCGCATAATGGGAGTAATCAAGCTTGTTATGCTCATTCAAGTATGCTTCGATCATTTGATTATTCATCTTGATGATTAAAAAAAATTGATAGGTAAAATAGATCTATATCTATATCTATATCTATATCTATATCTATAGATATATGTTAGATTTACCCAAGATCTTTATGAAAGACAATGTTTGTGATAAACGGTCTCCAATACTGTTTGATCCCGCAGCGCACACGCAAGCCACAGTGGCTTTCTTCACGACTTCTACCATGGCCTCCACCACAACCTCCTCTCGACAGACCTCGGCCTCCACGCAGCTTCCTCTCGGCAGACCTCAACCTCCACACAGCCTTCTCTCGGCAGCCACTGCCAAGATGCAACCCCTTTTTTGTTTGCATAGTGGGCGCGATTTAGCACCACAGATTTGCGACGGTCGGCATGATTGTACAACACAGATTCGCGACGGTCAGCGCGATTGTACAACACAGATTCGCCACGGTCGGCAAAATAAAAATATGCACAAGTCTCAGAGTGGGATCGCCGCGATTTTAACTCCAAATACGATTTTGCGTGAGGCACGCCTTTCAAATCCTTCAGTCAACATGCAAGTTCCTCCATCCTGTAGTACGATGTTAAAAAGTGATGTTTGAGTTAATAAAAAATACCCACGGGTCAGCCATACACAAAGAGAGCCTTAACCAGGAGAGTCTCTCTGCAGAGTGCTCTACATTGTCCATATACATCACACATTAAATAACAATCATGGTTTTAGGGAAATTAGAACCATGCCCTAAAAAATAAAAACTAATTCCCATCCTGGAGTAAGTAATGTGAACCAATTCACTGTTATAGAATATTCTCCATTATCTCTAACACATCAAGAATCAGCACGAATACAAAAGATTATGACCCTCTCGACTCGTATACAAAACTCAAGACTCTCCTTGACTGATCGTCTCAGGAGCGACTCCACACACACCAATCTCTCGAACTTGTAAAGCTTCAGCGAGCCAAAGTTGCCACTGGTTAAAGAATGGCTTCCTTCTTATGCAGGAAGGACGAGACAATGTGGTGAAAAACAGCTTTAAATCCAGGTACCATTGCTCCACGGACGAGACAATCTGGTGAAAAGCCGCTTTAAATCCATGTACCATTGCTCCACTTGGGGAACGATCGATGGAGAGGTTGTGCCTATTGCACAGATAAGTGTGAAAAAACAACCACCAGAATGATGAGTATATCAAAGAAAAAAGTGGCCTCATTCGCGTGAGAATGATTTCCGAATGTGCTCGTCTACTGTAAGAGAAGCTGATGGGAAAAGGCCAATAAAATTCTTTGAACCAACCATGGAAAATATAAAACACTCTGCAACGCGTTAATTATAACGTGTGACCACAATTCTTTACTTATTTTATTAATAAAAATAAATTTAAAATCACAATCCAATAATTACACTAAATATATTATATTATTATATTCTTGCATAACTAAATATATTATAATAGAAGAAGAATTATGCTTAAAAATATTTGTCACAGGTTACACAAACTCCAAATAAGAATTAAAATAAATCAAAAACACAATCCACTCATCATACTGAATAATATACTGTAAGGGAAAAGGTATCACGGCCTGCTAGTAATGGTTATGTTACACAAACTCCAAATAAGAATTAAATTAAATTTAAAATTTAAATCAAAATCTTAATCCAGTCATCATACGGAATAATATACCATAAGGGGACAGGAATCCGAAGTATTCATACTAATTATCTATTAAAATAGTATTACAGGCTAAAGCTCCAAATGTAAATTTATAACAATCTGTCAGATGCGTGTTGAGATTAAAAAGACAAAAATTCTGTAAAATGTCAACGCCTGCTAGTAATATTTTGACGCTCAACGAGAATACCGTCCTTAATTGTTAGGAAAGAGCGTGATGAAGAAGGTCCCTGTCATCGTTATGCCGGATAAAGTTCCAATTGTATTTCTTAAAATAATAATAAAATATTTTCTTAAGAACCAAAAAGTGATTATATTATATAAGGAATATAATGATCAGAATACATTGCCAGATAGAAACTGCATATGAGCTAGAAACAGACTAATAATCCGTTACAGAAAAAAGAAAGAGGATAGATATCCCCAAAACATAAATCTGATGATCATCCAAATAGACAGCCATTCTCTGTAATAGAGGCCTCAAAGCCGATATTTTGCAAATACAAACATTGGAGAACTAAGATCTTCGTGGAAGAAACAACACAAATTCCAAAAAAGTGATTGACAAATCCTAATGAGGACAGCCAAGGACAAAATTGACAAAACATACCTGACACCAGCTAGATGATATTATGCATCAGGTAAAGAAAATTATGTGATAGAGAACACAAGAAAATTATGTGATAGAGAACACTTGCTTGTCTGAAATTACCTTCATGTGTCATATACCTGGCGCTGTAAATAGACCTTCCTTTGATACACTGTCAACCTTCTTCTTCTGTAACCTATAAATGCGATGAATGGAACATCCTTCCATCCTTTCCCATAGGAAACCAATCCTGTTCATCCAACCTGCAAGGCGAGGATTGCTAATATGGATTTTTCCCAGAACAAAATCAACCATTACTTTGGAATCCCCAAAAATTGAGATGTACTGAATGTTAAAGAAGAAACAGAAAGAGAGAAGCCCTGCGAGAGCCATCACCTCCTATTTGCAGCCGGATCCTTTTTCTCCATTCCATTAAATAAGAAACTGAGTATTTTCATCCATGATGATGTGGATTCCACAGCCACAAGAGTTGTTTTGTGCCGCTCCATCAAAGAACGAGAACATGTTATGAAACAATAAAAAGCAAAAATGAATATGGATGTTTAAACAGTTTTAATGAAAAGCATTATAAAATATTAATAATTTTAAAAATATTGTACTTACTCTTATTTATAAATAAAATACTTAGATGTTCATATAACTTAATATAATTTTATATTAATTTAAAAAAAAGATAAAGTGATTAAAAAAATAAGAATAAAATGTTAAAACCTTATACTTTTCTAAAATATTTAACATAAAATTTAAATAAACTATTTGAATATCAATATTAACTAATTTATGTTCCAATAAACTTCATTTATATCTATATATAAAACTAAAATATTTCAATGTTTTATATAATAAAGTATTCAATAACTAAAGAAAAAATTAAATTGAAAGTTTAAAAGTAAATTAAAAAAATATCAAGTATTTCTTAATAATAAAAATCAGAGAGGTGTAATTCATTCAATTATTAATATAAAATTAATATGTGAATTCTTAAAATATTTATAATAATAAAAAATCATAATGTGGGTTATCAATAAAATATTTTAATATGCACAATTAAGTAATATTGATGTATACCTAAAAATATATTAATAATAAAAAATATCACTTTAATGTGGACAATGTAGTCCAAGGATAGATGTTTCAATGCATATGTATGTAAAATATTTTAATGTCAATTATGTATATATTATATATTATTTAAAAACAATTATATATATGTATATATATATCATATAAAACAATTGATTTTTTATTTTATTTTTTTATGGTTAAAATATTTAAAGTAGTCACACTAATTTACATTTTGATCCCTTTTTAGTATAATTTTTTAAGAAATTTCTCTTAAATCCAACAAATATTTTTTGGACTTACAATTTTAAGTTATGTACTCTATATACTATTCAAAAATACAATGTGAACAATGAATATATATATATATATATATATATAGAGGAGAGAGATTTTCAAATTTTGTATTCTAAAAACAGATTGAAAAGATTTGATCCCTCTCCAAACATGATAGATCCATGTTTAAATAGATTATACCAATATATCTATCTTAAAAATTAAGCTTCTATTAAAATTTATTTTCTAAAGAAATCAAGATTAAATGAAATATCTAACCTATATTGTAACATCAATTTTTCAAGTTTATTTTTTGATATGAATATATTCAATAAACATTTTATATAATAAGAAAAAAATCAAAGATCCTATGGAGGCCACTCTAAGGCTTGAGATGCTTGTTGTAGAATCAAAGTTCCATATGTTCTTTTATAGTAAGAGGAGAGGTACAATAACGTCAAATTATGATTGAAATCATTTTTCTTTCGGATGTTTTATAAAGTTTTTATATTTAAGAATAATATTATAAAGGGTAAGTTTTAATTAATTAACAATATTTTTAGAGTTAATATAGATCTATCTTAAATATGGATTTAATATAGACTAGAAAATGATCAAATTTCTTGAAGTACAAACGTATTTTATAGTTTAAAATTTGAATATATATATATATATATATATATATATATATTTTTAATTTTTTTTTTTTTTGGTATTATATAGAGTATATGATTTAATCTTGTACGTTGAAAAAATCTTCTTTTGACTTAAAGGAGAATATCTTAAAAAAAAACCAAAATGTGAGTCTACATTAAAAATTCTAACCCCACACACATATATTCGTAATATATATATATATATATATATATATATATATAATTTAGTTGACATTAAAATATTTTACATAAGGTGTGCATTGAGACATTTTTACTACATTTTCCATATTAGAATGAGTTTTCTTTTGTCATTAATATATTTTTAGGTATACATCAATATTTGTTTGATGACTCACATATAACTTTTTTTATTATGAATACTTTTAAATGTCACATTAATTTTATATTAAGGATTCAATAAATTACACATCTCCCTCTTATTGATGATGATGATGATGATGATGATGGTTAACGTCCGCTGAGACCAAACATTGGTCTATCGGACCTAAAGAAACAAATTATTTATTTTGATTTAAGATTTTATTCCTATGCTCAAAAAGCTTGGAGAGAAGCCTCCCGAGCTCACTATAATTTTGACATTGTAAAAGGCTAGGAAGGTCAGTATTGTAACAAAGATTGTGAAATTGTAATGTAATGTGGTTGTACGCGGGGCACTCTAAGAGGAAGTGGTTTTCATCCTCAATGTTCCTATTCTCACATATATGGCAGATCCTTTCCATCCATGGCGTTTTAGGAACTGCCCAACGACCTGTTTCACTATGGACCTCATGAGAATTCGTTCTAATCTTTGTTATATTAATTTTCTTCTTTGAGCTAGTTAAAATAGAGAGATACTTTTGATCTTCTAGGGTGGGGTTATGACCTTCTTATAATAACTTAATTTTCTTTTAGTTGCTAAATCTTTCTCACACCACATTTTTTCTTTGAACATAAAAGTAACAATATCTTTAATGTTATTTATGTTTTGCAATGCATCATTCTCATTGATCTCCCAATAGTTTAACCAGGGCCTTGTGTCTTTATGCCACCCCCGATTGAGCCTTAGGTGGTTTTGGCTGGAATTTAAAGCTAGCTTAGGAAGTCTATGATCGTTTATGTTATTGAGTTTGTGCTTGTACAATAGAAACCTAATCATAGCTAGGCTCTCAATAGGGGAAAGACCTGCTTTTATAAGGAGAATAGGATAGGGTGTATTACTTTTAATTTTCAGGTTATAAGTTATAAAATGCTTCTGGATTTGCTCAATCTTTTTCCATGATTCTCTAGAGATGTTGCAACCCCAAACCTCACAGCCATATAAGATAACAGGAGTGACTAAAGTTTCAAAGAGGAACTTCTTTTTATCCCACATTACAAGGTTTGTTGTTTTACAATTATTTTCAAGACCAAAATAAGCTTTCCACCCCCCATTAATCCTTTTCTCAATGCTATGGTTATAGTTGAGCTTGTGATGAATATCAATTCCTAGGTACTTGTAAGAATACACTTCCTCCAAGTTATTATTGTCATACATAAAATTAGAGTAAGTGTCCTTCTTGGATTTGATAATCATAACTTTTTTTTTGTCAATGTTAACAGTCATACCCATGGTAGAGAAGAAATCCTTAAGAAGCCTGAGTTGCTTATCAAGATCAGATGGGAACCTTGCCAAAAGAACAATAACGTTAGCATAGAGAAGAATGATGACGACTATCCCAGCTAAGATGGTGCCATCACATCCCGCTTCCTCTAAATAGCCTTCAAGCTTATCGATGTAAATGCCAAATAGGGTAGGGGAGAGGGGGCAACCTTGTTTAACTCTGATGTTACACTTAATATCTTTTGACCACCCCTCATTTCTCTTTAGCTTGGCAATTACATTCTCGTATAACCTTATAGCAGCAGCTCTCAACTCGAGAGGAACCTTTAACTCTTCTAATCTATTCCAAAGGTTGTATCTAGGAACCGTATCGAAAGCCTTTCTAAAGTCCACAAAGCAAAAAAATAAATTGGATTTATCATTACGACATTCCTCCGTAATGATTCTAAGTGTAACGAGGTGGTCTGTTGTTGAGTGATGCCTTCTAAAACCTGTTTGGCCTTTAGCCCGCTTACCTTCACTTTCAAGCCATATGCTTAACTTCTTTTCCAAAATACTACCATATAACTTGGCTAAGAGAGGGTTGATCATAATTGTCCGATAATTAGAGGGGTTATTTGTATCCCCACTTTTAAAAATAGGGATAATGAGGCTTTCAGTCCAAGGTTTAGGGAACCCTTGCTTGACTGCTTGATTGAAAAGCTTGTGAATGTGGGGGATGAGGACAGGACCTCCAATTTTTAATATTTCCGCCTGGTAACCTTCAATGTCCTTAGCTTTCCCATTAGCGAGGCGATTAACCCCAAACTTAATGTCTTCTAAAGAGAAAACTTCTTTCGTTGTGAGCAGGGTTTCCAAATTATCCATGACATTTGGAGATTCATAAAGCTTTCTAAGATAGGAATTCCAATCATGAAGAGCAATTTTATTATTATCTTTAGTCTTCCTAGTCAAAATATGCCTCCAAAATTTCTTAGGAGCTACCTTAAAGAGGTGTAAGAGATTCTC
Source organism: Pinus tabuliformis (assembly GCA_031772625.1). Classification (NCBI taxonomy): domain Eukaryota; kingdom Viridiplantae; phylum Streptophyta; class Pinopsida; order Pinales; family Pinaceae; genus Pinus; species Pinus tabuliformis. The sequence goes on from CM062818.1 coordinate 1,908,824,657, forward strand.
CTGTCTTTGACGAATGTACTGCTTCTTTTTCCTTTTAGTTAGGACTTTGTGTATTTTTATCTTGTCCATTTTAAGAGATTCATCAAAAGCTTCCTTAATTTCTCTCCTCGCACTTTTACAATCTTTGTCATTCCATGGATTCGTTTTGCTATTTCTTTTATTATTTGAAACTTCAATTGAGAACTTGTTAATAGAATATGAGAGGGTTGTAGTGAAATTATGATAGAGGTCTTCTATGTTGTCTATGCTAGATAAAGGAAACAAATTACTTTTTAATTCATTTAGAAAGAGATCATTTTTATTTCTATCAAATATTAAGTTCTTTTGGCTGTAAGTATTATTTTCTGTGGGAACGCTATGCATGAAAAAATTGAGAGCTATAAGTAAAGGCCTATGATCAGAGTCAGGTTCGTGGTTGTTTAAGATGTCAAAATTTATTATTTCGTTGTATATTGGGAGATCGGAAATAACATATTCTACCATGCTGCTACCAAGTCCATGGATGCAGGTCATCTTGCTAGAATTGGGCCACTTCTTTAGACTGTTGCAAATTATGAGATCCTGAGCACTACAGAGCTTGACTAGCTCTGACCCAAACAAATTTTCCCGAGGTCTTCAAAGCTCCTTTTGTACCTACTAGCCACAGTAGAGTCTTCGTCTAACCAAAGAGGATTAGGGTTGGAATGATTGCTTAGAATAATAGCTTGGTTGTTTGAAGTTCGAGCATTAAAGTCACCTATTAAAATGATATTACCGTCATTCCTTAGGCTATAAATATCATTCTCTAAACCATTGTAAGGGTTAGTTTTATCTAGATTCTTCTTCTTATAGAAGTTAGAATTGATGGGGGAAAATAACATATTGCTATGTAGGAATTTTTATTATTAATGTCTCTAATCTCTATCCAACTATATTGGTTGTGAGGGTCGTTTTTATAAATCCTAGCATAGGGGGAGATGTTCTTCTTAATGTAACAAGCTATTCCCCCAATGCCTCTACGGGAGGATCGCTTGTTCCAGGTAGACCATAGTGTAAAGCCATCTATGTTAGGGACCTTAGATTCTTTGTGCTCCCAAGTTTCAACAAGCAAAATAATATCAACATCATTTGAAATCCAACTTAACTTGGGGCCTTTGCTCCATGGGAAGCCCTGGCAGTTCCAAGAAAGGATCCAGAGCATGTTTAATTGCTATTGATTATTATCTTTTTGGTTTCTATCTCGAATAAAGGCTTTTATATTTCTTATTATTGCCCATTTTTCCTTCCTTTCTAGCTTCTTTTACCTTTTGAACCTCCTTTCTTAATTTTGCTTGATCTTCTGGAATGAGATCTTCATTTATGAATATTCTTGTTCTTTTTAGACTTGAGGTTTTACTAAGTATGTCGTACTTATGATCATTGGAGCTCACCTTTATGCGGATTAGTTTTCCTTTATTCTCGGTTAATTTCCCCAACCTTGTTGCTTCTGTGGGACACATTGTTTCAATTTGTAATCTATTATGTAATTCTGTCTGGGCTAAGGCTAAAGTATCCTCATCTACTTCCTCTTTTAAATCGAAGATTATAAGGTTCAAGGTGCTTTTGTTACGTTTGTGGTCTAATTTTATTAATTTTTTCATTTCATCTTTAATTGGTTTGATATCTAACTTATTTGTACCACATTATTTAGGGTGAGACAGCTATTAAATTTTTCTTCTAGTTATTTAATCATGTCTTTCATTTTAAGACTCTCTAAAGTATCAGCATCTCCTTGCTGGGATGGTTGGTTAGTATCTTGGTTTTGTTTTTCTATAACCTGTAATCTAGGCTCCATTGCCTCCATTTTATTCTCCAGTAGTTCTATTTTATTTTCTATTTGTTTTTGAATCGTGTCTTCAAGAGATGCAAATTTATTTTTAGGAAAATAAAAAGATAAGGAATGTGTGCACATGATATCAACAAACCTGACTGCAGATCACCCGTGCCCACCGCAGCCCACAGACCGAAGAATATATGCGAAGAATATATAGAGTAAGTTTTTAACTCTTTCACTGAGCCTTAGAACTCTTTCACCGAAGAATATATGTGAAGAATATATAAAGTACATGTTTAACTCTTTCACCAAGCCTCAGAACTCTTTCACCGAAGTATATATAGAGTACGTGTTTAACTCTTTCACCGAGCCTCAGAGATCTTTCACCTAAGAAAATATGAGAAGAATATATAGAATATGTTTTTAACTCTTTCACCGAAGAATATATGCGAAGAATATAGTTGTTGAGTGATGCCTTCTGAAACTTGCTTGGCCTTTAGCTTGCTTACCTTCACTTTCAAGCCATATGCTTAACTTCTTTTCCAAAATACTACCATATAACTTGGCTAAGAGAGTGCTGATCATAAATGTCGGATAATTAGAGGGGTTATTTGTATCCCCACTTTTAAAAATAGGGATAATGAGGCTCTCAGTCCAAGGTTTAGGGAACCCTTGCTTCACTGCTTGATTGAAAAGCTTGTGAATGTGAGGGATGAGGACAAGACCTCCAATTTTTAAGATTTCAGCGTGGTAACCTTCAATGTCCTTATCTTTCCCATTAGTGAGGCAATTAACCCCAAACTTAATGTCTTCTAAAGAGAAAACTTCTTTCATTGTGAGCAGGGTTTCCAAATTATCCATGACATTTGGAGATTCAAAAAGATTTTTAAGATAGGAATTCCAATTGTGAACAGCAATTTTATCAAAGACAAAAGTGGCCTTATTCGCGTGAGAATAATTTCCAAATAGACTCGACTACGGTAGAGAAGCTGATAGGAAAAGGCCAATAAAATTCTTTGAACTAACCATGGAAAATATAAAACACTCTGCAGCGCGTTAATTATAACGTGTGATCACAATTCTTTACTTATTTTATTAATAAAATTAAATTTAGAATCACAATTCAATAATTACACTAAATATATTACATTATTATATTCTTGAATAACTAAATATATTATAATAGAAGAAGAATTATGCATACTGATTACCTATAAAAAAAAATTGTCACAGGTTACACAAACTCCAAATAAGAATTAAAATAAATCAAAATCACAATCCACTCATCATACTGAATAATATACTATAAGGGAAAAGGTACCACGGCCTGCTAGTAATGGTTATGTTACACAAACTCCAAATAAGAATTAAATTAAATTTAAAATTTAAATCAAAATCTCAATCCAGTCATCACACTGAAAGGAATCCGAAGTATTCATACTAATTATCAATTAAAAAAGTATTACAAGCTAAAGCTCCAAATGTAGATTTATAACAATCTGTCAGATGCGTGTTGAGATTAAAAAGACAAAAATTCTGTAAAATGTCAACGCCTGCTAGTAGTATTCTGACGCTCAAAGAGAATACCGTCTAAATAAAAAATAAAAATGAATATGCATATTTAAATAGCTTTAACTGCATTAAACATTAATAATTTTAAAAATATAATACTTACTTTTATTTATAAATAAAATATTTAAATGTTCATATAACTTAATATAATTTTATATTAATTTAAAAAATTTAAAATAATTAAAAAAATAAGAATAAAATGTTAAAACCTTATACTTTTCTAAAATACTTAACATAAAATTTAAATAAAGTATTTGAATATCAATATTAACTAATTTATGTCCAAATAAATTTCATTTATATCTATATATAAAAATAAAATATTTCAATGTTTTATATAATAAAGTATTCAATATCTAATGAAAAACTTTAATTGAAAGTTAAAAGGTAAATTAAAAAAATATCATGTACTTCTTAATAATAAAATTTAAAGAGGTGTAATTCATTCAATTATTAATATAAAATTAATATGTGAATTTTAAAAATATTCACAATAATAAAAAATCATAATGTGGGTTATCAATAAAATATTTTAATATGCACAATTAAGTAATATTGATGTATATCTAAAAATATATTAATAATAAAAATTATCAATTTAATGTGGACAATGTAATCCGAAGATAGATGTTTCAATGCATATGTATGTAAAATATTTTAATGTCAACTATGTATATATTATATATTCTTTAAAAACAATTATATATATATATATATATATATATATATATATAACAAATGATGGTTAAAACTTTTAAAGAAGTCTCACTAATTTACACTTTGGTCCCTTTTTAGTATAATTTTTTAAGAAATTCCTCTTAAATCCAACAAATATTTTTTGGACTTACAAGTTTAAGTTATGTACTCTCTATACTATTCAAAAATACAATGTGAACAACGAAAAATTATAATTATAATTATATATATATATATATATACTATTCAAAAATACAATGTGAACAATGAAAAATTATATATATATATATATATATATATATATATATATATGAGGAGAGAGATTTTCAAATTTTGTATTCTAAAAAGATTACATCTGAAAAGATTTGATTCCTCTCGAAACATGCTAGATCCATGCTTAAATAGAATATACCAATATATTTATCTTAAAAATTAAGGATCTATTAAAATTTATTTTCTAGATAAATCAAGATTAAATGAAATGTCTAACCTATAACCTATATTGTAACATTAATTTTTCAAGGTTATTTTTTGATATGAATATTCAATAAACATTTTATATAATAAGAAAAAGATCAAAGATCCCATGGAGGCCACTCTAAGGCTTGAGATGCTTGTTGTACAATCAAAGTCCCGTATGTTCTTTTCTAGTAAGAGAAGAGGTACAATAACGTCAAATTATGATCTCACTTTCACAATCTTTGTTACAATACTGACCTTCCTAGCCTTTTACAATGTCAAAATTATAGTGAGCTCGGGAGGCTTCTCTCCAAGCTTTTTGAGCATAGGAATAAAATCTTAAATCAAAATAGATAATTTGTTTCTTTAGGTCCGATAGACCATTATTTGGTCTCAGCGGACGTTAACCATCATCATCATCATCATCATCATGATTGAAATCATTTTTCTTTCAGATGTTTTATAAAGTTTTTATATTTAAAAATAATTTTATTAATTGTAAGTTTTAATTAATTAACCATATTTTGAGAATTAATATAGATCTATAATTTAATATGGACTAGAAAATGATCAAACTTCTTTAAGTACAAATTTATTTTATAGTGTAAATTTTGAATATATATATATATATATATATTTATATATATATATATATATATATATATAAATTTTTTGGTTTAATTATATATATAAATTTCTAGTTTATATATATATATAGATAGATAGATATATATTTATTTATTTATTGTGTTGTTTGGTTTAATTATGGTTTCAAAGAGGATTTATATAGGTTTTTCCTTTTTTTTTTTTATATAAAAAATAAAATTCAATTTAAAATATTAAATGACATTAATGGGGTGAAAGAACATAGTTACGGATGAAATGGGTACTCGAGCCCAAAAACCCCAAAAACTATGAAAAAACAACTCAAAAATGAAAATTGTTTATTCCATAACGATGTTTTTTTTAGGGTAAATTTTCAACAATTTTTTAAAATGGAAGTAAAAACTATTTTTCTTTGAAAAATGGATGAAAAAAGCACCCTAAAAAAATTGTTTATTTGAGAATGACGTTTTTTTTTAGCCTATTTTTTTTTAAATGGAAGCAAAAACCATTTTTTTTTTAAATGGATGAAAAAACACCCTTAAAAAAAATTGTTTATTATGGAGTAACAAAAAAAAATTGAGTTACAATTTTGACATTTTTTAGCAATGGAGTTAAAGAGAAAATATCTAGACTTTCAAAAACTGTGAAATTCCAATAATTCTCAGACATGATGTTAAAGATAAAATATCATGTCTTGAATCCTGATAATTCAAACTATTTCCATCCATGTTGTTAAAGATAAAATATCTTGACTCTAAAAAACCTTGAAATTGTAATTGTTTTCGACCATAGCATTAAAGATAAAATATCATGACATTATGGAAAAATTTTATGACTAAAAAAAATTTAAAAATGAACAGCTAAATGAAAGAGTTATTATCCCAAGAGTAATTTTTTTAAATGATAAATGTATAGTGATTTTTTTTCTTTTTTTTTTTTAAACGTTAAATGTAAAGCAATTTTCTTTTTTAAAATGTTAAATGTATAATGATTTTAAAATCTTAGCCTAAGAAAACTTGAAACATTGTAAAAGAAAATTAAAAATCAACTATCAAATTGACATGCAGTGTATGTGAGCTCAACCCATTGTAATGAAAACTTAAAGACCAACTATGAAATTAACACATTGTGGGGCAAACTCGATTTATTATAACGAAAATTTTAAAATCAACTATGAAATTGCACATAATGGGATCGGGTCGCTAGAGAAGCATTGACAAGGACCTTATATATATATATATATATATATATATATATATATATATATATATATATAAGAAAACAAAATTCAAATATTGAAAAAAATAAAAAATAAAAAATAATAACCACTAATCAAACATAAAAAAAACATGACAAATAAAATCAAATATAAAAAATTTATAATAATGACATAAAAAGTGCTATAAATGTAAAAAACTTAACCATACCATGTAAAAAAAAAGAAGAAGAGATAAATATATATATACAAAAAAAAATTCCACTACCCACACCCTGAGGCCCAACTGGCTAGGGGTGGCAACAGGATGACTCGTGACAAAAAATAGATTAAATATCATGACAAATTAAAAAAAAAAAAAAAAAAATCTATAAAAATGTAAAAAAAAAATAAAAAAAATCAGAATTAACTTGAAAAGATGAACAATTTTAATAAAAAGAAAATAAATAAACAAAAAATAAATTAAAAGTATTAAAAAACCCATTTTTTAAGTTAAAAAAACATAATTTAAAAAAAGTTAATTAATAAAAAAAAAAAAAAAAAGAGTAAAAGTAAAAGTTAAAAAAAAAAAAAAATTAAAAAAAATTAAAATTAAAAAAAAAAAGAAGTTTAAAAATATTTAAATTAAAAAAATTTAAAAAGATATATATTATATAATTTAAATTCAAAAAATAAATAAATAAATTTAAAAATGAAATTAAAAAAAAACTAAATTATTAAAAAATAAATAAAAAGGAAAAATAAATAAATTCAAAACAATTAAAAAACAAAAGAAATAAAATTAAAAACATTAAAAAAAACTAAAATTCAATTTAAAAAAAAATATTAAAAAAAACAATGAAAAAAAATATTAAAAAAATGAGCCTCCCTTTGCCCAACCACGACGTCACCTCCCCCACTCCAACCCCCCTATTCTCCCCCTCCCCTAGCTTCGCCCCTCGTCTCCTTCACCCCTCAGCCCTCTCTCTCACTCACCCCTGCACCTCCGTCCCCCCTCCCTTGGTCCTCCTCTGTCTCCCACCCCTGTCCCCCTCTCTTCCTCACCCCTCGTCTCTCCCCCTCCCTCCTCCCTCCTCCAACCTCGCCCCCCGCCCCCCGCTCTGCCTCACCCGTCAGCCCTCTCCACCCAGCCCTACTCGAACTCTCGGGCTCCCAAACAACGGCCAAGAGGTCACAGGCCGATTCCGAGAATCGGCCTGCGACCTCTTGGCCCCTGGCTGGGGACCCAGGCAGGTGGGGAGGTTTGGGTTGAGAGGGTCGACGGGTGAGGGAGAGGGGGGCACTGGGATTGGGGGAGAAGGGCCGAGGGGTAAGGGAGAGGGAGTGGGTCGAGGTGGGAAAGGGAGGGTGAGGGCCGAGGGTTGAGGGAGAGGGGGAGGGCGTGGGGGAAGGAGAGAGGGGGGCCAGGATGGGCGCAAGCGGGAGGACGAGCTAGGTCAGGTCAAAACGGGAGGAGGGGGGTTGGAGTGGAGAGAAGGGGGATTGGGGTGAGAGAGGGGAGCATGTGTGGGTTGGCGTTGGGCGGAGCGAGGCGGAGGGGATTTTTTTTATTATTTTTTTAATAATTTTAAAATTTAAATATTTTTAATTTTTAATTTTTTTAATGTTTTTAATTTTTTATTTTAATTTTTAATTTTTGACTTTTTGTTTTTTTAATTTTATTAATTTAATTGTCTTTGTTTTTTAATTATTTTGAATTTATTTATTTTTATTTTTTGTTTTTTTAATGCTTTTTTATTTTTTTTTAATTTTGGTTTTAAATTTTCATAATTTAATTTTATAATTTTGGTTATTTTCTTTTAATTTTCTTTTATGTTATTTATTAATTTAGGTTTGTTTTAATGTTTTTATTTTTTATTTTTAAATTGTTTAATTTAAATATTTTTTTATTTTTTTTATTTTGATTGATTTTTTTTTTTTTTTTTTTTTTTAATTTTTTTAAATTATTTAAAGGTTTTTTTTCCTAAGTTTTTATTTTTTATTTTTATTTTTTAACTTAAAAATATGATTTTAGATTTTTTTAAGTATAATTTGTTTTTCTTTAAATTATATATATATATATATATATATATATATATATATATATATATATATATATTAATTTTTTCATTTATTTATTTATTTTTTGATATTTTTAATTTATTTTGTGTTGTTTTCGGTTAATTTTTTTATTTTTATGAGTTAATTTTGGTTTTTTTTTTTTTTTAGGTTTTTTTTCATTTGTTATATATATATATATATATATATATATATATATATATATATATATATATAATATTATTATTATTATTATTATCACTAGCATTTGGAAAAAAAATTCCACACTTAATTCATTAGAAATTTTAGAGTGTAAAAACTAAGCCCTCTAAACAAAAAGGGTTGATGCTCATCAACACTTTTCAAAATCAAGATGACAATCACTAACAAAAAAAAAAATGTTCACACTTGATACATAAAAGAAATTTAAAGTGTTAAAATAAGCCCTCTAAAAAAATGTGTTGATACTGCATCAACACTTTTCAAAATGAGCATGAAAATCACTAACATTTAAAAATATGTTGCACCAACACTTTTCAAAATGAGCATGAAAATCACTAACATCTAAAAAAATGTGTTGATGCTGCACCAACACTTTTCAAAATGAACATTAAAATCACTAACATTTAAAAAATGTGTTGATGCTGCATCAAAGCTTTCCAAAATCAGCATGAAAATCACTAACATTTAAAAAAATGTGTTGATGTTGCATCAACACTTTTCAAAATCAGCATGAAAATCACTAACATCGAAAAAAAATGTTCATACTTGATACATAAGAAAATTTAAAGTGCCAAAAATATGCTAAAGAAAATAAAGTGTATTCTGGCATCACCACTTTTCAAAATCGAGTTATTTTTTGCTACATCAGAAAAACGGGTACCAGTTCACTTTCTCGTTTGATCGGTAACTATGTTAAAGGATTTTTCAAATTAAATTAAGAGTAAACATGATGCAGGAGCATTCAGGTCAAGGAAAAATCATTGTATTTAGTAGACATAGGGGGTCTTGTGTTTCAAGGAAGTTGGTTTCCTTAGTATGGAATTAATGTAATTATTAGGATTTTTGAGTGATTTTAATGAGAGAAGCTAGAATAGGATTTAATTGACTATAGTGAGGCATATTTGTAAATATTCTCGAATGTAGGAGAATATGAGAGACTTAGGATAGTTGAGAGAACTGAGGGATTTGAGAATTGACTGTAAAATCTAGATTAGGAATTGGTTCATGATTTTGTGGATTTGAGAGAATCGTTAGGGATGAGAAAGGGATTTTAGGATTTTGTTGAGAAGCTTATGGATCTAAACTAGGAATTGGTTTTAGAATCCCCTTTTGTATAAATGTAAGCCAAAAAGGCATAGAGAGAGATTAGACAAAGAGTTATATAATTAGATAGATTGGTGTGTTTGTAAGCCTACGGGCAGATGATGATCAGAGGCCATTAAATTAGAAGATAAGGTCGATGAGAGACAGAGAGTCTCATTATGTAATTGTTTGTTGATATATATATATATATATATATATATATATATATATATATATATGCACAGAGATTCGAATTCCAATTTGTATAAGTGTGTTATTGAATATTGAATGATGAATGAATGAATTAGCATATCCGGTGTAATAGAGACTTGCAGGTGAATTTTGATGATTAAACATAGAAATACATGAAGAGGAGGATCATAATGGATCATTGAATCCATTAGTAAGATCAAAGTCAAAACTCAGGAGGAATCACGCAGTGAAACAGCCAAGGGATCAGGACCTTGAAGAAACCTGGAACCACAGAAACGCTGAATAAATAGCGTAAAATCATAAGAAAATAGAATAGTGGAGGAGTAAAGTATCAATGCACAACAACCGTCAGATCTCATAGATCAACGACCAGGATAAAATCGCAAGAGTGGAAAAATCTGGATCGCATCGCAATCTTTCAAAGGGATGAAGCGATTGCGACATGCAATGTATAGCCAGACCCGAAACCTTATCGAATGTGACCTAGAACCCATCAGGTTCGAAATACATGTCGGATCGGAACTTTTAAGAGGAAGAGGTTAGGTGCGAAGGATAGTGTGATAGCCAATAGCGATAAGTGCTGATCGGAGATCAGAGGAGGACTAGCGTAGCGGAAAGGCGTTGGAGTTGACGAACAGGACAATATTTATATTTGCGGGTCTATAATATTTGAAGTCCGGTTATGTGTTTTGGAGCGTGTATTTCCAGTGTATTTCATGTATTGTGTTAAAGTGTTGTGCCCGAGTCTTTTAAGGCTTAAGCGTTATTTAAATGCTTCTGATAGTCGCATATCGGAGTCGAAGGGGTGATAAGAGCATATATGTGGTATGACCATGGTAAACTGTGATGAGCGATTGTGATAAAGGAAATTCTTGGGAAATGTGCAAAGGCCGAGGATTGGCAAAAATGTATGATTTATGTGGTTTTATGTGTTATCTATTATAAAGGGTTTATAATGGATTAAAGCGTTGATAGAGGGTTTTAAGGTTAAGTCCAATTATGAACCAAAGTTATAAAGTGGGGTTGGTTACATGTGCGACATAAGGATTTACAAAGGTTTATGAGGGGTGATCGAGTCCTGATGGAAAGGTTAACAAAGGTTTAGACTTTGGGTTAGTCTATTAAAATGTTTCCGCATGAGTTCTAATGAAAGGGGCCTTAACCATCACCATTAATGAAGATTTGACCTGGTAGGTCATATTAATTCCTAGGGAAAATGGTTTATGCATTTTAATATGCATACTATGGACATAAGCAGGGGTAATCCTGCGTCATTTGGTATCAGAGCAGAATAAAGAAATTATTTGTGAAAGTTTCTTTAGAAGAATTTAGAACAAAAATATTGGAAATATGTGTATGCAGGCAAGGGAGATCAGATTCTAATCTGACAATGAAGCAACCAGAGTGAAGCTAGGAGATTGGTAAGAGGAACACTAATCTTGATATTTCTGCGTTTTGATAGAATGTTCAGATTTTGAGAAAATAGAGCAATTGATTTATGCCAATGAATCTATATAGTTGGAAATGTGAAATGTTTGAAATTGAAATTGGAGAAGAACCTTTAATTTCTTAGAGGTAGGTGAATAATAATTAAGAAGAGATTGCAGGAACATAAAGAATCCACAATGATGTCTTGAAGAATGGAGATTCACTCAAATCTGAAGAGTGAATGGAGACTGCTTGTGAAATCATGTAGGTATTGTTTTATTTAATTCTGATTTGAGTTTTGTTGGATAAAGAAATAGATTGAAGATTGATAGTTGCAACTAATGAAGTATCTCAGCAAAAAAAGGTCAAGTCTTAAGAAGCAGTAATAGAAGAAACTAGTAAGTATTTCTGAGTGGGAAAAGCCTTAGCAAAGGAGAAATTGTTGCTGATAGCTAAGCTTTGCCAAGATAAAGCCGAAATATTGGAAGAAAGAAGCAGACTCTAAATCTAATTGACAGTGGCTAAATATTGAAAATTTGTGCATTGGAAGCATGAAGATTTGCTGAAACAGATTTGCAGAAATGGTGAGATCTTGAAGGTAGGTGAAGGTATGCAAATTTGTCTAATGATTAGCAGATATTTAATGAATGATATTTAGAGTAGGATTATAGTAGTTAAACTATAAGAAGAACTTTGTAAGCTCTTGAAGTAACAGAGTTTGAAGATACAGCTGAAGGCTAGTGGAAAGAACAATCCATTCAAAAGTGCAGGTGAATGGGAGGACAAGATCAGACAGAGATCTTAAAGGTGAGGTGATATGTTCTTATTTTAATTTGAATTGAAGATTGGAGAGTTGTGGTCTTTATATTGATGCACAGGTAGAAACAGAGGAAGGTGAGAATATTGCAGCAACCTAGAGTGAGGAGTGCTCAATTGGTTCCAAAGGAAAGAACCAGAGAAATGCCAACAGACTGAGCTCAGAAGAGAGAAGCTTAGTGAGGCATATGTAGCAAGGAGGAGACTTGTTACTGCAAAGGTATTGTCGCAGATCACAAAGGAAATTCCACAGAGGTCGTGGGTAGAATTGCTAAGAGATAAGAGAAGCTGGTAAGAGTTTTTAAGTGAAAGCAGAATGTGGCACAACCTTGAGGAATTCCAGCAGAGATTGGATAAAGAGGACAGTTGTGTTCCTGGAAAGTACAGATGAGTTGAAGCCTAGAAGGAGCAAAGATAATTGCTCAAAGGAGGTTCTAGAGATACAGAACCAATTGCTTTCCAAAATACCAAGTACAGAGGAGAGCTTGGTGAGGTAGGTGGCAGCAGGGAAGACTTGTTGTTGTAGAGGCTTTAGTGCAGCTCATAGTGAGTGAGTGAGGAACTCATCGAGATAAAGAGGATGATGACTAGTGATAGTCATAATAAAGGTTTTGAAAGAAACGACAACCAAGGATAGAAGAAAAGAGAAGCCAAGGCAAATGGCATAGAAAGACAATTAAGTAAAGAAGAATATGAAATGGAGAAGTCTGAGGTAGTATTTCAGCTTGAAGTATTAATGGAAATGTTGCAGAGAAATGAGATGTACCAGAAATATGGTTATGTCATGAGAAAGAAAGTGAAGTGGCAGAGGCTACAAGAGAAGAGGGAACTACAGGTGAATATGCAGTTAATAAAGGAGCTAAAGGAACTTGAACAGATTATAGATTCCAACTTGAAAACAGAGAAGCTTGAAAGAGTTGAGCTATAGTAAAAGGGAGATGCTGAAGAAGATGTTGAAGTTTCGATATGTGAACCAGAACGTGGACCATTACTTTTTGAAAGTGATGAAGAGGCAGAGGAGTTGGATCATATGTATGATTCAAAGCAGTTAGAAGACTTGATGACTGAAGCATCAAATGAGACTGAAAGGTCTTGTATTGTTAAAATTAATGATTTGTGTATGATTGTAGGTTTGGAAGAAGATAGGCAGTCTTTTCAAGCTGTCAAAAATGTAGAAGAAAACCTTCCAGAAGATGAAAGTTTTGAAGCAGAATATGACAAGGAGACTGGAAAAGAATCAGTTCACTAGAGTGGACAAGTGCTGAAAGACATCATTGAAACAAATGATTAGAAGGAGAGATTAATTGACAATCTCAAGAGTTCTTTGAGTTTGAATCAGCATATGCTGACAGAAGAAGAGAGATCCGAGCAGCATACTGAAGTGTTGCCAAAGGAAAAAGAGGTACAGAGGCTTTATATTTTTTATTATGATGATTGTCTTATAATTGAATATTTTGTTGCAGAAACTGGAACATATTTGGCACAGGTGGACAACCAAATGAAAGAAGAAGAGGAAGAACATCTACTGAAGGATGTTAATAAATATTTAACAGAGGAAGAAGGACCATGTGATGGTGGGTCAATAGCAAATGAAGAAATGGGAGATTGTGTAAAATTTCCAAATTTTACTCCAAGTAAAATCATTGAGTTATATAGGGAATTAGACTTTCAAAGGAGGAAGTTAGAAGAGTAGAGGATAAATGTTCAGGATAAATTGCTAAAGAAGGATGACAAAGAAGTTGTCATAAATAATAATCAAGAAGAAGTTGATAGGTGTAGAAAACAGAAGCAGGAAATTTTTCTAAAAGAAAATATAGCAACAACTAAAAAGGTGTAAAAAAACAGTGAAGAAGAGGGTAAGGATGAAAACGAGGTGATCAGGATAAGTGAAGAACAAGAAAAAGGAGAGTTCATCAATCAAGAGTTGGAAACAGTCAGCAAACTGAAGATATACTGGATAGAGAAATTGAATTGATAAGAAGGATAATGATGAAAGTGTCTCAAAAGAAGATAGCAGCAGGAAAGCAAAGAAGCAGCAGTAAGAGGAAGACAGTAGAAGAATGTGAAAGCAGGGCAAGTGGAGCATTGCAGCATAAGGTATGGAGACCTAGAGAACAGCAACAGACAACAACAGTAACAGAATAATGGACAAGTAAAGACAGGTTACGAAATAAAGTCTAGGATCCAGGAGGAATCAATTATCTAGAATTATGACCAGGAGGTCATAAATTTTCTTACTTGGGGAGTCTAATGCAGGAGCATTCAACTCAATGAAAAATAATTGTATTTAGTAGAAATAGGGGGTCTTATGTTTCAAGGAAGTTGGTTTCCTAAGTATGGAATTAATGTAATTATTAGGAGTTTTGAGTGATTTTAATGAGAGAAGCTAGAATAGGATTTAATTGAATATAGTGAGGCATATTTGTAAATATTCTCAAATGTAGGAGAATATGAGAGATTTAAGATAGCTGAGAGAACTGAGGGATTTGAGAATTGACTATAAAATCTAGATTAGGAATTAGTTCATGATTTTGTGGATTTGAGAGAATCCTTAGCGATGAGAAAGAGATTTTAGGATTTAGTTGATAAGCTCATGGATCTAATCCAAGAATTGGTTTTAGAATCCCCTTTTCTATAAATGTAAGCAAAAAAGGCATAGAGAGAGATTGGACAGAGAGTTATATAATTAGATAGATTGGTGTGTTTGTAAGCCTACGGGTAGATGATGATCAAAGGCCATTAAATTAGAAGATCAGGTCGAGGAGAGACAGAGAGTCTCATTATGTAATTGTTTGTTGATATATATATATATATATATATATATATATATATATATATATATATATATATATATATATATACAGAGATTCAAATTCCAATTTGTATAAGTGCGTTATCGAATATTGAATGATGAATGAATGAATTAGCATATCTGGTGTAACAGAGAGTTGTAGGCGAAGTTCAACGATTACACAGAGAAATACATGAAGAGGAGGATCATAATGGATCGTTGAATCCATTAGAGGGATCAAAGTCAAAACTTAGGAGGAATCACACAATGAAACAACCAAGGGATCAGGACCTTAAAGAAACTCGAAACCATAGAAACATTGAAGAAATAACATAAAATCATAAGCAAATAAAATAGCAGAGGAGTAAAGTGTCAATGCACAACAACCGCTAGATCTCATAGATCAACGGCCAGGATTAAATCGCAAGAGTGGAAAAATCAGGATCACATCACAATCTTTCAAAGGGAGTAAGCGATTATGACATGCAATGTATAGCTGGACTTGAAAACTTATCAAATGTGACCTAGAACCCATCGGGTCTGAAACACATGTCAGATCGGAACTTTTAAGAGGAAGAGGTCAGGTGCAAAGGATGGTGCGATAGCCGATAGCGATAAGTGTTGATTGGAGATCAGAGGAGGAGTAGTGCAACATAAAAGCTTCAGAGTCGATGAACTTTACGATATTTATATTTGTGGGTCTATAATATTTCAAGTCCGGTTATGTGTTTTGGAGCGTGTATTTCCCATGTATTTCCTGTATTGTGTTAAAGTGTTGTGTCCGAGTCTTTTAAGGCTTAAGAGTTATTTAAACGCTTCCGATAGTCCCATTTTGGAGTCAGAGGGGTGATAAGAGCATATATGTGGTATGACCATGGTAAACTACGATGTGTGATTGTGATAAAGGCAATTCTTGGGAAATGTGCAAAGGTCGAGGATTGGCATAAAAGATATGATTTATGTGGTTTTATGTGTCTTCTATTATAAAGGGTTTATAATGGATTAAAGTGCCAATAGAGGGTTTTAAGTTTAAGTCCAATTATGAACCAAAGTTATAAAGTGGGGTTGGATACATGTGCGGCATAAGGATATACAAAGGTTTATGAGGGGTGATCGAGTCCCAATGGAAAGGTTAACAAAGGTTTAGACTTTGGGTTAGTATATTAAAATGTTTCTGCATGAGTTCTAATGAATGGGGCCTTAACCATCACCACTAATGAAGATTTGACCTGGTAGGTCATATTAATTCCTGGGGAAAATGGTTTAGGCATTTCAATATGCATACTATGGACATAAGCAGGGTAACCCTGCATCAAAACAAATTGTCTAGATATGTTCAACATCAAAATTTAGTAAAGGGGTAGAGTCTAAAGCCACCGAGCCACCAAAATTTTGAGGTGCAAATATAGTTAGAATCAAGCATCCCTAATAGTAAGTCTCCTTAACTCCTCTTTTGTGATATGATTGCCTCATCTTCTATTAGCTTATAGAATTTCATTGATTTTTTTAATTATATTTCTAATGTAAGTATGTACAAAGTCATAATACACCATGGGGGATGACTAGTCACTTAGTGAATGGTCAATATATCATGCCTTTATTTCTCATTAACCGTATTACCTATGCTTCTATCCCATCAATCATATTATACCATATGATTTAAGGGTCAAAACTAGGATTCTTACATTTGAGTAGAAGAGGTTTTAGTCAAACAACCTTGAATTTCTTTTTTTTGATCAAGTAAGAGTAGAACCTTCTATTAAGCTAGCCAATAATACATAATTTACATGAAGCCGCACCCGCTCTGAGAGAGTTCCCCAGTCAGCTGGGGAGGAAGAAACCTAACCACTCACCCAAACCCAAGAGATGCCAAAAGAAACCCTGCACTCCTTGGAAGACTAGTCCACCGGACCAAGGCCCACAAAAAGCTACTAGTGTCCCACCAAGGGTCCACAAGAGAACCCACAATGGACCACCCAAAAAACTAAATTACGGAGCCGAAAAAAGCTATAGGCGAAGTCCAAAAACTAACTTACGAACCCGACAAAAGCTATAGGTTGATTCCTCTAAACTTTTTCAGGTCAGAAACTTTCGAACAACTTGCACGAAAAAATCACAACTGTTGATTACGCAACACCGATCCAATGGGATTCGTGGATATCGAGTGAATGAGAAGCGCGGGGGTTAACCGTCCGATGATGGTGGTTTTCTCTCACCTCTCGCTGCAACATGTCGCATGATGAGTGGAATCGGAGGCCAACTTCAAAAAACCAGAAATAATTCGAACGCCACCCGATATACCACTTGTGGTTTTGAATCCAATGTTTCGCAAAAAAGAAATTACGCACTGTCACCAAGCAATGACCATCAAACTAGTCCCATGAGCAATCTCTGAGCCTTCCGCCTAGATTCTTCGTGAAGCACCCTTTGAGCCAAATTAAAATACTCGACCAAATCTGTGGAGCCACCTGAATCAGTACCTTCATCATCCAGCCAAAAGTAATCAGAGATTTGGAAAGCATCCAAAACCCAAAATGGTCAGATGGTTTAGAGTTCACCATCCACCTTCCTGTCTCCTGAATCCCTTCGATCAGTCCTGTTCATCCATAGTTCCATGTCTTTGGTTGCTAGATAGAGACAATCCTCCTGCAGTTTACCTGTAGATAACAAATCCCAAGCATACCAAGAATCCATATCCCTGTTGGTCACTCCTTCGTTCGCAAACCGATCCACTAACATGTTTGCTTTCCTTTTCACATGGACAAATCTGATAGTTTTAAGGGTTTGCAGGTGTGAGTGGATACGGTGAAAGACCTGCAGGAGCTTCTAATGCTTTGACACTTTATCTAGCAAAGTTCCATTGCATATTTTCTTGGCCGCTCTAATGATCAATTCTGAATCTGCTTCAATGATAACATTATGTAAATTTGACTCCACCAGGATTTCCAAGCATTACTCTAATTCTAGGAGCTCAGCCATGTTATTGGTGACCTTCCCCAAGTGGCCATGGAAGATTTTCTTTATTTGCCCCTGGTAATCTCTTATGGCACCCCCAAATCCAGCTCAACTTGGGTTGCCCTTAGAAGGTCCATCAATTTTAACCTTGAAGAAACCATAAGGAGGGGACTTCCAACTGTTGGCCCCTTTATTTATTAAGCTCACTCCCTTTATTATTCCTTGAGGACTGATGGACTGGAGACCCAAATGAAATATAATAGTCTCCTCTTGCAGTAGAGGAGGATCCTTAGGAAGTATCCTCAATACGCTTCTTACTGTGTCTTTAAGCTACCTTAGAATTTGATCAATTATGTCTCGGGGCTCGCTAGATTTGTCTTTGAAGATCCACTTGTTACGCTCTTTCCAAACATTCAAAATGACAAAGCCTGGGACTAGAATCCAGGCTTTGTTAATAATCTCATTCCCTAAGAAGTTTTTCCTCCAGTTTTTCAAAGTGTTGGATATGCTGAGACTGTCCCTATCAGTTTGTCTGAAGATTGAGGTCACCCAGTCCCACACCCTAGATGTAAAAGGGTAGAGGTTGAGAAGGTGTTCAATAATCTCCTCATGTGAGCCACAAAGGTGAGATCTGGAAGGGCCAATGAATCCTTTCTTTAGGAGATTTTCCCAAGATAAGATCTTCCTTTGATGTACTAGCTAGATAAATAACTTTATTTTCATCCAGTGGGTGTTTTTCCAAAGCTTCTTCCAGACTTGATCAGTGTTCACAAAGTTAAATCCTGTGACTTCCTGTTTTGACTCTTTGAGATTAAAGTTACCTTCATTATTCTTTCCCCATCTTAATTGGTCAGGTGAGGAGGAAACCAGAATCCTTCTATGCTCTAAGTCCTGGGTGATAGAATCTGCCTTGGCCTTCAGAGGACTCTCAACACTGTAGCTTAGATCCTTCCATTTCCTCCATTTTCATTATTCCTTCCCTGGTCCCATAAATATTTTACCAAAATCAGACCTTTGCTATATGTTTCACTCTTGAGAGCTACCAAGTCATTCCTATACAATATGGTTCTTGTTGCCAGCTATCCTCCCAAAATCGAGCAAGGTCCCCTGCTCAAATTTCCTAGAAACAGTGTTGCTGAATAATGCTTTTATTCTCCCAGGTAAGGTTCCCAATGTGGGAGACCCTGATTTGTCCTGACATTCTCATATGATCCTTCTCCTGCCAATACTTGGCATACTTTTTTTTCCAAAGCTTAGCCCAGGGGACATTCGACTCCTTGATCCTTCTCCACCAAAGCTTAACTCCTGAAACTTTGCTGAGTGTTTTAGGATCATGCAGCCCCAAGCTGCCATGGCTTTGGGCTTGCAGAGCTTGTCCCAGATTACTAAAGCCCACTTCTTTTTCTCTTCCCTTTCGCCCCACATAAAGTCCCTTTGTATGCTCCTTATATGTTGCTTAATACTTTGAGGAGCAGGGAGAACTGAAAACATGAAAATGGGAATGGCTTGCAAGACTGCCTGTGTGAGCACAAGGCGCCCTGCTAAATTTAAAGACCTGCATGTCCATTTTTTGACCTTTTCCTAAAGTTTATTTAAAATTGGTTCCCACACTTTCTTGCTTAGAGGTTTGTTAGTAAGAGGAATGCCAAGATATTTGGAAGGTAACTGATCCCTTTGAAAACCAAGAATTCTGGTAATGTTTCTCTGAATAGAAATATTAGTGTTAAAGAAAAGGACTTTGGATTTGTTGAGGCTTACCTTTGTACTTGCTTCCATAGTAAAGTCGTTTAAGATGTTTTTTATTTCTCTTGCTTCCATGACTTTGGGTATGCCCTGCAACATTGTATCATCCACAAATTGTTGATGAGTGTTTGCCACTCCATCCGAGGTGAGCTTGATACCCTGAATTCAACCTTCAACATTTTCCAGTTTGATTGCCCTACCTAGCCCTTCCATCATAAGAACGAAGAGGAAGGGTGATAGCGGATCTCTTGGTTTGAGTCCTTTGGAGGGTGTGAAGGTTCTTGATGGAGCTCCATTAAGCAGAATGGAAAAGCTGTTCATGGTAACTAGTGCCATAACCCATATTATCCAATTTTGGTGAAAGCCATAGGCTTTTAGAATAGCTCTTATATAAGACTAGCTTACTTTGTCATAGGCTTTCGCTAGGTCCAACTGAATGATCATACCTGCTTGTTTGTTGCATTTGAGAGAGTGTACCACCTTATGTGCTTGGATGATATTGTTGAGAATTTGTCTTCCTTCCACATAGCCTGTTTTCTCTTCCGAGATGAGAGAAGGTAGAAGGGGCTTGAGTCTATTGGCTATCACTTTGGAAATTATTTTATACACAACATTACATAAGACTATGGGTCAAAAACCATCCGGAGTCATGGAATTTTCCAGCTTAGGGATTAAAGCTATGAAGGAAGCATTAAGAGCCTTTAGAACCCTTTTGGATTTTCTCAAGTCTTCCACAGCCTCGAGGATATCTTGTTTGACTGTTTCCTAGTAGGATTTGAAGAAGTCTACATTGAATCCATCTGGGCCTGGTGCTTTTCCACATTGCATTTCCTTAATCACCTCACTGACCTCCTCTTCCGAAACTGGCCTGTTGAGATTGTGGTTGTCCTCTTTGGTAACCAGCTTAGGGATATATTGGGTGAAATGATCAATGAACCTAAATCTATCCTCCATTGGCTTCTTTGCAATATTGAAGAAGTGTTGTACTAGGATCGATTCCATATCATTTTGAGATACAAGCTCAATGCCTTGAGAATATTTGATCTTTGTGATTCTATTGTGTGCCCTGTGAGCCATAGTGGATTTATGAAAGAACTTTGTATTTCTTTCTCCCTCTTTAATCCATTGAATCCTAGATTTCTACGTCCAGAAAATTTCCTCTTGTAAGCATCAATCCTCCCATTCTTCCTACAAAGAATTAGTTAGTTTTTGCCTCTCTTTGGTGAAGCCCTCTATGATGTTGATCTGATTGATTTCCTAGAGCTTCTGCTCAGTTTCTCTTTTGGCTTTAAAGATATTGCCAAATTCCTTTTTGTTCCAAGCTTTAAGTTTGGATTTAATGTGTTTAAGTTTCTGCTAGAGCATGAATATTTTAGTGCCCTGAATGTTCAACTCCTATTTCCACCATTTATCAATGTTACTGGTGAATTTAGGGGTAGAGAGCCAGGCATTTTCAAACCTAAAAGGTCTATTTCTCGGAATTCCCATAAAGGTAGCTTCCAGCTATATTGGCTAGTGATCTGATCCTCCAAAGGGTAGAATGGATGATGTCATGGTTGGTCCTGTGAGGAGGAGATCCTCTAAAACAATAAACCTATCAGGTTTGGAAACCACTTGAGAATCCCCTCCCCTTTTATTGTTCCATGTGAAGGTTCCATTTATTATTTCAATGTCCACTAGTCCCATGTTCATAATGAAATCTTGGAAGGCTATGGAGTCGCTGCCTAGCTGTCTAGTGCCTCCTTTTTTCTCTGAAAGAGATCTTATCATATTGAAATCTCCTGCAACGATCCAAGGCATATTAGGATGCTTGCTCTTAGATCCTCCAGGGAGGTGAGAAGCTTGAGTTTTTCAGCTTGCTTTTGAGGTCCATAAACATTTGTAATCATATATATATCCTTATCACCTATAGGTTGACACTCCAAATATAGATAGTTCCTGGATGCTTCAGCATCTAGGATTCTAAATTTCTGTGGATCCCACAGTGTGAGAATCCCCCCGCCGAGTTATTTTCCTTAACCTCTAGATACTCATACTTGATTAACCACTTATTATGAATTTCTCTTATTTTATCCATTGAACATTTTGTCTCCAGAATAAAAACCATGTCTGGTTTTTCTTCTTTCATTCTGTTACTTAGATTCCTTTATTTCCTTCTACTCCCTATACCTCTAATATTCCAGGTTGTGAGCTTCATTAAGAAAGGTTAGTAAATGAATAGCTGGTAAGATATTTCATCTTACCTGAGTTAATCAGTAGTTTTCCACATTCGTTTAGCAACTCATTTTCCTTCCTCTTTTCCTTCCTGTGTTCTTTGGAGATTGTGCCTGTGAATTCTCCATTATTTTGACCCCACTTGGCTCCTCGCTTTCATGGTTTATTTTGACCCTAGTTACCTTCAATTATGACCTCCATATAAAGAGCTGTTGAAATCTGTCATAATCTTCTTTTGGTAGGGAGTCCACTCTTATGTTCCTTCCTTGTTCCAGAAATTTCTCTAGATCTAGATTTTCCCTATCTAGAATTTCCTGTAGTTCATGGTCCTCCGTTCCTGCCTCACTTGGAGTCATCTCCTGGTCCCTACTGATCTCCATGTAGCTTGGTAGATCATCCATTTGTTGATTGTTTACTGTG
This sequence comes from Pinus tabuliformis, assembly GCA_031772625.1. Classification (NCBI taxonomy): domain Eukaryota; kingdom Viridiplantae; phylum Streptophyta; class Pinopsida; order Pinales; family Pinaceae; genus Pinus; species Pinus tabuliformis. The sequence goes on from CM062818.1 coordinate 1,908,846,920, forward strand.
GTATCCTCCATTTTAGCTTCCTTATCCTGCTCCTTGATTACGTTCTCCCTGTCCTGGACTATCTCCATGTTCTCCTTTGCTTCCTCTAGGATTTTGAAATTGTTGTTTCTTGTGTGTCTGTCTTCACTGATCTTCTTGTGTGGACATTTACCCCCTTTCCCTTTTCCCCCAACCTTGGTGAAACCCTGGTGATCTCCATCCAAAGTAGTTTTCCCATTTCCTTCCATATTGTTTGTTGGGCAGTCTCTGAATAGATGGCCATGTTCATGACATTTGTGACATCTAAATGGTATGTCCTCATAGTCCACAGTTTTCACCCATTCTTCGTCATATACCTCTAAAATTATCGCTTCTGGAAGGGTTCTAGATAGATCCATTTCCACACATATTCAGGCGAAGGAGGTATATTTTCCTTTCAGGGTTGCCTCTGAGATCTTTAGAAAATGCCCTAGCTTGTTGCCTATGGTTTTCAAAGATTCTGGTAGCCAATAATCCAGAGGTAGGGAGTATAGTCTAATCCAAACTGGTACTGAAGTGAATGTTTCACGTTCTAGGACAAATTTCATCATCCATGGTCGCATGTAGAGTCCTTCCGCAACATAGAAATAAGGCCCCCCTTTGAACACTCTATCTTTGTCCTCTAGGCTTGTGAACACCACTGTGAAGAATCCATTAGAACCCAGATGTAAGTGTATTTCTCCCTTTGGCTTCCAATGGCTCCTTATTCAGACATGTAACGCCCTCTCCATCGACCATAATCCCATGAACTTGCATATGATCGCATGTTCTTTCATATGGTCCCTATGCACTTGTATTGCTAGATCACTCAATATGACCTAGGGAGTAATGCTCGACTTGGGTTTATAGACTCCTGTAGTCCTTATGGAAGTCGTGTTTTTACTGCTTCCTCCCTTCTCCTTTTCTTTACTTGTTTCCTGTTGATTCCCTTCCTGATCCTGAAATTCGTTTCTTCCAACTGTTCCCTTGCCTCTTACTTCTGAAACCTTTTCCAATAGTTTTTGGAAATGCTTCCCTCCTACGTCTTTACCTCCCTCTGTGACTACGTGGCTGTAGGAGGGAGTGACGCTCCCCCCTGCATGTCCCGCCATGGAACCCTAAGACAAAAACCTAGTGCCAACTTCAACCCTAGCTCAAGTTGCAGACCATACAACAAATCACCAAACTTCAAACAACCTTGAATTTCAATCTCATATAATTTGCAATTTTTTTAAAGATGACACTATTTCTATGATGAAGACATTTACATAGTGTTAGAAATTATTTAATGTTAGCCTATTTTATACTTGGTAGGATGTAATGACATTGTATAAAAGGTATCTTATCTTATCCCCTTCGATGTTGGGTCTCTATAATACTAGTGATTACCCCATTACTATTGTAGCTATACCCCTTATTTATATTGTTGTGCCCCTATTACCCCCATATTGTTATTTCTGTGCCCCATAGAATCCCTCTATTGTTATTTTTGTGGCTTTATATTATTATTGTTAGGTCGGCTGGATTATATTGTGACTCCTTAGACTCCTATATATAGAAAGGAGGTTTTGTCATTTGTATCATCCAAGAATTGTTCATTTATGTAATGTAAAGGAGGTTGCCCCCTCGAAGAGGCTGAATTCTAAGGCGTTGATCTTTCTTTTCTATCTTTTCTTGAGCTAGTTTCATAACATTTGGTATCAGAGCTTTGGATTCTAGGGTTTCGCTGCTCCAAACAGGTCATCGTGGCATTTTCGCTATAACTTTTTTCTGTGACGTTTCAAAAGTCGCCAAAAAAACCCATTTGAGAAGAAATCGCACTGAACCTTGGGTCCGAATTTCAGATCGTTTCGCACGATATTTACAGAGATATGCTCGGAGGAAGTTGGTCTTTTTGCAGACTCCTGATTTACATTCAAAACAGGTGACCTAGGGAAAATCGTCATAACTTTCTCTCTAGGGATCGGATTGAAATTTCGTAAGAAGGTAAAGAAAGAGGACGGATTGTAGTTTCTTGTAAATCTCTTTCAGAACCATAGGTCGAAAATTGTACACGTGGCACTTCATACAAGTTCACTCTTCTGGAAAGGTCTATAATCAGGTCATCTTGGGAGATTGTGCATAACTCTTTCTTGGAGAATCCAATTTGGATCAGACTGGTGGCATTGGAAAGAGGACACAGGGAGCTACTATAGGTCACAATTTCAGAACTAGATGATTGGAAAGTACAAAGATACATCAGAGGCAATATCAAGCTCCTACAAAGTGAAAAAAGGTGTGTAGATTTTTTTAAATTTTTGCTTAAGCTTGGTTTGAAAATTTATTTTGAAGGAATTCAAAGGGCATAGTAGAGCATTATTATCGGTAACTGATGCCCCGAGGAAAGAAAATGCAAACACCTAGTAAGGAACCTGAAAGCTCTAGCATGACTCATGAAGAAGAGGAAGAAATGCAACATGATATATCAAAATTACAAGACCAAGTGCAACAACTATCCCTTGCACAAAAAGGAACAGAAGCTAAGATGGATGGTTTAAAGAAAGGTGTAGAAGCTAAGATGGATTGTTTAAAGAAAGGCGTAGAAGCTAAGATGGATGGCATGGAAGCTAAGGTGATGGATCATGGCGCATGTGTCCAGATTATAGGGAGCTCAATAAGCTCACTATTAAAGATAAGTTCCCCATTCCTGTCATTGATGAATTACTGGATGAATTGCATGGATCAATTTACTTCACCAAGTTGGATCTTCGTTCGGGATATCATCAAATCAGAATGAAGATTGAAGACATTCCGAAAACGGCATTTAGAACTCATGAGGGTCATTATGAATTTTTGGTCATGCCTTTTGGCCTTACCAATGCACCTTCAACATTTCAAGGTTTGATGAATTCAATTTTCAAACCATTCCTTAGAAAATTTGTGTTGGTATTTTTTGATGATATACTAATCTATAGCAAGTCTTGGAAGGATCATGTTGAACATGTTGACAAGGTGCTACAACTATTGGAGGAGAAACAATTATATGCAAAAAGATCCAAATGTTTCTTTGGAGTCCAGGAGGTGGAATATTTGGGTCATATTGTATCTCATGAAGGAGTTAAGGTAGACCCTAGCAAAATTAAAGCCATTAAGGAATGGAAAATCCCCACATCCATAAAGCATCTGCGAGGATTTCTTGGGTTGACAGGGTATTATCGCAAGTTCGTTAAGAATTATGGGAGAATAGCAGCACCTCTAACAACATTATTGAAGAAAGATTCATTTTCATGGACTCCGGAAGCAACAAAGGCCTTTAAACATCTTAAAGAGGCAATGTGCCAAGCACCGGTCTTAGCTACACCGGACTTCACAAAAACATTTATTGTGGAATGTGATGCTTCAGGAAATGGAATTGGTGCTGTTCTAATGCAAGATGAAAGACCCATTGCTTTTGAAAGTCGTCCAATCAAGGGAAAGTTTTTAAGCAAAGCTATTTATGAGAAGGAAATGTTGGCAATACTCCATGCACTTAAGAAATGGCGACCCTACCTAATGGGAAGACACTTCAAGGTAAAAACGGATCATGATAGCCTTAAATACTTTTTAGAACAAAGATTATCCTCTGAAGAGCAACAAAAGTGGGTCACAAAGATGTTGGGTTATGACTTTGAAATAATCTACAAAAAAGGGAAGCAAAATGTGGTGGCAGATGCACTCTCAAGAAAGGATGAGGATATGGAAGCATTGTTGTGTGCCATTTCTATTATCCAACCAGATTGGATAAACAAAGCAAAGGAGGAATGGAAGAATGACGAAGAAGTGTGGGCACTTATTCGAAAGCTACAACAAGATTCCAGTACTTCTGATACATTTAGCTGGCAAAATGATTCGTTATGGTACAAAGATCGCTTATACCTCTGTAAGAATTCCTAGCTAAAACAAAAGATTCTTATGGAATTGCACACTTCTCCCTTAGGAGGGCACTCAGGAATTTTAAAGACTTACCACAGGGTTAAGAAGTAATTTTTTTGGGATGGCCTTAAATCAGATATTCAAAATTTTGTGGCGGAATGTTTGGTTTGCCAACAAAATAAAGTTGAAACAATTAAGACACCGGGTCTATTACAACCTTTATCCATTCCAAGCCAACGTTGGGAGGAGGTTTCAATGGATTTTATCACAGGTTTACCCAAGTCTGAGGGAAAGAGTGTCATCATGGTGGTAGTTGACAGACTTACCAAGTATGCACACTTTTGTGCATTATCACATCCATTTAAAGCCAGTACAGTTTCTACTGCATTTATGGAAACAGTTCAAAAGCTACATGGAAATCCAAAGATTATTGTAAGTGACAGAGATCCCATTTTCACTGGAAATTTTTGGACAGAATTATTTTCTTGTCTTGGTACTCAGTTAGCTCATAGCTCATCTTATCATCCTCAATCTGATGGGCAAACTGAGATAGTAAACAAATGTTTGGAAGGATATCTTCGTTTCTTTGTATCTGATAAACAGACACAATGGGTCAAATGGTTGCCTCTGGCTAAATGGTGGTATAACACTTCCTTCCATACAGCAACAAAAATGACCCCATTTATGGCACTTTATGGGTACCAACCACCATCAATCACATCATACTTAAGAGAGAATTCTAAGGTTCAGGCAGTGGAACATCACATCGAACATCAACAACAAGTCCTCCAACTCTTAAAGGATAACCTCGTGTTGGCACAAAATAGAATTAAACAACAGGCAGATCAACATCGCAGTGAAAGAAGTTTTGATGTAGGTGATTGGGTATTCCTACGGCTACAACCAAATAAGCAAATGTCCCTAAAGCAAGCTAAGAAGGATAATAAATTATCACCAAAGTATTATGGTCCGTACAAGGTGTTGGAAAATATTGGTACTATGGCATACAAATTGGAGCTTCCTGCAGCTTCTCAATTGCACCCAGTTTTTCATGTTTCATGTTTAAAGAAGGTTATAGGCGACAAGCTCCCAGTTCAAACAATATTGCCAGAACTTGACGAGGAAGGAAAAATTATATTGGAATCGGAAGCAGTCACAGAAATAAGAACTCGACAGCTACGAAATCGATCAATTTCAGAGTATCTTATCAAGTGGAAGAACTTATCCGCTGAAGATTCCACATGGGAGGATGAGAATTTTATGCAGAAGTATCCAGAACTGCTCAAGCGTTGAGAACAACACTTTTTTGAAGGAGAGGGGCATGTTGGGTCCCTATAATACTAGTGATTACCCCATTACTATTGTAGTTATACCCCTTATTTATATTGTTGTGCCCCTATTACCCCCATATTGTTATTTTTGTGCCCCATAGAATCCCTCTATTGTTATTTTTGTGGCTTTATATTATTATTGTTAGGTCGGCTGGATTATATTGTGACTCCTTAGACTCCTATATATAGAAAGGAGGTTTTGTCATTTGTATCATCCAAGAATTGTTCATTTATGTAATGTAAAGGAGGTTGCCCCCTCGAAGAGGCTGAATTCTAAGGCGTTGATCTTTCTTTTCTATCTTTTCTTGAGCTGGTTTCATAACATTCGAGCTATATAGGTCTTCAATAAACCATACTTTTTCTAATTTAAATCATCAGAAGGTTGAAAATAGGAAGGGTTACGTTATAGCACCTAAAATCACCCTCCAAAATTTGCCCATGCTTTAATTTTGCGTCCTCCCTTCTATCCATGGGAGGTCATCATTCGCTGTCGTCAAGTATTCAAGTTATGATCAAGACTTATATTTTCATATTTTTCTTGTGATGTCTTATGTTTGATTCTGATCTGAACCTTTTCAAACACAAGCTATCTTCTATCCAACCTTGTAACATTGTTAGACTTCCCTCAAGAAATTGTGCAATCTTGGAAGACAGGCCAACCTTAAGGATCTGAATTGTGAAATCGAGACAGGAAGGATAGCCTAAAGCTCATAAATTGTGCAATTATGGGAGAAAACATTACCTTCAGCTCAAAAATTGTGCAAAGCTTCACTTTCTCTAAAAAAATGTGCAATTCACCGAGTCAAGGAGTTTCCCAGACCCTTGTGATTAGGAATTGCATAATCCTTCTTGGTACAGTCATGGGAATGCACAATCTAACTAACCACGAACTTCAGAATAAGATTGTACAAGTAATAAAGTAATTATTTATGGATGATCTCGCATCTCCTGCATTCATTAGAGAAAGGGTGATTGTGACTGACACTATAAGGAATCCAAATTTCATTTCCACAACTAACTGTGTCTTTGTAGGAGAAACAAAGTCAAATAAGGAGTATCAGATGGCTGAGAACAAACAGATGGAAAAGAACTTATAGGTTGCGATGCAAGAAGTTGAAAAATTTCGAGCAAAGATCCAGAAGCAACTCTCACACAGGTATATCCGGAATAACTTAAGGCATCTATACTTGGAGAATTATCTGCATTGGGAGAGAACATGCAGAATATTTATGACAAGATTGTCACCGTGTATAAAGCAGTTGTCCACTCGCACACCTTGCAAAAGAAGGGTAAATATCATGTAAAATATCTCAAGGTTGTACAAACAAATATCATTGTCGTGCATAAGTGGTTAATGCAATACAAAGTGGCACCACCTGAATTGGGAAAGAAAACAAGGCAATTGGAAGAAATGGAGAAAGTAAAATTTCAGATGCTCATCCAAAATAAAAATAAAAACTCTCCTTGTTCCTTGCCAACATTTAGACCTCATAAGCATGATTGTAAAATAGTGTCGATTTCAAGGTTAAATCACACAGGATCCCATCAGTTGGCTCGCTCATTGAAGCCAAACACAGGAATTAGACCAGGAAGGATGTTGAAGAATACTTGGATCAGTACAGATACATCACTACCAAGGAAGATCTTGAAGTGAACAACTAGAATATGCGTAAGTACATTAGTGGCCCTTTCGAAATCAATGCCATGTTTCTCTTGCTAAAGAAGGAAACTTAGACCAGTTCCAAATCAGTGTACCGAGATGCAATGGAGGATAGAGTCTGCTTCTAGCCTAATCCCATCACATAGTTTGGGGAAGTCATTGCACAGTAAAAAGCTTGGCACTGCAATGTGATTGAGAATATGAAATTTGAAGTTTTTGAGCTTAATTTTCATCAAAATCAAGCTTAACTTGTTTGTCTTATTAGGTTGTCTAGTTGGCTCTACCCAATTTTGTCCTATATGGATATGAGTATATTGTAATATTCTTTTGTAATTAATTTGCAAATGAAATTCCAAGCGTCGGTTGTGGAATGTGAAGAGTTATTTTGTAATGAAGTTGAAGACTCACGAGGAAAGTCCAAGAGTCACAAAATGGAGATGAACAATCACCCCTTTTGTTATAAAATGTCCTCATAACTCATGTAAAGGGCATTTGGGGAGCCAAGTTTTTGGCTAGGATTTTAGCTTAGGATCAGGAGCTTAGGAGTTTTTTTGAGAGCCTTGGTTTCTCCGTATCATAGAGGGAGTGTATTTTGTTGGAGGAGGAGGTTTAGACTTCATGTTCCACTATTGGGACTAGTGGTTCATCAATGGTATATGTATGCTTGGAACTTCCACTTTAATAAAAGCTCAGATCCAACACGTTTTCATGCATATGTTATAAATATAGTATGACTATTACTTTTATGTTTGTGATATGTCTTATTTTGTTTATGCTAATGCTTATGGAATATTTTTTTTCCATTAGTATGAATCTTGTTGAATTTGTTTGTTGTATGTTTCCATCATGGTTAACTTGTGAACTATTTTGCAGGATAAATTGTGATGCCTTTTATGATTGTGTGTTCCTTTCAAGTTGCATACTATTACAGGCTTCTAAAGGGCTCACTCATTACCCCTCAGTCGTGTTAGAGCCTTTCATGCATCACCCTTGACCCGTCATGGAGTATCACACTTGTTTCACCAAAGTCACAATTATACCATTCTATGCATTATTACAGCCAAGGCACATCATTAAAACCCACTACTTCGGAAACCAGGATGTATTGTGGATGGGTTCCTACTCCAAATTGTGTGAGGTCTAATTGGGGCTTCATATCCGAGAGATCCCATAAATTTTGGTGAGTCCAACACCGTTAAAATTTCTAGTGCTAGAAGGAGGGCCAGATGACAAGATGAGCCCATCAAGTCTGTTTGAACTTTCCTTATATTTTAATGGCTTCATCCTATATATTAACCCCGACATGTTTTTCCAGAACTGCAAATCTAAAAGTGCCCACAAGAATATTTAATGGCTTATCAAATCTGAAATTTTATGGTGAGGGTGGAACAACCATTCTCGAGCACACCACTCACTTTCTTGAATTTTTCACTCAAAACGATATTCACTGTGCAGATATTTCTTGCATGTTTTTCATTCTTACATTCAAAGTGCACATTAAGGAATGGTGTTACACATTTCCAACCGCTTCTATACACTCTTTCGAACATCTTGTCAAGGAGCTCTACTGCTCCTTTGAAAAGTATAATTACAAATATGTTTATAAGAAAATCGTGCATCTCAAAAAAGCACCTCATGAATCTCTTAGAGATTTTCATGACCGCTTTATCCATTTTTGTTATGAATTTTTTAAAGATTAAATATCCTTGTATGAAGGGACAACCTCTTCTACTCTCAATAAGTTGGGATCCCTCTTCCACCACATTAAATCAATAAGTTCCTATGCACAATTCTATGAACAAAAAAAAAAAAGGTGAAAGAAGAGAAAGGCTTCCTGCGTAGGGAGGTGAAGAAAGAAACTTTATCGGGTTGTTGTCCAGGCTCGCTGGAAGTGAAGCAATGTTTGTGTTCTTGAAGTGACTCCATTGAGGCACTGTCTAGGCCTGTTAGCAATGGATAAAAACCATAGATGAAAACCAAGACTCTGGAAATCCTTTTTCACTTGTGTATCTATATACTCCTCATCCCCAATGGAAACAACCGAGTTTGACTTGCCTTTGTCAGTGTGTTGCCAATGAAGAGAATGGTAGGGACTATATGTTTTACTTAAGCTAATGAAAGAAGCTATGGTGATCAATGAATTGAATAATACTTCTTGAAGAGAAACACAAATTTTACATGAAGTAAGATCCATACAAAGAGATGGATTTCTACCAGTGTGTCACCAAGTGTAGTAGTTGCTACAACCACCCTCCAACATTTTTCCCATGATTTGATTTTGGAGCCTCTTTTCTTTCCACAGGAGTTCATCATTCACTATCGTCAAGTATTCATGTTATGATCAAGAATTATCTTTTCATTTTCTTCTTTTGTTGTCTTTTTTTGATTCTGACCTGAATCTTTTCAAACACAAGTTATATTTTGTCCTAACCTTGCAACATTATCGGTCTTGCCTCCAGAAATTGCACAATATTCAAAGAAAGGTTGGAATTGACAATATAAATTGTGCATTCTAGATAGGAAAGATAGCCTAGAGCTCATAAGATGCGCAATTTTTGGAGACAACCCGACCTTAAGCTCAGAAATTGTGCAAAGCTTCTCTTGCTCTAAGAAACTACACAATTCATTGAGTCAACGAATTTCCTAGTCCCTTGTGGTTGGAATTGTGCAATACTTCTTGGCAGTGTGAATGTTTCGTTTCTCAAAAAATAAAAAATAAAAAAATAAATCCCTAGAAATATGGAGTGATCAATTACTATCTCGAAGAGTGGCACAAGTTGTTATTTTTGGAATTTCGGGTAAGTGTCATTTTTTCCTTGATTTTAGGCATCTACGTCATAAACCCTAATCATCCTAGATCTATATAATAGTCACCCGTAGAGATCATTTTCACATTCGATCTTGGAGATCTAACCTTCTTAAGTAAATCAAGGAGACTTCGGTTGAGTTTGCAACGCTTTTTCGAGTGAGTGTTTCTTTTGTTTTTTTTGTCGCTTTCGTTTTTTATCGTTTTTCTTCTATGAGAGTTGTTTTGTTGGTTTATTTTCATGGTTGTTGGTGTTTTAACTTAAATTAGCTTTTACAAGTGTTGGTTTAGTCTGTTGTTTTCCTTTTAGAAGTGTTGCATCAACTTTCTTGTTTTTTCCCATTAGCGATCATCGTTGTGCATGTATTTTTCCCTTTTGCATCTTGAGTTTCTGCACTTGATTCTCAATTATCTATATTTCCTTAGTTGGAACTACATCGTAACTTACACCATTAGTCAGATCTCCCACTTTCGTACCCTGTTTTCGTGTAAATCTTCCCTTCACTTGGCCAACAGTTTCCTTGCCAATTGGGCATTGCGCAAGTCCAAGGCTCAAGCCTCATGCTTGGTCTCTGAGACTAATTAGTGTGTAGTCCCTAGTTTTCCCAACTATGCATTGCACAGTTCCAGGTCTCAAGCCTCATCCTTGGCCACTGAGACTGCACAATGCGCACTCTCTCCCTCAATATTCCCAGGCTGAGACTACGCATTGTGCAATATCAAGCCTCAAGATGCTCCTATGGTTAGTGAGATTGCATAATGCACAGCTCATGAAGTTATTCTCTTCCTCGAGCTCAGGAATTATGTAGTTTTCACTCTCAGTCTTGTAAATGTTGCCTTGATCTTGCTTTGTGATCCAGTTTTCTAAAGCTAATTTATGTCTACCATGAGTTCATTTTCTTCCTACAAGTATTGCAGTTGTTGACAACTTCTCTTAATTAGTTATTTTCATGATGGCCCCTAAGTGATCTGAATCAAAGGAAACTATAGAAAGAAGCACCAGGGAGGTAGTTGAGAGCACTCAAGTGAACTTACCAGTGTTCTCAGATACTCAATTGTTCATAGAGAAAGAGTCATACACCACATGGCAGAAAGTGAATAAAGAATTCTCAACAAGAAGCTTCAAAGAATATCTTGAAGACCGACAAGTGTATATCAATTTCCAAAGGTTATGGTTACACAATATTTCATGCAGCTACCCAAATTTCGCATTTGTAGAAATTTTCAACGAGATACCATCTCATACACATGAAAAGACTATGACTCTTAGCAGTGCTAGTGGACAAAGGCCACAAGGGCTTCACTAGGGGAGAAATACCATACCACGTTCATTCATATTGGGGGATATATATTGAGGAAGAAATGACATAAAATATTGCAAACATAATAGGGGGTAAAGGTTTTTTATATTGCCAGGTATAAAAAATGGAGCTCAAAGTTTACAAAAAAGGTATAAAGGGGTATACGAAATGTGAATGAAAAAAAGGATAGCTACATTATCTAGTGAAAGTAGGGTTTTTTTAATTGAAAATTTTTATTGGGTTTGTATTGGTAGTGTGTTAAATAATGTAATTTTTAGATGTATTTACAAATATTTATTCAAATTAATGGTATTATTTAGTATGCCATGAAAACACGTGATATGTCAGAGGTTCATTGGGTGAAGCCCCCATGACAAAGGTTTTCCTATTTCATGGAACCACATTACCATCATATGTATCATTTAACACTGCCTCCAAAACACATAGACATAATATATTCAGTTCACAACATAGTCCCCCATTGTGACTATACTCCGTAGTCCACATGACCCACATAGGGCTTCTTCACATGCTTCAACATTGTATCCAACACAGAACAACTTTAACTCATTGTCTCAACAATCCCTGACAACCAGGCCTGACAGAAAATCTCATACCTTCAAACTGCACAACTTAATCCACAAAAAAATTGGTGCACTTCTACTGCATTCCAGTAAAGGCCATAGCCCCATGTTTTTCACAACGCCTTTCATCCATGCTCAACTCCCTTCAGGTGGCACAGTGTTGGAAACACTCCTATATGCCAACACTCCATTCGAAACTCTCTACGATCTATGCCACACAGGCATGATGGTTGACACAACCCTCTACTGCTAACACTCAGTTGTAGACACTCCTATCTACGAACACCCCATTGGAAACTCTCTGTGCCACACAGGTGTCACGACTAGCACAACCCTCTTCAATGGACACTCGGCTCCAGACACTACTATCTGCCAACACTCCACTAAAAACTATATGTGCCAGACAGGTGTCACGGTTGACACAACCCTATTCAACGAACACTTCGTTACAGACACTCTTATCTTCCAAAACTCCACTAGAAACTATCTGCGACACATCGACGTCATAGTAGACACAACCCTCTTCAGCGAACACTCAGTTGCAGACACTCCTATCTGCCAACACTCCACTGGAAACTATATGCACCACACAGGTGTTATGGTCGACACAACCTTCTTCAATGGACACTCTGTTGCAGACACTCCTATCTGCCAACACCATTGGAAACTCTCTGCGATTTATGCCGCATAGGTATCACAGTCGACACAACCTTATTCTGTAGACACTCTTATCTACCAACATTCCACTGGAAACTCTCACCACACAAGTGTCACGGTCGGCACAACCTTCTTCATTGGACACTCGGTTCCAGACACTCCTATCTGCCAACACTCCACTAGAAATTCTCTGTGATATACGTCACTCTTCAGGCTCCTCAATTCACATAGCTCACAAGCTGGCTACTCTGCCACACATGGAACCTCAAGACAAACACTTGGCTCACACTTAATAGCCTCACAACAACTCACAACCTAAGCTATGAGAACACTGAACAAAACAACTTACTGGCATACAACACTACAGGTTCACAAAAAAAGGGGATGCTCTCCTCTACGAGCAAAGATTCAGCACCAGATCCTGACGTCCTCCTCATACGTTGCCACACCTCATCGGGATTCTACACTGGATCACACATTACAACTGAACATCTACCTGGAGTGAAATTACACGAATTTTGTATACCGCTATTTTTATAATTAGAAATTGGCGTGAAAACTAGAGATGAAATCATCAACCAAATTATCAATCTCTTCATCTAAATCAACCACACCTTCATTAATTCTCTTCAAAATGAAAGTGGAGATGAGGTTAGAGCTACGCAGTCAACTATTCATACATTAATGATTTGTAAACTAAGTGCTCTTGGAAAGCATCTCATCATATTGTCGATATGATCGTTGTTTCTCGAATCAGAAACTCGCGTGAAAACTAGCGATGAAGAGATCAAGAATATGAATGCTCAGCTCACTCACTTCCATAATCATATTGGTCCCCATCAACCTATATTCCTCTTTGGGTAGTTTTCTGAAGGCATTATCTCAATCAACCGCCGTTTCATAGGGTCTGCCCTTGCCAGACACATATCTCCTTCCCCCCCCAGATTTTGTCTATATTTAACTCTTCGACATTGACATCATGATTTGCTAAACTGACTCCTCAAAAAACTCTCGATGCACATGTAATCACCACTGTGCAATGCCCATTTCTCTGGGAAGCTCAATCCAAAACATATGCTTCTTGAAGCCACATTGGCTCCTCACATGGTGGTCGTCACAATAATATTTCACTGTCATCTCACAATCTCTAAACAATGGTCAACTCTCTAGCATCAACCGATCCAAGTCGCAAAACCCAACCATTGTCTCTAACACCACACCAGTCGGCATATATCCAGCTCTCTGTGGCTTCTTGGTACCACCAACGTCAATTATCACGCTGGTCTTAGTGATCCATCACAAATGAAACTTCCAAGCTGGCTCAATCTGCCGATCTCTTTGTCACACCATACACAATGATCAAGAGTTGTAGCTAACTCAAGCTACAATCATCCTCAGAAAAACAGGTGTCATGCCCCTATTCCGGTGGTAGCCTTTCAACTAAACATAGGCAGGTGTGGCATCACTACACTCTTTCTTTTCACCAATAGTTGAATGTATGGACTACACCTAACTCTCAACACTAAGTCAATTTTCCAATTCTTCAAGTGTTATATCGCAGTGAAGACAAACATCAAGTATTGCTCAATAGTTGATTTGTATTGAGAATTTTCTTTTAAAGCCTCTCATTGTATATATTCATAGCGACAAATGAGAAAATGTGGAAGGAGAAGGTGAGAAAGACCAATTTTGTATATTTTTTCAATTAATGACAAGTACAATTGCAGTAATACTTTGTTTTAACCTAAGATTCATTTTTGGTTTCAGTTCCATCCTATCATGCTTTCATATTGTTATCAATTTTAATAGCTTATTTGATAACTTGGAATTCATTGTTATATTGCTCCAACTTCCTTCAAATTGTTGTGTTTTACTATAAATATTTACTTCACACCAGTTTAAAGCCAAAAATCCTCAGCTTCCATGAAAACAATGTTGTTTGTAATTGATTTTCTTTAATTGACCCCATGCCTAATGGTGGTTGTCATCACAATATTTCACCTACAAAATCACACAAAAATCCAGAGTTAGTCATTTGTAATTGAGTTTTATCTAGAACATCATATTGTTTTCTTTGAGAGAGCCCTCTCATGCTAGAAGGGCTAAATTCTAGCTACAAGTGGTTTGAAATAGCTACTCTTGGTTGGAGGTTGACACAACCCAGTCTGTCTAACCTAGTGATAACATTTTGGTGCATCTTTTGGGAGCCGAAAAGCTTCTTTTCTTGGATTTTCTTTGAGTCTCTTCATTATTATTCCCAAGGGTAATAGGAAACTGAAGTTTTCTGAAGGTTGTGATATTACCCTGGTGACTCCACTGGTTGAATATCAGTAGCTTGAAGAAGTTCCAAGATGAGTTCTACTACAAGAAAAAATGTCAGTATGCTCCTATGGATTAGTCTCACATCTATGGTTTTCCAAATCCTATGCCTTGTGTTGATTGGTTAACCCATCTTCCCATGTACAAAGATGAAAAGAAAGATGATGTTGTTCTGCATTTGGTTAGATTTCATATGAATGTATGTAGACTGAGGGTTGAGCTTCTTGAGGATTATCTCATGAATATGTTTATGTCTTCCCTAGAAGACAAAAATAGAGTATGGTATGAAGGGGTGCCATCGAGAGGCTTTTGTTTTCCTAAATATTTCCATAGAATATTATTTAGACATTATGGGAAGTCTCATACTTCCTTACCACTATTTCAAGATTGTTGTAATTTTTGTAAGGGTTTCATTCAATATCTTGAAAGTATTGATGATGATGTAGAATGTATGGATGAGGAGATGTTAGAGGCACTTTATGAATTTTCTTCTCAAGCTAGTTGTCATGATGATCAAGAAATTTTCCAACAAGCAGATATCTTTTCTTTAGTTCAAAATGAAATGGATTAGCAATTTGACAACCAATTCATATTACATGAAATCCATGAGGATTTGCAACCTTGTCAATCTATAAGTAGTCAAAGGTATGAACCAAATCATTGAAATTGGTTTTCAGCCCATTCCTCTTCTGAGATTTTATGTCAAGAAGAAACTCCTCAAGATTAGGCTGTTGAAAAGACATGCATGAAAATTCTGAATAATGAGGTAACATATGATGAAATTTGTCTACCTAGACAAGAAATTTTCTCCATTGAAAATCATAATGATGTTGTCCCGGTTAAAGTGCTTGAAATTTCACTTTTAGGTAAACCCGAGCTACATGAAGAGCTGAATATACAAGTTTTACCTATTCTATTTGGGAATCATCAAAGTGACATGGATGATATGCATAAAGTTGTTTGTATAGGAGCTGTTAGTCTTCAGAATCAAGATGACATTCCTCAAGAAAAACTACCAAAGGTTATATTTGATTTGTTTGATAAGAAAAAGATTAGTTTTGATACACACAATATGGATATCATGTTTGAAGATGTTCAAGGATGCATGGATGGTTTTGTTTATTTACATGAAAGGGAAGACAAATCTATTGATGTCTTTTTATCTGATGATGTTCTTGGAATTGAAGATATGGGACAAAAGAAGCCATTAGTTATGAATAAATTTAGCCCTCATGGTTTTATATATCAAGAAGAGGTGATTTTTCATGATTATAAAAATCCTTTGCTAAATCTTTTCGAGTCATCAGTGAAGGTGAAGTTTCTTTCATTTATAATCTCAGGTGATGGATTAAATTTTTATTCTGAATTGTCGATAGATGTGTTGTAAGATGAATTATTTTTGATAAGTTAGTTTTTATTTATAAAAGAGGGTATGAAAAAATAAAGAAAAAATAGAAAATAAAAAAGAGATGAAATGGAACCCCATCAAAACAAAATCAAAATATTTGTATAAGTGTGCTTGTTTAAATTCCACTGCATGAATAATTCCATTTGTAATAAATAAAGGTCTTTGTGTAGCTTGTTTTTATGCCACAACCTCTTCTTCTTATCTGAATCAAATTGTTCAATCTTGATCAGATAATTTAAATTTTTGTTCTGGATTTGAGAATAAGTTCATCCAAATAGTTTAATCTTGGTTGAAAATTAGAAATTAGGATAAATTAGGACAAATAAAAGGCCCAATATGTTTAAAAATTGGCCTAAAGTTATATTAGATTAGGTTTAAATTAGTCAAATATTTTTAAAAGGGTAGCTAGTCTAAACACACCCTAGTTAGATTAATTTTTCATTAGTGTTTAATTACCTAGTTAAAAGGGTGATTAATTGTTGTAAATAAATATGTTTATAATTGTTTTCAACCAAATTCATATATGATAAAATTGTTTTGTCGGCAAGTGATAAAGTTCAGGCAAGAATCAACGGTCATTAGCCTCCCTACCCAGATCAACGATGGGGAAGCCTTTTTACACCCCCTCACCATGAAAGGATATAATGGTAAGGGAGGGGTAAAAAAAATGGTTTTTCATGTGCAAGCCCTTGGCATATGTGTCGTCTCCTCAACGATTTATGCCCCCCTCACTCCATACCACTTACCACTACCTCCCCACCTCCGAAATTTGCCATTCATACTTCCCATGGTTCCCAATACCGCGCCAATAGTCTATCTTCCCATGCCATCTACCTCCAATCGCTCCATGACATGTGCCCTTAACCGTTATCTCCTATTCGTTCTCGAGTATCTGTTGCGGCCATTAATTGCCTCACGTTGCTTATTTTGCCTCCCATCACTACATTTATTTCCAAAATAGTCGATCAGCAATGACCTCCACTATAATGGTAGCCTTAACTCACTGTTAAATAGTCTTTTTCCCTATTACATTGGCCTTTCTTCAACTGTTCTAGAAATGTTCATATTTTTTACAGATTCTCTGTCGAACCGAGCCTATAACTGTAGGCATCCTCTTATCCTACCTCTGCACTTTTCTTCCATTCACCATTTCATTCTGATACCATGGCTCCAAAGAAAAAGGACAATCCCTCTTCCAGCTCCTCTACAACATAAGAACCCACAAAGGCTTCTCATGCCTTATACCTAGATCATATCCCATTAGCCGATCAATACTTTAAAATTGCAGACATTGAATGTGAATTCGACATGTTCGAAATGCACAATTGACTAAAGCAAGCATACTTTGATTCTAAGGTTGAAATAAACATGTGGCAATCCAATCTACCTTTGTATATGTTTCCTTAGACTTATTCCTTTCCTGATTTAGTTATCTTGTGCGAATCCCAGTATAATCCTTTACAGAGAATAGTGGTAGCTCAGAATTGGAGAATCGAGACATTTGTAAGACCAGATCAGCTAGTTTAGTTGCAGATGCTATATTGAAATAGATGGGTTTACAACCCTGATTCACTTGGTCTTATGATCCATTCAACATTATTTCATACTTAAGGATGGAACTCAAAACCACTCCTTATAATCATACACCTAGGCCAGAGATTGAGAAGTTCAGAAATCAGGAATAGTGGGAAGAGAATACTCTTCGAGAAGTAGAAGAACATGTTTTACCTCCTACTCTTCAGACTCCTACTTCTCAAACTAAGCATGCCAGGAGGTCTACGGAAGATCATCATCATTAGCAATTGGAGAAAAGGAATTCATCCACTATAAGAAGAAATCAAGGACTGAATCAAAGGGTAATACTACTACTACTACCCAAGGTCAAAAGGAGCCTATTATCATCAATTTGGAAGATTCATAGGTATTTGTAGGGACAGAGGAACCTGTAATTACTACTCATTCTTCCTCTTCAAATTCTTGAATTTGCTAGAAATTACTCAATCTGCAGGATAGAGTGAAATAGAGGAGTCAAATGTCTTCACTAATTTCCTCGAAATCAAACAGAAGAATGAAGCTTTAAAAGCTAATTTTTATGCATAGTTTTGGAAGAAAACTTCCACATCACAGCATAGGTTGTTAACAACATTTGACAACAAGAAGGGAATAATGCAAATGGCTTTGCTGCAAGATCAAGTGCCCTTTCCTAAAGGTTCTTTTGATTACCAGAAAACTGTATTTACATTTGATGCTAATCAGATACATCCAATTAATCAAATGGACATGCATAGGCAGTCTGGTGAGATGTTGTTCTCAACCATGACCAACACTGCTATGCCATTATGAAAGCTTAAAATTGATCCGTCAAATGTGCAGTCACAATTAAAGATTGAGAAAATATCATCTCTAGCTAAAGATAACATGGTTAAAGCATTGGAGGAATTAGTAATTAAAATTGGATATGACCTTACTGATGTCAAATTTGCTGAAGATATTATCAGGGGAAAGAACACAAATATAGAATCATTGAGAAAATAGTTGAAAATTCCTTCTACAGAGGACCCCCAGACCAAGGAGATAGCAGAAACTGAGCAACAAAAGGAAGAAATGATCAAACAGATAATTGAGTAGAATGTACAGATAAAAACTATGGAGGAGCAGAGTGAGAAATTGCTTAAGGAAAATGAACAATTTACTCAGTTAGTTATAACTCCCATCACAATTATTCCTATTGCAGTGTCTAGAATAGCAGGGGAATATACATCGACAACAGAGGATTTGAACAAACTCTCCTAGGAGCTCACTCACCAGAAGCAAGATAATGAAATATTTCATAAGAAATTCCAGAATCTAGAAGCTCAAAAAATAAAGAATGATAGTTTGTATGTTGAGGAAATGCAGAAAACACACAGGTTGAACATAAGAATTGAAGAGTTGTAGATTCATCCGTTGATGGCTCAGACCTTGGCCTAAGCCAAGGAAAGCATATGGGTGGATATCAGTCAGGCCATAACTGAAGTATGACCTTCCATTCATATCATTTTTTAGCAGGAGGAACTCATAAACAGATGTCGGGTAGCCATTGATGAAGTCAAACAACTTCTTAAATATAAACCAAGTGACGATTCATACATGATCAGAGTTCTTAACTCAAAAACTAGGGTCGAGTTGGAGCAGACTCAAATTCTAGACATAACAGAAACTATATTATAAATAAATAAGGTGTTGCATAAAAAGAACTTGATGAATCAGTTAGAGACTAAGTGCCAAACCTTGAAGACTTATGTCCAAAGGTTTCATTTTAAATTTAATTTACTGAATCAGAGAGGATTTCCATGATTACTGGCCCCAAATGATAGGTTGATCAATCTGGAAGAATACTGCCAAAAGATTTATACCATAGCCACTGATAAATAAAACTTTGCAGGTATAAATGGGCATATTACAAGGAAACAAGCATTAGAAGCTTTAGATTTTGATTTGACTATTAAGCATGAAATTAAACATCTTTCTGTAAATAAGCCCACTTTTGAGAAATACAGTAAGGTTGATGAAGTTTACAGAAAATTGGTTAATCTTACCATACCTAGTGAAGACCAATGGGATCACTTGTGTGAAGTTAATGTGTAACTTTCATCAACAACTAAAGGACAACTGGGAAGCACTTTTTGGGGACCACATCATCAACAGATTCCTAAAGGATAGTGCCAACACTTAGTAGTTTTGAAATTCCTGCAATTTTGTACTATTTTTTGTAATTTTGTTTTGAAAATATCTAGTTAAACATTTTGCATAAATAAATACTCCTTCGAGCTATTAAGGGTTGAACCCTTGGATGAGCTTTGAGAATAGAATTGTAACTGAGCTAGAGATTTTCCAAGTTAACGAAAGGATTCTGAATTTTCCTTATATAGTTCTATCTTCTTGTAAGTTTTCATATGTGCTTATTCATTATGTATTGCTTCATATATTTAAGTCTTTATGCAGAGATATGGGTAATATCATATTTAGTATCAATCAATCTTAAATCCCCTGTGGAGTAATCAGCAATATCTAAGACTATCTATTATAATAAACTCCCCTATATCAATTAAGTGCCACATAAAGTTGCATTCATTTAAATATATTTTGTTCTACAGGAAACATTATTTGCTTGTATTCTTTGCTTATAACCAATCAACTAACTCCCCATCTTTAATAAATTTCTCCTTTTCCTTAATCATTTTCTCAATCTTCTCCTCCATAGTTTTTATCTGTACATTCTACTTAATTATCAGTTTGAGCATTTCTTCCTTGTCTTGTTCAGTTTTTTGTCTGAGGGTCCTCTGTAGAAGGCAATTTCAACTGTTTTCTCAATTCTTGTATTTATGTGTTCTTTCTCCTGATATTATCTTCAACAACTTTGACATAAGTAGGTCCATATCCAATTTTAATTACTAACTCCTCCAATGAATTAACCCTATTATCTTTAGCTAGAAATGATATTTTCTCAATCTTTAATTGTGACTGCACATTTGACAGAGTAGTTTTACGCTTTGACAATGCCATAGAAATGTTGGTCATGGTTGAGAACATCATCTCATCAAACTGCCTATGCATTTCCATTTGATCAATTGGATGTATCTGGTTAGCATCAATTCTAAATACATTTTTTTTGTAATTAGAAGAATTTTTAGGAAAGGGAACTTGACCTTGTAGAAAAGCCTTTTTCATTCTTCCCTTCTCGCTGTCTAATACTGTTAACAACCTATTATGTGATGTGGAAGTATACTTCTAAACTACGCATAAACATTATCTTTTAAGCTTCATTCTTCTGTTTGATTTCAAGGAAGTTAGTGAAGACATTTGACTCCTCTATTTCACTTGCTCCTGCAGATTGAGTAATTTCTAGCAAATTTTGTGAAGTTGAAGAAGAAGAAGTAGTAATTACAGGTTCCTATGTCCCTATAGATACCTATGAGTCATCCAAATTGATGATAATAGGCTCCTTTTGACCCTAGGTGGTAGTAGTAGTAGTACCCTTTGATTCAGTCCTTGATTTCTTCTGATAGTGGATGAATTCCTTTTCTCCAATTGTTGATGATGATGATCCTTCCCTAGGCCTCTTGTCATGCTTAGTTTGAGAAGTAGGAGTCTGAAGAGTAGAAGGAGGTAAAACCTATTCTTCTGCTTCTTGAAGAGTATTCTCTTCCCACTCCTCCTAATTTCTGAACTTCTCAATCTCTGGCCTAGGTGTATGATTATAAGGAGTGGTTTTGAGTTCCACCCTTAAGTCTAAAATAATGTTGAATCGATCATAAGACTAGGCAAAGCTAGGTTGGAAACCCATCTATTTCAATATAGCATCTGCCTCTAAACTAGTTGATCTAGTGTTACAAATGAATGATCCAACCTGTGCCTTTATCTTGAACTGTGATCTCCTCTTCCCTAAGATGAAATAAAGCTCATCCATATTCATCATTTTCCTAATATATTCCAAAGAGAAAATTCTCATTGAAACATATTTTGGCATCTTGTATGAAGCCAATTCAGTAATTTGTGGAGGCCACTATGCTTCAGAAGGCTTGTCATTTTACTTTGGAGCCATGGTATCAGACTGAAATGGTGAATGGAAGAAAATTACAGAGGTAGGCTAAGAGGATGCTTACAGTTATAGGCTCAGGTTGGCAGAGAATCTGTAAAAAATATGAACATTGCAAGAAACAATGAAAGAAAATAGTGCTAGAACAATTGAAGAAAGGTCGATGTAATGGGGCAAAAGACTATTTAGAAGTGAATTAAGGCTACCATTACAGTGGATGCCATTGTTGATAAGATAATTAGGAGATAAATGCAGTAATAGGAGGAAAAATTAGCAACGAGAGGGAATTAATGGCGGAAAGAGATACTCAGGAACATATAGGCGATAACGATTGAGGGCATGTGGCATGGAGCAATTGGAGGCAAATGGCGCAGGAGGAGTGACCGTTGGCACGGTATCTGGAAGTGCAGGAAAAGTGAATGGAAAATTTCGGGGGGTGGGGGGGGGGGGGGGGTAATGGTAAGCGATATGGAGCGAGGGGGGTGCAAAGCATTGAGGAGATGACACCTATGTGAGGGGCCCGCACAGGAAAAACCATTTTTCGCACCACCCCTTACCGTTATCTCGTTTCATGGCAAGGGGGTGCAAAGAGGCTTCCCCGCCATTGATTTGGGCGAGGAGGCCAATGACCGTTGATTCTTGCCTAAACTTTATCACTTGCCGACAAAACAATTTTGTCGTATATGACTTTGCTTAAAAAGCATTATAAACATATTTATTTACAACAATTAATCACCCTTTTAATGAGGTAATTAAAAACTAATGAAAAATTCATCTAACTAGGGTGCATTTATACTCGCTGCCCTTTTAAAAATATTTGACTAATCTAAACCTAATCTAATATAACTTTAGGCCAAGTTTTAAACATATTGGGCCTTTTATTTGTCCTAATCTATCCTAATTTCTAATTTTCAACCAAGATTGAACTATTTGGTTGAACTTATTCTCTAATCTAGAAAAAAAAAATGATCTGATCAAGATTAAATAGTTTGATTTAGATAAGAAGAAGAGACTGTGGCATAAAAACAAGCTGCACATAGACCTTTATTTATTTCATGAAGTGGCATTTCAACAAGCACACTTATACAATTCTTCTGATTTTCTTTTGATGGGGTTCTATTTCATCTCTTTTTTTATTTTATATTTTTTCATATTTTCATATTTTCTTTATTTTTTCATACCCTCTTTTATAAATAAAAACTAAATTATTAAAATAAAGCATCTCACAACATCAGCTCCAACTCGGGACTGCTTCCTCCTGCAGGATGCAGAGAACTTGTTGATGAACCCCACAAATGGGTAATTATATGGCCTCATTTTGCCTCCTAACATAGTCAAATCAACCATTCTCTTAGCTTATTGCATGTTTTTTAATTATATTTATGCTTATGGAGTGATTTGAGTTAGTTATGATGCCATATGATCTAATATGTGTTTAATGCAGATTATTGTTGAATTTTGAAGACAAAGTCAAAGATTCAGGAGACAAATGGCAGTAATAACTCGAAGTGGACAAAGGAGAGGACTTATAGGAGGGAATCCCCCTCATTTATTACTCCCCACTTTCAATTCCCCTTCATTCAGCTCGGAGTACAAACAACCAATTCAATGCACTAGGAGGCAGCTGAGCAAGCGGAGGATAACTGATGATTATCTCGAGTTTTGGGAGCCAAGCCTCCCTTATTTTAAGGAATCTATTGGTAGATTCAGTTGTATAAGTAGAGAGGCCTAGGGCCTCACTAGGGTTGGATTTTTGTGTATTTTTTCTCAAGTAAACTCTGCTCAGCTTTGAGCTTATTTTTGGTGACAGTTTCATGTAATCTTATTACTGTTTTGATAATAAAGATGAGGTCCTTTTTGAGCTAGCACTGAGTTACCTCAGAGGGATGAATCTCTTGGGTTAGGGCCCAATCCAAGCAGCCAAGCTCCTCTTTATTTGTATTTATATGCTTTGTTTCAGTTTATAGATTAGCTGCTGGTAGATGTACTTCTTTCATGGTTAAGAATAGGTTGCGTTTGATGCTTTAGAAGTTTGCTTCCATTTGTTCTTTCTATAGAAGGTTAAGCAGTGATAAAAAGAAGATCCAAAAGGCTAGCAACAGTGCCTTGGCCTCTCTTCCTCCCTTTGGGACCATGAATTGAGGCAAAGACCCTCTTGTTGTCCCAAAAAGATAGATTTTCCTCCTTCATAGGACTTCTAGTGTTTGCAGCTTGTTAGAAGGTTAACGCTTTGCTTCAGATCTCTTCCACCATGCTCATCTCCTTATTTGCAATAATTTTTCTTCCATGCTTTCTTTCCTTGTAGCATTTCTTAGCATTTACTTTCATAGATCATAGTTTAGACTAGCTTGATGCAAAATTCTGTTTTTCTATATGCACTCATTTCATTGCTTATTGGTTGACAGTTAGTTATTTTGCAGCAGATCTCTTCTCAGAGTAGGTCAGCCTATCAGCCATCACATTCTCTCTCTGATCCATGCCCTATAGGTCGCCCAAGCTCACCTCAAATCTGCCTTAGTTTTCTGCATTTTTCCATAGAACATCTTCCTCCCTCCTTGAGCAAACCCAATCATCTTTCCCTCTCCTAGTGATTCTTGGTGGACCCTAGGCACCCTAACACATCATTCCAACCTCCTTCCACCTTTTCCACCCACTCTCACACCTTCAAAACCTTGAAAACTGCTCTTGGCATTCTCCTGTAGACCTCCTGTATGTTGTGGGGAAAAATGCCTATTTAGGACGATCCTATCCACCTAAGGTGTGACAGCGCCTTAGCAACAAACGAATACAGCTATCATGATTTCTTCCTTTATGAAATATGAAAGAGAGGAGATCGGCAGACTTACCGTTGTCTTCCGATTGTCCCTCGAACTAGATCCTCTTCTCTTTGTGTGTCCACAACTACTTGCCTCCTCACTTGATCAAGAGAACAACTACTTGAATCCCACGAGACCACAAGAGAACAGCTACCTGTGACAAGAGAACAACTACTTGCAACAAGAGAAGAACACAATACAAAGGCAAATACACATATTCATAAATGATTCAGGATTAGAAGTAAATCAAATATACCAATGCAATCATACAAAATACACCAGCATATAGGAAAGAATCAAGATAGCTTTATTGAAAGTAACAGGGTTCAGGAAGAGATACAACCCATAGGGCTCCAATCCAGCATCTCCTTCCCAGCAGAATTGAATTCCTTCTTCAGCTCCTTTCAAAGCATAACACACCCAATGTTTCTAGCCACAAACCAACAGCAATTCTTTGCAAATACCAAATTCCAGCCTCCTTTGACCTCATGGAGAGAGATCTATATATAGGAGTTTTGGACAGAGGATGAGTCAGCTTGAGGTTGGTCTGAGACTGACTAGTGTCCTCTCCCACTTCAGTTCTTGAGTCCACTTGGAGGTTCTTGCTTCCACTTGGAGATTTGGAACCTCTTACTCATCACCAGTCGAATTCCCTGATCCAAGTGTCATTTTGGAAGCTTCCTGGGCATTGACACCTTGAGAAATGACTCTGCCACTTGTCCAAACTCGCTTAGCGCAGGTAGCCTTCTTTGCAGTTGACATTCAACGCAGGTAGACAGTGGAGCAGTTGACATTCAGCGCAGATGCTCAGTGGAGCAGTTGACATGATCCAGAATTGCCTTGTTTTTGAGTGTTTTCAGGTGGAGAACTTTTGTTAAGTGCTGTGGTTTGCTGGCCTTGTTCCTCTAGGGGTAGGAACAACATGTTTAGGGACTTTGGATCCCTTGATTATTGACATTTCATGCTCAGTGATGCAAGGCACAAAAATGTCTATAACAGTTGCCCCCTAAAGTGTGAGGCCGTTTATCGGGTGAAATGCTTTATCCAGGAGGGTCCGAAGTTCATCCATCTGCTGGGAAGAGACCTGTAATAAAATACAATACAATACATTATGATTCATTCTGCTTTCATGATCTAGCTGAGGCGGGCATTCCCATGCTCAGCTTTATAAATTCATTTTTGTACATAGAACAGACGATCGTCTGATGGTAGACTGATAATTTTGGTGAAAATTATCATCCTTTGAGTAGGATGATCATCTACTGCAATGATGTACATGTCAAATGTCTTTATCTTTCCTGAATATATATCGCAGCCCGGATGGATGAAACTAGATCCGGGGTCTTCAAACTCGTTCGATCTTCACTCTAAGTACAAGTCGATCCATGTGAGAATTGCGCTGAAGTCGAACATGGAAAGACATCGCTTGATTACCGGTCAATGATGTAAACCGTTAACAAGCGCGAGAGGAATCACCGATAATGATAATGACCCTCAAGGTACTGCAGTACAATTCACGTGGTGTGAATAAAGGACTTGGCGTCGAACACCACGCAAAATCTTCTGATCGAAGGTCATTGATGTATACCTGTCGCCGGAAGTGAGAAACTTGCCATTGAGGCATGCAAGCTTCAAAGTACTGAAGGGGTTGTTCCTAGATCAACTCCTTGGATAATGAGCTGATGTCGACAAGGAGCGATCCGTCAAAGGAGGGCCTTAATGAATCCCACATCAGTGACACGGAACGGAGCTAATGATTTTAATGGAGGTGAAAACCATCTGTGACATATGATTCAGGGTGGCGGTCATGAATGGATGAAGGATAATGTATGGCAGTGGATGGGACCCAGTTGACTCTTTCTGAACGACTTCTCTTGAACATATGGCGACACTGATGTGATGGATCGGTAGCATTACTCCAAATATGGATGGTATGGCAAGACCATGGTGATGTGACCGGTGAATGAAACAACCCAACCCGAATGTGATACGGAGGAAAAGTGTCATGTTCAAGAGCGACCTGCTACCATCAAAGTTTTCTTGATTTTTCCCAATTTTTCCCCAGTCATTGCTGACCAGTACCTCTTTATTTTTGTCAAGCTTGAGGAGGATAACATATGCTTGTTCTATAACCTACCCTTCGGGCAAGCCCATCGCTATGTTTTAACGAGCTTAGCGATAGTGAAACTCGTTCTCGTCTAAAGACAAGTTTGTCGCTATTTAATAATTTTAACGAGTCTAACGACAAGGATAACTCGGTCCTTTTCATTTTTAGAGAGTCTGAAAAGGTACATAAAGTTAACTCCAAAATTCCTTTTTCGTCATCTAATCCCTCAAGTCCGAAAAAGTATAAAACAATACAGAAGGGATGATTTTTCGATAACTTTAACGAGCCGAATAAAACAAGCGCTCGACCTTTTTGTGCAATAATCCCTCAGGTCCAAAAAGATTAAAATCTAGAGGAGGGATAGCTTTTCTTGTCCTTTAACGAGCTGGAAGGCCAAAACTCGGCAATCTTTTCATATTTTACAAGTCAGTTGAAAATAGCTTAAAGAAGACTCGTCTTTTGAGGAACGAGTGATAAACAGGGATAGCAACTGATTCCAGGTACAGGTTGGAATTTTCCAATCACGGCAGTGTCACAAGGATGGCTAGGTGAAATCACTCTTCGCAGCTGTTCCTCAAAATGGGTAAACAATCATATGGAGGTGAACGATCGGCCAAATGAAAGTGGAGGTGGCAGGTGCAAACACGACCAAGGCTTTTATGGCTGATAAATTTACGATCACAGCAGTTATTTACCGGGATAGGTTCATTTTTTAGATAAAAATGAGCTTAAACTCTGGAGGAAACATTGCTCACTGCTTATATTTATTTTTTAACGAGCATGAAGACCGCGTTAAAACTGCTCGGATCTTGCGTTTATTTTTTAACGAGCATGAACTTTATGCTAAAACTGCTCGATTACCCAGTCATTTGATAAGAGTGTCTCATGAAAGGTCCCATTTTTTATCGAGCTTGTGCCTTACCAAAGCTATGCTCCCTCTCCTTTCTTTATGCAAATTCAGAAACGGCTAATCCTACGAGTTTAAAGGGTTAGACCTACGGGTTTAAAGGGAGGACCTAAAAATTTAAAAAAATAAATAGTCGCCCCTTGCTTGCATTCCAAAAGGTTTGCATGCCCCCAGGTATAAAGTATGATTTCAAAGTTACCTCTACTTCAATTCCATCGAAACTTTCGTTTCACCGGGAGAGGCCTACCTCTTTCAGGTTACCCAAAGATTGTCTCGTTAATCTTTCAAACAAAACACTTCCTCGGCAATGTCTACCGAAATAAACAAAGGTGAGTGACGACCCCCGCCCTCTCACATAACTTTGACAAGAGAATCCTATTCTAGAACAACCCCTCTTCCAACCACAGACGGGGTACGGACTAGTCATATTCTCCCGCGGAAACCTACCCTATACCCAAAG
This sequence comes from Pinus tabuliformis, assembly GCA_031772625.1. Classification (NCBI taxonomy): domain Eukaryota; kingdom Viridiplantae; phylum Streptophyta; class Pinopsida; order Pinales; family Pinaceae; genus Pinus; species Pinus tabuliformis. Next base: position 1,908,874,742 of record CM062818.1, read on the forward strand.
TTCTCCTGCCGAAGCAGGCCAGGATGCATGCCCCCTGGGTTCCAGTCATATCCTCCCGGATTACTTGCGCTCATCAGGAGGACGGACCGTGGGTTGAGACACTTCTTGCATGAATAGACCATTTAGGGATGGCACATGACTATTTGCGATGTGTGATCCGGGAAACGAAAGTTGGTCCACGAGCTTGACCATTCTTCCTTCATGCGGAAAACACATTACTCTAAAGAGTGAGGAGACTACAGCTCCCATGCAATATATATAGTCTCGTCCAAGGAGTAGGTTATAATCCAAGGTTCCTTGAACGACCATCACGTTCATTTGAACGGTCTTCCCTTTCAATGTTATAGGCACATTGGGGAGGATCCCTAAAGGTCGACTGGTTCCTTTATCAAAACCTGATAGATTTCTCATCTCAGGTAAAAGCGCCGGCAAACCAAGCGCTTTCCAAGCAATAGAGGAAAGGATACTCACAGATGCCCCCTCATCAATGATAGTGCCAGCCATTACCATTCTGTATATTTGACAAATAATTCTGAATGGCACACTGGCTGGCAACTGGGGTCTGCCTAGTTGGTTCCAATCAAAGGACACAACCAGGTTGCTTGGTGGTGGGACCGAATATACGGCCGAATAGCGCTCTGATGAACTTCCTTCCTGCGACAAAGGAATGGTGGCATTGCCCCCTTGATCATCAGAGTCAGTGCTGATGAAGAGAACTTGGACGGTGTCGTCTGTATTCTCCTCTGTGATGGTGTCATTCGAAGATGGAGCCTCTGAAGGCAAAACCGGGTCAACTACCGTATCAACCTTTTGACTTTCGTCAGGCATGGATCCAGACGGTTCTTCTTCAATGACAGGTGCTTTGGCTGACCATCTAAGTGGCTCAGCCGGATTCTCAACTAGTGAGGGACTTAGCAGGAGTCTTTGATATCCAGGAGGAAGATTCGCTCGTAAAATCGGATGATCTTCCAGAACTCTTTTTGCCTCGTCTAAGAAGGGACAACGGTGGATGGCGTGATCGCCTTCACACAGTCTGCAGGGAAATTTAACTTTCCCATTCTGTCCTGGAGCTTCACTCCCACTAGTTGACGGTGAGCAGTCGACATGGCTATCAGGGGACGATGCTCCCGAATTGTGCAAACGGGGGGACCAGTCTCTTAGTATCCATGGGATACAGGGACAATCTCTATGGAAGTGGTCTCCCCTGCATATGATGCATGGCGATTTAGGCCTTACAAGTGCGGTGTGTGGATTTTTGTTAGATGACATCTGTTTGCCCCCAGTCGCCTTAGGCTCCTTCTTCTTCTTTTCTTTCTTCTTCTTCTCCTTCTTCTCCTTAGGAACCCGATTTTTTGATCGACCAGTTCCATCAAGTGAAGAGGAAGGAGGGGAGGAAGATGAAGTGGAAGGCTGGGAGGCAACTCTTGTTTGATCTAACTGTTGACTCGATTGTTCAGGAGTGGTGGTATTTTGAACGACATTGGTCGAAAAGAGCCAAACTGGTAGGCCAATTGTCAGTCCTGGAAGCGACAATGTGGCCATGTGGGGCGCACCAACATCTCCCCAAGAGGAGAAGGGACTAGGATTTCCACCCAAGGGAACTCCTTGGTTGGTGTGCTCCATCTTCTCAACCTAAAGATCAACGCAGGATTAAAGGGTGATTGTTCCGTTTAAAATAAATTGTTAACGACGCTTTTAGACACAACTTGCTTTTTCAGTTTTAAAGAGTCGAGAAAAAGCTAAAGATGACTCTAGTCTCCTTCGATGTTTTAACGAGCCCGAAGTGACAAATGCTCGGATGGACTTTTTCTGTTATAGAGTCTGAAAAAGGCCAAAAGAAACTGCTCTGGAGATCTAGGCAGAGGGTGTGCCAAACCTTTCGCAAAACCACAGAATACTTTTTACGGTACGGGTGGTCGATCTTCGTGAATGCTGTGTTCACTGCATTGCGATCAGTAGGGCGGCCGACACGGCTTCCTAAGGATAAAAGATATATGCCTATAGGGGTCTCCCAATATATACGCGACGGTACGTGGGAGCACAATCCGTATTAGTGCCACCGACTCTCAGGAGGAATCACCCACCTTCTTCGAGATCGACAGTCACTATGCTTAACGACGCCGGAACACGTCTCTAGCCTAGACCTCTATGTTGTGCGTTATGTTACAAAGCGTTGTTAGGTTCATTCAGTTTATTTTAGGTTGATCTTTTTAAAGTTTGCCTTTCAAGGTTCACCACGAGATGTATGATACAAATTCCTAAATGCAGTCTAAGATGATAAGCAAGCTTTACAATCTTTCAACTTTGAAAATCCTAGCTACTAAGGGAAAAGAGAGCGACTATCTTTTCTCAAAGAGCAATCAGCACACTCTAATGCACTTTCCCTAAATCCAACATGCAAACTATCAAATGCAAAATGCACAATGCAGGTGTTTTTTTTCACTTTCTTAGTATAAATGCCTACAAAGAAAGCTTTTTGCACAACTTTGAATTTGCTTTTACAATGATCAAAATAAACAAGTTCACTTTCTTCGAAATCAACAAGTGTAGAAGAGATTACAATCACTTTGCGATTTTCGAAATAAAGACTCGTTTTGATACTTTGAAAAAGAACAAATTCAAACCAATAAGCAAAAGTAAAAAACTATAATCAATCTAAACAAAAAGCCAATGAACTCTCTTCTAAGATCACTCTCAATCAGATCTGAATCAAAGGCTACAGAAAGACTACTTTACTCATGCAAAGGAAGACTGTAAATGACGCCACAAACACATAAAAACATTCACAATCCTTTTGTACAAAAATTGGGGCGGAATTCAGGCAAAGAAAAGGGTTATTAGACCAGCACCTATACTTGGTTAAAGGCTGCAAAAATAGAGATCAAAACAGGGCAAAAAAGGACAAAGAACCCCAGCTGCACAAGGCCACACTGGTTCAGCGCAGGTTCAACACTGTCAGTTTGACATTCAGCGCAGGTAGCCCCTTCGGGACCTGCGTTGAAATGTAGACTGCCTTCACAGTGCCTGCGCTGAAGAGAGAAACTCTTGTTTCCCTTGTTTTCTGGGTCACAAAATGCTCAAAAATCAATTGTTTCAGGCCAAATCAGAAACACAAGCAAGGTATAAACAGAGGGATGCTTTGATAGGGTACTAAAGACTATCACAAGGATCAATCAAATCATTTGTGGATCTAGTTTAAATCATAGACAAATCCAACATACTGGATCAAAGCAGCAACTTTTACTTTGCATCCGGGAAAGATGCAGTTCAATAGTAGCTGTCAAGTCTATGAAGTAAAAAAATGACAGAAACACAAATGAAATGAATAAACAAGTTCTTCCCCAGTGGAGTCACCAATTTGTTGTGGGGAAAAATGCCTATTTAGGACGATCCTATCCACCTAAGGTGTGACAGCGCCTTAGCAACAAACGAATACAACTATCATGATTTCTTCCTTTATGAAATATGAAAGAGAGGAGATCGGCAGACTTACCGTTGTCTTCTGGTTGTCCCTCAAACAAGATCCTCTTCTCTTTGTGTGTCCACAGCTACTTGCCTCCTCGCTTGATCAAGAGAACAGCTACTTGAATCCCACGAGACCACAAGAGAACAGCTACCTGTGACAAGAGAACAGCTACTTGCAACAAGAGAAGAACATAATACAAAGGCAAATACACATATTCATAAATGATTCAGGATTAGAAGTAAATCAAATATACCAATGCAATCATACAAAATACACCAGCATATAGGAAAGAATCAAGATAGCTTTATTGAAAGTAACAGGGTTCAGGAAGAGATACAACCCATAGGGCTCCAATCCAGCATCTCCTTCCCAGCAGAATGGAATTCCTTCTTCAGCTCCTTTCAAAGCATAACACACCCAATGTTTCTAGCCACAAACCAACAGCAATTCTTTGCAAATACCAAATTCCAGCCTCCTTTGACCTCATGGAGAGAGATCTATATATAGGAGTTTTGGAGAGAGGATGAGTCAGCTTGAGGCTGGTCTGAGACTGACTAGTGTCCTCTCCCACTTCAGTTCTTGAGTCCACTTGGAGGTTCTTGCTTCCACTTGGAGATTTGGAACCTCTTACTCATCACCAGTCGAATTCCCTGATCCAAGTGTCATTTTGGAAGCTTCCTGGGCATTGACACCTTGAGAAATGACTCTGCCACTTGTCCAAACTCGCTCAGCGCAGGTAGCCTTCTTTGCAGTTGACATTCAACGCAGGTAGACAGTGGAGCAGTTGACATTCAACGCAGGTAGACAGTGGAGCAGTTGACATTCAGCGCAGATGCTCAGTGGAGCAGTTGACATGATCCAGAATTGCCTTGTTTTTGAGTGTTTTCAGGTGGAGAACTTTTGTTAAGTGCTGTGGTTTGCTGGCCTTGTTCCTCTAGGGGTAGGAACAACATGTTTAGGGACTTTGGATCCCTTGATTATTGACATTTCATGCTCAGTGATGCAAGGCACAAAAATTTCTATAACACTGTAGATCCTCTGTGTCCTCCTGTAGATTTTCTTGTATGCTTTCTTTTGAAGGCTGAGTGTGGGAAAAACCTCTAGAAGGCCACTCGAGACCTCCTAGGATCCATCCACACCATCCTATATCCCCTCAAGTCCCAAAGTCTCCCTCCAACACCACCTATTCACTTCCACCTTCACACATAATAAAATACATGCATGTCAAATTCACATAAAAATCCAAAATGATTTTTTTTGCTCATTTAATTCTAAAAATAGCTTAAGTAGATGTTGTTTACTTCTTTGAGTAGGTAATGGCATTCATTTCATGATTTTCATAGTGCTTTCTACAAAAGTAGGATTAGTTGGTTATGTAGGGTTTGCTAGGTTTTCTTTGCATTTCAGTCATTTTCGTTTCTGCAATTAGAACAGCCTCTATAGAAGCAATCTTTCCTTTCTTTCATCACATATAGAGCTTCTTCTGAAATCCGTAGAAGTTGGTTTGAGCTCCTAGTGATCTTGCCTCAGCTTACCAAGTGACAACCTGGAATAAGAACTAGTACTTATGCATACAGCACTGTCGCTTCCAAGTTTGCTACGAACTACCGGGTTGATAAGAGTAAAGTAGGCAGCCCAGGAGTTGCAGCATTATTGCTACAATACTGGTGCTCACCACTTTTTGGCGCCGTTACCAGGGAAGCGTCAGAGTATTTTGTGATTACTGCTTTTTTCTATTTTCTATCACAACATTCTGCTAAATAGTTTATTTCAGCAAAAGTCAAATAGTCATTTCCTTCAAGTTTTACATTTCCTTGCTTTCCTTTTCAATTCTGCAAATTTCATTTCAGCAAGTTCATTTCAGTTAGTTGCAATTTGTTTTGTTCAATCAATTTCAAGTTTTGTAGGTACTATCAGCGTGGGGAAAAAGAAACAAAAACCAACCAAAAATATTTCCTTTCATGCCTCGTAGGAATATAGATAATTCAGGAAAATTCTTGCCCAACAACCCCACTACCTCACACGGCCAACCTCCTCGCTTCTTTGGTGGCAGTGATCAAGAAGAACCTTTAGGTGAACAACTAAAGATATTTGAAGAACCTATAGGGGAAGAAGAATAAGAAAACATCCCTCCTGAGTCGATGGCTGAAAACAGAAATGCTAGGGGAAATTAAGAGAGAATAGAGGGTACCTTCCCCATTCAGGAGACCAATGGGGACACCAAAATGAAGAATATAAGTCCTTCAGCCCTACCTCACTTCCATGGTTTGACTATAAAAGATCCTGACACCTTCTTGTTTGAGTTTGATGTCATCTGTCGAACCTATGACTATGCAGAAGACGAGAAAAAGTTGAAAGTATTCCCTTCTATCCTCAAGGATGTAGCATTGCGCTGGTTCACGGGGTTACCTGGAAATAGCATCACAACTTGGGCTCAGATGCAGCAGACCTTTAATTACAAGTATCAAGACTATTGTAGGTCAAAATATACCAAAGAATAAATCTTTTGAATGACCATGGGAAGTGATGAATCTTTGGAAGATTATGAAGAGAGGTTCCAGCTCAGTTACAAAAGGGCCAGGTGTACACTTGACCCTGAATCTCTGAAGTTGGTCTTTCTCAGGGGAATTCTAGAAGAACTTCTAGACACCCTCCATCTACTAGCTAGGGAAGACATCTACCAACTATCTTATGAGGACATAAAGACTATTTTTAGAAACCATTCTAGAGCAGCAAGAAAGAGAAGTAGAGGGAGTCAACCCATAGCCAATACCTCCTCTTCCAATTCATCCATTAAAGGTGAAACTGGAAACATGCTGGAAGACTTCAAAAATTAGATGTTGTAGACTCTTGCAATGCAAATGGATACCTTGCATATCAAAAGAAAACAAGAGGAAGTAGAGAGGGCTTTGGCCATTTTTGTTCTAGATGCACCAGGAGGCATCCTAGGAATGAATGTCCATTGAACTCTATAGAGGTTTGTTTAGTTTGTGAAGAAGATCATTATACAGATAAGTGCCCTTCCTTGCCCGGTCTTAAAGTTGTATACCAAGGGGCCGAAGGAGCCACTGAACCACTCTATTACATGAACCAAAGGAGACTGCATGGACCTAGACCATACCAACAGGGGATGCAAGGGACATCTCAGGCATACTACAACCCCAACCAAGTCACTTCCATACCTTCTTGGGGCCCTCCTAATCCTCCTTCCTGGTCCAAAGCTCCTCCTTGGTCCTTCCCATGTCAATATCATGCCCAACCAGCCGCTCATTCATTTCAATCCTATTCTCAGCCGCAACCTGGGTGGAATGCAACTCATCACGGGTGGAGGCCCCAATAAAACTCTCCTCCCACTCTTTTGCCCCCACCACCTACTCAACCACAACCATTACCTTCTGCTCCACCAAGGCAACCCCAAATGCCTACCCAGCCAAACCCAAACTCGAACAACAGACAGACTCAACACATATATAGTGGGGAACCATCATACCCAACTTATGTTGTGGAGATTCCAAAGATTAACTTGCGATCTAGGAAGGTTCTCCTAGATAGACAGCCTCCACCCAGGGAGGATGAAGAGGATAAAGAGAAAACTGAACCTAAAGCAATTCCACCCTTTCCTGAGAGACTATCCGGGACAACACATCCTACCCCAAAAGAAACTGAACTTCTGGGAGAATTGAAACAGATATGTGTGAAGATACCACTTCTTCAAGCCATAAAAGATGTGCCTATATACAATAGGTTGATCAAAGAGAAGTGCTTTAGGCATCCAGGAAGGCACAAGAGAGATGCCCCGACCATCAATGTCATAGGACAACTGTCCAACCTGATGTTGGGGCAGGTAATCTATCCTAAATATCTGGACCTAGAAGCCCAGTAGTTGATGTCCACATCAATGGCACCATGATCCCACATACCTTGATTTATTTGGGAGTTGCCATTAATGTGATGACAAAGGACACAATGCTCAAACTTAACCTCCAGGGCTCCTTGAGGAAGACCACCACAGTATTGTAGCTAGCAGACCGCTCCACCGTGACCCCTGAAGGGATTGTGGAAAATGTGATGGTCTCCATTGATTCTTGGGAGTACCCTGTTGATTTCTTAGTTCTCCAGCCAAAGGAAAATCTCACTGGGTATCCTCTCATCCTGGGAAGACCCTGGTTGGCTACTATTGGTGCCTACATCAACTGTCAAGCTAGGAACATGACCATAAAGAACGGGCATACCCTCCTGCCCAACCCTTGCTAGAACATGATCTACCTCTCTGGTTGGAGGAGGAGGATGAGGATGAAGTCTATTCTGCACCACTTTGTGCATTACAAACCGACATGCGGGGAAAACCGCAAGATGAGGATGATATGATTGAAAATTTGATTCAGAATCCACCTCCCAGTGTATTACCATTAGAGGAAATAGTGAGAGAAACCTATAAAAAGGGTCTCTTTCACCTCTAATTACCTCACATTAATATGTCAATCTGGGAACGTTTGGTTATTTCAAAGAGTAACTCAATCCGAGGCTATTTGTCAGAGTAATGCAAGTAGTACAGCGTCCTACAAAATACAAGAGTAAATTGATGCTTGTCTATAACTAAGTTCCTTCACATGACTAAAGCACAGACTCTCAAAATATCAGTCAAGGGTTCGACAGCAGTAGTCCATTCCTTTGGAAACTGATGGAAAAGGAAACTAGAGCATGGATCACGGGTCTGGGAGCAAGGCAGTAAATGCAGAGGCTCACTACAGCCACATATCGTCTCTCACACCAAATACGAGTAAATGAAACAGCAGATAGAAATGGAACGGAAAATAGGAAATTAAATAGTAAATCTAGAAAGGAACAACAATGCTTAAAATGGAACAGCAATTCTGAAATGGAACAGCAATCACTATAACTAAACGTCGCAAGTAACAATCAAACTTTATACTATCAACTAAAAATCTCTTATCGTAATCAAAACTCCAATCTTTCATTCTCCAAGCAAATCATGCAATCCACTAAAGGAACAGTAATAACTCTCAATTATGGAACAACATGTGAAAGTCATACACACATAATATTCTAAGAAAGTAATCTGAATTTAATCTCAATCATCAACAGGAATTATAACTGTGTTTCCAAATGGAACAACATGGATTCTGAATCATAAAGAACATACCTTTCAGATAATTGCCTTAACACACATACTCAACATAGAAGCTTCATAACACAAGGATAATATTGTTGAATCTAATAAGATTTCATCCACTCCGAAAGTATTGATAATATAACGCAGAGTCAATGGAAAGAACATTAATGAATGAATCTTAGTAGAGCATGTAATGTAACTTATAAAGAATATCAGATTACCAACTAGTGACGATAAGCAAACCACGTAGAAATCAAATCGTAGTGATACAGAAGCAAGTGTCCTCTGGGGCTGGGCCCTTAGCCTCAAGGGTACACCACTTTAAGCTAATCCAGATGCGAAGATGAGATAATCACCAGGTTTATATTAATGCATAAAACAGAATGTACAATGAGCCAAATTCAACGAGACTCGATGATCAAAGTTAAGTCTTAACAAAAAGTTACATAAAAATCTTCTCCTCAGACTAAGAATGTCGTCCCTTTATATAAGGATAACGGCAAAGATGTCTAAGTGATAAGATAAATAGGATCGAAGATCCTGAGCGATTTGCAAAATTGTTAACCCCTAATCACTTCTTTCTCTTCTGCCGAGCTGGTGCCTTTTCCTCCTTTTCCAGACCGGTTTGCTTCAGCTTGCTTTGCCTCGTCTGCACTCGGTCCTTCGTCAAAGGGACAGCAGTTACCCTGTTCTTATCTTCTTCTTTGGAACAGCAGCTCCTCATTTCTACCCTTTCCCGCACAGGAAAATGACAATTATCAGCGGATAAGTCTTTGCATACTAATTCCACGTATTCTACCACAATTCACTATTGTTTTCCTCATTCATGATGTAAAAGATTCATAAGTCCTACTGAAAAGCCACTAAAATGATCATTAAAAACATACCTTTTTAGTACTCCACACATCCCCCTGCTTACCCTGTTTCATGCCCTCATGAAAACGTTGTAGTTGACATGTAAAGCAGTGAGAGAGTAGGCTGGAGAAGGAATCTCATGTGGAGGCCTACAGCCATGGTGAGTGACTAGGTAGTCAAAGAACTAGCCTGTTTGACCCTCAGGCATCTCATATAGGGCTTGATATCCGGGTGTAGGGTGCCAGATAATTGGACTGCGGAATCTATATCCTAACCAGGATGGCCCTGCCCTCAAGATGCTTTCGCCATAGAGGTTCAAACGATTGGCGGCTAACTGAAAATTCTCATACTTAAATGGCTCCCTGAGCTGGATGTTTGGATTAGAGGTTCGGTACCGGAATTTGGCTACATCAATGGCGAGGTCTTTGATAGAAAGAAAATATTCTAAACATTGTCGAATGAGTGCCTCGTGCATGGGTCCTAATGTTTCAATGACACCTGGAGTTCTCATAAGGTTTCTATGTGCTCTCCATAGTTGTGTTGGGTCCCTAGGCTCAACCCTTACCCACAAGTCTAGGCCATTTTCCTGCCTCTGAAAAGTGTTATAGGCTTTGAGCCATTTAATCTGATTGACCCCGAATGAGATGAATGCTTGCAATTGAATGTCCCGAACAAAAGGGGCAGGGTTCAACTCAGTTTCCTGATCTAGCACGAGGTTATGCAAATAGAATTCACATAGAAATCTCTGGACCTTCACCCCATAATGTTTACAACAATCTATAAAGTCATTGACAGTATTAATTTGTATTGGGGCACCTGCTTTAACAGCCTTTATCTTTAATTGCAAGTATCACTCCAATAAAAACAAAGCATAGTTTTTGGCAGGGGCCCTACATGCTAAAACGTCATTGTATAAAGAACACAAGGTATCCATCTGTTTGATAACAATATCTAACCTACGGGTTACCTTTGCAACTTTCTCCTATTTCTTTTGCCACCCTTCAAAGGCCTGGCTTTCAGATTGATTAACATTCCGTAGTTGCTGTTGGAGTTCTTCATACTTCTCACGAGGGACTGTCTGCTCTCTAAGCCTCTCCATCTCTTGCTGAGCCTCTTTCAATCCTTTGTGCAGGGTCCTTGTCTTTGGATCTCTTTTCCATGCATCAGTGGAGGCCAGGAGTTTTACCTGAACTTTCTTATTTCGTTGCTTTGAGTTCAGAACCCTTATCACCCCTGAGGGTGGTGCCTCTGTTTGAATCTCCTTGTTGTCTTTTTCTTTTTTAACACGAATACCGGATGGCAGCGGTTCCTTTTCAAATGGAACAACAGTCTGTCCCTCAGCTTTATTTGGAACAGCAGCTGAACTTTCAGCTTCATTTGGAACAGCAGCTGGGTCTTCAGCTTAATTTGGAATGTCAGTTGGGCCTTCGGCTTCATTTGGAACAGCAGCTGGGCCTTCATCTTCAATTGGAACAGTAGTTGGATTTTGGGTAGGGTTTTGATCAACAGAGTGATTTTTAGTCCTCCGTCGTTTTATCCTGTGGTTTCTTACTGCAGTGGTCATCTTTTTCTTACTAGCAGTCTTCCTTGTCCTCTGCCTTTCTTTTAGAATCCTGATCTGCTGGTGGAGTTGGGCTATTATGCTCAATAACCTCCGCTGTTCCTTTCGTAATTCTCTAATTTCCATTGTTTTGTTAGAAGGAACAGCATGCTTTTTGCTGCGTTCTGGGCTATGACTAGTCCCTTGATCTTTCTCCTGGGGTACTTCTTCACTATGTTGTGCTAGTTGTTCTGGGGTAAGAACCCTAGTTGATTCCGTGGCTTCGCTTTCTATTCTCACTTCTTCTGGAATTTCTTCTGGTGTTGTGGGAACAGATTGTTCCCTCTCAGTATCTCCTATCTCTTTTTCGTCATGAACGGGCAGATTTCCTTCCTCTGCCTCTTCTGCATGTGGTTTTTCAGGTGCATCTTCTTCCTGGGGTTTGTCACGGAGGTATGGTGGAGTGGAAGGTTGGCCATACTCACCCATATTGGCCAAGATTGCGGCCAATTCCTCTTCTCCTACTGGGTCCTGTGGTGGGCTACCTACCTGCTGTCCCATTTCCTCCTCCTGCCTGGATTGTCCATCTTCTGCCTCAGGATGCTCAATTTCCATTTCGGGGTTCTCGGCTTCTATCTCAGGGTGTTCAACTTCTGTCTCAGGGGGCTCGGCTTCTGTCTCAAGATGTTCAACTTCTGTCTCAGAGGGTTCGGGTACTTCATCGTTTTCTTCTTCGGATCGCTTAGCCTTCTCGGCCTCCCCTTCCTTTTCTCCTTCAACTTGTTCTTCTTCTATCTCTGGTCGTGTGGGTTGTTCATCCTCAATTACCACTGGCTGGCTAGTGCTTTCCTGGAGTTTTTCCAGCCTTCCTCTTATTCGGGCTAACCGGACTGATTTTCTGTGTTTCTCTGGCTGTTCCGGTGTCTCAGTGTCATGCTTCCGTTTTGCTGACTCCTGGCGGGTTTCTGGTCGTTCGGATGTGCTTGCAACAAGTTTTTGTTTTCTTAATTCTCTACGTTTTTTCGGACGTTCTGGTGTGCTTAGAGTATGTTTACGTTTTGGGGAAGGTGTTGTCGCTCTCCCCTCAATTATTGCAATTAATTCTTTCCAACTGCTTTGCTGCTGGGTAAGACTATGACTAACTATTAATCGGATTAATCCATGGTGGATGACAACTCATTCTACATGTTGTGCCTTTTTCAGGCTTCGTGTGGCGTCATGGAGTAAAGAATTCAAAAGTGCAAGAAGGTTTACAGAGCATTTCTGTTTTAAAACGGCTAAGAGTTTAAGGTGTCGTGGCCTTACCACGTCTTTTCTCCCCTCGCAGGTGATATAGCTTTGCACTGTTCTCGCTAGTTCTGCCTAGGGTTCTCCTAGCGTTGCTGCCAGGACTGCCTTCCCTTTAATTGTTAAGCTCTGGCCTTCGTCCTGGAAAATTTCCATGATCTTCTGGAGTCTTTCCTTCTTCAATGTCCATACAGGTCCGGTGGCTGGTAGTCCCGAGACTTTGGCAATTATGTCGTCGGTGACTGCTATTTGCTTCCCTCGCACCATGGAGTGATCCTCCTGCAGATTCTGTAGAAATTCCATTGCTACTGTTTCATTGGACTCCTTCAGGTGACTGAGATAAGTCAGCCACCCTACTCTTTCCAGGATCTCCTGAGCAGCAATGGAGACTATCAACTTTTGTGGTTCGCTTCGAACTGCCCTGCCTCCCATGGTTTCACTGTGGATTCACAATGGAACAGCAGCTGCTTGAAACACAGAGAGAGTAGTGATCGTCGGACTTGGAAAAAACACAGAGTATGCAACAGAAATGAGTTATGAATAGCAACTTGTATAGAAAAAATAGAAATGTAATGTCGTTAAACCGTGCCATTTCCTGGTATGCTATCTTTCCCGAATAATGAGCTGACACATAACCCGGGGAATCATGAGGTGAACCTCCCCCCGCAATGCGATAGGCTACCCTAGCTGTCAAAGAAAGGAGCAGCACCCCGATCTATAACCAAGTCATAAAGGAAGAGCATATGAAAATATGCCATGTTTAGAAAAACAACGGTTTGTCGAAATCGAGGCGTAAAGTTGGATCGCATATTACGTAAGAGGCTGTTGTGATATGATGCGAGGCCAGGGATAGGACGTCTGTCGTACTTGCCAAATCTCAAGTGGTCATTGTCACCTCCTTTGCCATGATTGGTGTAATAAATGTCCATGCAGTATATAAATCGGGAGATAATGTATGATTACTGCCTAGGATAGAAGAAACAAAAGAGTATTAGTATCTTGCCTATTGGTGTAATTAATGTGACCTCGATACCATTAACAGTGCTCTGCGGCTGACAGGTGTCCATAACCTTGGCAGAGTTGTTTATTTCACCCGTAGAACCATGATCCTTTGTGTGCATATTAAGGAATGTGATGTCAAAGTGTAGGTCATTATGCTGGCTTGGTAACCAGGTAGTCATAATGCCATTCACGAGGAGGGGGCGAAAAGTGGGCAGGCCGGCTCGTGATGAGACCTCCTGTTCCAAGGTTTTTTTTCTTTTACTATACCTTTTGGACCATATCCCTGGTGTGGTGGCCATAGTGGGAATGCCACTTCGCTTCCATCCTGATGATCATGGTAGGCTGGCTCTTGATGAGACCCCCTATCTTGCATTTGACATTTTATAATTCATTTACTTTTTCTTTCTCTTTTTGATAAAGCACTATTCCTTATATATCCACAAAGGGTGGTTCAACACTCCTTAAGAGTAGGAATGGTGGAAGAAGTCTTATCATCTCAATAGGAGGATATAAACCCTTTGCTCTTATTCCTGAACAAAATCAAAGAAAAGAATGGCATGATAAAAGATAACCAATCAGGGCAAGATTAGTAAGACAATGATAGCAAAAGATAAGTACATCCTTCCTTCTGTCCTCTTACCAATACATAGCCTTATAAAGATAGTGATTTATAATTGTCTGATTTCAGTGTGATGTGATTTGGATTCATTGCATAAGTGCATTGCTTGTCTCTAAAAGACTTTGAAAGAATAAGGGAAAGAAGCATCCTTACTTGGACCAGCAAGAGGTTAGCTGTGTCACAAAGAGAGAAGAAGTATACTAGATGAATAAAGGAGCATGAGTTCAAAAAGTGCAAATGTCGTTCCTTTTGGAAAAGGAACAACAGAACACAGCAATGCCGTTCCTTTTGAAAAAGGAACAGCAAAAATCAAAATGTGCTATTCCTTTTAAAAAGGAACAGCAGAAAATCAAAACGTGTTGTTCCTTTTGAAAAGGAACAGCAGAAAATCAAAATGTATTGTTCCTTTTGAAAAGGAACAGCAGAAAATAAAAACGTGTTGTTCCTTTTGAAAAGGAACAGCAGAAAATCAAAACGTGTTGTTCCTTTTGAAAAGGAACAGCAAAAAATCAAAATGTGCTGTTCCTTTTGAAAAGGAACAACAGAAAATCAAAACGTGTTGTTCCTTTTGAAAAGGAACAGCAGAAAATAAAAATGTGTTGTTTCTTTTGAAAAGGAACAGCAAAAAATCAAAACGTGCTGTTCCTTTTGAAAAGGAACAGCAGAAAATCAAAATGTGTTGTTCCTTTTGAAAAGGAACAGCAAAAATCAAAACGTGTTGTTCCTTTTGAAAAGGAATAGCAGAAAATCAAATCGTGTTGTTTCTTTTGAAAAGGAACAGCAAAAAAAATCAACATGTGCTGTTCTTTTTGAAAAGGAACAGTAGAAAATAAAAAGTGATGTTCCTTTTGAAAAGGAACAGCAGAAAATAAAAAGTGTTGTTCCTTTTGAAAAGGAACAGCAGAAAGATGCAAATGCCACTCGTTTCAGGAACGACAGAAAAAATTGAAATCTATGTATGCATAACAAGTTTGAAAAAAATATTATGTACAAATTGTGAAAAGAAATAAATTCCTTAATGAATTACGAGTGAGGAGGATTTCTCTTCCTCCCCTAAGATCTCCATATCAGCGTCTTTGCGTAGCTGTTGGCAGAATGATTCCCGAGTGAGTGGTTTATGATAGAGACGAACCCGGTGGCCATTCACTTTGAAGGTGTATCCAGACCCGTCAATGGTAGTTAAAGTGATGGTCCCATTATCATGTACCTTCTGGATTTCGTATGGTCCTAACCAACGAGTCTGGAGTTTCCCAGGGAAATCCTAAAACCGAGAGTCATATAATAGGGCCCAATCTCCTTCATGAAAGACTTTGTTTTTGATAAGGGCATCATGCCATTTAGCTCGTTGCTGTTGAATCAATGTTGTATTTTGTAGTGCGGAGAGCCTGATTTCGTCCAATTCATTGATCTGTTGTAGTCGATTAATCTGTGCCTCAGTTAAATCTAAGCCGACTTCCTGTGTTGTTCATAATGTTTGGATTTCAAATTCTATAGGAAAAATGGGTTGTTTTCCAAACACTAGTTGATAAGGTGAGTAACCAGTGGTGCTTCTCCATGTTGTTCTATAGGCCCAAAGTGCTTCAGGTAGTCGGGCAGCCCATTCATGCCTATGTCAGGCAATGGTTTTTGTTAGGATCGATTCTATTATCTTATTGCTGCTTTCTACTTGTCCGTTAGCCTGTGGGTGATATGGAGTAGTGATTTTGTGCTGGACATGATAATTATTAAGTGTTGCTGCTAATCTATGGCCAGCAAATTGTGGTCCTTCGTCTGTGATTATTTCCCTTGGAAGGCCATAACGTACAAATAGATGGAAGAGGAACTGTATAACAGAGTCTTTTGTGGCCCTAGGTAATGCTTCTGCTTCAACCCACTTGGTGACATATTCTGTTGCCACCAAGATATATGTTCTCTGATTTGATGAGGGGTTGATGGGTCCAACGAAATCAAGAGCCCATCGCTCAAATGGTTCGATGACTAACTGAGGTTTAAGGGGCATCTCATCAGCTTGACCAGGACGTCCTGCTCGCTGGCAGCTGTCACAGGCTTGGACAAATTTCTTTGCATCTCTGAAAATCGTGGGCCAGTAATATCCTGTCTGTAATACTTTGTGTCCCATTCTACGCTCAGCGAAGTGTCCCCCACATGGTCCGTCGTGACAGGCTTTTAGGATGTCAAAGATTTCATCTTCTCGAACACATCTCCTAATATGCATGTCTGCCCCTGTATGAAACAAATAGCCCCCAATCCAGGAAAATCGAGTACTCTTCTGAACAATTTGTTTTCGCTCATTAGGGGTTAAGTGTTTTGGTAGTTTACCTACTGCAAGGTAATTGGCAACATCGGCATACCAGGGTGTTCGAACGGCAACAACAAACAGATGTTCGTCCGGAAATTGATCTTCAACTGCTGCTGCATCAACTGGCTTTGGCATTCTTGAGAGAAAATCGGCTACAGGGTTCTCTTTGCTAGGCCGGTCCTTGATTGTGATATCGAATTCCTGCAATAAAATCAACCATCTAGTTATTCTGGCATTTGTGACAGGCTTATTTGCTAAGTATTTTATGGCAGAATGATCCGTATACAAAATAACAGGATGGCCTGTAATATAATGCCTAAATTTATTGATAGCATGTATTATAGCTAGGAATTCCTTTTCAGTAATAGTGTAATTTAATTCAGCAGGGGATAAATTTTTGCTGATATAATAGATAGCATATGGTTTTTTATCTTCTTCCTGCCCAAGGACTGCGCCAATGGCTGTCTCTGAGGCATCAGATGATATTTGAAATGGCAGGTCCCAGTTTTGTCCTCGCAGGACTGGGGCTGTAGATACAAGCTTCTTTAAATCCTTGAAAGCACGTTCACATTTGTCTGTCCAAAGAAAATCAACGTTACCAGTTAGTGCATATAAAGGTGCAACAATATGTGAATAATGTTCTATAAATCGTCTATAATATCCATAAAATCCAAGAAAGCTGCGTACCTCTGTTTGAGTAGTAGGAGTGGGAATAAGCAAAAGTATTTGGATCTTGGCCGGGTCTACCTGAATGTCGATTGCTGAAATATAATGTCCTAGAATAAGTCCTTCAGTCATCATCATGTAACATTTTTTGTGACTTAAGCAGAGCCTGGTAGCTATACAACGTTGTAGGAATTTTTCTAGCGTATTTAGTGTTGGATCAAAATCATCTCCATAGGGTGTAAACTCATCCATATACACTTCAAGTCCATCTTTTATTAAATCTGCAAAAATGCTAAGGATAGCCCTTTGGAATGTGGCGGGAGCATTACATAGGCCAAATGGTAGGAATCGGTAGGCAAATGTCCCCCAAGGACAAGTGAAAGTTGTTTTGTCCTAGTCTTCAAGGGCAATCTGAATCTGATTGTATCCACTGAAGCCATACAGGAAGGAAAAGAATTTTTTCCCTGCCAAAGTATCTAGCACTTGGTCTATGAATGGGAGTGGAAAGTGGTCTTTTTGTGTTGCTTTATTGAGTTCCCTGTAATCCACACAAATTCTCCATTTCCCATTCCTTTTTGGTATGACCACAAGTGGAGAGACCCATTTACTATCAGAAATAGGATAAATAAAATTAACATCTAACAGTTTCTGAAGCTCCGCTTTAACCACATTTTTTAAATGAGGATTGAGTCTTCTCTGCGGTTGACGGACAGGTCTAGCATCTTTTTCTATATAAATGTGGTGTGTACACAAATGTGGGTCGATTCCTTTCATATCAGGGTAATCCCATGCAAATGCCTGTTGATATTTTCTTAATACATGGATGAGCTTAGTTTCTTGTTCAGGTGTGAGGTTGGCATTGATATTTAAAGTTTTTCCCGGTTCAATTTCCACAATTTTACTATTTGCGACAGAAGTAACAGGTATTGTTTGATCATGTGTGTCTTTCAGAGGATCTTCCTCTAATTCATTATCAAATGCTGCTTCTATCATGTGACATTGTGTGCAGGATTCAACTTTAGTTTGACTGATGAAATTATTAATGGCATCATCTTCTGTTTGATCTTTAAAATCAAGTGCCTCTTGCAACGTCAATGGAGATCTAATGTTGTCAGTAAGGTATGATACAAGATACTTGTTAGTTTTAATTATTGTGAGACTTGGCTGCGCTAGAGGGTATAGAACCAAATTCTTAATATCGGGTCCTTTAGTTATGGTCATATTTCCTTGCCGGCAACCAATGTAAGCATCGGCGGTGGCAAGCCAAGGCCTTCCTAGGATTAGCAGGTGTCCATCAAGTCGGGTTTTTGGATTAATTATCAGGAAATCGGTCGGATATTCCCAGGAGTCTACAGAGACCATGACATCGTGTAGAGTACCTTCTGGTCTAATCACACATCAGTCAGCTAATTCTAACAAAGTAGAGGTAGGTTCTACAGATGTAATGCCGAGCTTTTAACAGGTGGTGGTTGTTAAAATATTGATTGCAGCTCCTAGATCAACTAAGGCATTAGACAAGGTCTGACCGTAAATTTGAACAGTTACAATTAGATTTCCTGGGTCTTCATATTTGATGGGTGTTTCTTTCCCGGATAAGAGATCAGATAAAGTGCCGACTACTTGGACTCTTGGATTAGTTGTTATATTCCTCCTTGGTTTCTTTATGCACAATTCTTTAATAGTTTTTGCATATATAGGAATGTCTTGAATGGCTTGGAGGAACGGGATTTTTATGTACAAATTTTGTAATTCCCCCAGAATGTCAAAGTCAGGGTACTGTAAAGGTCGAGGTATGACTAATCTTTCTGGGAATGGGGGAGAGGATGTGGTTGCTTGATTATGAGACTGCTGATTATTTACATCCTCTCGTTGCAATTGATGTTCTCTTACTAACTGATCTTCATTATGAAGTGTTTTATCCCCCTCATTTTGAATGATACGTCCAGATTGTAATTGAAGATCATTACACTCCCGCAGATCAGGTCCTATTTCTGGTGATTCAATGATTTGAAGAGATTGGATTGGTCTGTTATTTGGATTGGGGTTGGGTTGGGCTGGGAGTTGCGGTCTCAAATTAGACTAGGGATTTTTTTGTAGAGCTGGCAGAGTAGGTTGAGGGAGCGGAATAGTTCCTACTGGCTGTTGCATCGGTCTTTGCCAGTTTGTCTGCCAGGATGAACCTTGTGAAGTAGGGGGAGTCCATTGCGAAGGATATGGGCTATTTTGCCAATATAGTGAATTATAAGGGAAATTCGGCCAACCAGATTGATTTGGATGATTCAACCATGGGTTTGAAGAAGGAAACGGTGGTGGTGACCAATTTGGGAATGGGGGTGGGGGCTGATCTTGCCACATATTATATTGTTGAGCATTATATTTGGAGGCTAAAAAGAAGAGGTTGGGTCTGAAAACATACCGGATTGCCTTTGCTGCCACTGGTGGCGCTGGTTGATCAAGTACACTGATTCTGGTTCTTCTTCTGCCTCCTTATATACTGCCTTTAATCCAGGAAGTGAGGGGCAGCAGCTTTCCGTAAGATGATCATTTGTACAGATGGCACATGTTTGGACTGTATCCAATGGACACTCCTTGTGGCTATGTTTTTTTCTGCATTGGGGGCAGAAGATTGCCAAATTCTGTTCTGCCTCCATCTGCTTCTGCTTGGCCTGCAAAATATCAAGTTGTGTAGTTAGTGTCCCTAGAATATCAGTTTTAAAATTTTCTAATAAATTTCCAATCTCCACACGCGTTAATCCTTCTGTTGCTATCTTATTCTCTCTTGCAAACTGATCATATTCTGCCAGTTTTATTCTTGTGCTACCTCTCGAACTCCTGATACATAGATCAATAATGTCAGCAAAATTCCCTTGATAAATATCCCCTTTTCCCATAATGTTTAATGTTTCGATCCACTGTTCTTTCATGCCCCTTATCAATGCAGTTTTTAACACATTATCAGGTAAAGGTAGCGATGCATAAGGAGATCTTTGTAAATTATATTGAAAACATTCCACATATTCTACTAATGTTTCGTTTGGTTTGGCTGTCATTTGAAATATTTCATCTTTCAATTCTCTAGACCTACAATAATCTTGATATTTTTTTAAGAAGGATTCTTTCATCTGATCCCAATTGTTGATGACCCCACCACCTAGTCCCATAAACCATCTTAGAGCAGCCCCTTTTAATGTTGAGGGGAATAATTTCAATTTCTGGGGATCGGTGGTGTAATCATATCCCCTACACAACACATCGAATTCGAATAAAAATGCATCCGGATCTTCTGATGTAAGACCGTGAATGGTTGGGATATGTTGAAGAGGGATAGCTTTCATGGGTGCATTTGCTGCAGAATCCACTATAGGATATTGTAATGTAGAGGTTTGAGTATTTGGTTGATTCTAAGCCATAGGATCAAATATGTGCCAATAACCTTTTGGGATATCTAGGAGCGTATTCCTAGGTTAAGAGGGAACGATTTTAGCAGGGATAGTTTTAACAGAACTTCCTTTATCTGGGATAAGAGGAATACCTGATGTTTGAGGAGATTGAATTCCTTCAACAATGATTTTCATAGCACTCCCCTTATCTGGGCTATTTACTGGCTGATCTGTTCCAATGGGAGATTTTGGTTCTTCTGTTTCCCCTATTTCTCCTTCTCCTTCACAAAAGTTACTGAAATTCCCTTCCTGCAATAGTTCTGGAGTAGAATTTTCAATTTCCTGAAAGTCTTGCTCTTCAGTTTGACTATGCACCTCAGTAAAGGCTACAGATGGTGATCCTGTGGCCTGAAGAGAGCTAGTAGGCTGCTTAGAAATGGTTTTCCTGAAACCTACTGATGGCTGAGATTCTGTTTTCTTATAGATTTCGTCTATGAAAGTTGTTCGGCCAAGGGTCACCGGCCCCTTGGATTTTTCAGGTTTGGATGGAAGCTTGATATTCTTTTCTAGTTTTTTCTGCTTAGTCATGCACTCAAATAAACTGCTAAGTTCTATTCAATCAAAGCAAAAGCAAATCTGTTAGGAAAGAGGACAATGGAGCAGGGCTTTTACATGATCCGTACACAGGTTTTTACCTTTCGTTTTTAAAATTCAACTCTTTCCCAGCAGGTTCGTACACCACTCTGAAGAAACAAATGGCTATACTCTTTCCCCGGCAACAGTGCCAAAATGTAGAGCTATAAAAAGGGTCTCTTTCACCTCTAATTACCTCACATTAATATGTCAATCTGGGAACGTTTGGTTATTTCAAAGAGTAACTCAATCCGAGGCTATTTGTCAGAGTAATGCAAGTAGTACAGTGTCCTACAAAATACAAGAGTAAACTGATGCTTGTCTATAACTAAGTTCCTTCACATGACTAAAGCACACACTCTCAAAATATCAGTCAAGGGTTCGACAACAGTAGTCCATCCCTTTGGAAACTGATGGAAAAGGAAACTAGAGCATGGATCACGGGTCTGGGAGCAAGGCAGTAAATGCAGAGGCTCACTACAGCCACAGATCGTCTCTCACACCAAATGCGAGTAAATGAAACAGCAGATAGAAATGGAACGGCAAATAGGAAATTAAACAGTAAATCTAGAAAGGAACAACAATGCTTAAAATGGAACAGCAATTCTGAAATGGAACAGCAATCACTATAACTAAACCTCGCGAGTAACAATCAAACTTTATACTATCAACTCAAAAGCTCTTATTGTAATCAAAACTCCAATCTTTCATTCTCCAAGCAAATCACGCAATCCACTAAAGGAACAGTAATAACTCTCAATTATGGAACAGCATGTGAAAGTCATACACACATAATATTCTAAGAAAGTAATCTGAATTTAATCTCAATCATCAACAGGAATTATAACTGTGTTTCCAAATGGAACAGCATGGATTCTGAATCATAAAGAACACACCTTTCAGATAATTACCTTAACACACATACTCAGCATAGAAGCTTCATAACACAAGGATAATACTGTTGAATCTAATAAGATTTCATCCACTCCGAAAGTATTGATAATATAACGTAGAGTCAATGGAAATAACATTAATGAATGAATCTTAGCAGAGCATGTAATGTAACTTATAAAGCATATCAGATTACCAACTAGTGACGATAAGCAAACCACGTAGAAATCAAATCGTAGTGATACAGAAGCAAGTGTCCTCCGGGGTCGGGCCCTTAGCCTCAAGGGTACACCGCTTTAAGCTAATCCAGACGCGAAGATGAGATAATCACCAGGTTTATATTAATGCATAAAACAGAAAGTACAATGAGCCAAGTTCAACGAGACTCGATGATCAAAGTTAAGTCTTAACAAAAAGTTACATAAAAAGCTTCTCCTCAGACTAACAGTGCCGTCCCTTTATATAAGGATAACGGCGGAGATGTCTAAGTGATAAGATAAATAAAGCAGCGATCCCTCAGGATCGAAGATCCTGAGGGATTTGTAAAACTGTTAACCCCTAATCACTTCTTTCTCTTCCGCTGAGCTGGTGCCTTTTCCTCCTTTTCCGGACCGGTTTGCTTCAGCTTGCTTTGCCTCGTCTGCACTCGGTCCTTCGTCAAAGGGACAGCAATTACCCTGTTCTTATCTTCTTCTTTGGAACAGCAGCTCCTTGTTTCTACCCTTTCCTGCACAGGAAAATGACAATTATCAGCGGATAAGTCTTTGCATACTAATTCCACGTATTCTACCACAATTCACTATTGTTTTCCTCATTCATGATGTAAAAGATTCATAATTCCTACTGAAAAGCCACTAAAATGATCATTAAAAACATACCTTTTTAGTACTCCACAGAACATGATCTACCTCTCTGGTTGGAGGAGGAGGATGAGGATGAAGTCTATTCTGTACCACTTTGTGCATTAGAAACCGCCATGCAGGGAAAACCGCAAGATGAGGATGATATGATTGAAAATTTGATTCAGAATCCACCTCCCAGTGTATTGCCATTAGATGACATAGTGAGAGAAACCCAAAACAACCCCTCAACTGATATTTCTGTGGCCAACCCGACTTCTCTCCGTGTTAAGAATATAGAGTTCGGCCCAAAAAGAACCTTGAAAATCAATCCATTCCTATCCACTTCCCAGGAGAAGGAGCTATGCATCTTATTGAGAAAACATTTAGATGCCTTCGCCTAGAGTTATAAGGAGATGAAGGGAGTGCACCCTTTAGTATGTACTCATCATATATACATTAGGGAAGATTGCAAACCAGTCAGGCAGCCTCAAAGGAGGATGAATCCAACACTTTAAGATATTGTTAAGGAAGAATTGCAAAAATTTCTTGATGCAGGATTCATCTACCCCATCTCTGATAGTGAATGGGTCTCCCCTTTGGTGCTGGTGCTAAAGAAAAATGGTAAGTGGAGAATCTGTGTCGACTATCGGGAATTGAACAAAGCCACTAAAAACAACCATTTTCCTTTACCTTTCATAGATCAAGTGTTAATTTATGGTATGTTCTATGCTTATAACAGTTTACTTCTTTTTCTTATTATATTCCACCGTTTAGCAATCACATGTACATAAAGTAAAGTGCAGATAGAACATTAAACGATCGACAGAAAACAAGCCAAGACAAGAGACACAAGATGTGGCGGCTAGCCAGGGACAAACCCCACAATGTGTGGGGAAACCCTTTGATCAAATCTTCTTTTATCTTCAATAATTCAGCAGAGAGAAATAGTACAATAAATCTGATTCATATCAGCAGTAGCAAACCCTAGATCAGTAGCATCAGCATTAGCGGTTTCATTATCAAACTAGGGAAGACCATATCTCACAAACCGACAGTCGGATTGACTTCATTCCACCACCAAAAGTTTCGGCTTCCAGAGGAGTTTTAGATGAACCTACAGCGCAGTTCAGATGAGGAGACCTTCTAGGCCACGCAAGTCAATCTTTACTTATGTAGTTGCAGCTTCAGTTTCAGCAATTTCCAGCTTCAAACTAGGGCAGTCGATATCTTGCAAACCGTTCGTCGGATTGACTTCATTCCACCACCAAAAGTTGCAGCTTTCAAAGGAGGTTCAGATGAACCTACATCGCAGTTCCAAAGAGGAGATCTTCTAGGCCACGGAAGTCAATATTTACTTTTGCAGTTGCAGCTTCAAATTCAACAGCTTCCGGCTTCACATGTGTGAGAGAGAGAGACCCATTTCAGCGCAGTAGAGAAGAGACTCATATCTGCGCAGTAGAGAGAGAGAGATGTGATGAGATGAGTGAGTCCAAATGAGGAAAAGTCCTCTTATATTTATACACAACGTTGGTGGGTGAATAGATGCGATTGTTGGGCTTCTAAGCCTACATGAGTTGTAGGTCGGCTTGATAATAATTCCATAATCAAAATAAATTCATATCTCCATGAATACTTATCGGAATTGGATGATCTTTATATCAATCCTACACCTCTCGACGAGAGGAATCTAATAAAAATATTATTAGCCATGAATAAGATGACCCACATGAATTTTTGCCCTGGTTTCCAATTTTAACACTCCCTCTCAACCATGGAGAACTTCATCTGCAATCTGTCTATCGGTCGTTACTATTCATCCATCAAATGCACTGCCTTGTACAGCCTGACCCTTGCCCTTCTCTACTCTATTTTGCCTGTTCTGCTTTGTCTTGTTCTGCCCTGCACTGATCTGTACTGTTTTGTTCTGTTCTGCTCTGCTCTTGCATTGTTCTGTTCTACTCTGCTTTTGTCCGAATTATGAAGAAGAAGAAATGATCGAGGATGTATCATACTGACTCAAAGTCAGTCTCAAAGTATGTACCATTGGTCCCAGACCAGTCTCAACCAACCCAAAGTCAGCGTCATAGTGAGTACAACTCCAATGGTCCCAGACCAATATCATCCTCCACTAACTCAAAGTCAGTCTCAGAGTATGTACCACTGATCCCAGACCAGTCTCAACCGACCCGAAGTCAGCGTCATAGTATGGTACAACTCCTACCACTGGTCCCAGACCAGTATCATTGATCCTAGATCAATGGAGGTCATCCTAGTGTAGGGAGTACGGTAGTTACAACGATGCGTCCATCGATACTACTATGGTCCCTAACTTCATTTCCCTGCTCATTGATCAGATGAGAGGTACTTCCCATGAGTCCCAGACTGCATGGGTAGGATGCCTCGATAGGAGAACTAATCAATCCTGTCCTCACAGGAGAACACATCAATCCTGTTACAATTGCCATGGAGAACACATCAATCTAGGCCTCATAGGGGAACACATCAATCCTGCTACAATTGCCATGGAGAACACATCAATCCAGGCTACCATGGAGAACACATCAATCTAGGCCTCACAGGAGAACACATCAATCCTGCTACAATCGCCATGGAGAACACATCAATCCAGGCCTCACAGGAGAACTAATCATCCTGCTACACAGGAGAGCGAATCATCCTGTTCCACAAGAGAGCGAATCATCTTGTCCCACAAGAGAGCAAATCATCTTGTTCCACAAGAGAGCAAATCATCTTGTTCCAGTGCGCACCACCAGGGGAGGGTGAGTCACCCTGTGGTCGTATGTTGCTCCAATAAGAACCAAAAGCCCTCAGAGCTCCCAGAGCTCAATGTATGAAACATGCAGGACCCTTGTACAAGGGTTTCTTGATGACTCCAAGTCGTTTGGGAAAATCACAAATTAGATCTTTCCTCAGGGCTTTGACAAGGTGTATCAACCTGTACATCATCTTAATGCAATGGAGCCTCCTTGCTCATCAACTTACCATATCCCAGATGATGTCTATCTGCTGGAGCAATCAACGAATACGGGATTCCTCAATAATTGAATCCCACCTCTGGTTGTTATAGAGAATCACAATGGTATCCAATGTAAATCCAAATAGCTCACTAAAGAGCTTTCGCAACCAGACTACCTCACACGAGGTCATGCTAGCAACAGTATATCCTGCTTCAGCGGTGCTCAAAGTCACCGACTTCTGCTTCCTGCTCATCCAGGATATCGAAGCAGATCCCAAGGTGAAACAGCACTCGAAAGTGCTCTTACGTTCCACCACACTGCCTGCCCAATCAGCATCAGTATATCCAAGTAGTCTCACATCTTCGACAGTGTATCTTAACCCATAAGTGATAGTGCCACGAAGATACCTTAGCAGATTCTTGGCACCAATCTAGTGTATGTGATGGGGTTCAACCATATGCTGGCTCAACGTGATGACTGCAAAGCATATATCTGGACGGGAGTTCACTAAGAACATCAATGCGAATGAGTTTATGAAACTCAGAGGCATTTCCAAAATCTGGTCCGACATCACTACCATATAACTTTTAAAAGTTAAGATCCTCGAGGTAGTCACAGGCTTGCAGTCCATCATACCAAATCTTTCCAATATCTTTACCACATATTTTCCTTGAGATAGGAAAATTTCTCCTGGCTTTTGCCACACTTCAAGTCCTAGGAAGTAGTGCATCAGTCCTAGGTCTTTCATTTCAAATTCAGAGGCCAGCTCCCTCTTACATTTGTGAATGAGAAGGTCTGCACCTGTTAGAAAGAGGTCATCCACATACAACACCAGTATGAGAGGCTTGTCATCTTCAACCTTAAAGTAAAGGTTAGGATCGGCTTCACTCCTAGTGAATCCAAGCTTCATCAAGTAGCTATCGATCCTCTCATACCATGCTCGGGGTGCTTGCTTCAGCCCATAAAGAGCTTTCTTCAACCTACATACATGAGATTTTCGATCATAAATCTCAAATCCTTTGGGTTGCTCCATGTA
This sequence comes from Pinus tabuliformis, assembly GCA_031772625.1. NCBI lineage: Eukaryota > Viridiplantae > Streptophyta > Pinopsida > Pinales > Pinaceae > Pinus > Pinus tabuliformis. The sequence continues at coordinate 1,908,901,370 of CM062818.1, forward strand.
GACCTCTTCTTTGATCGAGCCATGCAAGAACGCCGTCCTGACATCCATCTAATGTAGGTTCCATCCTTGTGAAGAGGCAAGGGCTATAATCGAGCGGATGGTCGTATATCTGGCAACAGGTGCAAATATCTCATCATAGTCTATACCTTCCTTTTGGGAGAAACCTCGAGCAACAAAACGAGCCTTATACTTTTCCGTGCTTTCATCTGATGCATGCTTTATCTTGTAAAGCCATTTTGAAGTAAAAATTGTCTTGTACAGGGTCTAGGAACTACTTCCCAGACATCATTCTCCATAATAGACTCATATTCTATGGTCATAGCACCCTTCCATAGTTAATGCTTGACGACATCTGAGAATGATGAAGGCTCATTTTGTATGATCGTGCTCATGATGGTCAGGTATCCCTAATACTTGTTAAGTTTCTTAATTTGACGGAAGGTTCCTCAGGGTGCAGCATGTCCTTCAGAATAATCAAGTAACCCCTTAAGCCATGAAGGCCTCTTCCTAGAAGAGGAAGGTTCATATGGATGAGGATCAATCGGATCCATGGGTTCTTCTACATCGGGCATTGATTCATCATCCTTTTCTTTCGGTTCCCTGGTGTCGGCTTCTTGAGAGCTCCTCAAAGTCAAAATATTGTTCACCTTGCGGTGAACTTTTCTTCAAGAGTCTTGGAACCCAATGCTTGATGAGGGCATCGATTTTGTACATATATGGCGGTGATTGTAGTTTCAGCCCATAGAAACTTCAGAAGTCTTTGATCATGTAGCATGGCCGGGACAGCTTCCATCATCGTGCAGTTCTTCCTTCCCACCACACCATTTTGCTCAGGAGTATGTGGTGTAGTAGTCTCCCTCTTAATGCCAACCTCAGGTATGCCTGAGTGAACCAACTGTAATATATCGGAGGTCTTGCTTTGGCTTGAAGGGAATGGTCCCCTTTTGAACTTTCCTTCGGCACATCCCAAACATACACCTTCTTTCTCTACTTGGAATTCGGCATCCCTGTTACCATCTGTCTTACATCGGGTAGAGCTTTGTAACGAAGGTGGGAAAACCTCTGATGCCAAAGTTCGGACTAAAGAGTTGTGTCACAAGACATGACACCTAGTGGACTTCCATCGATCTGATATAATGAATCAACACTAAACCCAAGAGTGAAAGCATCTTTAACATTATTTTTCCATATACATACCTTGCCATTGCTGAAGGTTACCTTGTAGCCTCTGTCTTCCATTGCCAAGATGGACACTAGGTTCCTTTTGAGGTCAGGTGAATTTAATACATCATGGACTTTCTAGCCTTCCTGAATGGTTGTCCTCTTCCTCAATCTCCAGCTCTCCTCTTACCTTCACTATTGAATTTGTCATTCCTTTGATTTTCCATCAGAGGGATTTTGATCATCGTCCCGGTGTTAGCCCTTTCTTCTCTTTGCATGAGAAGAAAAGGCAGCAGGAGGACCTTTAGGCATGGGCATTTCTTGCACTTCTACCCTTGTCTGTTCTTGAATGCATCTAGCCATTAATTCTTTGAAACTAGGAATTACATTATTGTTCAGAAGAGTAGTCCTGAACACATACCATTCAGATGGTAATCCTCTGAGAGATGTGAGTGCCATTTCTCTATCAGTAATGGTTTCCCCAATAGATAGGAGATCGTTCTTGATCTCGGTGATTCTTAAGAAGTATGCTTGCATACTTTCATCTTTACCCTTCTTGATTTCCCTAAACTTATTTCTAAGAAACAAAACTTGATTTGCATCATTAACTTTAAATAAACTCACCAGTCTGTCGTAGATTTCCTTGGAGGTGTCTAGATCAGAGATGTAGGCCACCAAGCGCTTGTCAATAGAGTCCCGGATGATCTTCTTTGTTTTGACTTCTCCATTTTTCCATTTGTTTCAGGCAGCACCAGATGCATTTGATGAAGGCTCAAAAATATTGCCTCTTACATGGTCCAGCACTCCTTGATCTTCAAGGGTTAGATCGATAGACATCTTCCATCCGTGATAGTCAGCGTTCTCACGGAGCTTGTCTTCGGCAGGAAAGAGTGTTGAGTACCCCATAGTTCTTTTAGGATAGCCTTGCCAATCTTCTCTTCAATGATTGCTCTTGCTCTTGCTCGGGCTTTGTCTTCACCTCAGCTCTAATACCATGTTAAGTTATGGTATGTTCTATGCTTATAACAGTTTACTTCTTTTTCTTATTATATTCCACCGATTAGCAATCACATGTACATAAAGTAAAGTGCAGATAGAACATTAAACGATCGACAGAAAACAAGCCAAGACAAGAGACACAAGATGTGGCGGCTAGCCAGGGACAAACCCCACAATGTGTGGGGAAACCCTTTGATCAAATCTTCTTTTATCTTCAATAATTCAGCAGAGAGAAATAGTACAATAAATCTGATTCATATCAGCAGTAGCAAACCCTAGATCAGTAGCATCAGCATTAGCGGTTTCATTATCAAACTAGGGCAGACCATATCTCACAAACCGACAATCGGATTGACTTCATTCCACCACCAAAAGTTTCAGCTTCCAGAGGAGGTTCAGATGAACCTACAGCACAGTTCAGATGAGGAGATATTCTAGGCCACGCAAGTCAATCTTTACTTCTGCAGTTGCAGCTTCAGTTTCAGTAGTTTCCGGCTTCAAACTAGGGCAGTCGATATCTTGCAAACCGTTCGTTGGATTGAATTCATTCCACCACCAAAAGTTGCGGCTTTCAAAGGAGGTTCAGATGAACCTACAGTGCAGTTCCAAAGAGGAGATCTTCTAGGCCACGCAAGTCAATCTTTACTTTTGCAGTTGTAGCTTCAAATTCAACAGCTTCCGGCTTCACATGTGTGAGAGAGAGAGACCCATTTCAGCGCAGTAGAGAAGAGACTCATATCTGCGCAGTAGAGAGAGAGAGATGTGATGAGATGAGTGAGTCCAAATGAGGAAAAGTCCTCTTATATTTATACACAACGTTGGTGGGTGAATGGATGCGATTGTTGGGCTTCTAAGCCTACATGAGTTGTAGGTCGGCTTGATAATAATTCCATAATCAAAATAAATTCATATCTCCATGAATACTTATCGGAATTGGATGATCTTTATATCAATCCTACACCTCTCGATGAGAGGAATCTAATAAAAATATTATTAGCCATGAATAAGATGACCCACATGAAGTTTTGCCCTGGTTTCCAATTTTAACATCAAGTGTTAGACGGTCTGGCGGGGAAAAAGTTTTTCTCCTTCCTAGATGGGTTAAGCGGGTACAATCAGATTCAAATCAGCCCTGACGACCAAGATAAGACCACTTTCACTTGTCCTTGGGGTACCTTTGCATACCGAGTCCTTCCTTTTGGTTTGTGAAATGCTGTAGCCACTTTCCAAAGAGCAGTATTGAGTATATTTTCTAAAGTGGTTCACGATGCAGTGAAAATATACGTGGATGATTTTACTCCTTATGGTTCTGACTTTCAGGAAGCTTTATCTAACCTGGAAAAAGTTCTAGACAAGTGTATTGAGATGAACCTATCCCTCAGTCTGGAAAAATGTGAATTTTTTATGACTGAAGGGACCATGCTAGGTCATGCAATATCTCAACAAGGACTGCAGGTGGACCCCAACAAGATTGCCATCATCCAAAGGGTCCCACCTCCTCAAAAGCTGATAGATGTTAGAAGTTTCCTATGCTTAGCTGGATATTATAGAAGATTCATTAAATATTTCAATAAGCTTGCCTCTCCTTTGTTTGGCCTTTTAGGCAAAGATATTGAGTTCATATGGTCCGAAAACTGTTAAGAAGTCCTAGATACCTTGAAGAGCAAGTTAGTAATTGCTCCAATTCTCAGAGGCCCAAACTAGGCCCTACCCTTTCACATTCACATAGATGCCTTGAACAAAGCAATAGGAGCAGCCTTAGGACAAATTGATGAAAAGTTTCCTTATGCCATATACTTTATAAGAATCAAAGGCAGAGTTAAACTACATAGTGATTGAGAAGGAACTCCTAGCTGTTGTGCATTCCTTAAACAAATTCAGACATTATATCATAGGCTATCAAACCTTCATGCACACTGATCATGCTGCAATTAGATATTTAATGAACAAACCAGATGTAAATGCTCACATTATTAGATGGTTGCTTTTACTACAGCAGTTTGATCTGACCATTATTGATAGGCTTGTTAAAGAAAATGTTGTTACTGAATTTTTGTCTAGAGTAAGTTTGCCTGTAGGTGAAGAAGGAATGGTGGATGACTAAATGCCAGATGAACATCTGTTTGCTATTTCACTACTCTCTCCATGGTTTGTTGATATAACAAACTACTTGGTTTCAGCACAGTTTCCACCACACTTGTCCTCAAAAGAGAAGAGCAAGGTAGTAAGGAAATGCGCCCCTTTCACCTGGATTGGGGGTAATCTCTTCAAACTTGGTCCAGATCAGATCTTGAGAAGATGTGTCATTGAGGAGGAAGTCTTTGAAATTCTCCTAACCTGTCATGATGGGCCTTGTGGAGGTCATTTTTCAGCAAAGAGAACTGCCTTCAAGATATTGCAAGCAGGCTACTACTGCCCCACTCTTCATCAAGATGTGAGGAGATACACCAACCAATGTGATCGGTGTCAAAGGATGGGGAAACCTACTCCAAATTATGAGATGCCTATGCAACCACATGTGACCTTTGAGCCATTTAAGGAGTGGGGCATGGACTTTGTGGGTCCTATTAGCCCTCCTTCAAAACAGAAACAATACATCATTGTGTGCACTGATTACCTGAAAAAGTGGGCAGGAACAAAAGAAATCAAAGCAGCAACAGAGGAAAAAGTAGTTGAGATTTTGAGAGAAAACATATTCTACAAGTTCGTGTATCCAAGAGAATTAGTCACAGGTAAAGGCAGTCAATTCACTTCCAATTTGAGTGAAGGCCTACTCACCCATCATAAAATCAAGCACAAGACTTCCACAAGCCAATGGGCAGGTGGAAGTCACCAACAAATCTTTGGAAGGAATCATGACCAAGGTAGTGAGCAACAACAGAAAAGACCGGGCGGACAGATTAGTTAAGGCCACCTGGGCCTACAACACAACATGGAAGACCACTATAGGGTTCACACCCTATGAACTAGTCTATGGGAAGAAGGCTTTTCTGTCAATAGAATTTGAATTCAATACATGAAGGATGGCAGCTCAGCTGAACCTAGATCTCAGCCATGCACAAAAGGAAAGAGTACTCCAGATCAATGGATTGGATGAATAGAGATTGCAGGCCCTCCTCCACATAGAGGTAGTTCAGCTTCAGAGGAAGATATGGCATGACAAAAACATCAAGGAGAAGCAATTCCAAGAGGGAGATTGGGAACTGCTCTATGATTCAAGGTATAAAGAATTCAAAGACAAGCTGAGGACAAGATGGATAGGACCCTACACTGTGGAAAAATGCAATGACAATGGTTCAGTTCTGATCAGAACCATTTATGACGAAGCCATCCCCATGCTTGTCAATGGACATTAGTTGAAAGTTTACAAGAAGCCCTTCTCCAAGCAAGAGTTCACTGAAGATTTGACTAAGATAGTTATGGTAGTGGAGCATGTCTTAGCCTCCACTTCACCCACTCATTGAAGGAAAAAGAAAAAAGAAAAAATAAGGACTTAAGTGAAACCCTCCATGAGGTGGTTGAGTCCCATCATTAGGTTGAAAACCTCTCCTGAGGTGGCCTAGTGATGTCAAAAAAAAATGAAAAAAGAAAAAGAAAAAGAGAATAAGATCCTTGGGTGAAAACCTCCCTTGGAGGCACCTAGGGCAGGCAATTAGTGTGAAAACCTCCTTGAGGCGCCCTAGTTGTTTAAAAAAAAAAACAGCAAAATTGAATTTTAATGTGCATTGCAAGTTTGCAGGAGGACCACAGGGAGCAAGAGAAGATGCCACAGAGCCCTGAAATTCACACCAGCACCTATATTATCTCCTCCACACTCTTCTCCATCATTTCTAACCTTTATTTCACCTCACTATGCTCCTTTTTCAGAAATTGTGTTCTATAGGAGGCTCTGTGTTTTCTACAAGAGGCTCCTATAGGAATTACAAAGAGCCAGAAATGGTTCCAAAAAGTAGTTTGAGGGGCATGGAAGCTTCATGAAGACCATATAAGCCCCCATACAGCCTCCAATCCTCCTTGCCATCCATTCCACACCTGCATCACACCCCCATCATCATTGTTTCTTCCTGTCCCAGAAAAACATAGAAAAAAAACAATTTTTAGTAAAAAGAAAAAAAACAAAAATGAGAAAGGAAGCAACACCTTAAATCTCACCTATACCTTACCTATTACCTCTCCATCTCCACCTACATCTCTGGCATCATTCTCACAGCTCCCAGCACTGAAAGAAGCTGAAATTTCAAGGGGAGAAGCAGCTACAGGAGCTCTTGTAGGAATTCCTGTAGCAGCTGATCCCATTAAAATCAAGCCACAGCAGTAAAAGAAGTGCAACCATGAGGATTGAAGGAGACATATGAAGCTAAGATCTAGCCAGAGGATACCTGCACAAAACAAACAGCCACACATCAATAAGCAGACGACATGCATCAAAGGAAATACAAGCATGCAGTAATAGAAAATGTTATGCTCTTAACCTGCAAAATGATACCCAATACAGAATATGCGAAGAAAAGATACCCAAAACACAGAATAGCAATGATTTTATTATTGAGAGAGTAATGTTCACTTGCCTCTTTGATGGGGCAACCTCCAATAGAGCAGAGCTCGATTACAAAATAAGACATGATACTCCTCGCAGGGAGTCTCTATCCTTTATATATGACTCATACATGCAATACCATGGGCCAATACCGTGGGTTTTATTAATACCATGTATCTAATACTACGGCCCATTTGCAACTAACTGTGGTCCCGTCATTAATTGTGGGTTAACGACTTACAAATATTAATATGGGCTTTATTGACTCTTGACTATGACGTGATCCCATGACATAAATAAGGGGGTTAGGGTGGGACCCTAACATGCCCTCCCCCTTAAGAGTAGCCTTGTCCTCAAGGCTGAAGCTGCGGAAACTATTGAAGAATAGTGGCTGGTTCCCAAGTTGCATCTTCCGAAGAGGTGTCTTTCCATTTGATGAGGACTTCCTTAATCATGCGGGCACGCATGTGTTTGTCTCTTGTGTCTAGAACATGTTCGGGTTGAAGCCAGATTGACCCTTCTTCATCCAATTCAGGTAGACTAGTTTGAACTCAACAATTGTTCCCGATCACTTTCTTGAGGCACGATACATGGAAAACAGGATGGATTTTTGCAATAGGTGGCAAAGCCAACTTGTAAGCCACTTCTCCAATGCACTGAAGTACTTGGTATGGTCCGTAGAATTTTGGAGATAGCTTCTGACAACCCTTGTCTTTGAGTGATGTTTGCTTATATGGTTGCAGCCTCAAAAAGACCTGATCCCCTTCTTGAAATTGGCGCTCTGAGCGATGCTGGTCTACCTGTTGCTTCATGCGGTTCTGAGCTTGATGAAGATTCTCTCTAATATGGGCGAGCATGGTTGTGCGGTGTTGTAGGAGTTGATCCACTGCTTGTACTTTGGAACACCCCTTGAGATAAGAAGTAGGGGAAGGCGGAAGTTGACCATATACTGCTTCATAGGAAGTCATTTTGGTGGTGGCATGATAGTTGGTGTTATACCACCATTCGGCCAGAGGTAACCACTGTACCCAAAGGTGTTGCTTTTCTGAAGTGAAACACCTAAGGTAGGTTTCTAGACATTTGTTGACAGCTTCAGTTTGACCATCCGTTTGCGGATGATAGGAAGTACAGATTTTTAGTTGAGTGCCTTGTATCCTGAAGAGTTCCTGCCAAAAATTACTGGTGAAGATCGGATCGCGATCGGACACAATAGAAGTGGGCATGCCATGCAATTTGAAAATTTGATCCATGAAATATTGAGCGACCAAAGTTGGTGTAAATGGGTGGGGTAGTGCGCAGAAATGAGCATACTTCGATAGTCGGTCCACAACCACCATGATGACTGACTTGTTCCCGAACTTTGGAAGACCTATAATGAAATCCATAGAAACTTCCGTCCAAATGGATGTCGGAATGGGCAATGGTTGTAATGTGCCTGGTGTGTTGACTGTTTCCCCTTTGTGGCGTTGACAGACATCGCATTCTGCTACAAAAGTAAGGATGTCCTTTTTCATGCCTGTCCAAAAAAATGATCTTCTGGTGCGAGCATACGTCTTCTGAAAGCCCGAATGTCCTGCAATGGGTGATGAGTGCAATTCTGCCAAAATGCGACCTTTGAGGGTGGATGTTGGGGATACTACGACTCTGTCCTTGTAGCGAAGAATATCATCCTACCACGAGTAGCCCTTGGTGGAATTTGGATCTACCTGCAATTGAGAAATGAGTTGGGATAGCCCGGGGTGTGAAAACCATTCCTTGCGAGCCTCTTCAATCCATTCTGGAATGGGGAGGGAAACTGCTAGCAGAGTACTTTCTTCCTCAAATTGGCGAGATAATGCATCTGCTACACTATTGTCTTGCCCTTTCTTGTAAATGATCTCATAATCATATCCCAGCATTTTGGCAAGCCATTTATTTTGTTGTGGGGAGGATAGGCATTGCTCCAAAAAATATTTAAGACTGTGATGATCTGTGCAGATTTGGAAACGTCGCCCCAATAAGTAAGGTCGCCAGGTCTCGACGGCATGTAAGATGGCCATCATTTCTTTTTCGTAGGTAGATTGGTCCAGATTTCTCCCACTTAGTTGTTGGCTTGTGAAGGCCAAAGGTCTCCCTTCCTGCATTAAAACCGCCCCAATACCGGTCCCCGAAGCATCACATTCAATGACAAATGATTTGGTGAAGTCAGGTAGTGCTAAGACTGGAGTGGAACACATGGCGTTTTTGAGAGCGGTAAATGCCTGTTGTGCTTCCTCATTCCATAAGAAGGAATTTTTCTTTAGGAGTTGAGTGAGGGGCTTCGCTATGCGGCCATAGTTGCGGACAAATTTGCGGTAATAGCCTATGAGACCCAAAAATCCTCTCAAGCTCTTCAAAGTCTTAGGTTGAGGCCCTTCTTGCATTGCCTGGATCTTTTTGGGGTCCACCTTGACACCTTCACACCCCACAATGTGGCCCAAATACTCAACTTCTTCCATGCCAAACGAACACTTGGACATCTTGACAAATAATTTATGCTTGTGGAGCAGGTGTAAGAGTAGATCTACATGTTGAAGATGTGCAGCTCAAGTGCCACTATAGATGAGGATGTCATCGAAGAAGACAAGGACAAATTTCCTGAGATATGATTTGAGAATGTGATTCATAAGGCTCTGAAAAGTAGAGGGGGAATTACAAAGACCAAATGGCATGACCAGGAACTCATAATGGCCTTCATGAGTTCGGAAAGCAGTCTTAGGAATGTCGACTTCCTTCATGCGAATTTGGTGGTAGCCTGAGCGAAGATCCAGCTTAGTGAAGAATTGAGCCCCATTGAGTTCGTCCAGCAAATCGTCAACCACCGGAATGGGAAATTTATCTTTGACTGTCAACTTATTGAGGGCCCTGAAGTCGGGACACATCCGCCACTCCCCATCTTTCTTGATCACCATGACCACTGGGGATGAATAAGGACTAATGCTGGGACGAATGAAACCTGCTTCCAAAAGTTCCTTGATGATTTTTTCTATTTCATTCTTTTGGGTGAACGGATATCTGTATGGCCGCACATTTGGGGGTTGGGCCCCTGGAACCAAGGTGATGCTATGATCATGTTCCCCTCATGAGGGTGGAAGCTCATGAGGCTTGTCAAAGACTGGCAGATGGTTATTTAAAATCTGTTGCATCTCAGGATGAATTGGCAGAGATTTGGTTTTGACGACTTGGATGGCATTAAATTGAGCTACCACTCCATGATTGCCCTTTTTTAACAATTTTTCCATCCGATGTGAGCTGATGATAGAGGGGGCTCCCGCCTGGAGTCCACAGAGGGTATGTGTGTAGTTGTTCTGCTTAAAACTCATATATAACTCCTGAAAATCCATTGTGATTGGCCCAAGCGTGCAGAGCCATTCAGCGCCGAGGACAATGTCGCAACCCCCCATGTGAATGGCAAACATGTGGGTTTTCAACTGATAATCCCCCATTTGAAGTTTGACATTTTCATAGCGGCCTTCACATTTCATTGTGCCCCCATCCGCAGTTTGGACTTGGAAGTTAGAAACTGCTCGTACAAAACAATGCACTGCTTCTGCGATTTTTTGATGGATGAAATTATGGGTACTTCCACTATCAATCAAGACTACTACTGGGCGATGTTTAAGAAAACCCCTGATTTTGAGAGTTTGAGGGGAAGAAATCCCTGCCAACGCATGCAGTGAAATAACTGGTTCATCAGAGACATTCTCCTTTGGGTTTTCTTCTTCTAGCGCCTCATGTTCCTCAAGTGGTGGATCTTCCTCTATTGAGCTCTAGTCAGTGGCATCTATTTGAAAAAATTTGGGCTCCTTGCATTTATGACCTGGGGAGTATTTTTCATCACAGCAGTAACATAGTCCTTGCTTCCTTCTTTCGGCCACTTCCACCGGTGACACCTTTTGGACCTTAAGTGTTTGAGTCGTGTTGTGAGCCTGTGGGAGACGACCTTTAGTGGGGAAATTTGGGCGACTGTATTGGGTTGCTAATGCACGTTCCACGTGTTGAACTAGGTTGTCATTGATGTCAATATGGCAATATTCTAGATACTAGAGGATGACCTGAAGCCAAGGGGATGCAGAGCAGATTCATGAAGAGACAGGAGCAAAGGCCATCAGGATAGCCGAGCCATATACATATATATATCATATATATATGCGGAAACAGACATATATGCAAGGAGGTGGTCTTGGAAAGACACTGCCAAGCCAAGAGGAGTAGATGGAGACGAGAGGAGTAGACAGAGCCACCAAGCCATCAGAGAGCCATGTCAAAGCAAGAGGAACACTGCCTATAAAACAGGCATATCGGAGCAAATGGAGCAAATGGACCGAGAGGAGCAGATGGAGCAAGAGGAACCAAGAGGAGCAATATATATAGAGCCATCGGTATATGCCAAAGACGAGGTGCACACAGAGCCATCAGAGGAGCTACAGGAGCAAGAGGAGCCATATCGAAGGAGTGTCAGAGCAAGAGGATCCATCAGAGGAGCTACAGGAGCAAACAGAATGGACCGAGAGGAGCAAATGGAGCAAGAGGAGCCAAGAGTAGCAATATATATATTACAAACAAATAGGGCTATCGGAGTCATGTGATTGAAGCCTTGGGAGTCATTTCCTTTTTATACAGACTCCTTAAATCATTTTACAAGTGCTATATCGAATATCTCTGTTTACACAGAGAATTCAAAATATTTCCCCTTAGGTGGGACAGTGGCGGAGTTGAAAGAATATTAATTTTGGTCCAGACCCATATCGGGTCCGGAAACCAAATATCGCATCGGAGGAGAGGCCTCGGAACCGCCGAAGTGTATGCTCCGAAATCCCTGAGCCGAAGTATTATGAAGTGCAGCGGATAAGGATTTCGGGTCCGAAATCAATATCGCATCGGAGGAGTGGAACCTTTCGAAATCACCGAAGTGTATGCTCCGATAGACCGGAGCCGAACCATTATAAAGGGGAGCATAAAGTAATATCGGGTCCGCGAAGGCCTTTGGGATAGTTAAGTGTAAGCTCCAACTGTCCGGAGCCGAAATATTATAAAACAGAGCCTAAAAGAGCATCGGGTCCGCAAACCCATTACATTGCAAATCTGCCGATAGGGCTGCCGATAGGCCGAACCCGAAATCTCTTTAGAAGGGAGCTTAAAGGAGTATCGGGTCCGCAGACCCATTACATTGCAAATCTGCCGATAGGGAACTGCCGATAGGCCGGACCCGAAATCTCTTTAGAAGGGAGCTTAAAGGAGTGTCAGGTCCGCAGACCCTTTGTATTACAGAGTCACCGAGGTGAACTCGCCGAATTGACAGAGCCGAAATTTGAATAGGCTGGATCATAAAAGGGTGTCGGGTCCATCACATCGGAAGAGGCTGTTCTATTGTTTACAGTGAACGCCGATGTTCATCGGACCCGAAACAATATTAAAGGGAGTCTAAAGCCATATCGGGTCCGCACCTCATCTGAGGTCAGGCCTTAAGAGTTTCGTTATGGTTGCGAAATCCGGACCCGCCGAATTTATGAAAGTAGCCATATAATCCTTGAGATCCGCGTACATTGAGTCAAGCGATTTTTATGCTAGTTCTGTGTATTGATATTATATGGTTACATATGGCCATGAGGGGTTTTATGGTAATTCCATATATGTCTATAAGTGTGGCGGGTTGATTAAAGCGCTCAGTGATGGTCGATTAGAGGCTCGGTTGGTGGCTTCCGATGGGTGATTAAAAGCGCCGATAAAAAGGTGGCTCTGATTCTAAGTCCAAGGTTTATAGAAGGTACATAGCCTAAGGAAAGCTTTCGATAGACATAAAGGCGGTGATAAAAGGGTGGCTCTGATTCTTAAGTGTGGAGGCGAAAATACTGTGAGGAACAGTCCCGATAGTGCGGGAGACCAAATCATGGCGATTATGATTATGATAAGGACGTGGCTGTCCATTAAAAAAAGCCATCCCTGTGTATGTCCACAATCATTGGCAAAGCAGCACTGTTACAAGTTTTTGAACTTGTGTTCTCTATGGATGAATCGATCCTTGCTCATTGATTCAACGTGTCCTGTGAAAACGAATGGACAGAGGAAGCTATAGTGACAAACAAGCCAACAAGTGAGGAAGTTGAAGTAGGCGAGAAGGAAGCCGAAGAGCCAGCGAGAAAGAGGAAACGAATGGACAAAGACAGGTATGCATAAAACAGTAAACAGAGGACTGCATGTGAGTGATGGTTGTTGCAAACAAACAAGAATATGAGGTAGCAGAAGCAGCAGAGGTGGTGGAGCATTGTTTGAATTTGCTAGTGAACACTGCTGCGGCTGTTGAACACTGTTGGAGCTGCTGTGGGGGTGAATAACCAGAGTGTGAGGTAGTAAAAGCAGCAGAGGTTGTAGAGGCTGCAGAAGCAGCGGAGGTTATAGAGGCAGCAGCAGTAGAAAAGGCTATTGGAGACTATGCATGGGAAGTGTGCAGAGCTGTGAAGACTCATCCATAAGAAGACATGGTTGTCATTGATACTGTAGTTTGGAGACTATAGTGAACCTGTAAATAGACAGAACTCAGCAGAGAAGAGTTCTGAGAGCAGAAGGATTGGAGTCCTTGGGGTTGGAGCCTTAAAAGTGAGAAGGATGGGAGTCCTTGAGGCTGGTGCCTCAGAAGTGAGATTGGATTGGAGTCCTTGTGGTTAGTGCCTCAAAAGCAGGAAGGACTGAAGTCCTTGGGAGTTGGTGCTCTTAAGTCCAAGATTGGTGTCTTGGGAAAATAGAGTTGGTGCTCTGGAGGTTGCAGCCTCACCAAAGTCCAAGTTGGAGCTTGGCAACCGATTGTGACCATCTATATATTGTATTTATTTTACTGCACAGTTATATTAATAAAAGCATTTATTCTTGTTGTTCATATTGTGTTCTGAATATATATGTTTTAACTGGTAAAACAATAGTGGGAAAAATAAATACTGATTCACCCCCCCCCTCAGTATTTCCAAGAATTGGTATCAGAGTAGGTTCCTTCATTCAACGCTTAACAGCTTGAAGGTTGACTCTTAGAACACAAATGGCAGATCAAGGAAGAAAGTCTCCAATCCTCCTAAGGATATGTCTCCCTCTACTACTAAAATAGAAGACAATGAATTTGAGGAGGCTCCAAGGCTCAATGGGAACTTTAATATATGGGAAGTAAGAATGAGGAATTTCTTACAGACTCAAGGCTTTGAAATCTGGAAATCTGTGATTGATGATAGCAATATGGATGAAAAATCCAAGGAGTATAATGCAAATGCAGTAAAGGCAATCTTGAATGGGCTACCTGATTCTGTAAAGAATAATCTAGGAAAATGTTCATTAGCAAAGGGTATATGGGACAAACTTCATGACCTTCACTCAAAAGGAGCATTGACCATGAACATCAATCAAGAAGATAATGGAAATCTAGAAGGAAATCCAGAACCCATCATAGAAGCTGAAAATAAGAATGATGACATCAAGACTGTAGCAAACCAAAAAGATGAAGAGAATGAAAAAGACTTCGTAGAAGAACTCCTTGCTCGACTTATGACTGTCATGGAAGAGAATAATAATTTGAAAAAAGAAAATGAGGCACTTAAGAAGATAGCTCCAGTTGGTGACCAAGATCAAACAAGAAAGAAAGTTGATCTCATCAAGCTTCAAGTACAAGAAAGGGATGAAGAGCTTGCCAAACTTAAGAAGGAATATCATAAAGCAAAAAATGAAGAAATCTTCAAAATGAAGTTAGATATCATCTCCCTTAAAATAGTAGCAGCAGAAGCTACTCGTAGCAAGGAAGAAACTGAGGAACAACTTGCAAAGAAGAATAATGAGTGTGAAAGATTGGAAGAAGAGGTTGTCCTCCTCAGGAAAAAGGTTGAAGGGATGAACAAAATCATGAAGAGCTCTCAGGCCTTGGATGACATGCTCAGCTATCACAAATGTCCATCTGATAAATCAGGTCTCGGATATTTAGGTGAATCCTCAAACAAGAATGAACATGCTTTAAACAAAAGAGATGTAAAGAAGCCAGAAAGAAATGGTGATGCTCCCAGCTCCAACAAAGGCAAGGAGAAAAATCAAGGCTACAATAGAAGAAATCCTGCTCCAAGAAGAAAACCCGCTCCAAGAAGAAATATAGATGATGAGAAAGATGCGAGAGGCAATGGTTATCATCAAAGGATCTCAAGGCAGCAAGGCTTCAGAAGTACATCAACGAAACCTCCATCTCCCAGGTACTAAAGTTCATTTTTTGGTTATTGTTATTCCTGTTCAAACTTTGGTCATATGGCAAAAGACTGTAAAGTATATCATAAAGATAGATGTTGTGGTCCCCAACTATCTCATAGAGATAGATGTTATAGCCTCCGACAACCTCAAAGAAACAATTTTGCGAGAAGAAACCATGAATTCTTATTCATGTACAATGTAGAATGCCTCAAGTGTCATAACATTGGTCATATGGCACGAGATTCTAACTTAACATGGGCTCTTACACAAGCTAGAACCATGCAAAAGAAGAAAGTTACACAAGTATGGAGAAGGAAGGAAATACAATCCGAAAGTCCCTTGAGTTCTTCAGCCAACAGTATGTATCATTGGCCTAAATTCTGACAATCTAAGCATTTTATAAGAAGACTCTGCCAAGAGGAGATGATGCATACAGTTAGGGGGAGCCTATCATGTTTCATAAGCACTCCATTGAAGCATATGATCCTGTAACCATTCTTTGGACTGTTTTTAAAGAAATAGGGCAAACATACATGGTGCTGTTATCACAGAGGTTTATGTCTTAACTCAGGAATTTAATGTGAGAATAGATAAATTCTGGACACTAATAGAGGCAGTCTTCAAACAAACAGATACATCTGGAATGGGGGTTGAAGTAAGAGCAGCTAGCAGCATATAACAAATTGAAGCATTGTAAAAGGATGAAGATCAGCAATTAGATTTAAAAGGAAGTCACAGATTGGATATTTGAATCTGCAGAGATATGTACAAGAACGCAAGGAAAAGATGGCTCACAGGAAGGAGAATGTTGTGCAGTCAAGCATAACTGAAGCTGATACAGATCACTTAAGGAATATAGCAACAACAAGGCGCAACCCCTTACATAGTTTTTGTCCAAATGTAATGATGATTGAATACTAGATGGCAGTAACTTAAGGGGAAGCACAAAGACACAAATAAACTCAGATCTGAAGAAAGACAATCTAAGGAGCAGTTTCTATCTTGATTCGAACTCTGAAGGTCTCTCAATTCTACCTATGGAGACATCAATATGGATTGAGCATGAAAGCCTGGACTTGGACACCTGTGTATGGCCATTTGCAATCTGAATGAAAGCATTAAAGTAGAGCATCCTGAAGCATTGTTGAAGCCATGATAAAGCAGTTCTGAGACATGAAGATGATAAAGCATCAATCCTTCTATCTTGAAGAAGAAGAGCACTATGATAGGAGGAGTCACAGACCCATGAAGATCTACCATTCATGAAGAACAAAATTAGTTTGATAGGGGGAGTCCCAGAGCACTCCTTTGCCATTGATGTCAAAGGGGGAGAGAAGAAGAATATTGCCATCAATAACAAAGGGGGAGATTGTTGAACTAGGTTGTCATTGATGTCAATATGGCAATATTCTGGATACTAGAGGATGACATGAAGCCAAGGGGATGCAGAGCAGATTCATGACGAGACAGGAGCAAAGGCCATCAGGATAGCCGAGCCATATACATATATATATCATATATATATGCGGAAACAGACATATATGCAAGGAGGTGGTCTTGGAAAGACACTGCCAAGCCAATAGGAGTAGATGGAGACGAGAGGAGCAGACAGAGCCACCAAGCCATCAGAGAGCCATGTCAAAGCAAGAGGAACGCTGCCTATAAAACAGGCATATCGGAGCAAATGGACTGAGAGGAGCAGATGGAGCAAGAGGAACCAAGAGGAGAAATATATATATAGCCATCGGTATATGCCAAAGAGGAGGTGCACACAGAGCCATCGGAGGAGCTACAGGAGCAAACAGAATGGATCGAGAGGAGCAGATGGAGCAAGAGGAGCCAAGAGGAGCAATATATATATTACAAACAAATAGGGCTATTGGAGTCATGTGATTGAAGCCTTGGGAGTCATTTCCTTTTTATACAGACTCCTTAAATCATTTTACAAGTGCTATATCGAATATCTTTGTTTACACAGAGAATTCAAAATATTTCCCCTTAGGTGGGACAGTGGCGGAGTTGAAAGAATATTAATTTTGGTCTAGACCCATATCGGGTCCGGAAACCAAATATCGCATCGGAGGAGAGGCCTCGGAACCGCCGAAGTGTATGCTCCGAAATCCCGGAGCCGAAGTATTATGAAGTGCAGCGGATAAGGATTTCGGGTCCAAAATCAATGTTGCATCAGAGGAGTGGAGCCTTTCGCAATCACCGAAGTGTATGCTCCGACAGACCGGAGCCGAACCATTATAAAGGGGAGCATAAAGTAATATCGGGTCCGCAAAGGCCTTTGGGACAGTTAAGTGTAAGCTCCGACTGTTTGGAGCTGAAATATTATAAAACAAAGCCTAAAAGAGCATCGGGTCCGCAGACCCATTACATTGCAAATCTGCCGATAGGCCGGACCCGAAATCTCTTTAGAAGGGAGCTTAAAGGAGTATCGGGTCCGCAGACCCATTACATTGCAAATCTGCCGATAGGCCGGACCCGAAATCTCTTTAGAAGGGAGCTTAAAGGAGTGTCGGGTTCGCAGACCCTTTGTATTACAAAGTCGCCGAGGTGAACTCGCCGAATTGACGGAGCCGAAATTTGAATAGGTTGAATCATAAAAGGGTGTCGGGTCCGTCGCATCAGAAGAGGCTATTCTATTGTTTACAGCGAACGCCAATGTTCATCGGACCCGAAACAATATTAAAGGGAGTCTAAAGCCATATCGGGTCCGCACCTCATCGGAGGTCAGGCCTTAAGAGTTTTGTTATGGTTGCGAAATCCAGACCCGCCGAATTTATGAAAGTAGCCATATAATCCTTGAGATCCACATACATTGAGTCAAGCGGTTTTTATGCTAGTTCTGTGTATTGATATTATATGGTTACATATGGCCATGAGGGGTTTTATGGTAATTCCATATATTTCTATAAGTGTGGCGGGTTGATTAAAGCTCTCGGTGATGGTTTATTAGAGGCTCGGTTGGTGGCTTCTGATGGGTGATTAAAAGCGTCGATAAAAAGGTGGCTCTGATTCTAAGTAAGTCCAAGGTTTATAGAAGGCACATAGCCTAAGGAAAGCTTTCGATAGACATAAAAGCGGTGATAAAAGGGTGGCTCTGATTCTTAAGTGTGGAGGCGAAAATACTGTGAGGAACAGTCCCGATAGTGTGGGAGACCAAATCATGGCGATTATGATTATGATAAGGACGTGGTTGTCCATTAAAAAATGCCATCCCTGTGTATGCCCACAATCATTGGCAAAGCAGCGCTGTTACAAGTTTTTGAACTTGTGTTCTCTACGGATGACTCGATCCTTGCTCATTGATTCAACGTGTCCTGTGAAAACGAATGGACAGAGGAAGCTACAGTGAGAAACAAGCCAACAAGTGAGGAAGCTGAAGTAGGCGAGAAGGAAGCCGAAGAGCCAGCGAGAAAGAGGAAACGAATGGACAAAGACAGGTATGCATAAAACAGTAAATAGAGGACTGCATGTGAGTGATGGTTATTGCAAACAAACAAGAATATGAGGTAGCAGAAGTAGCAGAGGTGGTGGAGCATTGTTTGAATTTGCTAGTGAACACTGCTGCGGCTGTTGAACACTATTGGAGCTGCTGTGGGGGTGAAGAACCAGAGTGTGAGGTAGTAAAAGCAGCAGAGGCTGTAGAGGCTGCAGAAGCAGCGGAGGTTATAGAGGCAGCAGCAGCAGAAAAGGCTATTGGAGACTATGCGTGGGCAGTGTGCAGAGCTGTGAAGACTCATCCATAAGAAGACATGGTTGTCATTGATACTGTAGTTTGGAGACTACAGTGAACCTGTAAATAGACAGAACTCAGCAAAGAAGAGTTCTGAGAGCAGAAGGATTGGAGTCCTTGGGGTTGGAGCCTTAAAAGTGAGAAGGATGGGAGTCCTTGAGGCTGGTTCCTCAGAAGTGAGATTGGATTGGATTCCTTGGGGTTAGTGCCTCAAAAGCAGGAAGGATTGAAGTCCTTGGGAGTTGGTGCTCTTAAGTCCAAGATTGGTGTCTTGGGAAAATAAAGTTGGTGCTCTGGAGGTTGAAGCCTCACCAAAGTCCAAGTTGGAGCTTGGCAACCGATTGTGACCATCTATATATTGTATTTATTTTACTGCACAGTTATATTAATAAAAGCATGTATTCTTGTTGTTCATATTGTGTTCTGAATATATATGTTTTAACTGGTAAAACAATAGTGGGAAAAAGAAATACTGATTCACCCCCCTCTCAGTATTTCCAACACCACGTTACGGGCTACCTTGCAAGCCTCTGTCCAAGTGGGAGGATGGTGCAGTAAGACTTGAGCTTTGATGGCTTCTTTAAGACCACTGATAAAACATTCCGTGTAGAAATCATTTGAGAGACCCCAAGTGCGGAAGGCTACGGCTTCAAAAGCTGTAATATATTCATCCACGGTACCTGTCTGTCGGAGCTTAGTAAGACGACCCAAAAAAGAGTCCTCCTGTTCAAAGCGGTCTCGAAGAGCTTTGGTAAATTGGGTCCACATCTTAAAAGGTCCATTGCAACGTTGATTCCATTCCCACCATTGCCACCGTTCATTGTCCAAGTACATGATCCCCAACATAAGCTTAGTCGCATCATCTAAGATATGATTCAGTTTGAAATACTGCTCCATTTGTGCTATCCATGCGGACGGGTGAGAACCGTCAAATTTATGCATATCCAACTTGGGAGGTCGCTGACTGGGTGGTGGGTGGGTATGCCAAACGTGAGGAGAGTGGCTAGACTCACCCTCATTGTATTCATTGTCATTATACGCCTCCTCGTGGGCTGGCTCCTTGCCCTTCGGGAGTAATTGCTGGACCTGGAGAGATAGTCTAGTAAGATGCTTATTGATGGATTGGACGGATTTTTCAAGTTCATCCATTCTTTCATTGGCCATTGCTTGAGCTCTAGTTTCTACCATACACCAACCTGATAAAAAATTGGGACCGCCTAAAATTTTTCACTAATAATTGAATGGTACCACCGTGCTCAGCTCGTCATCCTGATTCTGATGGGCTAGATCACAAATAAGCACCTGGGAAGATCTCAGACTTTTTTTTTTTTTGAAAACTCCTAACGGAGTTTTACTCCTTCCTGATCAATACTGCAGTCGCCAAATCCTCAAAATGTTAATGCGGCCAAACGTCCTGCGAAAGTTATACCTCGGTATAGGAACCCTTCACAACAACTCCGATCTAGTGGATCTGAGAGATCTGAATGGCAGATCGGATAGCTCTGGGCGGCGGAACAGACTGCTGTTGCATATTAGCTGGCTCTAATAGATCGGAATGACTGATCTGCGAACTCGATACTGCGGGACTGATGTCGGCTGCTTCTGCACCCCTTTGCACCAGCGGATCTAGAATAGATGATGTGCGATCCCCCGAGAGAAAAGGGAACTATGGTCTTGAGGAGTGTCAGGTGCTATAGATCGCAATATACATAAGGGTCTAGCAGTAGTACTCGGCCCAATGTTTCAGGGCTATAACTAAGGAGGATCGACCGTACCCTTAGCCGTATAACCCGACTACCCTATCGTACGGGCGAGTAATCTCTCCGAGTGCTGTTCTTGGTGTACTGTAGCCACAAGACGGCCGATGGTTTATCTATGGCGAGGTTTCAAGGAAGCTTAGGGGCTTCCGATATACCCAGAGGGTACGTGGAAAACAATCCGTGCGCGGTTTTGTCTAATGCGCTACTACTCGAAGGGGTACCCCCAGGGGTTACAAGGGAGTCCAACAGACGTGACCACCTCTTGTATTTCCTGCGTGCATGCCTCCCCAAATCCGCAGGTTTATGCGCTCAACGACAGATCCCATGGTTTAAAGACGCCGGAACACGTCTCTAGCTAAAAAAAAGAAAAAATTGCTAAGAATTGGCGATCCCACCGGCCCTGGAAAGTGCTCTGATACCACTTGTTATGCTCTTAACCTGCAAAATGATACCCAATACAGAATATGTGAAGAAAAGATACCCAGAACATAGAATAGCAATGATTTTATTATTCAGAGAGTAATGTTCACTTGCCTCTTCGAGGGGGCAACCTCCAATAGAGCAGAGCTCGATTACAAAATAAGACACGATACTCCTTGCAGGGAGTCTCTATCCTTTATATATGACTCATACATGCAATACCACGGGCCAATATCGTGGGTTTTATTAATACCATCTATCTAATACTACGACCCATTTGCAACTAACTGTGGTCCCGTCATTAATTGTGGGTTAACCACTTACAAATATTATTATGGGCTTTATTGACTCTTGACTATGACGTGATCCCATCACATAAATAAGGGGGTTAGGGTGGGACCCTAACAGAAAAAGCCAAAATACCTCACAACACATACATTCGACTCATAGGTAGGTGACTAACCCGCTCATTTGTGTAATTGAAAGATATGCATGAGAAATGAGATGGTTGAGGTTGAATGAGGAAAAGGTGGCCAGTTAACTTGGCCACCTTCATCTAGTTGACTACACTCATCCGAAGATGTCACCCACACGTGCGCACCCACACGTGCGCACAGTCAACTGAGAGAAAGATGTCAAGGACAGGTAGTGGAGGGTGTGCAAACTCTGATGCAATGATGAGAGGTGATTGTGGGGAGGGACAATGATGACAAGGCAGGTGGGGATCAATGGTCCAAATAGGACCAACGTACACTTTTGCCAGCTCACCCTTGTCACCGGAAATATCCAAAAGAAGTAATAAGTACTCCTCCTCGAGCACTCTCACCACTTTTTTCCTTCATTATCTCCTCATAAACTTAGCTGCAGCAAACTCCTTGTCACTCACAACCTCAAAACCATCATTCTCCATTGATCTCACCCATCTTTCTGCTCTCGACATTGTATACATGAGCACTTAGAAGTTCTACAAGAGCACCAACAGGCAGTTCCACAGTAGGGGTAGTGAGCTATTTTTAAGAAGAAAACACGGGTTTTTAGCATGATTTCTGGCTTGAGGAGGTAGGTTCCATGCATACCCACCTTGATTATCAGTATATGCAAGGAATTATATCATTTTAAGGAGGAATTGAGTCCATAGAAGAAGAGGAATTACATAAACAAAATTATGCCTGTTTTTTTTTTTAAACACAGTTTTCCTCTGTTTTCCAGTTTTCTTCAAAATTATTGTCTCCATCTCCACATTTGGTGTTCAAAAAGGGGTATAAACACATTGACAGGAGGATTCATGAGGAAGGAGCCCACTAATTCCACCAGGCTCCATGAACATCCCCAAGTAGTGGCCATATTCACAAGGGCAAATTAGATGAACTTTTTTGAGAAATTCCGAGGGTTTGATGAGGAAATTCCCCAGGAATTTGCCCTCTCTTTAGTCCCTCACGCAAGAACACATGCCGCTATCACTTTTAGAGATATTTCCATGGAGATAACCCCTAAATTTATCAGTAGGGTTACTACCATTCCTCTTGGATTACCTTGGAGAAAAGATGAAAAACCAATTGGACAGGCTGCCAAGAAAAACTTCTTCCAAAACAATGAAACTCCTGTAGAGGATAAAAATGGCATTAGAAGGGCTAGCATACCATACCCTTTGGGATAAGGTTAGTAACGGAATAATCAAATACATTTCCTATGAGGGGAGGTACATCATAGTCTATGGCTACCATTTTAGAATCCTTCATGAGCTAAGATATGGCATGGACACTCCAACACCCCAGAAGCTCAGCATCCCTTATTTCCTCTTGCAGTCCCTCATAGACTCCAGCATTAAGGTTAAGACAGGGAATCCAGATCAGCTGGCTCACCATGGGTTAATCAAAATTTTAGTGGAAGAAGCCCTCCATACATTCACACTCCCTATAGCATGGGAAGTCTTCCAAAACATGACAACAAAAGATGACATACAGGTCCTCACATATGATATTAGTCCTTCTGACAGTGAGGAGGAAGAGTAGAAAGGGGGATAAGGTGAAGCAACCGATGACTCACGAGGACAAGAAAAGGAGGAGGAAGAAACCAAGATAGAAGAGTAGAAGGGTGAAGAAACAGAGCAAACAGAGAAATAAAAAGAGACAGAGGGAGGAGAAAAAGATGCAGTAGAGGAAAAACAAAGAGAAGGGTCCCTAGAGACCCTGGAAAGAGAGCCAGTAGCTGTCCTCGCTGCCTTGAGCACACCAATTAGGCCAAAAGAAAAGAGAAAAAGGTAGGCCCCCATGTATTTCAAGGCCAGGAAAAGCATAGGGATCAAAACAAGAAAACCCCAGCCACCTTTAACAGTGCCCATTATAATTGAAGATTCACCCTCTGTCAAAGGGGAGGAATCTCCCTCTAAAACACCTATCACATATGAAAGAGGGATTCCTAGATCTTCCACATGGAAGGAGAAATTGCAACTAAAAGACCTAAAAACAGTCCTACATGAGGCACAAACACTTCTACAGGAGACACTGTCAAAATTACAGGAGACCCAACAACTTGAGAAAAGAATGGAAGAGTAGCCAAAGGGGAAGGAGGAAGTTATAGAACTATAAGAACCTGATCCCTAGCCCAGCCTTGCCTCCTATTACCATCTTCTTGAAGGACGAAGGATAATTCCACAAACATTTGCAGTTCCACTAATCTTTGAATTAGAAAAGGAAATAATAGGGACACATAGGTGGATGCAAATAGCCAAATCTAAGGGAGTTGAGGATGTTGACCATATGGAGAACAAACTTAGAGAAATGGGCAGAGAGTTAAGTGCTATTAGACATAGGGAAGCAATTGCAAGAGACCAACTTCAAACTGAAAATGAATTGCTAATGAGGTAGCTAAAAGAGAAAGAGACCTGGATGCTATGCATGGCTAGCTTATCCATGGAGGCATTGCAATGTAGAACACCAGCAAAATCCTATGGCTTATACCTCAAGGACCAATGGCTACAATTTCAGATCAAGACTTTGACACAAAGAGGCACAATGCCTTTTCAATATTACAGATATTTTATGGACCTGTGTGACCAAAGCGTAGAAGAAGATAAGGCAAATATGGTAGAATTTTACCTGTATAATACGACCCTCACAGACATGAATGTGTGGGACCCTAATGCTAGGCTAGGGGACCTAAAACTAATGGCCATGGCTTTATGGATGAACCATGAAGAGTTAAGGGCAACAAAAGTAAAAAGGTTGATGATAAGAGAGAAGAATGAGCCATTAATGATCAAAGCTGAGCCATCAGATCCCATGGCCCTCATTGGCACACACCAATTGCTTGCCAATAATCCTCAAATTGCCCCTAGATATATAAGTGATCAAGCACAAGCCATTGCACATTTTGAGGACATGGAAAGGTTACTTGGGGATGACTGTGTGCATGCATGTATGAGAAGATGGAACACCTTACCACACAGCCTGAAGATTAGGGTATATAATTCCCCCATGAGGATGAAGGAGGCACTAAGGAGAGTGCCAATGTACAAGCACTCAATGCACAGGCTGCAAGTAAATTGGACTAGCCTCAAACTGAGTCCACCACTGTTGTTAGGCATGTTAGAAGGAAGAACAAAAGAAGAAGAGAAGAGGCAGTGGGAAGAGATAGATATAAAAGCAGGCTTCTATGACAAGGAAGAGGAAACAACATCAGAAGCTTGGGATGCTAGAGAGGCCACCAGGGCCATAAAAGATGAGGAGATGGACTAAGTTGCTCAGAGGATGAGCAACACCTTCAGTAGGATGAGCCCCATAAATGGGTAATTATATGGGCTCATTTTTGCCTCCTAACATAGTTAAATCAACCACTCTCTTAGCTTATTGCATGTTTTTCAATTATATGTATGCTTATGGAGTGAGTTGAGTTACTTATGATGCCATGTGATTTAATATGTGATTAATGTAGATTATTGTTGAATTTTGAAGACAAAGTCAAAGATTCGGGAGATAAATGGCAGAAATACTAAAAGTGGACAAAGGAGAGGACTTATAGGAGGGAATCCCCCTCATTTATTACTTCCCACTTTGAATTCCCCTTCATTCAGCTCGGAGTACAGATAGCCAAATCAATGCAATAGGAGGCAGCCGAGCAAGTGGAGGATAATTGATGATTATCTCGAGTTTTGGGAGCCAAGCCTCCCTGATTTTAAGGAAGCTATTGGTAGCTTCAGTTGTATAATTAGAGAGGCCTAGGGCCTCACTAGGGTCAGATTTTTGTTGTATTTTTTCTCAAGTAAACTCTGCTCAACTTCGAGCTTATTTTTGGTGACAGTTTCATGTAATCTTATTACTATTTTGATAATAAAGATGAGGTCCTTTTTGAGCTACCACTGAGTTACCTCAGAGGGCTGAAGCTCTTGGGTTAGGGCCCAATCCAAGCAGCCAAGCTCCTCTTTATTTGTATTTATATGCTTTGTTTCAGTTTATAGATTAGTTGCTGGTAGATGTACTTTCATGGTTAAGAATAGGTTGCTTTTGATGATTTAGAAGTTTGCTTTTGATTATTTAGAAGTTTGCTTTTAATGATTTAGAAGTTAAGCAGTGATAGAAAGAAGATTCAAAAGGCTAGCAACAGTGCCTTGGCCACTTTTCCTCCCTTTGGGATCATGAATTGAGGCAAAGACCCTCTTGTTGCCCCAAAAACACAGATTTTCCTCCTTCATAGGACTTCTAGTGTTCGCAAATTGTTAGAAGGTTAATGCTTTGCTTCAGATCTCTTCCACCATGCTCATCTCCTTATTTGCAATAAGTTTTCTTCCATCCTTTCTTTCCTTGTAGTATTTCTCAGCATTTACTTTCATAGATCATAGTTTAGACTAGCTTGATGCAAAATTTTGTTTTTCTAGATGCACTCATTTCATTGTTTATTGGTTGACTGTCAGTTCTTTTGTAGTAGATATCTTATCACAGTAGGTCAGCCTATCAGCCATCACATTATCTCTCTGATCCATGCCCTACAGGTCACCCAAGCTCACCTCAAATCTGCCTTAGTTTTCTGCATTTTTCCATAGAACTTCTTCCTCCCGCCTTGAGAAAACCCAACCATCTTTCCCTCTCCTAGTGATTCTTGGTGGGCCCTAGGTGCCTTAAGACATCATTCCAACCTCAATCCACCTTTTACACCCACTCTCACACCTTCAAAACCTTGAAAACTGCTCTTGGCATCCTCCTGTAGCCCTCTTGTAGATCCCCTGTGTCCTCCTGTAGATTTTCCTATAGGCTTTCTTTTAAAGGCCGAGTGTGGGAAAAGCCTCCAGAAGGCCACTCAAGACCTCCTAGGACCCATACACACCATCATACATTCCCTCAAGTCCCAAAGTTTCCCTCCAACACCACCTATTCGCTTCCACCTTCACACACAATAAAATACATGCATGTCAAATTCACATAAAAATACATAAAAATCCAAAAAGATGTTTTTTGCTCATTTACTTTCAAAAATAGCTTAAGTAGATGTTGTTTACTTCCTTGAGTAGGTAATGTCATTCATTTCATGGTTTTCATGGTGCTTTCTACAAAAGTAGGATTAGTTGGTTAAGTAGGGTTTGCTAGGTTTGCTTTGCATTTTAGTCTTTTTCCTTTCTGAAATTAGAATAGCCTTTGTAGAATCAATCTCTCCTTTCTTTCATCACATATAGAGCTTCTTCTTAAATCCACAGAATTTGGCTTGAGCTCCTAGTGATCTTGCGCTAGCTAACCAAGTGACAACCTGCAGTAAGAACTGGTACTTGTGCATACAACACCATTGCTTCCAAGTTTGTTACGAACTACTGGGTTGATAAGAGTAAAGTAAGCAACCTAGGAATTACAACATTATTGCTGCAATACTGGTGCTCACCACTTGCAGATCCATGTGCCTTCTCCTCGGGCTAATGGGGTATTCTAGTTGAAACAAATACACACTACATGTAAAATAATACTCTTTGGTAAAATACAATGATGAATGAATGGAAACCTCTCAATACTGAAGATAGTGCTTCAAGTACTTCCCATTGATAGGAAATGAGGAATTCTCTCCCTCAAAATTTTTAGAATGAAAGTGTTATTACCCTTGACCTAAATAATGAAAAAAGGTCCCAACCAAAGGTTGTCAAACTTGCCAGGTTTTCCTTTGTCTTCCCTCCTAGCATCCCATCTTAGTACCAAATCACCTTGCCTGAAATCTCTTTCCCTAGCTTTCCTATCAAACAAGATTTTCATTTTACTCTGATATTTCTTAAGGTTGTAATGTACTTCATCTCTATCCTCATTCAATTCTATGATCTGATTTATTCTTCGAGAGAAGTCATCAGCCTCTTCATTTGAATCTTGCAAAAACTTCAAGACAAGAAAAGCTAAATGTGTGGGAAATATTGCTTCTTTTCCATAAACAAGATGAGAAGTAGATTTACCTGTTGATATTTTGGGTGAAATCTTGTTGGCCCAAAAATGCATAAATAAGGTGACTGTCCTAACTCCTTTTATGATCCTCCAATGTTTTCTTCATAACTTTAACCAAAATTGTATTTGAGGACTTCGTCAGTCCATTTCCATGTGGATAATATGGTGTAGAATGATGCAACAAGATCTAATATTTGCGACAGAACTCAATAATTTTAGTACTGCTGAATGCTTGTGCATTGTCTATGAATATTTGCTGGGGACATCCAAATATAGACAATATTATTCTTCAATAAACTTGATAACAATAGTATCAGTTGCATTTCTGACTGGAATGGATTCTACCCATTTGGTAAAGTAGTTTGTGGCAGTAAATATCTATCTATGTTGACTTCTTGGTGGAGGATGAATTTCACCAATGAAATCCAATCCCCATTGATAGAATGGTGCTTGGACTAAGATTGGAACCAATGGAAGAGCTGCCAGTCTCTACTTTCTAGCAAACATTTGACGTTGTTTACAACTCCTAGCCTTTACTCCCACCCATGCAAACAAAGTAGGCCAATAAAATCTTGATGTTAAGATCTTATAAGTTATGCCCCTCCAAGCATTGTGACCTCCACAAGTTCCTGAATTGGCTCCATACAAGTTGCCAAAATATGTTCCAATGAGAATTTTCTCTCTAGAATATATTAGGCAAATGATCAATATGGATGAGCTTCATTTCATCTCAGGGAAGAGGAGATCACAGTTCAAGATAAAGGCACAGGTTGGATCATTCATTTGTAACACCAAATAATATGGTTTAGAGGCAGATGCTATATTGAAACATATAGGTTTCCAACCCAGCTTCATCTGGTCTTATAATCCATTCAACATTATTTCATAATTAAGGGTGGAACTCAAAACCACTCCTTATAATCATACACCTAAGTGAGAGATTGAGAAGTTCATAAATCAGGAATAGTGGGAAGAGAATACTCTTCAAGAAAAAGAAGAATATGATTTACCTCCTTCTAGTCTTCAGGCTCCTACTTCTCAAACTAAGCATGACAAGAGGCCTAGGGTAGGACCATCATCATCAACAATTGGAGAAAACGAATTCATCCACTATCAGAAGAAATCAAGGACTAAATCAAAGGGTACTACTACTACTACTACCCAGGGTCAAAAGGAGCACATTATCATCAATTTGGATGATTCATAGGTATATGTAGGGATAGAGGAATGTATAATTACTACTCCTTCTTCTTCTTCAATTTCACAGAATTTGCTAGAAATTACTCAATCTACAAGAGCAAGTGAAATAGAGGAGTCAAATGTCTTCACTAACTTCCTTGAAACCAAACAAAAGAATGAAGCTTTAAAAGCTAATGTTTATGCACAGTTTTGGAATAAGACTTCCACATCACAACACAAGTTGTTGACAACATTTGACAGCGAGAAGCGAAGAATACAAATGGATTTTATACAAGCTCAAGTGCCCTTTCCTAAAGGTTCTTATGATTACAAGAAAATTGTATTTACATTTGATGCTAATCAGATACATCCAATTGATC
Organism: Pinus tabuliformis; assembly: GCA_031772625.1. Taxonomy (NCBI): domain Eukaryota; kingdom Viridiplantae; phylum Streptophyta; class Pinopsida; order Pinales; family Pinaceae; genus Pinus; species Pinus tabuliformis. Next base: position 1,908,930,184 of record CM062818.1, read on the forward strand.
AAATGGACATGCACAGGTATTTTGGTGAGATGTTGTTCTCAACCATGACCAACACTACTATGGCATTGTCAAAGCTTAAAATTTCTCTGTCAAATGTGCAGTCACAATTAAAGATTGAGAAAATATCATCTCTAGTTAAAGATAATAGGTTTAAGTCATTGGAGGACTTAGTAGTTAAAATTAGATATGATCCTACTTATGTCAAAGTTTTTGAAGATATTATCAAGAGAAACAACATAGATATAGAAGCATTGAGAAAACAATTGAAATTGCCTTCTACGGGGCACCCCCAGACCAAGGAGATAGCATAAACTGAACAACACAAAGAAGAAATGCTCAAATTGATAATTGAGCAGAATGTACAGATAAAAACTATGGAGGAGAAGATTGAAAAACTGCTTAAGGAAAAAGAGAAATTTACTCAGTTAGTTATAGCTCCCATCACAACTATTCTTATTACAGTGTCTGGAGCAGGGGAATCTACATCTTCCATAGGGGAATCTACATCGACAACAAAGGAGTTGAACAAACTCTCACAGGAGCTCACTCACCAGAAGAAAGAGAATGAAAGACTTCATAAGAGATTCCAAAATTTGGAAGCTAAAAAAATAAAGAATGATAGTTTGTATTTTGAGGAAATTCAGAAAACACACAGGTTCAAAAAAAGAATGGAAGAGTTTCAGAGTCAGTCATTGATGTCTCCAACCTTAGCCCAAGCTAAGGAAGGCATATGGGAGGGTATTAGTCATGCCATAATTGAGGTATGGCCTTCCATTCAGATCATTTTTTAGTAGGAGGAACTCATAAATAGATGTCAGGTAGCCATTGATGAAGTCAAACAACTTCTTAAAGATAAACCAAGTGAGGGTTCAGACATGATCAAAGTTCTTAACTCAAAAACCACAGTCGAGTTGGAGCAGATTAAAATTCTAGACAGAACATAAATCATCTTTGAAATCAAGAAGGTGTTGCAGAAAAAGAACTTGACGACTCAGTTAGACACTAAGTGCCAAACATTGAAGACTTATGTCGAAAGGTTTCATTTTAAATTTAATTTACTGAATCAGAGAGGACTTCCAAGATTAGTGGCCCCAAACGATAGGTTGATCAGTGTGGAAGAATATCGCGAGAAGCTTTATATCATAGCCACTTATAAATCAAAATTTGCAAGTATAAAGGGGAATATTACAGGGAAAAAAGCATTAGAAGCTTTACATTTTGATTTGACTATTAAGCATGAAATTAAACATCTTTTTGTAAATAAGCTCACTTTTGAAAAATACACCGAGGTTGATGAAGTTTAGAAAAAATTGGTAAATATTGCCATACCAAGTGAAGACCGATGGGATCACTTGTCTGAAGTTATTGTGTAGCTTTCATCAATAGCTGAAGGACAACTGGGCAACACTTTTTGGGGACCACATCATCAACAGATTCCTAAAGGATAGTGTCAGCACTTAGCAGTTTTGAAATTCCTACAATTTTGTACTATTTTTGTAATTTTGTTTTGAAAATATCTAGTTGAATTTTTTTTATAAATAACTACTCCTTCAAGTTATTAAGGGTTGAACCCTTGGATGAGATTTGAGAACAAAATTGTAACCGAGCTAGAGATTTTCCAAGTTAATGAAAGGATTCTAAATTTGCCTTCTATAGTTCTGTCTTCTTGTAAGTTTTCATATGTGATTATTTCATTATGTATTGCTTCATATATTTAAGTCTTTATGCAAAGATCTCGGTAAGATCATACTAAGTATAAGTCAGTCTTAAATCCCCTGTGGAGTTATCAACAATAACTAGGGACTAGCTTATAAGACTATATGTTATTATAAACTCCCCTATGTCAATTAATTGCCACATAAATATTCATTCGTTTAAATATATTTTGTTCTACAGGAAACATTGTTTTCATGTATTCTTTGCTTATAACCAACTTAAGATCATGTGTCAGATAGTTCTTCTCATGCTCATTTAGTTTTCGTGAATCATAACATACTACCTGCCCCTCATGCATAAGGACTCCACCAAGTCCTCTATTAAAAGCATCTATACACACTACAAACTCTTTGTTTGGGTTTGCAATCTGTAACACTAGAGCATTTTAAACAACTACTTTAACTCGTCGAAACTTGTTGCACATTCCTCTATCCATTCAAATTTCTTACCTTTCCTTTGCAATGATGTAATAGGATAATATGCAATCTGAGAGAAGTTCTTGATGAACCTCCTATAATAGCCTTCTAGCCCCATGAATGATCTTACCTCATCCTCATTTCTAGGAGTTTCCCACTTCATGATAACTCTTATCTTCTCTGGATCTACTGTTATGCCTTCCTTGGAGACGATATGTCCCAAGTGATGTACCTTTGTTTGAAATAAGCAACATCTACTAAGCTTAGCATACAATTTATTCTCTCTCAATAGTATCAACATTGCTGCTAAATTCTCAACATGCTCTTCCTCATTCTTAGAATAGATTAAAATGTCATCAATGAATACAATAACAAAATTGTCTAGATAAAGATGCAACACACTATTCATCAAGCACATAAAGGTAGTTGGGGTATTAGTCAAACCAAATGGAACTACAACAAATTCGTAACTCCCATACCTAGTCTAGAAAGTTGTCTTGTAAATGTCCTCTTCCTTGATGTGTAACTAATGATATCTAGATCTCAAATCAGTATTTGAGAACACTGATAATCCCTTGAATTGACCAAAGAAGTCATCAATCCTTGGCAATGGGTACTTGTTCTTGATGATCGCCTTGTTCAACTACCTGTAATAAATGCATAACCTGAGAGTACCATCTTTTTTCTTCATAAACAATATTGGTGCACCCCAAGGTGATACACATGGCCTAATGTATTCCTTGTCAAGCATTTCCTTCAACTGTAATTATAACTCTACTAGCTCTACAATGCTCATTTTGTACAATGCCTTTGATGTTGGTGTTGCCCATGGTACCAACTCAATAGAAAATTCTACTTCTCTATTAGGTGACAACGCTGAAAGCTCTACTAGAAACACATCCTGAAACAACTGCAAGATCGAGTACTTGCTCAATATCTATGCATCCCCATCCTCCTTACCTTTATCACTAGAAATGTGTACTGCAAATTACACAGACCATTTTCTATGACTGTGTTTTTCCTACATAGTTTTCACCATCCTCAAGTATGTTGCTTTCTTCTTACCCTACAAAATTCTCTGCTCCCCATTGTCATACAAGAACTCAATGGCTTTGTCATAACAACCCACTTTGGTCCTATGAAGATATAACTAGTCCATGCCAAAAATTATACTATATGACCTTAACGGTAATACATTCAGATGTACTGTTTTAGGCATACCATTCAATTCAAATGCACAATCTCTTACCCAATGATGAACTCTCTTCATTGTACCTATAACCAATTGTACTAACCAAGATTCTACATGCACTTATTTATCCAAACCACACTTAACCCCAAGTCAGGACTAATATAACTATAATTAGATCCAGTGCCAATAAAATAGAAACAACTTGATCACAAAGCTTACCATCCATCTCAATGATAAATTCCTGATGATCTGCTTGTGTTTTATTTAGCATTGTATAGATACAAGGAATGCTCTGCCCAACACCCCTAATAATGTGCACCTAATGTGCACTATAGATCTGAGGCCTACCACCCCGATTCTACAGAAAATCCCTCTTAAGATGCTCCTTAGCACATGTCCAACACTCCAACCATCCTATACCATCACCTCTATTATGCTATTGTAACCCATGTCCTTGTCTAGTTGCATTGAACTTATTATGTGGTGCAACATTCTCTTTCCCTTTTGCATTCTAAGGCCTTTATTATTTTCAGATGCCATTTACCTTTGCTTTTAGCTTTCACCTTCCATCCTTGCTAATATTTTGGCATACGCTTTGACTATTCATAGAAATTATTTATTTTCCCAATAAATTCCTCAAGTGATCGAGGCTCATCCTACTCAATCCGATCTATAAATTATAATGGAATTCCACTAACGAATCTATGAACTTTAGCTTGTCATATTTAATATATGGTACATAACTCAATAGTTCTAAGAAGTTGGTTGTATACTCCTCATTTATCATCGATCCCATTTTGAACTCATAGAATTCCTTAGCTTTGTTGTCATAGTACCTTTCTGACAAGTACTTCTTTATAAAGAGTCTCTTGAATTCATGGAAACTCAACTCCTCTGTCTTGATGTCTGTGACCAGTTTTACATCTTCCCACTAAATGTTTGTTTTACCTTTCAGGATGAAGATATTATGGCCTTCATATTCTTTGTATACTCATGCAATTCAAAGAACTTATTCATACCAATTAACCAAGCCTCTGCATCCTTAGGCTTCTTCAACTCTCCATCAAAATCTGATGGCTTCACTTTCCTAAAATTATCTAGAAAGTATCCCCTATCAATTCTCATGTAAGTATGATAATGATGACGATCATAGTGCCTATTAGAACCATAACTAGAATAGTACTTGTGCCCATCACCTCTCATATCCAGAGTATCCAAGACTTTACCATCTTTGATCGTTCCATATCTATATGACATGTGACCACCCTGAGACCTACTGCCATATGCCCCATTAGTCCCATTCTCCTGTCCATAGCTGATCCATAGTGGTCCCTGTCTCTACAAGTCTAACAAGCTCTGAAGAATTATTGCACTGACTTCTTCTTGTTTCTCTTGTGGTTGCATGATTATGTCATTATTTGATTTACAACTCCTTATTTCTTCCTTCAAACTATTTAATGTATCTTGTAAGTTAGAAGAGTTCCCAACACCATGCTACTCATTTGATTCATAGGGAGAATATTTGTAGTCTACCACCTTGCTAGTCATCTTGATCTCTTGCGGCAAGGCACACTATTTTATTTAAACAAAATTATAAACAAACCAACGTACCTTAGTACAAGTCGGGGTAGATATCTCATCTGCAAGACCAACCAGATTAGCACAATACATGTATAGAAATAATCATAATAGCATGTAGATATCATCTTAACCCTATTCCAGTCATCAATGCATGACCATATTAGCCACACATCATGACCTCATGCATGAAAACTACACCCATATCAATGTATTCATTTATGTATGACATGCATGCATACACCTTACATAAAAATACAAACATGAATATCTAGTGTATAAATGACATAAAATTATGACAAACACATCCAACAATAACGCTTTTAATTTTTCACATGGTAACACTACTACAACCATAACCAACACCATGCATACACAACCAATTCACAGACCACAAACATGAGAAAATATATGCAACTGACATGAATGCATGACCAACACACCACCCATCCAGTCCAAGGGACGAACCATGCTCTAATACGACTATGTAACACCCTCCTCCCACATCTACCCAAGTAATTGTCCAACCAGGGTGAATAGGTGATGAGAAGTTACTATGATTTGATTCAACCTCCTAGGTCCCCTAAAGGAAGTGGAACTGACAAATCATAACCAAACTAACCATCCAAACATCCAACAAAACCTCTAGGAGCTACCCCACCTTTCGAAGTTACCAACCCCTGAGGAAACTCAACATTTCAAGGATCTATAGCCCCATTCGCTCCCTTTCCAAGGCCTCCAAGTGATTTAGGGTCCCAATCGCTCCCATGAGCTGGCCTAAGTGTGACTGTAGCTGTTTTCTGCCAGTGTTATGCTAGTATTGTGAGATTTAAGGCTAAATTCCAAGGCTAGGACTTAGTCACTACCCATAACTTCATGGAATTCACATAAATGAAAAGAAACATAAAAAGAATGATGCGAATGAAAATTCTTAAACAAATACTTGACTGGACCCTTACTAGCCATGACAGACATTTCCTCCAACATATCACATTTATGCATTCTACAGGTTTAAACAACATATCTGAGCATAGGGGTCTCATACCTATCTGACAATCTATAAGAAGCATTGGTGCCTTATCACATTAGCTACATTATCATCTATTAGGTCATATATTCATTGCTTATTCATTCACAAATCAAAACATGATGACAACCATACATTTTCACTTTCATAAAACACATTCATAACCATCATATAAACAACATAAATAATGAGGATACAACAACCATAAATGCCAAATATAATCCAGTAAATTTTGTCATAAAATACAAAGGAAATAAACTCTTACTAATGAATGCAAAATCAAACCTGGTATGGGACTACCACATTCCACCCGACCATAGATTGGTTGAGCCAAGTCTCTCTTCAACCAATCACCCCTGTGCCATATTACAAGAATGAATGTGGGACTCAAACCAAAGGAACCAACCAGGGCTTCCTGAGGATATACCACCTCATCCTCATGAATATAATCATGCTTTATCGTAATCCTCACAAGATCACTAGGCCATAAAAAAGCATGGATGCCACCATATTTCTCCACCTCCAATGTGAGGAATTTTCTTGTCTCCTAGTCTTTAGTATTTACCACAATCCATAATCTAATCCAAGGATCACTAGGCCATAGCCGAGACACCACCCTCCAGAATTTACCGTATATCCTGCCATTCACCAACAAAGATTCCTAGGTCTAGTCAAGGGAAACCACATAGCTTTACTGTATATCCCGCCATTCACTCGTCGAGGATTCCTAGGCCCACCGAGGCACAGGATTTACCCATAGTCCAGTTCATGGGTCACTAGGCCAATGGATTTACTGCAATCCACAGTCCAGTTCAGGGATCACTAAGTCATGTGTTCTTTCATTTAAAGATCCACCTGACTCAGCTTCAAATCCATCTGGAAATTCAACTCAACCAAAACATGAGAACCCCATCTCACCATGGCTATCTAGATATGGCAAGAAAGTTTGAGGAAAACTGTCACACGGAGCAAAACCCATGACCATGACAGAAAGAGAACCAAAAACACACATGCATAATCATGCATGCCAAATCTAGCAAGGAAATGACACATGCAAATCAATACCTGCAAGTAAACCGTTGTAGTTTCTTGATCATGCTCTTCATTTCTTGATCTTTTCTTCCTCATTGCCTTCTTTTCCTTTCTTGATCCAATGTTGAAGTGCTCCAAGAAAACTCTAAGTGTCCAAGAGTATGTGAGAGAGAGAATATAGAGAGAGCTCAAAAACTAAACTAACAAAAGGTTACAATAACAAAAGTTTACACTGACAAAAGGTACCAACTATTCCTCATAAGCCTTTTTATTAATGTGGCCTCTATTTTTTTTCATTTTTCCATTATTTTCCTTCACTTTCCTTCTCACATGCAACCTGTGAACTTTCACCTTCCTTTTCTCCTAATTTCCATTATTTTCATAAATAAATTTCCAAAAATGCCATTTTTCCTTTCGAAAGCCTTTTTCATTGCCTTTTCCAATTCCCTTAGCCCTAATAAGCCAAATGAACAACCACGATAATGTTTTGCCCAACATTCAACTTGGAACAAGTGTCCCATAACCTTGGTTATTATTTTTCCTTTATTAACTTTTATTACAAGGAATGTTTAGTAGGGTTGTTACACTTCTGGCCTCATACCTGTCACAATGACCGAACCGTGGGTATATAAAGACCTAGCTTACTAAATATGAAATAATTCTATTTTTAACTTGATTTGACTTAACTTCACTTATCTTCTCCATGCAAAATCACACTAAATTAGACTTTTCCAAATATAGAACGAACTCGAACTAATTCACACTAACTCAAATTAACTCATACTCTTAATATAGACAGCAATGCATGTAAGAGTAATTAGTTATTTCCAACACTCCCCCTTATTACGACTCTATGAATCAACATAAATCAATCATGAATTAGTATGGCTTAAACATGCCTGCTGGTATAAATCTCAACTAGGATTACAATGACTCAAAACTTTTACAATTTTGAATTTTCCTTTTTGTTTCTTCTAACTTCTATATCCTTGAAACTGCTTCATTTTCAGCTCCACTTTCTTGTTGTAAGCTCCATATTGTTTCACCTTTTTCTTCTTCAATTTATCTTTGAATTCTCTTCTATATGTTCTAAGTTTGTCTTCTACAACTTCCTCTTCAAAGATTCGTTCAACCCTTGACTGCTGCCACAACCCTTCATCTTCAAACTCTCTTCTTTTCTATGCTTCTTTAACTTCATATTATTGATCTTCTTTTTGCCATATTTCTTGATAGTATAATCCTAAATCTTCCTGACTCCATTGTTGAAATATTGTTTCATGACTTTCTTCTTCGTCTTTAGAAACTTCCATGTCTTTCTATTCACTTTCATCATTAGGTACTACTGCTTTTTGCTTGTAATTTGCACACTAAAGATCATCATTAGGCTTACCTGTAAAATCTTAATCATGCTCCTTCTTCTCATTCACCATTTCATATAACTATTTTATTCCAGTTGTTGCTTTAAGAGCTTCAAATTTGCATCAAACTTATTAATAAATTTCTTTTCAACTTTAACTTCCATGCTATTTTGTAAACTTGGATATTCAAAAATAATGTTTAAGACATCTTCATTATGCTCTGATTTGATAGCTTCCTTATTTTCCTCTTCCTCCTCTTCCTCTTTAATTGTATTAAGACTATATCCCACTATTATGCAGTTAGTGGATATTCTCATCAAAAAATCTAGAATCACTTTATCCTCTTCTGTATCATCAGTTGTTGCTAGATCACACACTTCTTCATGAGTAGTTACAATTTCTTCATAACTTGCTAGTATAGTGGAAACTTCAACTTTCAATTCTTCATCAAACATGGCACTTGCCATATTTCCACAATTAGCCACTGTATCAAAAAATATACCACACATGTCATTAAAATAATGTTCATCCACCCTATGGTGGGATATTTGAGTATGATGTTCTCATTAACAATATCAAATTCACCAGATTCATCAGTTGCGACTGGATTTACCAATTCACAAATGACTTTGCAATCATCATCCACATGTGTCTCGTCATAGTGGGATTCACCATCCATGTTATAGTGGATTTCATGAACGTTTATATGCTCTTGCTTTGCGTCACATATAAATTCTTCAAATTCTATCTCTGCAATCTTTGCTACAACTTCTTCATCCATATGCACAAATTCTCCAATATTTTTTACCCTCCCAGAGTCTTGCTCATCTACTCTCAGATCTGCAATTGAATTCTCTATTGATTCCTCAACAAAGTGTGACACAACTTGTTGCTGCATGCCACTTCCCTTTGTACCAAATTCTTCTTCCATGATCTTCCACACTTCCTTGGAAGATGTAGCTTTTGCTTTCTTTCACAAAAACTTCTCATCCAATGCCTGCTTTTGTAAAATTCAATGTTAAGGCTACTGAATTTTTAGCCATAAAAAGGTGGCTACCCTCTTTCTAGCACCAAAATTTTGAAGGTGTTGGATCCTTCCAAAATACATGGGATCTCCCTGATATGAAGTCTCAATTAGAACTCACACCCTTCGGTATAGGAGTCCCATCCAAATTGTGGCCCAACCACCATTTATTTAAAGATATGTGTTGGATTGAGCCATTAGCATAAGAGAGTAGGTGCATATACTTTTGAATGAGAAAGAAGATATGAATTGTGTAATGTTCAATTGTAAATGTATCAATGTTCTTTCACTACAAGGAAACAAAGTGAGTATCTAAAAGAAAAGTACTAGTACTATTCTAGTAGATATACACGCACATTAATGAAGAAGAATCATTAATCATCAAGAAAAATAGTTCACATAGATGCTATGATCAGTACAACCATCACAACACACATTCAATGGGATAAGCACCAAAGTTACCAAATTAGTCCAATTTCTATAATGCATAAGAACACCAACAAAAACAGTAAACGTTCAAAGAATAGTCTTGAAACATCCACAATCTATGTATGAAAATGTGTTGGCTAAATAGGCTTCAAATATTAGGAAAAAGTTCCAAGATACATGAATACAATGAGCACCACTTACTCCAAATAGTGGAGCGTTAGAGCCACCACTTTCTCTCCAAAATAATTATCTCTGTCTCTCCAATTCCTTACGGGAGAAGTCAAGGAGAAAAGTCCTCTCTTTGAGTAATGAGGCCTCTTTCATAACTAGAGAAATGACTCTCCATATCCTCATGACTCTTGATATTCTCATATGACTTTTCGGCTTCTAATAACCTTTGGACTTCTAAATGGATTTCGCACTTCAACATGAATTTTGGACTCCTTTATGTCTTTTGGACTTTTACATGTGACTTTAGACTTCTAAATGTGGCTCTTTCGTCCATACATGACTCTTCGACTTCCACATATTCATATTTACAATAATTACATAATTACATCATTATTTTCAAGTCATGATGTGGCGACAACAAGACAAGCCACCAACGTTAATGACTTGGACCCATAGTGACTTGTGACATGGAATTTCGTGAGAGGTAACAATGTTGCCACCTGTGTCTTCAATACTTGATCTAGATTTCTCATTGTTATTTCCATTTACCCTCTAAAGGGCCTTGAGATTATATGGAGACTTTATGGATCACTTTCATCCTTGGAACCTTATGTTCTTTCACTTGTCACAATCATATGTTCTTTTGTCTTTGAATGCTTCTTTTTGTTTCTTCCATTTCACAAATCTTCTCATGCCTCCTTGCCATTTTGTTCTAGTAATACCTACAAGTAAGATCACTCATGGTAGGAAAACATCAACCTGAAAAATATACCCTATTATATCATGTTTCATGCAAACTTTCCAACAGTGCACTAGAGAAAGGAAGGGAAAGATTCTAGGCACAGGACACACTCTCAAGAGATAAGGATTGTGTTTTGATCACTAAGTTTGTGCTATGCACTCCAATGAAAAGAGGAGGCTTGATGGAGGGTGTAGGGTGATATCTCAAGGGACTAGGAGGCTCAATGATTCTTGTTGATGTGCCACGTGCTAAACTTAGGAGGCTTGAGTCACAAATAAGGCACAAGGCATAGTGTTAGCACTCAAGGGAGGCTTGATGCTCAACTGAGGGTGCAAGGTGTAATGTCAAGGCTTAAGGAAGTCCTAATGAAAATTATCGGTGCGATGTGCACTCAGCTCGGTGATAGGCTTAAAGATGGGTGCATTTCCAAAGAACAAGGAGAGCTTGTGGCTTAAGAGTGTGTTGTGCACCCAAGAAGGAGGGAATGATTAGCGTGGGTGCAGGGCACGTCTTTAAAAAAAAGGGGGGGTCCAACTAAGGTTTGGGAGTGAATTGTGCACTCTTCCTTGGCTAGTGGGCAAGTTTTTATAAACCAAAATTTGTCAAAGTCTCAAAGGTGAAACATAGGAAACACAATGTGTGAGGAGTAATACTAAGTGTGACACATACCAACTCACGAGGAAAATTTAGACATGACCCAATACTGAGAAATATACATCAAAACACTTATTTACAAATACTATCCAAGTATAATGGATAAAGTATGTCTGGCTGCGATGAAAAGTGTCATTTTGTGTATAAAAAGTGTATTAAGATTGTGAGGTGCATCATGGATGTTCTAAATGGTATGATGACACTTAGGAAAGAACAAGTGCACTATGAAACACATGTAATAAAATGAAATGACACTCAATGACCGAAAGTGACACTTGATATGACAGATGATAGGCTTCAAAATTTGAATGTACCAAAATTTTGGAGGGCGTTGTAGTAGTGACAACACCACAGTAAACCATAATTTTGGTAGAGGTTTAAAACTCTCTTTTTCCACACATTAAAAACTTGTTTTCACATGCCCACCTATTTTTTCTGTAGATACAAACTTATAGGAAACCAACTAAAACTATATTTCATGACAACAAATTAATAAACTATTAAAATATCTAATAAGTCATATGACTTGTGCATAGTCAACACATTAAAATACATATTAAGTAATTCATAATTCTACCTACACGGTTTACTTCTTACAATGCACAGTACAATTAAGCATTTACAACTACACCAATTTCGTGCAAGTATTACCAAAGATTTGATTGATGGAGTAATGTAGGGATTATAGACATTGTATGTTGTTTATAAATTCATTTACTTCATATTCCTTTAGCTCAAAGAAAAAATTGCAATCAAATTTTTTAGTACTTCTAGGTATGGCACACATTCAGTTCATTCAATTTCAGTAGTTGGGATTAATTTCCAACACTCCCCCTTAATCACGACTATTGATATTAATAATGCCCAAGCAGTCTCTTAGGTGGAAAAAAGTTTCTTTTTCCAGTGGTTTGGTGAAGATATCTACAAACTTCTCTTGCAACCTACAATGATCCAAAACAATTTCTCCATTCTTGATCAACTCGATGATAAAATGGTACTATATATGAATGTGTTTACTTGTTTTGTGAAAACTAAATTCTTATATAAAGAAATTGTATAACTGTTGTCACAATAATTTTTTGTTGTTCCTTCTATTCATGCCATAAATATTTCAACATTCTTCTGATCCAAATTGTTTAACATGCTACCCATATTGTGGTGAAATATTTAAATTCAATTGTTGATAAAGTAACTATTGGTTGTTTCTTGGAAGCCCATGAAATGACTCCCGAACCCACATATTCTGATGTGCTCTTTCTATCATCTACACTGCTTTCTCAATCACTATCAATATATCCAACCATCCTAAAATCATTTGTTGCAGTATACAAAGTTCCATATCCTTTAGTTCCATTAACACACCTTAAAATTATTTTTGTTGCTTGCCAATGTGTCTCCTATGTTGTCTCTATGAATCTTGAAACCAAACTCACTACATACACAAATCAGGCATAGTTGTAGTCAAATACATCAAAATACCAACCATACTTTTGTATAGTGTTGCATTTACATTGTTTCTACAATCTTATTTTCTTCATTTCAAACCCATGGTTGTTGGAGTTGGTGTAGGCTTGTTTTTCTGCATTTTAAACCTCTTCAAGGTCTCTAATGCATATTTTTATTGAGAAAACAAAATGGCATCTTCCATTTGTTTCACTTTTATGCCTAGAAAATACCTTTAAAATCCCAAATCATAACATTCTTTTATGTAGAGTGTAGGCTCACCATCACATTTGCTAAATCCACTGTTCAACAAATATGAATCTATCCTATTATACCATGTGCACGGTGCTTTCTTAAGACCATAAGGAGATTTCTTTAGTTTGTACACTTTGCCTTCTTGGCCTTGAATGTTGAAATTTGGTACCGGAGGACAGGTGGTTCCCTAAGGCTTTGATCTTTGGCCTAGGGAAAAGTGTCCAAAAGAATTTTATTTTTCTCCTAAAGTGACTTTATAATTTTTATAAAGTCAAATCTAATTTAAAAGTGACTTCAAGTGATAAAGTTACTAAAGTCTAATTTTAAAGTTACTTTAATAAAGTTAATGTAAAATTAGAAAGGAAAAGTGACTTTGGAAATAAATGACTAAGTGGGTCTTTATTAAAGTGGGGTGAATTAAAAAATAGAAAGTGAGATTTAAATGAGCATTTAATCTCAGCCCTAGATCTCAATCTATTTCAGCCATTGGATTTAGGGATTACCCAAAAGTCACTTAGGGTTAGATTAAGGGAGGAAAAGGAGGAAAAGGTTATTCATTCTTTCATGAGCAGATTGAGAAAAGGAGAGCAAGAGAGCCAGGGAGATTTCTGAACAGTGAGGAGAAGGAGGCTACAAGTCCATATAGCAGAGTTTCAGTAGCAAAGTTTCAGTAGCAGAGTTTCAGCAGGGCGGAGTTTCAGCAAGGCGGAGTTTCATCAAGGCTGAGTTTTAGCAAGTCTGTACAACGGAGTTTCAGCATGGCGGAGTTTCAGCAAGGCTGAGTTTCAGCAAGTCTGTACTGCAGAGTTTCAGCAAGGCTGAGATAAGTTGTAAAAGTTTGCTTGCTGATTTTTGCTGAATATTCTCTTACTGTAAAAAGCATTTTCTAGAAATAAAAGAAGCTTTCGAACTGGTTTTCCCCAAGAGTTGTAGGGGATTTTTCCAGGGTCACCTTGACCAAAAATCACTGTGTTTAAATGTGTTAAATGACTATCTGTACCAGCTGATTTTTTATTTCTGCATTTTCCAACATTCTGTAAAATTTCCAGAATTTGTGTTTTCAGCAAAATTTATTTTTCTAGCTTGTTGAATGTATGGATATGGAAAAGGGCATAAGGTGAAACAGAAAAATGGGGTGGGAAATGATAAATTTTTACATGGTATCAGAGCTTGAGTGCTGAAGTGTAGTTTGGGACAACAAGGAGGAAAATTACAGCCTGCTGATTTTTCACTCAGAAAATTCCAGCAAGCTGATTTTTCACAAATAGCAGTTTTATCTTTACTACAGTAGTGCTATTTTTTCAGTTTTAGGAGAGCATGATGTCATTGGGATTGAGGGTAGAGGATAGGCTGGATGGGCATACAAATTACAACGTTTGGAAGGAGAGAATGCAGAGTATCTTTGAGGAGGCAGAAGTCTAGGACATCATGGTGCATACCACACAGAACCCTGTTGTTGTGCCTACTGATTCCACTCAGTTGGCTGAGTATAATAAAAAGAACAACAAGGGTAAGAGACTAATTCTAGACAGAGTCAAAGACCATTGCACTCTTCATGTGAGAGGAAAGATAAATGCCCATGAGATGTGGACAGCATTGTCCAATCTCTACCAGAGTACCAATGAGAATCGGAAAATGGTCCTGAAGGAGAAGCTGAAGACTATTAAGATGGGTAGTGATAGTGCAGCTGGATATCTCACAAAGATTACTAATGTGAGAGATGAGTTGGCAGCAGTTGGAGAGGACATTCCACCCATTGAGTTGTTGCGGATTGCAGTGAATGGCCTCCCCTGTTCATGGATGAACTTTGCTGATGGGGTTTGTGCACGTGAGACCCTTCCCACATGGGAGAGGTTTTTGGATGATTGCATTCAGACAAAGATCAGGAAAGGTCAGCTTGGGGCAGCCAAGCCAGCTGAGCAGGATGAGGATTTAGCACTGGTGGCAGGAGGCAAAAAAGGCAAAGGGAAGAAGCAAGCTTCCACAAGGAATGGTGGGGGCAAAGGCAAAGGTAAAGGTAAACAGGATAACACATAGAAGGACTATTCCAAGGTGAAGTGTTGGAATTGTCAAAAGATGGGACACTATGCAGTTGTGTGTCCGGAGAAGAAGAAGAAGAAGGGGAAAACCCAGAACGTGGCAGCTTCAGTAGAGGTTGAGGACTTTACAGTCCGTTTTTATCGGGAGTTTGGGTTCACTGCGTATGACTCCTCTAGTGCAGGATCACCTGCCACACAGGTTCAGAGGGAGCATGCTTTTCCCTCGATTAGCGGAGCATCTTCAGATATCTGGTATGTGGACAGTGGGGCTTCACGTCAGATGACAGGAGTCCGTGAGTACTTCTCACAGTTTTCAGAGAGTGGCACTGATATAGAGGTAGTACTCGATGATGACAGAGTTGTTAGAGCAGTCGGGGTGGGGACACTGACATTTCAGAGGGAGTCCAAACCTCCCTTGAAGGTGTCAGATGTTCTTTATGTGCCAGGGATGAGGAAGAACCTCATATCCATCTCAGCTTTGGAGGACTGAGGATATGAGGTACTATTCAGGGGAGGATAGGTGTTGATGTATCCCAGGGGCACTCCAGCTGATTCAGCTAGAGTGATAGGTGTACGCCATTCAAAAGTGTACAAGTTTTCATTCCAGTCCCTTGTGGCATTGACCAGTAGTACCGACAACAGAGCTAGTAGTTCTAAGATGTGTGAGATTTGGCACCACAGGATGGGACATATGTATCGTGGAGCCTTGAGGACATTGCAGGAGATCACTACAGGTGTGCCAGATTTTAGTACTGATCACTTTGATACTTGCATAGGATGTGCGATGGGCAAGTTTGCCAAATCCCCTTTTCCCAGCAGTGACAGTAGAGTGACTGGGATACTTGATTTGATTCATTCCGATGTGAGCGGTCGGATGTCTCATGTTTCTTTAAGCGGATATGAGTACTATGTTTTATTCATTGATGATCACTCTAGGATGACCTAGATTTATTTCTTGAAGACCAAGCGTGAGGTCTTCAAGCGGTTTCAGGAGTTTCGAGCTCTTGTGGAGACACAGACAGGTCAGAATATCAAGTCCCTGAGGTCGGACAAGGGGGGAGAGTACACCCTTGGAGAATTGTTGACTATTGTGTGGAGGCAGCAGGGAGTTCACTGTTCCTTACAACCCCCAGCAGAACAGGGTTGCGGAGAGGAAGAACAGATCCATCGTAGGGGCTGCCAAAGCCATGTTACATGATCAGGGGTTACCATTGTTCTTGTGGGCAAAGGCCTGCAACACAGTTGTTTATTTGCATAACAGGAGTCCGCATCGTGCCTTGGGGCACATGACTCCGGAGGAGGCTTTTTCTGGGAGGAAGCCTGATATTGGTCATCTTCATATCTTTGGATGCATTTCATACTCCTACATACCCCAGGAGAAGAGGACCAAACTAGAGCCCACCGCAGAGAAGGGTATCTTTGTGGGCTACAATGAGACCTCAAAGGCATTTCGGATTTACATTCCTGCACAGAGGAGAGTTGTTGTCAGAGGGGATGTGAAGTTCGAGGAGGACAGGGCCTTTAGGAGGTCACAGGAGTTAGAGTATTTGGATCAGCTAGACCCTCAACAGCATTTGAGTCAATCGCAGGGATCCAGTGGGTAGGGATCAGGAGGATTAGGAGGTACATCTATGAGGATGTCAGGTCCGTCAGTGAGCAGTGGCTCGCCGAGCCAGAGGGGTGGTGCTCCGGGTAGCATGCAGAGCAGTTCACAGAGCAGTTCACTAGGGAGTCCATTGATGGACGGTTCACACGGTACCTCAGCTTCTACAGGTATAGGTGCAAGTAGGAGGATAGCAGATAGACATTCAGGAGTTCAGGCTCCTTATGATGATGGGGAGGAGGAGTTTCATTCTCCTATGGGAGAAGTGCACTTAGGGAAGAGGAAACCCAAGTGGCTTCAGGATACCTTGAGAGATGCCACATTTTTCGCTGAGCCTAAGAGGCCGGTCAGAGAGAGTAGACCACCTGAGAGGTTTTGTAGCTATATGGCAATGGTTACTAGCATCCTTGACTCTCAACCTTCTAGCTATGAGGAGACAGCTAGCTAGCAAGTCTGGGGAGAGGCCATGCAGGAGGAGTATTCTTCTATCATGAAGAATGATGTTTGGCAGGTGGTGCCGAGGCCTGAGGGCAAATCCATGGTTACTTCCAGATGGCTTTACAAGGTAAAGCATGCTGCAGATGGCAGCATTGAGAAATTCAAAGCGAGGTTTGTGGCTAGAGGGTTCTCCCAGGTAGAGGGAGTGGATTATGAGGAGACCTTCGCTCCCGTGGCTCGATATACTTTGATCTGCTCCATTATATCGATAGCAGCAGAGATGGGTTGGAAGATCCACCAGATGGATGCGAAGACTGCATTTCTCAATGGCTTCATACAGGAGGAGGTGTACATTGAGCAGCCACAGGGCTTTGAGGCGCATGGGAAGGAGTCCCATGTGTGCAGACTGAATAAGGCCCTTTATGGCCTGAAGCAAGCTCCCAGAGCTTGGTACTCCAGGATAGATACATACTTGCAAGGGATGGGTCTCACAAAGAGTGAGGCAGATCCGAACCTTTACTTTATTGTGATAGGTGAGGAGCCTCTCATTCTGGTGTTGTATGTGGATGACTTGGTCATTACAGGTGCAGAGAGACTCATAGAGCACTACAAGAGAGATCATGCAGCAGAGTTTGAGATGAAGGACATCAGCTTGATGCATTACTTTTTGGGTTTGGAGGTGTGGCAGGAGGAGGGGCATTTCTTCGTGGGGTAGGGGAAGTATATTGTGGACATTCTTAGCAGATTCCACATGGAGGATTGTAGACCCATGTCGACACCGATGATCACCAACTGGAAGAAGCTTAATGCTTCGGATTCCGAGTTGGTGGATCCCACATTGTACAGGCAGCTGATTGGTTCCTTGATGTATTTGGTCAACACTAGACCAGATATTTGTTTTGCAGTCAACACGATGAGTCAGTTTATGTGTGAGCCTAGGAAGGTTCACTGGGTGGCTGCAAAACGCATTTTGCGGTACTTTCAGGGGACAGTGGATTATGGTCTGGACTATAGGCAGGGGGATGGAGTGAGATTGGCAGGTTATACTGATTCTGATTGGGCAGGTTGTGCTTCTGATAGGAAGAGCACTTCAGGGTGTTGTTTTGGGTTGGGTTCGGTAGTAGTGTCATGGTTCAGCCGGAAGCAACAGTCAGTAGCATTGAGTTTAGTGGAAGTAGAGTATATGGCAGCCAGTCTAGCTATTTGTGAGGCCATTGGGCTTCGCAAGATGTTGTTTGGCTTATTTGGCCAGCCGTTGAGACCTTCAGTGATTTACTGTGATAATCAGAGTTGCATTAAACTCACGTAGAATCCAGTATTTCATGACTGTTCAAAGCATATCGGAATCAAATATCATTTCATCATAGACTGTGTTCAGAAGGGAGCTGTGAAGCTTAAGTATATTCCCACTGATGAGCAGGTTGCAAATATTCTTACTAAAGCCTTACCATGGGGCAAGCATGACTACTTCAGAGACAAGATGGGTATGGTGAAGAACACCTTCCTCGGTAAGAGGGAGTGTTGAAATTTGGTACCGGAGGACAGGTGGTTCCCTAAGGCTTTGATCTTTGGCCTAGGGAAAAGTCTCCAAAAGAATTTAATTTTTCTCCTAAAGTGACTTTATAATTTCTATAAAGTCAAATCTAATTTAAAAGTGACTTTAAGTGATAAAGTTACTAAAGTTTAATTTTAATGTGACTTTAATAAATTCAACATAAAATTAGAAAGGAAAAGTGACTTTGGAAATAAATGACTAAGTGGGTCTTTATTAAAGTGGGGTGAATTAAAAAATAGAAAATGAGATTTAAATGAGCATTTAATCTCAGCCCTAGATCTCAATCTATTTCAGCCATTGGATTTAGGGATTACCCAAAAGTCACTTAGGGTTAGATTAAGGGAGGAAAAGAAGGAAAAGGTCATTCATTCTTTCATGAGCAGATTGAGAGAAGGAGAGCAAGAGAGCCAGGGAGATTTCTGGACAGTGAGGAGAAGGAGGCTACAAGTCCATACAGCAGAGTTTTAGCAGTGGAGTTTCAGCAGCGGAGTTTTAGCAGGGCGGAGTTTTAGCAAGGCTGAGTTTCAGCAAGTCTGTACAGCGGAGTTTCAGCAAGGCGGAGTTTCAGCAAGGCAGAGTTTCAGCAAGGCTGAGTTTTAGCAAGTCTGTACAACGGAGTTTCAGCAGGGTGGAGTTTCAGCAAGGCTGAGTTTCAGCAAGTCTGTACAATGGATTTTCAGCAAGGCGGAGTTTCAGGAAGGTGGAGTTTTAGCAAGGCTGAGTTTCAGCAAGGCTGAGATAAGTTGTAAAAGTTTGCTTGCTGATTTTTGCTGAATATTTATCTTACTGTAAAAAGCATTTTCCAGAAATAAAAGAAGCTTTCGAACTAGTTTTCCCCAAGAGTTGTAGGGGGTTTTTCCAGGGCCACCTTGACCAAAAATCACTGTGTTTAAATGTGTTAAATGGTTGTTTGTACCTGCTGATTTTTTATTTCTGCATTTTCCAGCATTCTGTAAAATTTCCAGAATTTGTGTTTTCAACAAAATTTATTTTTCCAGCCTGTTGATTGTATGTATATGGGAAAGGGCATTTAACTATATGGGAGAAATAAGGTGAAACTAAAAACCGGGGTGGGAAATGATAAATTTTTACATTGAACCTCATAATGAGATGGATATTGCATATACATTTCCTCTTTGAATACTCCATTCAAAAATATTGACTTCACATCCATTCGATATACCTTCCACTGATGTTGTGCAACAATTACTAAAACCATCCTTACTATCTCCATCCTTATGACTAGCGCAAATGCTTCCACATAATCCCTTTCACATTTTTTTTGTATCCCTTGATAACTAGCCTTGCTTTATGTGTTTATATCATTCCTTCTGTATTTCTTTTGGTCTTACAGACCCACTTAACACATATCACTTCTTTTCCTTGTGGAAGATACATTGACTCCCATGTATAATTCTTGTAGACAAGAAAACAAAGCAAAAAGAGAATTCGAACATGCGCTAATGTGTTCTCCATTTTGCTCACAAATCTCACTCAAATTCATGAATTTTTATATTCTCATGCTTGGCAAAGATGAATTTTATGTGTCACGTGATGTTGAGCTTGGAGAATGTGTGGTTCTTGATCTTTCTTGTGCACTTTGGGGAGTATTTGCTTGAATGCGCAACAATGTCCTATTTCTTCTTGAAGGTTTTACTTGAGGACCAATTTGTTGAGATTGAATATGTGTAGGAGATGTCACCATTGAATAATTACTTGATATTTTTTATTCCTCTTTGTCTTCTTGTGGTAGACATGCCTTTACATTAATTTTCTTCTCCAAACTTCCATCCCATGCTTCCTCTTCTATGAATTTCACATCTATGTTGAATATGAGATTTTTGGTCATTAGATTATAAAGATTATATGCCTTTGGTTCATCACTATAGCCAACAAATGTGCATTTATCCCCCTTGTTATGCAACTTCTTTCTTAGTTCATCTAGGACATTTGCATAGGCCACACATCCAAACTTTCTCATGTGAGTGACACTATGTTTTCTTCCACTCCAAGCTTCTTCAAGAATCATGTACTTTACACTTTTGGTTCGACATATATTTATAATATAAGTTGCACAAGCTACAATTTCAACCCAATAATAATTCGGCAAATGATTTTCCTTTAACATACTCCTGGTCATTTCCATAATTGTTCTTTTTTACCTTTCTGCGATACCATTTGCCTAAGGTTTGTATGTTGGCATTATGATGCATGTGTTGTCCTTGATGGAAACTCACTTATAACAGAACAAGTATATGGTAACTAGATAACTCCATAGGCAAGTTTAGAGCTGACAGAGTTGTTATCACTCAGGTTGTCCTTAAGCTCCGGAAAAGGATACGGCCGAGGTAACCACAAACCAACTTTGGACTGCAGGTTCTAGCCAACCTGCAATCAGAGAGGGCTCTCTCTTTATGATTTAGCTTTGTTGAAAAGGATTTTAGGCTAGGTTTTGAGTTCAGAGGGTTTTGTTTTGTTTTTGGTGGGAAAATTGATGTTTTCAGACAGAGAGGCAAGGCATAGTCTGGTAGTTTCAAACCATTGGGCGTGGAGTCGAGGAGGAGAACCGCTAGTGCTTTTCTTTGGTCGCAAGAGAGGGAAAATGGAGCAAGATAGCTGCGCATGAAACAATACTTCAGGTTTAAATGCTGGAAAGAATGTTAAGTAATGAGAGGCAGTTAAGGATCTCTCAATCAGTTTAACAGATGGAGGTAACAGAGCTCTACCTAGGGGCAGTGAAGAATCCCTAGATAATTGGACAACACAAATGAATAGGGGTAAACATGAGCCAGGAGGAATTCATATTCATAACCAATTCAATCAGAGGAAAACATAAAGAAATAGCAGAAATTGAGCATAGAGTGTATTTAAACAAATTCTAAGTTATTCTTTCTTTCTGCTATTTAGATAGTGGTAAACATTAAACAGAGGTAAGATGCACTTATTGCTTCAGGCTGCAGCACAAGAATTCCATCTTCATATCTCCAAAAACATTCATTTACAACAGTCAGTTTGCTCTCCAAGCTTTCGACAATCTTTGATTATAGAAAAAACTCAGGTATACAATGCGAGTCTCCAGTGAAAATTCTCAATCAACCAACCCTTGTAACAATGTAGAGGGCGGTATATATAGGGAAAAACTCTCTACAACTGCTTTTATTACAACTTGACCTAAACAGGTCTGAAAGAAAGATGATTACTTAACCTAATCCTATCTAGAAATAAATGCAAAAAATATCTCGGGCTGCGCTCAGGGCCGCCGTATCAAAAATGATTAAATGATGTTGTCCTAGGTGGCTTGCTGCAGTGTTTTCTGAAATAAATGTGTATGGGTTTCTGCATCTCTACTGTCTGTCTGCATTCAAAGCTTTAACTATGATTTGAGGGCAAGGATGGGCTTACACCTCTTGATTTGACTTTCTGGGGGGCTCATCAATGTTCAGGTGCTTCGAGCCCCTAAAAAATTCTTCGGCTGATACTCTTTGGCTCTTCATCTTGCTCTGATACTCTTTGGAAATAAACCGACGTTGTTCTGACATGCTGGTGGGTCTAATCACAAATTAATGGCCGATGTTCGGCCTCTGTTTCCTTCAAAACAGTTTTCTGCTCCTCTCGGCAAGCTTCGCGAAGAAAAATGGTTCATTCGGTGCCTTTCGGGCTTCCTGGGGGCTGCAGAATGAAAATATTCCCTGAAGATTCCCCATTCTGGCCCAAAAAATCTAGCGATGAGGCGCAAATCACTCATCAAAAACTGCCTCAGAAACTGATTCCGGGGCTCCGAAGTGCGATTTTTGCTCCTTCGCGACAAAAAGTGATGATGACGTCAACATGATGTGACGTTGTACGGCGGGTGATGTCAGCGATGACGTCAGCATGATGACGTGGCGGGATGACGTCAGCAGGTGACGTCATCATGTGCGGACGGTGACGTGGCATGTACAGTGGCAGGAGGCCACGTGGCTGGACGACGTGTCGCGGAGACTGGGCCGAGGGGGTGACGCAGGCGGGTGACATGGGGCTTACGTCACAGGGGAGGGTGGTAAGCTGTTTGGGCGCACCACCTTAGTGCCTGGGCGGTTTTGGGGGGAGGGGCTCTGCCACACCCCAGAGCTTGACGCGTGGCAGGAGTACGGCAGCAAAACCGCCGAACTCCCGGACGCTAAAGCTTGGGCAGTTGGCGCGCGAAAAGGCCCGCCCACCATAGATCTGGGATGGGCCAGATCTAACGGGTGGTGGGGCGGACAAAGAGACGGAGGGTTAGGGCGGGGGAATATACAGGGAATATCCCGATTTTAATAATGCGCGCGGGGGTTTAGACTTAGGGAAAGGGGTTTTATGGGTTTAAAATGAGTGCGGTTAATGTATTTACAGTTGGGGCTTAGGGACAAGGGGTAAATCATGGTTTTTTGCACGCGGGTTTAAAGATTTATGCATAGAACTTTGGTTTAGGGGCGGAAAGAGGGTTTTTTTTGAAGTTTTAGGGCTAGCGGAGAGGTTATTAATCTGGCCAGGTGTCAGATTAATCCCTGCTTGGACACGGATGGGCTAAAAGCAGCCCCAGATGGACTGTTCTTTCCCTGACTTAGAAAGAATATGGCTATATTGCCAGGGGGGGGATATTTACATAGGGGAATTTTATATACAAAGTTTTAGTAGGGGAAAGGGGAAAACTGATAGGGAGTTATATAATACTGTTAGTAGTTAATATGAAGATGATAAGCAGGCGCCAAGGTCAGGGACCTTAGGCTAATTTTGGGGAAAAAGTTTGAAAAGAAATAAAATCCTTGAGTGAAGCAGATCTTCACCAAGGCAACTGATATGGATGATGATGAAACTAAGAGGAATCAAGCAGATCTTGACCTCTTTGGGAAATTAGTAAGTGACTTGGGGAATTAGAAGAAGGGGGAGTTAGTTATATCCACCTTTGAGCTCCTTTGCATGAAAACTGCCTGCACTGTGATCTGTAAAGATAAAGCACTTTGTAACACAAAATTGATCATAAATTATTATTCTGCAACCACACAGCTACCTACCCAGCCTACTCTCCTAACATTTTTTCTTCTTTTGAATTAGGTGCACTTAGACTTGCAAACCCAGATTTACAATTTTTCTTTTGAATTTTTCCTATCTAAATCTACACTTATTTCTGCCAGGGCCCAGATTAAACAGTTGGGTCCCTTTGATTCTCTACCTATCTACAGATCTGCCAAGATTAAACTATTTGGACAGATATCATTCTCTATATTCTAAAACAGGAAATTGAAACCTAGGGAGACGAAGATTAAACTCTTTGGACCTCCCTTAAATGAAACTTATTCGAAACTGGAACAACTCATCAAAAATTGGAATATAGCAGTGCATTTGGACTAAGCATACTTCATGGCACCTCGTGGAAATATGGAACACTGCAACCTGCAAAGTATGACATATTTGGCATGTAAAAATGTCAATCATGAAAAATGATACCCTGTTGCAACAGGAGGCTAACAAGAGTGATGGAATAGAATAAAAAAATGATGGGACAAAGGTTTTTAGATCAAAATCAGAAGTTTGATACAGATGAATATTTGAAGATCTATATGCAGGTTCGTCAAGGCCAAGTGCTTGATCTAAACTAAGTATGCACCTGAGAGTTTGATGATGGATAAGATCCAATAGATCTGAAATATTTATGCATTGAAGAATACAATGATGGATCAAGATCATGAGACCTGAAATGACTTTCCATTGTATGATCTACTCATGGATTGACTAGATCTAAGTATTTATGCATGTTTTTTTTATCTCTGAATATTATGATCTAGGTCTTTTTAAAGTTCTGAAGAGATGCACAATTTTAGGTCAAAATTTGTAGATTTGAATGCATTTTGGTCTCTGCGAAGTTGCGTATACATGTGGGCTCTTTTCTTCAAAGTCATGTATATAAAGGAAGGGTTTTTGTTCATTTTTGCAGATCTGTACGTAGGTTGGTCTCGGTGAAGTTGGGTATATATGTAGGTATGCTTCTTCAAGGTCATGTATATAAAGGAAGGATTTCTATTCATAAATCACTGATCAACCTGATCAGTGCCACTGTATCTCTATGGTCTATCAATGATGTCCTCATGTTGATCCAAGTGGAGTGATAATGTCTGAAGTAGAATTGATTGAATGATGAAGTCGAATTTGGTTACATGTTGATTGGTTGAAAATATTATTGATGTTGCTAACTATATGAGGGTTCTATAAGCTAATAGAATATTTTAGCATAACTCTGGTCAACTCTATGTCTGATTCAGAATTACAAGTTTTTAGTATATTGAGATCTATATGCAGGTTTCTGTACAGAAAAGCGTGTATACATGAGGGTCTCCTTAAGTGAAGTAGTGTATACATGTTGGCATATGAATGTTTGGGGTTGCAGTTGATTCTATGTGTTGATGCAGTATTCTCAGTTCAGTTATGTGCTCTCATTACAATGATCTTACTATTCTGTTTGAATTAAGTTGGTGTTTTCTTGAGTTGATCTACAAGTTATGATGTGTTGTAGCAAGTGGATTCAGTGTGAAAATTTATGAAATGTCATCCCTGGAGTTAAGGGAGATAGAGATTCCTTTCAGTCATAGTTGGTAAATCAGATCAAGTGGTTGGAGCTTCCTTCTAGTAGCAGCTAGAGAACAAGCGAAGGTTGTATCCTTTTGTAGGTTGGTGCCTATGTACTAGTACAAGTTTATGCCATTATAAGAGACAAGGGGTTGGAACTCCCTTCTAGTAGGCGCTGGAGAACGAGTGAAGGTTGTAGCCTTCTACAGGTGGGTGCCTGTGTACTGGTATGAGTTTGCACTAGTACAATATTGTAAAAAGTTTTTCTTTATATTAAAAATAAGTCAAAGAAGACAACATAGGTGGTTTTTTTCCTGCAATGGGTTTCCACCTTAAATCCTTGTGTTCATGTGTCTTTCTTATGTGTGATACTTTATTATGTTCTTACTACTTATCAAATGCATGATAAATCTCTTACATTCTAGTTTAAGTTTAACAGATAAAGAATTAGTTGTTTTACAAGTTTACTAAGCATACACTAGTTTCTTTTACAACAGTTGCGTACATATGCGAGTTGGGTTCAGGGAAGTTGCGTATACATTTCAAAAAGGGAAATTATTATTGTGGGTTTTCAAAAATACTGATTCAACCCCCTTCTCAGTATTTTTCCCAACAGTTGGTATCAGAGCAGGTCTTTTGGCAAAAGCTTGATCGCTTGAAGGAGATCTATCAAGACAATGGGAAAGAAGCAAAAGAAGAAAGTAGCTCAAAAGAAGAAGACATCTCAAAGAGACTGTAACAATGATAGAAATGATTGCTTATTAGATGGAATCAAATATTCAGAATCAAAATCACCTCAAGATGAAGATGATCAAGAAAAAGAATTATGAGGTACTGGTTTTTGGTCCTATGGTGATACCTTTCCCTGTTCATACAATATTGAAGATAATGCATGTGACAGTGAAACAATTGAATTTTCTCTTATGGGTAAAAGTGAAATAAATCTAATGACCATAGAAGTAGATTTTAAAAGGCTCACAAATAAAATTAGAGATCAACAAGATCTATGTGATAAAAGGGAATGTACCTACAAAGAAGAGGTTACCAGGTTAAAAACTTAGTTGGAGGAAGGAAACAAAATAAGGAAGCAGTACAAGGAAAAGGAAGATCAATGTCAAAGGCTGCATGATGAAGTAACATCATTAGGAAATCAAGTGAATGAAAAGGATACGACAACCAAGGAACTTAAATAAAGAACCAGTTACTGTAAAGGTCGTCAAGCTGAGGCCATCTCTCTAAAATTAGATCTTGAAAAATCAAATAAGCAGAATGAAGAACAACTTCAAGAATTTGAAGGACAAGAAAATGAGGTTCTCAAATTGAAACAAGAAGTGGAGGAATGAAGAAAGGTTGAAGAAATCATGAAGAAGCAGTATTTAGAAAAGGAAAATAAATACTAGGTTGAGGTAAATATCCTAAAAGGTAAATTAGAAGAAAAGGATAAACATTTCCGATTTCAATATAGTAGTAAGATTTTGGATAATATTCTTAGTAGTCAAAGGTATCTTGCCATCAAATCTAGTCTTTCTTTTCACGAATTTGTCAAAGGTGAATCTAGCTCACAAGATGAGGCAAGGAATTCTAATGGAAAATAAGAAATTCTCAATAAAGAGATAAGAAATCAATCCCATCAACAAGCAAGGAAAGAAAGTATTCAAAGGAAATCATTTACTCCTAACCATAGAAGTGTTAATCATTTTTTTCATCTGATCAATAATTTTGATGTTCTATATGTCATAATTTTGGACATGTTACAGCTAGTTGCAGAAGTATAATGTTTCAAGCTAATAATTATCTCACAGAAAGATCATCAACTTCCAGGTACTTTAAGGGATATTGTTTTTCTTGCAATATGTTTGGTCACAAAGCCATTGATTGCAATAGAAGGAATACGAAACATATAAGATGTTATGCTTGTAATAAGTTTGGGAATGTAACAAAAGAATGAAAAAAAAGTCTATGGATCACCGTAGACAATATGGTAAGCAATCCAATAAGAACATTGATATCAGAAAATATGAAAAAGATCGATCCACCAATAAGCAAGAAAATGAAGAACAGATAAGGTGTGGTCTTTCTCTCTACTCATTCGAAGACGAAGATGAATGGTAGATAGATAGTGGATGTTCTCATCACATGACTGGAGATAAGAGTAAAATGGAGTCTCTCATGAAGAACCATCATGGTATAGTCAGAACAGACTCAGTGGGAGCTGAAAGTGTGAATTTTAGCATTTCACTTTATGTATGTGGATCTTATGAAGACAAGTCGTGTGTACTTAGGAAAGGGGTCTGATATGGTTCAGTCAATCAATTGTCTTTTCTTTTTTTATGGTTGATGATTACAATATGTTGATGCTATTTAGAAGTGCCTTTGGCCCTCATAAGTTGTTTATGACTTGATTGATGATGATGCCTTAATGATTCTTATTGATATATGAAATGATAAGATCTAACAGCAAATAGTTGGCACAGGTTCAGGGGGATCATTTGTTATGCTTATAATAATGCAGTGTTGGCATTATGTTTGCTTTATAAGTTCTTGGTATATAATGATGCTTATCAATGGTGATGATGCTTATGATGTTGTCAATATGCCTTCAAAGATGCATAAATTTCATATGGTGCAACTATGGATGAGGATTCCTATAGTTCTTGGCTCTCACAAGGTATATTGTTTAAGGATTGTTGCTTTTGATGGTATCAAGAAAGTTTAACAAATGATTGTGAGCTCATGGTTTACTTTTCTCATTGATGAGAAGCTAGATACATATTTCTATCTCTATGATGGATACATTGTAGATAAGGATCACATGGATGATTAATTATGTTGCATATTAGTAAATGATGTTGGTATAAAATATCTTCTTGTATGAAGAAAATTGGCCAAGAGAATGGTGTTATTGCAGGTTTCATGAAGACATGGCTTACTTAGTCACATAATGATGATGATAAGGAATGATGAATACTTCTTCCTATCTTACTTTATGATGATAGGCTTGGTTCTCACATATGTTGATTATCATGGTTGATGCTTATCAGATGTGGGATGTTAGAAAACTCCCTAATGGTGATACGTGTTTGATATATTGAGGATTGTTGTGGAAAGAACATGCAGTTCTTGCTACGATGACTTGATGATGATGTTGTGGTCATGGATGATGACTATGGTGCTTTTACATGTATATGATATGATGTGAAGGGTTTTTGTGAAGATATAGGAATTACTGCTTGGAGATATGGCATGTTCTTATTTGATTCATGAAAGGCTATGATTTTTATGAACATAGATTAAGGTTTTTTCTACTAAGGAAAAAGGGCAAGTTGATCTTCATAAGGTCAATAGGATGAGTTGATAGCATATATATATGAAAATCTATATGCGGAATACTTAGTCATAGGTTGATGATATTAAAGCTACATTGTCTTATCATGCGAATTAATGATGGACATATACAAGTTGTTGTTCTTGATGCTGTTGACAGATGCTTCTGGTGCAAATCATATACAGTGTATGATAGTTGTTGATAGCTATCATGGTCTTGTTTAATTCTTTGGTCTTTGTTATAAATCTCATGTATATAATTTCATTTAAAGGTGATATAAAAACATATGATGTACTCATTGTAAAATTCAGCCATGTATGGACTATTATGGTCAAGTCCTTTTGGACATATGATGAATTTTGAAACCATACTATGTTTGGGAAGTTGATGTAATAATGATGTAAAACATGTATCCCTGCTTGGTTGGGTGATTGACGTAAGTATGAGTCCTTGGTGATAGGAAGGTCATAATCAGTTGAGTTATAGATTCATGTTCTTCATTTGAAAATATTTCTAAAGCATGGACAATATAGTGCAAATCAAAATGGGGAGCTTTGATCTGCCCTTTTCCCTTGATGTCAAAGGGGGAGAGTATCTTGGTATTTGAATAATGATTTTTTGATGTATCTAATAGGTTTCTACCGGTTGAGGTGATCAACACCAACATGGTTGCCATCAAGTCCAAAGGAGGCGATTGTTGGCATTATGATGCATGTGTTGTCCTTGATGACAACTCACTTATAACAGAACAAGTATATGGTAACTAGATGAATTCACATGTCAGTTCAGAGGTGACAAAGTGATGGAACATAATAGCAGAATGATAGCACAAAGGCTTACAGATCAAAATTAGAATTTTGATACAGGTGAATACTTGAATATCTATACGCGGGTTCATCAAATCCAGGTAACGTATACACACGCGTTTAAAGAAGCAAAGAAGCATATAGTTTCCAGACCATGGTATTCTAAATACCGAGGGTACTTACCATGGTATTCCTTGTGGTATTGAGCCGAGCAATGATTGTTTTGATCTCATCTAAGAAAACCATTCTCTGGAGTATGGTTTTTACATGTGGTATTGAAAAAGGATAAACTATATAAGGTGGTGAATATCAAAGTGTGTAAGGTGTGCAAGTGATGTAAATATTATGAATAATTAGATGCACCTGTGAGTTTGATGATGGATAAAATCCAATAGATCTGAAATAATTATGCACCGATGAATACTATGATGGATTAGGATCATGAGACCTGAAATGAATTTCCATTGTATGACCTACTCATGTATTGACTAGGTCTAAGTATTGATGCATGTTTTTATCTCTGAATATTATGATATGGGTCTTTCTAAAGTTTTGAAGAGCTACACAATTTTATTTCAAAATTTGCAGATCTATACATAGGTTGGTCACGATGAAGTCACGTATATGTGCGAGTTCTTTTCTACAAAGTCACTATATAAAGGAAGGGTTTCAGTCCATTTTTGCATATTTGTATGCAGTTTGGTCTCGGTGAAGTCGTGTATACACGTCGGTTCACTTCTTCAAAGTCGTGTATATAAAGGAAGGGTTTATGTTCATAAATTACTAATCAACATTATCAGTGATGTTGTATCTTTGTTGTCTATCAATGATGCCCTCATGTTGATTTGGGTTGAATGATAATGTCTGAAGTAGAACTGATTGAGTGATGAATTTAAATTTGGTTACATGTTGATTGGTTGAAAAGATTGTTGATGATGCTAATTGTAGGAGGGTTCTGTAAGCTAACAGAATATTTCAGAATAACTCTGGTCAACTCTATGTCTGATTCAGAATTTCAAATTTTAGTATATTGAGATCTATATGCAGGCTTCTCTACAGAAAAGAGCGTATACACATGGGTTTCCTTAAGTGAATTAGTGTATACATGTTGGCATATGAATGTTCAGGGTTGTAGTTGATTTTGTGTATTGATGCAATATTTTGAGTTCAGTTATGTGTTCTGGTTACAGTGATCTCACTGTTCTATTTGAATGAAGTTGATGTTTGCTTCAATTGATCTACAAGCTATGATGTGTTGTAGCAGGTGAAAATTTATGAAATGTGGTCCCCGGAGTTGAGGGAGTTGGAGCTTCCTTCTAGTGGTAGTTGGTAAATCATATCAAGGGGTTGGAGCTCCCTTTCAGTAGTAGCTGAAGAATGGGTGAAGGTTGTAGCCTTCTACAAGTCGGTGCTTGCATACTGGTACATGTTTACACTAGTATAAGAGCCAGGGGGTTGGAAATCCCTTCCAGTAGGAGCTGGAGAATGAGTGAAGCTTGTAGCCTTTTGTAGATGGGTGCTTGCACACTGGTATGAGTTTGCACCAGTACAAGATTGTAAAAATATTTTTGTTTATATTAAAAAGAAGTTAGAGACAACAATAGCAGGTGGCTTTTTTCCCCCATTAAGTTTCCACCTTAAATCCTGGTGTTCATGTGTGTTTCTTATGTGTGATACTTTATTATATTCTTACTACTCCTGCTTACTACTTATCAAATGACTGATAAATCTCTCACATTCTAGTTTAAGTTTAACAGATAAAAATTAGTTGTTTTACAAGTTTACTAAGCATACGCTAGTTTCTTTTACTACAGTCGCGTACATATGCGAGTTGGGTTCTTGTGAAGTCACGTATATATTTCAAAAAGGGAAATTATTATTGTGAGTTTTTAAAAATACTGATTCACCCCTGATCTCAGTGTTTTTCCCAATAGTGTACCTCGTTGTAAATTATTTGTGAAATCCATGCTCCATTAAAAGAATAGAAAGCCATTTGAGATGTATTCACCACCTCTATCGGTTCCCAAAGCTTTCATGTAGTGCCCACTTTGTTTTTCAACAAGTTCTTTGAATCGGTGTAAGTGCTCAAACACTTCATTTTTATATCTTAGAAAGTAAACCAATGTATTCCTTGTGTAGTCATCTATAAATGTCAAGAAATAATAAATTCCACCAATTGATGGTGTATCGATTAGTCCACATATATCTGAATGGACGATTTCCAAGGGTGCCTTTTCCCTTATTGACTTCCCTCATCGAAGTGATTCTCTATGTCTTTTCCCAAGATGCATCCATCACATATTCTCTCTGGTGTTTCTATAAGAGGCAAACCCATTACCATGCATTTTGTGTGTAGAAATTTTAGACCTCCAAAGCTAAGATACCCAAATCTTAGATTCCATAGCTAAATTTCATCTTTTATGTTTGCTTGAAAAGCTATTTCTGTGATAGATGTTGGAAATAATATTGAGAGGGGGGTGAATCAGTATTAGCAAGTCAATTATTTTTCAATTCACAATCAGATTTGTATTCGCTACTTTAGTTAGTGAAACCTGCGTATATACGCGACTGTAGTTAAGGAAACTAGCGTATACCCTGCAGACTTACAATTGAGTTAATTCTTTAGATGTTGATCTTTAATATGTGCATCAGAACCATATAAACAATAACCAGGTATAGTAAAAACAGAGCAGACAATCACACACAAGAACACAAGATATAAGGTGGAAACCTAATGTGGGTGAAAACCACTTGCTGCAATTCGTCTCTATCTTCTTTTAATAAGAAAATTCTTTTTACAATATTTTTGTAGTAGTCCAGTATTATACCAGTACGTAGGCTTCTACCTGTAGAAGGCTACAACCTTCTCTCGTTTTCCAATTTCTCCTGGAAGGCAGCTTCAACCCCCTTAGCTCTTGTACTAGCTTATGTGTTTACTAGTACGTAGGTGTTGACCTACAGAAGGCTGCAACCTTCTCTTTTCTTCCAAAGACCATGTTTCATAAATTTTCAAACTAGATCCATCAATAACATAAATCGAACATCTGCATCAACCAATCTCCTTGTACCAACCAAAACTGAACCAATCACTTCTCTGAAAGTTGTAACTAGAATACTATACCAGTAACTAGAACCCAAGCTAGAACCCAAAATACTGCAGCAGCAAACGGAAGTAGCTAAAGCATATTTTATGAGATGTACACTACTTCAATGTGACAAACCTGCGTGCATATGCATTCTTCCCAAGGCCAACTTGCGTATATGGTGTTTTGAAATGCCAAACCAGCGTGTATACATGACTTTGATAGACTGAACCTGTGTACAGATCTGTAAAATATGATTTCACCTTTACAACTAATTAGACATCAGTTATACCCAGATCACCAGATTTATAGCTTACAACATGCGCCAATTATAAAAGATCAGAAACCACACAAAGTTATTTCTCTTCAAGTTTTAAGGTCTTGACCCATCAATAGAACATCTCCTTCATCAAGCGCTCAGGTTCATTCAACTATGCACCACAACCCAATAATCGGTATTCTAGATCTTGCTCTTCATTAGATATTCAATACTTGAATGCCTTTGCCTAATGATTTCCTCCTCCTTTTATAGTCTTAGGCCTTACTCAATACCATGGTCCAAAACCACTTAGACTCAATACCTTGGACCAAATACCTGGGGTCAACACTTTGAAGAAGATACCTTGGACCAATACCATGGGTCAAAATACCAAGGACCAAATACCACGGACTAAAACCAAGTTTTCCAACATGTACATGCTTTTACTTGCGTGGAAGTGCATGTATACGCATACGCACCTTTTGGTCTACGAACCCATGTGTATACGCGGCTTGGGCAAGGGGAACTTGCGTATACCTCTTTTTCTTTCATTCTGTGAGCCTGAACTATGATTTGTCATCTAAACGAGTTGCCATCAAGGATAACATCTATGTCATAGCGTCAAACCTGTGTCATAATACCAACAATAGCTACAATTTTTCATTTTTCTTCTTTTGAATTCATTAACAGTTGTGCTTGCACACCATCTAACTTCAAATCTAGATTTATCTTTAGGGGAAACATTCTATTGCTTGTCATTTGAACTTTTGCAATGTGATGTTTTCTTAGAAATTTATTCAAGACTGTGCATTCTCCATTTTTGAAAAATAATTTGTACATATTTTGCATAAGATGTCCAATAGTTATTAGATTTTTCTTTAAAATTGAAACAAAATACACAACTGAAATATATTTCTTCTCCTCCTTCTTGGTTAGAATAATGAATCTTCCTTTTTCCATGATAGACGCTTTGTTATCAGTCCCTAATTTTGATTTGCATTTTTCACTTTCATCCAAATTAGAAAGCATTTCTTTGTTTCCTATCATATGATTGTTGCAACCTGTGTCTAGAAACTATACATCCTCTTTCTTCTCTTGTGTTGCATTGCAAGCTAAAAACATACTATCTTGGTTTTGATTTTATTTTGTAAAATTTTCATCTGGTTTACTAAGATCATATTGCTTCTTTCTACACTCATTTGAATACATCTTACAATAATGACATTGAACTTGAGATTTATCATACCTTTGTGTTGGACAGTTGCCATCGTTTAGATAGCTAGTGGCTGCAAGTCTGTTGGCATTGATGTCAACAATCATGCTAGGAGATGTGTTGGGAAGTTGACATTGCTTGAGAGTTGTAAGGAGTGTTGGCATTGATGTAAACCATACTAGCATGGATGTTTTTAGTAGCAAATGTTGGGTTTGATGTCCACTAGGCTAGCTATGATGGAAACAAATGCTAGCATTGATATGATTGATGTGTCAAGCTCAGGGAGAGTCCTATCATTACTGCAATATTTGGTAGAGAATCACCATAGTAGAAGGCTTATTGGAGAATCCATAAAATGATGACTATTGTGGTTGGGAGTCTAAGATTCTAGGCACAAGAATAAGGATCAAGATGCAAAGAACAATAGAGAGTTTGCAACCATTTTTTAAGTATAAAATGGGATCAAATCCTACAATAGACCTTCTCCACTGGATAGTTCTCTTAAAGATATTTCCAACGGTATGTGGAAGTCTACAAATGGCTTCCTGGATCAGGATTTATTCCTAGTGAAAGTTTGGTGGCCTAAGTCCATGATAACAGAGTTAAAAGGTGATCAGAGGAGTCTTGACGCATAGCCAAAGTTGGAAGCAATGCCAAACTCAATGAAGATGATGGTGGAGCCTCTATGTGAAGACAAAAGTCCCTGGAACCCTGGAAGGCTTAGAACCTCGGAATATTGGAGGTCATAATATCAGAGGTCAGAATATCGGAGGGTCAGAGTCTTGAGAGACGATTCTCAGAACGTTGGATATCGGAAGGGCTAAGCATGGGGAAAAATAGAACTCGATATTAGAAGGCTCAAAATGTTGAAACCTAATATCAGGAGGGTTGAATAACATATCACATGAGAACCTTGGAATATCAGAGCCTATATATTTCGGAACCTTGGAACCTCATAAGTCCTTATAAATTGAATTCTTTTAAAAGCACTAAGGTTGCAAGGAATAAAGTTTAAAAAGGAATTTTCTCACAAAACCATGGACCCACGGACGCTTTCTGTCTCCTTTGATGAGACACATTTCTACAGGTAATTGGTCTTGAGGAGCCAACGGTGGCAGATGACATGAGCATGATGTGGCAGTACATAGGAGACATGACAGTCATAATTGGCACTATTGGGTGGCATAATGGGGAAAATCAAGGTGACACGTGTCACCACTAAGGAGACGCCAGGTGGATATGATGAAAAGAGAATGAAATCATTTTGGAGGTCAGAATATCGGAGGTCGGGATTTCGTAAATCCTTGTTAATAAATTTTTAATAAATTCTCGATCCCAGGGAGCTCCGATGTTGTTTAGCACTTGGTTTTGGAGACCCAAAGAACTAAGGGTGTAGACCAAGTCCTAACACCTAAGTGTTGAGGATACGCCACATAGGTATTTAATAGGTTGGAGATTTTGTAATATCTCTCTAATTGTAATTCGAAGAAAGAGTCGATACAAGGAGCTCTGATGTGTTTGGTGCTTGGTTGTGGAAGCCCAACGAACCAAGGGTCAAGAT
Organism: Pinus tabuliformis; assembly: GCA_031772625.1. Classification (NCBI taxonomy): domain Eukaryota; kingdom Viridiplantae; phylum Streptophyta; class Pinopsida; order Pinales; family Pinaceae; genus Pinus; species Pinus tabuliformis. The sequence continues at coordinate 1,908,965,685 of CM062818.1, forward strand.
AAAATACACAAGGAGATAGGCCCTTGATGGGATCCTGAAGGCGTTAGCACCTAATTTCAATGTTGCTAGTCACAACTCTCGGTCCCATGGAGGAGGTGCATTATGGGGCTAAGTAAAAGGGGTTAAATGCTAGCTTGGGATTTCGTAATATCAAAATCCCATGTTAATAAAAAGCTACAATACGCAGGGCTCCAAAATTCTAATATAGTAGTGTTGAAGCCATCAGTCACAACACATCGTCCTATGGTTGAAAATCAGAAAGAGGCTAAGAAAAAGGGGCTAAAGTCCAATCGAAAGCTCGCGATTTCTTAAAGTCACTTTAATAAAAGTTATGAAATGAAAGGCTCCGATATGAAAATATAGAGGTGTATGGCAGGTGAATGAGTAGACAACTAAGAGAGTTAAAGAAGATGTGGTCGCTGGAATAAATGGCGATTGTAGAGTTCGGTGGGTCAGTGATAGAGAGGACCACGATTGCTCAGGATGATTCAATGAAGTTTGTCATCCCAGATCTTTCCTACATGCACGCTTCAGGGAAATTGATTAGATCCTTGGGGATAGGATATGTGTTGACAGAAAGGACATGTACCTTATTGGAGTGTTCAGGTTCACTGAGGATTCATGTCTTAGAATGGAGACACTCAGGTGCCCATTATCATGGTTAATTCAATGATAGAGTTCAAGAAAGAGACGTAACAATAGCATGGATAGTCATGCAGGGGTATTCGGGGAGTGTAAATGGAAGAGTGATCACTGATAGAGACAACATTGATCACAGTGCAAGAGATGGAAAAAACCTAGGATTGCAGTTGATCAATGTGGGGAAATGAAACATTGGTGAGAGAGTTGTGTGGAGAGCTCTATGTGTGTGTGTGCATTGTTTTGTGAGGCCAAGTGAGCCTATTCTGATGAGAATAGGTTGAGAGTGCCTAGGCAGAGGAAAAAGACCCCGAGAGAGAGCATGTACCAATGTGCGAAAGGTTGAAACTGCCATAGAAGAAGAAGGCCGAGAGCTGAGTGTATGTTGTTGAGAACAGAGGAATGAGAATAGTGAGTTTCTATAGAGTGATAAGAGAACAATACAGTGATGAATGTATATTGTTGAGAGCAGAGGATAAATAATGTTGCGTGGGCCAAGGGATGAAGAGAAAAAAGTTGATATCATCTAGAGTGGCCACCATACACAATGAACATTAGCTCCTTATTTAGTGTGTGTTGGAGCTTGCATATAGGAAGTTGGTGCTTCCATCTCTAGTGGGTTTCTAAGAAGTCTTGGGGGTTTGTGCCTCCCACAAGTTGGTGCTTGCATAAATCCAAATAACTGCAAGTTGGTTCTTGCAACAAATCTGTGAAGTTGATGCTTCACATGGTGCTTCTGGTAAGCTGATCAGGTTTCTACAAAAGGAGGGAGATGTTGCTTCCTGCTAGTGGGTGGTCGAAATCAATAAAAGGGAGTTGGTGCATCCTAGTAGTGGTCTCTCACAAACAAATTGATGTAATATAGTAGGCGCTCTTATTTTACATCAATAACAACAAGAAGCTTTGGTGGTTTTTTCTCGAAAGTGTTTCCATGTAAAACCTTTGTGTCATATCTATGATGCTCATGATGTGTGTGCTTGTGCTGATTCATATGGTTGATATTATGGTTTGTTAATGGTTTCTCTCAATTAGTGGATTCCAAGTGAAAGAGTGAAAAATAATTTGGCATAAAAAGTTAAAAGTAGCCTTAACACTGATTCACCCGCTCTCAGTATTAACATTGTTTCCAACACTTTAACCTTGTGATGGATTTTGGCTTGGATTTTGACATAGATTCTGAGTGTTACCTCTTCCACTTGAGCTTGAAAATTTGCTTCTTCCACGTCTATGTGCACTTATTCCTCTACCTCTATATTTTGATCTTCCTCTACCTCTGCCTTGAACAACTAAGACTTGTGTCTTGAAAGTATGTTCGAATAAAGTATTTTTTGTTCTACTTAATCTATGTTCATGACAAATCAATGATGCATGAAGCTCATCCATTGAAAACTATGAGAGATCATTTGTCTCCTCTATGGCCATAATAAGAGGATCAAACCTTGTTGGTAAAATTCTTAGAAAATTTTCAACTATTCTCCTTTCTTCGAGTGTCTCCTTATGAGATTTGATTTGAGTTACCACTCCAATAAATTGTGTAAAAAATGAATCTATTGCTTCAGAATTCTTCATACATATCATTTCAAAATCCCTTGTCAGTGTTTGTAGCTTTGTTGTCATCAGCTTTTCCATGCCTTTATATGTTGTTTGGAGAATGTCTCATTCCTGCTTGGAATATGTAGAAGAGGGATTTGGAATCCTTGTTCCTATTATCTCTACGCAAACCTCTTTTTGCTCATGTCAATGCATTGTATGTTGTTTCACTACTTAGTTCTTGGAGCCCATAATGTATTCGCTAGTTCCCTTATTTGAGAATAAAATAATGTCTTCATTGTGATTGCTCAATATTTGTCAAACTTTTACTTGAAACTACCATATTTTTACTGGTATAAATATTTAACTCCTTGTCCAAGTGTTAAAAGTCTGCTCTGATAAATTCTTGTCAAACCAAAGCTCTGGTAAAGTAGTAAACCTACTCCAATCAATCTATTGTCAAACAAAGGCTTCAACACGTGACAACAAAAGGTAGAAGAAAGAGCAGTAAAGCACATAAATTTACAAGTTGTAAAAGGCACAAAGCAATGTGTAGGTTCAAACAAAATAAATTCAACAATAGAACATAAAACAAAGTATTGCCCGATAATTTTATAATGAGAAATAAAATTCATGTGTGGTCATAATAAGATGGGTTGATTATAATTTCATGAGGTAAAAATAAAATTCACCACATAAAACAAAGACTTCAACTCCTCTCACCCATAGTAAGGTCTACAAATCTCTGTTTTCACACATTAAAACTCTATTTTCATGCACCCACTTATTTTTCATCGAGGCACACAAACTTACAGACAACCAACTGAAACTATATGTGAAACTATATGTCATGATACAAACTTAATAAAATATTTAAAAAAAATTAATATGCCATATGACTTGCACATAGTCAACACATTAAATTACATATTAAATGTAGCTTTTAACCTCGTACAGAAATTACCTACATACAAATTCTAAAACATAGAAAAATAAACAATGCGAGAACATAACACATAAAACACATATACACAAAGATTTTCCCCTGGATCCCAAAACCAGGACTACCAGCTTGATTTTTCATTATGTTCCATTCAACGTTATAATACATATTTATACATGCCGAAGCATCCAATACCATGGACCGAAAACCATCGCATCCAATAGCATGTACCAAAAACCATCGCATCCAAAAACATGTGCGAAAATCATGCACAAAACCATAGGTGAGTCTGCCCAACCTAACATAGGGTCCAAAAAAAAAAAAATCCAGGGTGCTACCATGGACCCCATAAAGTGGGGTTACGGGTACACCTCAAACCCCCTGTGAGCCCCCCTGCTACACAATTGGCGCAACGAAAGGGGGCTCCGTCCCCCCTCTAACCCTGCGCTTAACTACGTGGGCTAGTCATGGAAAGAATATAACACAACCCAGCGTTCTCCCACTTGTTGTTTTCTTTCCACAGGGGGCCACAAGAGAGCTTAGTCATTTTTCTAGCCCTGAAACACCCATTGTCTCTCTACAAGAAGAGAACTTCCCAGAGCTCACAGATTTTGTCAATGCATCTGCAGTATTCTTCAAAATGTCCACCTTTACCAGCGACACCTTTTTGTCTTCTATCATATCCCTCACAAAGTGATACTGAACATCAATGTGCTTTGTCTTTGAATAATATGCAGGGTTCTTTGCAAAGAAAATTACACTTTGGCTGTTACAGTCTAGCCTTATAACTCCCTGTACTAACCCCATACTAGAACACAATCTCTACAACCAAACTGCTTCCTTGCTTGCATGAGTGGTTGCCATGTATTCTGCCTATGTAGTTGATAGTGCCACTACAGATTGTTTCTTACTCATCCAACTAACTGCACCTCCAAATAGGTTAAACACATACCCACTTGTAGATCTTCTCTGATCCATATCTCCAGCCCGGTCTACATCAACAAAGCCATGAATATCCAACATTGTGTCGAATCCTAATCTTCCTTGGTAGCACAAACCATAATCACTAGTGCCATGCAAATACCTGAAAACACGTTTCATTGTTGTTCAGTGCTCCTTCCTTAGTTTTGACATAAACCTGCTCAATACTCCCACTACATGTGCAATGTCTAGTCTAGTACATACCATTATATACATTAGGATATCGACTACACTTGCATATGGAACACGGGACATGTCCTCTTCCTCTTCTTGTGTCTTGGGACACTGTTCAGTAGATAACCTCACACCTACAGGAATAAGAACCTTCACCAGTTTACTATCCTTCATATTAAACCTCTGCAATATTATCTCGACATACTTTCTCTGGTTTAACCAGAGCTTCTTCTTTGCCCAATCTCTTTTAATTTCCATGCCCAAAATATAGTTTGCAGCACCAAGATATTTCATGTCGAATTTGGAGGACAATTGGGTCTTCAAATCCTGGATAATTTCTTTGTCATTTCCAACCATCAACATATCATCCACATACAAGACCAAATAAATAACATTGTCACCAATTAATTTAAAATACACATAGTTAACTACTTCACTTCTGGTGAAGCCAAGTCCCCGTATAAATGTATCAAATTTCTAATACCACATCCTTGGTGACTCTTTTAACCCATACAAAGACTTCTTTAACTTGCATACTAGTTCTTTCTTACCCTACACAGCAAAACCTCCAGGTTTCTTCATGTATATTTCCTCTTCTAGATCCCCGTGAAGAAACGTTGTCTTCACATCCATCTGTTCTACCTCAAAATCAAAAGTAGCAGCAACAGATAAAAGTAATCTAATAGAAGTTACATTGGAAGCAACAGAAAAAATATCACCAAAATCAATTCCCGACGCCTGGGAATAACCTTTGCTACCAACCGAGATTTGTATTTCTCCACCTTTCCTTCTACATTTGTCTTCTTCTTGAACAACCATTTGCTGCCAATGGGTTTCCTTCCAACCGGCAACTCCACCAAATCCCAAGCCTCATTTTTGTGCAAAGATGCCATTTCATCAACCATGGACTCTTTCCAAAGTTTTCCATCCTCTAAATCTACTGCTTCCTTCACAGTTCTGGGATCATCGTCAGTAATAGATAAAGCAAAATTTGAACATAAAGCAGATGGAATATATGTAGGTTTTAACCCTGTACAGAAATTACCTGCATACGAATTCTTAAACAAAGAAAATAAACAATGTGAGGGCATAACCCATAAAACACATATGCACAGAGATTTTTCCCTGGATCCCAAAACCGAGACTACCAGCTTGATTTTTTCATTATGTTCCTTTCAATGTTACAATACATATTTATACATGCCGAAGCATCCAATACCATGGACCGAAAACCATCGCGTCCAATACCATGGACCGAAAACCTTGCGTCCAAAAAACATGTGCGAAAATCATGCACAAAACCATAGGTGGGTCCGCCCAACCTAACATATGGTCCAAAACCAAAATTTTCCAGGGCGCTGCCCCGGACCCCATAAAGTCGGGTTACGGGTGCCCTTCAAACCCCCTATTAACTACGTGGAAAGAATATAACACAACCCAACAATTTCCCACTTGTTGTTTTCTTTCCACAGGGGGCCGAAGGAGAGCTTAGTCATTTTTTCAGCCCTGAGATTCCCATTGCTTCTCTACACCAAGAGAACTTCTCAGAGCTCACAGACTTTGTCAATGCATCTGCAGTATTCTTCAAAGTGTCCACCTTTACCAGCAACACCTTTCTGTCTTCTATCATATCCCTCACAAAGTGATACTGAACATCAATGTGCTTTGTCCTTGAATGATAAGCAGGGTTCTTTGCCAAGAAAATTGCACTTTGGCTGTCATAGTCTATTCTTATAGCTCCCTGTACTAACCCCATACTTGAACACAATCTCTGCAACCAAACTGATTCCTTGCTTGCATGAGTGGCTACCATGTATTCTGCCTTTGTAGTTGATAGTGCCACTACAGATTGTTTCTTACTCATCCAACTGACTGCACCTCCAAATAGGTTAAACACATACCCACTTGTAGATCTTCTCTGATCCAGATCTCCAGCCCAGTCTGCATCAACAAAGCAATGAATATCCAACACTCTGTCCAATCCTGGTCTTCCCTGGTAGCACAAACCATAATCACTAGTGCCACGCAAATACCTGAAAACCCGCTTCACTGCTGTCCAATGCTCCTTCCCAGGTTTTGACATAAACCTACTCAATACTCCCACTGCATGTGCAATGTCTGGTCTAGTACAGACCATTGCATACATCAGGCTACCCACTGCACTTGCATATGGAATACGGGACATGTCCTCTTCCTCTTCTTGTGTCTTGGGACACTGTTCAGCAGATAACCTCACACCTATAGGAATAGGAACCTTCACCGGTTTACTATCCTGCATATTAAACCTCTGGAGTATTGTCTCGACATACTTCCTCTGGTTTAACCAGAGCTTCCTCTTTGACCGATCTCTTTTAATTTCCATGCCCAAAATATAGTTTGCAGCACCAAGATCTTTCATGTCGAATTTGGAGGACAATTGGGTCTTCAAATCCTGGATAATTTCTTTGTCAAACCAGCAACATATCATCCACATACAAGACCAGATAAATAATACGGTAACCAATTAATTTAAAATACACACAATGATCTGCTTTGCTTCTGGTGAAGCCAAGTCCCCGTATAAATGTATCAAATTTCTGATACCACATCCTTGGTGACTGTGTTAACCCATACAGAGACTTCTTTAACTTGCATACCAGTTCTTTCTTACCCTTCACCGCAAAGCCTTCAGGTTGCTTCATGTAGATTTCCTCTTCCAAATCCCCGTGAAGAAATGCTGTCTTCACATCCATCTGTTCTACCTCAAAATCAAAAGCAGCAGCAACAGATAAAAGTAATCTAATAGAAGTTACCTTGGCAACAGGAGAAAAAATATCACCAAAATCAATTCCCGGCACCTGGGAATAACCTTTTGCTACCAACCGAGCTTTGTATTTCTACACCTTTCCTTCTGCATTTGTCTTCTTCTTGAACACCCATTTTCTGCCAATGGGTTTCCTTCCAGCCGGCAACTCCACCAGATCCCAAGCCTCATTTTTGTGCAAAGATGCCATTTCATCGACCATGGCCTCTTTCCAGAGTTTTCCATCCTTTGAATCCACTGCTTCCTTCACATTTCTGGGATCATTATCAGTAACAGACAAAGCAAAATTTGAACTGAAAGCAGATGGACTATACCTTTCTTGCTGCCTTCTTTCTTGAACTGATCTTCTCATAGCCGGAGTTTGTGGCTCTTCATCTTCTAATTCCTCCTCTGCTGCAGAGTCTGATTCTTCCTCCTTTGGCTCAAACTCTATCTTCTCAGGTTTCTTTGGTTGGACTTCATGTTGAATAACATCTTTTACCTCTCTGAACAACACATCTCGGCTGTACACAACCTTCCGTGTGACTGGGTTCCAAAGCTTATAACCCTTTAAACCATCCTTATACCCAATAAAGATGCACTTTTCAGATTTACTATCCAACTTGGTTCGTTTCTCCTTTGGAACATGTACGTATGCATCACATCCAAATACCCTTAGATGTGAAAGAGAGGGTTTCTTACCAGTCCATACTTCTTGTGGAGTCTTATCCTCCAACGCTGATGAAGGTGATCTGTTGATCAGGTAACATGCAGTATCCACCGCCTCTGCCCAGAATTCCTATCCTAACCCGACACCACTGAGCATGCTTCTTGCCCTTTCCATCAACGTCTTGTTCATTCTTTCTGCGACTCCATTTTGCTGAGGTGTATATGGAGTAGTCTTCTGCCGTGCTATACCACACTTCTTACAAAATTCTTCAAATTCCTTGCTGCAAAATTCTCCACCATTATCTATCCTCAGCACCTTTATCTTCTTCTCTGTCTGATTTTCCACCAGAGCCTTAAATTCTTTAAACCTGTCAAAGACTTCAGATTTCTTCTTAAGAAAATATATCCATGTATTCCTTGAGAAGTCATCTATGAATGATACATAGTACACAGACTTGCCCAGTGATGGAACCTTCACAGGTCCAAACACATCACTTTGCACAAGCTCTAATATTTGTTTCGTCCTCTCACCACCAGAGGGGAAACTCACCCGATTCTGCTTCCCATATACACAATTTTCACAGAAATCAAAATCCAGAGAGCCATTATTCATACCTTCTACCATACCTTTACCATGAAGTATTCGAAGGCCCTTCTCTCCAATATGTCCAAGCCTTTGATGCCACAACATGGTCTTCTCTCCAAAGACCACTAGATTCTCTACTCCATTTTCAGGAACCATAGAACTATTGCACCCATCAACAACAGTGCTACCTTACAGCTTGTACAGAGTTCCAATCCGAACTCCTCGCATTAATACCAGTGCTCCTCGAACCATCTTGCAGGTATCTTTCTCGAACACCGTCTTTACACCTGCATCATCCAACTTGCTTACAGAAATCAGATTTCTGGCCACTGCAGGAATATGTAGAACACCCGTAAGTGTTCTAACCCTTCCACCTTGCAACTTCAACTTTACTTTTCCCCGACCATTGATTCTAGCCTTCCTATCATCTCCTAAGAAGACATCACCACCATCGTATTTCTCATACTCGCAGAACCACTCTCTATGGGGAGTGAAGTGAAAGGATGCACCTGAGTCAATCAACCATGCCTCATTATCTACATGTGTACTTGAAGAAGCCAAGTACACATCCCCACCTTCATCTGAGGTGGTTTTCGCCTCTACAGAAGGAGCATCATCAGATCCCTTTCCTTTATCAGGAGCTTTAGATTTACAATCCCTTCTAAAGTGCCCTTCCTTTCCGCATTTCCAGCACACCACCTTTGTAGGTTTTCCTGGAGATTTAGATCTCCCTCTAGATTTAGATCTCCCACTCGATGACTTATTTTTGTTTCTGTTCTGGGACCGTCCTCGTACAGATAAGGCATCACCATTCTGGTTGTCCATATTTTTCCGTCTCATCTCCTCCGTCAGCAAGGCTGAGACTATTTCATCAAACTGCAAAGCAGTTGCATTGCTACCTATTGCAATAACCAGACTATCCCACGTATCTGGTAGAGAACACAACAAACTGATGCACTTATCTTCATCTGAAATTTTGATATCAATAGATAATAACTGACTTACCACAGTATTAAACGCATTCAAATGCTCTGTCACCGAGTCTCCATCTTTCATCCTCAGGTTATACAGCTTTTTCTGCAGGAACAGTTTATTCACCAGAGACTTGGATTGGTACAAAGTCCCTAACTTGACCCACAAAGCCTTTGTCGTAGCTTCCCCTGATACATTCAGCAATACTGAATCCGAGACACACAATCGTATTGTGCTCTTTGCCTTCCGATCCAACTTCTTCCATTCTTCATCGGTCACTCCCGATGGTTTAGTACCCGGATCTACCGCGATCCACTGATCTTTATCCACCAACAGATCCTCCATCTTGAGTTTCCACAACTCAAAATTCTGACCATTGAACTTCTCAATCTCTATCTTTCCACTGCTCGCCATCTTCTTTCACCACCAGAATCGATCTCGCAGATCTCCCACTGAATAGGGTCTACCACAGGCCCGAGCGAAACCCTTCAGCAACAAAGGCATCCCCTTGAAGCCAAAACAGCTCTGATACCAAATGTAGGTTTTAACCCTGTACAGAAATTACCTGCATACGAATTCTTAAACAAAGAAAATAAACAATGCGAGAGCATAACCCATAAAACACATATGCACAGAGATTTTTCCCTGGATCCCAAAACCAGGACTACCAGCTTGATTTTTTCATTATGTTCCTTTCAATGTTACAATACATATTTATACATGCCGAAGCATCCAATACCATGGACCGAAAACCATCGCATCCAATACCATGGACCGAAAACCATCGCGTCCAAAAAACATGTGCGAAAATCATGCACAAAACCATAGGTGGGTCCGCCCAACCTAACATATGGTCCAAAACCAAAATTTTCCGGGGCGCTGCCCTGGACCCCATAAAGTGGGGTTACGGGTGCCCTTCAAACCCCCTATTAACTACGTGGAAAGAATATAACACAACCCAACACTATACCTTTCTGGCTGCCTTCTTTCTCGAACTGATCTTCTCACACCTGGACTTTGTGGCTCTTCATCTTCTGATTCCTCCTCTGCTGTAGAGTTTGATTCTTCCTCCTTTAGCTCCAACTCTATCTTCTTAGGTTCCTTTGATTGGATTTCATGTTTAATAACATCTTTCGCCTCTCTAAACACCACATCTCGGTTGTACACAACCTTCCTTGTTGCTGGGTTCCAAAGCTTATAACCCTTTAAACCATCCTTATACCCAATAAAGATGCACTTTTCAGATTTACTATCCAACTTGGTTCATTTCTCCTTTGGAACATGTACATATGCATCACATCCAAATACCCTCAGATGTGAAAGAGAGGGTTTCTTACCAATCCACACCTCTTGTGGAGCCTTATCCTCCAACGTTGATGAAGGTGATCTGTTGACTAAGTAACATGCTGTCTCCACTGCCTCTACCCAGAATTCCTGACACCACTGAGCATGCTTCTTGCCCTTTCCATCAACATCTTGTTCATTCCTTCTGCAACTCCATTTTGCTGAGATGTCTGTGGAGTAGTCTTCTACCATGCTATACCACACTTCTTATAGAATTCTTCAAATCCCTTGCTACAAAACTCTCCACCATTATCTGTCCTCAACACCTTTATCTTCTTCTCTGTCTGATTTTCCATGAGATCCTTAAATTCTTTAAACCTGTCAAAGGCTTCAGATTTCTTCTTAAGGAAATATATCCATGTATTCCTTGAGAATTCATCTATAAATGATACATAGTACACAAACTTACCCAATGATGGAACCTTCATAGGTCTAAACACATAACTGTGAACAAGTTCTAATATCTGTTTCGCCCTCTTACTACCAGAGGGGAAACTCACGTGATTCTGCTTCGCATATACACAATTTTCACATAAATCAAAATCCAGAAAGCTATTACTCATACCTTCTAACATACCTTTACCATGAAGTATCAGAAGGCCCTTCTCTCCAATATGTCCAAGCCTTTGATGCCATAACATGGTCTTCTCTCCAGAGACCACTAGATTTTCTGCTCCACTTTCAGGAACCACAAAATTGTTGCACCCATCAATAACAGTGCTACCTTGCAGCTTCTACATAGTTCCAATTCGATCTCCCCACATCAATACCAGTGCTCCCCAAACCATTTTGTTGCTATCCTTATCGAACACTGTTTTTGCACCTGCATCATCCAGCTTGCTTACAGAAATCAGATTTCTGGCCAATGCAGGAATATGCAGAACACCCGAAGGTGTGCTAACCCTTCCACCTTGCAACTTCAACTTTACTTTTCCATGACCAATAATTCTATCCTTCCTATCATCCCCTAAGAAGACATAACCACCATTGTATTTATCATACTCGCAAAACCACTCTCTATGGGGAGTGAAGTGAAAGGATGCACTTGAGTCAATCAACCATGCCTCATGATATACATGTGTACTTGAAGAAGCCAAGTACACATCCCCACCTTCATCTGAGGTGGTTTTCACCTCTGCAGAAGGAGCATCATCAGATCCCTTTCCTTTATTGGGAGCTTTAGATTTACTATTCCTTTTGTAGTGCACTTCCTTTCCGCATTTCCAGCACACCACCTTTACAGGTTTTCCTGGAGATTTAGATCTCCCTCTAGATTTAGATCTCCCACTCGATGACTTATTTTTGTTTCTATTATGGGATTATCCTCGTACAGACAAGGCATCACCATTCTAGCTCTCCATATTTTTTCGTCTCATCTCCTCCGTTAGCAAGGATGAGACTATTTCATCAAACTGCAAGGTAGTTGCATTGCTACCTATTGCAAGAACCAAACTATCCCATGAATCTGGTAGAGAACACAACAAACTGATGCACTTATCTTCATCTGGAATTTTAATATCAACAGATGCTAACTAACTTACCACAATATTGAATGCATTCAGATGCTCTGTCACTGAGTCTCCATCTTTCATCCTCAGGTTATACAACTTTTTCCGTAGGAACAGTTTATTCACCAGAGAGTTAGATTGGTACAAAGTCCCTAACATGTCCCACAAAGCCTTTGCTGTAGTTTCGCCTGATACATTCAGCAATATTGAATCTGAGACACACAATCATATTGTGCTTTTTGCCTTCCGATCCAACTTCTTCCATTCTTCATCAGACACTCCCATTGGTTTAGTACCTGAATCTACCGCGATCTGTTGATCTTTGTCCACCAACAGATCCTCCATCTTGAGTTTCCACAACTCAAAACTTTGACCATTAAATTTCTTAATCTCTATCTTTCCACTGCTGGCCATCTTCTTTTACCACAGAATCGATCTCATAGATCTCCCACTGAACAGGGTCTACCACAGGCCTGAGCGAAACCCCTCAGCGACAAATGTGTCCCCTTGAAGCCAAAACTGCTCTGATACCAAATGTAGGTTTTAACCCCGTACATAAATTACCTACATATGAATTCTAAAACATAGAAAAATAAACAATGCGATAGCATAACACATAAAACACATATACATAGAGATTTTCCTCTGGATCCCAAAACCGGGACTACCAAATTGATTTTTCATTATGTTCCTTTCAATGTTATAATACATGTTTATACAATGCGAAGCATCCAATACCATGGATCGAAAACCATTGCGTCCAATACCATGGACTGAAAACCATCGCATCCAAAAACATGTGTGAAAATCATGCACAAAACCACAGGTGGGTCCGCCCATCCTAAATAGGGTCCAAAACCAAAATTTTCTGGGGTAGTACCCCGGACCCCATAAAGTGGGGTTACGGGTACACCACAAACTCCCTGTGACCCCCCCCCCCCCCCCCCCCCACCGCTACACAATCAGCACAACGAAGGGGGGTTCCACCCCCCCTCTAACCCCCCGATTAACTACATGGGCTAGTCATGAAAGAATATAACACAACCCAACATTAAACATTAAATTCTTCACAATTCCACCTGCCCAATTCCTACTTACAATATTGTAGTACAGTTAAACATTTACCAAATATTACAAGAGATTGATGGATGTAATGCAGGGATGTGTAAAATCCTCAACATCGAAATAATCAATTGATCTAGAAAATCTAGGTGTTCTAGGTAAAAATAATTGCAATAAAAACAATGAACACAACAAGATCTGGAAAAGCAACCTTTATTTATATTAAATAATTGAAGAAAACGTTACATGGACATACATAAAATTTCAAGCCCTACAATGATATGCACGGTTGCTTATCAAATGAGAATACAATTGCACTGAAACATAATCGCAGACCGTTGATGGATCCACCAGAAAAAATAACACCCACGGGGTTTTTCATCCCTAGGATCAAACTGGAACTGGACACTCCAAGTTCTCAAGTAAAACACAACAAGATAAATAAACCTGAATGATCCAAATTCTTAGCTTCTATCCCATTTTAGAGGCTTGATGGAATCTCTAAAGACCCTATTTTATTATTTTTCCCTCGAAAACCAAAGGCAAATCCCATGGGCTAATACCATGGGAAAATACCATAATAAATACCATGGATAGATTCCATCTATTTTGACCAGATAGAGAAAGGGAATATTACAAATCCTGTTGCCGAAATATTGTTTGCCCTCAAGAAATTCACTGTTGTCGACAATAGAAGCATTGACACCATGATCCCATACAACACAATGTGTTATTCCATACCTCCATGCTGCATGATCCTGAATGGATCCTTCGATATCCTTCAACCAATCCTTCCCTCAATAGATTCATATAGATCCGAAATAATCCTCCGGCTAATCTTGGCCCCAATGGATTCTCTTGGATCCCAATGCCACCTAAGTCCTAGGACGTTTGGGTTATGGTACCATCTTAGCCCTCCATCAATTCCCATGCCAAAGGACCCAAGCTACAATATGCTCTTGGCTATGAGTGTCCTCCTAGGAATCAACCCATCAATGGAGTAACAACTCATAATTTCTCATCAATCCATCCCTTGGGAAGGTTGAATACCTGCAAATATACTATGTTGATGTTGTTCAACGCTCAACTCATGTTGCTCTACTCAGTCACCCAACATGATGCATTTGGAGAAATCTTCCCTACTCTTCCCAATGTATAAGGGGGGTTTGGTAGTGTTGCAAGCCTTATCTATGTACTCCTGAAGAGGGCTGCTCTAGAACTCCCAACTGTACTCTTCCTACCGCCTTATGAGGGACATGAGTCATTACTCAACACTAGACAATTGGGTCATTGATTCAACACATACCCCTATGAGCTTCTCAATTTTTCTATTCTCCTGTAAGACATTGTCTTAGTCTTTCCAAACAATCTTCTTAAAAATCATAAGATCTGTCTTGAAATGCATGATCCTTTCCTGAAATTCCTCTACTGGCAATTCTCATGCCCTACTAAATGTCTCTGTATCTGTCTGCATCGGATGCCCCATGACCATAGCTTGAACTTGAACCTTTGAATGACCCTCTGGGAATAATTCATTTTGTACATTATGTCTATCATGTTTCTCCTCATGATCATGCTCATCATGTAGGTTCACTATTGCTGGCTCCTCACTCAAATTTCCCTGGCCTACTCCGTCCATGAAGAAAATATGTTGTCCATCCTCTCTAGTTGTCTAACATAGATGCACTTGTGGAATGTTATCTATACTTGATTGTTCATATTCTTTATGGACACCCCCATGGAGACTTATGGACTCAGTTGTATAGGAATCTACCTCTACAATACCATTAGGTATAATTTCCTCATGCACTTCCAATTGGTTGTCATCCTGCAAGTCTCCTTGAATAATATCACATTTTTACTCACCATCCTGAAGATCAATAGATCCAACTATAGAAGACTCCCCATGATCCGAAGGGAGCTCCTATTTTTCTATCTTTGTTGCTTCTTTCCTATCACCTGGAAATGAATGGTTAAGGGCCTAAGGTCCCTTGCAGATAAATCATAGTACTCTCCTCTTTAGTTCATTCCTGCTTCAGGTTTTGTTCTTGCATTCTCCATCAATCCTTATCAACTCCTTCCTAGTAAGTACCCTTCTGAGAAATTTTATGTTTTACCTGATCAAATTCTCAACTAAATCATAGGCAGTTGGTGATACCATTGGTTCCTTCCTTCCAAATTGTCAACAATTGGGATCTTAGTATCTTGCATACGTCAGTATCTCCTTTTAACAATAGGAACACATTAATATTTTGCACGCATGTATTGACATGGTTTGAATGACCTGATGTAATATTGGTGTAAAAGTTTTGGAGAAACAAAAAGATCAATTTGTCACACTCCAAAATCAACATGAATGTGCCAAAGCTAAACTCTCCCATCAGTTCTAGAATTTTGTGTTGCTTTTGAAAGGTAGGAAGAATGATGTTGTTCAACCCTTGAAGGATTTCTACTATGAGTTGCAATATCTCCCTCATGATATCATTGTTTAAGGTGGTAGTGGCAATGTTAAAGCTATGATCCTGTTGAGACAAGATGAAGTTGTGGGTCTAACCATTTTAAAATAATGCTCCAAGAACATGGGTTGTATCAAAGCAATCATTGATGTCTTCAAGGCCCAACCTGAACTTTTCCAATCTGATTTCTCTATTAGGGACAATGCTATACCTAATGTTTCCAACCATAAGAGTATATCTTCGAATTTTGTATACTGAAACCTGGATCCAAGTTGAAAGAGACACTTGCTTTTTACATCCTCCCTCTTGATGTCCTTTGACTCCTGAAGGATAGCATGGACCTTCCAAGAGAAACGCTTGTTGTTCTATTCATTAGGGGATTTTTGAGGTCTAAAATGGACCTCCTAAGGAACCTATAAAATAATAGTGGAAATAATAAAACAAGATTAGATTACATCATCAAATTTTAGAGGGAAAAATAAAAAACAATTTTTTCAACTTGTATTTTCAACCTATCTCCCTATCGATTTAATCAAATTTTGAGCAGCAACACTTTTTGGATGCAAAATTTTATTCCTTATCCAAGGAGTACCCATGTTGTATACTTTTGACGAACCCTGCTACATGAAAAATGAGACATACATGAAAAACATGATTGCAATCATGTTTTTTCATATATTTCTCATTTTTTGTGTAGAAAGATCCATCGAAAGTATGCAGCATGGATACTCCTTGGATGAGGAATAAAATTTTGCATCCAACGAGTACTCCCGCTAAAAATTTGAGTAAAACCTTAGGGAGATAAGTTGAAAATTCGATTTGAAAAAGTAGTTTTATTATTTTATTACTTTTTAAACTTTTTAGCTTTTTACTCCATAAATGGTGAATCAACCCCCATGGTGGACATCATCATCTTGAATCCTATTAGTTCTTATAAAGTTTATTTTGGTTGTACATTTTTTTTAGGAGGCCCATTTTAGACCTCAAAATTCCCCTAATATTGTTTTTGATCTGTAAGTTGTTGTCATTTTTTATCCACAAAAGTATTGTAGCCGAGAGGACCAACCAATGTAATACCATGTCGATTTATAAGGTGATTCCAAAAGTGAAATGATGACATTATAGGTTGGCATTAATGGATTTTGATACTCAACCTTTCTTCTCTCTCATTTACACCTGATGATGGTGCTGGACTAATCAATGTGTAAGGGGATCTCCCCAGTAAGAAGTCCCAATTATACCTCAGATCGTTTGGTGTAGCAGTCCCAACAGTGGGTCATATAGCAATTCCTTGACCATGATTTTTCATAGAGACAAGTAAGATAACTCTGTTGATAGCAAGGGTGTGATCATTGCAGTAAGTCAAGGAAGGTACATGAGAGGCTCTAACACATGTGGGTTGAGATGAGTGCGCCCCTTGGCAACTTGTAACAGTACTCGGATGGGAAGCGAACACACGAGCGAAGATGCATCACAAGCTGGAAAGCAAGTCAGCTGGCAATCCAAAGTGATGGTTAAAATGATCAACACATTTCAGATAGATTCATACATACTCATATGGAATAGTCCATACATGCATCCGTAAGAAAGAAAATCCATATGCCATTTAGAGTAAACAAGATAGCTGGAATGCAATACAACATATGCATGAAATGTGCTGGCTTTAAAGAAGTGTAAGTTCCAGTCATACAATACATTCATGTAAACCTTCTAGCCCCAATAGTGGAACATTACAACCACATCCGCTTGCTCCTCGAAAGAGATGAACTAGCTACGTGCAGTGGAGAAGCCAAGGCACGTTACAATATTGTCCAAGCTCTCTCCAAGATAGTCTTACCAGAAGCTTGGCTGACCAAAAGCCTTTACAATGAGTTATGAGGTTCTATTTATAGCAAAGGGTGGGGTGACCCTTGACGCCCCCCTTTGTGATAGTGTGTTTACCCTCATGACTCTTCATCTACTCTATGACTATTACATCCAAATATTAACACTTTAACTTCCACTTGACATGACGTTACATTACCATGCACATGTGCTCATGTGAGACAAAATGTCTTGAGAAAGCCATGCAAGACATCACTGACTCTTGGTCTATTGAGGTGAGACCAACTCTTTGACATGCTTGTAATGGTGAAGGTGGTGAACTGATGCTAAGCTTGGTCATCTGTGATGGTGTGCATGCACGTCATGGTGAAATCTTGCTGAAGTAAACTCTTGCCTCTATTGCAACCGGTGCATTAGTTCGGCTCCTTTATCCAACTCGTCTGCTAACATGCACATGGTCTTCCTGGGTGTGACTGAACTAGAAACACACTGACGCATAGTGTCCATTCTGATCTTCAAGTGTATGTTGGTGGTCATGCACATCAACTTGCCGAAGTACATGTTCAACCCCAGTTGGACTTGCTTCTTGTCTTCACCTTGGTGAGTGTGTTGAATGGTTTGGATCGCATGTGTGCACAATGACATGCATGCTACTGAATCCATTGAATGTGATCAACAATACTGCTCACCATGTCTGCTCCATGCCAGCTATTGGGATAGATCTAAAACTTGTATGGGCGCAGTTTCATCTGTGAGTGCATGTTGCGCCCACTACTATTCCTATTCATGCTGCAACTCATTCGTCTGTCTATGTAGCTTCATGTTCTTCCTTGAGTGTTGCTTCAACATATGAAACTCCTTCTTTATTCCTTTCTCTCTCTTCGCGCAATCTTCATGTCACGTCATCACCTCATAGCCTGAGTCTCCAAAGTTTCTTTCATCATCAGTGGATCTGCTTAAGCTTGCAACTTTGTTCCATCTCTATGTTGTCAACAACCTTCCTCTTGCATTCGTCATGTTTGTTGCACTCGTTTCATTCGTTTCCTTCATTGAGTTTGTTGCATTCGGTATGCTGCCTTCAGCTATTGTTCATGATGTTGCTCATTGTGATGTTGCTACTATCATATCTTGATGTCCTTGTCTACGAAAAACTTGATATCTTCATGAGTAGTCAAGCTCATAGACATTATATCGATTGCATCTCTAGGTGTGCTCTGAACGGTGTCTTCAACTCTGCTCTCTTGGAAACCATTATACCTGTACTAGTGAGAGACAAATGAACACCTACTATACCTAGAGACATGCCAACACTCATGGAAAGCAATTCGTCAGTCGAAAACCAAAATGAACTTAAGAAATGACTTGCAACATACCTGTGTGACTGATCAAGAAGGTTGCGCAATTTCGGCCTAGAGGTCAGGAGACTGACTGTTGAGACTGCACAAGGCATAGTCTAGGCTATTGGGAGACTAACTGACTGCTAGAACTACGCAATGCACAATCGAGTCCAGATGCTGACTGCTAGAATTGCACAATGCACAATCTAAACTAGCAACCACTGCAGGCTTAGAGACTGCATTGCACAATTTTCTGGTCCAACAACCGTTGTCCCTAAGAAATGCACAAAATAGTCCTGGAGGACAGTCACTGGGAGAAATGTGCATTTCCTGAGAGGAAGACAGAACCTTCCCTCTAAGGATTGCACAATGTTGTCTTGGTGAGCCTCTTGGTGAGGCAGAGTCCGGGCCAAGGCTTCCAAGATTCGTTAACGGGTAACTGAAAGAAAATGTGGAAGTGAATGCATGGTGACACTAAGTGAAAGAAGAAGTGATTGATCATGCCTGTAAACATTGAGTGAAATATTCAGTAAACAGATCAACATGCATGTGGGTGAAGTGAGTCGTCAAATTAGCCACCGTTTGTGCAAAACAGTTTCATGCATGTAACAACAGTGAGACAACAATGAAAACTTAAATGGTACTAGTACAAGGTAGTGTGTATCAAAACGACAAAAAGCATTCAAAGAAATCAAGCAAATAACACTCGCACAAGTGAAAACACAAAAGGTGACAGAAATTCAACACAAGGCATGGAAAGCAGGCTTACCGCAAAACAACGTACTTAAATGTGCCAGCAGCTCCTAGATGTGATGTGGGATGTCATAGCTGCAAGGTTGATGTGAGGAATGAGCTTTGCAGTGTCTGGTTGATGAGTTTTGATAACATCGAGGTTGTGACATGCATGCCACAAATCTAGGGAAAGCAACACTTGCTGGGAGGTTTTTGAAATGATTCTTTCATGTAACCTCCAATTGCTAAAAATATATCCCTAAAACCAGGGACGCCTTTACATGCTGCCTTGGGAGAAGAATCTCATGCATGCAATTCAGTTTTCCTCGGCCCCGAAGGGAACCGGTCAACTCAACTACACATGCAAGAGACTGCTCGAATGCTAAGAGAAAATGCACATTTCTGGCTGGGACCTGAGCTGGCTACCTAGGATATTTGTGCAATTTCATGGCAGACCAGATGACTGTTGCCAAGATTTTCACAAATTCTAGGTTGAGCGGCCCTGCTAGGGAAAATTGTGCAATTTTCATTATGAGTGTTGACTGCCAAAATTGCGCAATTCTGGAGCCCAACAGGGTGCCAGTAAGGATTGCGTATTTTATGGAGGGAAGGTTGGTTTCCCTCCAGAATTTTGCAATTTCTTGCGGGAGCTACTCAGCTTGTAGCTGGACCAAGTCTGGGTGATCATCCTGTGAGGGGAATGCATTGAGCTGTGATCGACAGGCTACCTTTGTGTGAGAAAAACACTGAAGCTTGTGAACTTGATGAAGCAAGGCAAGATGCTGTGAAAAGTTGGAAGGGACAATCCAAAACAAGGCTATGGAAAAATTTTGGAGGGTGGTTATAGCCACTAGAGCACTTTGCGACACACTGGTAGAACTCCAGCTCTCTGAATGGACCTTGTTCATGAAAATCAAGTCTAACACCTCCAGAAGTATTGTTCAGTTCTCAGCTCCTCTTGGTTTCCACAGTAGCTAGATTGTAAGATGTAGCTTCTGTCAAGCTCTTGGTCGATTGACACACATTCCAAGCCAAGGCAAAACAGTTGTTTTGATTGGGGTTTAGGGGTATATTTGTGCACAAGCAGTATATTTGTCAGAGTCTTATTTTCATCTCTGGTGTTTCTCCACTTCCAACAGGTCTAGACAATATCCCAGCAGAGTCACATAGGAACAAAAGCATGGATCTTCTACCAGCGAGCCTAATCAGTACCCCAACGTAGTTACTTGCATCACCTCTCTATGCAGGAAGCCTGTGTCTTCTTTCGCCTTATCCATTTTCATTTTTTTCAAATTTTTTTCACTTTTTCATTTTTTTCATTCTCATCTTCGTAACTGCGCATAACACTTATTCATTTTAGAGGCAGAAGAGGGATCTCGACTTATTGAGAGTAGAGGAGGCTATTCCTAAAAAGAAGTAGTTTATTATACCTCTGACATGCCTGTTGAGGTTTTCCCCGTCACCTTACTCTACTTGACTGAGTTGACAAGGGTTAACCCAAAAACCACTGACTAGAGTAGGTGACATTAGTTAGCGTGCGAGCATTGTGTTTTCACCAAGGTTCACTTCGAACAGTATGTATTTTCCTTTGATGTATAATGGACTAAAAGTAACAAGTTCCTCATATAGAGGCAAGATTACAAATAACCAAGTAGTGATAGTTCTACAAGGCCTCTTATACTTTACCCAGCTTGTTTCAAGATTCATACATGGTTTCATGCGAAACTATCCTACGAATGAAACAAGCGAACTAAAAAACAACAAAGAAAATTAAGAGTTGAAGCAAAAGAGAAAGAAAAGCAAGTAAGAAAAAAAGCATGCAAGCAAACAACTGAAAGAAAACACTACTCCTACTCCTAAGCTATCGATGCATGGGTCATCTCACGTGAAGTGATACTTCCAATGCAACCACCAACGCATTGGTTGACCCATGTTTGTGAAGGCATGGTTCGCGAACAAGACATCTGTGTGAACCAGCAAACAAGAAAGGTGTAATAGTGAAGAAAAACACACTCCGATCTTACAAAAAAACACAGAACAAAGATGAGTGAGAGTGCATGACATGCATTCTATGGAGCTGCCATGGTAGTGTTCTACACTTTGTGCAGATGTTGAGTGTATGCATTCTCTTGACTGTGACATGCAAACAAACATGAGAAAGTTAGACCACTTGTATTTTGCATGTGTGCTTACTGCGTAAGATTTCTCCAACGCATGAGTGACAGGATCGTGTAGTTCGGTTGGAGGAAGAGAAATCTGGGTGTTTTTTTGACCTTCAATGCAAAGCAGAGAGTGATGAGGAGACTTGAATGTTTCAACAATTTCCTGACCGGAAGTGAAACCAACCTCAGGATAGGGAGGGCCTGACATAACCATCATCTCAGGCTAAAGTGCCTCGAAAATCAGGGGGTTTTCAACCTCATTGACAGATAGATCATCGTAGACTAGTGTCTTGGACATATTAAGAATGATTGAATCAACATCATGATTAGATGAGGAAGTGAATAGATCATGACAATCAAGATCAAAAAATTGAGGATGTTTGACAACATCCTCATGATTTGATGAATCGGGAATAGAGGTAGATGAAAAGCAAATATGTTAACCCTCTATGTTTTCAAGAAAGATAGATGACAGATAGAATGGATTTTCCAAGGAAGATTGGTCCTCTCCACACTGTAGTGATAGACTGACATCTGAGGTGTCCTGTGAATGATTAGAAGTAGAAACATCTAGAAATGGGTTTTCACAGGGAATATCAGTAGTGGTATAATCACAAGGGATGTCAGGATAAAACGAATGAGGCATGGCTGAAATGGAGGCATCCTTCACCACGATTTCTTCTTTAGATTCTCACCCACACTGATCATGAATGATGGTGCAGGTTGGTTTCATAACACCAACTCCGTCAACTGCTTGGTCCTCGTTCAAAGCAGGTGAGGAGTTCGAAATGGAAGAACACAAGAGAATACAATCCAGAGGATCAACAGAATGGGAGGATGGAGGTTGTGGGAATAATTCCACGTGACAACCAATAGGGTTGCAAGCCAAATCTGCGCAGATCTCTAGATCAGGTGGGGTGGGAGGATGTGACAGTTCAACAGATCTATGTGCATGATCTCCCACATCACTCCGCGATGGTGGAGCTAGTTGATGAGGTGAAGGCGAACAATCACTTGTGTTAGCAACTGTGCCTGCCTATGATTTCACAACTCTATCACCGAAGTGTGCTGAGCAGGGTTCAGATACATGAAGAAGATACTCAAAAGTTCCATAAATAAATTCCCAATTGATTTCATCTTTAGGAAATCGGTATGCAAGATTACAAAAGCGTGTGTAAAACTGATGAATAGATTCATGAGGTGCTTTCCATAATTTCAGAATTTCTTTATCAAGTGCTTCATGGTCAAAGTGATTAAAAGCATGGTATATCTCTCTGACTAGATGAATAAGAGAATGAATAGTTTTTTTGGGCAGTGTGGCACACCAGTTCATTAGGTTCACTTAAAGCATGTAGATGAACAATGCACAACTCATGTATTCCTCAAGGAACCCATGTCTTTCGCATGAGCCTATAACGCCAACTGTGAGCCTAACCAAGGCTGCATAACCTCCACCATCATATGTTTCATGAGACAAGTTATTCGAGAGCTCTTATGAGATAATGAAATCATTTCCATAAGACATACATTCCAGAAGAGTAACTCAATAGTTAGTCATGACAGATGTGTAGAGATTCAAAACAAATGTGAGGACTCAACTTGTCATCTGGCCCTCCTTCTAGCGCCAAAATTTTGACGGTGTTGGACCTGCCAACATGTAAGGGGATCTCCCCAGTAAGAAGTCCTAATTAGACCTCATACCATTTGGTGTAGGAGTCCCAGTAGTGGGTCATATAGCAACCTTGACTGTGATTTCGCACAAAGGCATGTAAGATAACTCTGTTGGTAGCAAGGGTGTGACCATTGCAATGACTCAAGGAAGGTGCATGAGAGGTTTTAACACAAGTGGGTTGAGATGAATGCACCCCTTGGAAACTTGTAACAATACTCAGATGGGAAGGAAACACACGAGCAAAGATGCATCACAAGATGGAAAGAAAGTCAACTAAAAATCCAAAGTGATGGTTAAACCAATCAACACATTTCAAAAAGATTAATACATACTCATACAGAATAGTTCATACATGCATGCATAAGAAAGCAAATACATATGCCATTTAGAGTAAACAAGAAAGGTGGAATACAATACAACATATGCATGAAAAGTGTTGGCTCTTATTATATAAAGAGGTGTAAATTCCAGCCATACAATACATCCATGTAAACATGCTAGCCCCAATAGTGGAATGTTATAGCCACGTCTACCTGCTCCTCTGAAGGGATGAACTATCTTCGTGCAATGGAGAAGCCAAGGCGCATTACAATATTGTCCAAGCTCTATCCAAGATAGTCTTATCAGAAGCTTGGCTGACCAAAATCCTTTACAATGAGTTATGATGTTCTATTTATAGCAAAGGGTGGGGTGACCCTTGACATCCCCCCTTTGTGACAGTTCATCTACCTTCATGACTATTCATCTACTCTATGACCATTACATCGAACTATTGACACTTGAACTTCCACTTGACATGATGTTACATTACAATGCACATGTGCTCATGTGAGACAAAATGGCTTGAGCAAGCCATGCAAGACATCACTGACATTCAGTCCGTTGGGGTGAGACCAACTATTTGACATGCTTGTCATGGTGAAGGTGGTGCGTTGATGCCAAGCTTGGTTGTCCATGATGGTGTGCATGCACCCCATGGTGAATTCTTGCTGAAGTGAACTCTTGCCTCCGTTGCAACCAGTGCATTGGTTTGGCTCCTTCATCCAACTCATCTGCTAACATGTGCATGGTCTTATTGGGTGTGGCTGAATTCGTAACACACTGATGCATAGTGTCCATGGTGATCTTGAAGTGTGTGCTAGTGGTCATGCACATCAACTTGCCAAAGTACATGTTTAGCGCCAGTTCGACTTGCTTCTTGTCTTTGCCTTGGTCAGTGTGCTGAATGGGTTGGATCGCATGCGTGCACACAATGATGTGCATGCTGTTGAATCCCTTGCAAGTGATCAACAACACTGCTCATAATGTCTACTCCATGCCAACTACTAGGATAGATCTAAAACTTGTACAGGTGCAATTTTATCTGTGAGTGCATGTTGCACCCACTGTTGTTCCTCTTCCTACTGCAACTCATTCATCTATCTGTGCAGCTTCATTTTCCTCCTTGAGTTGTTGCTTCAGCACATGCAACTCCTTCTTTGTTTCTTTCTCTATCTTTGCACGATCTTCATGTCGCGCCATCACCTCATAGCCTAATTCTCCAAAGTTTCTTTCATCATCAGTGGATCTACTTGAGCTTGCAACTTTGTTCCATCTTCGTGTTGTTAATGACCTTCCTCTTGCATTTGTTTCATTCATTGCGTCTATTTCATTCGTTTCATTCGTTGCATTTGTTGCATTCGGTATGTTTCCTTAAACTAATGTTAATGATGCTACTTGTTGTGATGCTGTTGTTGTCATGTCTTGATGTCCTTGTCTACGAACAACTTGATATCCTCATGAGTACGCAATCTCATAGACTTTTGATCGACTGCATCTCCAAGTGTGCTCTGAATGGTGTCTTCGAGTTTGCTTTCTTGGAAACCATTGTACCTATACTGCTGAGAGGTAGATGAACACCTGAAATATTTGGAGACATGGCAACACTCATGGCAAGAAATCTGTCAGTTGAATACCAAAATGAAAATTGAGAATTGACTTGAAACATGCCTGTGTGACTGATGAATAAGGTTGCGCAATTTCAACCGGGAGGGCGGGAGAATTAATATCGAGACTGCACAAGGCATAGTCTAGGATACTGGGAGACTGAATGACTGCTAGAACTATGCAATTCATAGTCCAGTCTGGTTGTTTACTACTAGAATTGCGCAATGCGCAATCTCATCTAGCAATGGTTATAGGCTCAGAGACTACAGTGTGTAATTTTCTGGGCCAACAGTCACTGTCCCTCACAAATGCGAAAAACAGTCCTAGAGGATAGTCATTGGGTAGAAATATGCATTTCCTAAGAGGAATACAGAGCCTTCCCTCTCAGGATTGCACAATGTTGTCTTGGTGAGGCTCTTAGTGAGCAAATTCCAGACCAAGGTTGCCCAGACTCGCCGTTGGGCAACTGAAAGAAAATGTGGAAGTGAATACATGGCGACATTAAGTGAAAGCAGAAGTGATTTATTGTGCATGTACACATTGAGTGAAAGATTCAATAAACAAATCAACATGCATGTGGGTGAAGCAAGCCACCGAATCGGCCACCGTTCGTCAAAAGCAGTTACATGCATGCGACAACAGTGAGGTAGCAACGAAAACTTAAACAGTGCTAGTACAAGCTAGCATGTATCAAAATGACAACAAGCATTCAAAGAAATCAAGCAAAAAATAATCACACAAGCTTAAACACAAAAGGCGAGAAAAACGCAACATAAGGCATGGAAAGCAAGCTTACCCAAAACATCTGAGCTAAATGTGTTGACAACTCCTAGATGTGATGTGGTATGTCAGAGCTGCAAGTTTGATGTGAGGAATGAGCTCTGCAACGTCTGGTTGATGAGTTTTGATAACATCGAGGTTGTGACGCGCATGCCACAAATCTAGGGAAAGTGAAATTTTGTGGGAGGTTTCTGAAATGATTCTTGCATGCAACCTCCAACTGCTAAAAATACATCCCTAAAACAAGGGATGTCTTTACATGTTGCCTTGGGAGAAGAAACCCATGCATGAAAGTCAATTTTTCTCGGTCCTGGAGGGAACCGGTCAACTCAGCTATACATGCAAGAGATTTCTCAACTGTTGGGAGAAAATGCCCATTTATGGCTGGGAGCTGGGCTGGTTTCCCATGAAGTTTGTGTAATTTCTGAGCAGAGCAGCTGACTACTGCCTAGATTTGCGCAAATTCTAGGCTGAGTAGCCTTGCTAGGGAAAATTGCCCAATTTTCACTATGAGTGTTGACTTCCAGAATTGCGCAATTCTGGAGATTAGTAGGATGCCAGTCAGGATTGCGCAGTTTCTGGAGGGAAGGGTGGTTTCCCTCCATAATTGCACAATTTCTTGGGGGAGTTGCTTAGTGTGCAGCTGAAAAAACTCCAGATTATCAACTTGTGAGGGGAATGCATCGAGCTATGATCGACAAGCTGCCTTTGTGTGAATAAAACACCGAAGCGTGTGAACTTGACAAACCAAGACAAGCTACTGCGAAAATTTGGAAGGGAGGCTCCAAAACAAAGCTAAGGGAAAATTTTTGATGGTGGTTGTAGCCACTACAACACTTTGCGACACACTAGTAAAACTTCAACTCTCTGAATGGACCTTGTTCGTGAAAAGCAAGTCTAACATGTCCAGAAGTATTATTCAGTTCTGAGCTCCTCTTGGTTTCCATGCTAGCTTGATTGTAAGATGTAGCATTTGCCAAGATCTTGGTCGATTGACACACATTCCAAGCCAAGGCAACACAGTTGTTTCGATTCAAGTTGACGGGTATATTGGTACACAAGCAATATAGTCATCAGAGTCTTAGTTTCATCTCTGGTGTTGCTGCGCTAGCAGTAGGCCTAGACAGTACCCCCGCGGAGTCACATAGGAACACAAGCATGGCTCCACTGACAGTGAGCCTGGTCAGTACCCTGACAGAGTTACTTGCATAAACTCTCTATGTAGGAATCCTTTCTATTCTTTCACCTTATCCATTTTCATGTTTTTCAAACTTTTTTCAATTTTTCATTTTCATCTTCATAACGGTGCATAGCACTTATTCATTTCAGAGGCGGAAGAGGGATCCCGACTTATTGAGATCAGAGGAGGTTGTTCCTGTAGAGAAGTAGTTTATTATACCTCTGACATGCCTGTTAAGGTTTCCCCCTCGCCTTACTCTAGTTGACTGAGCTGACAAGTGTTAACCCAAAAACAACCGACTAGAGTAGGTGACACTAGTTAGCGTGAAAGCGTTGTTTTTTCACCAAGGTTCACTTCGAACAGTACGTATTTTCCTTCGACGTATCATGGACTAAAAGTAACAAGTTCTTCATACAGAGGCAAGATGACAGATAACCAAGTAGTGATAGTTGTACAAGGCCTCTTATACTTTACCCAACTTGTTTCAAGAGTCATACATGGTTTCAAGCGAAACTATCCTATGATTGAAACAAGCGAACTAATAGACAACAAAGCAAAGCATGACCAAAAGCAAAAGTGAAAACAAAGAAAGTAAGAAAACAAGCATGCAAGAAAACAACTGAAAGAAAATACTACTCCTACTCCTAAGCTAATGGTGCATGGGCCATCTCACATGAAGTGATACTTCCAAAGTAGCCTCCAACACATTGGTTGACCCATGTTGGTGAAGGCATGGTTCGCGAACAAGACAATTATGAAAACTAGCAAACAAGAAATATGTAACAGTGAAAACAAACACACTTCAAGCTTACAAGCAACCACATAAAAATGATGAGTGACAGTGCATGACATGCATTCGGTGGAGTTGTCATGGTACTATGCTACACTGCATGCATATGTTGAGTGTATGCATTCTCTTGACTGTGACATGCAAGCAAATGTTAGAAAGGTAGACCACTTGTGTTGTGCATGTGTTCCTGCTATGTAAGATTCCTCCAATGCATGAGAGATGGGATCATGTAGTTCAGGTGGAGGAAACGAAATCTGGGTGTTTGGTTGATCTTCAATGCAAAGCAAAGAGTGTTGAGGAGCCTTAAGTGTTTTAACAATTTCCTGACCGGAAGCGAATCCAACCTCAAGACGGTGAGGGCCTGACATAACCATCAGCTCAGGCTGAAGTGCCTCAACAATCTGGGGGGGTTTCGACCTCATTGACTGATAGATCATCGTAGACCAGTGTCTTGGACAGATTAACAACAATTGAATGAACATCGTGATCGGATGAGGAAGTGAATAGATCACGACAGCCAAGATTAGAAAATTTAGGATGTTTGTCGACATCCTCATGATTTGATGAATCGGGCAAGGGGTAGATGAGAAGCAAATATGTTCACCCTCTGTGTTTTCAAGAAAGACAGATGACAGATTTAACGGATTTTCTGAGGAAGATGGGTCCTCTCTGAACTATAATGACAAACTGACATCCGAGCTGTCCTGTGAATGATCAGAAGTAGAAACATTTGGAAATGGGTTTGCATAGGGAATATCAGTAGTGGCAGAATCAAAAGGGATGTAAGGATAAAGAGGATGGGGCGTGGCTGAAAGGGAGTCATCCTTCACCGTGAGTTCTTCTTTGGATTCCCGCATACACTGATCATGAATGATGGTGTAGGTTGGTTGCATAACTCCAACTCTGTCGAAATCTTAATCCTCGTTCACAACAGGTGAAGAGTCCGGAACGGAAGAACACATGACAATACAATCCAAAGGATCAAAAGAATGCGAGGATGTAGGTCGAGGGAACGATTCCACGTGACAACCAATAGGCTTGCAAGCCAAATCTGCGGAAATATCAAGAGCAAGTGGGGTGGGAGGATGTGACAGTTCAATATATGTGTGTGCATGATCTCCCACATCACTTCAGAGTGGTGGAGCTGTTTGATGAGATGAAGGCAGACAATCACTTGTGTCAGCAACTATGCCTACCTGTAATTTCACAACTACATCACCAAAGTGTGTTGAGCAGGGTTCAGAGATGTGAAAAAGATACTCAAATATTCCATAAAGAAATTCCCAATCGATTTCATCTTCAGGAAATCAGTATGCAAGATTACAAAAAATTTTGTAAAACTGATCAACAGATTCATCACGTGCTTTTCGTAATTTCATAATTTCTTGATCAAGTGCTTCATGGTCAAAGTGATTTAAACCACGATCTATCTCTCTGGCCATATGAACAAGAGAATGAATACATTTTTTGGGCAGTGTGGCACACCAGTTCATTAGGTTCCCTTGAAGTGTGTAGATGAACATCACACAGCTCATGTATTCCTCAAAGAATCCATGTCTTTCGCATGAGCCTATAATGCCGACTGTGAGCCTAACAAAGGATGCATAACCTCCACTATCATATGCTTCAAGAGACAAGTCATCCGAGAGCTCTTTCGAGATAATGAAATCGTTTCCATAAGACATACCTTCCGAAAGAGTAACTTGGTAGTTAGTCATGACAGATGTGTAGAGATTCAAAACATATGTGAGGAATCAGCTTGTCATTTGGCCGTTCTTCTAGCACCAAAATGTTGAGAGTTATGGACTCGCCAACATGTAAGGGGACCTTTTGGTGTAGGATTCCCAGCAGTGGGTCGTATAACAATTCCTTGACCGTGATTTTGTACAGAGGCAAGTAAGAACTCTGTTGGTAGCAAGGGTGTGACTGTTGCAGTGAGTCAAGGAAGGTGCATCATAGGTTCTAACGCATGTGGGTTGACATGTGTGTGCCCCTTGGCAACCTGTAACAATACTCAGATGGGAAGGGAACACCCAAGCAAACATGCTTCACAAGCTGGAAAGAAATTCAGCTGGCAATCCAAAGTGATGGTTAAACCAATCAACACATTTAAGAAATATTCATACATACTCATATGTAACAGTCCATACATGCATGCATAAGAAAGCAAATAAATATGCCATTTAGAGTAAAAAAGACAATTGAAATAAAATACAACATATGCATGAAATTTGCTAGCTATTATTATATAAATAAGTGTAAGTTCCAGTCATACAATACATCCATGTAAACCTGCTAGCCCCAATAGTGGAATGTTACAGCCACATCTACCTGCTCCTCTAAGGAGATGAACTAGCTCCGCGCAGTGGAGAAGCCAAGGCACGTTACAATATTGTCCAGGCTCTCTCCAAGATAGTCTTATTAGAAACTTGGCTAAGAAAAAGCCTTTACAATGAGTTATGAGGTTCTATTTATAGCAAAGGGTGGGGTGACCCTTGACATCCTCCTTTGCGATAGCTCATATACCCTCATGACTCTTCATCTACTCTATGACTGTTACATCCAACTATTGAAACTTGAACTTCCACTTGACATGACGTTACATTACAATGCACATGTGCTCATGTGAGATAAAATGGCTTGAGCAAGCCATGCAAGACATCATTGACACTCGATCCGTTGAGGTGAGACCAACTCTTTGACATGCTTGTGATGGTGAAGGTGGTGCCTTAATGACAATATTGGTCATCTGTGATGGTGTGCATGCACCCCATGATGAAGTATTACTGAAGAAAACTCTTTCCTCCGTTGCAACCGGTGCATTAGTTCAGCTCCTTCATCTAACTCATTTGCTAACATGCACATGGTCTTCCTGGGTGTGGCTGAACCAGTAACACACTGATGCATAGTGTCTGTGCTAATCTTCAAGTGTGTGTTGGTGGTCATGGGCATCAACTTGTTGAAGTAGATGTTCAACCCTAGTTGGACTTGCTTCTTGTCTTTGCCTTGGTGGGTGTGCTGAATGGGTTGGATCACATGCGTGCACACAATGACATGCATGTTGCTAAATCCCTTAAATGCAATCAACAACAATGTTCACCATATCTACTCCGTGCCAACTGCTTGGATATATCTAAAACTTGTACGGGCGCAATTTAATATGTGAGTGCATGTTGTGCCCACTTCTATTCTTGTTCCTGCTGAAACTCATTCATTTGTCTGTGTAGCTCATGTTCTTCCTTGAGTTGTTGCTTCAGCACATGCAAATCCTTCTTTGTCCCTTTCTCTGTCTTCGCACGGTCTTCATGTCGCGCTGTCACCTCATAATCTAAGTCTCCAAATTTTCTTTCATCATCAGTGGATCTGCTTGAGCTTGCAACTTTGTTCCATCTATGTGTTGTCAACAACCTTCCTCTTGCATTCATTGCACTCGTTGCGTTCGTTGCATTCATTGCATTTGTTGCATTTGTTGCATTTGGTATGCTGCCTTCAACTACTATTCATGATGCTTCTGACTGTGATGCTGCTGTTGTCATATCTTCATGTCCCTATCTACGAACAACTTGATATCTTCATGAGTAGGCAAGGTCATAAATATTTGATCGACTGCATCTCTAGGTGTGCTCTAAACAGTGTCTTTGACTTTGTTCTCTTGGAACCATTGTACTTCTACTGCTGAGAGGTAGATGAACACCTACAATACCTAGATACATGGAAACACTCATGGAAAGAAATATGTGAGTCAAAAACCAAAATGAAATTGAGAATTGACTTGCAACATACCAATGTGACTGATCAAGAAGGTTGTGCAATTTCGGCTGGGAGGTCGGGAGATTGACTGTCGAGACTGCACAAGGCACAATCTGGGCTACTGGGAGACTGAATAATGACTGTTGGAACTACGCAATGCACAGTCTAGTCTGGCTACTGATGGTAGGAATTGTAGAATGCGCAATCTCAGCTGGCAATTACTACAGGCTCAGAGATTGCATTACGCAATTTTCTATGCCACTAGTCACTATCCCTAAAAAATGTGAAAAACAGTCCTAAATGATAGTCACTGGGCAGAAATGCACATTTCGTGAGAGGACAACAGAGCCTTCCCTCTCAAGATTGCACAATGCTGTCTTCGTGAGGCTCTTGGTGAGGCAAAGTTTAGGCCAAGGCTGCCCAGACTCTAAGTGAAAGTAGAAGTGATTGATCGTGCATGTAAACATTCAGTGAAAGATTTAGTAAATAGATCAACATGCATGTGGGTGAAGCGAGTTGCTGAATCATCGACCATTCATGCAAAACAGTTTCATGCAAGTGACAGCAACCAAAACTTAAATGGTGCTATTACAAGCTAGTATGTATCAAAATGACAGCAAGCGTTCAAAGAAATTAAGCAAACAATACTCACACAAGCGAAAACACAAAAGGCGACAAAAATTCAACACAAGGCATGGAAAGTGGGCTTACCCAAAAACAACTAAGCTGAATGTCCCGAAAGCTCCTAGATGTGATGCGGGATGTTAGAGCTACAAAGTTGATGTGAGGAATAAGCTCTACAACATCTGGTTGATGATTTTTGATAACATCGAGGTTGTGATGTGCATGCCACAAATCTAGAAAAAGCGACACTTGATGGGAGGATTCTGAAATGATTCTTGCATGTAACCTCCAATTGCTAAAAATAGATCCCTGAAAAAAGGGATTCCTTTACATACTACCTTGGGAGAAGCAGTCCATGCATGCAAGTCAGTTTTGCTCAGTCCTGGAGGGAATCGGTCAACTTAGCTACACATGCAAGAGATTGCTCGACTACTGGGAGAAAATGCGCATATTTGGTTGGGAGCTAGGCTAGCTGCCTAGGATATTTGCACAATTTCTTGGCGGAGCAGTTGACTGTTGTCCAAATTTGCGTAAATTCTAGGCTAAGAAGCCCTGCTAGGTAAACTATGCAGTTTTCACTGTGAGTGTTGACTACCAGAATTGCGCAATTTTGGAGCCCAACAGGGTTCCAGTCAGGATTGTGCAATTTTTGGAGGGAAGGCTGGTTGCCCTCTATAATTGTGTAATTTCTTGGGGGAGGTACTCAGCCTATAGATGGACCAAGTCTAGGTCATCAACTTGTGAGGGGAATGCATCGAGTTGTGATTGACAGGCTGCCTTTGTGTGAGCAAAACACTGAAGCTTGTGAACTTGACGAAGCAAGGCAATATGCTGTGAAAAGTTGGAAGGGAGGCTCCAAAACAAAGCTAAGGAAAACTTTTGGAGGGTGGTTATAGCCGGTACAACACTTGGCGAAACACTGGTAGAACTCCAGCTCTCTTAATGGACCTTGTTCATGAAAAGCAAGTCTGACACCTCCAAAAGTATTGTTCAGTTCTCAGCTCCTCTTGGTCTCCACACTAGCTTGATTGTAAGATGTAGCATCTACCAAGATCTTGGTCGATTGACACATTCCAAGCCAAGGAAATAGAGTTTTTTCGATTGGGGTTGACGGGTATATTGGTGCGCAAGCAGTATAGTCATCAGAGTCTTAGTTTCATCTCTGGTGTTGCTTTGCTGCCAACAGGCCTAGACAGTACCCCAGCGGAGTCACATAGGAACACAAGCATGGCTCCACTGCCAGCGAGCCTAGTCAGTACGCTAGTGGAGTTACTTGCATCACATCTCTGTGCAGGAAGCCTTTCTCTTCTTTCCCCTTATCCATTTTCACCTTTTTCAAACTTTTTTCACTTTGTAACTTTTTTCATTTTCATCTTCGTAACTATGCATAGCAATTATTCATTTTAGAGGCAGAAGAGGGATGTCGACTTATTGAGAGAAGAGCAGGTTTTTTCTGCAGAGAAGTAGTTTATTATACCTCTAATGTTCCTATTAAGGTTTTCCCCCTCACCTTACTCTACTTGACTAAGCTAACAAGGGATAACCCAAAAACAATCGACTAGAGTAGGTGACACTAGTTAGCGTGCAAGCGTTGTGTTTTCACCAAGGTTCACTTTGAACAATACATATTTTCCTTCAACGTATCATGGAATAAATGTAACAATTTATTCATACAAATGCAATATGACATATAACCAAGTATTGATAGCTATGCAACACTTCTTATACTTTACCCAACTTGTTTCAAGAGTCATACATGGTTTCATGTGAAACTATCCTACGAACGAAACAAGCGAACTAACAAACAATAAAGCAAAGCAAGAGTAGAAGCAAAAGAGAAAACAAAGAAAGTAAGAAAACAAGAATCGAAACAAAGAACTAAAAGCAAACACCACTCCTACTCCTACTCCTAAGCTAACGATGCATGGGTCATATCATGTGAATTGATACTTCCAATGTAGCCACTAGCGCATTGGTTGACCCATGTTGGTGAAGGCATGGTTCACGAACAAGACAATTGTGCAAATGAGAAAACAAGAAATATGTAATAGTGAAGACAAACA
Organism: Pinus tabuliformis; assembly: GCA_031772625.1. Lineage (NCBI taxonomy): Eukaryota > Viridiplantae > Streptophyta > Pinopsida > Pinales > Pinaceae > Pinus > Pinus tabuliformis. The sequence goes on from CM062818.1 coordinate 1,909,000,171, forward strand.
CACTCCGAGCTAACAAGAAACCACAGAACAAAGATGAGTGAGGGCGCATGACATGCATTCTGTGGAGCTACCATGGTACTATGCTACACTACATGCAGATGTTGAGTGTATGCATTTTCTTGACTGTGACATGCAAGAAAATGTGATAATGGTAGACCACTTGTGCTGTGCATGTGTGCTTGTTGTGTAAGATTCATCCAATGCATGAGCGATGGGATCGTGTAGTTCGGGTGGAGGAAGCGAAATATGGGTGTTTGGTTGATCTTCAATGCAAAGAAGAGAGTGATGAGGAGCCTTGAGTGTTTCAACGATTTCCTTACTCAAAGTGAAACCAACCTCAGGACAGCGAGGGTCTGATATTGGTGAGCTCCAGTATTGTAGCAATAATGCTACAACTCCTGGGGCTTCCTGTCTCTTAATTTTATCAACCAGGTAGTTCGTACAAACTTGGAAGCGGCGGTGCTATATGCACAAGTACTAGCTCTTGTCGCAGCTGTCACTTGGTCAGCTGGCACAAGTCCGCTAGGGCTCAAGCCAACTTCTATAGGCTCTCAGAAGAAGCTTGCTAAATGATGGACGAAAGCTAGCTCAGAGAAAACTAATCTACTTGGCGAAAATGAACTAAAAGCAAATCAAAGCATGTAAACCTAGGAAACCCTAATTTGACTAGTCTAACCTCTACAATGCAAAGAATGTGAATAAAACTTCTACCAATGCTGTCATTACCTCTAATCAGTGAAAATGCATGGATCTAAGCTACTTGCATCATAAAAGACATGTTTTTGTATTTTTTTCTTTAAGTGGATGGAATGATTGTGATTTTGTGCTTATTAGGGTTTGGTTGTGCAGATGTGATGCAGAAGGAAGGAAAGCGTGGGAAAGGTTGGGGAGGCTAGGAGAGGGTCTAAGGGGTCCCTAACACCCTTCCAGAGAGTCTCACAAAGTTTGGCCATCAAGGAACCGTGTTTATGGGCTTCTACAGGAAGTCTGCAGGGGTTTCTACAGGAAACTAAGGAATTTCTACAGGATGTTTGGCCGTGAGGGTTTTGAGTGATGGTGAAGTGATGGAGTGGTATGGGAGGATAGGTGAGGTGGAGATGGGACTGGTGATGGCTCAGAGACAGAGAAGTCAGATGGGGAAAGAGTGCATGGAGTGGGTTGGTGAATGGAAGGATGGTATCTATGAAAGGTTAAGTAGATGGGGCTATGTGAGTAATAGAAGAGCTGGAAGTTGAATGAGCTGAACAGAGGGTGGCTGAGTGGATTTAGGTTTGGTTGACAAGAGGAGGAAGGTAATGGAGTGGTATGGAGCAGTGTAGATGAACCAAATTGTTTATGAGTGTCACCAAAACGAGAATGCTTCAACCTGAGCTACCCGTGACATAAAATCAATGAACATCAATATAAATTGTGAAGGAAACTCATGCATGGCAGTGGAATGAAGAAGTAATGCTAAATATAAAATTGCATGAATGGATCTAAGTAATGCCTCAGCCTACTTCCAAACAACTACAGCAATTCTAACTGATAAACCCAATCTGTTTGACTTCTACAGGAAATCCAAATCAGCAACTATACTCGAATGCATGTAAAGGAAAATGGAAACGAAATGCTAAAGGAACAATATTGATACAAAGGAAGGAGGCCTGAGCTCTCAGGTTGGGCCCAACCCCGAGAGCTTTAGGCTCCTTTAAAAACTCAAAATCTGATCCAAAACTGCTTGCTTTTATTCATAATCAAAAGTCTAATGTCATGCCAAAACTGGCTTACAAAGAGCGAAAACCAAATTGACTAACTAGCTGCTACAAAATGACTAACTACTAGCTACCAAAAATGACTACCAACTAGCTAACAAAAATGACCAACCACTAGCTAGCCAAAATGAGGCCCCAAGCCTTCTTATTTATACAATTTGAGGACCCAACAGTCCTCCTAAAAGTTAGGGACTTGGCTGCCCAAGACTTGGAGTTAACAGCAGTCCAACTTGACTTGCTTGGCTGCCCTTGTGCTCATTGATTTGGTGGCCTTTGAACTCCGAGCTGATGGTGGAGAATTCGAGGTAAGGGCCCATAAATGAGGGGGACACCTTCCTACAAATCCTCTAGCTTGTTCTCCCACGAATTTGGCTGCCAAGTGCTCATTAAGACCTTCAAATTTGTCTCCAAGTTGACCAACAAGGCTACACAAAGCACCCATTAGACTTGTTGGCATAATGACTAACCAAATTCACTCTATTAACATAAAAATAATCAAAAACATGCAATAAACAAATGAGAATGGTGGACTAAGCCAAATTAGGAGGTTGAATGAGCCCAAATAATTGTACATTTTTGGGGCTCATCATCACCCCCCTACTGAAAGTGTTGCTCATCCTCTGAGCAACCAAATCTCTCCTCATCTGATGGCCCTGATGGACTCCTTTTCATGCCAAGCTTCTGAAGTGATGTCCTCTTCTCTGTTATGAAACCATGCTTCTTTGCTTCTTCCCACTACTTGCTCCTTTCCCTAAAGAATTCTCAGCTTGGGTATGATTGTGCAAGTATATTCAATCTGATGGCGGAAATGGTGGTGAAAGGAGATGAAACCAGTGGAGGATAGAAGAAAAGAGTGGTTGCATGCCTCCTCAACAGACTTCAAGCTTCAAATCCCTCTCCAAAATTGATTCTGGCCTGCCAAAAGGCTTCTACAGGAAAGTCCTGTAGCTTCCTGTAGAAGGTTGAACCGTGACTAAATTGTGCCCGAACCTTGAAAGAAATGAGTGTTCATAGAGGGGATGGATGTGCTTGGGGTGGCCAACACAGGTGCTGCCTCCTTAGCTAAAATCTCGGCCGATTTCTCCTTTTGCTACCCTCTTTTCGACTTCCTGTAGAAACAGTCCTGTAGTGGCTTTTTCTGTCTTCCTATAGAAACAGTTCTGTCCATCAACTGCAAGGTTCACAGTAACAATCCTTCCATCAATGGATTTGTTTGGTTCCTTACGGGCTTCCTTAGTAGCCTCCACAGTCTTGGAAGTCACAAATGCAAATCCCCTGTTGGTGAAAAATACCTGCAATATTAACCAAGACAAATACAGCCAAACAATCTAGGCTTCGGAAAAACATGCATGAATCTTCTAAGAACAGAGGCATTTTAAACTGCCCATCATAAAGAAATATGATGTATATTAGATTTTTATCCTAGATTCGTTGGTATTCTCATGATATGCAGCTGGACCTTTTACCTCTTTACTCATTTCCATTTGACTCGGAAGCTTCCAACTTTACACAAGAGTTTCTAGTCAAGCTACTTGGTGAATATCTTGACCGATCTTTGCACATAATTTCAAGGTCTGAGCCTTCACTCACATATGATTGATCAATTTCTTGATCAGATCCACTTTCAGGGCCCTGCAAACTTCCTTCAGCTGTTAGAAGGACTGAGATCTTTGGCCAAACTCTGATATTGCCATCCCGAGACATGTTTTGGAAATAGCTGTAGGTCACTGTTGCTGTGTATATCTCCCTTGAAAATCAGCGTTCATCCAACTGTTTGTGTATATTCTTTATGGCTGCCAAGTGCATGTGTATAGCTAACGTAAAGGGGAGACAAACTCCCACCCAAATCTTCAACTAAAGCCTGTGATTTGACACGTTTGCAACCAAATGCCACTGCTGCCAATCAAATCTGTGTATAGCAGCCAGCGTAGAGGTTGATCTGCTGTGCGTGTTGCTCTTGAAGATTAATGTGCCATATTTTTACTGCCAGGTGTGAGTATGAGTGGAGATAAGGGGGAGTTTACTCCCATCAATCTGTTGTCGTAAACTGCCACCAAACCAAAGTTTTGATTGCTGTGATAAATCCTCATTTAAATGACCACTGCGTATTGTCTCTTGTTGGTTTGCGTGGACTGCTGTAGGAGTGAGGTGGCAAAGACGTGCTGGCCCATGCCATTGTGCATGAACTGCAATTGTTAACTGTGTTCCATGCCTGTGATTTCATCCACCCGTTGCACTGGAGTTTAAACAACCAACACTGTCCGTTTTTTCCTTCACGTGCATGGCTGAGCGCACGTGTCTCATTCACCCACCAAGTGCTGTTGAACTAGATGTGGGTGGCTAGTTAGCTGGCCACCGATTTTTTTAATCCTAACCATCTCATTCATTCATGCAATGTTCAGATTAGATTCATGCAAACAGAGGAATCAGTTTTGTCACGTACCTGAAGCCAAACGGCTGCTTGTGAAGCGTCTTGCTGCATGCATGTCTTGATCTTCATTTGCTGCATGTATGGTAGCTTGATTGATGATTTATGGTTGTTTTCTCTTGTGCAGGTGCCCTCTGGACGGATGCATGCAACAAAAGTTCATTTCCACGTTCAAATTTGCACATTCAAGCTGCTGTTGCTGCATCTTCACCAAACCAGAACTTCTTTTTGCCATTTCTCCCAAACGGCAAACCGGATTGAGCTGAAACTTGGTGGGCATGTTCCTACCATCATTATGCATCTCCCATAGCAAATTCGTGATCAATGGATGCACGGATTTCGAGAAAAATGGAAAATGGCTGAAGAATTCAGAGGTCGATTTCTCGGAAACCGTGCATCGGAATTGGCTGAGACTGCTTGGGTAGGCTACTATCATCCATGTGCATCTCCCCATGAAACAGGTTTTGAAACGGATGCACGGTTATGGAGAAAATGCGAAAATGGCTGATGGTGATGGAGGCTGATTCCTTGGAAACCGTGCACTGGAATTGCATGAAACTGCTCAGGCATGTTTTCATCGACCTTGTACAATCCCCCATAAAACGGTTTGTCAAATGGAGGCATGGTTTTCAAGTTATGGCAAAAACAAATTTGGTTCTATGGATTTTTGCCTCAAGGCTTTTTGCATGTGCTTGCATGGGATGACAAAATGAATTTTGTTTGTGATGCAGGTATGGAGATGATGGAGGATGAGTTGGAAGACTGCAGGAGGACTCTTGAACCTTTGAGGAAGCTACCATGCTTGCAAAACCACTTTTTGAAATGCATGCCTAGTTTCCCACAATTTCTACAGGAAGATCCTGTAGAAGCACAATGAGAGGCACAAGGAGGTGGAAAAAATGATGGATGAAGGCAAGGGATGGACACACAAGTGCTTGTAGGCCTAATCAATAGATTCCAACCATTAGATTCATTTTTGAGATTGAATTTGGCTCGTCCAAAGGTTCTACAGGATGTTTCCTGTACAAATATAGAGCATCCTGTAGAAAACACAGTTTTGAGGAAAGAAGCATAATGTCATGAAAAGAATGATGGAAAAGGGGTGAGGAGTGGACACATAGATGAGTGTAGGCCTCATGGACATATTACAAGCCTTCAGGTCCTCTTTGGAGATCAATTTGGCTTTTTTGTAAGCTTCCTGTAGAAGACACAAAAACTCCTTTGTCTTTGATTTGAGTGCTCCTCCTATCATGAAACGTCCTCCTTTAACCTGCAATGTCATTGCTGCAACATGAAATGGAGATTAGTTTTCTTTTTTCTTTTTTCTTTTTCTCTTTTTTTTGAAAAACAACTAGGGCGCCTCATGGAGGTTTTCACCCTAATTGCCTGCCTTGGGCGCCTCCAAGGGAGGTTTTCACCCAAAGATCTTTTTCTCTTTCATTTTCTTTTCTTTCCAACCCATTGACCGCCTCATGGAGGTTTTCAATCAATGAGCCAATCTAAGGCGCCTCCGAGGGGGTTTTCACCTTAGATTTTTATTTTTCTCTTATTTTTATTTTTTTCTTTTTCTTTTTTCTTTTTTTTCTTTTTTCCTTTTTTCTACCCTACCCTACTTGAAAAACAAAATCATTTTCAAGTATAAGAATACTTCCAATGGAGCCATGTGCACATCGAGATTAGAGACAAAACGATGTGAAGGCTCGAAATGCATGCTTTGATAGGTATCCAGATCTCAGAGACCAAATGATCTGGCGTTGAAGGGATCAAACAAAACTGAGGAAGAAAGTACTGCTGCAACTTAGTGACCTTCTGAAACCATATCTCAATATAGCTTTGATATCCTTGGTCATCTTGCTGATTTGGATCATTCTTCATGTCACCTTCTATCATGACCTTCTGATCTTCCTCTTTTTGTTGATTTTTCTCTGGAATACATGGAGGATTTGATGGTAACCATGAGGGAACTCTCTCGATCTCTGATTCTGATCTCTTTTCTTCATCAAGTGCAGCCTTTGGTTCTTTGATCTCCTCTTTTGAATCTTCTTTTGCTGGATGTGATCCTTCAATGCTTTCAAGATGATCTCTTTTTTGCATTACTTTTCCTGAGCTTTGGTGAACATCATTGAGCTCACGAGGAATCATTTGCACATGTTGTGCCTCAGATTTGCAATGGGGTTGGGCTGCTCCATTGCATGGCTTTGGAAATGGTACGGGTAGATGAGTGGAGGTGTGAGTTTGAGATGGAGATGGATGGCATTGCGGTTGGGTAGGCATTTGGAGTTGCCTTGGTGGAGGAGGAGGCGATGGTTGTGGATGAGCAGGTGGTGGAGGAAAATGAGTGGGATGAGAGTTGTACTGGGGCCTCCACTCCTGATAAGGTGCATTCCACTGAGGCTGTGGCTGAGCATAAGAGTGAAATGAATGAGCAACTGGTTGGGCATAATATGGATCTGTGAAGGAACAAGGAGGATATGACCAAGGAGGAGGTGTAGACCAGAAAGGATGAGCAGGGGGATCCCAAGAAGGCATGAAAGTGGCTTGATAAGGGTCATAATAGGTCTCGGGTGTCCCTTGTAGTTCCTGCTGGTAGGGTATGGGTCCATGTGGCCTCCTTTGGTTCATATAACAGAGTGATTCAGTGGCTCTCTTGGCTCTTTGATATGCAGCTTTGATTCTGGGTAAGGAAGGGCACTGATCTGTAGGATGGTATTCCTCACAGATGAAACACACTTCTAGGGAGTGCATTGGACATTCGTTCCTAGGATGATTTTTAAGGCACCTAGGACAAAAAATGACCAAAGCCCTCTTGGCTTCCTCTTGCTTCTTCTGGATCCGCAAGGTATCCAGTTGCATGGCAAGAAACTGCCTCATATCACTCTTGAAATCTTCGATTTGATTTTCAAATTCATCTTTGGACAAGATATTGCTCCCAACATCTCTGCTTGTAGCCATTTGCTTCAGAGGAATGTTTCTTCTTCTTCTCCCCTAGAGGTTCTTCAGATATGTCTTAATGTCCACCTAGGGGTCCTTTCATCACAGCCATCGAAGAAGAACGTTGGCTGTGTGAAGCAGTGGGGGTGTTGTGCAATCATTTTTCTAACTTATCTCTACTCCTACAAAGCATGAAATAGATTGAACTGCAACTAACTATCTTGCGAAATTGAAAGGACTAATCTATTTTGCTCAAATGAAATTGCAAGAATGAAATGCTAGTCTACGCTTGCGGAATTGAAATGCTAATCTACGCTTGCAGAATTGAAATGCTAATCTACGCTTGCAGAATTGAAATGCGGAATTGAAAGGCTATTCTAGGAAAGCAGGAAATGCTAATCTATGAAAGCAGGAAATGCTAATCTAGGAAAGCAAGAAAGGCTAATCTACTTTTGCATAAATGAAATTGCATAATGGAAATGAAGTAAACTACTTAGAAGAAGGTTGTAGTAGAAAATAGAAGAATAGCAACAATCACCAATACTCTGCCGCTTCCCCGGCAACGGCGCCAAAAAGATGGTGAGCTCCAGTATTGTAGCAATAATGCTACAACTCCTGGGGCTTCCTGTCTCTTAATTTTATCAACCCGGTAGTTCGTACAAACTTGGAAGCGGTGGTGCTATATGCACAAGTACTAGCTCTTGTCGCAGCTGTCACTTGGTCAGCTGGCACAAGTCCGCTAGGGCTCAAGCCAACTTCTATAGGCTCTCAGAAGAAGCTTGCTAAATGATGGACGAAAGCTAGCTCAGAGAAAACTAATCTACTTGGCGAAAATGAACTGAAAGCAAATCAAAGCATGTAAACCTAGGAAACCCTAATTTGACTAGTCTAACCTCTACAATGCAAAGAATGTGAATAAAACTTCTACCAATGCTGTCATTACCTCTAATCAGTGAAAATGCATGGATCTAAGCTACTTGCATCATAAAAGACATGTTTTTGTATTTTTTTCTTTAAGTGGATGGAATGATTGTGATTTTGTGCTTATTAGGGTTTGGTTGTGCAGATGTGATGCAGAAGGAAGGAAAGCGTGGGAAAGGTTGGGGAGGCTAGGAGAGGGTCTAAGGGGTCCCTAACACCCTTCCAGAGAGTCTCACAAAGTTTGGCCGTCAAGGAACCGTGTTTATGGGCTTCTACAGGAAGTCTGCAGGGGTTTCTACAGGAAACTAAGGAATTTCTACAGGATGTTTGGCCGTGAGGGTTTTGAGTGATGGTGAAGTGATGGAGTGGTATGGGAGGATAGGTGAGGTGGAGATGGGACTGGTGATGGCTCAGAGACAGAGAAGTCAGATGGGGAAAGAGTGCATGGAGTGGGTTGGTGAATGGAAGGATGGTATCTATGAAAGGTTAAGTAGATGGGGCTATGTGAGTAATAGAAGAGCTGGAAGTTGAATGAGCTGAACAGAGGGTGGCTGAGTGGATTTAGGTGTGGTTTACAAGAGGAGGAAGGTAATGGAGTGGTATGGAGCAGTGTAGATGAACCAAATTGTTTATGAGTGTCACCAAAACGAGAATGCTTCAACCTGAGCTACCTGTGACATAAAATCAATGAACAGCAATATAAATTGTGAAGGAAACTCATGCATGGCAGTGGAATGAAGAAGTAATGCTAAATATAAAATTGCATGAATGAATCTAAGTAATGCCTCAGCCTACTTCCAAACAACTACAGCAATTCTAACTGATAAACCCAATCTGTTTGACTTCTACAGGAAATCCAAATCAGCAACTATACTCGAATGCATGTAAAGGAAAATGGAAACGAAATGCTAAAGGAACAATATTGATACAAAGGAAGGAGGCCTGAGCTCTCAGGTTGGGCCCAACCCCGAGAGCTTTAGGCTCCTTTAAAAACTCAAAATCTGATCCAAAACTGCTTGCTTTTATTCATAATCAAAAGTCTAATGTCATGCCAAAACTGGCTTACAAAGAGCGAAAACCAAATTGACTAACTAGCTGCTACAAAATGACTAACTACTAGCTACCAAAAATGACTACCAACTAGCTAACAAAAATGACCAACCACTAGCTAGCCAAAATGAGGCCCCAAGCCTTCTTATTTATACAATTTGAGGACCCAACAGTCCTCCTAAAAGTTAGGGACTTGGCTGCCCAAGACTTGGAGTTAACAGCAGTCCAACTTGACTTGCTTGGCTGCCCTTGTGCTCATTGATTTGGTGGCCTTTGAACTCCGAGCTGATGGTGGAGAATTCGAGGTAAGGGCCCATAAATGAGGGGGACACCTTCCTACAAATCCTCTAGCTTGTTCTTCCACGAATTTGGCTGCCAAGTGCTCAGTAAGACCTTCAAATTTGTCTCCAAGTTGACCAACAAGGCTACACAAAGCACCCATTAGACTTGTTGGCATAATGACTAACCAAATTCACTCTATTAACATAAAAATAATCAAAAACATGCAATAAACAAATGAGAATGGTGGACTAAGCCAAATTAGGAGGTTGAATGAGCCCAAATAATTGTACATTTTTGGGGCTCATCAGATATAACCATCAGCTCGAGCTGAAGTCCCTCGATAGTCTGGGGTGTTTCAACCTCATTGACAGATATATCATCATATACCAGTGTCTTCGCCAGATTACCAATGATTGAATGAACATTATGATTGGATGAGGAATTGAATAGATCACGACAACCAAGATCAAAAATTTAGGATTTTTATTGGCATCCTCATAATTTGATGAATCAGGCAAAGAGGTAGATGAGAAGCAAATATGTTCACCCTCTGTGTTTTCAAGAAAGATAATGACAAATTGAATGGATTTTCCGAGGAAGATGAGTCGTCTCCACACAGTAAAGATAGATTGACATCTGAGGTGTCTTGTGAATGATCAAAAGTAGAAACATCCAAAAATGGGTTTGTACAAGAAATATCAGTAGTGGAAGAATCACAAGGGATGTCAGGATAAAGCGAATGAGGTGTGACTGAAAGGGAGTCATCCTTCACCACAAGTTTTTCTTTAGATTCCCACCCACCCTAATCATGAATTATGGTGCAGGTTGGCTGCATAACACCAACTTCGTCGATAGCTTGATCCTCGTTCACAGCAGGTGAGGAGTCTGGAATGGAAGAACACAAGACAATATAATCTGGAGGATCAACAAAACATGAGGATGGAGGTCTAGGGAACGAGTCCAGGTGACAACCAACAGGATTCCAAGCCAAATCTGCATAGATCTCAAGAGCAGGTGGGGTGGGAGGATGTGACAGTTCAGTAGATGTGTGTGCATGATATACCACATCACTCTACAGTGGTGGAGCTGTTTGATGAGGTGAAGTCGGATAGTCACTTGTGTCAGCAACTATTCCTGCTTGTGATTTTGTAGCTCCATCACTGAAGTGCGATGAGTGGGGTTCAGATACGTGAAGAAGATACTCAAATCTTCAATAAGGAAATTCCCAATCGATCTCATCTTCATGAAATCGGTATGCAAGATTACAAAAGTGTGTGTAAAACTGATCAACAGATTCATCAGGTGCTTTCCATAATTTCAGAATTTCTTAATCAAGTGCTTCATGGTAAAAGTGATTGAAAGTATAGTCTATCTCTCTCACTAGATAAACAAGAGAACGAATAGATTTTTCGGGCAGTGTAGCACACGAGTGCATTAAGTTCCCTTGAAGCGTGTAGATGAACAACGCGCAACTCACGTATTCCTCAAAGAATCCATGTCTTTTGTATGAGTCAATAACACTGACTGCGAGCCTAACCAAGGTTGTGTAGCTTCCACCATCATATGTTTCATGATACAAGTCATCCAAGATCTCTTCCGAGATAATGAAATCATTTCCATAAAACATACATTCTGGAAGAGTAACTCGGTAGTTAGTCATGACAGATGTGTAGAGATTCAACACAAATGTGAGGACTAAACTTGTCATCTGGCCCTCCTTCTAGCACCAAAATGTTGATGGTTATGGACCCTCTAACATGTAAGGGGATCTCCCCAGTAAGAATTCCCAGCTAGATCTCAGATCGTTTGGTGTAGGAGTCCCAGCGGTGGGTTGTATAGCAATGTCATGACCGTGATTTCGCACAAACGAAAGTAAGATAAATCTATTGGTAGCAAGGGTGTGACCGTTGTAGTGAGTCAAGGAAGGTGCATGAGAGGTTCTAACACGTGGGTTGAGATGAGTGTGCCTCTTGGCAACCTATAACAGTACTCGGATGGGAAGGGAACACACGAGAGAAGATGCATCACAATATGGAAAGCTAGTCAACTGGAAATCCAAAGTGATGGTTAAACCAATCAACACATTTCATAAAGATTTAAACGTACTCATACAGAACAATCCATACATGCATGTGTAAGAAAGCAAATACATATGCCATTTAGAGTAAACAAGACAACTGGAATACAATACAACATATGCATGACACATGTTGGCTCCTATTATATAAAGAAGTGTAAGTTCCATTAATACAATACATCCATGTAAAACCGCTAGGCACAATAGTGGAATGTTACAGCCACGTCTACCTACTCCTCAAAAGAGATGAACTAGCTCTTTGTAGTGGAGAAGCCAAGGCATGTTACAATATTTTCCAAGCTCTCTCCAAGATAGTCTTATCAGAAGCTTGGCTGACCAAAAGCATTTACAATGTGTTATGAGGTTCTATTTATAACAAAGGGTGGGGTGACCCCTGACATCCCCCTTTGTGACAGTTCATCTACCCTCATAACTCTTCATCTACTCTATGACTGTTACATCCAACTATTGACACTTGAACTTCCACTTGACATGATGTTACATTACAATGCAAATGTGCTCATGTGAGACAAAATGTCTTGAGTAAGCCATGCAAGACATCCAACACTCGGTCCATTGAAGTGAGACCAACTCTTTGACATGCTTGTGATGGTGAAGGTGGTGTGTTGATGCCAAGCTTGGTCATCCATGATGGTGTGCATGCAACCCATGGTGAAGTCTTGTTGAAGCGAACTCTTGCTTCCATTGCAACCAGTGCATTGGTTTGTCTCCTTCATCCAACTCGTCTACTAACATGCGCATGGTTTTCTTAGGTGCTATTGAAGCGACAAAACACAAATGCATATTGTTCGTGCTGATCGTCAAGTGTGTATTGGTGGTCATGTGCATCAACTTGTCGAAGTACATGTTCAACCCAGTTGGAATTGCTTCGTTTCTTCACCTTGGTGAGTGTGTTGAATGGGTTGGATCGCATGCGTGCACACAATGACATGCATGCTGCTAAACCTTTTGAATGCAATCAACAACACTTCTCACCATGTGTGCTCCATGCCAACTGCTGGGATAGATCTAAAACTTGTATCGACGCAGTTTCATCCATGAGTGAATGTTGCGCCCATTGTTGTTCCTGTTCCTAGTGCAACTCATTCGTTTGTCTGTGTAGCATCATGTTCTTCCTCGATTTGCTACTTTAGCACATGCAACTCTTTCTTTGTTCCTTTCTCTGTCTTCATGCAATCTTCATGTCGAGCCATCACCTCATAGTCTGAGTCTCCAAAGTTTCTTTCATCATTAGTGGATCTGCTTGAGGTTGCAACATTGTCCCATTTCTGTGTTGCCAAAAACCTTCCTCTTGCATTCATTGCATTCATTTCACTTGTTGCATTCGGTATGCTACCTTCAGTTTTTGTTCATGATGCTGCTCACTGTGATGTTGCTAATTTCATATCTTGATGTCCTTGTCTACGAACAACTTGATATCTTTGTAAGTAGACAAGCTCATAAACATTTGATCGATTGCATCTTGATGTGTGCTTTGAATGGTGTCTTCGACTCTACTCTCTTGGAAACCATTGTACGTGTACTAATAAGAGGCAGATTAGCACCTACAATACTTGGAGACATGGAAACACTCCTGGCAAGCAACTTGTCAGTCGAAAACCAAAATGAACTTGAGAACTGACTTCCAACATACCCATGTGATTGATCAAGAAGGTTGCGCAATTTTGATCGAGAGTTTGGGAGATTGACTATCGAGACTGCACAAGGCATAGTCTGGGCTACTGTTAGATTGACTGACTACTGGAACGAAGCAATGCACAGTACAGTCTGGCTACTGACTGCTAGAATTGCACAGTGCATAATCTCAGCTGGAAATGGCTATAGGCTCAGTGACTGCATTGCACAATTTTCTGGGAGAGCATTCACTGTCCCTCAGAAATGTGTAAAACAGTTTTGGAGGATAGTCACTGGGCACAAATGCGCATTTCCTAAGAGGAAGATAGAGCCTTCCCTTTAAGGATTGCGCAAATATGTCTTGGTGAGGCAGAGTCCGGGCCAAGGCTGCCCAGAATCGCCGATGGGCAATTGAAAGCAAATGTGGAAGTGAATTCATGGCAACACTAAGTGAAAGATTCAATAAACAAATCAGCATGCATGTGGGTGAAGCGAGTCGCCGAATCAATGACCATTCGTGCAAAACAATTTTATGCATGCGACAATAATGAGACAACAATGAAAACTTAAATGGTGCTAGTACATGCTAGTATGTATAAAAACGATAACGGGCATTCAAAGAAATCAAGCAAACAATAATCACACAAGAGAAAACAGAAAAGGCGACAAAAATGTAACATAAGACATGGAAATCGAGCTTACCCCAAAGCAACTAAGTTGAATGTGCCGACAACTCCTAGATGTGATGTGGGATGTCAGAGCTGCAAGGTTTATGTGAGGAATAACCTTTGCAGCATCCAGTTGATGAGTTCTGATAACATCGAGGTTGTGACGTGCATGCCACCAATCTAGGGAAAGTGACACTTGGTGGGAGGTTTCTGAAATGATTCTTGCATGTAACCTCCAACAACTAAATATAGATCCTTGAAACAAGGGATGCCTTTACATGCTGCCTTGGGAGAAGTAGCCCATGCATGCAAGTCAGTTTTTCTCAATCCTGGAGGGAACCGGTCAACTCAGCTACACATGCAAGAGACTGCTTGACTGCTGGGAGAAAATGCGCATTTTTGGCTGGGAGCTGGGCTGGCTGTCTAGGAGATTTGTGCAATTTCTAGGAAAATAAGTTGATTGCTGCCCAGATTTGTGTAAATTCTGGGCTGAGCATCCCTACTGGGGAAAATTGTGCAATTTTCACTAAGTGTTGACTACCAAAATTGCGCAATTCTGGAGCCCAACAGGGTGCCATTCAGGATTGTGCAATTTCTGGAGGGAAGGTTGGTTGCCCTCGAGAATTGTGTAATTTCTTGTGGGAGTTGCTCAGCCTATATTTGGATCAAGTTTGGGTGATTAGCCTGTGAGGGGAATGCATCGAGCTTTGATCGACAGGCTGGCTTTGTGTGAGAAAAACAATGAAGCTTGTGAACTTGATGAATCAATGCAAGATGCTGTGAAAAGTTGGAAGGGAGGCTCCAAAACAAAGCTAAAGCAAAATTTTGGAGGGTGGTTGTAGTCGCTACAACAACACCCTTTTCGAGACATCGATCTATGCTGGGCTTAAATCTTCAGCCTCCACATTAGAAATAGATTTGAGATCAGTGTCTTGTAGAGAGATCATCCATTGAAGATGACACATTTAAGTTATGAGAATGCCTTTACTACTTCTATTATGACGTGAATCTCAAATTACCTTCTCCTCTTCTTGCAATTAAAGGATTTCTTGTCGATACAAGGATATGTTAGAATATGGTACTTGGAATAGCTGGATATGGTGGTCGTCCAATCCAGATCTGATCTCAACCAAAGGATAGCCATTCCCAAAAATCACAAGGGAAAATGTGAAAGAATCCCTATTGGGTACTATCAAACAAAAATGTTCACGTAATCTCCTTATTCTTTTAGATTAGCCACATACACAACTTGACACACATCATACCTTAGTTTCTTCACTCAAATTTTTCTGCAATGCAACGATGCTCCTTGTTGTATGCTAAATCTTTGTTTTCCCAACTCTCGAGGCTGATTAGACTTTCTCCATCCAATGATGTATAATATCTGTAGGAATGCAATCCCTTTGTCTTTGTGAAGTAGGCTTTCAATACGAAAAGACAACAATAAGACAATTTGTCCAAGATTTTTCCTTCTAAATATATTCTTGGCATGCTAACTATGTCTCCCACATAGTTTTGCCCAAATGAGAACCCCTCTCTTCCCTCTTCACACGCCAATTCAAACCAATCAGCGTCCACAGTTTGAATAATCGAAGATAAATCCTCGATGAATGTCGTAGCCTCTAGAATATTTAAGCATGGATTGACATCTTCCCTGACCTTAGTCTCAGCACCGGTCATAGCCCAGTCCCCACAAATACACCTGAGGATGGTGATGCTAATATTGGTACTACAATTTTCTATGGAGGCAACGCAACATCTGTTGAAGATAATGGAGAATCTTAGAATAGTGTGAGTTGGTTCACGAGACCTCACGATAGGAATTAGTTTATATTTCTAAGGGTATGGTTATAACAACCCTAAAACTATTTATGCTATATAATGTGTGATGTACGTTGAGAATGTAGAGCGTTCTACAGAGCCAAACTCTCCTGGTTCAAACTCTCTTTCGTAGAGCTGACTAGTGGGTGTTTTATTTATCAATACAACATCTCATTTTAACATGGTATCAAGGCGAAAGGACTGAGAAACCTATTCGCTGAGTGGAGAGAGGCCAGCGCACCTAAGTCAAAAATAGCATGCATTTTTTGCAGAAAAATCACGCCTATCTCAGTACTGCCCTTATGCATTTTTTCTTCACAACAACAGCGTGACTATTTGGTGAAACGATGCGAGTCTGCATTGGAAAGTCACGCCGAGCCTGAGGTGAACAAAAACTACGTGTTTTTTTTGTGCTCTGCTTCTCTTGCATGGAGGCATTTAGGTCGCGAGGAGGAGGCATTCAAGCCACAATATGGGATACATGAGATGGCTAAGCCAAAACAAAATCTGGGGCCTACGCAGTAGAAACAAAATCTAGATTGTTGCGTGGAGGCTAACAGTTAGAGGAGGCTAAGATCACTTGAGGCCGCGTGAAGGCGTGCAACTATTGATCATCATGAGATGGGCATCATGCGATTTGCAAGATCACTAAGCCACATCTTAGTGAAGCTATGGTCATAATTTGATCTCTGTGTTGTTTGCTAGCGTGATTATTTATTTGGGCATGCTCCCTGCTATGGAGTCTTAGGAATAGGCTGCGTGGTGGAGGCCGAAGAGCTGCTCGGAGGCTGCGTGGAGAAATCCGTGTGGTAGAGATCCAGCTATCTGCTCCTTTAACACTACTGTGGAGTGTTGAATCCGAATCTGTGATCAAGGATTTAAGACACTTTCTTTCATAAAGATCTGAGGTAGATCAAACATTTTTTTTCCTGACAAGATTTTATTTTATTTTTTGAATCATCAAGATGAGTAATAAAATAATCGAAGAATACTTTAATGAGCATAACAAACTTGATGGCTCCAATTATGCGAATTGGAAATTCAAGATGCAAACTCTACTAGAAGTGCATAGTTCTTGGACGATTGCAAATGGGGATGAGCCGAAGCTAATAGATGGATCAACATCGGTCCTAGATTGGGAGAAGAGAGAAGGTAAAGCAAGGACACTACTGAAGATGTCAGTGAAAGACTGCATTATACCACATATCAAAGAATGTAAATCAACAAAAGAAATCTGGGGAATATTGAAGGATTTGTATGAGATCAAGAATACAAATTGCCTCCTATTCCTGAAGAGAAAGGTTTTATCTCCGAAGATGGAGGAAAATGAAATAGTTTCTTCCTTCATAGTGAGGATCAAATATCTAAAGAAAAAATTGGCAGACATTGGTGATACAGTTGCAGATACATATTTAGTAACAATTACCATGAATGATGTGACTGATGACTACCAAATGTTTATCACTGGGATAAATGTGAGAGAGAAAATCCCAACGTTTGAAGAACTGGCAGGAATATTAATGCAAGAAGAAGAAACAATATCAACTCTAGAGCCCCAGAGTGTAGATCTTGCGTTGATGGAAAAGAAGAACATCTTCAAAGGAAAAGGAAATATGCAACAACAAAATGGAGGAAACCCACAGAAAAGACCAAATCAAACTCAAGGTATGCATCCGAATAGAAACAACTCTGAAATGAAATGTTATTATTGCGGAAAATTTGGTCATATGGCTAAGGAGTGCAGGAAGGAGAAATATCATGAACAACAACAGAGGCAGAAAAAACATGCGGGTCATCTCGAAAATGACAATCATGTGCAGAACTTCAGATTGTTCATGGCAGACTTTGATGAGAATGTTGAGGCAGACATCTGGTATGTAGATTCGGGAGCATCCACACATATGACGGGAAACAGACAATGGTTCGAAGATTTTAAAGAAATCAATGACGAAGCACAAATCTACCTAAGTGAAGATAGAAGTCATCAGATTAAAGGGTGTGGGAAAATCTATGTTATTTTACCTGATGGTACTATAAGACATATTCATAATGTCATGTATGTGCCCGGTGTGAGAAAGAATTTAATTTCTGTATCCATGATTATAGATCAAGATCTCAAAGTTGATTTTTTAAAATCTAATTGTTATATTAAAGATATGTTGGATGGCATGAAGACTATTGCTTCAGGAATTCGAACAAGAGGTATGTACAAATTGGATGTGAAATTGACACTAGTTTGAGCTTTGATAGCAGCGAGTTTGACTACAGAAGAGTTGTGGCATCATAGATTTGGTCATATCAACTACAATGATTTGCTGTTACTTCAGAAAAAGAAAATGGTAAGAGATATTCCTATATTAAAACAAGTGCATAATGCTTGTGATGCATGTACATTAGGAAATATGCATAGAGAAGAACTCCATGTTCGCATAGAAAGGAAATAGAGAGACATACTTGAATTAGTACATATAGATCTTTGTGGACCCATGGAAACAAAGTCATTAGGAGGTCCACTATATTTTTTACTGTTTGTTGATGAGTGCACAAAGTTTTCTTGGGTATATTTTTTGAGTAATAAAAGTCACACATTTGAATACTTTAAGTAGTTCAGAAACATTATTGAAAAGAAAACAGGGAAGCACATAAAAATTTTCCACTCCAATCAAGGGGAAGAATACAAGAAGGATGAACTTATCAAGTATTGTAAAGACCATGGGATATTACAGCAATTCACAGTACCCCATACTCCTCAGTAGAACGGAGTAATGAAAAGAAAGAACAGAACATTGGTGGAATGTGCTAGGAGCATTTTGAAAGGTAAGGATCTTTCGAATGGTTTTTTGGGCTGAGGCATTGAATACTACAATTTATTTGAAAAATACAATTCCTACAAAGAGTCTTGAGTTTAAAACTCTTTATGAAGCATTGCATTGTTTTAAGCCTGCAGTAAAACATTTAAGAGTGTTTGGGTCTAAAGCATTTTCCCACATTCCAAAGGAAGACAAAAGAAAACTAGATTTAAAATCCATCAAATGTACCTTTGTAGGATATTGATCACAATATAAAGCTTATATATTATTTAATCCCTCTACTCACAAGATTTTTATTAGTAGAGATGTCATATTCCATGAGCAGGATCATGAAGAATCTGATAAGCACAATGATGTTGGGTGTGGAGCCTGATTATCTTCTGTATTCAAAGGTATCGCCACATTGGACCCCAATTCGAAATGGGGCGGCAACGCCGCCTGTAAAATATTCGTTGCAGGGGGGGTCCATGGGGGGTGGCTGCGACCTTTGGGGAGTCCTCCCCTGGTAGGGGATTTTGGGGGCAGCACCCCCGAAGCTAAGAATAGATGTAAAATTGCCTTGTAAAAGTATAGTAATTTCTAGTCAATCTGGGCCGTTCATTAGGCGGAGATCTGACGATAGAAGTTATGTTTAATTTAGGGTTTTTTTGCCCTAGAAGGCAACCCCTCACTATATATGAGGGAATTGTATTGCGTCTATGTAGATCTGTATTTTGAGTGAGAAAGAGAGAGGATATTGAGAGCAAATAGGGTGTTACAGCAGATCTGCGATAGGTTGTATCTCCTCAGTTTGCTAGATAATATAAAAGGAAGGACTGGTTGTTTCTCCATGGACGTAGCCCAAACTGGGTGAACAATGTATATTTGTGTCTCTCTTGTTTTATGCGTTTTCTATGTTTATATTTCTGCAATATTTTATGTGTTCCATTGCTCCGTAATATATAATTTTCTAACAACTGGTATCAGAGTCGAAGGTCTATTTGGCTGATAAATTCGCTGGAAAGAAAGGTTCCTCATTCGAGTAGGAGCAATGGTGGAAGATCGTAAGTTTAGGGTCGAGAAATTTAACGGCCAAAACTTCTCGCTGTGGAAGATGTAGATGGAAAATTATCTATATCAAAAAGATCTGTACCTACCATTGGGCGGAAAAATAAAGATGCCGACGGGTATGATAGATGAAGAATGGGACCTTCTTGATAGAAATGCACTCGAAGCAGTACAGTTGTGCCTCACAGCATCGGTCACCTTCAACATTTTGAAGAAAACAATGACAGAGGGTTTGATTAAGGCGTTGGTGAAACTATATGAAAAACCCTCGGCCTCGAACAAGGTATTTCTTATGAAACGGTTATTTAATATGAAGATGTCGGAAGGTGGATCTGTTGCAGACCATTGAAATGATTTTAGTACTGTTACAAGTGAGTTAAGTTCTATAGGGGTAAAATTTGATGATGAAGTTAGAGATTTTTTATTCTTGTGCTCATTGCCAGAAAGTTGGAATGCTTTAGTAATGGCCATTAATAACTCTATTTCTGGACCTAGTACTTTAAAGTTTGATGATGTTGTCGGTGCTATCCTTAGCGAGGAAATGCGACGGAAAAGCTCTAGTGAGACATCGGGTAATGCTTTGAGTGCAGAGTCCAGGGGAAGAAAAATGGAAAGAGGAAAGAGCTCAGGATATCGTAGTAAATCAAGGAAAGGTAGATCCAAGTCCAGATCGGGGATATTCTGCTGGAAATGTGGAAAGAAAGGACACCTAAAGAAGGACTGTAGATCTCGGAAGGGAAAAAAGGAGATGCATAGCAAGAAAACAATCATAAAGAAAATGTGACAGGTGATGTGTTACAAGATGCTTTGATTCTTTCTTTCGAAACTATTACTGATTCCTAGGTGATAGATTCAGGGGCCTCATTCCATGCCACACCTGATAAGAAATATTTTCATGACTATGTTCAAGGAAGTTTTGGACAAGTCCGTTTGGGTGATGATAAACCCTGTAAAATTGTTGGAATGGGTAAGGTTCTTGTAAAACAACAGAATGGAAACCAATGGCTACTAAATGAGGTAAGGCATGTTCCAGATCTGAAGAAAAATCTGATTTCAACAGGGCAGTTAGGCGGTGAAGGTTGTGTGAAAACTTTCACAGATAAAGCTTGGAAGGTCACCAAAGGAACCCTGGTAATAGCAAAAGGTGAAAAGGTTGGTACATTGTATTTATGCAATGGTATTTCTAACTCTGTTAATGCTTTAACTTCTAAAGGAGCAGATGCAGTGTTATGGCATCATAAGTTCAGACACATGAGTGAGAAGGGGATGAA
Organism: Pinus tabuliformis; assembly: GCA_031772625.1. NCBI lineage: Eukaryota > Viridiplantae > Streptophyta > Pinopsida > Pinales > Pinaceae > Pinus > Pinus tabuliformis. The sequence goes on from CM062818.1 coordinate 1,909,020,866, forward strand.
GATCCTTCACTCAAGGAATTTGTTGCCGGGTTTGAAGAATGTTGATTTGGACTTCTGTGAGAATTGCATTTATGGAAAACATAAGAGAGTCAAATTTCTCAGAGTTGGGAAAGAAAAGAAGAGCGAAAAATTAGAGTTTGTGCATACAGATGTATGGGGACCTTCTCAGGTATCATCTCTTGGTGGCTCTCATTATTATGTTACGTTTATTAATGATGCAACTAGAAAAACTTGGATTTATTGTATTAAGAATAAATTTGATGTATTTGATACTTCCAAGAAATGGAAAGCTTTTGTTGATATTGAGACAGGAAAGAAATTGAAGTGTCTCAGATTAGACAATGGAAGTGAATATTGCAACAATGAGTTTGATAGGTACTGTTCAAAGTATGGAATTCGCAGAGAAAAGACAGGTCCAAGAACACCACAAGAAAATGGTGTGTCAGAAAGGATGAATAGAACCATCATGGAGCGTGAAAGGTGCATGAAATTGCATGCATGATTTCCTTTACAATTTTGGGCAGATGCTGTAGATACTGTTGTTTATCTAATAAACAACGGGCCTTCAAGTTCCTTGGATGGTGGTGTTCCAGAGGAAGAATAGACAGGTAAAAAGGTAAACTACTCCTTTTTGAAGCCTTTTGGTTGTGAGGCCTTTGTCCATATTAATAAAGAAAATAGAACAAAGCTTGAGGCAAAATCAAAGAAATGTACCTTTATTGGATATGGTGTTAACGATTTTGGTTATCGCTTATATGGTTATGAAAATCAAAAAATCATTAGGAGCAAAGATGTAATATTCAATGAAAAGGTCTTGTATAAGAATCAGTTGCAGGAAAAGAAACAAGAAAAAGAAAACAAGAAATACACAGTTCTTGATGAGATCACTAAAAAAGTAAAGGTGCCTGAAAATAATAATAATCAACAACCACAACAACAGCAACCACCACAATAGCAACAGGCGCCCCAAACACCTAAAAGTGGTGTTAGAAGATCTACCAAGATAAGTAGACCCCCTGAACGATACTCTCCTTCATTATATTATTTATTGTTGACTGATTCTGGTGAACCTGAATGTTATGAAGAAGCAATGCAGGTTAAAAACAGGAAGAAGTGGGAGCTAGCCATGGAAGAAGAGATGGACTCATTAATGCATAACCAGACTTGGGACTTAGTCAGGTTTCCTGCAGGTAAAACTAAATTGCAAAATAAATGGGTTTACAGGCTGAAGGAAGAAGATGGAGGAAAACAGAGGTACAAAGCTAGACTTGTGATGAAGGTTTTTGCATAGAAGAAAGGTATTGATTTTGATGAAATATTTTCTCTTGTTGTTAAAATGACTTCAATCAAAACTATTCTAATTCTAGTAGCAGCTGAAGATTTGCATCTTGAGCAATTAGATGTAAAGACAGCCTTTCTCTATGGGGATTTGGAGGAAGAGATATATATGCAGCAGCCACAAGGATATGAGGTAAAAGGGAAGGAGAAACTATTTTGCAGGTTGAAGAAGAGCTTGTATGGATTAAAACAGGCTCCAAGGCAGTGGTATCTAAAATTTGACAAGTTTATGTCTGAACAAGGTTATACTAGATGTCACTATGATCATTGTGTTTATCTGAAAAAGCAAAATGATGGCAGCTATATTATATTGTTATTGTATGTGGATGACATGCTTGTTGCAGGGTCTAACATGCCGAAAATAAATGTGCTAAAAAAAAAATTGGCAAATTCATTTGCAATGAAGGATTTGAGAGCTGTAAAACAAATCCTTGGTATGAGAATAACTAGAGACAAAAAAAGTCACAAATTTACATTGTCTCAGAATGAGTACATACAAAAGGTGTTGAAAAGATTTAATATGCACAATGCAAAACCAGTCAGTACACCTTTTTCTAGCCATTTTAAGCTTAGTAAGGAAATGTGCCCAAAGACCCAAGAAGACATGGATTATATGTCTAAAGTTCCATATGCATCAGCAGTTGGAAGATTAATGTATGCAATGGTCTGCACAAGGCCTGATATTGCACATGCAGTGGGAGTTGTAAGCAGGTACATGAACAATCTAGGAAAGGAACATTGGATGGCAGTGACATGGATTCTCAGATATTTGAAAGGTACCACAAATCAAGCATTATGCTTTGGTGGTTCAAACATTTCTCTACAGGGATATGTTGATGCAAATATGGCAGGTGACAGAGATAACAGGAGGAGCACTTCAGGATATGTATTTACTGTAGGTGGAACACATGTGAGTTGGGTTTTAAAAATCCGAAGTGTTGTTGCACTTTCAACAACAGAAGCAGAGTATGTTGCTGCTACAGAGACTAGTAAAGAAATGATTTGGTTACAAAGGTTTATGGGTGAATTGGGTAAGGAGCATGATATGGGCGCATTATACAGTGATAGCCAAAGTGCCATTCATCTTGCAAAGAACTCAACATTTCATTCTAGGGCTAAATACACATAGCTCAAGTACCATTTCATACGATCAGTGTTGGAAGATGGAGAGTTGAAGTTGGAAAAGATACACACTAGCCAGAATCCTGCAAATATGCTAACAAAAGTTGTAACCAGGGAGAAAATGAAAATATGCTCAGTTTCAATTGGTCTTCAAGTATGATGAAGAAGATGAGAAACAACCAAGTCCAAAGAGGAGTCATTGTCCAGCAAATGAAGTAACGGTGGAGTTGCTATAATCAGTCTCCAAGTGATAGATTGTTAAGTGTGGAGCCTGATTATCTTCTGTATTCAAAGGTATCACCACATTGGACCCCAGTTCGAAATGTGTTGCCACCCGTAAAATATTCGCTGCAGGGGGGGTCCGGGGGGGGTGGTTGCGACCTTTGGGAGCCCCCCTGGCAGGGGGTTTCGGGGGCAGTGCCCCCGAAGCTAAGAATAGATGTAAAATTGCCTTGTAAAAGTATAGTAATTTCTAGTCAATCTGGGCCGTTCATTAAGCGGAGATCTGATGGTAGAAGTTATGTTTAATTTAGGGTTTTTTTGCCCTAGAAGGCAACCCCTCACTATATATGAGGGAATTTTATTGCGTCTATGTCAAACTTTATTTTGAGTGAGAAAGAGAGAGGAGATTGAGAGCGAATAGGGTGTTACAGCGAATCTGCTATAGGTCGTATCTCTTCAGTTTGCTGGATAATATAAAAGGAAGGACTGGTTGTTTCTCTGTGGACGTAGCCCAAACCGGGTGAACCACATATATCTGTGTCTCTCTTGTTTTTTGCGTTTTCTATGTTTATATTTCTGCAATATTTTATGTTTTCCATTGCTCCATAATATATAATTTTCTAACAAATGAGGAATGGGATATTCCGTTCTTGGTGGAAGAAAGTGAAGAAATAGGAAACAACCATGATCAGCAGATAAAGGCAGAAGGAGAGAATTTAGATGCAGCAATCAAGCCGAGTCTAGCAAAGGAAACTCATAATGGATTAAAAGCTACACCAACGCTCAGAAGATCAGGTAGGCAAACTCAATTGTCTACTAGATACAAGGAAATGCTTTCATAACTAGTATGATGAATGTTGTTGAACCTTCTAGTTATAAGGAAGCAAAGGAATGTAGTGAATGGAAAACAACTATGGAACAAGAATATGAATCTATAATCAGGAATAACATTTGGGAGCTGGTTGAACTTCCTAAAGGGAAACAAACCATAGGCTGTAAATGGTTGTACAAACCCAAGATTAATGCAGATGGAACCATAGATAAAATAAAAGTTAGATTGGTAGCAAAGGGGTATTCACAAAAGGAAGGCATTGACTATGAAGAAACCTTTGCCCCCGTAGCTAAACTAAATACTATAAAAATGTTGATTGCTTTAGCTACTAAGAAACATTGGATGATTCACCAACTAGATGTAAAACCTGTGTTTTTAAATGGAGAATTGAAAGAAGAGGTTTATTTAGGTCAACCTGAGGGGTTTGTCCAGAAAGGGAAAGAACATTTAGGATGTAGATTAAAGAAAGCTTTATATGGACTAAAGCAAGCACCCAGGTCCTCGTATGAAAAGATTGATTCATTTTTTCTGCAACTTGTTTACAATAGAAGTAAAAATGACCCTAATTTGTATACCATGAAAGATGAAAAAGGGCGCATAGTGTTGATTTATTTGTATGTAGATGATTTAATTATTACAAGTGATGTTATTGCTCTAATCAAAGAAATCAAGCAACAAATGTCACAGGTGTTCGAAATGAAAGACCTTGGTGAATTAAGATATTGTTTGGGTCTTGAGATCTGGAGAGATTTAGGAAAAACTTTTTTTGTCCCAGGGTAGGTATGTCAAAGGTCTACCGGTAAGATTTAGGATGGATTAGTGTAAGGCTGCAATAGTACCACTACAACAGAATATTAAACTTTAGAGTGAGGATGGCTTTAAAGAGGAAGATGCGACACTTTATAGACAACTGGTTGGGAGCTTGATCTACCTGACCACTACTAGACCAGATTTCACTTATGCAGTCAGTGTGCTAAGTCAATACATGTGCAAACCACTTGAGAGTCATTGGAATGCAACGAAGTTTGTTTTAAGGTATCTACAAGGAACTATAGACTATGGTATTAGTTACACTGATTCCTCTGATGTTAGATTGACAGGATTTACATATTCCAACTGGGATAGAAATGTAGACAACCACAGATCCATAATAGGTTATGCATTCAGTATTGGATCTAGGGTAATTACATGGAGCAACAAGAAACAGAACACAGTTTCCTTGTCTTCAGCGAAAGCAGAGTATCAAGCTATGTGTGCAGCAACATGTGAGGCAGTTTTTTTGCGGAGACTTCTCCAAGATGTCAGGGAAGAACAAAAAGATGCAAAAAAAATCAGATGCGACAACCAGAGTTCAATCAAACTTGCTAATAATTCGGTGTTTCACAAGGACACCAAACACATCGATACACAATTCCACTTTATGAGGGAGAAAGTACAATCAAAATAAATCCATCTTGTATATTGTAAAACATGTGATAATGTTGCAGACATTTTCACTAAGCCTCTTGGAAAAATTAAGATTGAAATGTTTAGGGAGATGTTAGGCATATTTGTGAACCTCTTCTCCATTAAGGGGGAGTGTTGAAGATAATGGAGAATTCTAGAATAGTGTGAGTTGGTTCACGAGACCTCAGAATAGGAATTAGTTTCTATTTCTAAGGGTATGGTTCTAACAACCCTAAAACTATATATGCTATATAATGTGTGATGTACATTGAGAATGTAGAGTGTTCGACTCTGTTTCGTAGAGCTGACCAATGGGTGTTTTATTTATCCATGCAACATTTCATTTTAACATCTATGTTTAAGATCTCAATTAACATCTACCTCATTGCTTTCGATATTTCTACACCAAACGAGTGATTGACCTTGAGTGATGATGCAACAGATTCAATGAAGGCACCTTCACTTTATTGATTTCAATAAGTGGAAGACATTGGTCTTGGTAGCGACGGAAATGGTCGCTCGGCCACTATTTGAGACGACCCTTTTTCCAAATGCGCTTTCACTATATCATGCCAACAAAATGGCAAAATCCCACGGGTCCGGTCATGAGGTCCTCCTTGGTTGGCTTGACGATTGCTGGCGAAGGACGTGCACTGCGTTCTCGCTGCAATCATATAACAACATGAGACTTTGCGCACAATGGATCGACATAAGAATGGTTATGGCCCTTCTCTACACAAGAATAAGGCTTGTCAACCAAAACAATGATGCGCTCAGGTTCCGATGAGCGATGCAGAGGATTGGTTAAATGAAGATGCCTGGTATTTACTGGTGTAACTAAATGTTTCCTTGGTCCTTAAATCAACAAAAATTGGATTAATGGTGTCATTGACCCTACCTCCACAGGTCTGTCATTACTGCATGGAGTACACTAATTCCCATTTCTGAAGCTTGCATGTGTTTCCAGGCAATTATCTCTAGCTTCGTCCATAAACATGCTCATGTCAACTCGCCTTGAGTTGGCTTATCTCTCTGTCTATACGTCAGAAATGCTCAGCACTGCCAATACGTGGAGTGATCCAATGTGTTGCTGCAAACATCCACCCTATCATGCAAGTTCTAGAGAAAGTTGACTTCACTTCACGACATGAATTTTTCACTATTGCAGTCTCCCTGGCCAGTGATTTCCTTTAATCGACATCTTATAATGATCTAGCAACTTTCGAAGGAGTGCTTCCTCTTCTGATCTATGAGTGCCTCTCGGTATTAAGATACACTCCTTCGAATTTCGGCTCTGCACTATGTTGTAGTTAGGATAAAAAATACCACAGATATATCTATCATCCTCCTTCAACACCTGAAGTCCTTTGATTGCGATAAACTATGACAATCACGTTTTGTGAGTCTAGGGGATGCAGTTTAGTATTAAGGACCTTTAGCCAAGAGAATTTGCCCCAATCAACCTGCACAAAAGCTCCAAAACAAATACCCTCAATTAGAAACAGTAATAGATGCGTGAACCTTGACATATATCGAAGATGGAAATGAGGATGGAAATGTTGGGTAGGCGGAATAAATCCCACTAAAGTTCCCTGCATAAAACTGTTATGCTCCCACGATACACAATTTTGATTCCATTGTAATATCTCAAACAACGAAATAATCAACAGAGCTGGCACTTCTAGGTGTTCTAGTTAATAATAATTGCAATCAAAACACTAGACACATCGGGATTTGGAAATGCAGCCTTTACCTATATTAATAACTGAACAAAATGGTACATGCTCATACAATAATTTTCGAGCCCCTGCAATTTCATGCATAGTATTTTATCTCATGAGAAGAAAAATGCATTGAAGCACAATCGTGGACCTTGGATGGATCCACTAGACAAAATAACACCCACTGGTTTTCGTCTCTGTGATCAAACTGGAACTGACCATTTTCGTCTCTGTGATCAAACTGGAATTGACCAAGCCAAGTTCTCAAGTAAAACACAACAAGATAAATAAACCCGAATGATCCAAATGCTTAGCTTCTATCCCCTTTTATAGGCTTGGTGGACTACCTAAAGACCTTATTTTATTATTTTCCTGGAAAACCAAAGGCAAATACCATGCACTGATGCGATGGGAAAATACCACCATAAATACCATGGACAGATTCCGTCCATTTTGACCAGATCAAGAAAGGGAATATTACAGGATGACAAACATTGCATGTTGTGTAGAAATTCATTTACTTCATATTATTTTAGCCTGAAGAAAAATCTACAATCTAATTGAGTTGGGAGGTGTATTTCAAATATAAAAAAATGGAGCATAGAATTTGAGAAAACATTTGCTCCAAAAAATGAATCTAAACTGATTTATTAATGCTTCCCAGTATGGACCACGTTCAATTCATTCGATTTCGATTGTTAAGATTAATTTCCACCACTTCTTGCGAACAAACAACGATCTGCCATAACCTCATCCCACTTCATTCTTATATCATTCAATATGGAAGAGGATTAGAGGTCATTCTAATGAGAAGATGTGTATATCCCAGCCAAGCACAAGTCTCATGAACATCGATTACCGTACTGAGAGCTATTTCTGCGTTCATATTGTTCGTCAAGGAGCTTATACACTGACTCTCAAGTTGTCAACTGATTTGTCTACTGATTTCCAGAACCTCATTATAACAAAGTTTATTCATAAAATTGTTATGAGCAACAAAATTTTCCTCACTGACACCGATATATTGTTGTGTAAGTGGAGTTATAAATAATTAATTCCTACTTGTCTATGGTTGTAATTTTCTATTTGAGGAGTTTGTTCCTACATAATAGGAATTAGCTAGAATATAGTTTCTCCTAGTTTAGTGTGTGGTTGAGAGAATCTCTCAACCACACTACTGTACGTTTAAGATAGCATTCCTATCTTGAGACTATTGATTGTATAAATATGTGTGTAAATTCCTCATTCAATGACAATAGAATATTTTATTGAGTGTCTGCAATTTTGTCTTGGTATCAGAGCTTCAGAAGCCCCTGAGGGCCTGGCCCCTTGAGCGCTTGGCCCCTCCTGGGCTGATGGTTTGGCCCCTCCTGGGTTGAGGGAAATAACGAGTTTGATTATTGTTTGTTTCTCAATTTATGTTTGATTTGTTTGTCCATTTTTTATTCCAGCGGTGCAGCATAGTTGAGCCAGCGACGTTGGTAAGCATTAAGGAAACTCTGCACGCTGATGGATTTGCTAGTGCGTGGATCCTATATATCGATGGATCTTGCAGCGATGTTGCCCACTCCCCCGCAACAAATTTTCCAAGAGAACCATGCGAGAGTAGCTCCAATGGCTCCCTCCTCGACACTGGGGCATCACCTGGCATGGAGGCTCGTTGAGGCAGTCATGGCGCCAAGGATTTTCTCCGATCTACCAAGGACCAGCCCTTCTGCAAGCAGCAGCGGATGAAAATCTGGAACTCCGGAGAAGCCGAGGGTGGGGGAGCAGTCGGTTCCCCATCACATATCAGGTACATGAGCGTCGGCCAGTCGAGCTGGATCCTAGTCTCTAGGAAATGCAACCCCCAGGCAGAACATTCCAGGAGGGTGAGCCCGAGACGCTGCAGCAGATTGAGGATTTGAACTAGAGCGGGATCTTGTTATGCGCCTCCTGTTGTTGATTGTGTGTGGAAGAATTATAAGCAGAAGCGACATATGATGAACAGAGATAAAATGAATGGAGAACGGCTTCGACGAGAACCTGCTGGAGTTAATCATTTTGATGACCTTCCTGATGATGTACTTATCTCTGTCCTCGCCAAGTTCAGCACTAGTGCAAAATACGCAACAGATAATCGGCTCAACGACAGCTTGGATCCATTGTCAAATTGCTTTAATCTTAAATTATTCTACTTGGCTTCCAATGACTTCTTGGGTCTGATTCCTGCTGACCTTGCTCAGCTTAGGCACCTGGTGAGGCTCGACGCTTCTGATAACAATCTTTGCGGATCGATTCCGCCGGTGATACAGAGCCTTACGTGGCTGGTAACTCTTCACCTGCTGAAACAGAGCTGGTGCTCTGTGAAGGAAGGGTTTTGCATTCAGAAGATTTGTTTCATTCAATCTGTTGGAAGCGTTGCTCAATACCATACCTATGTGTTCAATCGTTTTTCCAAATTCTGTTTGTGAAGCATTGAGAACCAGTCAATTGCTGTGGTAGTCACTGCATTTATCTGAGCACCTTTGCTGCAGATTGAGGTTGCTTGAAAGTGGATCGAACACAATGCAGTGGTTGTGGCAATTCATCCCTGAGATCTGGTTCATTGAGAATTATGGATTGAGCCTGCCGCCTGGTCTGGTTCGTCGCAAGGTCTCTCTCCATTTTTCTAACTACTATATTTGCTTTGTTCGTGCCCAATTTTGCAGACTTTCTGTCTCTTGTGCGCAGTAGTGTCTGTTGTGCTCTGGGTTTTGTATTGCCTACTGCATTTCACTTCATCGCTTGTAGGAAGGATTGTTCTTTGGGTTTCGTGATTTCAGATGTCCTGATCATCTGTTTTGGCACAATTTTCACTGTAATTGGGACAATATAGTCTGTTAAACAAATATTCAGCTCTACAGTGAAGGGTTAATTGTCGTTATCTGTGTCTTGTTCCAGTTGTCTCATATTCTGTTGTATGTAGTTGATAGTATCTTGAAACAAAAGCCAACAGAACAACTTTACGCCTTGTGTTAATGGTTGTTTACTTCTGATTTTCTGGAGTGGCAGCCCAGCATGGAGAAGATTGTTGGGTCCAGAACATTGCAGGATTGGAGGAGATCGGGCCGGTGGTGTGTGTTGAGCAGGCGGCCAATTGCAGATCACTAGTTATGATTCATGACATTTCCGGACTCTAAATAGTTGCTGTTTTAATAATCTTTGGGTAGAGATAGAGAAATTAAATTTGAAGAGTTTATGTTGTATTTTCTTGGAATCATGTTTAAATATTATTGAGCCTTATTGAGCCTAGCTAACTCAACACAGGCAAATTTATTTTATTAGAATTCACGACTCTAACGAATGACAGGTTAAGCATGGAGTTCCAAGAATTTATTTGACAAAGATGCCCAAGATGTGAACAATGAACAAATGAGGTAAAGGAGCAGCGACAACGTTTATGGTGGACAACAAAGTAGATTTTTGTTTGAGTTAGTGTGGCTTGTGGAATAGACTCCCTAGCCTGTTATTGTAATAGTCATTGTATGTACCCAAAAACTCCAAAATGTGGAATCAGATGTAAGATTTTTAAGGGCATCTGAAAGTTCGTGGTGATCTTAAAACCACTTTGTAATGGTTTATGGTCAGCCTGAAACCATCTTTTGTCACTGTAAAGTGATGGTTGGTGGTGAGCCAGAAACCATCTATATAGTCTTTATGACTGAAGTGCCTTTGTGGCCAACTTGCCTTTGTGGCTGAATCGCCTTTGTAGCTTGAGGTGCCTTTGTGGCCGCGTGTATATGAGAGCTTTGTGCTCAATTAAGCAGGTGGACTGCAGAACACCTGGCTCGAAATCAGATGATTTTTTCTGAGTAGAAGGGGATTGGCACACTTTTTGCGCTGATAGCAGCGCCAGGAAGGCCAACTGGCGTGTCTGTTAGGCCATTAATCGTGCCAATGGGCGCAGATTTTTTTTTCGTTCAGGATCGCGCCAATTCACCTTCAAGGGGATCCGCGGGAATCCTTATCTTCGTTTGATGATTTGTGAGAGGAGGCAAATCGGAGAAGTTGTGGATCTGTCCGAGGGAGGTAGATTGTGTTTTTTGGAGGTTCTCTACATGCAATTCACCTCATGGTGGTGGATTTAACTATCATGACAAGTAATCATTAAGGGGGAGAGTTAGAAATAATTAATTCCTACTTGTCTATGGTTGTAATTTTCTATTTGAGGAGTTTGTTCCTACATAATAGGAATTAGCTAGAATATAGTTTCTCCTAGTTTAGTGTGTGGTTGAGAGAATCTCTCAACCACACTACTGTATGTCTAAGATAGCATTCCTATCTTGAGACTATTAGTTGTATAAATATGTGTGTAAATTCCTCATTCAATGACAATAGAATATTTTATTGAGTGTCTGCAATTTTATCTAATGAAACAAGACACATTGGCCTCAACAATTGCGCAACGTCCAAGTAATTTGAAAGGGTAGCTAAGAGGCCCACTAGATAGACATTCGACGCTCCTCCATCATATTTTTTGTGATGTGATCTTATTCAGATACCATAAGGAATTAGTGTCATTAGTTTGCGCAATGGCACATGCCCACTCATATGTGTTTGTCTTGACAAGTGTCTCTACGTCTCATATAAACCACAACCGATGTTCTTTATGATATAACCAGCCTTTATTGTGCAATTCATTTGCATCATGTTATTGTAGAATATATAACAGTGTCCCTTCTTGAATTTTTGAAAAATATAAACCTTGCTGTAATCTAAAAGCAGTTTGAACATAAAATTGTGGTAATGTGTATTCAGGATCACCTTTTGCAGGAGTACCAGACCAGGGAGAACGAATTGTCTTGTATGGTTTTTCTCCTTGTGACACCGATACATGTATCCAATCATTGCTCAACTCTTCACTAGTTTACGATCAGTTTCCGATAGAAATCAGTGAAACTTCTTCAATCGACAGGATAAATAGTACAATTTTAGCCAGAATTTTGGTGCATCCTCTGGTCAACTTTGGCATGCGACTTTCACTTTCAGATAAATTAAATTAGTCCATCCATGTCGTGCAATCCCATGAATATATAAGGATCACTAAAAACCCAGCTACCAGCCTGTCATAAAATTGTAAAAGTGAATCAGACAGCACCATTTTGTGGAAATAGCTGGAAGATAAATTCTGGAGGCTCATGAATTCTAGAGCCCGCTATTATATTCAAGTTTTCCATGTGCTTTATTCCCATTATTCTTACTTTCTTTCTGTGTACCTGTTGTAATCATTAATCCTCAATCAACAATAGCATATTCTGACTCTGGACAACATTTTTCCCTTAATAAATTCTGGAGAACATTTTTCCATGCAAGGTTTAAATATATTTAAAAATTAAATAATATTATTTATTATTATTTTTGTTACCCCAGGTAATATCATATTCACTTTCCCAGGTAATATTATATTCAGTTTTTTTTGGTCATATTAGTTTGGGTTGGGAAAAAAATTACAAATTTATTATAGGCTAAAATTACAATTTATTATTTTTAAATAATATTTTGAATTATTTATTTTAAAATTGATTGGATAGATTTTTATTATGTAATCATTATCTTAAAATTGTTTAGATAGATTCTTGATGATGATGATGATGGTTAACGTCCTCTGAGACCAAACATTGGTCTATCGGACCTAAAAATAAATTATTTAATTTGATTTAAGATTTTATTCCTATACTCAAAAAGCTTGGAGAGAAACCTTCCGAACTCACTATAATTTTGACATTTCTCAAAAAGCTTGGAGAGAAGCCTTCCGAGCTTATTATGTAATCATTATCAATATATACCCACCTATACCATACTCTAAAATACATACTATGACTTAATCCAATCTGTACCATGCTCTGAAATACGTATCCCTTCCAATTTTAAGAAAAAATACAAGTGCCTAGACAAAAGTAGATTTTAGAATCCACAAATAATTTATTTTTTTAAATATATTTCAAAAATTGAAATACGTACCCCTTCCAATTTTAAGAAAAAATACAAGTGCCTAGACAAAAATAGATTTTAGGATCCACAAATAATTTTTTTTTAATATATTTCAAAAGTTAAATAACATTATTTATTATTATTCGTTTTTTTTCAAACTCATATTAATTTGAATGTGAGGGAAAAATATTTATAAATTTACTATAATCTAACATTATAAATTAAAATTTATTATTTAAATAATATTTTAATCTATTTATCTTAAAATTGATTAAATAACTTTTATTATTTAATTATTATCCATATATACCACATCCTATAACCTGATACAACCATGCTCTGAAATACATACCATGACTTAATAGAGTATATATTATGGTAGATTGCGGATCCCGTACGAGTTTACGATCCACAAATAATTTATTTCTTAACATTATCCTCCGCCGGTAGTTGCTAGTGGCATTGATGGGAAACCCGATGGAAGGAAGCAATGGTTGTGTGCCCTGCTTTCATTGTACTTACAGAGTTCAAAGTTTAATGCTCATGGGACCTGGCACTCAAAAATATTTTTGGATTTTATTGATATTTTTTTTTATTCATTATTTTATTTTATTATGAATGGAGTTACATTTATTACGCATGTGATCATGTAACGAATTTCTATGTAATTTTATTCAATTTCTAATTCAATTTCTATTGAGTAGTCACTTAATATAAGTGTATAAATATATTTGGTAGTTAATTAACATTTTAGAAAATTTGAGAATTAGTTAAGTAGTTTTTATATTATGGCTTAATATATAATTGTAGGTAAGTTATGTAATTTTCAAATTTGGAACTCTGATTTTATTTGAAAAAACCAGGTAATCAATCAACTACGTTATGATTATAAGTGTGACTTGATAGATGTGACCCACTTTTTAAAGTAGTGCTGCTACTATTAATATTGTTATTAAATGAAAATTTGAAATTTTGTTTTGGAATTTTTTAAATTATTTTATTTAATAACTAATTTTAAAATAAAATTTAATTATTAATATATATATATATATATATATATATATATATATATATATATATATATATATATATTGAACTATTTAATTTTGTAAATAAATAAAATACAATTATATTTATGTGTTTTTATGTAAAAATGTTCATCAACAATTATTTTTTTATATAATCTAACTTTCTAAGGGCAAAAAATGAATATAGTTTTTTTTTAATCATGGATTTTTTTTCAAAGTCAACGATCATCTTCCATAGGTACTAATAGTAGCAACACACAATCCAAATGAAAATTTCCAACCATATGTAAATTAACAATTTATCAATGGAATACTTTATCAACTAGCTTTAGAAAATCAAATGCCAAGGCAACAACTCCATAAACATAAATAAAATCAAACAAATACACAATCAATGTCTTAAAGAAAAAGAATAATAAAATGTTAAATATGATAAAGTGACCAATACATAATGACATAAACAAAAATTAATTTATGTTTTATTTTTTATTAAAATTATATATATATATATATATATATATATATATATAGATATATATATATGAATTACGCTATAAAATATACATGAAATTAAATTTCGTAAAGACAAAATTATCATTTCATTCATGTATTATAACATGCATATATATACACACAACCTATAATATTATTAGAATACCACATGCTTTATTTAGTTATAGGGTTATTGAAATCACGACATAAATCAAAAAATTTGGGTATTTCCAAAATCAGATGTTTATATAGGAATATATCATAAAATTCATTTTTAATCTTAAATTTTCTTTTTGTTTAGGATAACACTTTGCTATATATAAATGAGAAACTTATTAATTGAGAGAAAATTCAAAATCAAAATATCTCATATTATCCAAATACGTCCTCATGCAAATAAAAAATAATAACTTATTTTAAAATAATTTATTTTACCATAATTAAAAGTTTAATTGTTTCACATTTTAAATTTACATATGAATAAAATTAAGTAAATTACTATTACAATTAACTAATAATAAAACCATTCAATCAATCAACATATTAAATTAAAATAAAATAGTAAAAGTTTTTTCGTTTCATAAATATATGATCGAAGTAAATAATTTCCAATTAAAATCAACAAATAAAATGTAAAACGACTCCATATTTTAATTAATTTAATTCAGTTGTCTAAGGGGTTTTGGATAGACAGTAATGAAGTGCACACTCCTAGATGTTAAGACATTTGTTCAATTCCCCACCCTATTCAATTGTTATTCTTGGACATGACCATGATGTAAATTCATTGTTGTTGAACTTAAAAGAAAAGAAAATTTAGACTGAAGTGTACCATTTGTCGATTCAAAGGAAAATAATAAATAGTAGATCAATTTGTATCAAAGGTTCTGAATATAGGTAGATTTCGTTAGATTTTATCAAGAAAGATCTACAAATATCAGTAAATTGTTTGACAACAATGAGTTTGGCATTGCAACCATTAGCGCATATAACACTACCATCGGAACTTACAAATAAAGACAACATCTTTGCATCTTAACAATAGTTAACTAACATGTCATTTAATTCCAGTCAAACACAATTCCACATTATGCCTACTAAGTTAATATCTCATAAGTATCTTGCTCAACATAAGTTCAATAACAATAACTTTGACCTTATAATTGCCATAATTTAATGTTAAATAAATAAAGACAAAAACTTTCTTATTGTCATTTTCTTCAATGTCAATTTGATATATATATATCTATATATATATATATATATATATATATATTCTTACCTACCACAAAATACTCAAGTATTTTAAAAGTTTTTGATAGTAATGAATCTATTTGGCATCAAAAATATAATTCAAACACTTCTAATAGAACAATTTTTTTTCTTTTTAATATATCCAATTCCAATCATTTTAACGTAGCTGCGTTAGAAAGTTAGTCAAAGTGGTTTGTCCTTTTGTCTCTGACTTATGATTTAGTTATTTAAAATGATATGGTAAGTTAAATTATAATCATATTGGTAAATAGTTTTTTTATTAAATGTATATTATTTTTGTTTTAATTTATTTTTTTAATTATGATAACATTTTACAAAATTATAAAATAATGATCAAATAATAAAGGGGTTGTGTTTAGCGTAATTTTTTGGACTTTTCAATGTTGGAATCAGGTGAAAAAATGGAAGTGATTTTGATTTGTGTTATTTAAACTCTTTTTTTTTTACTGTATATATAGATTCAACACCCTGGTACTCCAAGGCATTTGGATTGTGCAAAGGTTATCTATCAAGCTTGTGATTTCAATAAATTCCCAACAAGTTTGGAGAAATTAAACAGAAAAAAATTTCCAAAAAAATCTCATTAAAAAATAAAATAAAATTATGTAAATATTTATATTTATAGAAAAAGAAATTGCATATTTTACATCCTGTTTGGATCTGTTCTTATTTTCCCCTTCAAAGATATCAACTCCGCTGCCATACAGTTTGTGAGGCATATTCCTTTTATTTGTGCTTATTTTTTTGTTGATAATGAAAACGATTACTGCGCATATGAAAATACCACTCGGTTCCAGACTTGGAAAACCTGTGAATCTGTGCCCGTCACGATCCATCCCTTGTCCGTGTCAGATAGAGCTCCGATACCATATCAGTGAGAGCAGAGCTTCAGAGATGCACACACAACCAACTCAGAGTTTATTTTCATTCGATGTCTAAACATATATTTATATACAACAAAGAGACTTCTGGAATTTGGTGGGTTAGTTGCTTCTTCAAGAAGCTTGCTCATTTTGTCAACTATTTCTAGAAACTATGCCTAAAATATCTGCTGAATTATCTAGAACAATCCAGCAACCACATTAATGAGGGTGGTTGGAATTAATGTCTTTCAACACTTCCCCTTAATTCCAACCATATAACAAAAGCACAAGACACTATACTCTTAATTGTCATGCCTGCTGGTCTAAGTCTCAGCTAGGCTTACAACAAAACATTTCATTTTTGACTTCTTGTTAAGGGATCCATGCTTGTTCATTTGCTGGTGCAGTTTCATCTTCACCTTTCTGACTTTCCTAAAAGAATTTCTCTGCTCCTTGCTTATGTACTTAATATCAGCAACCTTTTCCGGATCAAGACCCCGAACAAGATAATCTAATTCAAATTCTCCCCACTTTCCATGAGGAACCAGCAAATGAGCCATCAAAATGTAGTCATTTATGAGCGGCCTCCGAAGAACATCCATGGTAGTATCCTCCACAGTACCAGTCATCTTAACAATTGGGTTTTTACTCTGAGTGATTTCTTCAACAACATGATCCTCAACATGAGTGATTTCTTCAACAACATGATCCTCAACAACATGAATGATTTCTTCAACAACATGATTCTCAACATGACATTGTTTGTCCAAGGACTCAAAAATACTGCTAATTCCAAATGGGTTCCTGAGAAAATGATCATTGAAAAGATCATTGTCAAAAAAGTCTAAAAAGATAGACATATCAGCTAGGCTTAAATTTTTCTTAAATTCTAGCGAGCTTTGACTTCAAAATAGCACCACTCTTGGAATAGCACCTCTCAGATCTGCCTCCCACTTCTTATCCTTGACCACTGGTTTTAGCTTTACAATTACTATGTGCAAAAGAGGCACACCTTGCAAGAACTTGTTAGAAATCCAAGTTTTATCCCGCTGTTCCTCTTCTAATATCAAATCGGGATTATGGAAAAGACTAATTTCATTCCCTAAATTGCCTCATACATGACAGCAAACGATACTATAAAAATCAACACAGTTACTACAATTAAACACAGAAATTGCATAGCCGGACATACTTACTCTGCTTCCAGCCTCACAAATCTTGGCCCTCTCGGATGCTCACAAGCCTCAACCACATAGCGCCACTGGCCCAGCAGCCACACATGCACAGGTGGGCACGCTACGCGCCCTGTCACTTTTCCCAGGTCTCGACTCAGCGATGCACAGGTCTCTTCAATGTCCAAGCAAATTTTATAACAACCTCTTCTCACTAATAGTAATCTTCAGTCTCGGCCCTCCAACTCTGGCAATTCAATAACACATGCACATTCTACAACTTCAGCACCAACACGCTTCAATAATCTCATGGCAATATACGAGACACTTCAGTGCTTTTGAACAACACTCCTATCCACAACAGCACTGCCTCACAACTCAACCACTATGCCACTTTCCCATAGCCGCAACAGCTCATGCTCTCTGCACCATACTGGCCACATACAAGCTCCGTGTTCTAACAACGACTCTTGCAAACAGAAACCCAACGATGATCAAGATTCAATAGCTCTCTTCTCCTTTCGTGGTTGGAACAAGGAAATCACATTCGACAGTATCTTCTGCACGCAACAGCTTTAGTCAATTCGCCCTTCACTAGAGCCTTCACCACTTAAATGGGATTTCCACAACAAACTCGGTCGCACCGCACTATACTTCGGTCCACGACTCTCCAACAATTTCTTTAAGGGATTAAACAACGAACACTACCCTTTGTGCAACTCACTGCAACAAACAGATTCACAGCACTCCCAGGTGGCACACAATCCACCATTGTTCACACACAAATCGAATCTCACTCCCCGAGACCTTCATAGGTGTCTCCACTCCTCGGCCTTTAGGCTCCTTCACGCTAAGCAGTGTGCTATCACACTTCAACTCCACCTTCACAACATCTCCAGATAGTCATTTCTCTACTTCAATGGCTCCAACGACCTTCAAACAGCAACACACTCCCGCATCACTCAAACAACATTCAGCGCTCCTCAGCGGTAGCGGCACTCAGCACTCACAACAAGCTATGCTGACACAACGATGGGCGATTTGGAAATTACGTATCGATCTCAAACCCTTAGCTCTTCACTCCACCGAGCCCACTCGACTATGGCTCACCAACACTCACTGAGCTCATAGCTCTTTACCAGCCCTCACTCCTGAGCTCTCAGCTCAGTCGCCCTCGCTCACGGCTCACCAATTGATCCGGATCTTAAACAGGAACGCAATAAAATACAGAGATAACCATAAAGACAAATATGCAGTGGAAATAATATTTCATTTCATTATTGTAAAATACTGAAATATGCTTACAAATAGAAATGGAAATAACCCAGCTAGGGCGATGGTAGCTTATCTCTAAGAAGAGATGTGTCGGCTGCATGCCTCTGAACTGTTGTGAACTGTCTTTACAATGAGGCTCGAAGGCCTATTTATTATTGAGAGACAATGGAAAACCCTTCACATTCCAAAACCTAACCCTAGAAGATGAAATGCCAAATTGTGGGCCCCGTTTTGGGGTGGGTTGGACAGCCAACTTCCCGGGTCGCGAATTGGTCGTATTATCTCCGTTTGACGCGCATGATAGCCTGTTGGAAAGATCTCTCCGAGGACTACGACGGAAAAGACGATTTTTATTGAAAAAATCACTGGCGGTAGATTTCCCAAAAAACGTCGTTTAGGGCCTCAAAACAGCTCTGGAAGTTCAAGACCCGAAAAACTGCTAAAAATAGTAAGTTGTGCTACAATTAAGGAAACTGAAAAACTGAAAAAGACAGTTGTGGGGGTCCAAATGGGATAGGTGGGTGGCCACCAACATCCACCTGGATCATTCCTCCCCCATTAGGAAGCAATGGTCCCCATTGCGTTGAGTTCCTCCCTGAGATGAGGAAGCTTCTATTGAGCTGGGTCTCTGGTGAGCTGTTCTGCAATCTCTGATGTGTCCATAAATGGTGGGGAACATGGTCGGCGACAGTCCACATTGAACACTCGGTGCAAGCGAAGGAATGGAGGAATGCTGTGCTTCAAAGCATTGTTTCCCGTAGCCTTGTTACTGGTGTAAGGACCATGTCGAAGTGGTCTGAGTTTCTGATGGGTTCTGGTAAGGCCCTCCCTCTACAATTGTAACCAAACTTTGTCGCCCACCTGAAACTTGTGTGGTACCCCTCCGGGTAAGGAGAAGTTGTTCCTGTGTTCTGTCACGACTGTATCCCTCTGTTGCTGCTGCTGTGTGGAGGAACCCTTCATGGGGATCATGGATGTAGCAACGATCTTCCCCTTACTTTGGGAGCGCACCAAACAGAAAATAAATTTCCTAGTCTATGAGATGAGCTTGCTGCCTTTCTTAGCAGTGATCAAAGAGGTGGTGGTAGGTGGGGCTAACTCCGGTATCTTGTATAATGAATTATCCAAAGAAATGATGACAGCGCGAGGCCTTGACTCATACACAGCATGTCGCCTCCACAAGTATGGCTGGCCTAATAGTACATCACAAACATCCAGAGGTGTAACATCACACAATACCTCATCTGTGAAGGGCTTGATGCTGTAGGGAAGGCGGCACTGCTGGCGAACTTTGAGATCTCGTCCTTTGTGAAGCCAACCGATACTGTACAACTATGGGTGTGGTGTAGTTGGTAGGCCCAACCGCTTCATGACCTTTGTTGAAATGAGGTTCTTTTGGCTGCCACTGTCGACAATGAATTGCAGCGGTAAACCCTTCACCCACATCTGTGAGTGGAAAAGGCGTTCCCCCTCCTCTGGATCTTCGGGCTCATTTTTCTGGATCTTGGAAGTAGCAACAGTGGCGCTGGGATCCGCATCAATGATCTGCTTCCCTTTGTCATTCCCCTTGTCGGGTTCTGACTCAGAGTCGGAACATGCATCTGATTCGGAAGCCTTCAACTCGGCTACCAGTGACTGCTTGGTCCGACACTCACTTGTGTTATGAGTGGGACTCTTGTGGAACTCACACCACTTTCCTGTGTCCTTCTTCGGCTTCGTGGTATTGTTCTTTTCTTGCGGCTTCGACGGGTTGTCTTGGGTCACCCCGCCTTGGCTTTGTCCTTTGGGCTTTGGATTTGAAGATCCAAAGTCTCACTTCTTCTGTTTGAACTTTTGCTCGATTTTGACAGCGTATCAGTATGCTATGCCGAGTGAGGAGATGTTCAAGAACTCCATCTCTTCTTGGATGTATCTATGTAGGTAGTTGCGGTATTTGAGTACCAGATGCAGCTCAGAATCTTTGATACCCAATTGTGTGCGAAGGGTATGAAAAATGTTTGTGAACTCCGGCACATCTTGGTCTCGTCCCTGCCGCAGTGTGGTCCATTTGATGTATTTGTCCTCATAGCTTTTGATAGGGTAGTCCTACTCCTTGATGGCATCCTGGAAGTCATTCCAAGTGGGTGCGGCTGAAAACAGTGAGCCTGTACTTTCATTCTTCTGTTCGCAGTAGGTTTCCCACCAGTCCTTGACGTGGGGGGCTGCTTTGAGAAAAGCAAAAACAATCTTTTCTCTACTTGAAAATTCATGAACAGAAAAATACCCATCGAGCAGATTTAACCATTTATCTACGGCATCTGCGTCTATTTGACCCTCGAAGATGGGATTTCAAAATTAAATTATACATTAAACGGTGTGGCATTTCCAGAGTAGTTGTTGGAAGCCGATGCGTCGCCTCTAGGTAGCCGCTGAAGGATTTGGGCAAAGTTGTCCATCATCGCGTTCCTTTGTCGCTCGAGGGCTTCTTTGAGCAATATTTTGATAGGATCTCCTGCCCCCTCGTTTTTCTTCTCATCCGCCATGGGAGATCGTCGAGATTTGCGAGGCTGGTCTTGCAAAGGTTCGACCAGTTCCAGACCTAACTCCTTATATCCCGACTTCGTTGGGGACATGCAAAGAAAAATAGAGAAAAAGCAGACCGCTCTGATACCACTGATCCGGATCTTAAACAGGAACGCAATAAAATACAGAGATAACCATAAAGACAAATATGCAGCGGAAATAATATTTCATTTCATTACTGTAAAATACTGAAATATGCTTACAAATAGAAATGGAAATAACCCAGCTAGGGCGATGGTAGCTTATCTCTGAGAAGAGATGTGTCGGCTACATGCCTCTGAACTGTTCTAAACTGTCTTTACAATGAGGCTCGAAGGCCTATTTATTATTGAGAGACAATGGAAAACCCTTCACATTCCAAAACCTAACCCTAGAAGATGAAACGCCAAATTGTGGGCCCCGTTTTGGGGTGGGTTGGACAACCAACTTCCCGGGGTCGCAAATTGGTCGTATTATCTCCGTTTGACGCGCATTGTAGCTCGTTGGAAAGATCTCTCCGAGGACTACGACGAAGAAGAAGATTTTTATTGAAAAAATCGCTGGCGGTAGATTTCCCAAAAAACGTCGTTTAGGGCCTCAAAACGGCTCCGGAAGTTCAGGACCCGAAAAACTGCTAAAAATAGTAAGTTGTGCTACAATTAAGGAAACTGAAAAACTGAAAAAGACAGTTGTGGGGGTCCAAATGGGATAGGTGGGTGGCCACCAACATCCACCTGGATCACCAATACTCACTGAGCTCACACCCTCAGCTCTAATACCATGTCAGATAGAGCTCCGATACCATATCAGAGAGAGCAGAGCTTCAGAGATGCACACACAACCAACTCAGAGCTTATTTTCATTCGATGTCTAAACAGATATTTATATACAACAGAGAGACTTCTGGAATTTGGTGGGTTAGTGGCTTCTTCAAGAAGCTTGCTCATTTTGTCAACCATTTCTAGAAACTATGCCTAAAATATCTGCTAAATTATCTAGAACAATCCAGCAACCACATTAATGAGGGTGGTTGGAATTAATGTCTTCCAACAATCCACTTCTTCCGCGTCCAATTGGTTTCCTCTGCCATCCCTAAAGTGATATATAACAACCTTGTAACTTTCATCTTTAAGCAATCTTGGGTCTCTTGTTATCATAAATATATGAAGCATTCCTCCACCTGATCCTCTTGGATGATAGGTGTCGTGCACCTTATATGGCTCGACTTTGTCTGCCTTCATATGTTATACGGAAGCCACCATTGGAAGTGTTGGTAATAAAGCACATGAATCTTGAAGTGTACGAATTGGCATTTTCCATACGGGAGATTTGACTGTGCTTGTTGCAGGACATCCAACACTGCAATAGAGTCAAGATTATCCAGAATACATCCTCTATCCTTCTCCAGAACAAAGTTACATAAATTCATGTCAGTTGATTGTCCTGATTCTAAGTTTTAATTATGATATCAATCCAATCCAACTTCATTGGGAAAAATTAAAGACTCACCAGGTGAACATTGGTTTTTCCAACCAAAAAAACAGCTGACATGTAAGAGGGCGATATCTGCACAATTTTCCCAAATTCCATTACTATCATTGAATGGCATAAGTACAATCTATCGCTTTTAATTTCAAACTATTAAATCCCTGGTCGTTACTGCAAGAAATCAATAATACCACACAACGAATTCCAAGTTCCAAAAAATGGGAAAGTAAACCCATACTTCCAAAAATTGGAAAGCATCGTTCCAAATTCCGCCACTATGCGTTGAAATCTGGAGACATTTCAACTGTTCCTGCTGATCCACCTCTACTATGCTCTTCAGTTTGTGACACGCCTCTCCTTCCTGATCAACCTCTACTATGCTCTTCAGTTTGCGACACGCCTCCCCTACTGGATCCAGTAGGGATCTCAGATACTCAATGTTACATGTTTCCTGTTTGACAAAGCAAATAGCGCCATTGTGTGTTGATATCCAGAGGCAATGCAACCGTTTCTGCTGACTCGATGCTTCTATGCCTTTCAGCCTCCAACACACATCTGCTTTAATTTGTTCCAGTGATCTCAGACCTTCAAGGTTGAGGGTTTCCAGCTTGACACACCCATTTATGTTGAGAAACTTTAGATTTTCAAGATTTGTGAATGTCTTTATTTCGGAGCAAAATTCCAGGTTGAGGTATTCCAGTGATCTCAGACCTTCAAGATTCAAGATTTCCAGTTTAACACATCCATTCATGTTGAGAAATTTAAGATTTGAAAGATGTGTTTAATTCAATTCCATGCTTAGTTTTTCTAATGATCTCAAGCCTTCAAGATTCAAGGCTTCCAATTTGATGCAGCCATTTATGATGAGATGTTTAATATGTTCAAGATTTGAAAGATATGTCAGTGTCTTTAATTGGAAGCAAAATTCCAAGTTCATGTACACTAAAGATGTTTGATCTTTTCAAATCAGATCTATTGCGCATGATCGAAGCATCCCGATTGTCTGGAAACATTCACTCGGCTACTACCACAACCTTCATTGCGCTGATTCCAAAAAAATCAGACCGGAATTCTTTCAAGATTTTCGGCCAATCTCTCTATGCAACATCATGTTCAAATTAATTTCCAAAATTATTGCGGAGAGAATCAAGCCTATTCTCAATTCCTACATCTCTAGAGAACAACATGCATTCTTAAAGGGCCGACTCATACTGGATGCGGTTGCCATGACACAGGAAAGTCTTTTTTCTATCCTGACGAAGAATATGGATGCGGCTATTCTCAAGATCGACTTACAAAAAGCTTATGATTGTGTTGACTGGGGTTTTTTGAGAATTCTTCTGGCTAAGACAGGACTGAAATCAAAAAGTGTCAATTGGGTCATGTCTTGCGTAGAGAATGTTAAATATTCGGTGATTGTTAATGGTATTCCCTCATCTTTTTTCCAAGCGGAGAGAGGCCTCCGACAGGGATGCCCACTGTCCCCATTACTGTTCATCCTGGTGATGAACTCCCTCAGCTTGCAGATAAATAGAGCTGTCGAGGATAAGAGATGCCGCCCGGTCAAAATCTGCAAGGACAATTACATCTCACACAGTCTCTTTGTCGATGACGTTCTTATCCTCGCTATGCTTTGCAGGGCATCTTGGACATGTTTAAACGAAATCCTCACAAGATTCCAGAAAGCTACAGGTTTGTTTATCAACAAGGATAAATCTTCCCTGTTTCATAATGACGTAAATATGGAAATTGTTCATTGGATATCTGATTTGATGGGCATAACTCCTCATTCAGTTAAACATGGGTTTAAATACCTGGGCTTTGCTTTAAAGGCCAAAGGATATACAAAAAAGGACTGGAGTTGGTTATTGGATCGGTTTTATAAAAAAATTGTAGGATGGGAATATAAATTTCTTTCTCTTGCTGGCAGATTCATTTTAGTTCAGGCTGTCCTATGTCAACTTTCTATCTACTGGGCACACATCTTTTTTCTTCCCATCAGTATTATTAAACAGATGAACAGATTGGTTGCAAATTTCTTGTGGGGTGGTCATGCACAACAGAGCAAAATTCATCTTGTCAAGTTGGCCTCTATTGCAAAACCAAAAAAGGCCGGTGGATGGGGTCTGTTGAACATCCGCATCTTTGGAAATGCTCTCCTCTGTAAGTCTCTCTATAGAGGAATTTTCCATGACGGGCCATGGAGCAGGATTATAAAGCCGAAGTATCTAAAAGGGAAAAGCATTGAATTTTGGTATAGGAGGCGGACCATTGCTATCCGGAACGGATCGAGGATATGGCAAAGTTTTAGAAAGGTCCTTCCATTTTTCATGAAAAAATTCTGATGGAACCTCTTTTCAGGATCGAATATTTATATTGCCTTCGATTCTATTTCTCCAGACCAGGAATTCTTGATCCCTCATCCACTGATAAGCAATCTTCATAGACTGGGATATTTCACCTAGGATAAGTTGATTGAAGGTTGGCCAGGCTCTTCCCCGGTTTGGAAAGAGGGGGCAAATTTACATTTACCTCAGTCGATGGTTCCTCTCTGGCGGGTGGTTAAAGCGAGCCTTGAAAATTCAGGGATTTCTCGAACATGAACAAAGGATCGTTTGCTATGGTCTCTCCAGAACCATGCGTCTGTAAGGCACATTTATGTTGATATGATCTCCGAGAGTATTGGAAGTCCTCCCCTGATCTTCCCTCCCTGCTTTTGGAAAGCTGCATGCCCGCTAAAGATGATCATCTTCTCCTGGCTGCTTTTTGAAAACAAAAACCTCACATGGGAGATACTTTAGAAGAGAAGCTGACAGGGTCCGAGTAGATGCTCCATGTGCCACAATGACGGGGAATCAAACCTGCATATGTTTTTTCAGTGCCCCTCGTCCCTTCATATCTGGTATGTATTGTCTTTACATTTTGGTTTCCCTTACAATCTATTTTCTTTTGTTCAGGAGGGCTTTAAATGGTGGAGCAGACAGTCAACATCTTGGATATTGTTGTTCATCATTTCATGCTGGTTCATGTGGAACTGGAGGAATGCTCATATTTTCCAAAGCTCTAAGGAACCTCTTCAAGCTATTCTTCAACGCATATTGGCTTGTCATGATTTCTATCATCAGGAAGTCTCCTTGCTGAACATGTCTTCTACATGATGCCATGGTCTTTTGCTCATGTTAGTGATCTTGGCTCCCAGATCGCCAGTTTCATGCTTTTTGGATCCGCAAATTCCCAAGGCTGGGAATTTTCTGCCCCTTCTCTCTTTATAGGATTTTTGCATGCATCAGTTTCATGGTTCTGTTCTGACAGAAGCTGGAATGTCTCTGCTGACAGTCCTGGTATATCTGGTTTTGATCATCTATAGTATCTGGTATTCGAGTTTTTTGTTTTAGGATCTGTTTAATCTGTCATCTACTTTTGCAAAGACTGATAGGCCTTTTTCACCTTAATTCCCTATATGCATCCTATCTCTGAAAGTGATTCTGGGCACTTCTATGCCTTATCCGACTTTTGATTATGTAATGATGACCTTTATATACTCTTAATATAAAGCTATATTGGTTTTTTTCTCTCTGAAAAAAAAAAGATGTTTGATATTTCATTGCCTCCGGCAAGTGTACCAATTTAGCACAGACTTTGAAGTCGACATATTGGAGAGTGTATATTTCTCCTAGAATATCACTTGGGATAAACACATTAACGCAGTATTGCAATGACAGATATTGGAGATGGAATAATTCAGAGAAGGAATTAGGCAGTTAAGTCAAATTAGCGCAACCGGGTAAATCTAAATACGCTGGATTTTTTGAAGTTTTTTCAGGAAGAAAAAGTTGCATATTGATTATATTATAATAGTGGAAAAACATATACATTTATGGAGAAAATTGAGCATATTCCGGCCAGAAAAGGAAAAAAGATGAAGCTATACATCAAACAGATTTGATCTATTCAGGTTCATTGTCGATATGTGGAGATTGATAAAAAATGAAGACTGTTAGAAACATATGATTCTAATGCAGAGAGGTAAAAATTCAAAAACATAATACCTGGTCATATGATAGAAATTAGTGAACGGGATCATGAAACATACCAGGATAGTTACGGATCTATATACCCTGCATAGAGAAAGGTTGAATAAAGTATGTGTTGGATTCTACAGTGATGTTCAGGTGCCACACACCGCATTGTGATTGCAAGCCTTTCTTTGAAAGCTCATCTGCCACCTCGTTTTGAGAACGCTTGATATGAGAGATAGGAAAGAGTGAAGGCTTCCATAATGTTGAAATCCTGTGCAGCCATCCAGATAGATTGTCATTTTTTATAGACTATTTTCCGGAAACATGCTCAATAATGATCTTGGAGTCCCCGAAGATTTGAATAGGACCAGTATCCAAAAAAGAGCAGAAGATGAGAAGACCATGCAGAGCCATGGCCTCAGCTTTGTTGTTGGTCCCAAGGCCTCCGTTCCAGTAGACAGAATAATGCTGGTCCTTTGCAATGCATAAGTAAAATCCACATGCACATCGTCCATCTTTTGTAGCTCCATCAAAATGAGCCCGTAGAAAGATAAATTGATGATGGACTTCCTATGGCATGAGGCTTCAATTGCTGGGGATATATGGAAATTTAACAACTATAATTTGGATTTACAAAAACCTTTACCAGATTTTCTTTAAATATGACCTGAATAATTACACTAACTATATTATAATCTTCCATAACTAACTATATTATAATATAAAAAGAATTATGCACACTGACTACCTATTAAAAAAAAAATATTGTCACAGGTTATACACATCTCCAAATAAAAATTTAATTTAATTTAAAATTAAAATCAAAATCACAATCCAGTCATCATAACTGAGCATCTTATATTCGCTGGGGTACCCACCCTCTGCAGGAGCCTTGTGCAGTAAACCCCCTACGGGCGGATCGTCCGTCGTCGTCAAATTGAGTAGTCCCCGCGAAGCGAATAATATACTATACGGCGAAAGGAATACGAAGTATCATGGGCTACACAAAGCTCCAAATGTATCATGGGCTACACCAAGCTCCAAATTATCTCTTAAAAAAAGGTATCACCGGCTACACAAAGCTCCAAATGTAAATTTATAACAATCTGTCAAATACTTGATGAGATTAAAAAGACAAAAAAAAATCTATAAAACGTCAGGCCTGCTAGCAATATTCTGAGGCTCGACGAGATTACCGTCATGACCGACCAAGTCCTATTAGGGGAGGCATTCTGATTGGCGATGATTTTTTAGGAAGGATTTTGGTTCTCGTTCAAGTGTTTTCTAAATGATTATAGTCATCTTCATTTACAATTGTAGATTTGGAAATATTTTAAAATTCAGTCAATTTTTAAGTTATATTTACGTTAGTTTTTAATTTCTATATACCTTTTAAATTGTTAGCAAATTAAGAAAACATAAATAAATTGCTTAAAGCCATCTTTATTTACAATTGAAAATTTGGGAAATATTCTAAAATTAAGTGATTTCTTAATTATATTTAGATTAGTTTTTATTTTTTAAATATCTTTTAAATCTGTTAGCAAATAAAGAAAATATAAATAAATGATTTTGATTTGATTAAAAATATATATTTTTAGAATATTTGAAATGCAGTAGTTTAATTAATAAGTGTTTTAGTTTTTTTTGGGTAATCATTTATGAGATTTAAACATTGACTCTTATAATTTACATAATATCTAAATTATGTAAGGCAAGAGGAAGGTTGTTGATAGCACATAGGTAGAGAAAAACTGCAAGTTTAAAGCAAATCCACTTGTGTTGAAAGTGATTCTGGAGATTGAGGCTAAGAGGTGACAGGAGGATCGCGTAAAAGAAAAGAGAGAAACAAAGAATGGATGAAACAAAAAATGAGTTGCAGGAGTTGAAGTAGCAACTCACGGAAGAACAAGAGCTGTGCAGAAGAGAGAGGGAAGCGCAGGAGGAATAGGTACAAAGGAAGGCGCAACATGCACAGATTGATGAAACTGCGCCCATACAAGTTATAGACTCATTTGAGCAGATGTAACAAAGCAGACAATGTGAGAAGTCGCAGGAGCAGGACATAGCTCAAAAGATTGAACAGATGCTAGAGCAGATGGACATGGATATGGTTCAGCGAGAGTCAGATCAGAATATTGCCCTCATGCCTCAGAACCAAGAGGTCACCCCTCCGACTTCACCAGATCTGGAAGCAAAGCAAGTCCTAAGCGATCAAGGAGACACAAAGATCCTTGAAGATAATCTGGAGGCGGATATGCACAACATATCTTTTGACGAGTCACAACATAGAGTTGTGCAGTCATGTAGAGTGCCCACTCCAGATGTCCATATATCTTTTGCGCAGTTTGAAGAACGAGTGATCGTATCCGATGTGCGCAAGCATTCAACAACATTGGTCGATGCTACCAAATAATATGCTGAAGCCACCAGCTCGAGTGTTAGATTCTTAATAGTTGAGAACGAGCATATGGCTAAGTAGTTACAAGCAACTATGCAGGGAGGAGAATAAGTTACAACATCCATCAGGGAAGAGTTGAGGAGAAAGATACTAGATGAAGTATCATCTCTCGAGACATTCATGCGGATGTTGTACTCCAGATTCGTCACCGTTCATAAGTGAGTTGTCCATCTTAATGGTTGGCAGCAGCACTGTGTTAGGCGAGAACACATCTTGTCAAATAAGCACACTATTTTCGATCACACGCAAAATGGATAATGAGGTACAAAGGAGCCCTATTGCATTTTCCAAAGATGAAGCCAAAGGAGGTAGAGTTGAAAACACACATCCGAAGTTCTATGAGGAACTATGAGGAACTCCTGCAACTTATCACTAGTTTGTAGGCTTCACATGCACGGGTGTTATGAAGCATTGATGTCATTGTACACACACACGCGATTCCATCTATTGGCACACTCACTGAGGCAAAGTCAAAGAACCAAGTCCGATTGGAGCTAGACATTTACTTTGATGAGTTGATGCGCGTAGCCACCAGCGTAGACTTGAAGATCAGCGCAGAGACTATTCATCATTGTGTTGTTGGTACGACTACAATCAAGACTATGATGCACATGTTATCAGATGAGTTGGATAGACGTGCCAAATTAGTGTACCTAGATGCAACAAAGGCAAGAGTGTGCTTTCATAAGGATGTCACCATAGAGAATGCAAACACCATAACAAACTACCAAGCTTGGTATCAGTTCGCCACCGTCGATCATCGCAAGGATGTCGAAGAGTTGGTCTTCCCACAACTGTCTGAGTCTTAGTGGTGTCTTGCATGGATTGCTCAAGCCTATTTTGTCTCACATGGGCACATGGGTAGGTTGTAATATAACATCTTGTAAGAGTGAAAGACCAAGTGTTCATAGTATAATGTAATAGTCATGTACTATTTGAAGAGTCATAAGGGTAGGTGAAGAGTAAAAAAGGGGAATGTCAAGGGTCACCCGACCCTTTGTTATTTATAGAACCTCATAATTCAATTTATAGGCTTTTGGGAGCCAAGCTTCCTATAGGTGTATCTTAGACAAATCTTGGTGTGTATTGTAACGAGCCTTGGCTTCTCCACGGTGCATAGCTAGTATATCTCTTTGGAAGAGCAGGCAACAGTGACTATAACGTTCCACTATTGGGATTAGTGGTTGATTATGGTTGTATGTATAATTGGATCTTTCACTTTCTTTATATAAAAAAACTAGCATGTTTCATGCATATGTCGTTATTGTAGTTCAACTATTTATTATTATTATTATTATTTTTAATTTGTTTTTTATTTTTATTTTTATTTTTTATTTTATTATTATTATTATTTAAATAAATATTTATATATGTGAAAACCCTGTGTCTATTAATTTAAACTTAATTTATTTTATAATAAATTTAGAAATATTAATTTAAAATTAATCTATTTTAATTAATTAATTTAAACTATTAATTAATTTTTAATATGGTAATTTTTATTTTTAATTATTTATTTATTTTTATGTGTAAACTCTTTGTTTATTAATTTAACCTTAATTTATTTTATAATTAATTACAAAAATTAAAATTAATCTATTTTATAATTAATTAATTTAAAGCTAATATGCTATTTTTTTATCCTTAAATAGACCATGAATTAATTTTTAATATTGTAATATTTTTCTAACACTTGAATTCTCTAATTTTATCTCGAATAAACTCTTTGACGAATATTTATAAATATATATTTTAATTAATAAATATAATTAACTATTACTCTATTTTTGGCGTTTATAACTAACTAATATTTTTATCTAACAATTTTAATTTATTTTATTTTATACTTATTCTAACAATTTTAAATTAATTAATTTAATTTATATTTATCAATATATTTGCAATAAATTTATTTTATGGTTTACTTATTATAATATATTAATTTACTTATTCTAGTATATATTTGTAACATGGCCCGCTTACATTTTAATTTGAATATTAATAACCGAATTTTCTTATTAAAATAATATATATATATATATATATATATATATATATATATATATATATATATATATATATATATATATATATATACCCCTTATCATAGTCAAACTAGCCGTTAGCCAGTCAAATCGAGTTGTTGTCTTTTTAGCCGTTACCTTATCGAGAAAATTGAGTCATGGGATACTCTGCCCTATCTATTTAATGTGCAAAGTGAGATCTGCTCATTCAACTTGTCCTGACGATGAACCACAGTGGTTGGTTCGAAACGCATGGACAAAAGTTTTTCTATGTGATTTTTGTCGAAGATTCTTCAAACAATAGATATATGTAGCTATTTTTACACATGTATGTATGGACTTTTTTGTATATGTTTGTATGAATCTTATCGAAATGTGTTGTTGGTATAACCATCACTTTGGATCATCGGCTAACCTGTTTTCCAACTTGTGATGTCTTGCTGCTTGTGTGTTCCCTTTCAATCTGCATGCTACCATAGGTTTCTAAGGGGGCGCACTCACCCCCTATTCCGTGTGTTAGAGCCTTTCATGCACCTTCCTTGACTTGCTGCACATGTCACTCCCTTGCTACCAACAAGGACATCTTACTCACCTTTGCGCGCAACCACATTCAAGGTGATACCATACTACTGACTGCTGGGACTCCTGCACCAAATGGTCTGAGGTGTAGTTGGGACTTCTTACCGAGGGGATCCCCTGACATGTTGGTGGGTCCAATACCATCAACATTTCTGGTGCTAGAAAGAGGCCCACATGACAAGATGAGTCCCCACATATTGTTTTGAATATTCGCACATCTATCATGGATATCTTTAGACTCCTCCCTCTGCGATGTTTATCTAAGGCTGAACCCATCGACATCATGAGGGAGTTTTATGATATCTTGTCGGAATTCACATACGATTGTAAAGGCGAAGTGGCCTGGCCTGAGTACTTACACGACTTCCTTGCATTCTTGGAGGATGTAGATGAGCTCGATGAAGTCAAGTTCAACTTGTTGCTTTCACACACACTTCGCGAATCCCCAAAATGATGGTGCCGCAACCTACCTCACAATTGTGTGCACTCACTTAGGCAGTTTTGTGATCTAATTGAATCTACTTTTCGTCATTTTGATCCTGAACCTCTTGACAAAAAACTGTTAAAACAACGGAAGACTCTACATGAATCACCTATGGATTTTTGGTAGCGCTTCCGTGCATAGCAACATGGCAAGTCCACAGAGTGCATGTCATGCACTTTCACTTTTTTCTTTTCCATGGACGCATTCAAGCTCAAAGTGTGTTTGTACTCATTGCTATATCTTTCATGTTTGTTGGCTCGCCTAACTGTGGTCTTCGCAAACCATGCCTTCACCAACATGGGTCAACCAATGCACTGATGGTTGCATTGGAAATATCACTTTACGTGAGTAGACCCATCCAGCATTAGCTTAGGAGTACGAGTAATGTTTACTTTACGACTTGTTTTCTTGCATGCATGTTTGCTTTCTTGCTTGTTTATTGTTTGCTTGCTTTGCTTACTTTCTTTTCTTTCACATTTGCTTTCGCTTTTCGCTCTTTTGTTTGTTTGTTTGTTTACGTCAGTAGGTTAGTTTTGCATGAAACCATGCACGAATATGGAAACAAGCAAGGTAAAGTACAATAGGACTTGTACAACTATCAATACTTGGGTATCTATTGTCCTATCTCTTTATGTAGAACTTCT
The DNA here is from genome assembly GCA_031772625.1 of Pinus tabuliformis. Taxonomy (NCBI): domain Eukaryota; kingdom Viridiplantae; phylum Streptophyta; class Pinopsida; order Pinales; family Pinaceae; genus Pinus; species Pinus tabuliformis. Next base: position 1,909,053,844 of record CM062818.1, read on the forward strand.
TGTCTTCAATCAATGATACACCACTAGAAAATACGTTCTGTTCAAAGTGAACCTTGATGAAAACACAATGCTTATGCACTAACTAGTACCACTTACTCTAGTCATTTGTTTTGGGTTAACCCTTCTCATCTAAGTCAAGTAGAGTAAGGTGAGGGAGAAAACCTTAACAAGTATGTCAGAGGTATATATAAAATGCTTCTCTGAAGGAACAACCTATTCTACTCTCAATAAGTCGGGATCCCTCTTCCGCATCTAAAATGAATAAGTGTTATGCCTGGCTCTGGAAAAAATGAAAAATGAAAATAAAATAAAATGAAATGTAAAACTTCTGAAAAATGAATAAGGTGAAAGAAAAGAAATGCTTCCTACACAAATAGGTGATGAAAGTAACTCCACCGGGGTACTAACCAAGCTCACTGGTAGTGAAGCGATGCTTGTGTTCCTATGTGACTTCGGTGGGGCACTATCTAGGACTGCTGCCAATGGAGAAACACCAGAGATTAAACTTAAACTCTGACTATCATATTGCTTATGTACCATTATACCCCTCCACCCTCAATCAAAACAACTGTGTTGAATTGGCTTAGAATGTGTGCTAACCAACTAAGAGCATGGTAGGTGCTACATCTTTCAATCAAGCTAGTGTGGAAACCAAGATGATCTAAGAACGAAACAATACTTCTGGAGGAGTTAGACTTGATTTTCACAAAACAAGGTCCATTGAGAGAGTTGAAGTTGTACCAGTGTGTCGCTAAGTGTTGTTGCAACTACAACCACCCTCCAAAATTTTTCCTTAGATTTGTTTTGGAGCCTCCCTAACAACCATCGTTAGCAACATGTCATGCATTGTCCAAGTACAAATGCTTCAATTGAGTTTCAGTGGCTTACCAGCCTGTGCTTGTCAACTTGATTGTCTCCCACCCGTAAGGCTAACACTCTATGACTTAACCATTTTCTGGTTTTGATGCTCACCTAAGAAATTGCGCAATTCTAGAGGGGAACTAGCCTTCTCTCTTGAAATTGCACAATCCATCTGGCCTGCCTAGTAGGCTCTAGAAATATGCAATCCAGTTGGGAAACCTTCCCTCTAAAAATTGTACAATGCATCCCAACACTGGGATTCATCTAAAAAATTGCGCAATTATGAGTGACAACCAAGGCTTCAGTCCAAAAATTGCGCAATGCATGAGGGACAACTAGACTTGCTTAGCCTAGAAACTGCACAAATGCCATTCCTAGGCTTGCAGGCTGTTGCATATGCTTTTAGTTTGACCAGTTCCCTCCAGGACTGACCAATATTGATTTTCATGCATAAGCTATTTTTTCCCGAAAAACAAAAAGAGAAAAAAAGAAAAAAGAATCCCTTGATTTTAGGGATCCATTTTTAGCAACTGGAGGTTACATGAAAAAGCTGTTTTAGAAACCTCCCGCCAAGTGTGGATTTTTCCTAGATTTGTGGCATGTATGTCATAATTCTCGATCTTATCAAACTTATTTATTCGACGCTTCAGAGCTCATTCCTCACATCGAACTTGGAGGTCTGACATCCCACATAGCATCTAGGAGCATTCGGCACATTCAGCTCACCTTTTTCTGGTAAGTTCGCTTTTCACGTCTTTTGTTGCTTTTTTGTCGCTTTTTGTATTTCGCTTTGTGTGAATTTTGTTTGTTTGTTTTTTTTGAATTCATGTTTTTTTAATGCATGTTAGCTTATAGAAGCACTATTTCAATTTTTTCACTGCATTTCACTTCTCTCGCATGCATGACAATGTTTTTGCACTAACAATCTTCGTTGCGGCAGCTTGCTTCACACACATGCTTGTTTTCCCATTTTCTAAATCTTGCACTCATTGTTTGCATGCATGATCATTCACTATTTTTTCACTCAGCTTCACCATGCAATTAGAATTTTTTATGTTTTCAGTTGCTTGTCGGCTGGTCTGGGCTACCTTGGCCTAGATCTTGCCTTGCCCAGTTGGCCATGCACATTTCTGAGAGTGAAGGATCTTCCTTCCTCCCAGAAATTGGGAAAAGATGGCCCAACAATGGCCTCTAGACTTTCTCTATCAAATTTTGAGAGGTAGTGCCTTGTTGGCCCCAGAAATTGAGTAAATGTTGTTTGCTGGTTTGTAGTCCTTGCTCACTGAAACTGCACAGTTTCAGTCCTCAGCAAGCAAGGCTGGAATGTGCATTACGCAATTTCAATTGTCATTCAGTCTCCTGACAGCCCAGATTGTGCCTTGCGCAGTTTTGGCAATCAGTCTCCCAGCTTCCCGGTGAAAATTACACAATCTTCTCAGTGAGTCACTTGGGTATGTTGCATGTGATTCCTCAAAGTTTTTTTTCTTTTCAACTAAGAGATTCCCTGCCATGAGTGTTGCTATGTCTCTAGGTATCATAGGTGTTCGTCCATCTCTCAGCAGTACAGGTATAATGGCCTCCAAGAGAGCAGGGTCAAAGGACACTGTTGAAAGTGAAACTGGAGATGCAGTGGAGAAAGTGTCTATGAACTTGCCTATCTATGAAGACACCAAGATGTTCACAAAAAAAATATGAAGATGAAATGGAAGGACACCAATGATACATTCTTAGATACATTTGAGGAAAATCTGGAAGACCCCAAGGTCTATGTCAAAATTCACAAGCTTTTATTGTACCAGATTGCACGCAGGTATCTCGCGTTTCCATGCGCGGACATGATCCATTGGATTGTCTCGCATATTGATCCAGAGACAATGGTGTTGAGCAGTGCCTATGGAACACAACTTTCTACCTTTAGGGTGAATGAATTTCAAGAGATGTATCACTTTCCACAGCCGGTGATCACGATGGAGAAACCCTTCAGCAGACGCAACAATAGTGCAAACTCATGAGATATCTTGAAGAGATGGGTGAAAGAGCCAGCCAAGTTTAGGACAATGCTCAACCAAGTTTACAAGGTGAAAATACTGCAGAAGGCATATCAGTAATTGGTCATATTTTCATGTCACTTACACAACCAAGAGAGCAGAGATACCTTCCCGCAGAGTTGGGTGATCATGTTGGATCAACTGGCAAGTGAATGAAGACCTTGCAATTGGTCTGACATGTTGGCTCTCAGGTTGAAGGAACAGATAACTGTTGGGTGTACGAATTGCAGTTAAGCATACTCCTTCAACACTTAATTGTCAACTCGGGGGTTTCGTAAACTTAGAGGCGAAGCACATGAAATGCCAGAAATGATATGAACCTTTCCTAATTCTTTTCCTACTTCCTTTAATTACAATCTTTCAGAATCGAAAAGAAAAGATCACCCGACAATTTACACCAAAGAAATTCTAGTGTTGGAATATGAAATAAATGAATTTTGCGAAGAAATAAATGAAAGGAACTTTCAAACTCTTGTAAGCAATCCTGATTAATTGAAATGAAAAAATATTTATCAATGTTTCCAACAATTTTCAAGCATGGTGCTAAGAAAAAATATTTATCATTGTTTTCAACCATAACATTAAAGATAAAATTTCATGACTTAAAAAAACATTAAAATCTTGACAATTTTTCAACCATAGAGTTAAAACCAAAGATTATGACTACAAAATAATCTTAAATTTTCAAAATATTTCGAGTATGACATTATGGAAAAATTTTATGACTCAAAAACCTTTAAAAATAAACACCTAAATGAAGGAGTTATTATACCAAGAGTAATTTTTTTTTAAATAATAAATGTGTAGCGATTTTGAAATCTTAGCCTAAGACAACTTAATACATTGCAAAAAAAATAATAAAAAAATCAACTATCAAATAGCACATAATGAGATCCGGTTGCTAAACAAGCATCCACACACACACTACAATATATATCTATATATATATATATATATATATATATATATATATATATATATATATATGAAAGATTCATAAGAAAACAAATTTAAATATTGAAAAAAACATAAAAATAAAAAATAATAACAAGTATTAAAACATAAAAAAAAAGATAACAAAAAAATTCAAACATAAAAATATATAGTAATGACATTAAAAAAACCTATAAAATGTAAAAAAAAAAATTAACCATACCATGTAAAATTTTAAAAACAAAAAAGGAGTAAAATAAAATAATAATAATAAAAAATAATAAAGAAAAAAATACAAAATAAATACAACATTAAAAAAATTAAAAACTTGAAAAAAAAAATTCCCCGACCACCTCGAGGCCCAACCAGCTAGGGGTGGCAAGGCTATGAATCATGACAAAAAATAAATTTAATTTTATAAACTATATAAAAAAGAAATTTAAAAGCCATAAAAATGTACAAAAAAAAAAACAAAATTAACTTGTAAAAATGAAAAATTTAAAGAGAAAATAAATAAATAAAACTAAAAATATAAAAAAAATATAAAAGAAATACAAAAAAAAACAAAAAAAAAACAAAAACATATATAAGTTAAGAAAAAAAAAACCATTTTTAAGTTAAAAATAAAAAATAAGAAATAAAAACATCTTTTAAAAAAGCAAAAATAATTACCAAATAATAAAATTAAATTAAAAAAAAAAAACATAAACATTTAAAAAATAAATAAATTAAAAAAAAAAAAATTAAAAAATTAAAAAAACTATTACAAAATTTTAATTATAGAAAGATTTAAATTATAAAAGAAAAATTAAATTTAAAAATTAAGAAAAAAAATAAACAATTAAAAAAAACAAATAAAAAAACTTAAATTTAAATTTAAAAAAAATAATAATAAAAAGAATTAAAAAAAATAAAAAAATAGCAATTAAAAAAAACAATTTTAAAAACATAAATAAAAACAATGAACCCTCCCTTGCGTCCACATTCTCGCTCAACCCCCTTTGCTCCCCGGCCGTGGCCTTCCCCTCTCCCCTCCCTCACGACCCTTCCCCCGTGCCCCGCTTGCCGACCTTCCGTTCCCCCCCACGACGCCTCACTCCCTTCCCCTCACCACCATTGGCCCTCCCCTCTACCCTCTCCCTCACTCTTCCACTCCCTCGACCCCTGTGCGCCCCCTTCCCTTCCCACCCAAGCCCCCAGCCTATGACCTCTTAGCTGCTAGTTGGGGGCCTGGGCGGGCGACAGAGGGGCTGTGCACCACCCCCCTGCCTACCCGAGCCCCCATTGAGCGGCCAAGAGGCCATAGGCTGCGGACATGGGGGTCGGGGGTGAGGCAGGGGATTGAGGGGGAGGAGAGAGGGGAGGGTTGAGAGTGGTGACAGGGGGGGGCGAGGGTTGAGGGTGCGGAGGATAGGGGGTGTGCTCGCGGAGGGAGGGTAGAGGGGATGGGTTAGGGGGTAGAGAGGGCAGGGTCATGGGTGGAGATGGGAGAGGCGTGAGGGAGGGGAGATGTCCGAGGGGTGGAGGACAGTTAATCGTTTTTTCTTAATTGTTTTATTTTATTTTATTTTTTAATTTTTATATGAATTTTTTAATTTTTATTTTTATTTTAATTTTAATTTTTTTTATTTTTTTTATTTTTATTTTTTTAGTTTGTTTTGAATTTTGTTTTTTTATTTTAATTTGTTTTGAATTTTTTTTTGTAAATTTTGTTTTTTAATATTTATAATTTTGTTTTTTTTAATTGTTTTGAATTTTTCTTTTTTTTAATGGTTTGTTTTTTTTTTTTTTTTTAATTTAATTTTGTTTTTGTTTTTGTTTTTGTTTTTGTTTTTTTTTTTTTTTTTAATGTTATTTCTTTAATTTTATCATTTTAATTAAAAAAAATAATTCTTATATTTTTATTTTATTTTGTATTTTATTTCTAATTTTGTTTATTTAAATTATTTAATTTAAATACTTTTTAATTTTTAGTTTTAATCAATTTTTTATTTTAATTTTATTTTAATTTTTTTAATTTTTTTTGGTAATTATTTTAAGTATTTTTTCTAACGTTGTTTTTATTTTTTATTTGTTTTTTTACCTTAAAAAAATGTTTTTAGATTTTTTTGTGGTTCAATTTGTTTTTCTTTAAATTATATATTTTTTATGAAAAAAAATCATTTTTTAAATTTATTTATTTATTTATTTATTCGTTAATTTTTTATTCAATTTTTTCACTTTTACGAGTTAATTTTAGTTATTTTTTTTGGTTTTTTGTTTTTATTTATTTTTATATATTTTTTGTATTTGATTTTTTTTGTCATGTTTTTTTATTTTTATGTTTTATGGTTTTTATTTTTGTTATGTTTCGTTTTTGTTTTTTTTTCCTTATATATATTTTTTGTATTTTTTTTTTGTCATGTTTCATTAATTTTATTTTTATGTTTTATTACTAACATGAAAATCACCAACATTTAAGGAAAATTATCCACACTTAATTCATTAGAAAATTTAAAGTGTAAAAACTAAGCCCTTTAAACAAAAAGGTTTGATGCTCATCAACACTTTTCAAAATCAAGATGAAAATCACTAACAAAAAAAATGTTCACACTTGATATAAAAAAAAAATTGAAGTGTCAAAAAATGTGTTGATGATGCATCAACACTTCTGAAAGTTAGCATGAAAATCACTAACATTTAAGAAAATTGTTCATACTCGATACATAAAAAAAATTAAGTGGCAAAAATATGCTAAAAAAAAGGTGTATTCAGAATCACCATTTTTCAAAATTAAATGATTTTTTGCTACCTCGAAAAAATGGATACTAGGTCATTTTCTCGTTTGATCGATAACTATGTTCAAAAATAAATATTACAAAAAAGGTAAGATCAAACTTAGTTAAGCATGCACACCACAGATCCGTTACACAATGGCTATGAATGAAATTGAACCTAAACTTTGTAGAAGAATAGACACATCTACTTAATTCATGCCTTGCATTAAAGCGAAATCAACACACCTTTAACAAGAAAGAAGAGACCGAGGGAGAACAAGTTGGGTTTGTTGAGCCCTAGCCAACCAGCATGTTTCCTTGTTTAAGAAACCCTGAAACTTAGTTCTTAGCAATGCATCAACACAGAATTAAAACACAAGATTGAAATAACATGGCACAATCCCTTTATATTAGATTTCAAAATCAACAAATGTACATGATGAAATTGAATCCAGCCCATAATGAGGGTGATACCAACAAAATTACAAAATACCACAATTATAGCAGCATTGCTATCACTATCCCCCCATTTCCTATCTAAATCCTACATTATATACATCCCTTTAGGCCTGCGGCCGTAACAAAATGACATTTAGCATTACGATCTAAGCCTTTCGACTATAACAAAACACTAAACTTAAGCATTCGGCTGACGACCTAATCTCTATCATATCCCTAACTTATCTATGCTCCGAGTCCAACTCGAGATGACCGATTCCGAACGAGAGGTATTGAGTTGTCACGGAAGTTTAGGATTTGTGAGCAGTGCAGGAATCCTACATGCACTTGACCATGCTAAAGAAATGATTAATACGTTGCTTAGCACATATTTTAGGAAAGAAGATATTAGTTGCAAAGAATATTAAAGGTATAAAATATATAAAAATAATTAATTAAGTACATTTGTAACCCTTAAATATGAAATATAAAGCTAGTGCAGGAAAAGGCACAATTCTTGGAATAATGCAAGAATAAGGAGGTTGCAAGGTGTTGTAGCATTTTTTGGTTTTGATAAGATAGAATATTTGAAAAAATGTTAAGTTAGGATATGGACATAACAATAGTGAATAAAATGTTAGTTAAAGAAAATATCTTGATGATAGTAGAAGAAATTATGGAATGTGAACATAAGACTAGTGAAGACTAGGGACCTTCTAGCAAGTGTAAACCACTGAAGGCAAGGGACATTGAGGAAGATGTTAATCTAAGGGGGAGGGGAGTGTAAAAACCCTAGTTCCACCCATAAATTATTAATGTAATAATTATGTATAATTGCTAGCCTGGTGAGTCAAATACATATGGTATAGGTTGGTGAAATGAGTTATATTGTGTTTCCTGCATGCCCATGTAGATGTCTTAGATACACTTTAGTACCAGCATGCCCAAGTATATGTGTCATTTTAGCTAAGTTTTTGAAGGGTTGGGATTGTAAATACAATATAATTATTGTACATATTGAATAACAATAAAAATAAACTAGTTGTAGAGCTCACTCCACGGAAAGAGTATGGGGGGTAGTGCAACTCCATAATGATAGGTAATGGGGTGTTGGTGATAAAGATACTTGGGGCCCATCTAGCTTCAGTGTGTGCCACATGGCTACGAGAGACCATGGAGTGATGATGGATATATGTGTATGTGTGTGCGTGTGTTGGCATGATGTTGATTATTATGATATGGATCATTATCATCAATATTATTTTGGTTCTAACCAACCAGCTGAGGCCCCTTGAGCTTAGGTTCTGGACCAGTTGGTAATTGTTTTGGTTTATAGCCTAGAGGTTGCATGGAAGCCCCAGAAGCAACATGAGCTCCTGAAATCCCTATGCTAATAATTTCTTGGTTGATTATAAGGTTCCCTATAAGGTGGGCATCATAAAGGGATAGATAGGGCCCAAAGAAGGGTGTGCCACTTATGTCCAAGTTCATGCGAAGTTGAGTGTATTGGTTGAAGTAAATTCCTAGTTGACCATAGGCCACCATGGAAGGTGGGCACCATAAAGGGACTAACAGGGCCCAAATAATGGTGTCTCACCTAGGCCCAAGTTTATGGGAAGCAGAGAATCATGATTGGAGTGAGTTCTTAGCTTACCATAAGGTGCCCTGGAAGGTAGTGACCATAGAAGGACTGATAAGGCATAGAGAAAGGTGTGCCAATAGGGTGTAGGTTCAAGGAAGTAGAGCGCTATGGTTAGATTCATGGCTATGGGGTTGATACTTTTCCATGGTTATGTTGATGTTCCTGGTTTATTGTTTCCTATGGAGTTGTAGCCCCAACTCAAGGGTCACCCATGGTTGAGAATGATGAACCATGAGGTTTATGGATGTGTGGAACATGGAGAGCCCATAGGCAGTTATATTTTTTATTATAGAGAAGTTTCTACTATACAATTTATTACATTTATGTGCCATGATTGTAATTATATGATGTTAAGTTGCAAACTTCAGTTAAGGTCTAGTGTTTGTATTCTGTTATATATTTCATATGTGAATAAATGAATGAATAATGGTTAAGAAAAGTGTTTTGGTAGAAATAACATAAGAGAAAAAAATTTCCAACATGTTTCTAACCAACAAGTGTGGTTAATTTTATTACTGTGTATTGCATTAGGTAATGAGTATGTAGGAATTATATACTATAGTTATTAATATGCATACATAATTTTTTCCTTGGTTTTTCTCAATATGGGCTACAAAGGGGTTAATTTCTTGAAAGGGGATATACACATATTGGACATGATATTATTTTGGTCCATTTATGACTTGAACCTACTCTAATTTTGTCTAGATACATGTATGTTGGTTATACTGTCTAGGGTTTTCATAATTCATGTCGAGCCATGCTTAATTTATGCTAATTATGGCAAAGTCTCTCTCTCTCTCTCTCTCTCTCTCTCTCTCTATATATATATATATATATATATATAGATATATATATATAGATATATCTGTGTGTCTGTATTTTCATGTATTTGTGTTGTGCCATATTATACATATTATAAATACTTATTTTTGTTGTACAAAATTATAGTGTGCTCTTAAAAATTCTATTTTATATTCTCCAATTTATTATGTTCTTTCACAAGTATACTCCTTGACTACCACATGAGAGAGAGAGAGAGAGAGAATTTTGTTTTTGTGATGCTTATGTTAGGATCTTTCTTATCTTTTCCCAACTAATAAGTTATCTTTAGAACATGTATGGTGGAGCAATGATGATCCTTGATTTTTTATCACTAGTTGCTAAAAATATAATTGAGATTGTTTGTTGCAACTCAGACTAGAGTACATTACTACAACTCATGTAGCAACAGATCTTGTTGTTGTCTCTCTGCCACAACTCAATAGAAAGGAACATGGTTTTTACAACTCCTATAGCCACATACCTTACTATTTCAACTCCAATTGTTGTAATTCCCATTGCTACAACTCTCTCCGTACCATTACAACTACACTTCTTGTGATGGAACATCGTGCTAATGTTGCAATTCAATTAAAGGACACAATCAACCCTTGTTGTTACAATTCCTATGGTTACAACTCAAACTAAAATGTGAAATAACATGATTTCATCATAAAATTGCCAACACATCAATCATACAAGGGCGAGGTCACTGAGGTAAGATTTGATAAGTACATTTTCTAATGTTTTGTGTAACATGAATATGTTTTAGGTGGAATTTCCTTCCTATTATTACTATTACAACCAATCACATTGCATTGCATTCTATCCATCCTAAATTTAGAAACTACCTTCAAAACCATGAGGTAACCATTTCCCCTTAGATCAACAAGAATTGAGAGGAAGGAAAGAATAATATCATGGGGGGTTCTCTCATTTTCCACAAACTTTTTGAAGCACTACTATTGGAGGCTTATGACCATATTCAAGACATTTTTCACCAATCACGATGCATGGAATATGTGCAGAGACTAAATGGGTAAAATTCAAATGTAGCACTTTAGTTTTCTTCGAATTCCAATGCCAACAAATATGAGGCTGATGGGATAGTTGTAGATGTGACTGATTTTTTTTTAGCAGAAGTGACTATGCTTCCCTAGATAGGAGAGTAGTGGCATTGTAAGAGAACCTATAAAATAGGGACCATATATTAGTTCTTGGAATCAGGAAAGGTCTTAGTGAAGAAAGGGATAGTCTTCAACCATTGGTCCCTACCACACCCCTTGGACAACATGGCTCATATAATGCAGAGCTACATCACATGTGAGGAGAACTATGGCATTATATATCCCTAACACATCGAATTCCTTGACCATCTCATACATGGTGGCACCATCAAGTTATTGTATTTCCTTCTCATGACCTTATAGAATATGGTTCCCAATGCACATATGTCTACAAAACCCTGACATGACATGTCACACCATGGCCTCATCAAGTTACTAATGAAATAAGCTTTCAATAGAGTGGGAAGATCATGGGAAGAGATTGTGAAAGCACTAATTGTAGATCCTATGGTTGCATCTCCCTCGGGGATTGATGATGTTGCAACTCTAGGAACCCTGAAGTTGAAAGTGTAGGAATTGTAGTAAGGGACTATATTGCAGTTACTCCATGGGCCATGGAACACTTGCTAGTTTCTATTGAGTGAGAAAGGTTTAGTGATACAAATCCATAAAGGGAAAGAAACCAAGATAGTGATGTAGAAATAATAAGAAACAAGTTAGTTACCAAGAGGGTTAGATGATTGACCTAAACAAGATCACCATGTTGCAATTTTCTACAGAAAAAAAAGAAGAAACAACTATACTTCTATCACAATTCAAGAAACCACTAATATCCCTACTACCCTACAAGAATGAGTAGGAATAGCAAGAGCTACACAATAAGAGATGGGGCCTTGTAAAATGTTTGTAACTCTAGAAGAACCAACAAGGGTAGAAGAATTCCTAGAGCAAGAGGAATATGATACCCCTAGTGGAACAAAAGAAATACTAGGGGAAGGTGATTTAGAATTTGGGGAATTGAGAACAAATTTCCTTGCAGCATCATAAGAATCAACAAGGAGAACTCTTGGAGAAGGGTTTTATACCTTATTTGAGGTATATTATGAAGATCAGGAATTCACTAAGGAGAGAGTTCTTCCCAAATCTAAGGAAGCCAATGTTTCTATTTTTTAGGAAATGACTGTTGCTACTTCCAGAAGATGGTAAAATGTTTTCACTCCTTGCCTTCGTATGCATCACTCATTCGACATAAAAAAATACACAAAAGGAGAATAAGAAAATGAAAGGAACTATTAAAATGTTGAGGGAGTTGAATAGAGTGAAATATTTTGAAGGATTGGAATATCTAGTTGTTTTAGTGGCTACAACCACCCTCCAAAGTTTTCTTATGCTTTGTTTTGGAGCGTCCCTTCTAAACCACAATATCTCATCTTTCACTGATGTAGGTACTTATGCTTTAATTGAGCATCATCCTTTGCATCTTGACATGTGTTCTCTTACTTTGTTTACTGTCTAACCCATAAGCTTATCGCTTGACTTTTTTTTCATCTAGTTCTGGGCTTGCCTTAGAGAACTGTGCAATCCTTGAGGGCAACCAACCTTTCTCCTGGAAATTACGCAGTCTAAGCTAACAATGAGCCTTGAGCTTAAGAATTCCACAACACTAGATGCCAACCGACCTTGAGCTGGGAAATTGCACAGAACATGGGAGGCAACCTAGAGCCACTCAACCTAGAAATTGCGCAGAAGCCTTTCTGCTCAAAGGTTGCTCAGTGCATAAACCAGAGAGTTGTCAAGTTCTCCCCATAACTACACAATCTCTTTGGGAAATGCATGGAACCATTTCCTAAAAAAGAAAGAAAGCTAAAGAAAAAATTCATCCCTAGGAAGTAGGGATTTATTATTAGTTTTCTGAAGGTGGCACATTTCTATATTTAGAAGTTTCTGCCAAGTGTCACTTTTGTCCTTGATCTCAAGCAAATGCGTCATAAATTCAAATTTGCTCAATTATATGCAATAGACACCTCTAGAGCTCATTTGCACATTTGATTATCAATCTATAACATTCTCGAGGAGATCAAGGAACCTTTGGAGCATCATATTCGCTTTTGTGGGTCAGTTTTTCTTTAATCATCTTTTGCTATTTTTTCTTTAGATTTTTCTTGTTTAGCTTGTGTGAGTGTTGTTTCACTTATTTATGTGAATGAATGTTGGAATTTTAACTTGTTTTAGCTTGTAGAAGTCTTGTTTCAAGTTATATATTTCCTTTTCCAAGTGTCACATGAGTAAACTTTGAAATGGGAACTGATTTTGTGTTTTTTTTTCCAAATTATTTTATGGTTTGTGAGATAATTTTTTTTAACATTTTTTATTCTTTATTTTTGTCTTTTATATATTTTATATTTGTTTTTTTAAGTACTTAGCATTTTAATCTTAATTTTAGTAGTTTTTTTTTATTTTTTTTATAATTTTATATTTTTTTTAAATCTAGATTGTTTTTAATTTTAATTTTAATTTTAATTTGTTTTGTTTTTTCTTAATTTTTCTATTTTTACCTACTTAATTTTTAGTTTATTTTAAATGTTATTTTTTTCTTTTCCATATTTTTGTTTTTTTTTTCTTTTGCCAATTTTTTTTATGGTTTACAAGATAATTTTTTATTTTCTTATTTTTAAATATTTTGTTTTACTATTTATTTGTTTATAATTTTTTTTTTAGTTTTTTAATTCTTACAATTTTTTTTTTTACATTTTTATGATTGATTTTTTTTTTTTTTTTTATGTTTTGCTTTTAGTATATATTTTAAATTGTGTTTTGTTATTTTTTTAAAACGTTTTTTTGTTTTGTGTTTTCTCATTATTTTAATTTTTATTTTATTTTATGTTTTCATTATTTTTTTTAAATTTAATGTTTTTCGGGGTCATGATAAGATATTTTATGCCATTATTTTGAAATGTTGCAATTTTACTTTTGAAAAAAAAAAGGTGTTCTTCCAGCATTAACACTTTTCGTTTTGAGGGTGTTTTTTGGACAATTTTTGCGCAAAAAATTGGTTTTCACTGCCATTTTTAAAACATGTTGAAAATTTACCCAAGAAAAAAAAGGTGTTATTCCAGCATCAACACTTTTTGTTTTTAGCACTGCTTTTGATTTTTTTCGAGGTTTTTTGGCCAGAGTTCCCATTTTGAGTTTATAGTTTCCATTTCAAAGTTTACATTGTAAAATTCCCCTTTTTGCACCAAAAGTCATTGTTATGGAAACTCTCTTCACATGCTTCATTCTCCTTCAGTGTAATCAATTGTTACACTGGTTTCACATGCATGCATCTACACTTACTTATATTTGCACGTTCAGTGTAATCAATTGTTACACTGGTTTCACATGCATGCATCTACACTTACTTATATTTGCACGTAGCCTCACATCATCCTCCAGATCGGCTTTTTTTTCAAATTCCCCATGGGCAGATTTGGGTCCCCTTGCTCAGATATCACACTTCATCGCATGCATTGTGCAATATGGGAGCTCCAGGCCTTTACCTTGGCTTTTGGAATTGTAGATCATGTCTTGGGTTGGCTCCAACTATGGACTGCAGAGTTCCAGGAGCCATTCTCCCAGCATGGCCATTGAGACAACACAATGAGTGGTCTCTCCCAGGCCTTGACCCAAACTAAACTGTGCATTGTACAGTTTCAGTCATCAATCTTCCACACTGACTACTAGGACTACACAGTGCACAGTACCCATAGTCAATTAGTCACCCCTGTCAGTCAAAATTGTGCAATCTCTCTCATCAGATGCCCTAATTGCGGCTTGATCATATTGTCAAGCTAGATTTTGAAGAGATAATGGTTGCTTGCCATGAGTGCCCTTTCTGTCCCACAGGTACCACACTCGTGAATCACTTCTCTGCACAAAATAGAGTTACTTCAAGAGAGACCACGAAAATTATTACTAGGGAAGTTGTTGAGCAAGCACCAATTAACTTGCCAATATATGTGTACACTGAACTGTTCATAGAAAAGGAGTCAACATTAACATGGCAGCAAGTACATCAGTAGTAGGAGAAGGGAAAAATCTAGTACACGATCAGGAAAAGAGGAAGTTGTTGACAGAATAGAGGGACAATAAATCTGCAGAGGGAAAGTAGATTCAATCTTCATGCAAGAAGCTTTGGTGGCAAATGAAAAGGGAAGCAAAGGACACAGACAACAGATTGGAGGAAGAGATAAAAGAAAAACTTGTAGGTAGCAGAATTGAGATAGCAGAAAGAAGAACAAGAACTGAAGGAAGAACAAGAGCTAAGGAGAAAATAATAGGAAGAGAAGTAGAAACAGGAAGAAGAATAAAGTCAAGGAGGAAATAGTGCCCATACAGGTCGAAGAGTTGGAACAACCAAAAGTAGAGGATGACATTCATCAAGGAAAGGGTGATAATGTTGGACACCAAGAAACATCCAACTGTCATTTCCCAAGCCAGCTTGGCCTATAAGGAGCAACAAGCTAAAATTTTCAGCACCTAACATCCAAGAATGAACAACTGGCAAAGAACTTGTAGACTACTAGGAAAGTTGCAAACTAACTCTGAGAATCAACACAAAATGAAATTTACACAATGGGGGAGATGCGGAAAGTGATACTCGCTGAAGTATCAATGCTTGAGGATGCCATGCAGAAGCTCTATGACAGATTTGTCACTATTAAAGAAGTTTTCCATGTGTATGACCTACAGTAGTGGAGCAAAGAGTTTCAAACTCTCAAGAACATACATGCTGCCATCACCCATGTGCAATAGTGGGCAATGCAGTATGAAGGGGCCCCACTTGATTTAGTTAAGAAGATGAAGCCACAAGTAGAGATGGAGAAAGTAAAGGTTTGAATGTTGATCCAGAACTATGAGTAGCTCGTCCCATTCATCAGCATCATACAAGCCTCATATGCACGATTGTACAATAGTTTGGATGTCATGGTGAGAACACATAGGATATCGTCAATTGGTTCCTGCACCGAGGCTAGATCCAAGAACCAAATCTGCTAGATATTGATGAGTAAATGGAGTAGATAAGGTTAGATGGCACCAGGGAAGACTTGGAACTGAGAACACATAACATTTGAAAGTACAATGTTGGTCTAGTCATGGTCAACACCATGTTGCACAAGCTTCAAAATGAGTTGGACATAGGTTCCAAGACCATATACCTGGATGCTATGGAGGCAAGAGTCCGATGTCAGAAAGACAACATCAAGGAGTTTGGGGAAATAATCATGCAATACCAAGCTTGGCATCAATATGTGACTGAGAATCACCAAGTTGAGGTTTTCGAATTGGTCTTTCTCCAAACTTCAGAGTCATAGTTTTTTGTCTTGTTACACTATCTCTAGCCTATTTTGTCTCACATGGGTACATGTGGAAAATGTAATATTATTTGTAAATATGTTGTAAGTGAAATTCCAAGTGTCATTTGTGGAATGTGAAAGGTTATCATGTTATGTAATGAGTTAGTTGCCAAGAATTTGAAGAGTCATGAGGAAATTCAAAGAGTCACAAAGGGGAATGTCAAAGGTCACCCCACCCTTTTTTATAAATAGAACCTCATAACTCATAGAATGGGCTTTTTCGAGCCAATATTTTGGCTAAGATTAAGCTTAGAAAAGGCTTCAAAGTATTGTGACAAACCTTGGCTTCTCCATAGTGTAGAGTGAGTATACCTCTTTGGAGGAGCTGTTCTTGACTGTAATGTTCCACTATGGGGGCTAGTGGTCCCCAATTGTGTATGTAAGGATGGAAGTTTCACTTATAATAATAATATCATAGCCAACACACTTTCATACATATGTTGTTATTGTAGTTAGACTATTGTGGTTTCTTTAGCAATGTATGTTGTTTAACTTACGATTTTGGTTATGAACTACTTTGTATGGAGTTGTACGAATCATTTTGAATACGTTTTGTTGGATTAACTCATCACTTTAATTTGTGGACTATTTTTCATTTTATCTTGTAAGGTCATTCCATTCATGTGTTTCTTTCAAGTTGTGTACTATTATAGGCTTCTAAGGGGCACACTTCCTTTTCCCCTCCATGTGTTAGAACCTTCATGCATCACACTTGACTCTCTGCAGGGTCACACACTTTCTCTCACCCAAAGTTATCTTATTTACCTCTATGCGCTACCGCGGTCAAGACATTACAGTACCACCCACTACTAGGAATTCTACTCCAAACGTTTGAGGTCTAGTTGGGACTTCTTACTAGGGAGATCACCTAAATGTTGGCAGTTCCAACACCGTCAACATTTCTGGCACTAGAAGGAGGGCTAGATTACAAGGTGATCCCTTGAGGTTTTTTTGAATTATTGCACATATCTCATGACTTTTGTTGAAATCACAATCCCAACATGTTTCTCTAACTTTGCTAATTTGGATGTGCCGACGAGCATTATAGATGACTTGTCCAAATATAAGTTCAATGATGACAATGGAACACCCTTGTTCAGGCACACAGTTGCCTTTGTTGGCTTCTATGACAAGCATGATGTCCTCTTGTATGACATTGCCTGTGGATTGTTCACTTTCACATTCGAAGGGCGCACAAATCAATGGTGTCGCACATTTCCTGCAACCTATATACATTCTTTTGATCACATGTTCAGAGAAGTATGTCGTGCTTTTGTTCTTTATGACCGTAAAGCACTTAATAAAAAAAAATTAAAGTTGTGAAAATTACCCGATGAATGTCTTAAGCATTTTCACAATAATTTTATTCTGTAATGTTATGAATTTCCTAAAGATGAATTTGAATGGCAATTTTTGGAGGAAATATTTTAGTATCTTGTTCACATTTTTGAGAATCCACATTAGTTGGAATCTTTCGAACCTCTCCCAACATACCTCAGTGTTAGAGCTTCTAAATCTAAGATGGACAAGGTTGCTGTCCCATGTTACCCTATGTCCCCTTCTCATAAAATAACTCTAGCTTTGAAGGTTGAGCTGGGAGAAGGTGAGAATCCACCTGTTGATCTATCACCATCTCCTCCTACCCCACTTTCTTAGGATTTTTGCAGAGATTTAGACTGTAGGCCTGATGGTTGTCATGTGGTCTCATCTCCTCATCCTCCATCCTATGGTTCCATTGATCCTCTAGATTTTGGTATGTCGTGTTCATCTATTTCAAATCTCACATGTGATGTTCGCAAGGATCAAGTTGTGGACGGAGTTGGTGTTGAACAACCAACTTGCGTTATTATTTTTATGAGTATGCAGGGGATTCTGAACAAGAATCTGTGGTGAAGTATGACCTCCATATGTTTGCCCTTCATCTGCTTTATCCTGACAACTTCCACAGTTCTACCATTTATGTTCCATGTTGTGAAAAAACATTTCTGAATTTTTCTACTTTCAATCATTCACCGACACGTGGGATGCCAGTTTTTCATTTGATTGGGGAGAGTACACATCTATCTTACCTGATCCACCCAATCTAGCATCTTTCATTTTCAGAAACATGTAGGGTGAAATTTCTCGTTTTTCTTCATTCCCTCTTTATGATTCGTCAGATCATGAGGATGCCATTTTTTATCTTGAACTTTCTGATTGTGGTTGTCATGATCTCTTCATTCATTCATCTTATCATGATTTTGATTCGCCTACAACTGATATTTGTAAGTCACTAGTCTTTGATGATCCATCCTCTGATGAAGTGGAAACTCCTCAAGCTATCGAGGCACTTCATCCCGAGCTTATGGTTATGTCAGGTTCTCGTAGCCTTGTGATTAGTTCCACCTCTAATAAGAAGTCTAATGAATCTTTCAGGCTCCTTGTCACTCTATTTTTTGCAATGAAAATCAATATATTTCACATTTTTCACATCCTCCACCATAATCACATGATCCTATTGCTCATGCATTGGACGAGTCATACGTATTAAGCACTGTTGTGAAGCAAAATTTTTCTTCTTTATCTATGTTTTCTCGTTTGTCAAGCTTGAAGTTGTGTACATGCTTGTCTTCCACGCAAGATGTGACTGGACACCATGATACATCCACAGAGTGCCTTGCCTGTGCTTTCTATCTTTACTTTTTTCTAGATGCATTAAAGCTTCGAACAAATTTCTTTAAGTTTTTTTATCTTTGTTTTCTATGGTTTTGCTTGCATATCTTTCTCATCAATCATGATGTCACCTACATGGGCCAACCAATGCACCGATGGCTACATTGGAAATATCACTTCACGTAAGTTGGTTTATGCTCTACTTAGGTTAGGAGTGGGAGTAGTGTTTACTTTTCTTGCTTGTTTTTGCTTTGGTTACTTTGTTTTTTTTTTCTTTATTATTTCCTTTGCTTGTTTTCTTTTGCATCTGTAGCTTAGTTTCCGCATGAAACCATGTTTGGCTTCTTAGACAAGAAAGGTGAAACCAAATAGGAACTTGTACAACTATCAACACTTAGTTATATGTTTATTCCCTCTATTTATGTGAATCTTGAATTTCTTTTATTCGATGATACCCTGATGGAAAATATGTTCCATTCGGAGAGAATCATGGTGAAATCATGATGCTTGCACTCTTAACTAGTACATCCTACTCTAATTGGTTTTCTATATTCAGTTAACCCTAGTCAACTCAGTCAAGTAGAGTAAGGAGAGGAGGAAAACTTAACAAGTATGTCAAAGGTATATATAAATATCCTTCTCTAAAGGGACAACCTCTTCTATTATCAATAAGTTAGTATCCCTATTCCACCTCATGAAATAAATAAATGCTAATGCACAGTTCTTTGAAAAATGAAAAAAATGAAAATGAAATAAAGGAGAGAAATAAGAGAAAGGCTTCCTATGCAAAAAGGTGAAGCAAGTAACTCCACCCAGGTACTGTCCAACCTCACTAACAGCGGAGGAATGCTTTTGTTCCTGAAGTGACTTTGTCAAGGTACTATCCAGGCCTACTTGTTATGTGTATTTCTGATAAAGAGAATGGTAGGGACTACATCTTTAACTCACGCTAGTGAAGAAGCTAGGATAATCAAAGAACTAAAAAATACTTCTGGAAGAGTTATACTTGTTTTGCATGAGACAAGGTCCATATGAAGAGTTGTATTTCTACTAGTGCGTCGCCAATGTTGTAATGGCTACAACCACCCTCCAAAATATTTTTTATGATTTGTTTTGGAGCCTCCCTTTTGAACCACATCAGCTCATCTTGCATTGATCTAAGTACTTGTGCTTTGATTGAGCCTCATACTTTACATATTGGTTTGTGTTTGCTTACTTTGTTTACTGTCTAACCCACAAGATGATCTCTTGACCTAGTTTTTATCCAGTTCCAGGTCCGCCTTAGAGAACTGCGCAATATTTGAGGGCACCTAGCCTTGCTCCTAGTAATTTCCAGTGTAAGCTGATAGTGAGTCTTGAGTTAAAGAATTGCGCAGCACTAGATGGAAACCAACCTTGAGCTGAGAAATTACGTAGATCATGAGAGGCAACCTAGAGCCACTCAACCCAAAAATTGTTCAGAATCCTTTCTGCTCAGAGGCCACTCCGTGCTTGAACCAAATATTTGCCCAGTTCTCCTTGGAACTACGCAATCTCTTTGGGAAATTCATGGAAGTTTTTCCTGAAAAACAAAAAAAGCTAAAGGGGCAAAAGCATCCCTAAGAAGTAGGGATCTATTATTAGTTTCCCAAAGGTGGCACATTGCTAACTTTAGAAGTTTCGCCAAGTGTCACTTTTGTCCTTGATCTCAGGCATATGCATCATAAATTCCAATTTTCTCAATTCTATACAATAGACGGCTCTAGAGATCATTTGTACATTATATCATCAAGCTCTAGCATTCCCGAGAAGATCAAGGAACCTTCAGAGCAGCGTCGTCGCTTTTTCGAGTGAGTTTTTATTTTATCATATTTTGTTGATTTTTCTGTCGCTTTTTATTTTTTAGCATACGTGGGTGTTGTTTCACTTATAACTGTGAACAACTTTTGGTGTTTTAACTAGTTTTAGCTTATAGAAGGGTTTTTTCAAGTTATAGATTACCTTTCCCAAGTGTCACATGAGTTTTTCTGTTTTTTCACCAATGGTCATTGTTGTGGCAACTCTCTTGAAATGCTTTGTTCTCCTTCAGTTTAATCAATTGTTTCACTGGTTTCACATGCATGCATCTACAGTTAGTCAGATCTGCACTCAACCTCACATCATCCTTCATATCTTCTTGTTTTCACACTTCTGATGGAAAGATCTGGGTCCCCTTGCCTAGATCTCACACTTCACTGTATGCACTGCACAATATGGGAGCTCAAGGCCTCTGCCTTGGCCTCTGAAATTGTGCAGAGCTTGTCTCGGGTTGGCTCCAACTGTGCACTGCGTAGTTCCAGGAGCCAGTCTCCAAAATTGGCCACTAAGACTATGCAATGCACAATCTCTCCTAGGCTCTAGGCCAGATTGGACTGTGCATTGCATAGTTCCAGTCATCAAGCTTCTCCACTAACTGCTGGGACTACGTAGTGCACAATTCCCAGAGTTAGTCAGTCACCCATGTCATTCAAAATTGTGTAATCCCTCTCATCAAATGCCCTGATTGCTACTTGATCATGCGGTGAAATTATATTTTCAAGAGCTAATGTTTACTTGCTATGAGTGTCCTTTTTGTCCCACAGGTACCACATTCATGAAGCATTTCTCTCCAGCAATCATTGTTACCATGACAAAAAAGAGAGCTAATTCAAGAGATGCCATTGAAATCAGTACTGGGGAAGTAGTTGAGAAAGCGCTAGTTAAGTTTCCAATATATGCGTACACTCAATTTTTCATAGAAAATGAGCCAACACTAACATGGAATCAAGTCCAACAACAATATCAGACAAAAAAATCCAGTACATAATCAGGGAAAGATGAAGTTGCTGAAATAATAGAGGGAGAAAAAAGATGCAGAGTGAAAGCAGATTCAATCTTCATGCACGCAAATTTGGTAGAAGAAGCAAAGGGAAGCAGAGGACATAGACAATAGACCGAAGGAAGAGATAAAAATAGAACTTGAAGGTAGAGATCATAGAAATAAAAACAAGAACCAAAGGAAGAATGAGAGTTGCGGAGGAAATAATAGGAAGAGAAGAAGAAACAAGAATAAGAACAAATTCAAGGTGCAATGATGGAGAAAACAATGCCCATACAAGTTGAAGAGTTGGAACAAATAGAAGAAGAGGAGGGCATTCATCAAGGAAAGGGTGATAGTGTCAGACACCAAGAAACATCCAACTTCCATTTCCCAAGCCATCTTAGCCTATATAGGAGCAACAAGCTCAAATGTTCAGTACCTGATGGTTGAGAATGAACAACTGGAAAAGAACTTGCACGTTGCTAGGCAAGAAGCAGAGAAACTTTGAGCATCAATTGTTGAATGCATTTTCTGCAATGGGGGAGATGAGGAAAGCGATACTCACTGAAGTATCAAAACTTGAGGATACCATGTGGAAGCTCTATGACATATTTGTCACCATGCATAAAGCATTTTTCCATGTGCATGGCCTACAATAGCGAAGCAAAGAGTTTTTTCAAACTCTTGAGAACATACAGGCTGCCATCGCCCATGTGCAAGAGTGGAAAATGTGGTACAAAGGGGCCGCGCTTGATTTCATTAAGAAGATGAAGCCGTGGGAAGAGCTGGGGAAAGAAAAGTTCAAGATGTTGATCCATAACTCTAACCATATATCCCCATTTATCAGCAACATACGGGCCTCATAGGCATTGTTGTACAACAATTTGGATGTCATGGTGAGAACGCATAGGATCCCATCAATCGGTTTCCTCACCGAGGCTATATGCAATAACCAAATCTGGCTAGAGATCAATGAGTACATGAATCAGATAAGGTGACAGAGCACCAAGGAAGACTTGTAAGTGAGTGCACATAACACGTAGAAGCACATTGGTGCTCCGTTCATGATCAACACCATGTTGCACATGCTTCAGAATGAGTTGGACACAGGTTCCCAGACCATATACCCGTATGCTATGGAGGCAAGAGTCCGCTATCATAAAGACACCATCATGTAGTTTGGGGACATCATCATGTAGCACCAAGCTTGGCATCAATATGTGACCTTGAAGAACCAAGTGGAGGTTACTGAGTTTGTCTTTCCCCAAATTTCGGAGTCATAGTGTTTTGTCTTGTTAGGCTATCTCTAGTCTATTTTGTCTCAGATGGGCACATGTGGAAAATGTAACATTATTTGTAAATATGTTGTAAGTGAATCTCCAAGCGTGATTAGTGGCATGTGTAAGGTCATCATGTTATGTAATGAGTTATTTGTAAAGAATTTGAAGACTCATGAGTAAAGTTAAAGAGTCACAAAGGGGAATGTCAAGGGTCACCCACCCTTTGCTATAAATAGAACCTCATAACTCATAGAATGGGCTTTTAGGAGCCAAGATTTTGGCTAGGCTTATGCTTAGAAAAGTCTTAGGAGTATTATGATGAGCCTTGGCATCTCCATAGCGTAGAGCGATTATAATTCTTTGGAGGAGCAGGTTTTCTTTACTGTAATGTTCCACTATTGGGGCTAGTGTTTGTTAATGGTGTATGTATGGATGGAACTTTCAGTTATAATAATAATATCAAAGCCAACACACTTTCATGCATATGTTTTTATTGTAGTTGGACTATTCTAGTGGCATTAGCAATGCATGTTGTTTAACTTACGCATTTGGTTATGAACTACTTTGTATGCAATTGTAAAAATCATGTGGAATGTGTGTTGTTGGATTAATTCATCACTTTAATTTATGGACTATTCTATATTTTACCTTGTGATGTCATTCCACTAATGTGTTCCTTTCAAGTTGCATATTATTAAAGGCTTCTAATATGCACACTTCCTTTTCCCCTCTGTGTGTTAGAACCACCATGCATTGCACTTGACTCTCCATAGGGCCACACAATTTCTCTCACCCAAAGTTATCTTACTTACCTTTGTGTGCTACCACAGTCAAGGAATTACACTACCACCGACTGTTGGGATCCCTACTCCAAATGGTTTGAGGTATAGTTGGGATTTCTTACTCGGGAGATCCCTGAATGTTGGCAGGTCCAACATTGTCAACACTAGCCTAGGAAGTAGATTTGTTTATTGCTATGGAACCCATTAAACAATAAAAGAAGATAGCGTAGGACAGAGAAAGAGAAAAGAGATATGTGATACTTCAAGTCATAGGTCTCACACATTCCACTACTGATGAAATCAACTAAACTAAAATGGAAACATAGATAGGGTAAGAAAAAGGGATGCACGTTGATATATCTGAGAAATGGGCAAGGGCACAAGAATATAAGTGGAAACAATTGATGATACCCTATGAAAGAGGAATGGTTCCCTTGAAGGAGCACCAAATTATTGTTAAAGGGATGAGAGATAAGTTGATAGAGATAGTGGAAATCTACAAGATGAAATGGGAGGTAGAAAAGAAGGAATGAAAAAAGGTGGCTCAACTAGAACACAAAAGAAATAAATTGGATATCTAAAAAAATTAGTTGGGAGGCTAGTGGAACAATCCCTTAGCTACAGACCTCCTTGTTCTCAATACAATATGTTCTTGCATAAAAAATATTTTTTTCTAGAAAAATGCAGTTATAATTGGTAAACCTTATGAGGTTACCATTAAACTTACATCTCATATGGCTTACCCAGGGTGCACCTCTAGGGAAAAGAACCTTCCTTGTGATTTATACTAGCATAACATTTTGATTTTTCATGACATTTCCAGTCACTATGTGAGGGATATATAGATGAGATATTTTACTTCATTTGTGGCCAATGAAACTAATTTAGGTGCAACCTATAAGTTTGTAGAAAACAATATTAAGCGAAACCTTTGGATAAGAGGATAAAATTCCATGCCTCTACAGGTAATTCAAAATCATAGGAGTTGGATTTCTTCTTCTCCAAAGGAAGAGTTTATAGTAGAAACCAAGCATGATGCCATTTTATATTTCATGGAACAAATTAGTACACTCAGAAATTTTCCAAGAAGGGATGCAAAGAAATATGGAAGAAAGATTGGGATATTTTCAGACAAAGAGAAGCATTCAAACATAGCAATTTTTTGGTTACTTTGGTAAGAGTGAATATTTATGTGAGTTGCAAGGAGGAATGCGGGAACTAGATCGAGTCAACCTTTCACTATCCCATGATATGGTTCCAAAAAAGGCCTTACAGGATGGAGTATAGGGTAGCGAGGGGAAAGGAAATTTCGTAGTGAGAAGCCATACAGAAAAGGGGAGGACACCTCCTCCCAAATGACACAAGAAGGACACATTTCATGCATATTTTAGCATCAGTAACCTCCATGGATGTCAACTTCTTTGTGACTCTAACTAATCACTAGTTGCATAAGGAACATGCAAAACATTTCACTAGGAGGAGATAATGGGTGCTCAAATTGGCACATTTTCAACAGCTATCCATACATTTTTCATGTCATTATTCCTCCTTTCATTCATTACACCTTTCCCATCCATGATTTCCCTATTTTTGGTGAAGGTATAGATAATCTCTTTTATGCCACTTTTATACTTATTCTTATGCATTATATTGTGAAATTGTCACTCTTTATATTAACTTTGTTAGACATGAGAAAAATCCAGTGGTTGCAATAATTTCTACTAGCCAACACAAAAATGTTGAAACTCTGTTGACTAAACGGGTTCAAGTGTTGTGAATCCTCTATGCTACTGTAACTCTGACAATAAACTACTGTTGATGCAACTCTATCTCTAATGTATTATTTCTACAACTTCATTAGTTCCAATCATAGGGATAATGATGTTACAAATGACAAGACCTCCTTGATCCCTGGACACACTTGCATAACACAATCTTGACCCTCTTGATCCTTGGACTTGTGACCTGCACCCACCACTAGCATCACTACCTTGAAAAGTGCATAGTTCACTTCTAGTTTGTAGGAATTCTAACCCTCTATCCACTGCATATGCACCATGCTTACAACCAAGAGACTCTCTCTTAATGGTGCACTATGCATTCCTAGTGCCTAAGCCCCTAATCATTGCCTCCAAACCTTGTGTCGTGTGCCAAGGCTAGTCTCTCTCCCAAAACTAGTGTAATGTGCACTTTTAGTGACTAGTCTGAGCATCCTTCCTTTTAGATTATTCACTTTCATCCAAAAATAATGCACTCTCCCCTCACAAGTGATATTTTTCACAAGTGAATAAGGTAGAGTAGTTTTTTTGTGAGACTAATTGCATGATTTCCCATGAGTAAATTTTAGTGCAATAGGAGAATTAGCATGCAACCATCATCAACGCATTGGCATGACTTAAAGCAATGAATTTTGATGACAATTTCTACAATGCCAACCCCACCAAAGTGTCATTGCTCAATTAGATTATGAGTGTGCGACGATGATTCACCTTCCATCAAGATAAAAGTGTGGTTTCCAAGCAAAGGATAATTCATTTAATCCCAGGTAAGGGACAACAGGTTCACATTACAAAGGAGAAATATGATAATGGATGTGTTTCATAACCATATATTGTAGCAGATATAACCACCCTCCAAAATTTTTCCTATGCTTTGTTTTAGAGCCTCCCTCCTAAAATCACAGCAGTTCATCTCACACTGACCCTGGTACTTGTGATTTGATTGATCTTTCTCTTTTGCATTGTGGCTTATGTTTTCTCACTTGAATTACTATCTAACTGACAAGATGATCTCTTGACTTGGTTTCAACTTGGTTCCAAGATTGCCTTAGTGAACTGCGTAATCCTTGAGGGAAACCAACCTTGCTCTCAGGAATTGCGTAGTCCAAGTCAACAGTGAGCCTTCAGTTCCAAAAGTGTATAGAGCTAGCTTACAACTTGTCTTCAGTTGGGAAAATTCATAGAGTATGAGAGGCAACCCAAAGCCACTCAACCCACAAATTGTGTAGAAGCTTCTCCTTAAGAAGCTTCTCAGTGGATGAGCCAGTGAGTTTCCTAGTCCTTTCCAAAATTGTGCAATCTCTCTAAGAAATGCATGGCACCTTTTCCTAAAAAAGAAAAAAACCAAGAAGAACAAAGGAATCCTTAAAAAATATGGATCTATTTTTAGCTACCTGGAAGAGACACGAGTTATTTTGGAAATTGTCGCCAAGTGTCGCCTTTTCCTTGATTTTTTTCCTTCGTGTCATAAACCCTAAATCGACCAAATATATTTCATCGAAACAAATAGAGATCATTTTCACATTAGATATTAGATCTCTAGCATTCCCGAGGGTATCAAGGAACCTTCGGTGCGATCGTCATTGCTTTTTCGGTTAAGTCTTTCTTTTCTAGCCTTTGCCTTCTTTTTCTATCACTTTTGTTTGGTTAGCTTGTGAGAGTGTTATTTCACCCTTTTGTTGAACGGCCATTGGAATTTCAACTTGTTTTAGCTTTTAGAAGTGTTGATTTAAGTTTTTCATTATCTTTCCCAAGTGTCACATGCATGACCCAGTTTCTGCACTAATAGTCGTTGTTGTGGTGACTCTCTCCACATGCTTCATTTTCCCTCATTTTGATTGATTTCTACACTTGTTTCACTTGCATGGATTATCGTTCACTTAGATATGCATCCAGTATCATTCAATCCTTCAAATGTGTTTAGTTTCTCACTTCCCTTGGGCATATCAGTGCTTCCTTGGCTCAGATCTCGTTTTCCGAAGCATGCACTTTGCATTTCTAAAGCTTAAGGCCTCAACCTTGGCTTCTGGAACTATGCAAAGGTTTCCCAAGCATGGCTTCAACTATGATTCCAAGAGCCAACCCTGAGCTTTGGCCATTAACACTGCGCAATGCGTTGCCTCTCCTGGCCTGTGCCTAGACTGGACTCTACATTCCGTAGTTACAGTCAACAATTTCTCCCCACTAATTGTTGGGACTGTGCAATGGGTAGTTCCATCTGGTAGCTAGTCACTTATGTGAGCCAAGATTGTGTAATCCTTCCTAGAAGTTGACGAGTTTGTTGCTTGGTATGTTCTTGAAGTGCTTTTGGTTTCAAGCTAACATTTGCATGCCATGAGTGTCCTCTCTGTCTCTAGGTACAACAGTTATTGAGACACTCTCTAGCAATTATAGGTAACATGGCTTCCAAGAGAGCTACATCAAAGGATACGATTGAGAGTAGCACTGGGGAAGAATTTGAGCAGGTTCCAATAAATTTGCCAGTTTATGAAAACACTCAGTTGCTCATTGAGAAGGGCATGAAGTTAACATGGTAGGAAATTGAGGATATTTTTGTAGGGGACTTTAAGGAAGATCTGGAGGATCAACCTATTTATATCAGTGTCGACCAATTAGGATTACATAAGTTTGCATGAAGGTACCTAGCCTTCCCATGTGCGTACATCATCCATTGCATTGTCTCACACACAGATCTAGGGACTATAACATTGAGTAGTGCCAGTGGGGTAGAAATTTCCACCTTTAGGATGGAGAACTATCATTAGATGTATCGTTTTCCTTAACCGGTGAACTACATGGACTCACTTTTCTATGCCACCCATAGCTTTGTGAACAATAGAGATATTGTAAAGCACTGGGTGAAAGAGCCATAAAAGTTCAGAGCAACACCCAATCATGTTTACAAGACAAAGTTACTCAAGAAGGCCTACCAATTCTTGATCATCTTTGCATGTCGATTATATGGTCAAGGGAGTACAAAGACCTTTCTGGAAAATTTGGTGGTTATGTTGGACCAGTTGGTGAGTGATGGAAGGTCATTCAACTGGTTAGATCTATTGGCTCTTCAATTGAAATTCCATGTGACTAATGCCCGAAATTGGCCCAAGGATGAGAAAGAAATATTCTACATGTCTGCGTATTAACTTGATGCAATCTGTGCCCAACATCACTTTCCTAGCATGCATTGGACATGGACACCAAGAGAGACTATCATCAACATTTATTGCAAGTTGATTTCCAAATGCAGCTATCGAGGAGTTATGGCGAGCTTGCTAGACCATTTCATCATCCCATTTTACAAGTTTATCTTTGAGCAGGATCCACCTTTCATGTCCCAAGAAGTGATGGAGGAAATACTTAACATTGCAGATTGGTATGCCTCACCTGATGGCACCTTCATAAGAGTATTTGGCATAGAGAAGCCTCTTCATGTCCTACCAAGGTATGCCACAAAAATATTGGTCATGCAAGAGGTCACATATCACCTATCCACAAGGTTATCATCAGGACTACACAGGAAGAATAAGGCACCATGGCCCACCATTCCTTTGCAAATCATATTGTATGAGATTAAGAGCTTGAAATATGTGGATGTTGAAGCTAAGGAGATAGTGAAGTTTGAGTTCAACACCAAATACTTCAATCTATATGATGCCCAGAATATTTGCAATAACCACTGTGCGAAGGTGTACCATCCATGGATCCATGAGACATTCCACTAGCATGAGGAGGACCATTGGAGATACTGCTACAATAACTCCAAGTTCCACGAGCCGCTTAATAAAGCCACAACATGGAAAGTTGTTATGCAGTTAGGAGCACTGCAGGAAATAACAACAACAACAGAAATAAGCAGTAAACTAGTGCAGGAAAAGGGTAAGAGGAACATTTTCAAGAACCCAGAGGATGAGAAAGTTCAAAGAAGATCCTATCACTAAGAAAGTAGCTTTGGTAGCAGAGGAAAAGAGGAAATATCACATAAAGATGGTAAAGCAAAGGAAGAATGAAAAATAAAGTTTGGAGGAAGTAGAAAGGAAGTTGCAGGAAACAGAGAAGAAGTTGAAGGAAGAGTAGGATATAAGAAGGAGATAGCGGGAAGAGAAGTAGAAACAGGGGGAAGAATAAAGGAAAGGCACAATGAGAGAGCAAACAACGCCCATATAGGTTGAAGACTCGAAACAACCAATAAGTGAAGAAGAGGGTGAGAAGATTCAAGATCGGGAGCTCACTCAACAGATTGAGTAATTGATTGAACTAGCAAACATGGAGTTGGGGTAAAAGCCATAGGACCAAGACACTGACCTCATGACAAGAGGACCCTAGTTCACCTCTCAGTCTCCACAACCTCAGTGTCAGAACTAGTCTCGAGTGAGCAAGGAGAGGTTGTTCTCCTTGATGATGGTCTGATAATGGATGTGTACAATCTATCATTCGATGAGTTGTAGAAGAAGGTTGTACACGCCCAGAAAAAGAATTTCTTGGATGATCACGCATCACATGCATTCATGAAGGAAAGGGTGATAGTGTCAGATGTCAAAAAGCATATAGTTCCCACGGCTGAGCCACTTTCACTTATGTAGGGGACACGAGCTCAAATGTCAAGTTTATGTTAGCAATGGATGAACAGATGGAAAATAACTTGAAGACGGCTAGGTAAGAGACAAAAAAAATCCAAACAGTTGAGTGCAAGTTCCGCAATGGTAGAGATGAGGAAAGCGATACTTTCTAAAGTATCAACACTTGAGACTACCATGAAATCTCTATGATGGATTTGTCACAATTCATAAATTTTCCATCTGCATGGCTTTCAAAAATGGAGTAAAAGGTTTGCCTGAACTCTTACAGACATACATGATGTTATCACCCATGTGGAAGAATGGACAATGTGGTACAAGGGAGCCCTGCTTCACTTGCCAAAGATGATGAAGCCGCAGGAAGAGATAGAAAAAGAAAAGGTACAGATTTTGATCCAGAAATATGAACATCTCACCCATTCATCAGTAGCATACAAGCTTCATATGCACGGTTACAGAAGAGTTTCTATGTCATGGTGAAAACTCATAGGATCTCGTCAATCGGTTCCATCATTGAAGATAAGCACAAGAGCCAAGTCTAGCTAGATATCGACATGTACATGGAGAAGCTAAGGCGAGAGGCCATCAATGATTACTTGGAGCTGAGTACATAAAACATGCAGAGGTACATTGGTGGTCTTATCATGGTTAACACCATGTTGCACATGCTTCAGGATGAGTTGGAAAAAGGTTCCAAGACCATATACCCGAAAGTAATGGAGGCAAGAGTTTGCTATCAGAGAGACACCATCAAGAAGTTTGGGGACATCATCACAAAGTACCAAGCTTGTTATCAGTGTGTGACCGAGAAGCACAAAGTGGAAGTTATCGAGTTACTATTTCCCCAAACTTTTGAGTCATAGTCTTTTGTCTTATTAGGTTGTCTCTACCCTATTTTGTCTCACATGGGTACATGTGGAAAATGTATATTATCTGTAATTATGTTGTAAGTCGAATTCCAAGTGTCATTAGTGGAATTTGAACAATCACTATGTAATATAATGAGTTATTTGTAAAGGAAGTTGAAGAGTCATGAGGGTAGTCAAAGAGTCACAAACGGGATATCAAGGGTCACCCCACCCTTTGTTATAAATAGAACCTCATAAATATTAGAAGAGGATTTTGGGAGCTAAGATTTTGGCTAGGCTTAGGCTTAGAAAAGGCTTGGGAGTATTTTGACACGCCTTGGCTTCTGTGCAACATAGAGAAAGCATATGCCTTTGGAGGAGAAGTTGTTCTTGGTTGTAATGTTCCACTATTGGTGCTAGTGGTTGTCAATGGTGTATGTATGGATGGAACTTTCACTTATAATAATAATAACTGAGCCAAACACTTTCATGCATATGTTGTTATTGCATTTGGACTATTTTAGTTGGTTTAGAAATGTATTTTTTTTTAACTTACACATTTTCTTATGAACTAGTTTGTATGCAATTGCATGAATCTTGTTGAATGCATGTTGTTGGATTAACCCATCACTTTGGTTTGTGGACTATTCCGCATTTCATCTTGTGATGTCATTCCACTCGCATGTCCCTTTCAGGACGCATATTATTACGAGATTCTAAGGGGCACAATTCCTTTTCTGCTCCATGTGATCCCCCATCCATCTCACTTGACTTGCTGCAAGGTGACATACTCTCTTTAACCCAAAGTTATCATACTTATATCTGAACGCTACCATAGTCAAGGCATTACACTACCACCCATTGTTGGGAATCCTACTCCAAACGGTATAATTTGTAGTTGGGACTTCTTACTGAAGGGATCCCCTAAAATTTGGCAGGTCCAACACCGTCAACATTTATGGAACTAGAATGAGGGTCAGATGACAAGCTGAGCCCTTGAAGTTTGTTTTGAATTTTTTCATATCATCCATGATTTATATCACAATCTCAACCCCGACATGTTTTTCTAATGCTCATGATTTCGATGCACTATTGGATTTTATAGATGACTTCTCACAACTCAAATTTGATGGTGAAATTAGAGAATCCATTTTAATCCACGCAGTTTCCTTTTTGGGTTTCTGTGACAGGAACGAAGTCCCCTCTATCGACATTGCCTATGCATTGTTCGTTACAAGTTAGGAGGGTGAGTTAAGAAAGGGTGTAACACATTTCCCGCAACCTCTGTACACTCTATCAACCACATGATCATAGAATTAGGATTTTCTTTGGTATTGTATCACAATAAAGAACTTCATCACAAAATTCTAAAATTCTGAAAATCACCTAAGCAATCTATTGCACACTTTTATGATCGTTTCTGTCATTACACTTTTGAATTTCCAGAGGATGAAGTTAAATAGAAAATTTTGAATTAAATATTTCAGTATCTTGTTCACATCTCTAATAATCCACATGAGTTAGAATATTTTGAACCCCTCCCAACATACCTCATTGTTAGAGCTACTAAATCTTAGACGGACAAGGTTACTATCCCAAGTGACCCTTCATCCCCTTCTCATCAAACAACTCTAGCTCTGTAGGATGAGGTGGGAGGAGTTGTGAACCTACCTGTTGAACTATCACCATCTCCTCCTACCCTACCTTCTCTAGATTTCTGCACAGATTTGGACTGCAAGCTTGATGGTTGTCACATGGTCTCATTCGCTCAACCTCCATCCACTGGTTCCTTTGATCCTCCTATTTTGGTATGTTGTGTTCATTTGTTCGGGACTTCACATGTGATGTTTATGATGATCAAGTTATGGATGGAGTTGGTGTTGAGCAATCAACCTGCACTATTATTTTTGATGAGTATGTGTGGGAATGTGAACAAGAAGTTGAAATGAAGGATGACCTCCTTCGGTTCGCACCTCATCCGATTTATCTTGACATCTTCTACAATTTTTCCATTTTTTATTGCTCTTGTGAAAATATATCTCTGGATATTTCCACTTTCAATCATTCAGAGAAGGTGTGGGATGTCAGTCGGTCATCTGATTACGAAGAAGACAAATATTTCTTCCCAGATCCACTCAATCTCTCATCTTTCATTTTTGGAAACTCAAAGGGTGAACATTTTTGTTTCTCATCAATCCCTCTCTATGATTCGTTAGATTATAAGGATTTCGTTGTCGAACTTGAATTTTCTAATCGTGGCCATCGTGATCTTTTCACTCATTCATTTCATCACGATTATGATTCACCTATTGTTGATCTTTTTAAGCCGTCAGTCTTTGATGACCTATCTGTAGGTTTTAACCCCATACATAAATTACCTTCATATGAATTCTAAAAATAGAAAATAAACAATGGGGAGAGCATAACACATACAACAAATCTACACAAAGATTTTCCCCTAGATCCCAAAACCGGGACTACCAGATTGATTTTTCATCATGTTCCTTTCAATGTTACAATACATATATATGCATGTTGAAGCATCCATAAACCCCAATCCATTAAACCTGAATTAGAGCATAACCATAGTTCCATTGACCAGATCTACAAAATACCATGGACCGAAAACCATCACGCCCAAAACCATGTGCGAAAACCATGCACAAAACCATAGGTAGGTCCACCCACCTAATATAACACAACCCAACACTATCTTCTGATGAAGTGGAAACTCCTCAAGATGTCGAGGCACTTCAGCCCGAGCTGATGGTTATGTCATGTTCTTGTAGCCCTAAGCTTAGTTCCACTTTGTTAGGCCCCTATACTACAATGTAACCCCTTATTGTTATTAGTACAACCCCTTTATTATATTGTTGTACCCATGTAGTCCCCATATTGTTACTATTGTGCCCCATAGAAGCCCACTATTGTTATTATTGTGCCCTTACATTATTCTTGTTATGTCGACTCTCATTATATTATGACCCCTTAGATTCCTAATATAGAAAGGAGGTCTTTCATTTGTATCATCCAAGAATTGTTCATTTGTGTAATGTAAAGGAGGTTTCCCCCTCGAAGACGTTGAATTCTTAGGCATTGATCTATCTTTTCTATCTTTTTGTGAGCTGGTTTCATAACATTTGGTATTAGAGCTTTGGATTCTAGGGTTTTCGCTGCTCCAAACAGGTCATCGTGGAATTTTCGCTATCACTTTTTTTCTGCGATGTTTTAGAAGCTAAAAATAAAACCCATTTGAGATGAAATCTCGCTGAACCTCGGGTCCAAATTTTAGATCTTGTATCACTATATTTTCAAATATATGATCTAAGGAAGTTAAGGTTTTTGCAGACTCCCAAATTACATCTTAAACAAGTGACCTTGGGAAAATCATCATAACTTTCTCTCTGAGCATCAGATTGAAATTTCGTAAGAAGTTACAGAAATATGGACAGCGTGGAAGCTAAGATGGATGGCGTGGAAACTATGATGGATGATTTGAAGACATATTTGAAGACAGACATGGAAGATTTGAAAACATATTTGACAAAGTTTCTACAAGAAATGCTTACTAATGGCGAAAGGGTAGTAAAGGAAACTCATGATGAGAAGAAAATAAATGTTAATCATGATTTCATAGACTCTAATGTTGGATCGAAGAACCACCATGTTCCAAAGATCAATATCAGGAAGTTTGATGGCAAGGATCTCGGAACATGGATACTACAGATGGAGCAATTTTTCGATCTTCATAATGTGCAAAACACACAAAAGGTACACATTGCAACTTTATATTTGGAACCAAATCATTTTGTATGATATCAATGGCTTTGCTCTCATAAACAAATTGTCACTTGGGCTATTTTTACAGCTGAAATGATAGCACATTATGAGGATACAAAAAGCAACATTTTTTTTTAGCCAATTGATAAATCTCAAACAAAAGGGTTCAATGATGGAGCACATCGAGGACTTCCAAAAATTGAATATAAGGGTAAAATATATTCCAGAGGAGCATAGGATTGATATATTCATAAGCACTTTAAAAGATAACATCCAACATGAGGTTCGCCTTTGCGAACCATATTCATTGGAGAAGGCATTCAAGTTGGCAAGAAAAATGGTAAGAAAAAGTATGGCAACAAGGAAGCCTACACTCACAATCATAAAGATGGAAGTGTTGCTACCCCTAGCCATCCATAACCTACAAGGTTAACACTACAACAATTGGAAGAAAAAAGAGGAAAAGGGTTTTGTTACAATTGTGATAGCGAATGCACTAAAGGTTATAAGTGTGCTGAGAAGAAATTATTTTACATAGATTATGAAGAGGAGGAAGAAAAGGATCAAGAAACATCAAAAGAAGAGGATATACACCAAGAACCAACCCCAGTGAAAGAAGAAATGATTCTGACCATATCTTGTGAAGCATTGGCAAGAATTACCACTCCTCAAACTCTCAAGATAGAAGGACATATCAAGAAGAAAAAGGTTCAATAAATGAAATATCACATCGAGAAAGAAGAAATGAATCCAACCATATCTTGTAATGCATTGGCTGAAATTACCACTCCTCAAACTATCAAGATAGAAGGACATATCAAGAAGAAAAATGTTCAAGAAGCGAAAGATCACATCGAGCATCAAGAAATGAATCTGATCATATCTTGTAAAGCATTGGAAGAAATTACCACTCCTCAAACTCTAAATATAGAAGGACATATCAAGAAGAAAAAGGTTCAAGCAGTGAAAGATCAAATCGAGCATCAACAACAAGTTCTCCAAATTTTAAAGGATAACGCCACTTTGGTGCAGAATCAAATGAAACAACAGGTAGATCAACATTGCAGTGAAAAATGTTTTGATGTAGGTGATTGGGTATTTTTACTGCTACATCTCAGGAAAGTTATTTATGAGAAGGAAATGTTGGCAATACTACATGCACTTAAGAAATGGCGACCTTACCCAATGGGAAGACACTTCAAGGTAAAAATGGATCATGATAGTCTTAAATAATTTTTAAAACAAATATTATGTTTAGAAGAACAAAAAAAATGGGTCATAAATATGTTGGGTTATGACTTTGACATCATCTATAGAAAAGGGAAGCAAAATTTTGTTGCAGATGCACTCTCAAGAAAGGATGAGGATGTGGAAGCATTTTTTTGTGTTATTTCTATTATCTGACTAGATTGGATAAATGAAGCAAGGGATGAATGGAAGAAGGACGAAGAAGTGGCCACTCATTCAAAAGTTGCAGAAGATCCCAATTCAAACAATATTGCCAGACCTTGAAGAGGAAGGAAAAATCATATTGGAACCTGGAGCAGTCACAGAAACAAGAACCCGACAACTATGAAATTGATCAATTTCAGAGTACCTCATCAAGTGGAAGAACTTACTCGCTGAAGATTGCACATGGGAGGACAATAATTTTATACAGAAGCATCAAGAACTACTCAAGCATTGAGGACAACACTTTTTGAATAAGAGGGGCATGTTAGGCCCCTATACTACTAGTGTAACCCCTTATTGTTATTAGTACAACCCCCTTCTTATATTATTGTGCCCATGTAGTCCCCATATTGTTACTATTATGCCCCATAGAAGCCCACTATTGTTATTATTGTGCCCTTACATTATTATTGTTATGTTGGCTCTGATTATATTATGACCCCTTAGACTCCTATATATATAAAGGTCTTGTCATTTGTATCATCCAAGAATTGTTCATTTGTGTAATGTAAAGGAGGTTGCCCCCTCAAAGAGGCTGAATTATTAGGCATTGATCTATATTTTCTATATTTTTGTGAGTTGGTTTCATAACACAAATCTGATCATAAATATGTTGAATTTCCCTAAGCTCGTCATCACTCTCTTGTTCACATTGAAAATCAATCCAATTCCCAATTTTCTCATCCTCCATCGGAATCACACGATCCTATTGCTCATGCATTGGAGGAGTCTTACGTAGCAAGCACTGTTGTGAAATAAAAATTTTCTTCTTCCTTCATGTTTGTTGGTTTGTCAATTTCGAAGGAGTGTACATGCTTTTCGTCCACGCGCAACGTGACACAACACCATGATATGTCTGCAGAGTGCCTTTCATGAGCTTTCAATTTTTTCTTTTCTATGGATGTATTCAAACTTCGAATGTTCTAGTTTGCATTGCTTTATCTTTCTTGTCTAATGGTATTCTTGAATATCTTTCTCGTCAACCATGCCATCACCTACATGGGTCAACCAATGCGTCAGTGGTTGCATTAGAAATATCACTTCACGTGAGTTGGGCCATGAATTTGCTTAGCTTAGGAGTAGGAGTGGTGTTTTCTTTCCTGTTTCATTTTTCTTACTTTATTTTTCTCTATCTTACTTCTTTCCTTTTCTTATTTTCCTGTGCACCCGTAAGATTATTTTCCACATGAAGCCATGTTTAGCTTCTTGAGACAAGGAAGGTGAAATACAAGAGGACTTGTACAACTATCAACACTTGGTTATTTGTCTATTCCATCTCTTTATGAAGATCTTTCATTTCTTCCAAGTCGATGATAACTTGATGGAAAATACTTTCCTTTTAGAGTGAGTCTTCGTGAAATCACAATGCTTGCACTTTTAACTAGTACCACCTACTCTAATCAGTTTTCTATATTCGGTTAACCCTTGTAAACTCAATTAAGTAGAGTAAGGAGAGGGGGAAAACCTTAACAAGTATGTTATAGGTATATATAAACATCATCCTCTAAAGGGACAACCTCTTCTACTCTCAATAAGTTAGGATCCTGCTTCCGCCTCATGAAATAAATAAGTTCCTATGCACATTTCTATGAAAACAAAAATGAAATGAAAAAATAAAATAAAGGAAAAATAAGAGAAATGATTCCTATGCAAAGAGGTGAAACAGGTAACTCCACCAGGGTACTGTCCAAGCTCACTAGCAGCAGAGCAATTCTTGTGTTCCTGAAGTGACTCCGTCGGGGTACTGTCTAGGCCTACTGGCAGTGGAGCAACAACAAAGATGAAACTAAAACTTTGACAGTCTATATTACTTGTGCATCAATATACCCCTCATCACCAATCGAAACAACTCATTTGACTTCGTTTGGTATCTGTGATTTTGATTAAGAGAAAGGTATGGACTACATCTTTAACTCAAGCTAATGAAGAAGCTCTCATGATCAAAGATTGAACAACACCTTTGGAAGATTTAGACTCGCTTTACATGAGAAAAGGTCCATACATAGAGCTAGCGTTATACCAGTGTGTCGCAAATGTTGTAGCACTACAACCAACCTCCAAAATTTTTCCTATACTTCGTTTTGGAGCTTCCCTCCTAAAATCACAACATCTCATATCGCACTGACCCAGGTACTTGTGCTTTGATTGAGCTTTCTTTTTTGCGTTGTGGATTTTGTTTTCTCACTTGAATTACTCTCTAGCCCACAAGATGATATCTTGACTTGGTTTCAACCCGGTTCTAGGCTTGCCTTAGTGAACTACGCAATCTTTGAGGGAAACCAACCTTTCTCTTGGGAATTGTGTAGTCCAATTTGACAGTGAGCCTTCAGCTCCAGAATTACAAAAAGCCAGCTAACATATTTTCTTCAGTTGGGAAACTACACAGAGCATGAGAGGCAGCCCAGAGCCACTCAACCCAGAAATGGCGCAGAAGCTTCTCCCTTAGAAGATGCTCAGTGCATGAGCTCGTGAGTTGCCCAGTCCTTTCTAGAATTGCACAATCTCTTTGAGTAATGCATGGCATATTTTCTTGAAAAATTAAAAAACAAAAAAACAAAAAATCATCCCTAGAAAATAGGGATCTATTTTTAGCAGCCCAGAGGAGACAATTGAGTTATTTTGGAAACTGTCGCCAAGTGTCGCTTTTTCCTTGATTTTTGGTGTTCACATCATAAACACTAAATCAACTAAATATATTTAAAAGGTGCAGCTAGATCTCATTTGCAAATTAGATCTTAGAGCTTTGGCATTCCAAAGGAGATCAAGGAATCTTCAGTGCGATCGTCATTACTCTTCTGGGTAATTCTTGTTTTTCTAGTCTTTCGCTGCTTTTTTTGTCACTTTTGTTTATTTAGCTTATGAGAGTGTTGTTTCACTCCTTTTATTGAACTACTACTTGCATGTAAACTTGTTTTAGGTCGTAGAAGTGTTGTTTTAAGTTTTTCATTGTCCATCCCAAGTGTCACATGCATCACCCAATTTCTACACTAACAGTCGTCATTGCGGCGACTCTCTCTCTCTACACACTTCGTTTTCCCTTATTTTTATTGATTCTTGCACTTGTTTCACTTGCAAGAATTATCATTCACTTAGATCTACACCCAACATCATTTAATTGTTCAATTTTTTTTTTCAGTTTCTCCCTTCCCTTGGGAAGATCTAGACTTCCTTGGCCCAGTTCTCATTTTCCCAAGCATGCACTGCGCATTTCTGGAGCTCAAGCCCTCTACCTTGGCTTTTGGAATTGCGTAAATTTTTCCTAGGCCTATCCCCAATTGTTCAGAGCCAACCCCAAGCCTTGGCCACTGAGACTTTCCACGCGAATAATGCCAGGAATCCACCCAAGGATGAGAAATCGAGATTCTACATGTCTGGATATTTACTTGATGAAATTTGTGCCCAACATCCGCTTCCTGGCATGGGTTGGACATGGACACCAAGAGAGACTATCATCAACATTTATTGTAATTTTATTTCCAAATGCAACTACCGAGGAGTTATGGTGAGGTTATTTGACCATTTCATCATCCATTATACAAGTTGATCTTTAAGCAGGATCCACCTCGCATGTCCCAAGAAGAGATGGAGGCGATACTTAACATTGTAGATTGGTATGCCTCACTTGGTGGGACCTTCATCAGAGTTTTTGGAGAGAGAAGCCGCCACATGTTCTACCAAGCTATGCCATGGACAAGCTGGTTATGCAAGAGGTCGCATATTACCTCTCCACAAGGTTATCATCAGGACTGCACAAGAAGAATAAAGCACCATGGCCCTCCCTTCCTTTGCGGATTGGATTGTACAAGATTAAGAGCTTGAAATATGCAGATGCCAAAGCTAAGGAGATAGTGAAGTTTAAGTTTGGCACCAATAATTAAATCCATATGATCGCCATGACATTTATAAGAACCATTGTGTGAAGGTGTCCTATCCATGGATCCATGGGACATTCCACTAGCACGAGGAGGACCCTTGGAGATACTATTACAATAACTCCAAGCTCCATGAGCCGGTTAGTATAGCCACAACATGGAAAGCTTCTTTTCAGGCAGAAGCACCATGGGAAGCATCAACAACAACAATTTAAGAAGCAAAGTGACGCAAGACATGGGTAAGAGGAAGATTTCCAAGAACCCAGAGGCTAAGCAAAGATACGTGTTTAAAGAAGATCATATCACTGAGAAAGCAACTTTGGTAGTGGAGGAAAAGAGGGAATATTGTATAAAGAGGGCAGAGCGAAGGAAGAAAGAATAGAAAAGGCTAGAGGAAGCAAAAAGGATTTTGCAGTAAATAGAGAAGAAGTTGAATGAAGAGTAGCAGCTAAGAAGGAGAGAGAGGGAAGAGAAGAAGAAAAAAGAGGAAGAAGAAAGAAAAGGCATGATGACAAAGAAAACAATGCCCATACAGGTTGAAGACTCAAAACAGCTAGCAGCTACAGAAGAGGGTGAGAAGATGTAAGATTGGGAGCTTTCTCAGCAAATTGAGCAACTGATTGAAGTGATGCACATGGAGTTGGGGCAGGAGCCACAGGACCAAGATACTGGCCTCATGACAAGAGCACTCAAGGTCACCTCTCAGTCTCCACCACCTCCAATGTCAGAACCAGTCCCGAGTGAGCAAGGATAGGTTTTTCTCCTTTATGATGATCCAGTGATGGATGTGTACAATCTATCATTTGATGAGTTGCAGAAGAAGATTGTACAGGCGTGGAGAAAGCATTTCCTGGATGATCACGTATCACCTGCATTCATGAAGGAAAGGGTGATAGTGTCAGATGTTAGAAAGCATCTAGTTTCCATGGTCGATGCCACTTTGGCTTATGCAGGAGCCACAAGCTCAAATGTCAAGTTCCTGTTAGTAGAGAATGAACAGATCTCAAATAACTAGTAGGAGGCCAGGCAAGAGGCAGAACAATCCAGAGAGTAGAGCATAGGTTCCAAAATG
Organism: Pinus tabuliformis; assembly: GCA_031772625.1. Classification (NCBI taxonomy): domain Eukaryota; kingdom Viridiplantae; phylum Streptophyta; class Pinopsida; order Pinales; family Pinaceae; genus Pinus; species Pinus tabuliformis. The sequence continues at coordinate 1,909,094,715 of CM062818.1, forward strand.
GTAGAGATGAAGAAAGTGATACTTGTTGAAGTATCAACACTTGAGGCTACCATGCGAAAGCTCTATGGCGAATTCGTCACTGTGCATAAGGCGATTGTCCATCTACATGGCTTTCAACAACGAGTAAAATGTTTGTTGGAACTCATACAAACATACATGTTGTTATCTCCCATGTGCAAGAATGGAAAATATTGTACAAGGGTGCCTCACCTCATTTTCTCAAGATGATGAAGTTACATGCAGAGCTAGACAAAGAAAAGATCTCGATGTTGATCCAGAACTGTGAGCAGCTCGCGTCGTTCATCAGCAGCACATAGGCTTCATATGGATGGTTGCACAAGAGTTTGGATGTCATGGTGAGAACACACAGGATCCTGTCAATTGGTTCGCTCACCGAAGCTAAGCACAAGAACCAAGTGTGGCTAGAGATCAACAAGTACATGGAGCAGCTAAGGCAAATGGCCATGAGAGATGACTTGGAGCTGAGTGCACAAAATATGTAGAAGTACATTGGTGGTCCTGTCATGGTTAACACCATGTTGCACATGCTTCACGATGAGTTGCACAAAGGTTCCGTCCGCTATCAGACATACACCATCAAGGAGTTTAACATAGTTATCGATCAAACAAGAAAATTACCTAGTACATGTTTTTTTGAGTTAGCAAAAAATCACCCAATTTTGAAAAGTGGTGATTCATAATGCACCTTTTTTTTGGAGCATATTTTTGGCACTTTAAATTTTCTTATGTATCAAGTACCAACATGTTTTTTAAAACGTTAGTGATTTTCATGTTCATTATGAAAAATGGTAATGCAGCATCAACACATTTTTTTAAAGGGCTTATTTTTAACACTTTAAATTTTTTTTATGTATCAAGTATGAACATTGTTTTTAAAAGGTTAATGATTTTCATCTTGATTTTGAAAAGTGTTGATGCAACATCAACCCTTTTTGTTTAGGGGGCTTATTTTTTACACTTTAAATTTTCTAATATATTAAGTGTGGATATTTTTTTTTAAATGTTGGTGATTTTCATATTGGTAATAAAACATAAAAAGAATAAGATAAATAACATGACAAAAAAGAAACAAAAATATATAAAAATAAGAGAAGAAAAAAAAAACCCATAACATTTAAAAAAAAAATGTAAAAACAAAAAAATTAAATAAAAATTAAAAATTATATATATATATATATATATATATATATATATATATATATATATAAAATAAAAAATAAAAAATAAAATATTTCAAAAAGGCATATAATTTAAAGCCAAAAATTGAAAATTAACAAAAAAAAAAAAAAACCAAACACCTTTATCAATTTTGTTTTAAGTTGAATTTAAAATAAAATAAGTTGCATTATAAAAAAATTAAAGCCTTGTTCCTCACCTTCTCCTGAAGATGAACCACACTAGCTGGTTCGAAATGTGTCGACAAGAATATCTCTTATGTGATTTTTATTGAAAGATAGTGTTAAAATTATTATGGATCACAGAAGTCTAAATTCTGAAATTTGAATTTTTGTTTTCTTTTGTATTTTTTGTGCCTTTTTTATTGTTTTTTTTAATCAATATTTGAATATTTTTTTCTTTTATATTATTTTTTGTGTCTTTTTTTATTGTTTTTTTTTTTTTTTCAATATTTTTTTTTGCATTTTTATTTTTTTATATATTTATTTATTATTTTGGCCATTATTTTTTTTCTATACCATCCGTGTCGATGCTTGTCTAGCAACTCCATCCCATTATGTGAAATTTGATAGTTGATTTTAAAATATTCGTTATAATGAATCAAGTCTGCCCCCACAATGTGTCAATTTTATGGTTGGTCTTTAAGTTTTCATTACAATGGGTCGACTTCACCTACACTGTGTGTCAATTTGATGGTTTATTTTTAATTTTTTGTTGCAGTGTATCAATTGTCTTAGGCTAAGATTTTAAAATAGCTATATATTTAGCATGTAAAAAATAAATTATTCTTGGTATAATAACTCTTTCATTCAGGTGTTCATTTTATAAAAAAAATATAGTCATAATTTTTTTCCATAATGTCATGCTTGAAATATTTTGAAAAATTAAGATTTTTTTTGTAATCATAACCTTTGGTTTTAATTGCATGGTTGAAAAATTGTCAATATTTTAATGTTTTTCTAAGTCATGATATTTTATCTTTAATGCTATGGTTGAAAACAGTTACAATTTCAGGGTTTTTTTGAGTCAAGATATTTTATCTTTAAAAACATGGATGGAAATTGTTGGAATTATCAAGGTTTGAGACATGATATTTTATCTTTAACATCATGTCCAAGAATTGTTGGAATTTTATAGTTTTTTAAAGTCCTGATAGTTTATCTTTAATTCCATTGTTTAAAAGTATCAAAATTGTAACTCTATTTTTATTTTTTTGTTCCAACATCAACACTTATTTTTTTGAGGGTGTTTTTTCATCAATTTTGCAAAAATAATTGGTTTTTACTTCCATTTAAAAAGAATTTTGAAATTTTACCCTAAACAAAAACATCATTCTAGCATACACAATTTTCATTTTTGGTTTTTTTTTTTCATTTTTTGGGAGTTTTTTGGGCCAGAGTACTTGTTTTGAGGTAATAGCTCTTGTTTGATCGATAGCTATGTTATTTGGGGGCATCATCACATAGTACCAAGCTTGGAATCAATACGTGACCATGAAACATCAAGTGGAAGTTGGAAAGTTGGTCTTTCCCAAACTTCTGAGTCATATTGTTTTGTATTATTAGGTTGTCTCTAGCCTATTTTGTCTCACACGTGTACATGTGGAAAATGTATATTATTTGTAATTATGTTGTAAGTGAACCTGCAAGTGTCATTAGTGGAATGTGAACGGTCACTATTTAACGTAATGAATTATTCGTAAAGGAAGTTGAAGAGTCATGAGGGTATTCAAAGAGTCACAAAGGGGAATGTCAAGGGTCACCCCACCCTTTGTTATAAATAGAACCTAATAACTCTTAGAAGAGGCTTTTGGGAGCCAAGATTTTGGCTAGGCTTAGGCTTAGAAGGCTTTGGAGTATTGTGATGAGCCTTGGATTTTCCACAGCGTAGAGTGAGTATACTTCTTTGGAGGAGCAAGTGTTCTTGGTTGTAATGTTCCACTAATGGGGCTAGTGGTTGTCAATGGTGTATGTATGGATGGAACTTTCACTTATAATAATAATAACTAAGCTAGCATAATTTTATGCATATGTTGTTATTGTAGTTCGACTATTATGGTTTCTTTAGCAATGTATGCTGTTTAACTTACACATTTTCTTATGAACTACTTTGTATGCAATTGTATGAATCTTGTTGAATGCATGTTGTTGGACTAACCCGTAACTTTGGTTTGTGGAGTATTCCGCATTTCAGGTTGTGATGTCATTCCACTCATGTGTCCCTTTGATGTTGCATACTATTACATACTTCTAAGGGGCACACTTCCTTTTCGCCTTCGTGTATTAGAAATCTCATGCATATTACTTGACTCGATGTAAGGTCACACACTTCCTTCAGCCAAAAGTTATCATACTTACGTCTGCGCGCTACCGCGGTCAAGGCATTACACTACCATCCATTGCTGGGACTCCTACTCCAAAGGATCTTAGGTCTAGTTGGGACTTCTTACCAGGGAGATTTCATAAATGTTTGTGAGTCCATCACTGTTGACACCATCATAAGGGGCATACCAAGGTCACACTTACCATTTGACTACATACAAAGAAACATAGATAATGGGGAATGATACATGCTTGACTACTAAGGATGCGTTCAAAGACTATTATCTAAGTGATACTACTGAGGAAATATCAAATGTATAAAATGATCATTATTGAAACCACGACACTAGTTATGTATATCATGAATGATTTCAATACTATAACATGGTAATAATACCTTGTTATATCGATATAATACCATTCTCATACTGAGTATAAACTTTCTATTGGTATAATGCACTACAATGAAATGGCTATTAGCACGTGATAAAGGAATGAAATCACAAGTGCAAAGTGTAAAAGTAGAAGTGAAGCACTTTAAGATTAAAGTGTGATCATGCACTGCAAATACAAAGTATTTGGAGACCATTCAAATGTTGTGAAAAAGCCATGAAAGGAACAACATTTATAATTTCTAAGGGAAAAGGAAGATCGAGTCAAGCAATTTTACTAATGACACACAATGGTTATGAAGTCTCATTTACCTCTCAAAACTTATTATCTTGGTCAATTTATTCATGATAATAGTTTTTTATTTTATTAATGAAGTACTTTCATCATGTATCCTAATTAATGATGGTATGTTCACTGGATTGAGGTGGTGCGAAAGTGTTGGTAATTTATATCTAAATACCTCATGACAACATGATCTAGGTCAACAACAATTGTGAAATGATCTAGTTAGCACCAAGGCAACCTTACAACATTTTAAGGACATTGACAAAGTTTTGAAGACCAATTTCTTGCCTACACGATACCATGTCAAATCTCATTACAACTTATGTTATTATGTTGTTAATGTATTACATTTTCATAAATGACAAATATTGAGATCATGGAAAAGGGAAAAAAGGAATATCAAAGGTTGTTCAGAAGCTCAAGAGTCATGACAAAAGTTTGAAAATCCTAGGGAAGATAAAGAGTCATTTGGAAGTCGAAAGGTCATGAGGGAGTCCAAAAATCATAGGAGAATGTTAAAGCTCACCCTCCTCATTTCTATAAATGTAACCTTATGCCTCAAGCAAGGGATTTTTAGCACTTAAGCTAGGCTACTCATAGGATTGTTATTTTTGCTTAAGGAGATGAAGGCATTCGCTCTTGGTAGCCTATAGGTGGAGGGATTGTGAGACTAGTGCTATGTTATCAATATTATATGAGCTACTCGTGTCCCACTATTGGGTTTTGATGAGCTTATTGTACATGTATTTGAATGGGAGTCAATATTAATGAGAAGATTTCTTTATTCATACATTGATTCCCATGCATTCCTCTATTTTTATATTGGCTATTCAGTATTTCAATTTTGTATGCATGTGGTTTACACACCATTTACATATTTATTACTTAATTCATTTTCATGCAGCTTGTCTTAGCTTTGAATATTTACTCTTAATTCAATTTTAATGTTAGAAGTTAGTTCTGAACTAATTTGCAGTTGATTCCTAACTCTTTCCCTTCCTTTATGTCTTAGTTAGTTTACGTTATTTGATACTTCCTTAAGACATGTTATTTCTCATGATGTTGCTATATTTTTTATATCATGTTCCTCAAGCTGTCAATGGAGAGTGGATCTTGTCATCAATTCTTCTAACATATTATAGTCAGTCTAACACTTATCTCTACATTCAATATCCAAGAGAAAAACAGATTCATAATGGTAATTGGGTCGGTATTCGGATGGGGCTCCTATCCCAAACGATGTGAGGTCTAATTGGGACTTCATACTAGGGATACCCCCTTAGTTTTTGCGGATTATCTAGTGTTACACATTATTTTGTCACCATGACACTTGATGAATATTAACAGATTTCTCGCCATTCACTAACATGTTTCATTGAACTCCCTTAGAGCTGAAACAACCAAAAATACCTTGAAGAAGATGAGAAATTTAGGGAAAATAGCTTATATACTTTGTCAACTAAGCCCTAAACTCTTTTACCTAGAAGTTTCTAGTCATTCGTTGAACTTATCCCTGAGAATAGTGCAGAACTATGCTTTGTCTACCAACATAGACCACATAGGTGAATCAAAGAAAGTAAAAATAAAATGTACATTCTAGAAATAGAGTTGGTCGAATATATTTCTCGACTGAAATCTTCCAAGTGATGCATATTTAAGCCATAACCCTCAAATGATTGATGTTAATCCATTTCCTCAAGGAACCGTAATCACTCAATTAGAGGATATCACCCTCCTCTTTTGGATTTGAAATGTCTTCCTCTTGGCCTATAAAATGACTAGAGGAAAAAAGGTTTGAGGAGGTCATAACTCAGAGAAGATAAATGTATGCTGCTAGTTTGAGATTGGAAAGATTATCATCTAAGGAGGAGATTGGATGCACTTGGAAGGAACCTCACTACATCAAGGGAAAGGTTGTAAGGCTCTTATTTATCTTTGATTAATACAAATGAATGCTTTTCCCCATTAAATTGTCTTATCAGAATGATGAATGATCTATAATTCTTTAGATGTTCATTAAAGAAAGTTCAATTCCTAATCTCCTTGATCATTAGGCCAAGTTTGTTTGAATTATCATGTTGCATGTGCCTTTGACCCTTCTTATATTTATGGTTGCAGGTTTTATTAAGCATTGAAGAGTTGCATTGAGACACAACAAGGAATCTTCATCAAGTATTTTGCGCACGGATAAGAGGCTCGTTTACCATCTTTTATATCCATAATTCAAATGAGATCAACTTAGGGAAAGAGTCATTTCAATTATCTGTTTGTTTCTAGTTTTCGTTTAGGATCTAGGGAGATTGCTCTTGTCAACAAGAGTGATTTATTCGCCTAACAAATTGGTGACTCCACTGGGGAACATCCTATTCTCTTCCATATCCTTGTTTTTGATTCCCAAGCTATTTTGATAGCTTTATCTGAATCTTGACAAGTTAATCATATTTCAAATTTTTTGATTTGTTTGGATACTTTTTTATCTTTTCTTTAAGTTTCTCGGCCTGCACGGTTTTTGTTCAGAAGCATAGCGCAGTTATGTACAGGTTACCTTTAACAACAGTGTGCATATGCATTGTACTATACTAGCTACCTATGCATATTTTGAGAATTTTTCGAAAAAATAGTTTTTCCTCTCATTAAAGTTTGAATTTTTGTTTTTTAAGGTTTCATTACATTTGTCTTTGACTCCAGTCAGCCTCCGTGTGTTTAATCGAGTGTTGGGAGTTTTCTTGAGAATTTTTTTTATTTTCAATGATTGAAAGGTAGGGTTTCTCAAGAATTGATGTTTTGATGAGATGTGCTTCTTGTGCTGCATTGAAAACATGAGTCATTTTTATTCCAGTACTGAAGTTTAATCAGAATTACACTTTAAACATTGATTTCATAAAATTCATTCAAGAATTTTCATTTTAAGGATTTCATTAGGTGTTTTGAATTTGATTTCCTTTGGTCATTGCTCAAATGTTTGTGTCAGTTTTTAAACATTTTTTGCATGTTTTTTCTTTCTTTAATGTTTTTGGCTGAATTGTGTCTGAGTGTTAATCGCCTTTTAGTGTCATTATTTTTTATCTTTGGAATTTTCACCTGATTTCCTTTAATTACACTTGATTGGTTCTTTAGTTGCATTAGTGAAAGGAAATAATCTTGTTGTTCTTTTGTTGCTTTGGAATCATCTTATGTTTGTTTTGAACAATTCTCTTGCATAGATTACATTTGTATGGTTAGAATTATCATTTCATGAACGGAAATTGCTCATAGATTACATTTGCATAGTGTTCAGAGAAATTGTGCATAAATTACATTTGCATAGTTTTCAAGCAAATTGTGCATAGATTACATTGCGTGGTTTGCAACTTAGAGCTTTGAATTGCATTTAAAAAATAGAATTGGTACATTTTGGAGTTAATATTTTAAAGAAGAACCTCTTTAGTTTCTCTAGCGAGAATGCATCGAAATGAAAAGATTACAAATTTCATATTTTGATGCATTAGAGTTTTGAGTCCAATCATAATACCATCAGTTTCACTTTCATTTACCTTGAGTAAATAACATCTTAATAACACAACGTTAATAAAATTCATCTACATTTTCTATTATTTTTAGGGCTCTTTCCACCTACAGTAGATTAGGTTGTATGGATTTGGAATAGGAAAGTGAGTAAACTTTCCAATGCTACAAACAAACACTAGAATCTTGAGTTAGGGAGAGAAATCCAATTATTTTAGTTCTTCTCTGGGAAGCTCTTCTTATACATGAGTTAAGCACGAGAACATGTTGGATATAGTGAAGTGATCATACCCACTTCATTGGCTATGATAGAGTGAATTTCAGGTATTACAATGGTGCCGAAAGGTACTTGGGGTCACTTGAAAGTAAACCTTGAAATACCGACATTGAGGAGCATTCAAGGGGATTGAGATTTGTTACTCTTCCCTTGCATGTACGTCTAATTTACGACTGTCCCCCCACGTAAAATTGTTGTATTTGCTAAATTTAGTGACCGTAATCCTAGGGCTCTACCTAAGTTGATGGTAGAGGGAAGGTCCTGTTGTACCTGGAACATATGTTGACTAGACTCACTTGGACCTTTTGGAGGGTAATATTTGCTCGAGATGGCATAAGCAAAGTTACTTGCACCAGATTTTTTCATTAAGCAGGTTGTCATGGTACTAGTTCCAAATGCTCATATCTATAAATATTTTCACGTTGATCTCTGTGACGTTGGATTTCATCATGAACTAGTAAATATTGATCTCTGTGAAAGGTGAGTTTGTATGGTTTGAATCCCTAGATTTTTTAGCGTGTGTTACCTTGTTTTTTTAATTTTTACAAGACCTTAGGTGTGGATTGTGAATATTATTTAATTTTAATAATAAAAACTTATTTGGATTGAATCTAATGGAAACAATGCCGGAAGTTACCGATAAATACGTCCCTTTTAACGGGAATCCTAATCCTTTTCCTAATTTTTCAAATGACGGTCCTCCTTATATGGCTACTGTTAGGGTCCTATAATAATAGGATTCATAATTTTGAATTAGATACGATTAAGTCTTGTAATATTGTACATACTTTTGCTTCCTACAAAATGTTTTCCCATATTAAAAGTAAAAAATGAAAAGAGGGTAAGTCCTAAAATAAAAATCAAAGGACTAAAGAAAAGGATCAAAAAAGAAAATAAAATATGAACCCCACCAAAAAGAGATAAAAATAGATTCTGAAAGTGATGAAAATTCAAATGCCACTACTTTTTACTTTGTCTTATCAAAATAATATTATGTGCAGCTTGTCAAAAATGCCACAATCCATGATGGTCAAATAGTTTAATCTTGATTCATTCATGCTTTAAATTTCATGTTGATAGATAAAGAAATAAAGATCTAGCCAAACTGTTTAATCTTGGAAAATTAGTAGTTAGGTAGAGAATAATAAGGAGCTCATCAGTTTAATCTGAGCCCTTGGAAGTTATAAGGTTAGAATTAGATAGTTTGCTTAACAAAGAAAAAGAAATCAAGGGTCAACAAGCTCAGATGCACCCAATAAATGAAGAGAAAAGGCTAGGGTAAATAAAGGGTAGGTAGAAGAGGTTTTGAAATTCACAAGGTTGCTAGCTAAAATGCACCTTCATCATGATTAAATCCTATGTTTCATGTGCAGGAGGAACATCAAAGGAAAGAGGAAATTCATTGAAAAAGTGTATTACTTTGGGTATTTACCCTAAAACGTTCTATATGATTTTAGGCCTAAATACTAAATCTCATTCACTAATATCCTCTCATTTCACTAAACCCCTTACATCTCTAAATTTCCCTCCATTACCCCTTCATTACTTTCCATTAACTAATTTCCCCTTCTTGATTCCAAAGGACCCTTCCCTTTCATTTCCTCTTATTCTAACATATTTCAATTGTAAAAACCCTTTCCCTTTATCTTGACCCTTCCCTCTTCATTTCCCCTTGTAGTAACCCTTTCCTTTCATTTTAACCCTTTCTCCATTTGTTTGACACATTTCCCTAGACATTACGCTTTAAAAATCATTTTCCCCTTATTAATTTCCCTTTTTTCCCTTAAAAACCCACTAAACCCCCTCATCCTAAGTTATTTTCTAACCTATAGTCTTGCTTAATGTATTTAACCCCCCATGTTATAATTCCCTGACCCTCACTAAACCTTTGAATATATTTAAACTGCCACATTATTTATCCCGGGCCTTGGCAACCACACCACGGCTCAGTCCTTGCAACTCCGCCACGCGATAGCCCTCCGATCAAACACTCCCAGATTCGATGGCCCATATCAATATTACGCGCTCCCATCATCCGATTGTTAAAATCGCAAAAGCACACGAGATTCGTGGTTTTTCCCAATCAACCTTTTGCTACATGGCAGCCCCACGTTATATCGCGTGATCTCAAAAAATACTGCCCTTCATTCAAAAGTGGTGCAATATGCCATAAAATTGCCTCCCCGCATAAAAGAAAATTTCCCACTGTTCATTTATTAATCCCACACCCAAATTTAACCATTGTTGATTAAAAACAAAAAAAGCCCCCTTTTCACTCTTTTCATTGTTATTTTGTTTTAAGTTGAATCTCGGAGTACCCACAGTAATAACCATACTTTTCAATGTTTCAAATCCCAACAGGGATCCACCATCAGGACAATTACTGAATGATGATAGAGGTATTATTGTAAAATACCTTTGTCAACCAATTCTAACTCTCGAGAACTCTGCTCAACTATTTTTTACCCATTTACAACCTGAAGACACTGCAGACTCCAAATTGAAGCAACACATAGACAATTGAAGCCTCAGAAACCTCCGCTGCTACCACAGAACCCTGTGTGCACACCAAATCTCCATTTTTCTAGGTATTCTTGAAAGAACCAAAACATCGCTCTACTTAAGCTTTGCATAGTAATTATAAAAGATTAATTAATTGAATTAATTAAAAACCTTTCCAAACTGAAGAAGTCCATTGTGCATCCGAAGAAACCCTTTTCTGTAGACTATATTCACCCTTCCCACTATTCCAGAAGTTTTGAGCTTACTCCTTAAACCATAAAAAACAATAATTCAATAGAATAAAAAAAATTATGGCTTCCCAAAGCATTCTAAATGAGAAACCCCTAAAAACCCCTCACTGGATGTTGACCACCTCCCATTGGCTGACAGAGATTTCCAAATCAAAGACACAGTTTCCCCTAGCCATGTATTGAAACTCTACTGCTGGAGTAAAGACAAATTCTTGAACCAAAATGATGAAATTCATCTATGGGAATCAAATTTGCCCAAATACTTGTTCCCATGGGTATACCAGTTCCCTGAAATCATCTATCTATGCCAAATTTTCTATATCCCAAGCCAAAGAGCCATAGTCTCTCCTAACCAGCAAATTTTATTTACAATCATTGAAGAGTCAATAAACAAAATGCTGCAGATCCAACCAAACCCAAATGAAACCCCATTTTCCATTGAAAACCTTCTGGAACTCTACTTAAAGTTGGACCTTCCCAAGAGATCTCAAATCTTTCAAACTTTCATCCTAGAAGAGTCTCATACTCCTACAGACAGTCCTCAATACTTTGCCACCATTTTCTCTGAGAGAGCCAAACAAATTGTGACCATGATCTCTTGTATTCTAGGATACACCACTAATGCGCATGTAGATGAACCTATACTTGCTTTTCTCTCTATTTTTTTCCTATGCAAGCCTCAAGCTGCAATTTTCAATTTTACCCAGTTCTTGGCAGACAGGATCCATGATCAATTGATCAGATTGCGAAATGAAAGAGTATTCAAATACACTTTAGTATTGTTCCACATGTTCTTATATTTCCAATCAGACAAGTTTCCAGTCAACATCCAAAACCTGGACACTAAGGGTCATCCTAGATCAGCCATCTTTTGGACACCATTAATCCAAAAGTATTCCAATGTTTTCAACTACAATGAGTTCATTGATTCCTTTGTTCACCCAATTGTAAATATGCTAAGCAGTAGCAATCAGCCCAGGATCAGTGAGGAGATAAAGAGAGTTTTACAGCTGTCTAAAAATAGTAGAATAGGAGATTGGTATCTATACCAAGACCACATTGAAATTAGAATATATGGATGCCATCTCACTCCCTATAAGCTGCCCAAATATCTTCCCATGAGGATATTTTAATTAGAATATATCAGGCAGATTGTAAACTCAGATGATGTGAATTTTCTATCAGCTAGGAAGAAAACACAATTCAAGATAAAAAACCAGCTTGGTCTTTTTCTCTGTAATAATAGGGAGGCTAGAGAAGAAGCAGAGAAGTGTTTATAGGAAATGAAGTTTAGTAGCAGTTTAAAATGGCAGTATGACCCTTTAGGAGTCATAAAAAAACTAAGACTCAAATTCAAATTAAGCCCTTTTATGCATGAGTCCAGGGTAGACATTGAAAAATATGCCAACCAATCAGAGTGGTTGGAAAATACCTTAATAGATATGGAAAAATAGATGGATACTAGTTCCATTTTGCATACTCCATGCTTGCAAGACAAAAGTAAAAAAAGGACTAGGGAAGATGGTTCTTGCTCAAGCATAGATACAACACATGACATATTTGAAATCATGTATAGGAAGAAGCCCAAGCTAAATCCTGTGAATGAGCAAGAAGAGAAAGAAGATATAGTTGAAACAGTTAAAACACTTCAAATCATGGATATAGATGCAGGGGTCAGAGAGAGCACAGATCCACCAGTTACAGAGGAAACTCATCAGCCTTCCACCTCTAATACCAAGAGTATTCAGAAACAACTTAACATAGAGGTCTCATCATGAAGAAAACCAGTGGATAAGGAAAAACACATAAAGGAGAAGTATAAAGAGATCAAATTAAGAAATGAGGCATTAAAAGATTAAACATATGCCTAGTATTTAAAATAGACTCCTAGCAATCAGAATAGGTTAATGTTAGCTTTTGACATTAAAACTGGTAAATGAAAATTACCTTTTTGCAACCTACAGTCCAGTAACCTAAGTCATCAGCAGATTACAGGAAAACAGAATTTGAAGTTTTGGCCAGGGATGTTCACACTATTGATCAAGTTGAATTTCATAAGCAGGAAGGAGAAATGATATACTCAGCCATGACCAACAAGGCCATGAGTGTTCAGAAACTTCAAAATTCTCTAGACAACATCACAACACAGTTTAAGCTAGAGAAAACATCCTCACAGGCAAAGGGTAACCAAATCAAGTCACTAGAAGACTTGGTAATTGAGATAGGCTACAATCCAAATGACATCAAGGCAGCAGAAAAGCTCCTAAAGAAGAAAAATGAAGACATTGTCGCATTGATGAAGCAACTGAAGTTGCCTCCTTATGAACATCCATAGACTAAGGAAGTTCTAGAGAGCCAAACCCAGAAAGATGAGATGATGGACCTCATTCTTCAACTAAATGACCAATTGAAAGAAATGGAGAATGAGATGGACAAGTTAGTACAGGAGAAACATGCCAGCATTGAGACAACTACTACTACTTCTATTCCTACAGTCACTACAACAATTCCTTCTACTTTGGTAGCTTCATTGGCCCCAACAACTCCACTAGCTACAACACCTCCAACTGCATCAGCAACTACATCGACAACATGTTCAACAACAGTAGTAGCTCATCCTAATGATGAAGCAGCTAAACTGGTCAAAGCCATGGAGGATATGTCCATCCAAACCACTAAAATAAATAGATTTAAAGAACAAATAAAAAGTCTAGAGAATGAGAAGAAACTAACTCAAATTATGCATAAGAATTAAGTTCAGAAGACAAATAGGTTGAGTGAAAGGTTACAGAACTTAGAGTAAGAGTTGACACTGAAAGAGCCACTAGCCCAAGAAAAAAAAAAATTATGGGCCAATATCATTGACTCATTCAATGATATTTTTCCATCTCTACAGGTGATATTTGAGCAGAATGATTTGGTCAAAGAGGCTGGTGAGGCAATTCAAAGGGTTAGAGCTAAACTTGGAAATATTCTAGAAGAAGCCTCAACAATAATCCAGTTCCTTAACTCAAAGAATAAATATGAATTGCAGGAGCTTGGAATAGCTGACAGAACTGGGACCATACTAGAAGTGAAGAAGGTAATCACCAAGAGGAACCTGATGACACAACTTGAGGATAAATGCCATACAATGAAACAAGAAATATCCAGGTTCATGGTCAAATTGGATACTTTGAGGCAAAAAGGTCTACCTAATACACTGGTGATTAATGATAGGTTGATTCCACATGAAGACTATGATAAGAGAATCAGAGAAGTGGCAAAGGAACAAGCCAGTAGTTCCTCCATGATAGGGATGCCTACAGGAAAAGTCCTTTACCAGACTTTTGAAAACCTCTTTTACCTCCAGCATGAGGTAAAACATCTTTTTGTAAACAAGCCCACCTTTGCAAAATATACAGAAATTGTTGAAGTCTATAGGAGAAGGGTAAATATTAAATTACTAGATGCAGAGACTTGGGAAAAATTGAATGATTTACTGTAAAAATGCAAGGTAAACAGTGAATACAGAGTAGTGAAAGAAAAGCAGCAGATCAGCTAAGTCAAAGAGTATTAGATGATAGAGTATCAGTCAAAAGGAAAAGTAAAAGAATAGCTAGCATAGAGCAACAACAAAGCAGAGAAAGCAGCAAAAGATCAAATCATAAAACAACAAAATCATTAAAAGAAGGGACAACTAGCCTTTTAGTTTCCTAGGTGTCTCTATCTTCTTGCATGAAGATATTTATTTTCCTTGAATAATTCCTAAAATCGTTTAGGATATTTTGTAACTAATTTTTTGTATAAATACTTCATAATTCAAAGTATATGGTGTAGATTGTTGACCATTTCTATAGTTACATTGGTATGAAAAACCTCAGGATTTGTTGTAAACATTTTCAAGTCAGCAGACTGGACTGAGTAATAAAGGCATTGCATTACAGGATTCACGTGTTGGGCCACTTCAGTGAAGTATCTTTCATTTGTCAAAATGTCATTTTCTTAAGTATTTCACAAACATACATGTTTTTTCCAATTTGAATGAAATAACTGTAATTTTATTACAAAATTTGTTTAAGTACACTCTGTCTTGAACAGTTATTCATTTTAATGTTTTCTTCTGATATCCAGAGTAGGGAATTATTCATTGCTCCATAGTTTCGATTCACCTCTTTCATTTCCCTCATTATTCTGTTTGAGGAATCCTTAACTGCTCCTTGACCCCAATTGGAAATCCACTTCACCATCCAGCCTAAAAGATCTGAATTTATTTAGCTACCTTTCCCTGTGAACATTATCTTTAGAACTTGATTCAATCCTGTTTTCTTGACATTTGGACTCCATGGCCCAATGGTAAAAATACACTTATATATCCATCTAAATTAGTGATTCCACCACCAAAACAAATAAAAAACCAACCAATCTTAAATAACTAGCCTAAAATCAATTAATCCAACAAAGTTAAATCATTAAGAGAGAGCCCTCTCTGACCATTAGGAAGGCTAGATCCTGATCTCAAAAGTAGGTTTGTGGTTACCTCTATTATTTCTTTCATGACAACCCTAGGGAAATTTTAGAGTGATAACATAGTGGTGACCATACTGGGGAAATCAGGCCTCAGTTTAATAAATCTTGAAGGAAATCCTAAATATCATCTTTGCACCTTAAGGCCATTTTAGGGTTGTTAAAGGCTTCATTAGAAAATTAAAAAAACTTAACTTCTGGCTTCCAAAAGAACATACTATACCAGGGCACATCCAGATCCAAACCCTGCTATAATTGTTGATAATCTAAACAAAATCTTAAGAAAAAACAATAAAGTAGAAAGTCAAGAAAGCATTAGTCAGCTAACTAAAGAAAATTCACTTCCTAAAGAGTTATCAAACTTAGAGGATCTTCAATTTGATTTATCATTTGAGCATTCATTGTTTCGTACTAAATTAGAAACTTCAGTCCATGATACTCTAATAGAACCTTCTTTTATTCAATTTATTGAATCAAATAAGACTACTATACATCTTGATTTAGATCAGCATGTTCTAGACACTTTTGACAAACTTGATGCTTTAACCTCAATTTTGATAAGACACATAGATGAAGCTTATTTTCAACATCCAGTTGAATTAGCTGCCCTAATTGCTACTACCCCTACGCCTTCTACCATTCCTTCAAAGTCTGTAAATTCATCTTTATTTAGTACCACCTCATCTATTATTTCCACTACACCTCATTCCATAGAATCATTCATCCTCAAGCTTCCTCTTCAACTTAGAGTTTTATTTCCATCTGTAAATACTTCAATCTCATTAGTAACCCCTTCAAGCTCAGTTGTAAGCCCTTCAAGTTCATCTTCAAGCACTACCACTTTACCTGCTATCCAATCTAGAATATTAGCCATGGCTGCCAGATATGCTCCTTTGACCTTACCAGCTCAAGTACATGCCATGCCCCAAGACTATCAGAGTAAAATCTTTCAGTTTGATGGTAATGCTCAATATACTGCACAACAACATGTAAATAAAATGAGTGATTATTTTGAATTACATGAAATTGATGAAGAAGATGTACAAATGAGATTATTTGCACAAAAACTAGCAGGAGATTTCAAGAAATGGCTTAAAGTTTTACCTACTGGTCATATTGTTGATTTACCTGCTTTCCATAGATTGTTCATCAATAGATGGGAAAGGAAGAAAAATCCTTTACAAATATTATCTGAAAATGAAAACATTAGAAGGGCGCCTAATGAATATGTTCAGCACTATTGTACTAGATTTAACAGTATTTACAATGCAATCCCTGCAAATATCAAACCTCCCCCAGACTTAGCACTAATTAAATTTCCTGATGGTTTTGACACTGATATGTCTTACCAATTGAGAGAAAGAAACCCTCCAACTCTGGCACAAATGCAAAGTGATGCAGTTAGTGTAGAAGCTAACTTGTTGGCTAAAAGAGCTAGAATGAGAAATGAGAGGAGGGTTACCATTAAGGAAGAACCATCCACTTCAGATGTTAAGATAGATACTTTGGCTAAAATTTTAGAAAAATTAGTGGATAGATTAGAAATTATGGAAAGAAAACCACAATGGCATTATCAACAACAAGGTCTTCAAATAAGAAATCATAATTTTAGGAAGAAACCCAATACTGGTAAACCTAGAGAAGGGCCACCTGATCAACAGATTAGACCACCTTTCCAAGAAAACTATGCTGAAAGTTCTCACAAAAATGAAGAAGACCAAGACACTCAGATTAATTTAATGGGAATAAATGATGGTAATACTATTTTTCTTACACAAGAAGAACATGAATCATGCATGTTACAACAACTAAAATTACAATCTGGAGAGTCTTTTGATTATAAACAAGGTTATGAGTTTTCCATTAATGAAGTTCATAAGAAATATAACCTTAGGAGTAGGAAAAACACATAAGCCCCTACTAATAAAACTATCCAAAATCAAACCAAGAAAACAGTGGGAGCTCCTGCAACCAAAGTGCTGCAAATTCTCTCTAGAGAAACCCAAAAAACTTTCACTCCAAAGATTGTAGCCAGTCCAAAAATTGTAGACATTACAGATACTGTTGTCAAAACTTCAGCTGATATTCAAAAATCAGATGTTGTTAAAACTTCAAAAGATGCCCAAAAATCAAATGATACTCAAGCTTCAAATGTTATTCATATTTCAACTGCTTCCCAAACTATTCCAAATCAAAGAATTGAAAATAGTAAAATAGTGGATACCTAAGCAGGAAGTGAATTACCAACTGAAAATAAGAAGGAAAAGACTACATAAACTCAAATTGCCAAGGAGGAGGTCATTCAGTTAGGCAAAACACAGACTCCATTTAATATCCAAACTGAAATTGCCAAATTGAAAATATCAATTTCTTTAACAGAATTGATAAGAAATCATCCCTACAAAGCCCAAATCACTGAAAGACTGAAGATAAATGGAGAAGACTTTGTTAATCTAAATGATGACCAACCATAATTAATCTTTGGTCCTTAGGTAAATGGAAAACATGAACAAAGTGGTGTTCCCCCATTCTACATTATCTTGACTATTCATGATCAAATCCTACAAAATGCTATGTTAGATTTAGGAGAATCTCACAATTCAATGCCAAAAGCAATCATGGAGACATTGGATTTAGATATAACTAGACCATACAAAGATATTTTCTCTTTTGATTCTAGTAAAGTCAAGTGCTTGCGATTAATAAAAGACTTGTGTGTCACTCTAGTTCAATACCTAGGTAAACGTATTGTCATGGATATTGTAGTTGTTGATATCCCTCGAAAGTATGGAATGCTATTGTCTCGCTCATGGGGAGAAATATTGCAGGGATCTCTATAGTTAGACATGTCTTATGCCACAATTTCAGTGTTTGGTCAACCCAAATAGCTTTATAGCAAAATTTTAATGAAATACATGACGAATAGTACATATAAACCATAGAACTATCATATTTATTATGTACATTCTGATATGGATTCTTTCATTTTATGTAATTCAGACACTGAAAAGGACAATAACACAGTTATCAAACAAGAACATAAAGAACCTAACAGTGAAAATATATTTCATGAATATAGGTGGCACCTAGACTTTGATGGTTCAGTGAATAGATTAGGAACAGGTGCAGGAGTTTGGATTCATAATATGGAAAATAATCATTCTGAAGGTCATGCCTTTAGATTAAACTTTAAATGCACAAACAACGTGGTAGAGTATGAAGCTTTAATCTTAGGATTGCAAATTGTGAGAAACCTTGGAGCCAAGATAGGTTCTATCATGGGAGACTCTGAATTGATCATAAAACAAATTAGAGGAGAGTACTATGTGAATAATCCAAGACTTAGCCAATACAGAGAAATTATTCTAGGTCTGATTAAAGAACTTCTTGAAATTGATTTTGCTACTATTCCTAGGAAACAGAACATGCAAGCTCCCAATTTGGCCACTTTTACTAGCTCTTGTAGATTACCCTTTTAGCCCAATCACCAGTACACTACAGAGGTAAGACACGGACCTGTTACACCTGATAATTTGAAATATTGGTGGATTTTTTCACAAAATTGTCAAATCTATGATTTTATGAATGTTGAGGGAGAATTTCAAAACTGTAACATAGATACTGATTGTACAGTAGATGACATCATAGATAGTGAGATAGATATAAATGTTGTAGATAAACCAACTAAATTCACTAAAGTAGAAATAGATAACTTAGAAAAATTAGAAATAGAAGAATTAGTTAATGATGATTTTGAGATTTTAAACCTTGAAAATATTTTTTTACCTAAGGGATTAGTCCCATTAGAAGATTTGTTTGATTCAAATGATGTAGCTAGGAAACCAAAAATAGAGCCTTTAAGATCAGACATAGAAGAATGTAACATAGGAACAGAAGAAAAATCTAAGCGTATTAAGCTATCCAAAGCATTACCTCCAGCTGAAAAGGTGAAATACATAAGTTTGTTTAAAGAATCTCAATATGTCTTTGCCTGGAGTTATGAAGACCTCAAGTCTTATGACACCATCATTATTCAACATAAAATACTGATCAAAGAAGATCAGAAACCCTTTAGACAAAAGCTTAGGAGAATTAATCTAGTTCTTATGTCATTGATTGAAAAAGAAGTAAAAATGATTTATGAGGCACAAATCATAGCACCTATTAGATATTCAGATTGGGTCTCTAATTTAGTCACCACTAGAAAGAAAATGGGAGAAATCATACTCTGTGTTGATTTCAGAAACTTGAAAAAAGTATCACTAAAGGATAACTATCCCCTCCCTAAAATGGAACATATTCTCCAGAGGGTAGTAGGGTCATCCAAAATTTCATTGCTTGATGGATTCTCTGGATACAACCAAATCCTAGTTCAACCAGAGGATCAAGCAAAGACTGCATTTACCACTCCCTCAGGTACTTTCATGTATCTGAAGATGCATTTTGGATTGATGAATGCTGGAGAAACATTCCAAAGAGAAATGGACATATCTTTTGCAAAAGAAATCCATGACCTTTTAGTTGTTTACCAAGATGACATCATAGTGTTTTCCAAACTAGATAATGAACATCTAGATCACCTGAGAAGAGTTTTTATTAAATGTAGAAATTTTGGTATTTATTTGAATCCCAGGAAGACACTCTTTGGTCTAGAAGAAGGTAAACTCTTTGGACACATAATTTCAAAAGACGGCATTAGAATTGATCCATCTAGAATAAAGGAAATCCTAGACATCATTCACCCTAGAAACATTAAAGAATTGCAATCATTCTTAGGTAAAATAAATTTTCTTAGAAGATTTATTTCTAACTTAGCAGAACTAATCAGAGAATTGAATAACATGTTAAAGAAATATTCAACACCTAAGTGGACAATAGAGGCTAAGAAGCATTTTAAGGAAATCAAAGAAGCCCTTACTGAAACACCTGTCCTAATAAGTTCGGATTTCAAAAAATATTTTATAATTATTTCTTTTACTTCAGAACATACTATTGCAGCAGTCTTGTTGCAAAAGAATGATCAAGGTTATGAGCAGCCTATTGCATTTTTCAGCAAATCTATCAGAGATGCTACACTAAAGTATAATATAATGGAAAAACAAGCACTTGCTTTAGTGAAGGCTATTAAAGATTTCAGAGTGTACATTTTATACTCACACATTATTGCATATATTCCACATTCAGTAGTAAAGGACATTCTAACATAGAATGGGCCTGAAGGAAAGAGGGGCAAATGGATTGCCACTATTTTGGAATATGATATTGAAATAAAACCCACAAATCTAATCAAAGGCCAAGGTTTAGCTAAACTTATGGCTGAATCAAACTGTCAGGCCTTAGATATAAATTTCATTAGTTCTCTAGATAATCAAGAAGAGATGGCGACTCCACAGATCAGTGAAGATTTTTTAGATTCACCTTGGTATACAGATATCATATTTGTTTTACTAAATTTACAAGCTCCTCCTGGTTTATCTAGAACAAAAGGTAGATTCTTGAAAATGAAATCAATGAAATATTGTATCATAGACAATGCTTTATTTTGGAAAGATAATGGTGGCGTTTTGTTAAATTGTTTACTAAAAGATGAATCTGATAAAATTATGCAAGAATTTCATGCAGCAGATTGTGGAGGACACCTATACTGGAAAAAAACTGCTGATAAAATTTTAAGGGCAGGTTTTTATTGGCCCACCCTTTTTGCAGATGTCAAGAAATATGTGACCTCTTGTCACAAGTGCCAAATATTTGAGGGCAAGAAAAAACTCTTACCTTTACCCCTCAAACCCATCTCCACAGAAATCCCATTTCAGCAGTGGAGTCTAGACTTAATTGGTGAAATTCATCCATCCTCCTCAGCCCAACATAAATGGATTTTGATAGCCACTGATTACTTCACTAAATGTATAGAAGGCATCCCTTCTAGACAAGCCACAAATTATGTCATCATATCATTCCCTGAAAATAATGTCCTTTCAAGATTTGGATGCCCACAAAATCTCATTACTAATAATGAGCTGCTTTCAAATCCAAGAAAATGGTAGAATTTTGTAACAGATATCACATTACCCTTAGCCATTCCATTGCCTATTACCCTCAAGGCAATGGGCTTGCAGAATCCTCAAACAAAAGCCTTGTTAATATCATCAAGAAACTATTAGAAGACAATAAGAAGACCTGGAACAAAAAGTTGGTTAATGCCTTATGGGCAGACAAAATCACTACAAAAAAGTCCATTGGTACATCTCCTTATCAACTAGTATATGGAATGGATGTTGTTTTTCCATCCTCTTTAGGAGTGCCAGTGATGAAAATGATTCAAGAACTGCAAGTGGAATCAAATGATATCCAAAGGAGGATAAATCAGGTAGTACATTTGTAGCAAACCAGGGAAGAAGTCTATGTCAAATCCCAAGTGATCCATGATAAAATCAAAAAGATTTTTGACAAGAAAACCAAAGATGATGATTTTTACATAGGTGACAAAGTACTCAAATGGGATTCCATAAGATAAGAAAAGGGTAAACATGGGAAATTTTATTTCCTATGGCAAGGCCCTTATATCATTTATGGTTACAGAGGTAACAATGCATTTTTCTTGAAGCACTTAGATGGACCATATCTACTAGGAGGACTAGTCAATGGTAGAATGTTGAAGCATTACTTATCCACAAATTAACATTAGGTTAGTTGTTTACTTCGCTCGTTGTACATAACATTGCAAAGTTTAGATTGGATTGGATGATTATCTTTTGTGGTTGAAGCACGAAGAGAAGGCCCTAAGCTTTGAAAGGTGTACCATCATACTTATGAATAAAGCAGATCACAAAGAAGTAGTTACAAAGCAAACACAGTCAAAGTTTCAAAGGCTATTGATCTTAAAGTTATTGAAATTTCACTAGGAAATGCCATCCCCATGTAGAGCCATGGTTAGGGTCCTATAATAATAGGATTCATAATTTTGAATTAGCTATGATTAAGTCTTGTAATATTGTACATACTTTTGCTTCCTACAAAATGTTTTTCCATATTAAAAATAAAAAATGTAAAGAGGGTAAGTCCTAAAAGAAAAATCAAAGCACTAAAAGAAAAGGATCAAAAAAGAAAATAAAATATGAACCCCACCAAAAAGAGATAAAAAATAGATTCTGAAAGTGATGCAAATTCAAAAGCCACTACTTTTTACTTTGTCTTAGCAAAATAAGATTGTGTGTAGCTTGGCAAAAATGCCACAATCCATGATGGTCAAATACTTTAATCTTGATTCATTCATGCTTTAAATTTCATGTTGATAGATAGAGAAATAAATATCTAGCCAAACTATTTAATCTTGGCAAATCATTAGTTAGGTAGAGAATAATAAGGAGCTCATCAGTTTAATCTAATCCCTTGGAAGTTATAAGGTTAGAATTATATAGTTTTCTTATCAAAGAAAAAGAAATCAAGGGTCAACAAGCTCAAATGCACCCAATAAATGAAGAGAAAATGCTAGGGCAGATAAAGGGTAGGTAGAAGATGTTTTGAAATGCACAAGGTTGCTAGCTCAAATGCAACTTCATCATGCTTAAAACCTATGTTTCATGTGCAGGAGGAACTATCAAAGGAAAGAGGACATTCACAAAAATTGTGTATTATTTTGGGTATTTACACTAAAAAGTTCTATATGATTTTAGGCCTAAATACTAAAGCTCATTCACTAATATCCTCTCATTTCACTAAACCCCTTACATCTCTAAATTTCCCTCCATTACCCCTTCATTACTTTTCATTCACTAATTTCCCCTTCTTGATTCCAAAGGACCCTTCCCTTTCATTTCCTCTTATTCTAACACATTTCCATTGTAAAAACCATTTCCCTTTATCTTGACCCTTCCCTCTTCATTTCCCCTTGTAGTAACCCTTTCCTTTCATTTTAACCCTTTTTCCATTTGTTTCACACCTTTCCCTAGACATTACCCTTTAAAAATCATTTTCCCCTTATTAATTTCCCTTTTTCCCTTAAAAACCCACTAAACCCCCTTATCCTAAGTTATTTTCTAACCTATAGTCCCGCTTTATGTATTTAACCCCCCATGTTATAATTCCCCGACCCTCACTAAACCTTTGAATGTATTTAACCCATCACATTATTTATCCCCGAGCCTCGCCAACCACACCCCAGCTCAATCCTTGCATCTCCGTCGCGTGATAGCCCTCCGATCAAATACTCCCAAATCCAACGGCCCATATCCATATCACACGCTCCCATCGTCCAACTATAAAAATCCCGAAAGTACGCAAGATTCATGGTTTTGCCCAAGCACCCTTTTGCTATGTGGAAACCTCACGTTATATCACTTGCTCTAAAAAAATACTGCCCTTCACTCAAAAGCAGTGTGATATGCCATAAAACCACCTCCCCACGTAAAAGGAAACCACCCACTGTTCATTTATTATTCTTGCTCCCAAATTTAACCACTGTTGGTTAAAAACCAAAAAATCCCCCTTTTCACTCATTTCATTGTTATTTTGTTGTAAAAGACCTCTGTCAACCAATTCTAATGCCTGAGAACTCTGCTTAACTTTTTTTTACCCATTTACAACCTGACAACCTTGCAGACTCCAAATTGAAGCAGCACACAGACAATTGAAGCCGTAGAAACCTCCACTGCTACCACAAAACCCTATCTGCACACCAAATCTTCGTTTTTCCAGGTATTCTTGAAAGAACCAAAACGGCCCTCTACTTAAGCTTTGCACAACAATTATAAAAGTTTAATTAATTGAATTAATTAAAAACCTTTCCAAACTTAAAAAACCCATCATGCATCCGAAGAAACCCTTTTCTATAAACTATATTCACCCTTCTGACTGTTCCAGAAATATTGAGCTTATTCCTTAAGCTAGAAAAACAATAATTCAATAGAATAAACCAAATTATGGCTTCCCAAAGCATTCTAAATGAGGAACCCCTGCCAACCCCTCACATGGATGTTGGCCACCTCCCATTGGCTGATAAAGATTTCCAAATCAAAGACACAGTTTCCCGTAGCCATCTATTGAAACTCCACTGCTAGAGTAAAGACAAATTCCTAAACCAAAATAATGACATTCATCTATGGGAATCAAATTTTCCCAAATACTTGTTCCCACATGTATCCCAGTTCCCTGAAATGATCCACCTATGCCAACTCTTCTATATCCCAAGCTAAAGATCCATAGTCTCTCCTAACTAGCATATTTTATTTATAATCACTAAAGAGTCAATAAACAAAATGCTGCAGATCCAGCCAAACCCAAATGAAATCCCATTTTCCATTGAGAACCTACTTGAACTCTACTTAAAATGGGACCTTCCCAAGAGGTCTCAAATCTTTCAGACTTTCCTCCTAGAAGAGTCCCATACTCCTATAGACAGTCCTCCATACTCTCCCACCATTGTCTCTGAGAGATCCGGACAAATTGTGACCATGCTCTCTTGTATTCTTGGATAGACCACTGATGAGCATGTAGATGAACCTATACTTTCTTTCCTCTATTTTTTGCCCAGGCAAGCCTCCAGCTGCAATTTTCAATTTTGCCCAGTTCTTGGCAGATAGGATCTTTGATCAATTGATCAGACTGCCAAATGAAAGAATATTCAAATACTCTTCAGTACTATTCCACATGTTCTTTTATTTCCAGTCAGACAAGTTTCCAGTCAACATCCAAATGCTAAACCCTAAGGGTCATCCCGGATCAGTCATCTTTTGGACACCATTAATCCAAAAGTATTCCACTATTTTTAGCTATAAGGAGTTCATTGATTCCTTTGTTCTCCGAGTTGTAAATATGCTAAGAAGTAGCAATAAACCCATGATCAATGAGGAGATAAAGAGTTTTTTATAGCTGTCTAAAAATAGTAGAATAGGAGACTTGTACCTATACCAAGAACACACTAAAATTAGAATATATGGATGCCATCTCACTCCTTATAAGTTGCCCAAATATCTTCCCATGAGGCTATTTTCTTTAGAATATATCAAGAAGATTGTAAACTCACATGATGTGAATTTTTTGTCAGCTAGGAAGAAAACACAATTCAAGATAAAAAACTAGCTTGGTCCTTTTATCTGTAATAATAGGGAGGCTGGAGAAGAGGCAGAGAAGTGTTTACGGGAAATGAAATTCAGTAGTAGTTTCCAATGGAAGTATGACCCTTTAGGAGTCATAAACAAACTAAGACTCAAATTCAAATTAAGCCCTTTTATGCATGAGTCTGGGGTAGACATTGAAGAATATTCCAACCAATCAGAGTGGTTAGAAAATACCTTAATAGATATGGAGAAACAAATGGATACTAGTTCCATTTTGCATACTCTAGCCCTGCAGGACAAAATTACAAAAAGGACCAAGGAAGAGGGTTCTTTCTCAAGCATAGATACAACACATGACATATTTGAAATCATGTATAGGAAAAAGCCCAAGCTAAATCCTGTAAATGAGCAAGAAGAGCAAGAAGAGATAGTTGAAACAGTTAAAACACTTCAAATCATTGATACAGATGTAGGGGTCAGAGACAACACAAGTCGAGCAGTCATAGAGGAAACTCATTAGCCTTCCACCTTTAATACCTAGATTATTCATAAATAGCTTAGCATATAGGTCTCATCATCAAGAAAACTAGTGGATAATGAAAAAGACATAAATGAGAAGTATAAAGAGATCAAATTAAGAAATGAGGCATTAAAAGCTGAAACATATGCCCAATATTTCAAACAGACTCCTAGAAATCAGAATAGGCTAATGTTAGCTTTTGACATTAAAACGGGTAAAATGTAAATGACCTTTTTGCAACCTACAGTCCAGCAGCCTAATCATCAGCAGATTACAGGAAAACAAAATTTGAAGTTTTGGCTAGCAATGTTCACCCTATTGATCAAATTGAATTTCATATTAAGGCAGGAGAAATGATATACTCAATGATGACCAACAAGGCCATGAGTGTTCAGAAACTTCAAAATTCTCTAGACAACGTCACAACACAATTTAAGCTAGAGAAAGAATCCTCACATGCAAAGGCTAACAGAATCAAGTCACTAGAAGACTTGGTTATTGAGATATGCTAGAATCCAAATGACATCAAGGCAGCAGAAAAGCTCCTCAAGAAGAAAAATGAAGACATTGCTGCATTGAAAGAAGCTACTGAAGTTTCCTCCTTCTGAAAATCCACAAACTAAGGAAGTTCTAGAGATCCAAACCTAGAAAGATGAGATGATCGACCTCATTCTTCAACTAAATGCCCAATTGAAATAAATGGAGAATGAAATGGACAAGTTAGTACAGGAGAAATAGGCCAACATTGAGACAACTACTGCTACTGCTATTCCTACAGTCACTACAACATTTCCTTCTACTTTGGCAGCTTCATTGGCCCCAACAACTCCACTAGCTACAACACTTCCAACTGCATCAGCAACTACATCAGCAATAGGTTCAACAACAGTAGCAACTCATCCTAGTGATGAAGCAGCTAAACTAGTCAAAGACATGGAGGATATGTCCATCTAAACCACTGAAATAAATAGACTTAAAGAACAAATAAGAAAGTCTAGAGGATGAGAAGAAACTAACTCAAATTATGCATAAGAATGAAGTTCAAAAGACAAATAGGTTGAGTGAAAGGTTACAAAACTTAGAGAAAGAGTTGACACTGAAAGAGCCACTAGCCCAAGAAAAACAACTTTTATGGGCCAATATCATTGACTCATTCAATGATATTTGGCCATCTATACAAGTGATATTTGAGCAGAATGATTTGGTCAAAGAGGTTGGCGAGGCAATTCAAAGGGTTAGAGCCGAACTTGGAAATATGCCAGAAGAAGCCTCAAGAATAATCTAGTTCCTTAACTCAAAGAATAAATATGAATTGCAGGAGCTTGGAATAGCTGACAGAACTGGGACCATACTAGAAGTGAAGAAGGTAATCACCAAGAGGAACCTGATGACACAACTTGAGGATAAATTCCATACAATGGAACAAGCAATAGCCAGGTTCATGGTCAAATTTGATACTTTGAGGTAGAAAGGTTTACCTAATCCACTGGTGATTAATGACAGGTTGATGCCACATGAAGACTATGATAAGAGAATCAGAGAAGTGGCAAAGGAACAAGCCAACAGTTCCTCCATGAAAGGGATGCCTACAGGAAAGGTCCTTTACCAGAATTTTGAGAACCTCTTTTACCTCCAGCATGAGGTAAAACATCTTTTTGTAAACAAGCCCACCTTTGCAAAATATACAAAAATTGATGAAGTCTATAGAAGGGTAAATATTAAATTACTAGATGCAGAGACTTGGGAAAAATTGAATGATTTACTGTAAAAATGCAAGGTAAATAGTGAATACAGAGTAGCGAAAGAAAAGCAGCAGATCAACTAAGTCAAAGAGTATCAGATGAAAGAGTATCAGTCAAAAGGAAAAGTAAAAGAACAGCCAGCGTAGAGCAACAACAAAGGAGAGAAAGCAACAAAAGATCAAAGCATAAAACAACAAAATCAGTAAAAGAAGGGATAGCTAGCCTTTTAGTTTCCTAGATGTCTCTATCTTCTTGCATGAAGATATTTATTTTCCTTGAATAATTCCTAAAAAAGTTTATGATACTTTGTAACTATTTTTGTGTATAAATACTTCATAATTCAAAGTATAGGGTGTGGATTTCTAAACATTTCTATAGTTACATTGACCTGAAAAACCTGAGGGTTTGTTGTAAACATTTTCAAGTCAGCAGACTGGACTGAGTAATAAAGTAATTTCCTTACAGGATTCATGTGTTGGGCCACTTCAGTGAAGTATCTTTCATTTGTCAAATTTTCATTTTCTTAAGTATTTCAGAAACATACATGCTTTTTCAAATTTGAATGAAATAACTGCAATTTTATTACAGAATTTGTTTAAGTACACTCTGTCTTGAACACTTATTCATTTTAATAATTTCTTCTGATATCCAAAGTAGGGAATTCTTCATTGCTCCCTAGTTTCGATTGACCTCTTTCATTTCCCTCATTATGGAGTTTGAGGAATCCTTAACTGCTCCTTGACCCCAATTGAAAAACCACTTCCCCATCCATCTTAAAAGATCTAAATTTACTCAGCTACTTTGCACTATGAACACTATCTTTAGAATTTGATTTAGTCTTGTTTTCTTGACATTTGGACTCCATGGCCCAATGGTAAAAAAACACTTATCTATGCATCTAAATCAGTGAATCCACCACCAAATCAAATCAAAAACCAACCAGGCTTAAATAACTATCCAAAAATCAATTAATCCAACAAAGTTAAATAATTAAGAGAGAGCACTCTCTGAGCATTAGGAAGGCTAGATCCTAATCTCAAAAGTAGGTTTGTGGTTACCTCTATTATTTCTTTCATGACAACCCTAGGGAAATTTTAGAGTGATAAAAGCTACATTGTCACTTCTTGGATTCACGAAAGGTTTACCTGTATGGTTGTTCTCATCTTATTTAATTACAAATAATCCAATTGTACCATCTCAACTGAGTTTTTCAGCTCAACCGAGTTCTCTATCTCAACATCACCAACCTACTGTTGACTCTTTACCTTCTTTATCCAACATGTACTCCTCCCTTTCTTCTTGTTCGGTATGTAAAAGCCTTGATGCTGGTAACCAAATGACTAAGAAGAAGAAGAAAGGGAAGAAGAGGAAGAAGCAAGATAAGAAAGTATTCAACCAACCAGCCATGAGCGTAAGTATTGGTAATGTTGAGGGAACTTCTACAATGCATTGTAAGCTAAAATACCCTTGCAAGCTTTGTAAGGGTGACCACTTCCTTATCAATTGTCCTGGTATTCCTAAGGTTTTGTAAGTATGGTCAAATAAGTCTCATAATCTTACTATTGATCCATCAAACTCTGATTCTCAAGTTCTAGGGAAAAATATTAAAATTAGGTTTCCTTGTAGGTTATTCAAAGGGACTTATCATAGTCACCATTTCCCTCCCATGGATGAAGCCTCAAAATTGTTGGAAAAACTTACTTTTTCACATCAACAACTTCCAACTAATTACCGCAAAATTTGCGCCCCTACCGTCAGTTGACGAAGTGATTGATCTAAATCCAAGTACAGTCAATTTGACTCTTCCATTGGAGGGTGAAACATGTATCACTCAGGTCGATGGACTATTTTTTGATCAAGTGGTTGAATCGATTCAATATTCAATCCATCCAACTCTCCCTTTAGAGAATGAACTTCATACCTCTCAAGTTCTTCATGTTACCACAAATTCTTCTACACATGGGGGCATTTCATCTGTTTCTTTTGAACCCCATCCAAGTAATGAGGCTATTTCTTTTGATTGGAGTAGATTGACAGAACCGGGTCTTCTTTCATCCACCCCTTTCCAAATAATTGTAAAGGCTTATGGTAAGAATGTGCATTGCAAAAATGTATATGAATGTGCTTTTGTCAGTGTTTTATCCTTGACTGCTTGCTAAGCTTTGGGTTCCCCTCAACTTGTACATGTTACTCAGAACCTGTTATATTTTAACAGAACCGTTATTGAACCTTTAGGTATCCTTCCTAAGTTACCTATTACCTTGGAAGGTAAGACTGTTTGTATTGATCTTATGGTAGTCCAAGGTCAATTAGATTTCAATTTTCTCCTTGGGCGAGACTATGCCTATGCCATGAAAGTTGTTGTATCGACACTCTTTCACATGATGTCCTTCAATCATAATGGAAACATCGTGATGGTTGATCAGATTTCATACGTTGAGCTTCCTTTGACTATCAGTCATCTATACCCCTAAATGTTCCTTATATGGAAGTGGTACCTATCCCATCATGAATTAATTATGTGGCAACCTGTCGCATGTTTTTAGCTTCTAATGCAAGCGAGCCTCTCACTGTTTTCTCGGCTTCTTTTAACTTAGATCTAGTAACTAACGTGGTCAAAATTCAATGGGGGAATTTGAATACAATTTTCTTATCCCTATTGATACCCTTGACATGTGTTCCTTCCAGAGACTATTCTTCCATCTGATGAAGACCTTTTGGAAGCCATGATCAAGGGGTCCCTTGACATGTGTTTCTTTCATTTGGAAGCCATGAAAGAAGTTACCTGAGGGTAGTTCTTTTACTGTGTCAACCTCATTAAAAAATGAAACAGAAACTTAGGAGGATAATTCTTTTACTGTGTCAACCTCATTAAAAAATGAAACAACTCCTTATTAGGATGGTTCTTTTACTGTGTCAACCTTGATAAAAAATGAAACAAATATTCATGAGGATAGTTCTTTTATTGTGTCAACCTCATTAAAAAATGAAACTTGTCATTATGAGGATGGTTCTTTTATTGTGTCAACCTCATTAAAAGATGAAGCAACATTACATGAGGATGGTTCTTTTCCTATGTCAACCTCGTTAAAAAATGAAATATGTCTCTTGAGGATAGTTCTTTTACTGTGTCAACCTCATTAAAAAATGAAACAACTATATAAGAGGATGGTTCTTTTACTGTGTCAACCTCGTTAAAAAATGAAGCAAGTGCTTGAGGGTAGTTCTTTTACTATGTATACCTTGTTGAAAAATGAAACAACTTTACATGAGGATGGTTCTTTTCCTATTTAAACCTCATTAAAAAATTAAATAGGTCTCTTGAGGATAGTTATTTTACTGTGTTAACCTCGTTAAAAAATGAAATAACTCTTTTAGAGGATAGTTCTTTTCCTATGTCAACCTCGTTAAAAAATGAAACAAGGTCATTTGAGGATAGTTCTTTTACTATGTCAACCTCGTTAAAAAATGAAAATACTTTCCATGAGGATAGTGCTTTTACTGTGTCAGCGTCGTTAAAAAATGAAACAGATCCTTAGGAGGATGGTTCTTTTCTTATGTTAACCTCATTAAAAAATGAAATAGGTCTCATGATCATAGTTCTTTTCATGTTTCAAACTCATTAAAATAGGAAACAAATCCCCCCCTAATTGAGTCAAGTTTTTCATATGATCTCGTAAACAAGCCTTCATTTCATCCACCTATTAGTAACTAGTAGTGTACTTAGGTGAATGAAACGAAGTTTGTGGGGCATGTGCCCTTACAGTGATTATGCTGGGGGCACAAAAACTTATGTCAAGCATAATTTTTCCCGTTTCAAGCTTGTGTAAAAATGAAACCAGTCTCTAGCATGGTTTTTTTTGTTTCAAGCTTGTGTAAAAATGAAACCAGTCTCCAGCAAAATTTTCCTACGTTTCAACCTTTTGTAAAAATAAAAACCTATCTCGATTCCATTTCGGTTATTATTTTCAAGACTCGTTAAACTCACGAAAATCCTGAGCTTATTTTTCTATCTTTTCATGCTCGTAAAACGTACATGAAAATGTCGAGTTCTTTCTGTCTTTTCTTGCTTGTTGATTAAATTGAAAGTCGGTAAGATGAATATATTTTTATTTCTTTTTCAAACTCGTTAAAGCTTACGAAAAAGTGAAGCCATAGGGTCCTCTTTTAATCCCATTTCAGACTCTTGAAATATGGAAATATCGTCGAGTACTTGATTTTTCAAACTCATAAAAGTAAATGAAAATCGTCCACTCAGTATAATTTTACCCCTTTTACGGACTAAGATAGGACTGTTTACGAAAAAGGTATGCGTTGATCGAACATGATCAATAGAGTTCTCTCTTGTATTATTTTATCATTTTTCAGACTTGAGAGACTAAAGATACAAAAAGGAACATGATGGAGTTTACTTATGTTTTTCTTCTGACTCCCTAAAAATGAAAAGCTCCAAGATTTACTTCCTCTGGGCTCGTTAAAATTTTACAGTAAAAGAAATGAATGAGTTTCCTTTTTTTGTCCTTTTCAAAACTCTTAAAATAAAATTACATTGAGTTACTCCTTTACTGGACTCATAAAAATTAAATAGTATAGGACTCGTTAAGCATAACGAGACCGAACCGTTCCTTCTTAGGGTTTATTAAAAATACTTTCATGGACTCATTCGAAGGATGAGTGTATAGGACAAGCATATGTTATCCTCCTCAAGCTTGTAAACAATAAAGAGGTAGTTTCCAGCAATGGTGGGGGGAAATTGGGAAAAGGTATTTATTTTAAATTTATCATAAAGGCATCATGTCACTCTTGAACACAACACTCCGTCACATTTACGTCTGGGTTTGGAAATCCATTTGTCTTGCAGTTAATCAAACCCCATGGAAAGTCTTCAACTGGTTTTGAGTATTATTGTTGAGTCAAATGTTTCCAAGTAAATTGTTGTGTCGCTATGTGTTCAAGAGAATTTCAACCTCGGTTCATGTTCCTTTTCAAATTCTAGCCTTCAATCATGTCATCCACCCTTGACTCAGTCCTTCAAAACTATTTTTCAAAACTTAACACTATGTTTCGTGTCGTAGGCTTTCTTGCGATGGGTCGCTTCCTATCGACTTTAGATCATTATCTAGGAAGTTGATATAAAAACCTTCAGTACCTTGAGGCATGCTGTTAGGCCCCTATACTACTAGTGTAACACCTTATTGTTATTAGTATAACCCACTTATTATATTTATGTACCCATGTAGTGCCCATATTGTTACTAGTGTGCCCCATAGAAGCCCACTATTGTTATTATTGTGCCCTTACATTATTATTCTTATGTCGGCTCTGATTATGTTATGACCCCTTAGACTCCTATATATAGAAAGGAGGTCTTTTCATTTGTATCATCCAAGAATTGTTCATTTATGTAATTTAAAGGAGGTTGCCCCCTCGAAGAGGCTGAATTCTAAGGCGTTGATCTATCTTTTCTATCTTTTCTTGAGCTGGTTTCATAGCATTTGGTATCAGAGCTTTGGATTCTAGGGTTTCGCTGCTCCAAACAGGTCATCGTGGAATTTTCGCTATAACTTTTTTTTTGTGACGTTTCAGAAGTCGCAAAAAAAACCCATTTTAGAAGAAATCTCTCTTAACCTTGGGTCCAAATTTCAGAGCTGTTTGCGTGATATTTGCGGAGATATGATCTGAGGAAGTTGGTATTTTTCCAGACTCCTGAATTACATTCAAAATAGGTGACCTAGGTAAAATCATCATAACTTTCTCTCTGGGGATCGGATTGAAATTTCATAAGAAGGCACAGAAAGAAGACAGAATGTAGTTTCTTGTATGCATTTTTCAGATCCAAAGGTTGAAACAGTGACTCGTGGCATGTCGTACAAGTTCGCTCTACTAAACTAGTCTATAATTTGGTCATTTTTGGAGATTGTGCATAACTCTTTCTTGGAGAATCCAATTTGGATCAGACTGGTGGCATTGGAAAGAGGACACAGAGGGCTACTAT
This sequence comes from Pinus tabuliformis, assembly GCA_031772625.1. Taxonomy (NCBI): domain Eukaryota; kingdom Viridiplantae; phylum Streptophyta; class Pinopsida; order Pinales; family Pinaceae; genus Pinus; species Pinus tabuliformis. The sequence continues at coordinate 1,909,128,263 of CM062818.1, forward strand.
AGGTCACAATTTCAGAACTTAAAGATTTGAAAGTATAGAGTTACAGTCATTGCAAGGTAGAGCTCCTAAAATCAAGAAAAAGCAAGATGCGGAAGTTTGATGGCAAGGATCCGGTAAATTGGGTACTTCAGATGGAGAAATATTTTGATATACATGGTGTACAACTGTTACAAAAGGTATGTATTGCATCTTCATATTTAGAACCAGATCAATTTTTATGGTACAAAGGGCTTTGTTCTTGTAAACAACTTGTTACGTGGTCAATTTTCACGGAGGAAATTATAGCACATTATGAGGATACAAAGAGCAACACATTCTTTAGAGCAACACCACAACAATTGGAAAGAGTAAAAGGGCTTTGTGACATAGTGGAAAGCAAAATTATGGAAACCAGGAAGTGTACCCCTCACAACTATAAAGATTGAAGTGTTGTTTCTCCTAGCCTTCCACAACCTACAAGCGTTACACCACAACAATTGGAAGAAAAAGGAGAAAAAGGGTTTTGTTACAATTGTGATAGAAAATGTACTAAAGGTCATAAGTGTGCTGAGAAGAAATTATTTTACATAGAATATGATGAGGAGGAAGAAAAGGATCAAGAAACAACAAAAGAAGAAGATATATGCCAGGACCCCACCCCAGAGAAAGAAGAAATGAATCAGACCATATCTTGTAAAGCATTGGCAAGAATTACCACTCCTCAAACTCTCAAGACAGAAGGAAATATCAGGAAGAAAAAGGTGCAAGAAGTGAAAGATCACATCGACAAAGAAGAAATGAATCCAACCATATCTTGTAATTCATTGTTTGAAATTACCACTCCTCAAACTATCAATATAGAAGGACATATAAAGAAGAAAAATGTTCAAGAAGTGAAAGATCACATTGAGCATCAAGAAATAAATCTGACCATATCTTGTAAAGGATTGGAAGAAATTACCACTCCTAAAACTCTAGAGATAGAAGGACATATCAAGAAGAAAAAGGTTCAAGCAGTGAAAGATCACATCGAGCATCAACAACAAGTTCTCCAATTTTTAAAGGATAACACCACTTCAGTGCAAAATCAAACGAAACAACAGGCACTTAAAAAATGGCGACCTTACCGAATGGGAAGACTCCTCAAGGATGAGGATGTGGAAGCATTGTTTTGTGCTATTTATATTATCCAACCAGATTGGATAAACGAAGCAAGGGATGAATGGAAGAAGGACGAAGAAGTATGGCCACTTATTCAAAAGTTGCAAAAGATCCCAATTCAAACAATATTGCCAGAAATTAAAGAGGAAGGAAAAATCATATTGGAACCTGGAGCAGTCACAGAAACAAGAACCCGACAGCTACGAAATCGATCGATTTCAGAGTATCTCATCAAGTGGAAGAACTTACCCGCTGAATATTCCACATGGGAGGACAAGAATTTTATACAGAAACATCAAGAAATACTCAAGCGTTGAGGACAACGCTTTTTGAAGGAGAGGGGCATGTTAGGCCCCTATACTACTAGTGTAACGCCTTATTGTTATTAGTATAACCCACTTATTATATTGATGTACCCATGTAGTGCCCATATTGTTACTATTGTGCCCCATAGAAGACCACTATTGTTATTATTGTGCCCTTACATTATTATTGTTATGTCGGCTCTGATTATGTTATGACCCCTTAGACTCCTATATATAGAAAGGAGGTCTTTTCATGTGTATCATCCAAGAATTGTTCATTTATGTAATGTAAAGGAGGTTGCCCCCTTGAAGAGGCTGAATTTTAAGGCATTGATCTATCTTTTCTATCTTTTCTTGAGTTGGTTTCATAACACATGCATGCCTTAATGGAAGGTTTCTCACCTTCGATAATAGGTTCTCATCATTTGCCTTCAATCAAATGATTCTATGACTGCTCAACTTCAGATGAATTATTCACACTTCATAGATTGTACTGGAAGTACCTTGAGATCCATTATCATTATTGGTGGTTTCTCTCACACTTGTTAACTATTCACATCATTGACCGATAATCAAGTGGTTTCTACCATGTTTGACTTCTAGACATTCACTCACATGCCTAGATTCACACTGTGGATTGAGAAGACGAAGATCAAGAACTTGGATCTAGTTTCATTAATCTAAGTTGTGAGGAGTTTTATATTCATAATTATGTAGACAAAATAATAAAGAGATGGTTGTGTCCATACTGTGTCTACTATCGATATGATTATGGAGTTTCTCCGTACTTATTGATTGAGTTAACTTTACTCTGAGTATGGGAACACATAGCTAAGTGATGATTATATATATACATTTTCATTGTAATCCTTGAATGTTTCTTGCATGTTTCCGACCATTGTCTCTAATCCGATCTTTAGCATGATAAAGCACTTCAATATTTTAAAACTTATTATACAAACTTCACACTTTAGGGGGAAATTTGTTACACATTATTTTGTCACAGTGACACTTGATGAATATTAACAGATTTCTCACCATCCGTGAACGTGTTTCATTGAACTCCCTTAGAGGTCAAACAACCAAAAATACCTTGAAGAAGATGAGAACTTTGGGAAAAATAGCTTGTATAATTTCTCAAATAAGCCTTGTGCTCTTTTACCTAGAATTTTATGTGCATTCACTTAACTTATCCCTAAGAACAACGCATAAATATGCTTTGTCTACCACCATAGGCAGCGCAGGTGAATCAAAGAAAGTAAAAATAAAAAGTACATTCTAGAAATAGAGTTGGTTGAATATAGCCCAACTACAAGCTTTTGGGTGATGCCTTTTGATCCATAACCCTCAAATGATGGATGTTAATCCATTTCCTCTAGGAACCCTAATCCCTTAATTAGAGGATCTCACCCTCCTCTTTTGGATCTAAAACTTTTTCCTCTTGGCCTATAAAATGACTAGAGGGCAGAAGGTTTGAGGAGGTCAAAACTCAAAGAAGATAAACTTATGCTGCTTGTTTGAGATTGGAAAACTTATCATCAGAGGAGGATATTGGATGCACTTGGGAGGAACCTCACTACATCAAGGCAAAGGTTGTAATACTCTTCTTTATATTTGATTAATACAAATTACTTCTTTTCCCTATTGAATTGTCTCATCAAAATGATGAATGAACTATAATTCTTTATATGTTCATTAAAGCAAGATCAATTCCTAATCTCCTTGATCATTAGGCTATGTTTGTTTGAATTATCATGTTGCATGTGCCTTTTATCCTTCTTATGTTTATGGTTGCAGGTTTTATCAAGCATTGAAGAGCTGCATCGAGACACAACAAGGGATGTTCATCAAGCGTTTCGCACATGGGTAAGAGGCTCGTTTACCATATTTTATACCCATAATTCAAATGAGATCAACTTAGGGAAATAGCCATTTCAATTGTCTGTTTGTTTCTAGTTTTTGTCTAGGATCTAGGGAGATCACTCTTGTCAGCAAGAGGGATTTATCCGCCTAACATCTAGCACTATCAATCCACACCTAGAACAAGGGCTATTTAGCCATCTTACCAAATGATGAACAATTACATATATTTCTAAATTTACATGTTTTTTCACTCATATATACAATCTATGGGGCTACTACAAAAGAAATGAGTCAAATTTGTTAAAATAAATGAGTCTAAAGAAATGTATACCACTCCATTACTTCCCTCATTCATGACCTAATGAAGTTGTTACAACTCTTAAATTGCCACTTCAAATTTTGCCTTACTGCAACTATTGTTGTTGCAACTACAAAATATATCGCTAGTGCTTTAGCCATTTTATCTATATAGTTAGAATGTGTTTCTCATGATGGAAGACAAAGGAGGTAAGTGAGTGACTAATCAAGGAGGAAAAATCACCTTCCAACAATGTGTAGTTCATTTGAGTTAGTGTTTGTTCAACAATTACCAACTTATCTCATGCTAGCTATCCAATTTTTCACTTAGTCAGATAGTGAAATTTCATATAAATACCTGACTTCTCCTAAAGCACGAGGAGAAGAAAAATATTTTTAGAGAAAATTGTGTAATTTCTATACAATAAAAGTTATCATTTTCTTCAATTGTTCGATGATATTTTTGTGGTTGAAGGTTTAACAATACCTTGTCTAAGGAGGTAAACCCCCTCCCTAACTTAGTATTTCTTTTATCATTACATATAGGTAGTCTTCATATTTTTTTTAAAATTTGTAATTAATTATTCTTGCTACAATTTCATTATTTTCCTTTTGCTGCAATTTCACTAACTAATTATTGCTACAACTCCAAGTTATACAATTTAGGTATTAGCCTCATGGGTAATCGATTTTCTAATTAATCTCACACGTACTTTTATGTTTTGGGGAATTTAGGTTGTTTTTGTAACTCCTGTTGTTCCAAATTGTTTGTAGATTATTTTTTCTCTATTTTCAGCATAATAACCATTTAACAACTGAGAGTAATTTTTTTGAATCTAATATCTTAATGTATACACTTTATTTGTAAGTCTTTCGTTTTTCAATCAAATCATAAGCACATGCTATTACATAAATTGTTACAAAAAACAAGAATATTGTTAAATTGGAGCAAGCCAACTCATGGTTACTTGTGTATTTACTTTCCTATTAGAGTTTTTATTTTCATGCAAGTGTGTTGTGTTTTATTAAGTGGCGATTTGTGAAATAATACTTATCTTTCCACTATAAAAACATTTATAATACTAAAATTTCTTGACACATAACAAAATTCACTAGCATGTATTGTGCACAATAGTTCAAAACTTTCAAATGAAACGCGGGTTGACAATTGACTGAGCAATTTTTTTGTTATCTACCTAGGAAATTAGAAGGATAATTAAAAGTCCCATCAAAGATGATATGAAAATATTGATAACGTAAAGGTGAGATGATAAAAAAAACATGGGGTGTGAAGTGTTTGGAGAAAATAGTTGTGGAGATGAATGGAAGAAAGGGTGTGTAAAGGTAAGGGGAGTAAAGGGTTGTGTAGAAAGGGTGTGTGGAGGATTCTACACCAAAATATTTTCACAAAGGATGATAAAAAATAAATGAAGTGTTAAAACATATTTGCAAAAACTGAAAAGGAGTTATGAAGATGCTAGCTATGAGGGAAAATAGTAATAGTATGTAAATATTTGTTGGATATGGCTGGGATAGAAACTATATGGAGCTATTTCTATGTATGGAAAAGGAAATAATGTGGAAAATAAACTAACTTTTCCCAAAATATGGATAATATAAATGTAGAAATATGAAGAACTAGTTTGAAAAAGAAATGGTAAAAAGGGGGAAATGAGAATAAAATGGAAAGTGAAAAGGCTAAGTATGGAAAATCCCAGAAGAATGTGGTAGATAAAAATAATGGGAAATGTATGATGTTTGATGGTAAATGTAAAAGTTAAATGGTAAAAAGATAAAAATGGAGAAACATTACTATAAATAAAATTAGGAAGGTAACATGAAAATAATATATATGGGTTAAGACCATGAGTTGTCGCATGTGCTTGGAAATATCTTAGGAAAATGACCTCATATTAGGTTTTGTAAAATTTTGGATGTAGCTAAGAAATAGGGCTATCAATTGAAATGATGGACATGATAAATTTCTTTCATTATGATATCTTTTATTTTAGCATCTCAATTCAAAGGAGAAAAAATTATTTCCGACCTTGGGTGAAGAAGATATGCAACATTAAAATTATTTTAAATATTATTTCTTTGGAATCACTCTATTTGATGAGTGACATGGAAGCACATTTACAACTCTCACTCCTTCATATTCAAACTCTCTAAATTCATTCTTAATGCTTGAAACTTGATTCTTTACCCCGGTAATATCTTGATAGTTCATTTCTAAAATATCTCAAGTTTCTTTTGAGAATTTTGTTATTGAGTTATTAGTAAATATACTTTCATTGAAGTGATTTTGTATGAGATAGAATTTTTTTTGCATCCTTCTTGTTTTCTCTGAGTTATTCTTTTTGAAAAAATTTCAAGGCTTGTTTTACTACCTGATTAGTTGGTTTTGCATACCAATGAACTAAAAATTCCGAAACATCCTATGATTATGACAATGTCCCAATTTTAATTTCCCAAAATTTGTAATTATTCCCTATGAGAATGGGGAATCTATGGTTGTGCAAGGATATTGTTACTTGAAGCCATTTTTTTGTATTTTCTTACACAAGACAAAATTACTTCCTTCTTTTAAGCTAATCGAAAAAATTGTAATTTTTACCAAACAAATTTACTAGTATCACCTAACTTCTTCATGAGAAATTCAAATTATTTAGGAAAAGGATTTCACCATCCCTCAACAAGTATTTATTCACCAATCATACATTTAATATAGAGAAATTTATCTTACCAATTATCTGCGGGCTTCATTATGATATGTGGTTGTATGTTGGCAGTGTTTCCACTATAGTTTGTAGCATATAATTCTTTTTTACTGGTCAAGGAACATATGTTCACGAGTACCTGGTGAATTTCGCCAAGCAAATACCACATATGGAAATATTCATCACTATTTGGCTATTGCTACCATGACTTGGCTTCCATCTATATAGAATTCAATAGTTCCTTCTTGAGAAACCTCTATGAAACATAAGGTTTCATTCAATGCAACCTCCTACTTAACAAGCTCTTCAATTGAGTCGAACACACAGAGAAACCCATGGTCAAGAAAACATTATAGCTCAATATTCTCTAGGCTGAGGAGGCTAGGATTCGATGGATGTGATTCTCATGGGTGAAACTAAATAATGCGAGTTATTTCTATCCTCAAAACTAACTCCTAAGAAACTTTTGACTTAACTAGGGAAGGATGACTCGAACCTCACTCTGATACCATTGATGGAAGTGGGTAGAGAAATTTATTATGAATCCTACAACATTCATCAAATAATATAAGAACACCTTGAAATGTTGATTCCACTTATTATCACTTAGGAAAAACCCTGGCTATGGGAAAACCCTAAGGTAACCTTAACCTCTTTTAGGTTGAAAGTTGGCTCTTCAAGCCAAAGAGGAATCTCTGTAAAACTAAACTACTCTATGGTCACTGTAGTATTAGGTTTCACAATTGAGTTCGGTGGCCAGATTTAGTTTATAGGATAAAATTGGTTGGGATGTTTACAAAACAAACCATTGGGTATGGATTCTAGTTCTAAACAAATAAAGCTACAGATCCAATGAGAAATCTATCAAAAGCATGATAGCAACAAATTCTTTGATTGTTTGAGAAATTGGACGAAAATAACTGAAATGAGACATAATGTATAGTTGATTTAGGTAACAAATACTAAAGGCTAATAAATACAAGAAAGGATAATCAATGATCCCAATCTTAGACACTAACATTTTCAGACATGAAAGAAAGTATTTATAACAAAGAGGAAATTGATAGGTAACTAGAACACATGAGTTTCCTATAAAATGCTCATTAAAAACTGTAATGTATTCAAGATGGCTCAAATATACCACAATGCAAATGTTTTTTTATAAATTCCATCCTGTCTTCATTCTTCATAAACTGTCTTATAGAACTTACATCAGCCGACTGCAAAATAATAGTCTCTAGATTAATTACAATAATCTAAGATATCTAAATATCTTTAAGTTCATGCATGTAAATATAAACTTTAATACATTCAGTTTTTTCTAAAAATAGCTACTAGAAAATATGTTGATATATAGGTCAAGTGAAATATCTTCTCAGATTGTATTCCTTGGAAAGAGAAATAGGTCCCTAACTGACGACACAATATCTTAGCTGGAAAAATAGGCCCCTCTACAAAACAGATCGAAGTTTCCACCAAAACTGCTTTTTCGTTCACCCTTTCTTTCATTCAGACCTCGTGGTGAAAAAAAGCTAATAGTGTTATTGTCAGCTTCACTGGTTTTTTGATTTGTAGATTTTGCTGATAGACGATTGTTAGCATTTTCTTTTTGCCTGTTTCAAAAGCACTGACAATGGAGATGTCAGCACTCCCTGTTTGCTCCAAAATCGCTGACAAACTGACTATCAACTTTCGTCCCAATATCATTTTCTATTAGCGGGCACACAATTTCATCCCAAAATAGATGACAGTGGATCTGCCAGTTTTATCAAAAAACGTTAACGATGGGAATTTTAGCTTTCTCGACTAATCCCTTGCATGCAAAACTCTAACGCTGACTATCAGCTATAAAACAAAAGCTTGTTTCATGAAATAGATAGGAAAAATTTTAAGTTTAACCCCCCAAGCCTCTTAGCTTAGGGTACTAGCTTCGTTGAGAAGTACATCCACCTTCACCAATATTTGTTTTTTTCTTTTCCTTATCTCCATAGGACCCCTCTTCAAAGTGTCTTTGTCTCTATTCTTCTTAGAGCCTGTAGCCTTCTTCCTATTGATGATGAGGTCCTTTAGTGGCATATTGTCAACATCAACCACTTCTTTGGCCAACTATAGGTTTTTTCTGAGTTTTATTTTGTATTTTAATTTGTTACTTGGCCTTGTATGGGGTCTCTTACCACCCTTGAAAACTTCAAACAATGTCTCCTCCTCTTCGGTCTCAATCACTGCTTCTTTTCATTTAGGAAACTTTATTTTAGTTATGTCTGTAGGGGAGGGTTCAAAAGTTGGAGTCATAACTTGGGAAGAGCCCAAATTAGTAGGTAGGTTTACAGGGGATACAAGGTCTAGTTTATGGATCCTGACACTTTTCCTCTAGTAGACTTTGGGAATTTTAGGGCCAGAGGATGTAGATGGAATTTCTATGTTTTCTTGTCTGGGAGGTGGCTCAATAAGGGCTTGACTTTTAGTTTTGTTCTCCTTTATGGAATTCTTTGCTCTTCCTCTTTGTCTTTTAAGGGTTGAGGTTGAAAACCTCCCGAAAAAAGGAAGTGGGTCCAAGTCCTTTATTCCCTGGCTAGTTGATTTTCAATTAAAATTTTTATTAGGGCTTTGTGGTATATGAAATGAGAGGAGGGGTCTATGCTGGTCCAGAAACTAGCTTCCATATGTTTATTTCTTTCTAGTAAATAAAAACAAGGATTAATCCTAATTTGACCAGCAATATGTGCAAGGAAATAGAAGTGGTATAGGTTTACTCGATTAAACCTTCGTTCACAGGTGAAATATTGTTGATAGAGGCGTAAAGGGACATGCCATTTTTCCTGTAACCACTCCTTTCGAAATCCAGCCCTCCAATTTTGACCCTTGAATTCTTCTTTGAAAAAGAAAGGGACATCGATCCCTACGAACACATGATCGTGGAAAATATTCTCTCCATCTACTAGTAAGGTTTTGGCCTCATCAATTGACTGTTCTGTAACCAAAAAGGACATGCTTCCAACCTCCACGTGATTGCCATCAAACCCTTGAGAAAACGACTGAGCCACTGCATCGTGGTATTTGGTACAGTGGTGAAAAATCTCACTCTAATCGGCTTGCTAAAACAATTGTTGGATTTTAGGCTATATGTCTAGAAACTCTAGTGCTTTGTGCTCAAACCAATTCACTTTGCCTCCTTTCCCCATCACAATGTTTGGTCTTCCTGGGATTCGATCCTGAATCCATGAGAGAAAAATGGTTTCAATGCCAAGTGTGACTGACTCCGAACTAACAAAAGCAAACTACTGATGAAACATGGTAAAAAAGATTGACATGCAGATGGATAGTACAGTTGGCAAGTGAATAATGATGGAACTTTAGGTTATGACTACGAATGAAATTCGTATCATATGGTAAAATCATTTTAAATGAAATTTACTCATAGCAACGGAGAACAAATCATTAACCAGTAATTTTTACCCCTTCAAAAGGAAAAAGACATGTTTCAATGATATCGTTGATGGTGATGTTAGGCCCCTATACTACTAGTGTAACCCCTTATTGTTATTAGTACAACCCCCTTATTATATTTTTGTGCCCATGTAGTCCCCATATTTTTATTATTGTGCCCCATAGAAGCCCACTATTGTTATTATTGTACCCTTACATTATTATTGTAATGTCGGCTCTGATTATATTATGACCCCTTAGACTCCTATATATAGAAAGGAGGTCTTGTCATTTGTATCATCCAAGAATTGTTCATTTGTGTAATGTAAAGGAGCTTCCCCCTCAAAGACGCTGAATTATAAGGTGTTGATCTATCTTTTCTATCTTTTTGTGAGTTGGTTTCATAACATTTGGTATCAGAGCTGTGGATTCTAGGGTTTCACTGCTCCAAACAGGTCATCATGGAATTTTCTCTATAACTTTTTTTCTGTGATGTTTCAGATGCTAAAACAAAAATCCATTTAGGTTGAAATCGTTCTAAACCTTGGGTCAGAATTTCAGAGATTTTCTCGCAATATTTGCGGAGATATGATCTAAGGAAGTTGGTCTTTTTGCAAACTCCTGAATTACATTCCAAACAGGTGACCTTAGGAAAATAGTCATAACTTTTGTTTTTAGCATCAGATTGAAATTTAGTAAGAAGTTACAGAAAGAGGATAGACTGTAGTTTCCTGTGTATATTTTTCAGATCCTAAGTTCAAAACAGTGACACGTGGCACTTCATACAAGTTTTCTCTTCTGAAAAGGTATATAATCAGGTCATCTTGGCAGATTGTGCATAACTATTTCTTGGAGAATCTAAATTCGATCAAACTAATGGCATTGGAAAGAGGACGTAGAGGGCTACTGCAGGTCACAAATTTAGAACTGGAAGATACGAAAGGACAGAGTTATAGTCATTGCAAGATGAAGCTCCTAAAATCAAGAAAAGGAGATATGAGGAAGTTTGATGGAAAGGATCCAGTAAATTGGATACTATAGATGGAGCAATATTTTGATCTACATGGTGTACCACTGTTACAAAAGGTATGTATTGCATCTTCATATTTAGAAACTGATCAATTTTTATGCTATAAAGGGCTTTGTTCTCGTAAACAACTTGTTACGTGGTCAATTTTCACGAAGGAAATGATAGCACATTATGAGGATACAAAGAGAAACACCTTTTTTAGCCAATTGATAAATCTCAAACAAAAGTGTTCAATGGAAGAGCACATTGAGGACTTTCAAAAATTGAATATAAGGGAAAATGATATTCTATAGAAGCAGAGGATTGATGTCTCCATAGCAACTTTAAAGGATAACATTCAACATGAGGTTCATCTTTGGGAACCTGATTCATTGGAGAAGGCATTTAGGTTGGTAAGAAAAGTGGAAAGCAAAATTATGGAAACAGGGAATTCTACCCCTCACAACTATAAACATGGAAGTGTTGTTTCTCCTAGCCTTCCACAACCTACGAGGGTGACACTACAAGAATTGGAAGAAAAAAAGAAAAAGGGCTTTGTTACAATTCTGATAGCAAATGCACTAAAGGTCATAAGTGTGCTGAGAATAAATTATTTTACATAGATTATGAAGAGGAGGAAGAAAAGGATCGAGAAACATCAAAATAAGAGGATATACACTAATAACCAACCCCAGAGAAAGAAGAAATAAATCCAACCATATCTTGTAAAGCATTGGTAAGAATTACCATTCCTCAAACTCTCAAGATAGAAGGACATATCAAGAAGAAAAAGGTTCAAGAAGTGAAATATCACATCGAGAAAGAAGAAATGAATCCAACCATATCATGTAATGCATTGGCCGGAATTACCACTACTCAAACTATCAATATAGAAGGACATATCAAGAAGAAAAATGTTCAAGAAGTGAAAAATCACATCAAGCATCAAGAAATGAATCCGACCATATCTTGTAAAGCATTGGAAGAAATTACCACTCCTCAAACTCTAAATATAGAAGGACATATCAAGAAGAAAAAGGTTCAAGCAGTGAAATATCACATCGAGAATCAACAACAAGTTCTCCAACTTTTAAATGATAATGCCACTTTGGTGCAGAATCGAATGAAACAATAGGTATATCAACATAGCAGTGAAAAATGTTTTGATGTACGTGATTGGGTATTTTTATGGCTACATCTCAAGCAAGCTATTTTTGAGAAGGAAATGTTGGAAATACTAAATGCACTTAAGAAATGGCAACCTTACCCAATGGGAAGACACTTCAAGGTAAAAATGGATCACGATAGTCTTAAATACTTTTTAGAACAAATATTCTCTTTAGAAGAACAGAAAAAATGGGTCACAAATATGTTGGGTTATGACTTTGACATCATCTATAGAAAAGGGAAGCAGATTTTTGTTGCAGATGCACTCTCAAGAAAGGATGAGGATGTGGAAGCATTGTTTTGTGCTATTTCTATTATCCAACTAGATTGGATAAACTAAGCAAGGGATGAATGGAAGAAGGACGAAGAAGTGTGGCCACTAATTCAAAAGTTGCAGAAGATCCCAATTCAAACAATATTGCCAGAACTTGAAGAGGAAGGAAAAATCATATTGGTACCTAGAGCAGTCACAGAAACAAGAACCCGACATCTACGAAATCAAGTGGAAGAACTTACCTGCTGAAGATTCCACATGGGAGGACAAGAATCTCATACAGAAGCATCAAGAACTACTCAAGCGTTGAGGACAACACTTTTTGAAGGAGAGGGGAATGTTAGGTCCCTATACTACTAGTGTAACCCCTTATTGTTATTAGTACAACCCCCTTATTATATTTTTGTGCCCATGTAGTCCCCATATTGTTATTAATGTGCCCCATAGAAGCCCACTATTGTTATTATTGTGCCCTTACATTATTATTGTTATGTCGGCTTTGATCATATTATGACCCCTTAGACTCCTATATATAGAAAGGAGGTATTGTCATTTGTATCATCCAAGAATTGTTCATTTGAGTAATGTAAAGGAATTTTCCCCCTCGAAGAGGCTGAATTATAAGGCGTTGATCTATCTTTTCTATCTTTTTGTGAGCTGGTTTCATAACATTTGACGTGGTCAGTATAGTTATTAGTTTTTAAATTTAAAATCTAGTTTTCGCACTGATAGTTGGCTTGTAAATCAAAATGAATATGCTGATAAGAATATTATTAGCGAAATTCTTCGCAAGACCATATCGGATCACTAAAATGTTAATAGCCCCGCTATCAATAATTTCCCTGTTTTATTACAATTAAAATATTGACACTGAAATTGTTAGCATTTTCTTATTTTTTTTTTAAATGAAGTTTATTGTGATAATAGTTGGCTCCATGGGGATGTTGTCAATCAATAATGATAACAAGAATCCCCATAGACTTGTTACCTCACCCATTGCAAACATTAGATCAAAATTAAACTTTTACTGACTCAAAAATAAGGACTTCATCTTTTCAGAGATGATCTTTTACACACTTTGAACGTGGAAAAATATAGTGTTCCTAAAAAACTTTTATTTTTTGATAAATATCAGCAGAACATCAAGGCCTTCACTTTGGGCTTCAAGTACCTTATAATATTCATCCACACCTACAAGATATTTTTCAAAAATATATGGATATGTACAATGAAACTTGAAAATCATTCTTTGTTTAGGAGATATAATGCTTCAGGAAACATCCATTGACTGGACCTCTAAGAAGTAATTCTCCTTACATACCTTCTAAGATGAAACTGTTCATACCATGGAAACTTGCAGTATAGTATGGCCCTTTCCAAATTTTCTCAAACTTTCCATGCTTACCCTTATCCTCAATACGGACATCCCATTTTAAAACCAAGTCTTCGAATTTAAAGTCATCCTTTTTATTTTTTCTCTCAAAAACATTCTTAATATGATCTTTTACTTCTTGATATTTTTCATACACACTCTCTCTAATTTATTGCAATTCAATTAACTGATTTATCCTCCTCTGCAGCTGATTTGGTTCTTCACCCAATTATTGCAAATATTTCATAACTGGCATTCCAATTGAAACAGGAAACAATGCGTCAACACAATATACTAACTAGAAAGGAGAGGTGTTGATTGACCTCTTAGTACTAACTCTATCTGCCCATATGGAAAACTTGAGTTTTTAATGCCAAGCCATTTTGTTATCTTCTAACAGCTTTTTAATAATTTGACCAAACTCTTATTAGAGGATTCTACCAGTCCATTACCTTGAGGGTAATAGGTTGTGGAATGGCTAAGCTTGAAATGGTAATTTTCACAAAATTTTACTAATATTTTAGACTTAAAACATTGTGCATTATCACTAATAATTCTCTTCAGGCAACCAAATCTATAAATAATATTTTATAAGAATTGAATAACCACAAGATGAGTAGCTTTCCTTCTCGGAAGTGCCTTAATCTATTCTGTGAATTAATCTGTCCCTATCAAGATCCATCTATGTTGTGTTGACAATGATGGATGAATTTCACCTATAAAGTCAAGGCCCCACTATTGGAAAGGTGCCTCCACGGAGATAGGTTTTAAAGGCAAAGACATTAGTTTTGACTTACCCTCAAACAACTCACATTTGCGATAAGTTGTTACTTCTTTTCTAACATTAGAAAATAAAGTAGGTCAGTAAAATATAGCTCTCAAGATTTTATCTATTGTGGCCTTCTAGTAATGATGTCCCCCACATGCTCCTTCATGAAAATATTTACTCATTTGCTTGGCTTTGTATTCTAGTAGGAAGTTCAATAAAATACCCTGAGGATCCTTCCAGTACAAATAACCATTTAAAATAAAATAGTTAATAAATTTCAATCTCAAATGTCTTATCTATTCCTAGTGGGACTTGTAAATTCTACAGAATGTAAACAACACCAACATACCATAGACATTGTTTGAAACAATCTTCAACTTTAACCACTGATTCTTCTCCTAGAAGATTTGATAATTTAAAAATAGAATTTATACCAACATCATCAAGATTTGTTTCAGTCATTAGTCTAGCCAGACCTTGTCCTTTAATTAAATTGGTAGGCTTGATTTCCAAGTCAAACTCCAACATTTTATCAATCCACATACCTCTTATGCCATCATTGTCTAGATGTAAAAAAATACTCTTTATTGCTGCATCTGGCACATACACAATCACATGAGAATGAAAAATAAAAACTCTAAAATATTTGAGTGTTTTGATTAACGCATATGCATGTTTGTCTAGAATGTTATACTTCAGTTCAGCATCCCTTAATGTCCTGCTGAAAATTGGGATGTGTTGTTCTTGACCCGCCTCATTCTTCTGAAGCAACACACCAGAGATGGTGTGTTCGGAGGCGAAAGAGAAAATCATGAAATCATTTGAAAAATATGGACTAATGACTAAAGGTGCTTGGCCTAAAGCTCTCTTGATATCATTAAAAACATTCTTTTCTTTCTCAGTCCACTAAATCTCTATCCCTTTCCTAAGAATATTGGTTATTACTTTTAAAATTTCTGCAAAGTTTGGAATAAAAGGCCGTAGAATACCTAAGAAAGATTGTGCTTCCTTCTTGTTTCTTGGTTGCTCAATCTTTTGATTTCTATCACACTATTGGGGTCTATCTTGATGTCATCCTTTGATAGTTTGTGTCCCAACAACTTGCCTTCCCTCATGAAAAAATGGGAATTTTTTGGATTTGGAGAAACTCCAAATTTCCTACACTTGTTAAAAATTGTCCCCAGATGTCTCAAGTGGGAAGATTCAGATTTTGAGAAAAAAGTAATGTGATCTAGATAAATTACCACCAACTTATCTCTTTCGTCGGCAAAATTTATTTCCATTGTGCGCTGGAAAGAAGCCCTAACATTCATGAGTCTGAATGGCATCTTAGAATACATCAACATACCCCACAACGTGGTCAAGGCAATATTCTCCTGATATTTTGGGTCGACTAGGATCTAATTATATCCTGAGAACCCATCCAACATAAAATTCCTTTCTGCACCAACCACCTTTTGCGTAATGTGATCCATTTTTGGTAAAGGATAATTATCCCTCAGTGAGACTTCATTTAAATTTCTGAAATCCACACACAAGTGAATTTCTGAACTTTTCTTCCTCACTGGCACCAAATTTTCTACTCAACTGGAAGCTCTGAGTGGAATGATGATTTTTACAGCTAATAGTCTCTTTACTTCTTTCTCAATCAATGGCAGTAGCTTTGGATTGATCCTTCTTAACTTTTTTTTAAATGGTTTCTCATCTTCCTTAAGTGGTATAGTATGTTGACTGATGGACTGATCATAAATATTCAAATCTTTGTACCTCCAAGTAAATATATCAACAAACTCTTTCAATAGTTCTGCATATTTTGGTTTCTGCTCCTTTTTCAAAGTCTTAGAAATTTTGAGTATCTTTGGGTCATTTTCAATCCCCAAATTGTAATCCCCCATATCACCATTGTTCGACATAATTATTAGCTTAACTGCCACATCATTAGAATCAAACAATCTTTCTAAAGGAACCAAGCCTCTAGGAATTATATTTTTACTTAACTGAATAATTTCTTGTCCAACCACAATGTTCAAAAAGATTATTGTCTCATAATTCTTATTTGTAGTTTCATATTCATGCTTTTCTATTGGAGTGCTGAGAAATTCATCTATTCTTTCAAGAAATATTTTGATTTGTTGATTGTCTTCAAACACCTTCCAATGGTTTGTATTATTTAGAATTGAAGGCCTATGTATAACATTAATCTCATACTTTTCATTTGGATAAATAAGAATTCAAAATGCACTATCATTTGTTCATAAAGAGTTTGTGATTCCATTCTCCTCTCTTGATACCAATGAGATCTCATGTTTAGAAAAGAAGTTAGAAAATAAATTCCAAACCTCATTCTTGTAGGCTCTCATTCTTGGATGCTTAGTTTGATAGGTACCTTTGACTTGGTTGAAAATCAGCTTCGAGTCCCCAAAAATGTGAATTTTCTTCTCCTTTTGCTCTCTTAACAGATCTAGCCCAACAATGAGAGCTTCATATTCTTCCACGTTATTTGTACAGTCAAAATGCATTTTAAATTATTATAACTGGCTTGTACAATCTGGTGGAACAATCCATACTCCTGCTCCAAAACTCTTCTCACAAGTGGAGCCATCAAAATTTAATTTCCATATTTCATCTGAAAATTTCTGAACCTGTTCTTATTGAATATTAGTTTCATTTTCTACTGATCTTTCTCCCTCAAAACAACAATCATTGAAGCAAATCAGTGATCCTAGATCCGTGTCTACTGCATAGATAGGATGATTATCTGGTTGGGTTCTGCTGCTCACCATATAGGCCATTTGGACCTCTCAGTACAATCTTTTCATTTCACCAAACAATGAGATAGAAGCATAGGACATGTCCATCTGTAAAGTTTCTCCCAATCTTGCTGCCCAAGATCGAGATAACAACATGCAAAATTTGGCAGGAATGTCTGCTACTACTATATCCATCAATACACTCTTAACAAGAAGTTGAGCTAAGGTGACAACAAAACCGTTTATCATCCCTAGGCATTTTACCTTTCTCGAATCAAAAGAGAACAAATCTTTGTAGGGTCTGGTAGTTTGGAGTCCTAGATGGCCCATGACTAACTTAGGCATGAGGTTATGTGAAGCTCCGGAGTCTAACATGGTGTTGTGAATAATCATATCATGTACATTCAAACTTACATAAAATTAGGGTACATCGTCGTTTGAACTAGTGACGTATGGACAAAAAACAAATTCAGGAGTATCATCATATAGGTTTAAAGAATCTTGTGAATTTATGTTGACTTAATCAATTTCTAAATTTTTAATCATAGTAGAAATTATTTTCCTATATTGCTCATTTCTCAAACTTTCAACAAAAGGAATGGATACCTTCAACTTATTGATTTTAGACTCGATATTAAAGGCCAAGTATGATTTTTCTGCATCTTTGGTCTCCTTTATTGCTTCTTCTATTTTTTTAGATTGTCCTTCTTTGGCTCCTCTAGTTTCTTCAATATCTCTTTTTTAGGTTCAACCTACTATTCAGCTGTTATATTTTGTGGCAGAACTTTGATAGGGACATTTTTGTTTCTGAGGTTGTACTTCCTTTGAAAATCGGCCACCACATTACTATACCCCTATTTATAAACTGAATCACAAAGATGAACGATGTCTTTCTCTCCTAAACATCTAGTAGAAATGTCATGTTCTTATTTGGTGGAAAACACTTGGGTTTCATCATCATCGAAACACCCAATCTGACGATATTCTTCATCAATAGTATCCTCATCAACAAAATATTCTGGAAAAGGAGGTCGAACATCAGGTTGTTTTTCTTCAGGGGCTTTATGCTCTCTAGGATGATTTTGAGCAGCCTGGGGTCTCCTGAAATTCAGATTTTTTACTTGAGGTTGATTTTCATTTCAGGGAGGAGTCAATTTACCCACCAACTTCTCCATATTTTTTAGCATTAGATCAAATTTTAGGTCAGGAGATGAATATGAATCTTCTTTGAAACTTACTCTCCTTCCAACCTTCGTTTTTGCCTTCTTTCCCAATAAATTGGCCTCCACTCCAATCACATCACTCTGCATTTGCTCCAAAGTGACATGATTCCTTTCACGGAGCTAATGAGCCAACTTGGCATAAAAATTTTTAGGATAGTGTAATAAAACTAAACCAAGAGGAGGTTTGATCTCAACTGGAATAGAATTGTAAATCTTGTTAAACCTAACTATGAATTCTTGAACAAATTCCCCTGTGTTCCTTTTAAGGGCATCATACTGAGTTAAAATCTGCAGGGGGTTTTTCTTCACTTCCCATCTGGTGAGAAACAACTATTCAAATTTCTAGAAGGTATTAACATCGGCTGCAAGTAAAGAT
The DNA here is from genome assembly GCA_031772625.1 of Pinus tabuliformis. NCBI lineage: Eukaryota > Viridiplantae > Streptophyta > Pinopsida > Pinales > Pinaceae > Pinus > Pinus tabuliformis. The sequence goes on from CM062818.1 coordinate 1,909,146,954, forward strand.
CTAAACGATTTCTTTACCTCACCTGCCAGACATTGTGCCAAAATTATTTGTTTGATGTCCTCATGGTCAACTTCTAGATCTATGAAATCGTTAATGTTGTCTAGATGTTGCTGAGCTCTATAATATCCAGTACCATCAAACTAAATCAGACGTTATCCATAATTCTATGGCAGATCATGGATCGTCCCTCCAAGATTCAAAAGTGCATATTGGGAAGCCATATAGCTGAGATGTGAAATTATACTAAGAACAAGAGTAAGGACAACAGAAGTCACACGTACTGAGGTTGTTGGAATATGCTTTTGAAAACCTATAGAGGACAACTCAGTAGTTGGGGTAAACAAAGATGAGATGAAATGAAAATTTGGAGATTTGGCAGCGACTTCTTGACGTTCCTAGACTTTTTGTTCTAGTTTCTTAAAATGAGACCAAATCTCAAAATCTTGGGGTAATAGCTCTACTTCTAGGATAAAGGGCCTAGGAGTCAAAATCTTAAGATTTGTTGGATCAAGAACAATATCTAATAGACTACTTTCAGACATAGATATGAGTAAATTACTTCCAAATTTAATATCTAGCGCCAAGTCTTCAAAGGTTTCAATATTTGTAGGTAGAGAAAAAGACCTTATAAATTGATCATACCTCTTTCCTTAGGAGCATTTTTCCTGAACAACTTTTCTGGGCTTGACAAAATCTGAGGTGGATTTGGATGACAGTTGTATGATCCAAAACTTCATCAATAAGAACCCTTCAGATTGTAATGTGGAGTCGCCAGAGAAAACATCTTGCAACCAAATTAATATACAAATCTTTGTTTGCCCACAGACATCTGATCTTAAATAATAAAATCATTTGGGGAAAAAATTATGCTTTTCGTTCCCCAATAATGGTGCCAAAATTTTATCACTTAGGGAAAACCATGGTTGTGGGAAAAAAACCTGAGGTAACCTCAAACCTCTTTTAGTTTGAAAGATGACCCTTAAACTTAGAGACAAATCTCTCTGTAAAACTCAACTACTCTGTGGCCACTGTAGTAGTAGGTTTCACAATTGAGTTCGATGGCCATATTTAGTTTATAGGATAAAATTGGTTGTGTTGTTTACAAAACAAACCATTGGGAATGGATTCCAATTCCAAACAAGTAAAGCTACAAATCCAATGAGAAAGATATCAAAAGCATGATAGCAACAAATCCGTTCATTGTTTGAGAAATTGGAAGAAAATAACTAAAATGAGACATAATGTATAGTTGATTGAGGTAGCAAATACTAATGGTTGATAAATACAAGAAAGGAGCATCAGTGAACCCAAATCTGTTACCAGGAAAAGTGTCTATTTAGAACTGCTCTATCCCACTAAGGTGTGACAATTGCCTTAGAAACAAACAAAGAAAACTACTTTTGTATTTCCTTTATGAACTATAGATAAAGAGGAATAGAAAGAACCAACCTGTGTCTTGCACTAATCCTTTGATCCAATCCCTCTCTTCTTTGACAGCTTCCAGCTACCTGCTCCCTTACTTGCCCAGCTTCACCAAGTACCTGTAAGATCACAGAAGGAGAAAACTATACAAAGACATGGATCTATATTCATAAATAACTTAGGATCAGATTTAAGTTAACCATACAAATGTAACAAGCATCAATGATACAAAAGCATGGAGGAGAAACTCAAATAGTTTTTATTGATAAACAAGAAGATCCAGGAGGAGTTACAACCGATGGTTCCTGACCCAGCATCAAACTCCCACCAAAGAAGCCCCTCTTCACCTCCAACAAAGCATAGATCACCCAATACTCTCATGTTTGCCTCAAAACCAACAGCAATTCCTTACAATGTGCAAAATTCCAGCCTCCTGGATCTCTAGGATGAGGGATCCATATATAGATATGTGTAAGGAGGATGAGTCAGCTTGTGATTTGATTAGTGTCTTCTCTCTGTCAGTTCTTGCTTCCACTTGGAGACTGAAGGCCTCTTACTCATCCTTGGTCAAATTCAGTGAGGCAAGTGTCATAGGAGAAGATTATGGAAGCTTCCATTGTCTCTCCACCTCGCGGAATGACACTGCCATTTGTCATTTCTCGCCCAACGCACCCTCATAGTGCATTTAGGTGCGTTGCAACGCACCTAGCCAGTGTATTTAGGTGATATGCAACGCACCTAGCGAGTGGAGCAGCTGAAATGATCCTGTTTTGACTTATTCTGAGCAGTTTCTGGTGGAGAACTTCTGGGAGAAGCTGTAATTTGTTGACCTTGTTCCTTTATGGGTTAGAACAACACTTTTAGGGACTTAGGAGCCCTTGGTTTATGGACATTTCATGCTTGGAGTTGTAAGGCACAAAAATGTCTATAACAGTTGCCCCCTAAAGTATGAGGCCGTTAACCTTTTGGTGTCGGGTGAAATGCTTTATTATGAGGATTCGAAGTTCTTTCAATGCTGGGAGGAGACCTGTAATAAGATACAATACAATACATTCTCTTCATACTGTTTTTCATGATCTAGCTGAGGCGGGCATTCCCATGCTCAACTTTATAAATTCATTTTCATGTACATAGGACAGACAATCGTCTGATTGTAGACTGATGATTCTGATAGAGCCATCATCCTTTTGGTAGGATGATTATTTGTGCTGCAATGTTGTACATTTAATGTCTTTATTTCCCTGGATATATATCACAGCCCGGATGGATGAAACTAGATCCGGGGTCTTCAATCTCGTCCGATCTTCACTCGAAGTACAAGTCGATCCATGTGAGAAATGTTCTGAAGTCGAACATGGAAAGACATCGCTTGATTACCAGTCAATGATGTAAACTGTTAACAAGCGCGAGAGGAGTCATCGATAATGATAATGATCCTCAAGGTACTGCAGTACAATTGACGTGGTGTGAATAAAGGACTTGGTGTCGAACACCACGCAAAATCTTTCGGTCGAAGGTCATTGATGTAAACCTGTCGCCGGAAGTGAGAAACTTGCCATTGAGGCATGCAAGCTTCAAAGTACTGAACGGGGTGTTCCTAGACCAACTTCTTGGATAATGAGCTAATGTCGACAAGAAGTGATCCGTCACAGGAGGGCCTTAATGAATCCCACATCAATGACACGAAACGGAGCAAAAGATTTTGATGGAGGTGAAAACGATCTGATGATATACGGTTCAGGGTGGCGGTCATGAAAAAATGGAGTATAATGTATGGTAGTGGGTGGGACACAGGTGGCCTCTCTGGATGACTTCTCTTGAACATGTCGGCGACACTGATGTGATGGATTGGTAGCATTAACCCCAAATGTGGATGGTATGGTGTGACCATGGCGATGTGACCGGTGAATGAAACAACCCAACCCGACTCGGACACGGAGTGGAAGTGTCATGTTCAAGAGCGACTTGCTACCAATAAAGATTATTTGAGTTTTCTTCCCAATTTTCCCCCAGTCATTGCTGACCAGTACCTCTTTATTTTTTTCAAGCTTGAGGAGGGTAACATATGCTTGTTCTATAATTTGCCCTTCGGGCAAACCCATCGCTATGTTTTAACGAGCCTAGCGATAGTGAAACTCATTCTCGTCTAAAGACAAGTTTGTCGCTATTAATCTTTTTAACGAGTTTAATGACAAAGATAACTCTGTCCTTTTCATTTTTAGAGAGTCTGAAAAGGTACGTAAAGGTAACTCCAAAATTCCTTTTTCGTCATCTAATCCCTTAAGTCCGAAAAAGTATAAAACAATACAGAAGGGATGAATTTTCGATAGTTTTAACGAGCCGAACAAAACAAGCGCTCGATCTTTTTGTGCAATAATCCCTCAGGTCCAAAAAGATTAAAATCTAGATGAGGGATAGCACTTCCTGTCCCTTTAACGAGCTGGAAGGCCAAGGACTCGGCAATCTTTTCATATTTTACGAGTTAGTTGAAAAGAGCTTAAAGAAGACTCGTCTTTTGAGGAACGAGTGATAAAATGGGTAGCAGCTGATTCCAGGTAAGGTTTGGAATTTTCCAATCATGGCAGTGTCACAAGGATGGCTAGTGAAATCACTCTTCGCAGCTGTTCCTCAAAATGGGTAAACAATCAAATGGAGGTGAATGATCGACCAATGAAAAAGTGGAGGTGACGGTGCAAACACGACCAAGGCTTTAATGGCTGAAGTACTACATTCATGGTGGTTATTTACCGGGGAATAGTTCATTTTTTAACGAGCTTAAACGCGGGTGGAAACATTTGCTCGGTGCGGGTTTATTTTTTAACGAGCTTGAACCTTGCGGTAACACTGCTCGAGGCGGGTTTATTTTTTAACGAGCTTGAACCCTACAGTAACACTGCTCGTGGCGAGTTTGCATGCCCCCAGTATAATAACACAAATCGAGGTGCATGCCCCCCAAGCTTCATTGCATTCAACTCGGTGGTTGGAATGAAGGTTTACCTTTGAGATTTGGAAAGGGGATTTGTTTCATTTTTTAATGAGGTTGACACAGTAAAAGAACCATCCTCAAGACTCCTTGTTTCATTTTTTAACGAGGTCGACACGAGATAAGAACCATCCTCGAGACTCCTTGTTTCATTTTTTAACGAGGTCGACACGAGATAAGAACCATCCTCGAAACTCCTTGTTTCATTTTTTAACGAGGTCGACACGAGATAAGAACCATCCTCGAAATCCACCGTATTTACAGTATTTGATAGAAAATCAAAAACTGAAGGATGATAAAGGTCATTTTGAGTATCTTCTCCACAATCCGGAAGAAGAGAACAATGGTGGGAATCATTCCATGGTGCTCCTTCAGTTACCATTGATTTGACAATTCCTTCGTCGGTGACATGCACTCGTGACCAAGGATCTGAAGGAGTACCATATTCTCTAGACCTATCTATCCAAACGCTTGATGAGCATTGATTTGGGTTTGCCTCCCATGCTAGGAACATTGATTGCTATAATATTTCCGTTGGCTTGGGGGCAAAACCACTGCATGATCCATGTCAATATCATTTTCTGAGATCTTTGTAGAAGATATCATGTTGCAGGTTCCTATCGACGCTACTTCCGCCAAATTGATTGGAGGTGGAAGAGCGAAAGTTCCCATTAGTATAGGATCTTTTAGTAGGCCTACTCCGATATTCTGAAGCGAATGGGGGCTTCCATGGATCATGGGAATGCTTCCAGTAACTTGAGAACCATTGGGGAGGAAGTTTTGTTGATCGACGATTGTAATCCCTCCTTGAAAGGGGAATGCAATCTTTCTAAAATAGGTCGACACAACAGCTGCCATGGCATAAATCCATGGTCTTCCTAGTAGGATGTTGTAATCAAGATTCCCATCGATGACTTCAACATCTATTTCTACCGTTTTCCCTCCTAGTTCAACTTTCAAGTTATTTAGGATACCATATGGGGTATATGTCCTTCCGTCAAATGCTTTTAATGTCGTCGAAGATCGCGACAAGGTTGGAGATCCTAAATTTTTCCAGCAACTCATCGACATGATGCATGTAGATGCCCCCTCATCAATAATTGTTCGATGAACAGTTTTGTTGAGGGCTTTCACTTGAACAAGGAAAGCTAGTTGAGCTGGTAACTGAGGATCGTATCCTTTATGATCGAAGGATACAAGATTGGAATCCTTTGGGTCAATCCCACCAATGGCTGATAATAAAGCCTGCCTTTGGGATGGGCAATTTTGTAGTACTTCAAGAGTCGACATAGCGGATGGCGATTGGGCCAAATCTTCCACTATGTTATAATGTTGTGCCGCTCTAGCGCGGGGATTAAATGTCGACTTGTGTACTACTCCCTTTGGCGGTTTTATCGTTAATTCAGGAATGGTGGGTGGCACAACTTCTGTCGAAGTTGTTGTCGAACTACTTGGTTGATCTTTATCCTTGTTGTTCGACAGCTGCGGATTTCCATAATCTTTGTTCCTTGTCGATATCAAAGCATCATTTTGTTGTTTTGAAACCGACAACATTAGCACTTGAGACGGGGAAGCATTTCCACTTTCAACCAGATTTGTTCCTGGATTTGGAAATGGATCAGTTAACACTGCGAAGGTTTTTGAATTCTTGAAGAATTTCTTAAGCTCAGCTCTGTGTGGACAATCTGAGGTCCAATGATCCTCATCACATATAAAGCATGGAGTTTTTGGTTTCCTATTTCCAGGAGGGTTTGAAGAAGATTTTTCAGGTGATGATTCTTCCTGTTTCTTCTTCTTCCCTTTGCCTTTCTTCTTGCTTCCTGGTTGTTTGGTTTCTTTGCCTTTGTCTGTCGATACGGCATTTACTTCCAAAGCAAGAAGCTCGTCTTTTGCATTTTGACCTGAAATCTTACGGGCCTTTTTGGATGTAGCCTTTGTCAATTTCGTGTCTGTCGTGCCAATCACGCCATCGCCGCCATGAGAGTCATTGTTTGATTTAGGAGGAGGAGGAATTGAGAATTCTGGTCTAGGGGCGTCAGGTATTTTGTCGTAGAGCGTGCCGGACTGAGTGTAAATCAAGTCTAGATATTGTGCACGAGCAATAACTTTCTCTTCTGTTACGACTCCCCCCTTTGCCACATCTTCCGTGATGGAAGGCAGTAATGACTTGATAAACCATTAAGATAATAGCTGATCGGGGACGTACGTTTTTACCATCCTACGAAGACGTCGCCACTCATGTATATGATCAGATATGTGAGTGGCTGTTGTCTGTTTGAAGTTGGTAAGAAGTTCTGTTCCCGTTTCGTACCTTATTGGTAATTGAAAATGGGTTAAAAAGGTTGTGGCTAAGGTATTGAAGTTGTCGAACGAAGCTCTAGGCAATTCAATGTACCATTTTGCCACTGGACCCGTTAACGTCCTCTGAAAGAGGCGAAGTCTTATCGAATCATCATTTAGGGTGTTTGATGAACACCATAGATGAAAGGTCATCACATGATTCGATGGATCTTCACCAGATTTCCATTAAATTTAGGAATATCTGATGGAAGTTTATGCGGAATCGCTGGCCACCAAGGGGCGTAAGCAATTGGATCGTTTGTTAACCGATTTAAATCAGGTAACTCTAAGGTTGCCACAAAGGGTAACTGTTGATTCAGGTTAGGTGAAGCATACCCAGGATAAGATGGGATTGCCTGAGCAGTTGGTCTTTGCATACCGGCATAATGCATTTGATGCTGGTATGTTTGGTAAGGTTGGTGGACATGACCATTGTAGAATGGTTGATTTTGACCGTTTTGAATGTACGGCTGTCCACTGTTGGCAAAGATTTGCTGCTCAGAACCTTGGTATACTTGTTGGAATTGCGGTTGTTGGTATTGCACTAGCCATGGTTGTGAAGCCATGTGTTGTTGCGCGATACTAACCGTTTGACCAAGGTGAGGGGTAATTGTACCCGTCTGGACCTGTGTCCCTCCACTAGTAGGCGATTGTGGTTGAGTCGCAGGGTCAAGGGGTTGTTGCATTACAACCTGAGAAACCTGAGGTTGGCATACAACAGGCAGCGTTTGAACTTGCGACATCGTCACAATAGCTGGCGTAGTCGGGATGTTCGACATAGGTACGCATTGTTGCATCGAATACACAACTCTTAGTTGTTGAGGTAGTATAGGTACCCAACCACTTGATGTAATTCCAGTATAACCTGAATGTTGTTGTGAACTCCCGTATGGATATCCTCCTGGAGGGGATAATGAAAGGGTATACTGCCCCCCATACGGTGGTAATTCGGAACTCAAGGGAATTGTTTGCCCTTGGGGACCGGACTGCCCAAATTGACCTCCAAAAGGATCAATTTGTTGAGACTCAACATAAGAGTTTCTGGATATTATTCTGGATGAACAAACAGGAACGAACCAGACTGTCAAAATAGCCCCTGAGTGGGCTCCTTCTAGCGGTTGAGAGCTAGTCGGGACAGATGGTATACCGGCGAACATTGTCGGAGTGATAGCAGGGAGTTCTGTCGTCGCTGTGTCAGATGACACAGTCCTAGATGTTGACGATTGTTCATACATTTGTAGTCTATCCAAAAGATTACCTAGCGATTCTACGGGAGCTTCCGCTGGTGGTAGACTAACTTCTGATGAAGAAGGATATAGAGTGATCCCGACTCCAAAGTGCGTTGGAGTACTTGTTTGAGGATCTTCTACAATTTCTTCTATTGCAATCAGACCAGGTGGAAGGGGAAGACCGTCAGGTCCGTAAAATATTTCTGGTGCCGAAGGAGGTGTGAAATCGGCAACGACAGATGTTTGAAGAGTAAGACTCTCCGAACCGGTTGTAGATGGAACTGGTTCGGTAACACAAGTGTTTATTCTCAAACTAGGATCAGTATCACTGTCCTTCTGTGGCTGTTGAACTTCTTCTGTAGAGGCAGGGATTCCAGAAATGTTTGGAGTAACCGGAGTCTCTGATGTCGTTGGAACACTTGTTCTAACTTTGATAGGAGATTTGGAACCGCTTAAACGAGTTCGCTTTGTCCGTACTGGTTTCGATTCCGGAGACAAAGAAGGTTGACTCGTAAGCCTCCGCGAACGATGGGGTTTCAATTGACTTTCTTCCACGATTGCGGATTACTCGATCAACTAAAATAAAGGGAAGTTATGTTTCCGAATTAAATGAATTTTAGACGCTTTGACACAACTTGTTTTTTCAGTTTTTAAGAGTCGAGAAAAAACAAAAGATGACTCTAGTCTCCTTCGATTTTTAATGAGCCTGAAGTGACAAGTGCTCAGATGGACCTTTTCCGTTAAGGAGTCTGAAAAGGAACGAAAGGGACTGCTCTGGAGGTTTAGGTAGAGGGAGTACCAAACCAATCGCAAAACTGCAGAATACTTTTTACGGTACGGCAGTCAATCTTCCCGAATTTTGTGTTCAGTGCATTGCGATCAGTAGGGCGGCAAACACAGCTTCCTATGGATAAAGGATTTAAGCCTATAGGGGTCTCCAAGAATATACTCGACGGTACGTGGGAGCACAAGTCCGTACTGGCACTTATCGTCTCAAAGTGGAGGAATCACCCAACCATCAGTGAGGACAACAGTTACCAGGCTTTACGACGCCGGAATACGTCTCTAGCCTAGACCTCTAAATGTTTTGCGTTAAGTTCCAAAGCGTTGTTAGATTCATTGAATTTATTTTAAGTTGATCTTTCTTATGAAGTTTTCCTTTTGGGTTCACCACGAGATGTAGATGTAATTCCTAAAATGCAATCTAAAGATGATAAACAAACTTTTATCTCTTTTCTGCAATGAAAATCCTAGCTACTAGAGGAAAAGAAAGACACAATCTTTTCACAAAGAGCAAAGAGCACACTGTAAATGCACTTTCCTAAATCAAGCCAAACAGATTGTCTATATGCAAATGCACATGCATGTATTTGTTTTCGACTTTCTTAGTATTGATGCTAAAAAGAAAGTTGATGTACAAATCTGAATTTGCTTTCAAGCGACAAACACAAACAAGCTTATTTTCGAAATCAAAAGATAGAGATGATTACAACACCTTGCAATTTTGAAATGAACGCTTGTACTGACACTAGAAAATCACAAATTCAGACCAAAGGCAATAGTAAAAGTATAATCGACCATCAATAGTAATCAAACTTTCTCCTATGATCGAAATCGACACTTGCGACAGATCTAAATCAAAGGACGACAGTACGACTATTCTACTTTTTCAATGGAAAACTGTAAACGACTCAACAAACACACAAAAACATCTACAGTTCTTTTGTACAAAGGAGGCGGAATAACAGCAAGGAAAAGGGGTTTTAAACAGACATACACTGATCACAGGCAGCAAAATTCAGAGACAAAACTGGAAAGAATGAAGCACAAGAACCTCAGCTGCACAGGGCTAGTCTGATCAGCGCACCTGTAACACAGAGAAACTGCATTGCAGTGCAGGTTGCCCTTTCGGGAAGTGCGTTGAAATGCAGGTGTTATGAAACCAGCTCAAGAAAAGATAGAAAAGATAGATCAACGCCTTAGAATTCAGCCTCTTCGAGGGGGCAACCTCCTTTACATTACATAAATGAACAATTCTTGGATGATACAAATGACAAAACCTCCTTTCTATATATAGGAGTCTAAGGAGTCACAATATAATCCAGCCGACCTAACAATAATAATATAAAGCCACAAAAATAACAATAGAGGGATTCTATGGGGCACATAAATAATAATATGGGGGTAATAAGAGCACAAAAATATAAATAAGGGTATAACTACAATAGTAATGGGGTAATCACTAGTATTATAGGGACCCAACAACAGGATCTCTTAACAGTACCTGCGCTGGGCCAGAAACGAGAATCTGTTCGGGTTCTAGGTCACAGTTTGCAGTTTAGTCTTTGGTTTTTGGCCGAGTAAAAGCAATCAGTAATGCACAATCAAGGGTAGATCTAAGAAGGGTCTAAGAGCTATCACAAGGGCAATCAGATAGTCTATGAATCAGCTATTCAAATCATAAACAGATCCAGTGAATGGATTGAAGCAGCAGATGTCTACTTTGCATTTGTTATGGCAAATGCAGTTAGAATGCCACTTATAAGTTTATGAAACAAACAACAAGAGATACACAAACAAACTAATTAGACAATCGTCCCCAGTGGAGTCGCCATTTTGTTACCGGGAAAAGTGTCTATTTAGAACTGCTCTATCCCACTAAGGTGTGACAGCTGCCTTAGAAACAAACAGAGAAAACTACTTTTGTATTTCCTTTATGAACTATAGATAAAGAGGAATAGAAAGAACCAACCTGTGTCTTGCGCTAATCCTTTGATCCAATCGCTCTCTTCTTTGACAGCTTCCAGCTACCTGCTCCCTTACTTGCCCAGCTTCACCAAGTACCTGTAAGATCACAGAAGGAGAAAACTATACAAAGGCATGGATCTATATTCATAAATAACTTAGGATCAGATTTAAGTTAACCATACAAATGTAACAAGCATCAATAATACAAAAGCATGGAGGAGAAACTCAAATAGTTTTTATTGATAAACAAGAAGATCTAGGAGGAGTTACAACTGATGGTTCTTGACCCAGCATCAACCTCCCAGCAAAGAAGCCCCTCTTCACCTCCAACAAAGCATAGATCACCCAATACTCTGATGTTTGCCTCAAAACCAACAGCAATTCCTTACAATGTTCAAAATTCCAGCCTCCTGGATCTCTGGGATGAGGGATCCATATATAGATATGTGTAAGGAGGATGAGTGAGCTTGTGATTTGATTAGTGTCTTCTCTCTGTCAGTTCTTGCTTCCACTTGGAGACTGAAGGCCTCTTACTCATCCTTGGTCGAATTCAGTGAGGCAAGTGTCATAGGAGAAGATTCTGGAAGCTTCCATTGTCTCTCCACCTCGCGGAATGACACTGCCATTTGTCATTTCTCGCCCAACGCACCCTCATAGTGCATTTAGGTGCGTTGCAACGCACCTAGCCAGTGGAGCAACTGAAATGATCCTGTTTTGACTTATTCTGAGCAGTTTCTGGTGGAGAACTTCTGGGAGAAGCTGTAATTTGTTGACCTTGTTCCTTTAGGGGTTAGAACAACACTTTTAGGGACTTAGGAGCCCTTGGTTTATGGACATTTCATGCTTGGAGTTGTAAGGCACAAAAATGTCTATAACAAAATCTTAGATACTAACATTTTCAGACATGAAAGAAAGTTTTTATAAAAAAGAGGAAACTGACAGGGAACTAAAACACATGAGTTTCCTATAAAATTTTCATTAAGAACTGTAATATATTCAAGACTGCTCAAATATACCAAAATGCAAATGTTTTTTAATAAATTTAAACCCTTCTTCATTCTTCATATACTATCTTATAATACTTATATCAAATGATTGGAAAATAATAGTCTCCAGATTAATAACAATAATCTAAGACATCTAAATATCTCCAAGTTCATTCACGTAAATAAAAACTTAAATACATTCAGTTGTTTTCTAAAATTAACTGCTGGAAAATATGTTGATATATAGGTCAAGTGAAATATCTTCTCAAATTGTCTTCCTTGGAAATAGAAATAGGTCCCTAACTAATGGCACAACATCTTAGCTAGAAAAACAGGTCCTTCTGTAAAATAGGTCCAAGTTTCCACCAAAACTTTTTTCTATTCATCCTTTCTTTCGTTCGGACCTCCTCGTGAAGAAAAGTTGATAATGTTACTATCAAATTCACTGGTTTTTTAATTTGCAATTTTCGCTAACAGACTGATTTGACAGCATTGTATGGGATCTCTTGCCACCCTTGAAAACTCCAGAAAGTGTTTCTTCCTCTTTGGTCTCAATCTCTGTTCTTTGCCTTTAGGAACCTCTATTTTAGTTTTGTCTATAGGGGAGGCTTAAAAAGGTGGATTCACAACCTGAGAAGAGTCGATATCAGCAGGTAGGCTTACAGGGGATACGGGGTCTATTTTATGCAGTGCGGTACTTTTCCTCTGGGAGACTTTGGTAATTTTAGGTCTAGAGGATGTAGATGGAATTTCTATGTTTTCTTGGCTGGGAGGATGCTCAATAGGGGCTTTTCCTTTATTTTTCTTCTCCTTTTTGGCAGTATTTGGTCTGCCTCTTTGTCTTTTAACGGGTTGAGTTTGAAAGCCTCCCCAAAAAATGAAATGGCTCCATGTCCTTTTTGCCCTAGCTAGCAGGTTTTCAATTAATAGTTTTATCAAGGCTATGTGGTATATGAAATGAGAGGAGGGGTTTGTGCAGGCCCTGAATCTAGTTGCCATATGTTTAATGTTTTCTAGTAAATAAAAACAAGGATTAATCCTAATTTGACCAACAAGATGTGCAAGGAAATAGAAGTGGTAGAGGTTTACCCAATTAAACCTTCCTTCGCAGGTGAAATATTGTTGACAAAGGTGTAAAGGGACATGCCATTTGTCCTGTAACCACTCCTTTCAAACTCTGGCCCTCCAATTTTGACCCTTGAATTATTCTTTGAAAAATAAAGGGACATTGATCCTTGCCAACACATGACTGTGGAAAATCTTCTCTCCATCTGTTGGAAAGCTTGTGGCCTTGGCAATTGAATGTTCTGTAACTAAAAAGGACATGCCACCAACCTCCACCCGATTTCCATCGAAACCCTAAGCAAAAGATTGAGCCACTGCATCGTGGTATTTAGTACAATGGTGGAAAAACTTGCTCGAACCGGCTTGCTAAAAAAATTGCTAGATTTCGGGGTATATGTGCAGCAAATCTAGTGCTTTGGGCTCAAACCGATTCGCATTGCCTCCTTTCCGCATTGCAGTTTGTGGTCTTCCCGAGATTTTATATTAAAACCCTGTGAGAAAAACAGTTTCAACGGCAAGTGTGACTGACTCCGAACTAACAAAAACAAACTATTGACGGGACATGGTAAAACAACTTGACACGCAGATGGATATTAGTGTTGGTGAGTGAATAATCACGGTGCTTTAGGTTATGATTATGAATGGAATTTGTATCATATGGTAAAATCGTTTTAAATGGAATTTACTCATAGCAGTGGATAACAAATCATTAACCAATACTTTTTACCCCTTCAAAGCAGCTAGAGACACGTTTCAATGATATTGTTGATGCTCATGTGGTGAGTATAG